>OX359270.1:34786055-36081055 GCA_947179155.2 Hedera helix
AATGGGTAGGACCATCAGCTCCAACTAAACCAGCCCGATCCATTGCAAAGCGAACAGGCAATTTCTGAAGATCTACATCATGGACCACCTTTCATATCCATTGTAGTGAATTAGTAACAAAATTTGAACTAAATAATTTGCAGCTTATGCTAAAGGCAATTATCTATATGATGACTCACTTGATCATATCCTCTTTGTAGGAACGATGAATAAATTGCGCAGAATGGTTTGAGACCCTCTGTGGCTAAACCTGCTGCAAATGTAACAGCATGTTGCTCAGCAATACCAACATCGAAACAACGTTCTGGAAACTTCTTCTGGAAATAATTAAGCCCAGTTCCACCTCCCATTGCTGCATGAATGGCTACAATCTTGTTATCTACTTCAGCTTCTTTTATCAGTGCTTCAGCAAAATACTGAGTATATGATAATGTAGAAGATTTGGGCTTAGATTGTTTTCCTGTTTTCGGATCAAACTTTACAACTCCTGGAATGAGAAATCAAGAGGTTAATAATTATACATCAAACTGTTAAAACTCAACTGGATTATATTGAAGGCCTTACCATGCATCTTATCAGCTGCAGCCTCAGCCGGAGAATATCCCTTTCCTTTTTCTGTTACAATATGAATCAAAACTGGCCCTGGTGCAGGCATTGATTTTACTTGCTTGAATATGGTGACTAGATCTTCGACATTGTGGCCATCCACTGGACCAATGTAATATAGACCAAGCTCCTCAAAGAGAGTAGAACCAGTAGCACTAAGCATACCCCTGGCATATTCATCAACTTTTGCTGCAACTTCATGAGCTTGGGGACCAATTTGTTTTGTTATGCTCTAAACATATAACTTCAATTAGGCCTCGACTCTTTGGAATATAATGATTGAGAAATGTAAATGGAAGATGGTAATTTAGAGGATTACTTTTGCAGCTTCGCGCAGTTTCCTGAACTTAGGGCTTGCTTGGAGCTTGCTTAATGTGCCGCTGAGGGCTCCAACAGGAGTTGCGGGGCCATCAAGAGTAGCCGTGGGTAAGGATACTTGCTTATTGTCATTCAGGATAACAATCATACTAGAATCAAGAAATCCTGCATTGTTCATCGCCTCGTATGCTTGTCCTGCTGTCATGGCTCCATCTCCAATGACTGAAATAACATTATTTTTCTTCCCTAAAAGATCTCTGCCAACTGCCATACCTGTTGAAGTTATTTAATCCATAAATTAGTTTTAGGATCCTTCTCTCTTTTGTCCAATAAGAAGACTATAAAAATAAAAAAAAAGATTTCGCAAGAAACAAGGGTGAAAAACTATACCAAGACCAGCAGAGATGCTTGTAGAACTATGCCCTGCACCGAAAGCATCATATACACTCTCATCCCTTTTAGGAAATCCTGCTAGCCCTGAAGTTTGCCTAATAGTGTGCATCTTAGACCTCCTTCCTGTCAAAATTTTATGTGCGTATGCCTGCAATTATTTTATTCAGAACTTAGATTTAGTGCGACACTTATCAAAACGAACTAGACAAATAAATTCTGCGAATATATTCACACCGGTAACAATCCAATTTCTATTCATTTTATTACCTGATGGCCGACATCCCAAATAATTCTGTCTTGAGGGGTGTTGAAAACATGGTGTAGAGCCACAGTCAAGTCCACTACTCCTAGGCTTGAACTTAGATGCCCACCCACTTTTGCTACAGTGTGTACAATATCTGCTCTAAGCTCTGCCGCTAATTGTTCAAGGTCCTAAAAAAACAAATATGTATGAAACTAGTTAATCGAATAGAGAATAAACATACATTTGCATTTAAACATAGAATATAATTGTGATTCTAAATCATGTTCCAGTATACCCGTGCGGAAAGATTCTTCATATGAGCTGGATAATTGATTGTATCTAGTAATGGTGTGGGCGGCTTTTTGCCTGAGAAATCGATCTTCCAACCATCTTTTTCTTTCCTTATCATCGTCTTCCCTTCCTCACCATCAGGACTATTGGCAGAAGCTTTTATGTAGAACTGAAAGGCGCACCATAAATAAATAATTTCAGCAACTTCATAACAAACATGAGTAAAATACATTTAAAAATATCATAAGCACAATTTTCAAACCACCCAATTAATTATCTTAAAAGTGTCATTAAATGAGAATTGAATGTTGGTGTGAACTGACCTGTTTTCTTGAAGTATAGTTGATTTTTGAAGGTGTTAGGCAAGGATAAGTAGTTGGGTTTAATCTAATGAGAGATCCTGGAATTGCCATGGCTGATCAAATACCTTTGGAGCAGAAAGAATGGCCTGAGCCTAAAATTGTTTAGAGAGACAATGGGAGCCAAAATTGATTAGTACAAGAGGGAGAGCGGATATATTGGGACATTAATTATAATAATGTATTTACTCTTACTCTTGTCATTTAAATATTCATTTGAATATTTGAAATCTTTTGTTTGACGAGAGTGTATTTAATTATTTGTTACCAATTCTATGGTGGGACCATTCAAGATTGTGATGAATGACATAAATGCACCAGATATGGAGTGATGCACCATTGTACATAATTAATTAAGGATTGGAGTATTTTTGAGATATGGGGTGGGAGTGATGTAAATGAGTATAAATTTATGTTGATATTAAATAATAATATATGATAATATATATGGGATAATGAAAATATTCACATATTAATATTATTTTATTTTATAGAAATTTGTCATAAATTAATTGATAGATAAGTCATTTCCCTTTCTAGAATTCATGGTGGATGCCTTCTGGACAGACAGGATTAAATCAATCAGGTGTGTGTTTGTTAATGAATATGGATGTTTTTATATTTATTTGAAAAAATTATTTATAAGTCTTATTTTTATTAAAGATAAAGAAATATACCCTATTTTATTTATAAAATATAAATAAAATGAAATTACATATTTTTATCTTTTTTACGAGTAAGATTAAAGAATAATTTTTTCACGTAAGTTTATAATTTTTCTATAAATAATACTATGATATGATATTTTGGCAGTATTTAATGCCTCGTTATTAGAATATTGGATAGGCAATTGATGTTAACAGGGGCAATAATGATAACTTCAATTTTATGACAGTTTTGCCCTTATTAATTTTATGCATTTGCGAGTCGACGATAATCGCTTAGTGATCCCATCGGCACTTTAGATACAACAATCAATCAAATAATGCTACGAAGCAATCAGAACGAACACTTAGCAGTCAAAACATCAAGATTGAACTCCAAAACCACTAAAACTACATTTCCTTCATCAAATTCAACACATCAAAAAATCCCAAAACCACTCTCCCTCCATTAGCAAAGCTGGACGTAAATTAAGGTTACGGTGGCAAGTTTTTCTGGAGTGTGATTTCTTTGGTCAACGGAGGAAACTCGGTTCAGGGACAAGATTCTTTTATGAAGCAAGGAATTGATGGGGGAGCAACAACCAACACCATGCACCGCCAAGAAACGGCGAGCGTGGTGGTGGAGTTTTTGTTGGGTGGTGCATTCTCTCATGTTACCTAAAAATCAAATCATGATAGACGGGGTTTGGGATTTGGCGATAAGGCAGTTCTTGGTTTTTTAGAGACAGAATGGAGTGGAACCAGTCGGGTGGTGATGGAGGAGTGAGGTTGCACCATGGAACGACTTCGTCTGGGACTTCAAATTTCCGCAACAATGAATTCCTTCCCCTTTCTTCAGTTTGAATAATAAGGGTAAATTTTATTTTATTTTTGCTGATGGTTATAGATTACCTCTTAATGTATTTGAAATTGGAATATATTTTTTTTGAATGCCTTTAAATTATTAAAATATTAAATTAAATTTAAATTATTTAGAAGATTATATTAAAATATATTAATACAATTAAATACATTATTAATATCCAAAATTTAAAAGTATTAAAAAAAAATCCCAACCTGATAAAAAATAACATTTCCTTTCCTTGCCCGTTTCTACTTCTGATTATTTTGTTTGTTCAGAAAGCATCTATTTAGGACGGCAATGACAATATGCCATCAAATCTCCAAAGTATATCTTAAAAAAATAAATAAATAAGTTGATTTGACTTGAATGGTAGAGAAAGTTGGTTCTCTCCGTTACATTTTTTCCTCAATTTTTTTCAATATATATTTAATAACAAAAATATTATATTGATTAACATCAAAATTTTTGTCAAAAATAAATGCTTCGCTAATACGATGATAAACACAATATTTGTGTCCAATATGGAGCGGATTTAACCGAAATATAAATTTATTTTTTTATCAAACAGAAAAAATTATTTTAAATTTTACACTAGAGTTTTTAAATAATATTTAACTACAATTTATAATCATAATAATTTATTTTTAATAATTTCAAATTAATAATACATAAGTACATAAACATAATACAAAGTTTAAAACTTTTTTTTTAAAATATCTAATTTGGTTATTTGGCTATCCGAATAGCATAATTTTAATAATCGGAACCGAACTCGAATACCAAATAATTTAATGGTTATAACTGAATTAAGAAAAATAACCAAATAACTGAAATAATTCAATCAACTTTTTTTTTTAATTCAATTCGATAATTCGATTTTAATCGTTTCTTAGTCAACCCTAAATAAGAGTTTGTAGTCTTGGTTGAGAATACACCATATGCCCTCTATGTTGCCATATTATTTATTGCATATTAACAAGAGTAAAGAGCAATGAAAGAGCTTTGAGTAACTATAAGAAACCTAAGTCCCAAATTGATAGTCTCCCCAGAAAGTTTGTCTAAGCATGTTTAACACCGATTCAATATGCATAAAAAAAAGGGTCAAAAGTCACACGAGATTCTTAAGTTGGGATTATGGTGGTAACATGTTTCTAATATTTTGTTTCTTCTCTCTTCGTATCATTGTCCTCACTAAGCTGTGAGCCTATCGTTACTGGAGCCATGCATCTTGTTTGGGGTACAAAGTTGGAAATAAGCCGAATCAAACCACCGATATCCGTCGCAAGGTTGAAGGACCATTCGATTCAGGTATAGATCTAGGCTTATTTGTAGAAAAAAACTATGTTAGCAATATCACTACTAAAAAAATAAGAATACGTGATGAAATTTTATGACGACTTTTAAAAACAATTATAAGAGATAATAATTTGTGATGAACTTTTTAAACAATTGCAAAATAATGGCATATATAATGGCTATTAGTGATGTTTAATTTTGTCATTAATGTAATATAATTGTGCGATCGCCGTGTCAATTAATCACCAAATTTTTCATGCAAAATGAATTTTGTTTTCGTGACGGAGTAAACCATCATTTATGAATATACCCTTTTCGTGATTACATTTAAACTACTGCTAATATTTTAGTGAATAAAAAAATAATCAAAATGATATTTTTTGACAGCCATGACAATAATTAAAAATGATAGATTTTTGTGACAACATTTATTTGCAATCACATAAAAATATATTTTGTGATAGAATTTTTAAGCCATAACAAAATAATAACATATATGATAACTTTTAGTGATAAGTAATTTTATTATCATTATAGAGTATTTTGTGATCGTCATTGTAATCACCAAATCTTACATCGGACTAATTTTGTTTAGTAAATCGATTCACATGTATTTCTTTTTATATTTTTAAATAAAATTGTAATTATGATTTGACATTTGGTGGAGTGATAATATTACTCCTTATTTAATTTGCAAATGGGGGAGGAATCGAATTCTATAAGTAACATTTGATACAGTTAATGTAGTAGAATAATTACCAAAAGTCTTGTGTTTTTTGTTGTTGATAATTTTGATAATCAAAAGAAGTTATGTGTTAATGTGATTACTTCAACTATCACAAAAGAGTAACGTTTTAATGTGATTATATTAATTATTATAAAAGTATTCCACAATTATATGATAGATTTGAGCCACCGTAAAAGCTATTTTTTTTTAAATATATCTGAGGTATGACCAAGTTTAAAAAGGTGCCGATATAGTTAAATAAATAATAATTAATTAATTAATCGTTATTATTTATTATTTAATTTTAATTAAATAATAAATAATTAATTTATTAATTTTAATGCATTTCAATTATTATTTAAGGTTAATTAAATAATAATTAATTAATTACCTTTACTTATTATTTAATGTTAGTTAAATAATAAATAATTATATTACTAACTTTATTCTTCTTTAATTATTATTTAATGTTAATTAGGTATTAATTAATTAATTAATTAATTATCTTTACTTTTTATTTAATCTTAATTAAATAATAAATAATTAGGTTATTACTTAATTCCTCTTTAATTATTATTTAATATTAATTAATTAAATAATAATTAATTAATTATCTTTATCTATTATTTATCATTATTTAAATAATAAATAATTAGTTAAATTAGTATTTAGTGTTAAATAATAATTAGTCATTTACTAACATTATTAATATAATAAGGTTTTAATCAATTTAAATCATTAATAAATACATAATAATATAGTAATTACCCAAATTAAATTTTATAATATTATTTATTAAATTATAAAAATTTTTGCCCAAGAACCCGCTCCGGAACCAGATCCGAACCGCCGGAACCGGCCTGACCCATTTCTAACAGAAAATCAGTCCAACCAAAAAATCAGACCGGCGCTCCAGCGCCCGGATTTGTATTGAAATCCGGCGTCGCGACACTATTAGATTGGAATTTAAATTTTTTTTTCCTGATTTTGCCTCCTTTGTATAAACTTAAATAAAATGAAATTTACAAATATAAATGACCTTAAATTGGTCTTGTTGAATTCGTATCTTCTTGAAGTACAAGATTCCATCATTGAAACAAATATTTGAACATATTTTGGTCACGTAAAATATGCATAAAGTGGATTGTTGGGTGTTAGGGTTTCGACAGTGAGCGCCAATGGTTCCAAAAATCATAACTCACCCATTTTAAATCATTTTTACATAATTCAAACTAGGTTTTGTTCTTAACTTACACATCTAGCATGTGAAGAAAGAAAATCACATAAATTATTTGTAGGTTTCAAAATGAAAAACTTTAAAGCACTCTTTACGGTTACGGTGGTAAAAATCGTTTTCATACTTTTGACCAAACTTTTCAACATAAATGCATACAAATACTCATGTTAAACCCATTAAACCCAATATATATGATTTTAACATAGATATAGACATAGAGAGCTTGAAAATAGTTTTTGTACCATAGAAATTATATATATAGCAAAGAAGTTCATAAAACTAGGGTTTTGAAAACTTTTATACTTCTTGTTCTTGTTGGTTTTCTTTCTTTACTTTTTAAAGTAAGAAATGAAGTTGGATGACATCCAAGAACACCCCCTACTGCCGAACCACAACCTCTTAAGCTCTCTTGGTATTTTTCTTTTATGGTCTCACAAGAACACTAAATATTTTTTATTTCTCTTTTTGAAAGCTCTTAACTTCTCTCTCTGTTGCTCTCTAGAAACTTACCAAATGAACCAAATACTCTTTCAAGCTTAGGTGAGGCTCTATATATAGACATTCGCTAAGTATGCTTAAGCTTCTTAATTTTCCCAATGATGGTTGATTAGCTTAATTAAATAAGAAAACCTAAATCCACTTTTTAAGGAGATTTGATGGGGCTTGTGAGTGAATTAAGGGATGCTATTTTCTAAGCAATTTTTGAGATTTTCACCCCTTTGTGCCCCCCCCCCCCAAGCTTGGGTGAGGCTCTATATATAGACATTTACTAAGTATGCTTAAGCTTTTTAATTTCCCCAATGATGATTGTAAGACCCCGAATTTTATGAAATATAAAATTTAATTTTTCTTCATATATATTTTTCTGAAACAGTAAGTGGTTAAATCGATAAAGTTTAAAGTTAAGGATGTTATGTGCAAATTTTATTTTGTCGGACAATATTCGTTTTGTCGGAGAATATTCGTTTTGTCGGGGAATATTCGGGCCGTACGACGGCGCCGAAATAACAAATTATTGGTGGACCCCACAACGGAATATTTGTCGGATATAGAAAACGACAGAAGTAACATTTTTAATAAAAATAGTCAACGGTGCTAACTGTTAAAATACCAGTGATAAAAGAATAGTAGCATACGATAATTTATGGTATTTTACTGTAGCATGCGGTACTCTACAGTAGCACACGGTATTGCACAGTGTCTCATATTATTGACACCGTAACTGTTACGCATCATTTCATCAATAATTGTCACTGCATAATATTTTATATTATCAATTCAATTATTGTTGCTACACAGTATTTTGCATTATTGATTCAATAATTGTCATTACACTGTATTTCATATCATCGAGTCAATAATTGTTGGTGCACTGTAGTTTAAAATTATTGAATCTAATAATTGTCACAGTAGCAAATACACTATAATTTATATTATTAAATTAATAAAAATATGTAACGTGTTTCTTACATTATTGTGGTAACATTATTTTATATGTTGGACTCACAGGAAGAATAAATAAATAAATAAATAAAAAATAAAATAATTAATTTTACTATTTGAAATAGTAACGTGAATAGTAAGTGAATAGTAAGAAACATGTGGGACCCACTGTGGGGCCCACACGAAATGTGAGAAATGTGTTTGCTGGGAATGGGTTGGTGGAGGCTGCGCAGCAGCCTCTGCTGAATTTTTTTCTGTTCACCTACCACGCATAGTAACTTATTTTCTCCTATAAATAGCTTGTTCAGCTGAATAGAAAAATCACACCTAAAACATAGAATTTTTCTATAAGAATTTTATGAGTTTTCTCTGAGAATAATAAGCTTATTTTGAGTGTTTGAAAGCCAAAAGGAGTGCAGAAAATTTTCAAGTAAGTCTTTTATTAAAGAGTAGTAATTTCATAAATTCCTATTTTTCACGGTATTCATAAATCTTCCTTTAGAAGACTCTTCTTTAAGAAGATTCATTTTTAAAAGCTTTCTTTGGAAGATTTAGTTTGAAATATTATTTTAAAAACTATTTTAAAGTAGTTATATTATACTACAAAAATTATGTTAAATATATATAATTTTGATAGTTCATAATATATGAATTATCATACACCTTGAAATTTATATGTGGTAATTACTAATTTTATTAAAAATATATAGGTTGATCAACCTCATTTAAATCAATATCCAATCACGTGTTAAGGTAAGGAATATTATTCTTTTCACACTCTTAAATTATTGCGGTAAGGAATATCATCTTCTTTCATATTCTATTATTGAAACTTACTACGGTAAGGAATATTATCTTCTTTCATATTCTAACTTACTACGGTAAGGAGTATCATTCTTTTCATCATCATAAATGGATATTATGTTCTTTCTTGTGCCATTTATTTCCATGTATTAAATTGTGGGAATAACCTTACGGCGCGGATTACCGCCTGTTGGTGAATAACCTTTCGTATTCATTTCTTATTAATCTCTGAGAATAACCTTACGGCGCGGATTACCGCCTGTTTGGTAAATAACTCTTCGTATTCAAATTGATGGGAATAACCTTACGGCGCGGATTACCGCCTGTTGGTGAATAACCCTTTTTATTTGTCTCGTGTGGAAATAATTTGTCTACACGAATTATCACATGACACTTTTATTCCATATTCGTAAGTGATATCATTTTCCTTTATACTCATAAGGGATACCATCTTTTTCATCTTCCATTATTCAAACTTACTATGGTAAGGGATATTAATTTCCTTCACCTTTTGTTAATCAAACCTGCTACGGTAAGGGATATTATTTTCTTTCATACACCTAAATTGAAACTTATTATGGAACTATTGCTTCTATAATTCCTGAAAATATTATATGTTCCATAATAGTTGAATTTCATTATTTCAACTGAACCTTCCTATTTTCTGAACATTTCTATTGAACTGTAATCGTTATTCTGAACTGTGGATCTTGAATATCATTTTTAAATTTTACTCCACATCATGTTGGCAATTTGGACATTATTTGAATCTGCACAAAGTAAACTTCTGATACTTATTGTTTATCCTGTTCTTCTGTTCATCATTTGTATCACTGTTATTTGTATTAATCATCAAGAATCAAGCTGTTGTGAATATCTGTGGCCGGGGGCACAGATGTGATATAATTGTTGAACAGATGATAGGTTAAAGACGATATACTAGGTTAAAGACGATACATCTGTTCGGTGTCTTTTATGGCACGTGGTGAATGTTCTCTTTGGCCCGTAGTGCAAAGATGAACTGTTGGTTGGTATGATTATGACCAAAGGCTGAATCTGGTATAATCATGACCGTTGGTGTTATATTGAATGTCTCTGGCCCGTAGTGCAAAGATGAACTGTTGATCTGCATGATTATGACCAGGAACTGTGAAGTTGTATTATCTTGACTAATAGTATTTCAGATGATAAAAGTTGATGACATTTTTACTAAAAAGAGAAGCGAGTGGACATTATAGTCTGCATTATTCTTCTAATAGATTGCTCATTCCGCTGCTATTATTGATCTGAACATTGTTTAAGAATTTAACTACAGTTTTTGATATAAACCTTGTAGTCTATTGTATTCAGAACTCAACTGTTGAAGACTAATGATAATTTATTCGTCATTATCTTAGTCATGATATTTCTTACTGAGCTATTTGAGCTCACCCCTTTCTTTTGTTCCATTGTTTTTCAACAGGAGATGAAAACGTAACGGGGTCTAGCCGGGGGATGGAGTGAGAGTCCGAGGAATAGCTATCATAGTCTTCACGTGGTGTAAAATAGTGTGGCAATAATAGTGAAGACTTAGTTGTGTATTATTATACACTGTATTGTTGTACGTTGTGCCTTGTTGTAATAATTTTGTTGTAGTCTTTTGACGACTCAAGTTTGGGCTGTGTGGACCTAGATTTGGGGGCGTCACAATGATTGATTAGCTTAATTAAACAAGGAAACCTAGATTCACTTTTTAAGGAGATTTGATGGGGCTTAGGAGTGAATTAAGGGATGATATTTTTAAAACAATTCTTAAGCTTTGCACCCCCTTGTGCCCCCCCTGGCCGAGCACATCCCCTAATTACTAATTTGGTTAAGTGACACACACACACACACACACACACACACACACACACACACACACACACACATATATCATGGGTCATCTACTGTAACTTTTTAGGGGCTCCCAAACTTATCTCATTTGATCACCTATATGGCTTGTTATATTTGTCAATGTTAGGCCAATTAAATTATTTACATGATCAAATACAAGTCTATAAGTAATTAATTTGGATTGGCCTTGTTTAATAAACCAATTGGGTTAATCCATTATTAATAAAATCCTAGAGGAAATATAAATTATTATTATTAAAAGTTTACACCTTGACATTAGTTAATAATCACATTAATTAATTTACATAATCTAATTAGACTTGTTAAGAATTAAGTTAATTGAATTATTACATAATTTACTAATCTTATCAACGATTTGATATTAAATACCCTAGGTTAATTCATTAATTTAATTAATCCATTAAGTGGACCTCATTTTAAATATCTAAACACATAATTAAATAAATTAAGTTATCATACAATGATTTAATTTAATCGCATAACAATTAATTCACCGATAATTAATTTCATTAATGTAGGTTAAAATATTCGTGGTTATTATAATAACGATTAACAAATGACTACATTTGTCATATCATAATAGATTGACAAATGACTACGCCTGTCACATCAGAGGTCGGTGAAAATTAACTCACCAACCACCACAGACATGATGATATGTGGCATAAGACATATGGCCATGTCAAATGCCTTTGTGTGTGAAGCCAACCTTTGGCGCCAAACTCCTCCTATAAATAGCTAGAAAATAATACTTATTTTCTCTCTTTTAACTCTTAGAATCTCCATTGACATATTTTTATCTATGCAAAATATTTACTCTCACGTTGAAGATTTTTTTCTAACAAAAACATTGAATCCCCATATGTTACCTGTGTAGGTTTGAAATCGCCACTACGAAAAGGAAGGTCAACGAACATATACCTCCATATCTTGTAAATATGGTTTTTACTATTGGGCTGAGATAGAAAAGGTCAAAAAAAATGTATAGGGAAAGGACGAATTAAGGAGTTCAGTCAAGATTAGGAGTTTTTAAAGGTGTCTCAGTTACTATAGTATTTTTTATTTTATTTTAAATTAGAATTAGAATCAATACTAATAATTGATTAATTGCTAGCAACCAATAATTCCAATTGCTTATGCCAAAGTCAGTTATGGCTTTGATCGCATTGGGTTCCTATAAAAACATTAAATAATGCCCTCGTGGATTGGTACTGTTGGGGTATAATTGTTTGGGCTTGGGTTTGGATTAACCCATATTATTTTTGGACTGGATCCACTGACTATTTGGATTGGGCCATGGGAGGGTCGACCCATTCTAATCCTTTTTGAAGATGGTTTAGGGTTAAGGATGTCCATGTATGTCTTGAATTCTACTTTCCTTATTCGGTGGAGGTAGAAGTTTATTATGGAAATGATTCTATAACACAGTTAAGGGAGTCATAAGTTGATTTGGAAGTGGACATCCTATTCCTACTTGAATTCCGGGGATCATGACATGTATATAAGTAGCCAACTAGCTCACAAATACGGTACACACTTTCTTATTCACAGAATCCTATTATTCCAGCATAGCTTGATTCTCCATTGATAACGCTTTTGGCCTGTACTTACCCTCACATTGGAGCATCCCCAGATGGCCCCAAGACGTCTCTTAATCTGGGGGCGACTAACAGTTTGTCTTAGGTGAAGATGTTCGTGCTTTTGGTGATTTTCAACGGGCTTACAAAGTTTGGCATTAATATTGGCACTAGAAGGAAGGCCTAGGATTCTGTTTGAAGGAAAATCATAAGGTGGGAGGTTGCATGATTGGTTTTTGGTTGAGCGAATTTACGGCAGAACGTACTAGTAGTTATGGTGAACCTTGGTGAGCCATTAAAAGAAGAGGGTGGTTTCTCGGCGGAGCTTTCTTCTTGACGCACAAGAGGTTCAGTGATGGATAGATTGAAACCTTCTGCCAAGAGGGTCGGTTCGACGGCTACACAACCAGTCCCAACGAAACGCATGTTATTTTCTACTTCCGATGGAGGGGACTCTGGTTTACTCAGGAGCGATCAAGGCAAGGGTCATACCAGCCACGACGAAATAGAGACAATTAGGAAAAGGAAAATTCAAGAGACGAAAAATGCCATGAAGGCCTTGCAGCTGCAACAACGGAAGCTAGACAAACAACTATCAGAACTAAAGGGAGAATGTGATCGTATGACAAGGGGATCGGGGGGGATAACTCTACATAGTCGACACCATAAGAGGAGAGTTAATGATCCCCTCACGTCCTAGCTGAGCTAACTACTTAGAGGCTGCCACGGGAAGATAAAACCAAATCAAAATCGACGTGGAGACAGAGGGCACACTTCAGGTCGTGACGAAGAGCATATCCTCCTAAGCCCAACTCGACGAGGTCGATCCTAGTCGCCTCGGGTGAGACATAATGACTTGCGTGCTGATATAAGGTCAGAGGACAGACGCACCAATATGAGATAGAATGATTTGCGTGCTGATATAAGGTCGGAGGACAGACGCACTAATACAAGACTAGAAGACAGGCGTGCAAATATATGGTCGGAGGACAGACGCCTCGATGCCCAGTTAGAAGACAGACGTGCTGATACAAGGTTGGGGGTAGACGTCTTGACACGGGTCTGAACAATGGTCCTACCGAAGTCAGACGGTAAGAGACCGAGCCTGTCATGAAAAGAATGGCCGAGCTCGAGAAACAATTGGCAGAGTTGAAAGTGGGTCCGAAGCTGATGGATAGTAAGTCCCCTTTTTCATCAATTATCAATCAGGAGTCGGCGAACCCAAAGATGAAGCTTCTGCCACTAGAGTCGTTTGATGGCACCAAAGACCTCTATAACCATACCAATTCATATGAAATAGTCATGAGGTACTATAACCACTCATATGTGGGGATGTGTAAGATCTTTGTGACAACATTAAAGAACACGACGAAGCAATGGATCGTTTCCTTGCCCCCGAGGAGTATTAATTCGTGGAAGGAAATTTCAGATAAATTCCATGATCGGTTAGGCAGTAACAAGAAGAGGGGTAAGTTTACGACTTCGCTCATGCAAGTTAAGCAGAGGAGCAAAGAAACTATGGCACAGTATGTGCAGAGGTTCAGAGATGCGGTCGGTGCGATCTCTGATCTAAATATAACCCAAGATTTGGGGTTCTTCACTACTGGGTTAGACATCGGTAAATCAAAGAAACTTATGAAGGATATTATGTTCAACCCCCCAAAGGATCTGTCAGATGCCTACGAGAGAGCCGAGAAATTTGTTGCTATAGAAGAGGCGATGAGTACCTTGGGTCAGCAACCGAAGACTACTGACAAACCTAAGATGAGGGACACCAAATAGTCGGATATATAGGATAGGATCGAATCGAAAGTCACCCCGCAGTTTGGCAAGTAGAATTTTCTACCGAAGCAGGACAATAAAGTGTACACTCCCTTAAACATAGATAGGGTACAAGTTCTGAACTACATGAGGGATAAGCCGTTTTATGAACCACCTTCGAGGATTTCAAGAAGGAAGGACCATCGGTATCACTGCGAGTATCATCAGTCTATTGGACATGCGACTGGAAGATGTCCAGACTTAAGGAACCGCATCGAGCAGAATATTCAGAAGGGAGAACTTATCCAATATGTGGCTGGTCGGCATCCAACATTGCGACATCCAACATTGCCACCTAAACCTCAATTAGAATACCGTCAAGAGGATCAGGGCGAGGGGCCTAGAAGAGTTGTGGATGTTATCACCGGAGGTACATTAAAGAAATAAACTGGGAAGCGTCGGCGGTTAAGTTCAAAAATAGTGATGGCCTTATCAAAATAGACTGCATGGCAGAAGTGTCCTTTTCAAAATATCGTGATATCTTTTTTGGAAGAAGACTACCCACTCGACGTGGTGGAACCACATGATGACGCTCTGATAATTACTGCCCAGATCAGGTCGATGGACATGAGGCGAATGATGATTGACAATGGTTCCTCAGTTGACGTCCTGTATAGCTATGCATATCAGAGGATGGATTTGAAAGGGGTCAAGATGAAAGTAGGACAAGAGGCGCCCTTATTCGGATTTGGCAAACGAGTTGGTTCCGATACTCGGTACAATCGAGTTGCCAGTCGTGTTCGAGACAACCCCTCGATAGACTCAGATAGATGTTAAGTTCTTCGTGGTATAAGTGAATTCTTCTTATAACGCGATACTGGGAAGACCTACCCTCTCAGCCCTTCATGCGGTAACCTCAATTCCACACTTCAAGATGAAGATCCCAACGAACAATGAAGTTGGGGAAGTGAAAGGAGATTTAGACATAGCGATGAGATGTTTTCATCATACACTGACTTCTTCATCAGTTGGGGTCAGCAAGTAAAAGCAGACTATGTTGGTGGATCTTGAGCCTTTTACCGAAGGACTGACAGAATCGTTGGCTCTTCCTGCAAAGGAAACGGAAGATGTTGAGCTCATACCAAGGAACACTCAGAAGACTGTGAAGATCGGTGCCGGGTTGCAAGATGCGTTCAGGAAGGGGTTGGTGGAGCTGCTTCGAATATATGCAGACATCTTCGCCTGGACACTGCGCGACATGCCCGGAATAGCTAAAGACGTGGCTATTCATAGATTGTCGGTTGACCCAAAAAGGAAACCAGTTCATCATAAGCGTCGGATATTTGTCCCAGAAAGACAGAGGATCATCGATGAGGACGTTGGAAAATTACTTGATACTAAAATTATTGAATAGATCGAATACCCGGAGTGGTTAGCTAATGTGGTGTTGGTTCAGAAGCAGAATGGGAAGTAGAGGGTCTGTATAGACTATATTGACCTCAACAAAGCATGCCCGAAAGACTTTTACCCCATCCCACACATAGATCAGCTGATTGACGCCACGTCAGGGAACGCCATACTCAGCTTCCTAGATACTTTCTCGGGGTATAACCAGATCTTGATGGCAAATGAGGATATTCCAAAGACAGCTTTTATCACCCACCGGGTGATCTATACTTACAACCGTATGATGTTTGGGCTCATCAATGCAAGAGCGATTTATCAGAGGATGATGAACCGGGTGTTTTAAAAATAAATCGAGAAAAATATGGAGGTTTACGTCGATGATATGATAGTTCGGAGTCAGAGGGTGTCTGATCATTTACAAGACTTGGAGGAGTGCTTCCAGATAATGCACCATCATAACATGCGTCTTAACCCGACCAAGTGCGCTTTTGGGCTCGGTGCTGGAAAATTTCTTGGGTATTTGGTGAGCAAGAGAGGAATAGAAGCCAATCCCGAAAAAATCAAAGTCATATTAGATATGAGGTCTCCTCAGACTTTCAAGGATGTTCAGCGATTGACGGGTCGGGCGGCTGCACTGCAAAGGTTCATGTCTAAATCAGCAGAAAGGTGTTTGCCATTCTTCGACACACTGAAAGGGCCCAGAATGAGAAGACGTTTCAATGGACGTCAGAATGCGAGGATGCCTTTTAGGGGATAAAAAGGTACCTGTCTACAGCCCCCTTATTGCAGAAGCCTGAGCCGAGGAAACTGCTTTACTTGTATTTGGTCGTCAGTTCACTAGCTGTAGGGGTGGCGTTGGTCTGAGAGGAAGGAGGAAGGCAGAGGCCAATCTACTACATCAGTCATACTCAAAGAGACGCTGAAACGAGGTATCCCAATCTGGAGAAGTGTGCATATGCCTTAGTGGTGACTAGTAGAAAGTTGATGCACTATTTTCAAGGTCGGGTGATAGTCATCTATATAGATCAGTCGCTAAAGAAAGTCTTACATAAACCTGATGCCTCTGGAAGGATGGTCGCCTGGGAAGTAGAGCTTAGTAAATTTAATCTGGATTACAAGTCAAGGACAGTAATAAAAGGTCAGACACTTGCAGACTTCATGGTTGAATGTATGTTCTTCGAAGAAGACAGAAGACTTGCTCCCAAGGGCGAAATTGGACTAATAGTCGAGGGACAGACAGCTTCATCTTCTACTTAGACCGTGTATGTGGACGGCTCTTCTACAGTTGATGCTAGTGGTGTGGGAGTCATCTTAACTAGCCCAGATAGCTTTAAGGTTTAGCAAACGATCAAGTTCAAATTCAATGTTACCAATAACGAAGTAGAGTATGAGGCAATTTTGGCAGGGTTGAGGTTAACCCGAAGTTTAGTGGCTCGGAGTGTCCTCGTCTTAGTGACTCTCAGGTGATGGTAAAGTAAATCCAAAGCGAATATGAAGCTCGGGGGGCGCGAATGGCTAAGTACTTAGCCGAGGTAAAGATGTTGCTACTTCGGTTCGAGTCCTACTCTCTTCAGGGTATAGAAAGGGGTGATAACACTGTGGCCGATGCCTTCTAGAAATTAGCTACTACGCATGAGGAGTCTTTTGGAGGTTCTGTTTATTTGGAGGTTCTGAATGAGCCTAACATCTTTAAGAAGGAGGTAAAGTGTTTGGAGAGATCGAACTGTTGGCTTACTCCCTACTTGGATTACTTGGCAGATGAAAAGTTGCCTACAGATAAGTTGTTAGCAAAGCGGATCAAGTATAAGAGTGCTTACTTCTGCCTCATTGATAGGGACCTCTACCGGCAGACATATTCTGGATCGATGGCGAAATGCTTGATCCCGTCCAAGGCAGTCTATGTTCTTCGGGAAGTACATGAAGGCATCTGCGAAGATCACATGGGCGCAAAGTCACTTGCTTATAAGTTGGTTCGGCAGGGTTATTATTGGCCGACTATGTTCCAGGAAGTTAAGGGGTACGTTCAGAAGTGTCCTAAGTGCCAGTTAAACAGTTATGTCACACACCAGCCCCCAGAAGAATTGTCTTCGATATTATCTCCCTTTCCTTTTGCAGTTTAAGGGGTCGATCTGTTGGGGCCTATGCCGAAGGGAAAGGGTCAAGTTGCCTACCTTATCGTGGTGATCGATTACATGACGAAGTGGGTTGAGGCAAAACCACTGCGGCATATTACTGAACAAGATTGTATCTGCTTCCTGAAGATATATGGTATTTCGCTTCGGGATTCCGAGGGTGTTGGTGTCGGACAATGGATTGCAATTTGTGGGTGCTGAGTTCGAGAGATTTTTATCTGATTTGGGGATCTAGCATCAGAGGGTGTCTGTGGCTCATCCCCAGGTTAATGGGCAAGTAGAGGTAACTAATCGCACTCTGCTTAATGGGATTAAAATGAGGCTTGATGATGCGTAGGGAAGGTGGCTCGAGGAGCTTTCTAGTGTACTTTGGGCATATAAAACTACGACTCGGACAACAACCGGTGATTCCCCATTTTGAGTAGCCTATGGGATCGAAACGTTGATTCCTGTGGAGATTGGGTCCTCTTCTTTTCGAGTGGTGAACTTCAGAGAGGCCTGCAATGATCAAGGGTTAAGATTGAACTTGAACTTATTGGATGAGGTCCAGAACACTGTCATGCTGAAGCTGGCTTTATATCAGCAGAAGACGAATCGGTATTATAATCGAAGGGTCAAACAGCGTAGATTTGAAGTTGGCGGTTTAGTGTTTCGGGAAGCCGAGGTTTCAACTCCTCAGAATACTGTAAAATTGATGCCTAATTGGAAAGGTCCGTATGAAATAATAGAGGTTGTCAAGCCTGACACTTATCGACTTCGGGATATGTCAGGTTCTAAATAAGAAAAGTAAAATTCAATTGCCAAATTTGGGTAGGAAAGTAGTATTAATGAACAAGTAATGCAATGGTGATAATATATAGTTATAAAAAAAATTAGATACAAAATAACATTTCCACGTAGGTCTAATAATTATATTTAATTATTATTATACACGTTATTTTATATCATTTTTTTCTATCAAATTTTTCGAATACATCTATGTAAGTTTCACATCGAAAGACACCAAAAAAAAAAAAAATAGAGAGGAGAGATAAATAGTTTTACTAATACTTTACCTAAATCATACAATAATTTAATTTTCATTGACATATATAATTATCTACTTACTAGTCTATGAATCATTTTCATAATGGTTTTACTTTTTAATGTCTTATTACATTTTAAATTATTATTACTATAATTATCATCTTACGTAAATCACCAGACATTTTTTTATTCAGCTATTATCTTATTATTCTTTCGATTAGTTATATTTAAGGATGATGCTTCAACAGAATCCCATAAAACTAGAAAAGACAATATTTCATCGACGCTGACCACCCAGAACAAAATCCCACTGTTTCTACCATTGACATGATCATGGTAGATGGTACTCTTAATTAAAAGAAACCGAAGAGACAAAATAAAAAAGACTTTGAAATTGATTTTAATCCTATTCTGCCAAACATTCCTAAATCAAACTGTAATATAGTCGATCTACAACTTTCATCTCGGTTAGAATCCCTTTCGTAGTGTGTACACTGCATCAAAACACAAGATAATTATTAGTAGTATAATATAATACTTAAAAGAGAGTAGCACTTGTTAGGATACAACTTGTTGGTAATGTGAAACTAATTTAAAAAAATAAGGCCATAATTACAATTCATTAGCTAAAAAATGTTACTACTCCTAGGAATACAATCTATATATATATATATATATATATATATATATATGTGTGTGTGTGTGTGAAACATTGATTAACTAAACAGCCGGCTACTAACCATGACGATAATGCACAGTGAACATAAGAGACAGATTTATTTACTAAATGTTGGATTTCTTTTATCAAATTATTAGGAAGAAAGGAAATGCATGCAAGAATAATACAGATCGAGGGCACGCGGAGGTAGTAATTGAGTACTAAATATATTTTAAAAAATCAAAATTAATCTTATATTTTGGTATGACTAAAGTGTTCGTTTTTATTAAGATAATTTATTCATGCCATTAATTTCATCATAAAGCGCCAGAGCTATACTGTAAAACAACATAAAACGCTTGGTGAAATACTCGCACAAAAAGACTGATGGACTAGTCGTTGGCGTACGTACAATTTTCTTTTTGTTATAAACAATGCAGCAACACAGCATAATGCTAACATTGTGCAGATATATAACAATTCCAACCTCTCAAAATTAGAGATATATTTAAAAAATAATAATAATATTTTCACAAAAACAGCTCTCACATTAATTAAAAATATAATAATCGTGTCAACTGTCATGTTAAAATTTTATGTCACTTTATAGTTAATAATTATATATATATATATATATATATATATATATATATATATATATATATATATATATATATATAATTTTAAAATGAAATAAAAAGAAAAAATATACATATGGTACGTACATATTTGAGGAGGGCAACCTTTGAAATTTCTTTAACTTCCTCTCGTTGCTCTGGAATTTCTTTGATTTCCTTTTGTGAGCCAACATTTTGTACGTACCTCTTCAATTTTCTATTCAATTTAAACTACATTACAGGAGAAAAAATTATGTTGCTATATATAACAATAAATAAGTGTTATTTGAAATGTAAAGTGTTGCTAAATATATTATCGACTTGCCCAGAGCTAAGGAGGAAACAAAATTATCCACAAATGATCCTCCTGCATAAACAAATAAAAAGCTTATAAACCAAGTCGAAGGGAGTCGAACACACACACACATATATATATATCAATAAAGAGGAGAACAGTAATTTCAATACTTGATTGAAGCCGGAACTCGGGTAGGTATTTAGGAAGCGAACCCCATTTATTATTTTTGCGCGAGGTTAGTTTCTCTGATGGATCATTTGATCAGAAAACAATTTCTTTCTTTTTTTCCTATTCAAAGTGAAATACAAATTTCTTTAATTTTCTAGTAATTATTAATTTTCTCTAAGAGATCGATGAATATCAATATACTCCATTATATAATTTTTAAATGCTTGTTCGTTTATAGTACATAGTACGATATCTACATATACACACAAATGAAGTTAATTTAGTATAATAGAGTTATAATGTCAAATTTAATATTATACTAATGTTAGTTTATAATAGTATCACCGAAGAAAAACTCTTTATATGCAATAAAAAAAATTGACAAATAAAATTATATTTGTGAAACTAATGAAGTATTTATTTATTTTTTAGATATTATTTAAAGATGTAAGTCCCCCGTATGTCACTTTTTGAGTACTCTTTTTTTCTTAATATCTTAATTTATTATAATAATATATCCTAATTTAGGAGGAGGAGGAATCTAAGTGGAGGATTACAATAATATATTCTAACCTAAAGGAAGTGATTTAGGTGGGAAAGTGAATAATTTATTGTTTTTAATTTTCATCTCGCATTGTTGCCTTTTTGACTTATTTGCGTTGTTGTCTTCTAGACTTATTTTCATAATCTAGACCTGTCTTTAATCTTCATCTTGTGTTGTTGTTTTCTGAACCTGACTGTCTTCAATTTTCATCTCGCGTTATTACCTTTTGAACCTGTCTTCGTAATCTACTATTAGTCATGCACAACAAGTCGATCTGGCTTAGACCTGTTAGGCCTTGACCATTGATCAGGCCGGATTAGACCGTTGACTTTTGGGCTGCAGGTTAAGCCAAGCCAGACTTGGCGCTTGAAAAGAGGGTATGCTGGCCTAGTCAGGCTAGGCTGGTCCAATCAATTTTTTTTTAATAATTTTAAATATTATAAAAACACCAATTAAAATTTTAAACTTAATCGTTATATTAATTAAAAGTAATGTATTACAACTTACAAATTACAATAATTAATTAAAATATTGTATAATTTTAAAGATATTGTATTATTCTATACTATCATTAATACTGTGACGCCCCCCAAATCTAGGCCCACACAACCCAAACTTGAGTCGTCAAAAGACTATAATAAAATTATTACAACAAAGCACAACGTACAACAATACAGTGTATAATAATACACAACTAAGTCTTCACTATTATTGCCACACTATTTTACAACACATGAAGACTATGATAGCTATTCCTCGGACTCTCACTCCATCCCCCGGCTAGACCCCGTTACGTTTTCATCTCCTGTTGAAAAACAATGGAACAAAAGAAAGGGTGAGCTCAAATAGCCCAGTAAGAAATATCATGACTAAGATAATGACGAATAAATTATTATTAGCCTTCAACAGTTGAGTTCTTGATAGAATACAACCAACCAACAGTTCATCTTTGCACTACGGGCCAAAGAGAACATTCACCACGTGCCATAAAAGACACCGAACAGATGTATCGCCTTTAACCTATCATCTGTTCAACAATTATATCACATCTGTGCCCCCGGCCACAGATATTCACAACAGCTTGATTCTTGATGATTAATATAAATAACAGTGATACAAATGATGAACAGAAGAACAGGATAAACAATAAGTATCAGAAGTTTACTTTGTGCAGATTCAAACAATGTCCAAATTGCCAACATGGTATGGAGTGAAATTTAAAAATGATATTCAAGATCCACAGTTCAGAATAACGATTATAGTTCAATAGAAAGGTTCAGAAAATAGGAAGGTTCAGTTGAAATAATGAAGTTCAACTATTATGGAACATATAATATTTTCAGGAATTATAGAAGCAATAGTTCCATAATAAGTTTCGATTTAAGAGTATGAAAGAAAATGACATCCCTTACCATAATAAATTTAAGAGTGTAAAAAAATAATATTCCTTACCTTAACACGTGACTGGATATTGATTTAAATGAGGTTGATCAACCTATATATTTTTAATAAAATTAGTAATTACCACATATAAATTTCAAGGTGTATGATAATTCATATATTATGAACTATCAAAATTATATATATTTAACATAATTTTTGTAGTATAATATAACAACTTTAAAATAGTTTTTAAAATAATATTTCAAAATAAATCTTTCAAATAAAACTTTTAAAAATGAATCTTCTTAAAGAAGAGTCTTCTAAAGGAAGATTTGTGAATACCGTGAAAAATAGGAATTTATGAAATTACTAATCTTTAATAAAAGACTTACTTGAAAAATTTCTGCACTCCTTTTGGCTTTCAAACTCTCAAAATAACCTTACTATTCTCAGAGAAAACTCATAAAATTCTTATAGAAAAATTCTATGTTTTAGGTGTGATTTTTCTATTCAGCTGAGCAAGATATTTATAGAAGAAAAGAAGTTACTATGCGTGGTAGGTGAACAGAAAAAAAATTCAGCAGAGGCTGCTACGCAGCCTCCACCAACCAACTTCAGCAAATTCACATTTCTCACATTTCATGTAGGTCCCACATGTTTCTTACTATTCACGTTACTATTCACGTCACTATTCACGTCACTATTTCAAATAGTAAAATTAATTATTTTATTTTTTATTTATTTATTTATTTATTCTTCCTGGGAGTCCAACATATAAAATAATGTTACCACAATAATGTAAGAAACACGTTACATATTTTTATTAATTTAATAATATAAATTATAGTGTATTTGCTACTGTGACAATTATTAGATTCAATAATTTTAAACTACAGTGCACCAACAATTATTGACTTAATGATATGAAATACAGTGTAATGACAATTATTGAATCAATAATGCAAAATACTGTGTAGCAACAATAATTGAATTGATAATATAAAATATTATGCAGTGACAATTATCGATGAAATAATGCGTAACAGTTACGGTGTCAATAATATGAGACACTGTGCAATACCGTGTGCTACTGTAGAGTACCACATGCTACAGTAAAATACCATAAATTACCGTATGCTACTATTCTTTTATCACCGGTATTTTAACAGTTAGCACCGTTGACTATTTTTATTAAAAAGGTTACTTCTGTCGTGTTCTATATCCGACAAATATTCCGTTGTGGGGTCCACCAACAATTTGTTATTTCGACGCCGTCGTACAAAACGAATATTCCCCGACAAAGCGAATATTGTCCGACAAAATAAAATTTGCACATAACATCCTTAACTTTCAATTTCGTCAATTTAACCACTTACTCTTTCATAAAAAAATATATATGAAGAAAAATTAAATTTTATATTTCATAAAATTCGGGGTCTTACAACTACAAAAAATTATTTTTTATGAAAACTATCTTTTTATTATTATTATTATTTTAGAAGTGATTTTTTAGTTTTTAAGCTAAGTATTTATTAAAATGAAAATGCAATGAAATGTATATAAAAAGTGTAGATTGCTAGTTAGGTAAGAAAAATTCTTACATATTACACTACCCAATGTGTTTTCATAAATTTTTTTATTCGTATATAAACAAACAGGCATGAATGAAAGCATTAAAAGACGTCAATTTTATTTGATTTATTGAATGAGTTGTCACAAAGAAGAAGTTTTCGTCTGCAGTGGGAGAATTGAAGTAACAAAGAAAGAAAATTGATAGGTCGGGCCGAGCTTTGGGTGAACCAGGCCGGGCCGGGCCGGGCCGGGCCTCAAGTCAATCCAGGTCGGGCTTGTTGGCAAGCCAAGTCAGGCCGAATTTAAGCCAAAAAAATATGATCTATTCGTGACCTTCAGACTGGACCGCATGCCATTTTTGCACCACTACCTACTATTTATAAGATTTGACCCCTCGACCTTTATATTTATACCATGTTATTAATAAGATTCAAATTCTCAATCTCTATATTAACATAAATAAGTTATAGCATTGAAATGAAATACAATTATTTCCCTGCATTAACTCAATCTAGGATACTAAATGTTTAAAACTTAACTATTTCTTCTTTTAAATGCACAAAATCGTAAAAATATGCTTCTAACTTTTCAAAAACGTATTTTCTATAACTATATTTATTTACAAAAAACATATTTAGTATTGGACTATTTGTTTTAATTTAACACTATTTTACATTATTTAATTCTTTAACTGGAAATTATTAATCCCTTATTATTGGACTATTAGTCCCATAAAACTATTTAATATCTTAAAATGAAGGAAATTATTAATCCTATATTTTTTACGGGATTATATAATCCCTCATAAATAGTCTTATAAATAATTAAAAAAAATAGCCTTATAAGACTATTCAAATGACTATTAATCCCTGATCATGAGATAAAATAATCCGAAATAATGTTAAATTAATAAAAATAGTTCAATTTTAAATATGTTATTTATATATAAACAAACATACTCTATATGTATTAAAATTATGAAAATTTATTAATGTCAATATACTAAAGCCCAAAAGGGTTACCAAAAAAATAACAAATTATGAAAAATTAGGCAATTGGGCATCCAGGCATGTGAAAAGTGACAACTCTACTTTGGTCAATTAATATATATTGTCATAGTTCTATTTTTGTAAAATTATATGATATCTCATACCAAGCTCCTCACATGATGGCGTAGTAAATGAATCACACATGCGTGAGAAAGAAAAAACATATCAAAATATCAGTTTCCTAAAATATAACGCATCTCTAGTGATGTGTTTAGATTAAAAAAATACATCTAAAATAGAAATGAAGAAGGAATGTAACAAGCCATTATCCAACCCGTTACAAAAAAAAAAAAAAAAAAAAAAAAAAATCAACAATTAAACAAGAATGGGGATAAATGATTTATTACATTTCAAATAAATTATCAAATAATTTTTTTCATTACATGAGAATAAATCATTTTATTCCCTTATGATCCAAGCAATCCAAACACAGGCGTAAGTACTTGCGACAGATATGTGTGGTATTTTGTCACTTTTAAAAAGTAAAATAGAGAAAAACAATTCATTTGCTAATTGCATGGCCATACTAGATCGGTTATTCATGGGGAATTTTTGGTAAAAAAATGAAAACAGAACCAGTTATAAATATATCTTTTCCTATTTTTATTTGAGTTATATGCACAGTTCAAAGAAACAAAAAAACTTGAGAGTTGGGAGGGAGATCTCTCAAAGGTTACACCATCCAATATCAGCCACCAAAAATTCAAAATCTCTTGGCCAGGATGTTGAAGAAACATAGAGTTTTATCCATAGGATATACATATGCAAGTAACACCACCAATAAAGATGAAGAAAATACCTTTGCAGATTTGTTAGTAACCGACTAGTTCCAAGAAAAGATAAGTTGCATGGAGGATTAGTCCTATAGCCTCTGAGATGGTGTTGGTGAAGCCTCTTGGCCAGCGTATTCACCCATATATACTGGGCTTGGACCGTACGTCCCCTGAGAATTTGCAGTTGAACTTGCAGGAATATATAACCTCTCTGACAATAATGCCAACCCATCATTCCTCTGTATTCCTGGAGGGATATACACCTTCTCGGAAGTTGGAGACACAGAATCAGTCCTTTGGGATGGGAACATTTCATTCCTGTAAGATATAGGCGTGTATGCCCTCCCAGAAGCCGGATGATGCATAGTCATGTCTGTCCCCAATGACGGTGAATTAATGCGGTTTTGAGGTTCCAGAATGTAAAAACTCCCGGAATTTGAATGTCCCAAATTGTCTGTCCTTTGAGGCGCTGTAGGAGTGCATACACTTTCAGAAGTTGGATGAATGTTAATGTCTGTCCTTTGGAACTTTTGAGCCATACTGTCCTTTCCAAAACCTACAATGTCATTATTTCTGTGAGATGTAGGAACTGATAAGCTTTCTGACACGTGATTCAGTGCCGTGTTTCCACTCTTCCTAGAAGCTGGGGGCATATAATTCCTCTCATAAGTTGACAGATGAGTTTCGGCCATTGGTGATGTCAGCAAAAGAGTTTCACCCAACTTCGATGCTCCTTGAACAGGTAAATCATTTTCAGAAGAAAGCGGAATTGCCAGAGATATTTCCTGGTTCATTGAAGCTCTCTTTGAGATAGAAGGAATATATGGTGAGCCATCATGAACTGATAACTCTCTAACAGTGGTGGAAGGTATGGATGAAATTAGTCTAGGGTTTGGTAAACCGCCTTCAGATAATGGCGAGGACAGTAATATATTTTGGTTAGCTGTACCGCTCTCAGATGCTGAAGGTAGAGCTGGTGAAACTTCTCGGCTGTGTATATCACTATCAGACGTTGGAGGGCCATGTAATGACAGTCTTCGGGCTGGTAACTCCCTCCATTGCTGTGCAACTGTTTTCTTTTTAGTGTAAAACTGAACACCTTCCTTGCCTGCCAGTGAAAACCAATAAAAAAAATGAATTTTATGAAGAAATGTAGAGAGCGTGAGAATTGAAGACATACCGCAAAAATATAGATTGCCAGAAATAGACGCCTTTGGCCCATTAAAGGAGGAAAATGGCACTGGAATTGGAACAGGAACATTTACCCCAACCTGAATCAATTTTTCAACAAGTCAGATGACATCAAAACTTACAACGTCTGAGAATTAACATGTTCAAATAATTTTATAATTCTTAAACTTAATGTAGGATGAAACAGTTTGTTTACCAGCCCAGTATCAACTTCATTCTGAAACTTCCTGGCTGCAACAGCAGATGTAGTGAATATGGAAGCGCCATTTTCATACCTATAAACACTCTTCTCGTGAGTAAAAATGCAGGATAGGATAACGATTTAAGGAGTTTTATGTGAACCCAACAATGGATTTGCACTTCATATATTATTATAATAGAATGTGTTTACATTTGATGCTAAGTTATTTGTACAAATTGTTGGTGTTTTTGCCTAGTGGAAATAAGCAATACAGGAATTTGATGAAATACTTGTAATTCTTCTGACTTACAAATGCTCAAGGAAGAAAAAGAAGAGTTTGAAGGTAAGATAAGTAACAGGAGTAAAGGAAATACTTCTGTCTATTAACAATAATCATTGCCTCTTCTAGGTTGTCAACCTGTAAGTCGTCAACAAGTGAACATAATGTTAACTTGTGTGGCTTAAGCAATTTATATGATCATAATAAAATTAACCACTAACTTAGAAGTACCTGCATACATAGAAGAACTGGTCCAACCATTTCTTCCTGCCAACACAACATACAGCATGATATACAGATAGGCCTTTTGGTTCAGATTTTTCTTCACCAATTATCATTGTTCATTCAAAACAATCCAATATATAAGCATTAAAAGCATGAAAAGAGATACCTTGTAACAATCCATGTCAGTTCTGACATCACATAAGATAGTTGGACCAACAAAGTTTCCTCGCTCATATCTCGGAACCTAGAGAAGAAGTTCCAAATAATGAGAAGTCTAAATAACAACAGCTACAAAAATATTCTTGCTTTACAATCAGCCTACATAACTTAACAATGGAAACCAGAAAATTATTAACAAATTGGCAAAACAAAAACGAAAATTTCTAAGCAAGCTAATCAACCAGACAACACCATACATTAAGTGCACCCCTGCCCCAATGAGGATTTATGACACAATAGTTAACACTAGCCAAAAACTAAACAGGGGTCCGGGCTTGGGCTTGGACCAGGCTCACAACTACCGCCACCAAACCTCATCTTTCTTTTTCTTCAGGTCGTCACAAATTCTATATTGGTTCATGAATTCGAGATACTCTTACCGGTTATGCTTTATAATTTTTTTGATAAAAGAAGAAATGTTATTAACAGAAAAGAGAGAGTACAATACACTGGGTGAACAAGAAATCCACCCTCAGCAAACCCATGATAAACAAGACCAAAAAAGCACTTTAAAAAGTGCAGCCCTCCAACCTCTACACAAATCAGTCACAGACTCTAGAGGCACCCACAGCAGAACTTCTAGGGGAATTAAGAAAAATAACCCTAACCTTTAACAACTTAAAAGATAGCTGCCATCAGGATAAGGAGACATCTTTAAGTAGCAGCCTACTATGTTTTTACCCTCAGATGTCTCCTTGCACAAACAAGCACAAGGGTTCACATTGTTGTTTCAAGACCAGGTTTTCAGTCCAACAGTACAAATTGTTTGCAAGACTCGTCATTTACCAACTTTACCTGGTTTGGAGGCATTCCAACAAACAACTCTACTATGGGACAAGCATTCCAACACAAGACTCTATTGTGGGACAAGTATGGTTGAGTCATTTCCCCATATCATTGTTGCCACAAGAAAACTACTAACCAAAATATAGAAAGACGGAAGAGGGACAACCTTTGAAATCCCAATAAGAGAAGTAAAAGATAGAAGCTGATGCAGCACAATTTATTAACTGCCCAATATACCTCAATATCATAATCGAACCACCGCATACATGAACTTACACATGCTGAATTGCTGATCACTGTCATGTAATCATAATACACAGGTTTCAGGTGAATGGGAATTCATTTCCCCATTTTGAATTAAACCCTTGAATAATTATGTACCAAACTTTACTCACAATCCACATTTCTAAACCAGAATCGCCAGCATTCCAACATTTATCAAGTAGTATGATTGAGGTAATTTCCATTGGTAATGTTCATGTCAAAGAAGTTCAACTCTTGAATATATCAGTCCCTAACAAATAAACACCATAAAAATCTTTTGCTGATCTGAAACATACTGAAGACAACACAAGGACAGTATCTAATCAAATATATGTTGTTCTCAATACTCCTAAAGAATTTAAGCAGGCAAAATTTGTTAATACAATATAGCAGATTTTTTAGCACAACTTTACCATAATGTTTCTCCCATCAAGTATAAGTCTAGCTCCACTTTCAACTCCACTCTGAACCAGTCTGCATATTTTATCCTTTTCCTGTACATTCCAGAACAACTCAAATAAGGAAACAATAGAACAAATCGCAGAAATGTGAGCATGATCACTGGTCCATACACACCCAAACCCACCGCCCCCATCCTCAAATCTCATGAAACAAAAAGAAAATAAAAACAAAGGGGAGAGAACAAGGACTCAGCATGTGAAGCAACCACAATTTGACACCTTATACACCCAATGATTTTAAATACAAATTTTCTCTAAATAGAAAAAAGTAATATTTATACAAAGTAACCTTCAATGTCATGTTAATTGAAAACTTTCAATACTAATTGTACCTCTTTACTAATAACCGGTCCAATGTCAGCTCCAGGTTCTTTCCCTGCATTTACTTTAAGTGCTTTTGCACGCCCCACAAATTCTTCTTCCCTGAAAATAATTATACAAGTATCAATCCAACAGAAAGATTTTTGCAAGAATCAATAAAAGACTGTAAATGGATTTACACGACTCACGCCTCAATAGAGAAGAATATTCAGCAATTATAAAATGAGATATATATGATTAAAAAACAGATATTAATAAAAATAGGAAGCATAAACAAACATAGAAATAAAAGACGTCATACCAAGTCCTTGAGCCGCCAACAAAAATAGCTGTACTCAGGGCCATGCACCTTTGACCTGCAGCACCAAACCCAGCAGCAACCAAAGCATCCAAAGTGGCATCAAAGCTAGCATCAGGCATGATAATTGCATGATTCTTGGCTCCCATATTAGACTGAGGATTCAACAAAATAACAGACTTCAATAGATACCAAAAACCAAATTCTCAATAATGTCTACTGATGGTGGTCCTAATCCAACAAATATAAGAATGATTAACCTGAATGCGTTTGCCTCTGGCTGCTGCCCTAGCATATGTATGCATTCCAGCCTTGAGAGTACATGCGATGGGAAAACAAAAATAAGCTAAAACATTTACAAACTCAATAAATAAATCATATTCAGATGTTTCTTGAAATATAAGATGTCCAGAAGGACCAGAAGGTATTATAGGGTTCTTGTAGGTGTAGAAAATACTAGCCTTCAGTAGCTTAATGCAGTTGCTAAAAGCAATCAGTTCCATGAGATTATTATGACCATCCAAAATCTATAAGAGCACTAGTGAAGAAAAATTTTCAATATCATTTATCTAACACTTAAAAGAATTAGAGCGAACAATATTCTTCTTTGAATGAGAACGTAAATAAGTAGCCCAAACAAGATTAAGGTGTTCGTAACTATGTATGTTAATGAATATACGCATCAAAGTGCAACGTAAAGCATGAATCACCATAATCAGGAAAATTAACTTACATTGTCTGATCCAATTAATGATATGGCTTTTATATCATCATCGTCACATATATGATTGACAATATCCTGCTCAAATTAAATAAAGTAAATATTAAGCCAAGAAAAAAAAGGCGCAGCAAAAGATTAATCAATTAATTTTTTCCTTTGTCTTTTCTTTTATTACATGAAAATATCAATTGTAAACATTGGGACCATAAACAGTGGCAGTACAGTAAATTACTTGAGAAAAATTCATATATATACATGTATATATATTCTGTTGCGATGTGACTCAAATCCTTTTCCATGAAGGATCCAGGTTTCCCATTCCATTAAGGTTTTGATTTTCCAAATTATGGATTTGGGATCTCCCACTAGGTTTTATAAATAGGGTAATTAGGATCTCTATTGGAGAACACACAAGACAAGATGTAGAGAGCACAAGAAAAATCCAAGAGACAGGCTAGGATCTTCAGAGGGGTTTGAGAGCAGGTGAACCATGGTTTTGGGATTGTGTTCAGGTGACAATCACCAAGGCAAAACTATGTATTGTATAGTAAGTTCTTAAAGTCTAGTGAAGTTGATTGTCTTTGTGCTGCATGCAAGTTCAACCAAACAAATGTAGTTCCTTGCTCCCAATTAGTTCCGACTTCCGAACGCATATGAAAGATCTCAAAACCCTAACCTATTCTTTTTCTTGAAAAGAAGAAGGAAGTGGAAAAGCAAAGCTCTTGGAAGAATGAGGACAATATAAAGTCAAACAATGTTTATACGTAAATGGTCACTTCACTTGTCAGAAACCTATGAGTTTTCATTTTTCCTTTTTATTCAGATATGGGTCCATCTGCATGCAAATCATATTTTTAAGAAAAACGAGTAAACTCTACCAACCCACCACTGATGTGAATCAAACTAAAAGGACCTCCCATATTTGGATGGTGACACTGACATCCATTGTCAGAAATCAGAAATGTCATCTAGACAGCATAAATGCAAAATATTCTTTAAGTGTTATCTCCTTTTACCATCTAGGAGAACATTTGACTTTATTTGTTGAATTTAACTATATTGGGAGCAAAAAGGTATTTCAAAATTCATTGTAAGATATTACCAGCAAAAAGTTCGATTGACCATGACAGTAGGCTAACAGAAGTAAGAATATGTTACCAACAACTAAACCAACAGGGAGCTTAGAGAGATTAATGAAAAGAAAGAAGTCCATGTAATTGTAGCAAACCTCGGGCCACATCAGAATAGATATTCCGAAAGAATAATAGCAGTCCATGTAATTGTAGCAAACCTCAGGCCACATCAGAGTAGTTAATCCAAATGCATCACAGCATTCAACAAAAGGCGCACGCCAGGTAAATAATGGAGTAATAAAGACTTTCAGGTGATGAAGCTTACATGGGTACCATGAACAATGTTTAAAACACCATCAGGTAAACCCGCCTCCATTGCCAGTTCAGCAAGAATCATTGAAGCCCCTGAAATGAACGCAATGACTAATTGAGAAAAAGCAATGACTAATAAAAACATATAAGAAAATGATGCATGTAGAACTAAACATGATTCAATGCTGCTTCAGTAATATGCTGAAGTCCAAATAAAATATTATTTAAGAGAAAGAAAGAGGATACAATACAAATGCAGACAAAACATCCACAAAATGAAAATAATACACACAAAACAAGGGGAAAACCCCCAACACCCTCAATGGATAACAGCCCTCCAATCTCTATTTTAATCAGAGAAAGATCCCCTGAAAAGCACCCATCGAAGAATAACCAGACAGGAAGCATCTCTCTCGTGGATTCTCACTATAAATCACTTCTAAATCCAGGAAAAAAATCACCAAAGAGAATTGCTGTTAAAATCCATATATCGAACAACTTTCTAACCATATCTCCCTGCATAACTGTCTATGATTGAAATGGTAACGAATAAGGGAGTTCAACGACAATAACATGGTGACAGTGGCAATGATGGAGATGGATGATGATAATCACTAAATTTCAGTATTTTATTCCTTAAAGGCTAACGCTTATTGGTTGTTTTAGTTGCCAATTTTGAGATCAAAGTAATGTCTTTAGTCTATCAGCAGCGGGAGATTCCTATGTGATCGTTATGGCCATTGAAGCTGGTGACAGAGTATTAATTGTAAAGGATTGGGGACTGGTCGCTAGATTCACTGAAAGCAATATCAATTCTACAGTGTACTTGACTTGATGATTTGATTGTATTTTAGAGAGAGGACAAAAAGACCCAACTTTGGAGAGTCTGATTATAATGTAGAGAGAAACATGAGACGGCTACTTAGTTCATATGTCAAAAAAATGCTACTAAAAATGGACTTTTTAGTCTACATAAAAATGCCATATCATACTGTTGTTTCAATGTTATGTTGCAGTACTTTTCTTCAAAAGGAGATCAATAACTAGTTAAGTTTGTAGTGGCCACCCCAAGAATTTATGAAGATGTTACAAAGGGAGTAACTATCACCTGGATTTATCTCAGATGGCTTCAGGATAAATGTATTGCCACATGTGACTGCCATAGGAAACATCTGCAGTATTTATACATTTATTTAGAAACACAGAATAAAAAAATAGATTCCTTATTTTCAAATTGACTGCGCAAAGAAATTCTAATCATGAATTCAATAGCAACAAACAGTTGGAATGTCATCTCAAGTGTGCATTTCATATTATACAGGAAAAGGTTATAGCACCTAATGTAAAACTATAAACCAAAGTAAACTTACGTGGTAGCTTCTTTAGGATAACTACTAAAATTTAGCATAAAATAAAACTTACATTTCTGATATACAGAACAAAAAAACAAAAAAAAATAACTGAGCATATCAATTTAATTATTAATAAATATTAACAAGATAAAGAATTAATATTTTTTTAAACTTTACTATACAGGGACACAATAATCGATGATTAAATCAAACCAACAGGCAAGAGGTGAAGAAAGATAAAGCTGAGAAAGGGAAGTATAAAAGACGTACCCACAAGGAAATCGTTGCAGGAAAGTTATAGGGACATATCCCAGCACAAACACCTAGCGGTTCTCTACTGCAGTATGTATCAATTCCTTTACATGCATTCGGAACAAACTCCCCCATTTGCAGAGTTGCCACTCCACAAGCATGTTCAACAACCTCTATAAAAGCCAGAAATAGGGGTGCAGACATGCAACTTGAGTTCAGAATCCAACAGAACTTTTGGAATATGAGTATCTGAAGATGTGTTTGTGGTTATCTTTTGGAGGGGCAGAAGGTAGGGGGGTAGAAGAAAAATATATACACAGTTAAGCACTAACCTAAACTGTGAAGCACATCACCTTTAGCACCATTCAATGTCTTGCCCTGCTCTGTAACGATATTTGTGGCAAGCTTGTCCTAGAAATAAGTTAAATCTCTTTTAAGCATGTCAAACTTATTTGCCTATGGACACATAAAGTGAGAATTATTAATGGTACTGACAATATCCCTACGGATGAGCTCTTGTAGCTTGAACATGACGCGTTGACGTGTAGTAACTGGAGTTTTTCTCCATGAAGGAAATGCTTGTTTGGCTGCCCATACTGCAGCTTTGAATTCTTCATAGGTAGTCAAAGGGACTTGTGAAACAACCTCCTGTGTTGCCTGATAAGATTATTTAAATTAAGAACTATATGCTTGCACTTCTAAGAAAAAAAGAGAATAAGAATCTGCTGTAATAGCGTGCTTACTGGATTTACAACATCAATGATTTCACACGCTTGTGACTCTAAAAATTTCCCTCCAATCAAGTTCAGAACCTTCAGCTACAAATGAATTGCAGATCAAAAGGAGAACACAGAAATGTTAGAAACCACCACGTATATATGGAGAGAGAGAGAGAGAGAGAGGAAAGCAGAAAATCGTAACTGAAAAACCTAATCAAATTATTCCTTCTGCACATTAAAACTTACTGCACAGTTGTATCTTGTTGATGATTCACCAGTTGTAAAGGCAGTGGCCGAACTATTTGGTCTCCATGATTTAAAAGTTTTCTCTACAAAAGTAAAGCATTCGTTTCATACTATATAAAGCTACTAGTCGTTTAATGATTATTAAAGTTACTTGAGATTGAGAGTGGGAAAATGCCCATCGAGCAGCTCCAGCCCTTTTTCTTAATCTCATCAGAACCAAAACACTTCATCAGAAATTACATAAATGCCAATTCAAGTCATGTGATGAAGAACATGATTTTTCTATTTATTTAATCACGTGACTCTTATAAGAAGCATCTTGAAGACTCAACAAGCTAACATAAAGTCTGGAATAGAATAAAATATATACTAATTAAATGACCAACTGACCGCTTTGATTAAACTTAATGGTTTTGAGTCTATTAAATGGGTCGCCAACGCTACTTAAGAACTTAATTTAAGCAACAATATGCAATCACGGTAATTTCTTTCTTGACCATACATCAGACTAACATCATCATGCCCTCAGGTTTGGCCCTTTGGAGTTATGGACACAATAAAGAGGTGAAGGGTACAACTATCCACTAAGAGCAGAAACTGCTTTTACAATTAGTGCACAGAGTAAAGATTGTAAATTACATCCCTGACTTCTTCCTAGCAACAGCACTATGCTCTCAAATTGTCATAAATGTACTGAAATTAGTAGACACAAGACAGGGCCAGACACAGACATGCTGGAATTAGCAGTCAGGGCCAATCAATGACCAATTTTACTCAATACAGTAGATATTGTCTGACCTGTAAGATTTCCCTGACGAATTTTGGCTTTGAGATTGTATAGATGCCTCGGTGTTGAGTGAAACTCAGGATTGCTTTGCTTGAGAGCCTTGAGAACCTGACGTGGTTTTATACCAGCTTCAGTCATCACCTTGATTTTCTTGACCTCTTCCTCAGTAAAACGACGACTATAAGGATGCTCAGACATGTCCCTCAGTGCTTCATGGTTGTGCTCACCATTTTTTACTGTAAGCACCCAAACATCATCATCCTTTTTACCTATAGCTTCAAAAGGGCAATTGATAAGGCGAGAAGATGCTTTCCGTTTGCGCTTGCTTTCTTCAATTTTACGCCTATTGCGATAAACACCTCCTCTATCACAACCAAGTATAACTCTTATATCCCTTCTAGACTTTTTAATAGTAACCACATATCCTTGGCTAGCACCAAAATCACGAACATATGTAATAAGGTCTTCACGATCTTGAAATGTTCCAGCCTGTGGCGGACGCATTAATTTTTCCCCAGCATCGTCCGACAGACTTTGAATTTCCATTGTAAAAACAGGAGTTTGAAACCTATAGTAAAAAAATGTTCAACACAAGAAGCCAACATCTTTTTGTAAATGATATTGCATGAGTTTTTAATATAAACAAGACCATCGACAGACAAAAGAGAGATGGAAAGGAGATAGAAAGCATCAACAATCATAACGATTTGATATCATTCCCTAATATGATATTTCTACCATGTATTAAGTTCAGTTATCTTTCCTTAGTTTATAGCAGTGATGAAAATAAGCAGATATTGGCCACAACATAGAGGGAAGTGAAATCTCCTCTTCCTGAACTATAGAGATTACCATAAATCACAACTAAGATCCGATTTCTTTTTAACCATATGGAAGAGGTGTAAGTGATAACTACCTGCATCTTCCAAAAAATATGTACTACATAATTGTAGCGAAATGGTATGATACAGCGTACATCACTTGGAGTGCATACTTTGATGACTGGGCCAACAAACATATTGGACCACCTCCTTACCAAAAGCTTAAATTCTTAGGATGAGACTCATTATACTTATTAACCCTTCAACATTCTTAAATTCTTCTGATGTGGGATTCATGTGACAATTAAAGGGAAAGGGAATGATGAAAATCTAACGTCTATATATAAATATACAAACCAAGGAGGCTCAAGCTATTAAGACTTTTGCAAGACCTCAGACTGCGAGAATTGGGCTAATCACAAGGCCATCTTCAAGTCTCTTTCTTTCTGAAACCTTTGGGGAATGAAGTGGTTTAGCAATGCCCTTGGCAGAGTAGAATTGAGAGTTTCTTTCTATATGCAAATCCTAAATTTTGTATGTGATATACTATTAATTACTACACATTTATCAACTCCATAACTTCCCAATAGCAAATACCAACTCGTAGACATAATAGCCTGCATTATAAGAACAAGGGATATTAATGCAATCAATTAAATAAAAGAAGACCTATTGAAACTTCCAAGGCGGTCGGTACTCTCACCACAAAATGACAAATGTCAGAGTGAGGGCAAACTAGCTAGATAAAATGAAAGGAAGAAAAAAAAAATGTTCCAAATGATTGCGAAGTAATGACTGAAAGCCAGATAGAGTTAATAAATTGTTGGTATGGCTAATGTTAGATTTAAAATCGAATATTGCAAACAATCTCATAGAAATTAAAGAGCGGAAAGTAAACGACACAAGATATACCCAGATTCACCAAATTGCGGGTAATACTGCTTGGCTGATGTATTCATATATGTGTTTCACACGCTCTACTATAATCCACACACTAAACAATGTTTATATAGTAAATAAAAAACACTAATTGCTATAACATGGGCTCAAACCCATGAGGCTAAAAACATTAGCCAAACCCAAGACCGAGCTACTAATAAATCTCAAAACCCAAATACATGACACTTGGCCTGACTCCCCTGTCATAACTGCTGTTGTTCGGACTCACTGCTCACTTATCGTGTGCCACACGGAAATGTAACGCAAGGCATAGTTTGGATTTTTGGGGTTAATAGTGGAAAGGTTGAAAGAACAGCTGGCTCAGACACTGGCTTAAAGTATGAACTTTCTTCTTTCTATAACCAAATTAGGAGTTGCATGGCTCCTTGGTTGTTATATATATATATATATATATATATTGTTGGTCAAAAATCATATATTTACAAGGTGCGAAACAAGCATCGCATGAACGCTATGCCACCAAGTACTCAAGACAACCAATCACTATCTCCCCTCACATCCAAATACTACAATTTATGGAATGTAACTTGAATAACAAAAGAAACATGAAAACAGAAAGCCAGTATCTTGAATACTTCCAATACATTTCACCCATTCAACAGTTAAAACAGAAACATATCTGGTCCGCTAAAGAAGTATCAAATCCATATACTGCCCCATCCTTGTTATTTCAATAAATGGACAAAGAATCAACCAGAATCATTGAACTATTACAACAGAGCGCCAATCTCGAAAAGACGGTTAATCGTCTGAAACTGAAATTCCTAGTGAAATTCACAATAAGGCATAAATTCATTGTATCATAGTAATCTTAGTGTATACAAATGTGTTAGGCGGAGCCAAAGATGGCATTATAATATTCTTAGCCCGCACCAAATAAAATTCTCGGCTCGGCCACCTAGTGTAATCAAACAATGTAAGCATAAGAAACCAAATTTATCAGCAATTCTCCGAGAACAGAGTATTACGATGGTAAAAGTAACACAGAAACAACATTGAAACCCTTTATGGCCCTAAGAAAAATTAAAAAATATATTATATGCTTTATATGAAATGGGTTTTACCTAATCAGAGTTTCCACGGAAAATTTGCTTGATCAATGTGAGCACCCACTTACATACAATTATTAGGAAAACCCATGTAATCAATCTAGATCAAATTCAATAGCAAATTATCTAAAATTAGTTTAAGAATCCTTGTATAAAGGAAGTGATCAGCACTGCTACAAGCAAGTATAGAAACATGAACCCACAAAATATATAGCAATAAAAATCACTTATATCACCTAGCGCATACAGAACGAACAATAATGAAGAATATAGAAGCTACCTTTTCAGGAAGTATCAATCAATAAACAAGTAGACTGAAAAACAGGCACGAAAGAAGGAAAGAGAAAAGAAAGTGAGGGAAAATTTTGAAGGGTTATGAAGACTGAGAAAAAGGATCGGGACACCCCTAATTTGATAAACAAGGACGCCCCCTTTTCTTATATCATTTGGAGAATTCAGGGAACGTGTCCTCACACAGTTTCGGAGCGCGTGGTTGTTACAAAACTTGCATCCCTTCTTCGTGATGTTTGACTTGTTTGGGAATGGTGTTTGTGTTTGATTGGCCTAACTTTGGTCATAGAAAAGAGATTTCACGCGCCTGAAGTGCCCTTATAATCAAGAGGAGAGTTGAGCCACTGTTGTCTACTTTCCACTTCCAGTCATCGCCACCTGTTTCTACCCCCGTTCGGGCTTCGCAGCTGAATTTATTGCGTATCTAAATTAATAAAAGATAATCTTCTAAAATTACTTTTATCCAAATCTTTTAATAAAATCTAATTATTTGAATAAAAGAGTCTAAAAAATAAAATTATTTTTTTGTCTTGGATTTTAAAACACCAAGATTATTTTATTAACTCTGTCCTTTCTAAAATATAAGAACAAATTTTACTCTATAAAATTAATATGAGATACCTTCAAGTACAAAATTAATGTTATTTATTTAATTTTTGATAACATTAGATTTTGTAATTAATACTATCTTTTAGATTGTTTTAATTTTGAGAGCACGAGAGATGAAAGACACCTCGTATTTTTGCATGAGTTATCTCAAAAATAGCACTATTTAAAAAAAAATTATAAAACACATTTTCGTCCACAACATAAAAGAGATATTATTTTTTTATGTATACAATTACAATGTCATTTTTATGCAATTATTCACTCAATTATATGTGGTGACCGTCGCGTCCCTTTTTGACTTAATTTTTTTTATAATTATTTCTTTTAAAATAAAATGAATTTATATAAACTTTTTAAACTTGAAAGTATCTCATATTAAATTCAATTTTTTTTTAGTATTAATCATATATGTTTCAAAACGGGGTGTTTTTTGACGACTTAGATTTATTTACGTATTTGTTATTAGTATAAATTATTATTGGTACACATCATTAGATCCTATTAAAACTAACATATTCTCATATTTTTGTATTTTTTCTGCATATGCATGATATTGTGTCAGAGCAGGAGAGCAGGGGAGCCGGCATAGCTAAATAGCCGTTAGAAGAAGGAGTTAGTTTAAACATAAAGAAGGAGTTAGTTTAAACATAAACGCAGCGTTCAGCTGTTTTAGTATTTGAGTCATTAGTATAACGACGTAGTTTCAAGTAACAAGCCTCAGTTATACAGCGACATCGTTTATTAAGTAGTAGCAGTCTTGTGCGACGCCGTTTCACAACGGCATGGTTATTGTTGTTGATTGTTGCCAAGACACGCGTAATTTCCTGTTAGGAGAAGGTTGTTTGAGGAGAGAGAATTCTGTTAAGCCAAAATAGATATAGCTATATAAGCTGCAGCAGTATTGTAAGGAGGGCATGAAAGAATTTATGTGAAATTTCTATTTCTGAGTTGTTCATTTTTGCATTTCTTTCTGTTTGTTATTTTTCCTGTATAATTCGTGACATAAGTGGTATCAAAGCATCTCCTGGGCCATCGATGGCCGACACCACTGTTAAGCCTAGTCTACAGAAACACGAGAAGGATTTGAAGACCATGGAAGAGAGGATGGACCTGATGACGGTGAACTACGAGCAAACATCGGCAAGGATTGAGGTTATGGGGGATCAGATCTCTCAACTTGGGGCCAAGCTGCAGGCTACCAGTGATGCTTTAGCTCAGAAAATCATGGGAGCACTCGATGCATTCCAACGATCAACGAAGGAGATTACGACAGCCATGGAGGTACCTACAACCACTGTTACTGGTTCATTACCCCTTACAGTACCTCTGGAATCACCAGTACAACCACAATCCCCAATTTCCAATTCCCTTTCACACCTACAGTTCGGAACGACAACCAATGTTTACTCGGCCACCAGTGTTCCCGTCTCAGCTGATTATGCAAATTCTAACCCCCTGATAATACAGCACCACCAAAACAGCAACCCACATACCATATCCACACCAATACCACCTATAATTTCCATCCCTGATCCAGCTATTCGACCCTTAGCTTTGATCACAACTTCCGCGACTAATCCCACTACCACTAGAGCTTCACCTCAGATATCCTATATGGGTTTATGGCCTCCATACACAAATTCCGTCAGCCCTGGGGGGTATAACACTTTGAACCCAACCTCTAATATACCATCCAACACAGGAGTAATTCCCCCAAATTATTTAATCAATAGCAATTCCTACAATAGCTTAAACCAGCCTGTAGTTTGTCATACCACTGCTCAAGGGTCTTTAAACTACCCCAATCCATGCAATTCAGTGCACAATTTTAGTACTGGAATACCACACTCTTTCTCAGGACCCTCCTATAATTTCAACAGTAACCCACAAAACTTCCACCACGTTAGTTCTGCAATTCCTCCAAGTAATCACCCCAATTTCACCCCACCGTACCAGAGTCCTTATACTTGGCACCAGGCTACAGAAGGTCACCACAGAGGACCTAACCCTTCCTTCTTACCATTTCCTATGCCTAAGATGGATTTTCCCTATTTTGAAGGCAAGGATCCAAGGGGTTGGTTAAAGAAATGTGAAAAGTACTTCCAGCTCAATCCTATGATAGAGTCCAGATCGAAGGTACTTTATGCTGCATTATACTTGGAAGGGGAAGCTGATGTATGGTATCAGTCTTTGCAAGATGAAAAACCCTTATTGTTATGGGAGGAGTTTGCATACCATGTTTGCCATAGATTTGAAAAAGGGGGGTATGAGAATCTAACAGGAAGGTTCAACAAACTTACTCAGAAGGGTAAAGTGGAGGATTATATCAGGAATTTTGAAGAACTAAAGACTTACATGCTTTCCCAAAACAGAGGATGTACAGAAGAATATTTTATTGAAAGTTTCCTTAGTGGATTGAGAGAGGAAGTTGCTAATGCTTTATACATAATTAGACCTCAAACATTAAGAGAGGCCATAAACCAAGCCAGGAGGCAAGAGATATACCTGGACTCATTAGATAAAAGGAACCAGGGTGCTGGTAAAACTAGTGGGGAAGGCCAAACACAAAGAATTAAACCAACACTGATTACAACCAGGGACAACCAGCAGTACAAGGGAAACCACCAACCAACAAGGACAACAGGAGGAAAAAAATCGTTTCCAGTCAAAAGGATTCTCCTGCAGAAATGGCATTGAGAAGAGAAAAAGGGTTGTGTTATAATTGTGATGAAGTGTATACACAGGGACACATATGTAAACAGAAACATCTTTACCTGCTGCTAACAGAAGAGGAAGAGAACATGAACCCAGCTGAGGCTGATCAAGAATTGGCCCTAATCCTGCAAGGAGAAGAAGGGGAAATTGTAACTACAGAAGATGACTGTGAAGTGTCATTACATGCTATAACAGGAACACATGGACTTCACACAATTAAATTGCATGGGCAGGTCAAAAATCACTCAATTACTATGTTGCTTGATAGTGGTTCTACTCACAACTTTATATCACAGTCCCTAGTTAAAAAACTGCAGCTGCCTACTGTACCCTGTAATTCCATTAAAGTGACAGTGGCAAATGGGGAAAGCATTTAATGTGATAAAAGGATTGATCATTTTAAATGGAAGTTGGAGCAAGGGGAGTTTCAGACATCAGTGTATGTAATTCCTTTAGGAGGATATGATGCAGTCCTGGGGGTTCAATGGATGAAATCTGTAAGTCCTATCAGCCTTGACTTTGAGAATAGAGCAGTGACAATTCATTGGAAGGGCAAGAAGGTGACCCTAGGAGAGCAGGGAGATCCAAAACAATATTATTCTGTACAAGTAACAGATAAGTTTCAATGGAATCCTAAAGAAGAGACTTATTTTCTGGTGCAGCTCATTGCTACAGAAAAGTCTGCAGAAACACCTAACAGAGTACCCAAAGTGATAGACCAGCTGGTGGAACAATATGCAGACATATTCAGGGAACCTCAGGGTTTACCTCCTAAGAGGCTGCAGGATCATCATATACCAATAGTGCCTGGGTGCAAACCTGTGAACTCTAATCCCTACAGATACCCCTACTTGCAGAAGACTGAGATAGAAAAGATGGTGAAAGAGATGCTGGAGAGTGGGATAATCAAGCACAGTACATCTCCTTTTGCTTCACCTGTATTGTTGGTTAGAAAGAAAGACAACACTTGGAGATTTTGTGTCGATTACAGAGCTTTAAATAATATTACCATCAAGAACAAGTTTCCCATTCCTATCATAGAAGAGTTACTGGATGAGTTAAAAGGGAGCAGATTCTATACTAAGTTGGACCTAAGGAGTGGTTATCACCAAATCAGAGTTAAACAGGAAGACACTTATAAAACAGCCTTCAAGACCCATTAAGGACACTATGAATTCTTGGTTATGCCATTTGGTTTGACCAACGCTCCTGCCACTTTTCAGTGTATCATGAATGAGGTATTTTCCCCGTATCTAAGAAAGTTTGTATTAGTTTTTTTTGATGACATCCTAGTTTATAGTCCAACACTGGAAAGTCATGAAAAACACTTATAACAAGTTTTTGAGGTATTGTGAAAGAATAAGTTTGCTGTAAAAAAGACCAAATGTACATTTTCCCAAACTCAAGTAGAGTACTTGGGTCATATCATAAATGAAAAAGGAGTGGTTACTGATGAGAAGAAGGTGCAAGCAATGAAGCAATGGCCCAAGCCTACATCCTTAAAATCCCTAAGAGGATTTCTTGGTCTTACCGGATATTATAGAAGATTTGTCCAAAAATATGGGGTTATCAGTAAACCTTTGACCAATTTGCTAAAAAAGGGGGCTTTCAAGTGGAGTGAAGAAGCCGAGGAGGCATTTAACAAACTTAAAACAGCATTAGCTACTACTCCAGTCTTAGCTCTTCCTGATTTCTCGAAAACCTTTGTGGTTGAATCTGATGCATGCTATAATGGTATAGGTGCTGTTTTAATGCAAGAGGGAAGGCCACTAGCCTATCTAAGCAAGGCTTTATCTGCTAAACATCTCGGATTATCAACCTATGAAAAGGAATTGTTGGCAATCATCATGGCAGTTCAAAAATGGAGAACATATCTCCATGGACAGCCTTTCACTATCAAAACAGATCATGAAGCACTCAAATATTTCCTTGAACAGAAACTAACAACTTTAGTGCAACAAAAATGGGTTTCAAAGATGTTGGGGTTTGACTACACCATACAGTACAAGAAGGGGAAGGAGAACCTAGTGGCAGATGCCTTGTCTAGAAATCATGAACAAGAGTGTTTCAGCACAGTAGTACAAAGGGTTATGCCCAGCTGGAGAATTGAGGTATGTGACAGCCTCATCAATGATTCAGAAGCACAAGAGGTGATGACCCAACCTCTATTAGATCCTAATAGCTGTCCTGATTATACTCTACAAGAGGGACTTCTCAAAAAGGAAGGCAGGATTTACTTAGGCAGCAATGGAGATTTAAGGAAGAGGATCCTAGATCAAATCCATAGTAGCCCTGAAGGAGGACATTCAGGAATCACAGCCTCTATCAAAAGGGCTGAGATGATATTCTACTGGCCTACCCTCAGAAGGGACTTGTCTGAACTGATAAAACAATGTGAGATCTGTCAAAGGAACAAAGGGGAGCATGTACATACACCTGGGTTATTGCAGCCTATACCTATTCCCAGTCAAGCTTGGGAAGTTATAACCATGGATTTTGTGGAAGTGCTACCTAGATCAGAGGGGAAGGACACTATTTTGGTAGTTGTTGACAAATTGACTAAGGGTTGTCATCTTATGGCACTCACTCATCCTTTTTCAGCCACTCAAGTAGCACAGGTTGTGTTGGATTCAATAATCAAATTGCATGGACCTCCCCATACAATTATATCAGACAGGGACAGAATCTTTGTTAGCACATTTTGGAAGGAACTCTTCAAGTCTATGGGTACACAAGTTAGGTTAAGTTCAGCTTATCACCCACAAACAGACGGGCAGACAGAAAGGGTTAATCAATGCATAGAAATGTATTTGAGATGTATGACAGGTCATAAGCCAAATCAATGGAACAGATGGTTACCCTTGGCGGAGTGGTGGTACAATACATCCTTCCATACAGCCACATGGATGTCCCCTTACAAAGCTCTCTATGGTATTAACCCACCAGTCATCAGTTATCACCAGGTTGAGGCAAACAGTAATCCTCTGGTGGCAGAATTTATAAGAGAAAGAAAAGCAGTACAGCAGCTGTTAAAAGAAAACTTGTCTAAGTCCCAGGAAAGAATGAAGCTATATTCTGATAAAAAAAGAACCGAAAGGGAATTCAAAGTGGGAGATGAAGTGTACCTCAAATTGCAACCCTACAGACAAATGACAGTAGCTCAACGAAGGAATTTTAAATTGTCTGCAAGATATTATGGGCCATATTCAGTAATTCAGAAAATTGGAAGGGTTGCCTATAGATTGCAACTTCCCTCAACTGCTAAGATCCATAATGTTTTCCATGTTTCACAGCTCAAGAAGAGGATTGGGAAAACTAAAGTGATACAGACAGATTTACCTCAAAGCAATAAGGACGGAGAATTGAAACCCATACCTGTAGCTATTCTGGACAGAAGATTGATTAAGAAGGGCCATAGACCTGCAACGATGGTGCTGGTACAGTGGTCACATAGCATACCGGAAGATGCTACCTGGGAGGAGTGGAGCAAGCTGAGTAACCAATACCCAGAATTCAATCCTTGGGGACAAGGATCCTCTCAAGAGGTAGGGAATTGTCAGAGCAGGAGAGCAGGGGAGCCGGCATAGCTAAATAGTCGTTAGAGGAAGGAGTTAGTTTAAACATAAACGCAGCGTTCAGCTGTTTTAGTATTTGAGTCATTAGTATAACGACGTAGTTTCAAGTAACAAGCCTCAGTTATACAGCGACATCGTTTATTAAGTAGTAGCAGTCTTGTGCGACGCCGTTTCACAACGGCATGGTTATTGTTGTTGATTGTTGCCAAGACACGCGTAATTTCCTGTTAGGAGAAGGTTGTTTGAGGAGAGAGAATTCTGTTAAGCCAAAATAGATATAGCTATATAAGCTGCAGCAGTATTGTAAGGAGGGCATGAAAGAATTTATGTGAAATTTCTATTTCTGAGTTGTTCATTTCTGCATTTCTTTCTGTTTGTTATTTTTCCTGTATAATTCGTGACATATTGTATATGTGTGTGTGTGTGTGTGTGATGAATTTGTTTGTGTATATATATTTGTGTAGATAGTGTGACGCCCCCAAATCTGGGCCCACACAGCCCAAACTTGAGTCGTCAAAAGACTACAACAAAATTATTACAACAAAGCACAACGTACTACAATACAGTGTATAATAATACACATCTAAGTCTTCACTATTATTGCCACACTATTTTACAAAACGTGAAGACTATGATAACTATTCCTCGGACCCTCACTCCATTCCCCGGCTAGACCCTGTTATGTTTTCATTTCCTGTTGAAAAACAATGGAACAAAAGAAAGGGTGAGCTCAAATAGCCCAGTAAGAAATATCATGACTAAGATAATGACGAATAAATTATCATTAGCCTTCAACAGTTGAGTTCTTGATAGAATACAATAGACTACAAGGTGTATATCAAAAACTGCAGTTAAATTCTTGAACAATGTTCAGATCAATAATAGCAGCGGAATGAGCAATTTTTTTAGAAGAATAATGCAGACTATAATGTCCACTCGGTTCTCTTTTTAGAAAAAAAACATCATCAACTTTTATCATTTGAAATACCATTAGTCATGATAATAAAAATTCACAGTTCCTGATCATAATCATGCAAATCAACAGTTCATCTTTGCACTACGGGCAAAGACATTCAATATAACACCAACGGTTATGATTATACCAGATTCAGCCTTTGGTCATAATCATACCAAACAACAGTTCATCTTTGCACTACGGGCCAAAGAGAACATTCACCACGTGCCATAAAAGACACCGAATAGATGTATCGCCTTTAACCTATTATATCGCCTTTAACCTATCATCTGTTCAACAAATATATCACATCTGTGCCCCCGACCACAGATATTCATAACAGCTTAATTTTTGATGATTAGTACAAATAACAGTGATACAAAATGATGAACAGAAGAAACAGGATAAACAATAAGTATCAGAAGTTTACTTTGTGCGGATTCAAATAATGTCCAAATTGTCAACATGATGTGGAGTGAAATTTAAAAATAATATTCAAGATCCACAGTTCAGAATAACGGTTACAGTTCAATAGAAATGTTCATGTAAATAGAAAGGTTCAGTTGAAATAATGAAGTTCAACTATTATGGAACATATAATATTTTCAGGAATTATAGAAGCAATAGTTCCATAATAAATTTCGATTTAGGAGTATGAAAGAAAATAATATCCCTTACCGTAGCAGGTTTGATTAACAAAAGGTGAAGGAAATTAATACAAAGGGTTATTCACCAACAGGCGGCAATCCGCTCCGTAAGGTTATTCCCACAATTTAATAGAATTTGAGTACAAAGAGTTATTCACCAAACAGGCGGCAATCCGCTCTGTAAGGTTATTCTCAGAGATTAATAATGAATGAATACGAAAGGTTATTCACCAACAGGCGGCAATCCGCTCCGTAAGGTTATTCCCACAATTTAATACATGGAAATAAAAGGCACGTCTTGTGAGTAAGGAAGAAACAATATTATTATCGAGAATCAAATAATGATAATCCCTTACCATAGTACGTTTGAATAATGGAAGATGAAAAAGATGATATCCCTTACCTTGATATTGTGAAACAAGTTTATAGCCGAACAAATCCTTCCTTGTTTGTAGCAGTAAAGAATCTGACTTTTGAGTCTTCTAGAGTTTCTTAAAATCTCTTTATGTTTTTAAAATAATGTTACTCTCGGAAAGATAGACGACATAGACTCAAGAATCACTCAATTCGGAGTTAATATGAATGAGTTATGAATTTTCAAAATTAAGACTGAAAATAGTGACGAAAATCAGAATAGGTTACGGTTTTTAGTATTTTAAGACATGAAGATGATTTCAGATGACTTTTCTTCCTTCTTCAAAGTTGTAGAGGACGAAAAACTGAAGAGACACGCTTTTAATTCATTAAATTCTGACAAATAATGAATTTACTACGATTTTTCGAAAGAGTTGTTGTACATAAGAAAATTCTACTCGGAAATTCAAAGAAGAATGCAAAAGATTTCAAAACTAGGAATGACTTAAGAACACTTAGAGAGAACTTACACAAAAAGTATTTAGAGAGAGAAAGAAAAAACAAGTAAGGAAGTTTATGAAAAATCCTTAAGTTAAGGCTTCTATTTATAGCCAAAAATCTTATCATTCATTTAATCTAAACCATTCATTTAAAGATCATCTTTTAATCTACACCATCCATTTCAAATATTATATTATCTTTAATCTACACCATTCATTTCATATCACCTAATAATCACCTAACTTTATATTATAAACAAATCAATTCAATTATTCAACAATAATTCACACTTTAATCTACACCATTCATTTCATATCACCTAATAATCACCTAACTTTATATTATAAACAAATCAATTCAATTATTCAACAATAATTCACACTTTAATCTACACCATTCCTTTCATATCACCTAATAATCACCTAACTTTATATTATAAACAAATAACTTTATCAATTCAATTATTATGACTAATTGTTATAAATACAGTATAGTTAGCTCTTAGATATTAAGTCAATTAATTAATGAAATACAACTGTTTAAATAATACCGTAATAGAGATAACAATAATACAGAAAGTATGTAAAAGAAAAATACGTTACTGTGTCATGACAATTATTGATTCAATAACGTGAATTACTGTGCATATGTTACTGTGACAATTATTAGGTTCAATAATTTTAAAAACAGTGCAGCAACAATTATTGACTCAATGATATAAAATACAGTGTAATGACAATTATTAAATCAATAATGCAAAATACTGTGTAACAACAATTATTGAAATGATAATATAAAATATTATGCAGTGACAATTATCGATGAAATGATGCGTAACAGTTACGGTGTCAATTATCAGACCAATAATATGAGACACTATGCAATACCGTGTGTTACTGTAGAGTACCGAGTGCTACAGAAAATACCAATAACTACCGTATGCTACTATTCTTTTATCACCGGTATTTTAACAGTTCCGTTGACTATTTTTATTTAAAAAGGTTATTTCTGTCGTTTTCTATATCCGACAAATATTCCGTTGTGGGGTCCACCAATAATTTGTTATTTCGGCGCCGTCGTACGGCACGAATATTCCCCGACCAAACGAATATTCCCCGACAAAGCGAATATTGTCCGACAAAATAAAATTTGCACATAACATCCTTAACTTTTAACTTTATCGATTTAACCACTTACTGTTTCAAAAAAATATATATGAAGAAAAATTAAATTTTGTATTTCATAAAATTCGGGGTCTTACAGATAGCCTTTTTAAGAATGTATGGTACCACTAAAATATTGTTCTTTATTTCCTTAACTATAAATTAATTTCAAGCTTGCATCGTGATTAAATTTGGACAATCTTGTTTATTTATTGCACGATATCTTGATTACTATCTTTTCTTATAAGCAGTTTTGAAATAATTGTTTATATTTAATAATGAAAAAAATATGTAAATTAGTAAAAAGTAAAGTAAAAAAAAATTGTTATTGAAGAATTTTTGCATCACTCATTTCAATTGTAAATTACTAAAAAAAAGATTTAGAGAAGTAATGTGGAGTAATGGATATAATTTTTAACACAAATAAGAATAAATCAATAATATATACCCAAAAATTACGTTTTATAACTAAAAAATAACGAAAATAATCGAGATGAAGCGAAATTATAAAAAATCATAATTTTAGGGTTTAATCGAAAAAATAGGACCTTCAGAGGTAGAATCAAGTAAACCTAGAAAAGAGCTCTCGTGTGCTGACGGTGGGGAGGTGCACCTAAAAGCCGTCATCATGATGACAGCTTAGCTTCTGTATCCTCACGAAATCAATTCCCGTTTCCTTTCCTTTTATAAATGTTTGACAGAGTTTTTTTTTTGGGAAGCGAGTATTCGATTTTTAGCATGTAGAGAAAATCCTTCATTCGTACGAGCAGTTCATAGTGAGAAAAAAATTAAAAATACTATTAAACTCTATCAAATCACAAACTCGTTTCATTGAAGATTGAGAGCTAACAAGTTAGAGTTTTCAACCAAAATACCTTTTCTTTTAATTTGCAAGGTCTAATTATAATATTCTCAATTTTACTTTAAAATTTTATTTGTAATTACTCAATTATAATATAGAGATGCAGATTTGGCAAATCCTAGTCCCTTTTCATGCTAGATTTACTTTAAATAGCTCGATACGTGATTTGGGTATCATTTTGAAACAAGTGAATGCATAATTTCATATTTTTGATGTTAAATTTACTTAGATAATTTTTATATTGTGATTTTATGACATTTGACGTGAATCTAAGGTTTGTGGAAGACCCATAAAAATTACACTTAGCCCAGGATGAATTTGGACTATAAATTAATATAGTGTATTGATTGAGTTGATTTCGTTGATTGTGAGCCGAGGATGAGGCACATGGCCTTTAAATTCATATTTAAAGGAATTAGAAATCTTTTTCAACGTTGGACCTTTATTATAATTGTATTATTTCTTATTGGGTTAAATTTGTGCAAATTGTGAGCCCAGAAGAAAGCTTAATGCATCTAAATTCATATTTAAAGGAACTAAGACCTTCCTCTTATGTTGGATCTTTAAGTTGGACTTATAAATGGTTGTGACGTTCCCAAATATAGGCTTACACAACCCAATTTAAGACGTCAAAAATACACGGTAACTATTACAAAACAGTACATAGTATAAAAATATAGATCTCAATAATACACAACTAAATTTTCACTATTATTGTCACACTATTTTACAACATGTGAAGACTATTATAGCTATCACTCGGACCTTCACTCTATCACTCGGCTAGACCCAGCTACTCTCTCATTCTTAAAGAACAATGAAACAAACGAAATGGTGAGCTCAAATAACCCAGTAAAGAAATATCATTAGTTAAAAAACAATGAGTAAATTATTACTAGCCTTCAACAGTTGAGTTTTTAATTGAATATAATAAACAACAAGTTTTAAATCAATAATAGCAGCAAAATGAGCAAACCATTAGAAGAATCATGTAAACTATGATGTCCACTAGCTTCTCTTTTTCAGAAAAATAGCATCAACTTTTATCATTTGAAACACCACTAGTCATGATCGTACCAACAACAGTTCTTCTTTGCCCCAAACCAAAGAGAATATTTACCACGTGCCCTAAAAGACACACCATTATTATATTTATCCTATTATTTGTACTACAGGTCATATATATTCACAACAACTTGATTCTTGATAATTAGAATAACAATAGAGATATAAAATGATGAATAGAATAACAAGATACTTTGTCCTTAGTCAAATAATGTTCAAATTATCAACATGATGTGGATTCAAATTCAAGAATGATATTCAAGATCTATAGTTCAAAATAACGGCTAAAGTTCAATAGAAAGATCCAAATAAATAGGAAGGTTCACGTGAAATGATATTAAATGAAGCGCAAACTATTAAGGAGTATATAATCATTTCAGAAAGTTTTACTGAACAATACTCACCAGAGTAAATTTAAGAGTATGATAGAAAATGATATCACTTACCTTAACACGTGACTAGATATTAATTTAAATGAAGTTAATCAACTTGAAAAATACTTGTACTCTTATTGATTTTCACAAATACTCATGATAGATTAAGCACACATAGAGAAACACATAGATAAAGTAATATTTTAGAGAGCGAAAGAAATAATAAGGAAGTTATGAAAAATTTATAAATTAATGCCTTTATTTATAACCCAATTTTTTTTTATCATAAACCAAGATTTTCTAAATTAATCTGAACCGTTCATTTCAAGATAATGTTTAATCCGTATCACATATTTCATCTTTTAAGATTTCTTTAATCTAAATTATTTATTCAAATTTCTTTTAATCTATACCGTTCATTTCATATCTTTACAAAACAACTAACTTTATATATAAAATAACTAACTTTATATATAAAACAATTAACTTTATATAAAGTATATTAAACAAATAACTTTATAAATTCAATAATTCACCAATTATAACCAATTGTTGTAAATGCAGTGTAGTTGGCTTTTTGAATTAGATACTCATAATACAAGTAAGAATATCAACTAATGAAATACAATAGTTAAATCAATATTATAATAGTGATAATAATAATGCAAAAAATAAATTAAAAAAAAGCACATTACTGTGTAATAACAATTATTGATTCAATAATGTAAATTACTGTGTATATACTACTGTGATAATTCTCACTTCAATAATATGAATTATTGTACATGTGACAATTATTGGTTCAATAAAGTCAATATTGTACAATAGTCATTTTATCAGTTCAATAATATGAAACACTGTGTAATATCGTGTGTTATTGTGTAATACCGTATGTTACTGTGCTATACCGTGTTCTACTATTCTTTTACCACTTGATATTTTAATAGTTAAAAGTGATAGTACCGTTGACTATTTTTATTTAAAAAAGTTATTTATGTCGTTTTCTATATCTAACAATATTTCATTATGGGGTCCACAAAAATTTTGTTATTTCAGCGCCGTCGTACGAATCGAATATTATCCGACATAATGAATATTTTTCGACAAGATAAAATTTGCATAAAATATTTTTTTAATTTTAACTTTTTTCAATTTATCCACTTATCATTTCAGAAGAAAATATATTAAAAAAAAATTAAATTTATATTTCATAAAAGTCGGGATTTTACAATGGTCATTAGTGATTGTTAGACCTAGCAATTTGGTTTGTGAACTATTAGGTCATCCCATTTTAACTAGAATTAGTTGGTTGGATAACTAGTTTAAAATATATAGGTTGGATAAAATATATATTAATACCAAAATATATATTTTCAAAAAGAAAAACAAGTCAAAATTGGTTAACTGTTTCCAGCCTAATTTTTTATTTCCTTCCCAATTGAAAGTGTGCAAGTGTCTATATGGTGAGTGTGATGAAAATTTTGGGAAAAAAGTTGGGTTAAATGTTTGATCCATCACTATACTTTAGGTAAACTTACAAACGATTAACTAATTATTTATGTTTTTTACATTCGACTTACTGAACTTTAAATTTCTAATAAAACGTAAAAAAATCTGTTAACTCATGTTGACTTTAAACAGTTTGCGACATCTGATTCCACATTAACAAGATTAAGTTGACATGTGGCCACTCTTGAATAGAAATGAAAGAATATCTAGGAAAAAATAAAATAAAATATTTAAAAAGAAAAGAAAATTAGAAAATATAGCAAAAAATGGAAAAAATAAAATAAAAATTTAATTATTTTTTTAGTTAATAGAAAATGATTTTTTAGATAATTATTAACAAATATAATTATTTAAGAATTTATAAAAATGAGTTGCTGTTGATATACTTTTACTCTCTGCCTTAGCCAATTTGTTTGTTTCCCGGAGTACTAGGTTGTTGCATCATGCACTCATTCAACAAATTAGTTACGGAAGAAAGATTGGTAACAAATTAAATAAAATAAGCTAGAGAACTTTATGAGCATCTGAGTCCCAAAAGCATATATATACTTGTAACCCATGTTCCAGCAAAGGGATAACTGATCAAAAAAGTTTCGATCTAAATGTTTTATAATATTCCCATATCAAATGGAACTTAGAAAAACTTATCATTCTTCAGATTTTTAAAACCCCATTAAAACTTAAAGTAATTTTACCATTGAAGACGAACATCAAAAAATCAGCACAAAAATCATTATGTTACCTAGAGTTCTTTTTTTTAGGATTTGTGGTGTTTTATATCCAGATCTATTATGAAATCAAACCTATGTAAGAATTTTATAATTTTTAGATCTAAATCTACTTGCATCAATAAAGAAGAAGAATAGGAGAGAGATTTGACCATGAAATATGTGAAAACTTATTTAGCCACCTACACTAAATGCTTTAAATTGTAATAAATGTAGTCATGTCACATTGCAATGATAATATTCCGTTAAAAAATTAACGCCCATGACGAAAATTCTATGTTTTGTTAGAAAACTAAAGTTCGGTGACTTGAATATAAGGAAAAAAAGATTTAGTTAATCGTTAATAAATTAGTTTAAAGTACAGTGATGAAATAAATATTTAACTCAAAAAAATATATTAAATGAGATTTAAGACTTTCAGTGAACACACAGATTGTTTGTAAACTGTAAAGAGGGAAGTTTACGTGTTGGCTAAACGTTAATTATGTTGTAACTTTGAAGAACATGCAGACAATTTACAAGTAGTTAAACTAGATTATCACTCCTATTTGAATTGACAAAGTGCATAAGAGAAATTGAGAGCAAATTTTATGAAAGAATGTATAAAAATGAAATTTTAGAAAATAAAGTATAATTTTTTTAAAGAGAGAAAATGAATAAAAAATTAATTTATATAAATTTTAAAATAGAGAGAGAAAGTGTACAATTTTAAAGAGAGATAATGTATAAAAAAAATTTGGAGAGAGAGACAAGTTAAAGGAAGGTAGAAATTAAATATAATAAATAATTTATTATATTGGACCATTAAAATAGTAAGCTTGAAACTTGGAAATGGTTGAACTATATTGGACTTATAAATATGTGATTTTAACCCACATAACTCATATTAAAAATAGGTTATATTATTTTAGTTCTTAATAGAATCATAACTACATTTATGACCCATAATTATATTTTGTTAGGTCCAGTGATTTTGTGATTGTAAATCATTTACGTGCCTTAAAATTATTTTGGTGACTTTAATCTCTCTAAGTAGAGTTTAAGGAGAAGTATGATCACGTGGTGTTCCAAAATCACTAAATAACTTTTTGAATTTAAGACTCAAATAGTGGATTGTTAATGTATTTTAATGATGGGACCAATAAGATGACTTTAATGTCATGAGTTAGACCCTAACACATTTACTTGTTTTGGGTAAAAAAAATAATTTTCAAAAACTAAAGACTTTCTAAATTGAATTAATTCAAAGGGTAACAAACTAAATGCCTAGAATGAACTCTTCGATATAACCTAAAATCTATTTTTTAAAATAACTATTGAAAAATACACTTTTTAATTTTTTTTTTTGAAAATTCACGTTCTAAAATGACTTTTAAAAACACATGTTCTGAAATACCAAGAGAATTTTGAAAACACACACTTATGTTTGAAAAGAAAATAATTTACAAACATGCATTTTGGAAGAACAAACTTTAAAACAAACCTGTAATAACAAAACTCTAAACACAGTCTTTTTCTCAAAAATTCGAAAGACGATTCTTAGCGGGGATAACAATAGACCTACCCACGATGTATGACACTAGACACAAATTGTACTATGAAATTACATCAATCACTTGGGCATGAAATACTTAGTATGCACACTAAAGTAATTTTTTTAAAACTTGAGAAAAAATTAAAAAAAAAATAATTGCGTTTTACGAAAGTTAAAGGTGTCTAATATTTTTCTCTTTTTTAAGTAAGTTTTCAAAATTTTTGAATCTTGATTGCGGATTAATGTAATAGAGTCACATTGTAAACTTTTTATATTTAAAAGTTAAAAGTTCGAATGAGTTGATACATTCATTTAAACTTATATTAACTAACGACTTTCTTATATTGGCATAATTTAAAGCTAACTTTTAAAACCAAATTGAAAAAGTAATATTCCAAAAATCTCAATAAAATTAAACCAATTTCCTAAAATTAAAGAAAAATACAAATTTTTGGAGAAAGAAAAATTCCCGCGGTTGACAAATAATATTAAACTATTAACAGAATTTGGACCTATGTAAGACCCCGAATTTTATGAAATACAAAATTTAATTTTTCTTCATATATATTTTTTTTTGAAACAGTAAGTGGTTAAATTAACAAAATTGAAAGTTAAGGATGTTATGTGCAAATTTTATTTTGTCGGACAATATTCGCTTTGTCGGGGAATATTCGTTTGGTCGGGGAATATTCGTGCCGTACGACGGCGCCGAAATAATAAATTATTGGTGGACCCCACAACGGAATATTTGTCGGATATAGAAAACGACAGAAGTAACCTTTTTAAATAAAAATAGTCAACGGAACTGTTAAAATACCGGTGATAAAAGAATAGTAGCATACGGTAGTTTATGGTATTTTCTGTAGCACACGGTACTCTACAGTAACACACGGTATTGCATAGTGTCTCATATTATTGGTCTGATAATTGACACCGTAACTGTTACGCATCATTTCATCGATAATTGTCACTGCATAATATTTTATATTATCAATTCAATAATTGTTGTTACACAGTATTTTGCATTATTGATTTAATAATTGTCATTACACTGTATTTTATATCATTGAGTCAATAATTGTTGTTGCACTGTTTTTAAAATTATTGAACCTAATAATTGTCACAGTAACATATGCACAGTAATTCACATTATTGAATCAATAATTGTCATTACACAGTAACGTATGCTTTATTTTACATTATTGTTATCTCTATTATGATATTATTTAAACAGTTGTATTTCATTAATTTATTGACTTGATATCTAAGAGCTAACTATACTGTATTTATAACAATTAGTCATAATAATTGAATTGATAAAGTTATTTGTTTATAATATAAAGTTAGGTGATTATTAGGTGATATGAAATGAATGGTGTAGATTAAAGTGTGAATTATTGTTGAATAATTGAATTGATTTGTTTATAATATAAAGTTAGGTGATTATTAGGTGATATGAAATGAATGGTGTAGATTAAAGTGTGAATTATTGTTGAATAATTAAATTGATTTGTTTATAATATAAAGTTAGGTGATTATTAGGTGATATGAAATGAATGGTGTAGATTAAAGATAATATAATATTTGAAATGGATGGTGTAGATTAAAAGATGATTTTTAAATGAATGGTTTAGATTAAATGAATGATAAGATTTTTGGCTATAAATAGAAGTCTTAACTTAAGGATTTTTCATAAACTTCCTTACTTGTTCTTTCTTTCTCTCTCTAAATACTTTTTGTGAAAGTTCTCTCTAAGTGTGCTTAAGTCATCTTGAGTATTTGTGAAGATCTATAAGTATACGTGTACTGTTCAAGTTAATCAACCTCATTTAAATCAATATCCAGTCACGTGTTGAGGTAAGGGATACCATCTTTTTCATCTTCCATTATTCAAACATACTATGGTAATGGATTATCATTATTTGATTCTCGATAATAATATTGTTTCTTCCTTACTCATAAGACGTGCCTTTTATTTCCATGTATTAAATTGTGGGAATAACCTTACGGAGCGGATTGCCGCCTGTTGGTGAATAACCTTTCGTATTCATTCATTATTAATCTCTGAGAATAACCTTACGGAGCGGATTGCCGCCTGTTTGGTGAATAACTCTTTGTACTCAAATTCTATTAAATTGTGGGAATAACCTTACGGAGCGGATTGCCGCCTGTTTGGTGAATAACTCTTTGTACCCAAATTCTATTAAATTGTGGGAATAACCTTACGGAGCGGATTGCCGCCTGTTGGTGAATAACCCTTTGTATTAATTTTCTTCACCTTTTGTTAATCAAACCTGCTACGGTAAGGGATATTATTTTCTTTCATACTCCTAAATCGAAATTTATTATGGAACTATTGCTTCTATAATTCCTGAAAATATTATATGTTCCATAATAGTTGAACTTCATTATTTCAACTGAACCTTCCTATTTACGTGAACCTTTCTATTGAATTGTAACCGTTATTTTGAACTGTGGATCTTGAATATCATTTTTAAATTTCACTCCACATCATGTTGACAATTTGGACATTATTTGAATCTGTACAAAGTAAACTTCCGATACTTATTGTTATCCTATTTCTTCTGTTCATCATTTATATCATTCTAATCATCCAAAAATCAAGCTGTTGTGAATATCTGTGGCCGGGGGCACAGATGTGATATATTTGTTGAACAGATGATAGGTTAAAGGCGATATAATATGTTAAAGGCGATACATCTGTTCGGTGTCTTTTATGGCACGTGGTGAATGTTCTCTTTGGCCCGTAGTGCAAAGATGAACTGTTGTTTGGTATGATTATGACCAAAGGCTGAATCTGGTATAATCATGACCGTTGGTGTTATATTGAATGTCTTTGGCCCGTAGTGCAAAGATGAATTGTTGATCTGCATGATTATGATCAGGAACTGTGAATTTGTATTATCTTGACTAATGATATTTCAGATGATAAAAGTTGATGATGTTTTTCCTAAAAAGAGAACCGAGTGGACATTATAGTCTGCATTATTCTTCTAATAGATTACTCATTCCGCTGCTATTATTGATCTGAACGTTGTTTAAGAATTTAACTGCAGTTTTTGATATAAACCTTGTAGTCTATTGTATTCTATCAAGAACTCAACTGTTGAAGACTAATGATAATTTATTTGTCATTATCTTAGTCATGATATTCTTTACTGGGCTATTTGAGCTCACCCTTTCTTTTGTTCCATTATTTTTCAACAGGAGATGAAAACATAACAGGGTCTAGCCGGGGAATGGAGTGAGGGTCCGAGGAATAGTTATCATAGTTTTCACGTTTTGTAAAATAGTGTGGCAATAATAGTGAAGACTTAGTTGTGTATTATTATACACTGTATTGTTGTACGTTGTGCTTTGTTGTAATAATTTTGTTGTAGTCTTTTGACGACTCAAGTATGGGCTGTGTGGGCCCAGATTTGGGGGCGTCACAGTTGACATCAGAGCTTAGGGATATGGTCTTTAATGGAGATCTGGGGTAGAACTAGGAGGGGAGAGACGAATAGAATCAGTCACTAGTGTGTCCTAACTAAAATAGATTTTATTATCTAATGAGTCGATTTGAATGTAGGAACATGAAGTGATGAGTCAGTTTATTTGAACTAACATTTATTTTGTGACCACAGTTTAGTATGGCATCTGGAAATCAAGAGGTTAACTATGGAATGCCTGAAGCAAATGTAGCCGAGAATCAAGAGGCCCCAAACAATCCTCCTGCCAACTCAGGAAATAATGTTCCTGATAACATGATGAACGATGGATTCTTTAGGAATTTCATGCAGTTCATACAGAATCAAGGAAGAGGAAATCCAGTCAATAATAACGGTAGAAACGCTGGCAATTTGAGGATGGTCACTGTTAAGCAATTTAAAGAATTAGGACCACCTGAATTCCACGGGAAGCCTGACCCACTCAAAGCGGAGGCATGGCTAAAGCAGACGACAAAAATACTTGATGTCTTACAATGCGCTGATGATCAGAATGTGCCATTTGCCACTTTTATGTTACGAGGTGAGGCGGACCATTGGTGGGAAGCGGTAAAACGTATCCAACCTTCAGCACTCGAAATGTCTTGGACAAAATTCGAAGAACTGTTTAACGAGAAGTATTTCCCAGAAAGCATCCGCCATATGAAAGAGGTGGAATTCATTAAGCTGGAGCAGGGAAACATGACAGTCTCCCAATATGAAGCCAAGTTTGCCGAGTTATCTCGCTTTGCCACCCATCTTGTGGATGACGAAGCACGAATGAGTCGGATGTTCCTAAGAGGTTTGAGATTCAAAATTCGTCAACAACTTAGCTCTCATAAATTTAGTTTGTATTCAGATGTTGTAGATAGGGCTCAAAGGGTGGAGCAAACAGATGAAACATTGCAGCCAAGAGTTAATGATCAGCATAGAGAAAGGAGTGACAACAACCACAGGAACGAGAACCATCGAGGAGGTAACCAACACTTCGGTGGTAATTCCATACCAAATAACAGAAGAGGAGAATCTAGTGGGAACAATTTCAAAAGAAAGAGATTCCATAATAATTATGGAAGGGCACCAGCACCAGTACCAACACCAGCACCGACCCCAGTTTCAAGGGGAGAAGATCGACCACCAGTGAGATGCTATAGGTGTGGTCAGGAAGGTCACATCAGCCCAAACTGTACACTGCAGTCCAAAAAGTGCTACAGTTGTGGGAAAGAGGGTCATCTTGCGCGGTTCTGTCCTGCCACAAAATCAAGTCCAGCTGCAATGATGATACCAAAAGCTAGCGCGGATAAGGGAAAATCTGTAGTTCAAGGGAGAGCTTTTGTTGTGACATCCCAAATGGCGCGAAACTCGAACGAGGTGATAACCGGTAAGCTATTCATAAATTCTCGTGAAGTCTACGCTTTGTTAGATACTGGCTCTACCCATTCTTTTATCTCACCTGCATGTGCTCAGCGTTTAAACTTAACACCTGAAAATTTGGACTTTGACTTATCAGTTGAAACCCCATTAGGAGAAATGACCATTACATCTACTGTCTATAAATCTTGCCTAGTTCAAATCAACAACCTCACATTACCTGTTGACCTTATTTCTTTGGAGATGCATGAATTTGATGTGATTTTAGGAATTGATTGTGTGACGCCCCCAAATCTGGGCCCACACAGCCCAAACTTGAGTCGTCAAAATACTACAACAAAATTATTACAACAAAGCACAACGTACAACAATACAGTGTATAATAATACACAACTAAGTCTTTACTATTATTGCCACACTATTTTACAAAACGTGAAGACTATGATAACTATTCCTCGGACCCTCACTCCATTCCCCGGCTAGACCCTGTTATGTTTTCATCTCCTGTTGAAAAACAATGGAACAAAAGAAAGGGTGAGCTCAAATAGCCCAGTAAAGAATATCATGACTAAGATAATGACGAATAAATTATCATTAGTCTTCAACAGTTGAGTTCTTGATAGAATACAATAGACTACAAGGTTTATATCAAAAACTGCAGTTAAATTCTTAAACAACGTTCAGATCAATAATAGCAGCGGAATGAGTAATCTATTAGAAGAATAATGCAGACTATAATGTCCACTCGGTTCTCTTTTTAGGAAAAACATCATCAACTTTTATCATCTGAAATATCATTAGTCAAGATAATACAAATTCACAGTTCCTGATCATAATCATGCACATCAACAGTTCATCTTTGTACTACGGGCCAAAGATATTCAATATAGCACCAACGGTCATGATTATACCAGATTCAGCCTTTGGTCATAATCATACCAAACAACAGTTCATCTTTGCACTACGGGCCAAAGAGAACATTCACCACGTGCCATAAAAGACACCGAACAGATGTATCGCCTTTAACCTATTATATCGCCTTTAACCTATCATCTGTTCAACAAATATATCACATCTGTGCCCCCGGCCACAGATATTCACAACAGCTTGATTTTTGGATGATTAGAATGATATAAATGATGAACAGAAGAAATAGGATAACAATAAGTATCGGAAGTTTACTTTGTACAGATTCAAATAATGTCCAAATTGTCAACATGATGTGGAGTGAAATTTAAAAATGATATTCAAGATCCACAGTTCAGAATAACGGTTACAATTCAATAGAAAGGTTCACGTAAATAGGAAGGTTCAGTTGAAATAATGAAGTTCAACTATTATGGAACATATAATATTTTCAGGAATTATAGAAGCAATAGTTCCATAATAAATTTCGATTTAGGAGTATGAAAGAAAATAATATCCCTTACCGTAGCAGGTTTGATTAACAAAAGGTGAAGGAAATTAATACAAAGGGTTATTCACCAACAGGCGGCAATCCGCTCCGTAAGGTTATTCCCACAATTTAATAGAATTTGAGTACAAAGAGTTATTCACCAAACAGGCGGCAATCCGCTCCGTAACGTTATTCCCACAATTTAATAGAATTTGAGTACAAAGAGTTATTCACCAAACAGGCGGCAATCCGCTCCGTAAGGTTATTCCCACAATTTAATACATGGAAATAAAATGCACGTCTTATGAGTAAGGAAGAAACAATATTATTATCGAGAATCAAATAATGATAATCCCTTACCATAGTACGTTTGAATAATGGAAGATGAAAAAGATGGTATCCCTTACCTCAACACGTGACTGGATATTGATTTAAATGAGGTTGATTAACTTGAACAGTACACGTATACTTATAGATCTTCACAAATACTCAAGATGACTTAAGCACACTTAGAGAGAACTTTCACAAGAAGTATTTAGAGAGAGAAAGAAAGAACAAGTAAGGAAGTTTATGAAAAATCCTTAAGTTAAGGCTTCTATTTATAGCCAAAAATCTTATCATTCATTTAATCTAAACCATTCATTTAAAAATCATCTTTTAATCTACACCATCCATTTCAAATATTATATTATCTTTAATCTACACCATTCATTTCATATCACCTAATAATCACCTAACTTTATATTATAAACAAATCAATTTAATTATTCAACAATAATTCACACTTTAATCTACACCATTCATTTCATATCACCTAATAATCACCTAACTTTATATTATAAACAAATCAATTCAATTATTCAACAATAATTCACACTTTAATCTACACCATTCATTTCATATCACCTAATAATCACCTAACTTTATATTATAAACAAATAACTTTATCAATTCAATTATTATGACTAATTGTTATAAATACAGTATAGTTAGCTCTTAGATATCAAGTCAATAAATTAATGAAATACAACTGTTTAAATAATATCATAATAGAGATAACAATAATGTAAAATAAAGCATACGTTACTGTGTAATGACAATTATTGATTCAATAATGTGAATTACTGTGCATATGTTACTGTGACAATTATTAGGTTCAATAATTTTAAAAACAGTGCAACAACAATTATTGACTCAATGATATAAAATACAGTGTAATGACAATTATTAAATCAATAATGCAAAATACTGTGTAACAACAATTATTGAATTGATAATATAAAATATTATGCAGTGACAATTATCGATGAAATGATGCGTAACAGTTACGGTGTCAATTATCAGACCAATAATATGAGACACTATGCAATACCGTGTGTTACTGTAGAGTACCGTGTGCTACAGAAAATACCATAAACTACCGTATGCTACTATTCTTTTATCACCGGTATTTTAACAGTTCCGTTGACTATTTTTATTTAAAAAGGTTACTTCTGTCGTTTTCTATATCCGACAAATATTCCGTTGTGGGGTCCACCAATAATTTATTATTTCGGCGCCGTCGGACCAAACGAATATTCCCCGACCAAACGAATATTCCCCGACAAATCGAATATTGTCCGACAAAATAAAATTTGCACATAACATCCTTAACTTTCAATTTTGTTAATTTAACCACTTACTGTTTCAAAAAAAAATATATATGAAGAAAAATTAAATTTTGTATTTCATAAAATTCGGGGTCTTACAACCTCCCCTCCTTATGAAATTTCGTCCCCGAAATTGACGTACCTGACATATCGAAGAGGTAAGGATACTTAGATTTCATCTCAGATTCTACCTCCCAGGTCATTTCCTCAGTATCTTGGTTCCTCCATAAAACCTTAACTTGAGGTATAACCTTTGAGCGTAGGATCTGCTCCTTCTTATCCAGGATCTTAACAGGTACCTCCTCGTATGTTAAATCCTCTGCTATAACGTCTGGTTCTAACTCAATGACGTGGTTTGGGTCCTTCACATATTTACGTAACATAGATATGTGAAAAACGTTATGGATGCGAGACATACTTGGTGGTAGGGCTAGTCTGTAGGCTACGGTTCCTATTCGATCGAGGATTTCAAATGGGCCAATAAATCGAGGGTTCAGCTTTCCTCTCTTTCCGAATCTCGTAACCCCTTTCCATGGAGAAACACGTAAGAATACATGATCTCCGACGTTGAAACTTTCGTCTCTCCGATGAAGATCAGCATAACTCTTTTGTCGTTCTTGTGCGGTCTGTATTCGTTGTCGGATCATTTGGATCTTTTCGGTCGTCAAGCGTACCAACTCGGGTCCCAACAATTTTGCTTCTCCTACCTCATTCCAACATATTGGAGAGCGACACTTCCTTCCATACAATGCCTCGAATGGAGCCATGCCTATGCTTGCTTGGTAACTGTTGTTGTAAGAAAATTCCACCAACGGCAAGTACTTATCCCAACTTCCTTTGAAGTCTAATACACAAAGTCTCAAAAGATCTTCGAGGGTCTGGATCGTCCTTTCCGATTGTCCGTCCGTTTGAGGATGGTATGCAGAACTAAAACGTAGTTCAGTGCCCATAGCTTTTTGTAGACTGATCCAAAAGCGTGAAGTGAATCTAGGATCTCGATCAGAAACTATGGAAACTGGCATGCCATGCAATCTCACGATCTCATTTATGTACATACCGGCAAGACGTTCAAGTGAAAAGTTTTCTCGTATAGGCAAGAAATGAGCAGATTTGGTCAATCTATCTACGATCACCCAAATTGCATCTAAGCCTTGAGAAACTTTTGGAAGACCCGTCACGAAGTCCATATTGATGTGTTCCCACTTCCATTCGGAAACTTCAAGTGATTGTAATGGACCTTTAGGAACTTGATGTTCTGCCTTGACACGTTGACAAGTTAGGCACCTTGAGATAAACTCCGCAATCTCTCTTTTCATATTGTTCCACCAAAATGTATGTCGAAGATCTCGATACATCTTGGTACCTCCTGGGTGAATTGCAAACGGCGTGTTGTGTGCCTCCATCATGATTTTATGCTTTAATTCAGGATCGTTAGGAACACAGAGTCGAGAGTTGACTCGAAGTATTCCTTTCTCGTCGATTCTTGCTTCGGGAATGGCACCTTCTTGTACTTTCTTTATCATGTTTATCAGTTCCGGATCGGTAGCTTGAGCAGCTTTAATTTTATCGATTAAAGTTGGTTCTACTCGCACGTGAGCAATCTTCGAGTGGGTCCCTGGTGTCTTTAGCTCTATCTCCATCTTTTGCAAGTCGTACAAAATACACTTTTGTGTTGTCAGCAGTGCACTTGTACTTGCATAAGATTTTCTGCTCAAAGCGTCAGCTACAACGTTCGCCTTTCCCGGGTGATACTGGATTGTGTGGTCATAATCCTTTAACAGCTCAAGCCAACGTCGTTGTCGCATGTTGAGTTCCTTCTGGGTGAAGAAATACTTGAGACTTTTATGATCCGTATAGATATCCACTTTTTCTCCGTACAAGTAGTGTCTCCAGATCTTCAACGCGAAAACGACTGCTGCCAACTCTAGATCATGAGTAGGATAATTTTTCTCATAATCTTTGAGTTGTCGAGAGGCATAAGCTATAACATTTCCATGTAGCATAAGGACACAACCTAGACCTTTGTCTGAAGCATCGCTATATATGACGAATTTTCCTGATCCTGATGGAATGGTCAGAACAGGAGCTGAAACAAGTCTCCTCTTGAGTTCTTGAAAACTCTTCTCGTATTCCTCGCTCGAATGATACCGATATTTAATAATCAAACTTTCATCTCTTGGCGTTCTATGAGAGCCATTTGGTATTGAGCTTTGGAAAAGGGTTTAGTATCGGTTCAAGATCGATACAGAATTCAATTTCTCGGTTTGGGGATAAGCCAGGAAGTTCCTCAGGAAAAACGTCAGGAACTCATTAACAATAGGAATATCATTCAAGTTTGACGTGTTTTTGTTCAAATCAATGACATGGGCTAAAAAGGCTTGACATCCGTTTTTCAATAAACGAATGACTTTATGGCTAGAAAAAATATTTATAGATTTCAATGGTTTAGTTGCTTGAATTTGCATGACAGGTTGATTAGGAATATGAAAACAATCAATTTTAGTATGATGGGTAGTCAACCAATTAATTCCTAAAATCACATCAAATTCATGCATCTCCAAATAAATAAGGTCAACAGGGAATGTGAGGTTGTTGATTTGAACTAGGCAAGATTTATAGATAGTAAATGTAATAGGTATTTCTCCCAATGAAGTTTCAACTGATAAGACAAGAATGATAAGATTTTTGGCTATAAATAGAAGCCTTAACTTAAGGATTTTTCATAAACTTCCTTACTTGTTCTTTCTTTCTCTCTCTAAATACTTCTTGTGAAAGTTCTCTCTAAGTGTGCTTAAGTCATCTTGAGTATTTGTGAAGATCTATAAGTATACGTGTACTGTTCAAGTTAATCAACCTCATTTAAATCAATATCCAGTCACGTGTTGAGGTAAGGGATACCATCTTTTTCATCTTCCATTATTCAAACATACTATGGTAAGGGATTATCATTATTTGATTCTCGATAATAATATTGTTTCTTCCTTACTCATAAGACGTGCCTTTTATTTCCATGTATTAAATTGTGGGAATAACCTTACGGAGCGGATTGCCGCCTGTTGGTGAATAACCTTTCGTATTCATTCATTATTAATCTCTGAGAATAACCTTACGGAGCGGATTGCCGCCTGTTTGGTGAATAACTCTTTGTACTCAAATTCTATTAAATTGTGGGAATAACCTTACGGAGCGGATTGCCGCCTGTTTGGTGAATAACTCTTTGTACCCAAATTCTATTAAATTGTGGGAATAACCTTACGGAGCGGATTGCCGCCTGTTGGTGAATAACCCTTTGTATTAATTTCCTTCACCTTTTGTTAATCAAACCTGCTACGGTAAGGGATATTATTTTCTTTCATACTCCTAAATCGAAATTTATTATGGAACTATTGCTTCTATAATTCCTGAAAATATTATATGTTCCATAATAGTTGAACTTCATTATTTCAACTGAACCTTCCTATTTACGTGAACCTTTCTATTGAATTGTAACCGTTATTCTGAACTGTGGATCTTGAATATCATTTTTAAATTTCACTCCACATCATGTTGACAATTTGGACATTATTTGAATCTGTACAAAGTAAACTTCCGATACTTATTGTTATCCTATTTCTTCTGTTCATCATTTATATTATTCTAATCATCCAAAAATCAAGCTGTTGTGAATATCTGTGGCCGGGGGCACAGATGTGATATATTTGTTGAACAGATGATAGGTAAAGGCGATACATCTGTTCGGTGTCTTTTATGGCACGTGGTGAATGTTCTCTTTGGCCCGTAGTGCAAAGATGAACTGTTGTTTGGTATGATTATGACCAAAGGCTGAATCTGGTATAATCATGACCGTTGGTGTTATATTGAATGTCTTTGGCCCGTAGTGCAAAGATGAACTGTTGATCTGCATGATTATGATCAGGAACTGTGAATTTGTATTATCTTGACTAATGATATTTCAGATGATAAAAGTTGATGATGTTTTTCCTAAAAAGAGAACCGAGTGGACATTATAGTCTGCATTATTCTTCTAATAGATTACTCATTCCGCTGCTATTATTGATCTGAACGTTGTTTAAGAATTTAACTGCAGTTTTTGATATAAACCTTGTAGTCTATTGTATTCTATCAAGAACTCAACTGTTGAAGACTAATGATAATTTATTTGTCATTATCTTAGTCATGATATTCTTTACTGGGCTATTTGAGCTCACCCTTTCTTTTGTTCCATTGTTTTTCAACAGGAGATGAAAACATAACAGGGTCTAGCCGGGGAATGGAGTGAGGGTCCGAGGAATAGTTATCATAGTTTTCACGTTTTGTAAAATAGTGTGGCAATAATAGTGAAGACTTAGTTGTGTATTATTATACACTGTATTGTTGTACGTTGTGCTTTGTTGTAATAATTTTGTTGTAGTCTTTTGACGACTCAAGTATGGACTGTGTGGGCTCAGATTTGGGGGCGTCACAACCTAGGCAATCTCCAAATTATTTATGATATTACAACAATTATATCTTGCATCCGTAAAAAAACAAAAACTTTTTGGCTTGATCCTTGAAATCTATATTAATAGAGGCAATAAAAGTTTAACCCTTTTTAGTGATTTTCGTGTCACGCGTGATTTAAAAAGTGCTTCTTTTTTTGGTTACATAAAAGTGCCCATTGTCTCTCTTTTATGTTCCACCTCTCCCTCCCCGGTAGCTCTTTTTTCGGTTATATTATAATTCGATTTTTATTATAGTTATCGATTTTTTTTTTTGCGACAAACGTATTACTATAGACGTTAAAAGTTACAAAATGATCACTCCATTAAAATTTCATCCAAAAAATAACGGAACTGACTGATTGTGCAGTTGATGTGACTTTTTGTCATGTTTTGTCATTTCTAAATCAGCAAAATTTAAATTTAAACCAACATTTAAATTTTAAAATAAAAGTAAAATAATATTTAAACTAAAAAATTCAAACCAACATTTAAATTTTAATTAAAAAAATACCAAATTATTACTAAAAGTAAAATAATATTTAAACAAAAAAAATTCAAAACAACAATTAAATTTAAACAAAAAAACATACAAAATTATTACTAAAAGTAAAATAACATTTGAACAAAAAAATTCAAAACAACAATTAAATTTAAACAAAAAAAAAACCAAATTATTACTAAAAGTAAAATAACATTCGAACAAAAAAATTTCAAAACAACAATTAAATTTAAACAAAGAAACATACCAAATTATTACAAAAATTAAAATAATATTTTAAAAAAATTCAAACCAACATTTAAATTTTAATTAAAAAAATACCAAATTATTACTAAAAGTAAAATAATATTTAAACAAAAAAAAATTCTAAACAACAATTAAATTTAATAAAAAAAATACAAAATTATTACTAAAAGTAAAATAACATTTGAACAAAAAAAATTCAAAACAACAATTAAATTTAAACAAGAAAACATACCAAATTATTATTAAAAGTACAATAATATTTAAACAAACAAAATCAAAGCAACAAAAGCAACAATTTTGTTTTTGATTTATATAAAATTGGGAAAATATATAATTAATTATGAAAAAACATGGACGGTCTTTCATTTTTTATTCCATTACAAAATATAAAATTATTATTACTATTATTTTTAGATATTTAATATTATATTAATTAAAATAAATTAAGTTTTGCACTTAAAAATATTTTATATTAGTTTTTAAAATTTAATAATAATTTTTTATTTGAAAATGAGGTCTTTTCTTTTTATTAGCATTATTCTTAGCCTTAATATAAAAGTCAAATATATTATTTGAAATGAATTTGAGGAATTAAAATATGTGAATTTATTTTTATTTTTTTCCTAATTTGTGAATTTATAAGTTTAATGTCTATATTAATAAATAAATAAATCTATAGATACAAACTCCATTTTTCTCCATGCGCAATTACAAAAGTCTTATTGGCTAAATAGACAGATTTGTTCTCTACTGTTACTTTTACTTACTTAATTTTTATTTGATCAAAACGATTGTTAAACTTTTATATAAAAAAGAAGAAGAGTAAAATACATATATCTATAGATTTATACTTAAAAAAATATAACCCATACTCAAATGCTAACTTTTAACGCAAACCCAAATAACCTTTAACCCAAATGATTTACTGAGATTCACCATCACTCTCATTATACTATCATCAGTCCATCACCGCCTCCTTAAACCACCATCACCATCTCTTTAATTATTAATAAATTTATTATCCTCAATCAGTAAATCAATCAATTACAGATTTATCACTCAGTCAATCGATCAATTACACCCAAACCATTTGAACTGAATTACTCATCCTCTGTTTGCTTAAACCAAAATCAAAATAGGAGTATATAGTTATCATCCGCAGGAACAACACATCTCCTGTTTCGTTAAACAAAAATATGAGTACATGTTTATCCATAGGCCGACACAAAACATGATTGAGATGGGATTTTAATTTATAATATACCTTCATCTTGGTGGAGCTTGGGTGTGGCTGTTGATTCAATGTTTGTTTAAAAAATCATCACTAGAAGAAATGAATGATTAATGATGATGATGATGACATGATGAAACAACAACGGCTTAGTGATCAAACCACCACCCATAAATTTAATTGTTGCTTGTTATGAATATTTGCAGAAGTTGTAATCAAATTCGCATGGAGATTCACTTATTCCCTCAACTTATAAATAGAGAGAGAAAGAGAGAGAATGAAATAGGAAACTGTGAATAGGGCCTGAATGGTGGGCCTTACCTGTGAAATGGCAAATGGGTTAGTAATTTTTACATTTTAATCGGTTATCGGTTTATTTGATTTCTGTTAAATTGGTCGGTTTATTCGATTATTCGGTTCCGTAATTGATAATTTGATATTTATTATATTGTCATTTTTTCATAATAATTAATAAATCACTAACTCAATAACTACTAATTATAATAGAAGTTCTCTAAATCTGAAAAATAAAAATCACCTAACTCACTCACTAGGATAGAATTTTTTTAAATTCGTCAACATATAATAAATATATAATTATATAAAATAAATATTTATTAAAAAAGTATATAAATTATATTATAATTTTAAATTGTTCGATCAATTTTAATTTTTTGAAAAGTCAAACCAAACCGACCGAATTAGTATTAATTTTTTAATTTTATAATATTCAATTTTTTTGATTTAAAATAATAATGATTTGATTTGATTCAATCAATTTTTTAATTTTAGTCAATTTTATGTGCACTTATGCCCACTCCCTTTTTAAAGGATCAACGGTCATATTTCCCAACGGTTTGAAATTCGAACATCCAGAACCAAACACAACACACAAGTAACGGAAATTACACTCTCCCTTTCTTCTCAGCCGAATCAACGCTTTTAACTACTGCTATTATACATTTCCAATCTATTTCCTTCAAGATTTTCTCAATTCCCCCACTTAATTTCCATGGAAGACATTCAATTCAACCTACTTGGCGAAACCCTAATTCCGGATCCCTCTGTTTCTAGGGTTTCCGATTGTCAAAAAATCTTACAACAAGAAGATGAAAATTATGCTATAGACGAGGACGAAGAATCATCGGTGGAGTACATGGTTTGTGATTCAAGTTCTAGACTGATACCAAATGGTTTTACAAGGTCGAATTGCACAGGTTAGTTTTTTCTTAATCTTCCTCAACTTACACTACGTTGTATCTCACATCTTGGACTTTACTTTACACCTTTCATAAGAGATTTGCTTTAGAAATGCATGAAGCTTAGATTGTAAGTAGTTTGAGATCACATGTTCAAAAACATAGTGGAACTTTTACTGATTTTAGTCAATTTATTACACCTTTTTTTGATAGAAAGAACTTTTTTATATATTTATTTGCCATTAGGTAGGGTGTGTGCCTATGGGTATGTGTATATGAATGTTGCTTGGTTCTAAGAAAGGGTAGGTAATGTGTGTGTGTGTAGTGTTATTGGGATAAGTATTTGGAAGTAAGTTCCAAAAAAAAAAAAACTCATGCAAACACTATTTTAGTTTCCTTATGTAGGTATTGTTGGCAGCAAACCAGAGAGAGGTACCTTAGGTTGTTTGCGTGAACAACGAGTGCAGAGTGGCCAAAAATCCTCATAATGGATTTAATCTTACATATTTTTCAAGCATATCCCTTACCTATTTCTAGTTGTTTTCAATTACATGATGAAGGGCTATAAAGTTATTAGTTATTTAGTTTTTTTAGCTGATAATTAAGCTTAATGACCTTGGTAAAATGGTTTGAACCAGAGGAAGTTGTGATGTTCATGAATGCTGGAGGTGAAGTTTCTGTGGAAGCAGATGCACATATAAGCCTTCTGGCTGATAACTTTTTTGAAGGGGGAGATATATTTCAAACTGAAGAGAGTATAATTGAGGGCGGTGATTATCCATTCATATACCAGTCAGCACGATTAGGAAACTTTTGTTATCGGTTTTGCAATCTTCACCCTGGAGAATATTTTGTTGATCTTCATTTCGTGGAGATCATAAACACGTATGGACCAAAAGGAATGAGGGTCTTTAATGTATTCATGCAGGATGAGAAGGCAAGTAGATCATGTAACCACCTTGTATTACTTTGCCTTAAGTATACTCTTTTGGATTATTGAACTAACAACTTCCTGCCATAAAACAAATGCAGGTGCTGTCTGACTTTGATATATTCTCCATTGTTGGAGCCAATAAGCCATTGCAGTTAGTTGATTTGAGAGTTTCTGTTAAGGATGATGGGATGGTTGTTATAAGGTTTGAAGGGGTCAATGGAAGCCCAGTGGTTAGTGGGATATGCATAAGGAGAGCACCAAAATTGTCAGGTATTTTAATCTTACCAAATTCCACTGTTGATGGTGGTTGAATATATTTGAAGCAACCTTGAATTGTAATTTACCTTTTGGTTTGAATGCAGCTCCTGAGATGGAAAATGAACATCTTATATGCACAAACTGTGCCACTGCAATAGAAGTCCCTTCAGCTCACGTATGGCGTAGTTTAGAATTAAGTGTTTTGAACTTGAGGCTTTGGAATAAATTAATATTCATGTCAGCGTTGTTTTTTATTTTTATTTTTGGAGTTTGCAGTTAAAAATGTTGGGCATGAAGTCAACAGAAAAGTATGAGAAGAAGATACAAGACCTTAGTACCCAGTGCCATCTTAAGGCAGATGAATGTTATCAGGCATGGATGTCTTTGACTGCTGCAAATGAGCAGCTAGAGAAGGTTAGGATGGAACTTGACAATAAGTTGTTCCAGACATATTCTCTTGGTAAGAAGTGACTGAAAATGGAATTGAATTTATACGGTTTTGTAGCTTTAATATTGATTACATGTAATAGCCTTTTTCCTGTTATGATGAACCTGCTAAACGTGACTTCATATATTTCGATGTCCCTAAAGAAAGTTTCTAATCCACTTCGAGTTACACAGCCAGATTCATTACAGTGATTTTTTGTCGACAATTTATAAGAAAGCAAGCTGGTTTTAGAAGTGGCTGTTAATATTATCTGGCTGAGTTCTTCATAACACACATAATTGGGACAATTTGTGAAACCTTGCTATGGTTATCTTATATTTTAGCTCCTTTTATTTTTTTAAGCTTTTCTGATTCTAGTTTCTGGTCCGAACTCAGACCGAACTGTGGAGAAACAAGCTGAAAAGTTGAGGGATGTTTCCAGCAGGTATGAGCGTGACAAAAAGTTCTGGGTTGTGACAATCAATGGTTTAGACCAAAAGATAAAGGTATTAATTTTCTTTGGGTAAAAAATTAGTTATTTATATAAGTAAAAAAGTGATTTGTAGGATTGCTCCCAATTTGTAATTGGTATTAGTTATTTGTAGGATTCAAATATATCAATTACACTTTTATGCAGGTGATGAAACAAGAGCAATCTCAGCTCTCTCGTGAAGCCCATGAATGTGCTGATTCAATTCCTGAGTTGAATAAAATGGCGTTTGCAGTTCAAGGATTGGGTAAGTTTGGATCATGCTTAACTGTGCTTGGCATCTGAAATGAAATGCGGAATAGGCATTTACATGGGATCACTTTGCAGTTGCACAGTGTGAGGATCTGAAGGTAAAGTACAGTGAAGAGCAAGCAAAGAGAAGGAAGCTCCACAATGAAGTTCAGGAGGCAAAAGGTGTGTACGAGATTTACCTTTGATTTTATATAACTACATATATGCTTCTTTTTCTTCTTGCGCTTTTGCATACTCATTGTAGTTTTTAACTATCAGGGAATATCAGGGTGTTTTGCCGATGTCGCCCGTTAAGCAAGGCAGAGACCTCAGTGGGTTGCTTGACAGTTGTAGATTTCAATGCAGCCAAGGATGGAGAACTTGTAATCCCGAGTGTTGGCTCTACCAAAAAGACCTTTAAATTTGATAGGGTTTACACACCAAAAGATGATCAAGGTGCCTCATATACTACTATTACTGAGTCAAGTGTTGGTGGAGTGCAAATCACCTTTTAATATGTGAAAATTTTCTCTGAGCCAGTCTTTTTTTCTCTCCTTAACAGTTGATGTGTTTGTGGATACTGCCCCTCTGGTGATATCTGTGTTAGATGGTTACAATGTCTGTATATTTGCCTATGGGCAAACAGGAACAGGCAAGACGTTTACAATGGAGGGTACTGAGGAGAACAGGGGAGTCAATTACAGGACTCTCGAGGAACTGTTCAAAATAGCGAAGGAAAGGAGGGAAACATTTAACTATAACATATCAGTTAGTGTGCTTGAAGTCTACAATGAGCAGATAAGGGACCTGCTGGCTGTATCGCCATCTTCAAAGAAGTAAAATTTCTATGCCATTTTTTTATATGCAAGCTTACCTCAGTCGGGATGAAGTTGGTCTGTCACACACAGCTTATTAACCCTTTTATTTTGGGTAAAAACACTAGGTTGGAAATAAAGCAAGCCTCTGAAGGGTTTCATCATATTCCTGGTATTGTGGAAGCCAAAGTAGAGAACATAAAGGAAGTCTGGAATGTGCTGCAGGCTGGAAGCAGTGCCAGGGCAGTTGGATCCAATAATGTAAATGCGCATAGCAGCCGCTCTCACTGGTAACCACCTTCGCTTATGCTCTGTTTATATTGCATCACCGACCACTATGGCTTCCTCATTGTCATATTGCCAATTGAGATTATTTTCTATATTTTATATATTTCTGTCCTTGTTTTTTCTTGCCATCTCCGTCCAGCATGCTTTGCATAATGGTAAAATCTAAGAACTTGATGAATGGTGAGTGCACCAAGAGCAAGCTATGGCTTGTTGATTTGGCTGGCAGTGAGAGGCTTGCAAAGACTGACGTGCAAGGTGATAGGCTCAAGGAAGCTCAAAACATTAATAGATCTCTTTCATCTCTTGGAGATGTGATATCTGCTTTAGCAGCTAAGAGCAATCACATTCCTTACAGGTCTCTTTAATCTTGCTTGTTTTTTAGATTAAAACAGCAGCATTGTTTAAATTCTAATTTCGTTTTTTTTAAATATATTATTCAGGAATTCCAAGCTGACTCATTTGCTCCAGGACTCATTAGGTACATTTTAGTCCTTCCTCGCTTCTTTTGGACATCACTTTTGGTTTGGTATGGCGAATTAGAGTTGATGAATCAGATGAAGTCATAAAGATTGTTATCAGATTAAACAGCTGCAATTTCCTTTAAATACCGAGGTTAAAACTTCTGCATCCAGTCAAACTCTGTGGTCAGAAAATTTATTTATTGTTGCAGGTGGTGACTCCAAAACTTTGATGTTTGTGCAAATTAGTCCTTCAGATCATGATTTGAGCGAGACACTGACTTCACTTAATTTTGCAACCCGAGTTCGGGGCGTTGAGTTGGGTCCTGTGAGAAAGCAAATTGATACAACTGAGCTTCAGAAAATGAAAGTGATGGTAGGTCTTGGGTAGTTATGACTTGTACAAAGTTCTTTTGTTATTGTGTAATGTTTCTGAGAAAATGGCTTGATATTACTTTTTTCCTTTTTGTGAATTTCCTGAAGCTTGACAAAGCAAAGCAAGAATCGAGATCTAAAGATGAATCACTGAGGAAATTAGAAGAGAGCATGCAAAACTTCGAAAACAAAGCCAGAGGAAAGGATCAGCTATATAGAAACCAACTGGAAAAGATTAAAGAACTTGAAGGCCAGCTTGAATTGAAAACGGCTTTACAAAGTCAGTCTGAAAAGCAAGTTTCACATCTTACAGAAAGATTGAAGGGGAGAGAAGAAGTTAGCTCAGACCTTCAGCGAAAGGTTGCACTAGGTTTAATTTTCTCTTTCATACGACGATGTTATAAATTACTAAGTTGCTGACAATTTTATATTATTGCTGAAAGGTCAAAGAGCTAGAGAGCAAGTTGAGAGAGCGAGAGCAATCAGAGTCTACAACTTATCAAGAGAAGGTCTTTTTGGCAGAACTCTTCAACATTTTACTTGAGATAATGATAATGTGTAGTTGTGACAGTCTGTTTTACAATTTCTGCGACATATTACATTTTGATGGTGATAATTTCTTGAATGATAGAAGATAGCTGAGAATTTACTGCCATTAATCTTTGTAAAGCAGGTCAGGGATCTTGAAAACAAACTGAAAGCACAAGTGGAAGATTCTATATCTTATTCTGTTGCCCTTCAACATAAGGTTGTCCGGAGTTTCCAGATTCAACTTGTTGATATTGATTGGAAATAAAATTTTAGAACAGCAACTTAGGTTCTTTTCTGTTTTAGGTTGAGGTGCTTGAAAGGAAACTGAAAGAGCGGGAACAAAATACAGACTCCATAGTCCTTCGTCAGAAGGTTAGCTTTTCAAACACTCTTTTGCCTTCAAATACGGTGATTCAGAAGAATTTGTTAACCAAAGTTTACAAGAGTAGCTCTGAGTGTTTTAGTAGAAATTTTCTTCAAGATTAAAAAAGTACACTCCATAGAACTTGTTCGTTTGTTTGAGAGTCATCTTCCTCCTCTCACCTCACTCCGTCCCTTCTATTTGGCCTTGGCATCAAATGCCAAGGCCAAATATATGTTTGGGTCATTCATACCAAATTATTTGGCCTTGGCATCAAATGTTTGGGTCATTCGTACGAGTTCTGTCATTATTTATTTCATGCCAAAAAAAGAAGCTAAAAGTGCTAACGTTTGTAAGACTTTTTGGACTGTTGTCTTCCTCAATGGCAGATTAATGAGCTTGAAGAGAAATTGTGGGAACTGGAGCGACAGTGTGCATTGCAGGAACAGGAGCAACAATTACCCTGCACATTGGTTGATTCTACCAATTCAATACGATCCACCCCTCTCGAAAGCAAACATTTTTCAAGAGATGAGTTGATGAATGACGCTGAGATCTTAAAGAGTTCAAATTCAATGAAAAGCCAAATAAGCCGGGGCTCCACTTTACCAAAAGGAAGTAGTAACGACACAAGAAGGAAAAGATTGTCCAGAAACAGCGATACAGAGAACATTGCTGTAGTAAATCCCCTTCGTGGTGACAACAAGGGAAGACAATCTGATCCGCCCAAGCCATTATCCAGGGTTGCACGAACAACGAAGCCAGTGGCTAGCTTTCAAAGGCCCATCACACATAATAGACCAACAACCAGAGATCATCAGACTCAAGGAGTCAAGGTGACAGAGTCAAAGAAAAGGGTCTGGACAAGATAAGATAGTAGCTGAGTTAATAATCACCCTTGCGAATTTAAGTGTAAACTTTAGTTTAGTAGTCTAAACTTTGGAATGTAAACTATGGGGTTCAAATTGGAGTCTTAACATATTCTTTTATTTTAACATAATATTCTTATAGTTTTTATAAAAAAATATTCTTATAGTTAAGAATCTCTAATATTTATAATTTTCCAATAAACAAGTCTCCCTCCTTCTCTTCCTTCTCTCTAATACAAAAAAGACTTAGCCCTCCATTTTTAGATAGACCCTCTCCTAAATTTCTCTTTTTTTCTTTAAATAATGTTTTTTTCTCTCTATATTGGGGGGTTTGCTTTTACCCTTTGCGTGGGATGTTATTTTCTTCTCCAAGAGATGGATTGATTTCTTTTTTCTGTGTGAAAATTTTATTATTTTCTCTTGTGAGACTTGTTTTCTCCGGTATGTGATTTTTTTTTTCCTGATCTTTTCTTAGTTGGGATGTTTATTTTTCATGCTAATTATTGACGATAAATTTATTTAAATTTGGGCTTGGGGTTCTCTACGTGGTTTGATTTTTATTTTTATTGCTTGTACTGAAGAATGACTTAGATCTGTGTATTAAATTATTTTTTTTAATAATATTTAACTATTAAGTTTTTTTTGGTGTTTATTAATTATTGTTAAGGATTGACCTTCTTCTGAATCAATTTGACGTCTGTTATTAGTTTGAAATAATTCTCATTTTGATTTTTTACTATTGTAATCTTTTCGTCATCGTAAGATACTACGGTTCAATAAGTTTAAGTCATTTTGAGTGTTTCAAACTATAAAATTCCAATGAACCAACTTTGTTTCATGTGTTCGTGTTATAATAATCAATTTTAATACTTCATAAATAGTTATTTCTTTCGAGAAAGAATAAGGAGTGTTCGACAAAACTGAATCAAACAGTTATAAATATTTAAATAATTTGAATAAAATAGAATTTTGAATACTAAATGAAAAAAATTATTTAATAATTAATATGTCTGAAATATATGAATAAATATATTTTACAATTTTAACCTTCAAAGATGTTTTGAACTAATTTGTTTTATAATTTAAAATATATGTAACATAAATATATATTAATTATAAATAAAATTCTTTTAATTATAAAATCAAATTAATAGACTTATTAACAAAATATAATTATTTATATAAAAAAAGACTTAAAACACAACTGATTAAACTTTTGAATAATTTTTTCACACACACATATATATATTAAAAACTAAATAATATAAACCAAAGTTTTTTACCGTTGAATTTCAATAACATTCAATATATTCTTCTCTTTCATCATCTCCACCCCCAAATCACACCCGGTTAACCTCGATAGTTGGCGCAATAGTTTAAATTTAACTTTGGGACGAACCGTAAATTCGGACGTCTTGGGTTTGAGTCCCATTTGTAACAATTGTTCAGCTTTCTAACATGTTACGGGGCCACGGACCTAAGTCCGACTTGATCGGGTAGCCTGCGAAAGCCTAATTCGGGATGGAAAGATTAATCCGACTGCGCGGTTGAGAAACTCCACATTATCAATACAAAAAAAAAATCACACCCGATTCTCATCATCTCTGCCTCTCCTCCTCCTTCATCACTCGCCGCCGCTGCATTCCACTTTCACCGCCGCCGTTGTTGTCTTCCTTCTAGAGGCGTCGTTGCTGCCTTCTTCTACTTCCTCTTTCTCTCCCTTCCTTCGTCAGGTATGCTAAATTCTAATTCCTAATTCCTAGAAGTTAAAAAACAAGCAATTCGCATAATTATATGTTATTAAGAATGGAGTCATCTTAGTTAGCCGATTGCGGAGGAAATGAACAAAGAGACGGAAAATCTGAAGACTCGATTCCATCTTGAAGCAGCTATCTCTAATTTCAAGAACTTTACAAACAAAATTGTACTGTGAGTCTTCATGATACAATCGAGCAAAACTGATTTCGCTTGACCCGTCACCATCAATATTTCACACGACTCTTTAAGACCATCTCCAACAGATAGACTATTCTATGGACTATATTTAGTCCATATGACATCAACAAATATCCTTTAGTCTTCCATCATTCCAGCAGATGGATTATCTCATGAACTATAATATAAAAAGATTAAAATAATTAATAAATTCAACAAAACTCCTATTATCTTTCTACTTTTCTATTTAAATATTAGTAAATTTATAGTCCATGGACTATCTCATTCATAGATATAGTCTTTTGAGGATATCAAATATAGTCATGGACTATATTTAGTCCATCTACTGGAACGAAAAAATAAATCTTAGACTAAATATAATCTAGAAAACTATTGTTGAAGATGCTCTTAATTCCCTAACCATATACTCTCTCAGTTCCTGCCCCAAATTGAAATATCTCAAGTACGAACTCATTTCAATATAACTTTGTTTGATTGATTTCATCCAATCACTTCTAACTTTTCAAACCTAGTAAGCAGTATTAAAAATGTTGCAGAAAAAACTAATTATATTCTAAATTTGGTATATGCATATATAAAATACAATATTTGTATTTTTATGTAAAATTAACAATAATTAAGCTATATATATTAACCAAGTGCGGCTGCAGTTGGCCGCAGAAGCGGTAGGCTTAAAAGCCTGGAACACGTCATTTCCGACAAGTTAGGGGAGCAGAGCAGTGACGGTCAGTGTCCAAGTAAGAAGATAATGGTGATCTGTTAGCCGATTGCGGAGGAAACGAAGAGAGAGACGAAAAAAATTAAAGGGTTTACGTACTATGTACACTATTTCACTAAATTCATTTCTAACTGTTCAATGCAAAATCCAAAGAGTAGTAGTAGAGGTATGAATGAATAAATGTATTAAATATCCTCATTTTAGTTATATTTAAATAGTTTTAATGTATTTATTTGTAATATAATTTATATTAATTAAATCAAATTGTATTACAATATGAAATTTAAATTTTAAATAATTAAATTGTCACAATAATTGAAAATATTAAATTTTATTACTTAAAAATTATTTATACAAATAAATACATTGAATATAATTTACAATATTAAATTTAATTCTTTATACAAATAAATAAATTGAATATAATATACAATTTTAAATTTTGTTACTTAAGAACTTATTTATAAAAATAAATACATTAAATATAATTGACAATATTAAATTTTATTACTTAAGAAATTATATATATATATATATATATATATATATATATATATATACTAGAAAATGTGACAATCTGTCACACTTTCTTTCATTCACCAGATCAGACATTAATCTCTCAGCTGAATAGACAATTGTTAGTCGGTGACACCTCATCGTTGTTTAACCTCATAAGTAGATGTGTTAAAAGAATAGTAACAACGTGTTGATGTAACGTGTTGATGTATAAAACTTTTCTATACTTTGTCAAAATATTCAGCACTAAGCAAAGGAATATGTGGGGATTTATCCATTTATATTGAGGTAATAAGCTGAGAGTGCTATGCTGTTCTACAAGATTGAAAGGTCAAAATAGGCTGAATGCAGTCAAGTTTTGCCCTGATATGAAAGTGGAATCTGGACGACAAACATGTCTATATATATACATTCACACAAGGTAAGGTCATAACAGTGGGTATTACTAAAGGCTAAAAATGCAATGATGAGAGTAACTTGGTGGAGGGGTGTGGGCGTGGTGGGTGTTTCGTTTAAACTCGATAAGGGTCAAAAGGGTGACGATCAGAACTGCATTTTTTCTCATTTTGGTCAGGCAATAAAAAACAAAACAAGTTCATATAAAGATATGTGAGATTGACTGAACTGTATATAAAGTCTTAATTCTGATTTTTACTTTTTACCGATTAGTTATTTTTAATTGGCCTCAAAGTTAAAATATAAATGGGGCAGGAAATCTGTATTTTTGAAGAAAATTTACAAAAAATGATGCCTACTATCTCTATTTCACAATATAAGATTATTATTGATTTTTTGAAGTCAATTTAAAATATTTGCAAATTCAAAATTGACATGAACTTATTTAATTTTAATTAATAGACATTTGAAAATGTCTCAAATTTATAATTGGGAACATAGAGAGTATTAATTTACTAAACCTTAGGTGTTAGTTCATTGAATAAGTATAAACATACATCAATCAAACAGTATATCAAACATTATATTTATTTATATTATTAAAATAATGATTCATGATATTAAAATCTGTGTTATATTCTATTTTTTAATAATATAAATAAATATAATATTTAATTATTATACGTGTAGACTTGTCTTTTTCATTTAGTATTATTGAGTCTGAGTCCTAAAATATAGGACGTAGTAGTAGCATTAATTCCATATTAATTAGTCCATTCCATACAGACCCGTAGTCAATTATTTGAAGCATTTATATAGGAAGTGTTAATATAAGGTTTAGCACCTATATTATATTGAAGCTATTACCATCCGATGCCAAATAAAGTACAACCAACAACCCTTTTTTATTTAATATAAATGCCAATACTTATAGAGTAATGTAATGTTAATAGTCTCAAATTTATTATCTTAAATGACGTGACATAAAATATATTTAATTACTATAATTGTGTCGTGTCATTTGAAATATTATTTAAGACTAAAAATTTGAAAATTTTAATATTACCAATACTCATAAGTAAATATCATCCCATTCGTAGAGGTACAAACCAAATACTAGTAGTGGGGTATCGGAGGGGGAGTACTTCCCATGCCTGTCATGACTCATGAGTAGCTAATATATCTGATTCATGAACTTCTTGCAGATATAGATCGATGGAGTAGTTGTAATCATGCATCAATTGTAACTGAACTTCTTTATATTCCACTTAGTTCAACTGTGTTTGTCTGCCTGTCTGTCTATCACGTTAATCACGCAACTTGGATCATGCTCTTCACCCTCCGTTACCTTTCCTGTTGATTAGGTTTGTCATTATTTGTTTAACAACTTTTTCTTTGATACTGTGCCTAATACTCAATTTTGTCTAAAATTTGTCGTCAAATCTGAAAGTAAAATAAATCTATAAAAAAGAACACAACGGTGATCCAATGACAATAGCTGTCAGAGAATTTTGTGAGAATTAATATAATGTTTGAGAGAATAAAGCGATTAACAATATATGTATTAAAATTTAGAACTAATATAATAATATTGTGTGTGTTTTGCATATCTTATACCTTGTATTTATATTAGAGTTTAAAGTCAATATAATAATATTGTGTGTATTTTACACCTTTTATACCTTTTATTTTTTGAGTTTCTACACAATATTAAGAGGAAAAGAACAATTAAGAAATTGTGAATCTCCATAAAAAAGATATGAATGTGAAAATAAAATCTTTTATGAATATTACTAATTGATACTTGATTGACAAATAAGGTTTTAAGACGGCTCTAATTTAAGAGAAATTAGAATATATTTAACAATGATTCATTGGGTCAAGCCCAATTAAAAGATGGCAAAATATGGCCTTAACAGATACCAATTACAAAACAAGAAGACAAATTAAAATGATTGCAGTATGTATTTAATTTGCATGGAATATACGGGGACCTAGCCTAGCCTTTTACTAGTATATCAAAGAGTAGCATTTTATCTACAGTTGTGGCACCTTTTCTTCCAGTACTGTGCCACACAAAATTTTCATTTTTTCTCTCTAGGATTTATGTTGAGCTATATATGCTATAGCCTATATTGCTATATATATGTAAAGAAAGACAAGAAGTAATGTATACATACATACATACATATATATATATATATATATACATATATATATATATATAGAGAGAGAGAGAGAGAACGCTGGCTGTTCATTGGCTTTTTGCAATATATGCAGAAAAGAAGGTGTGTTTGGTGGAAAGAAAACTTGGAATGGAATACTGAAATTCTGAAACTGTATGGTGGTCGATAATTATATGTGCAATACAACGGCAGCACTTTTCGGACCTATATATATATATATGTACATATATATATATAAAAAATACTGAAGATACTAGTATGAATAATGTTTTCATAACCGGTTATCGAAATGAACAAAAAAAATTACCGGGCAGATAGATTATCCACACGGGTGGTTGAACCGTTATTGAATTGACGATGTCATAAATATATATTATTATTAATTAATAAAATTTTAAAACATGTTATTTTAGATAAATTAAAATATAATGAATTTGTGTTATAAAAGTGCTAAAAGTGATTAATTTTAATATTAAAAAAATTTTGATACAAAAAAAATATTAAAATAGAATTAAAAATCAGTTTAGTGTGTCAATTTAACTAATTCAATCTGGGTTTTAACCAAACTGGTTCAATCTGGCCAAATTAAATCTAACAAAGAACCGATTCTCGGTTCAATTGGTTGGATCGGTTCTCGGTTCAATTGGTTGAACCGGTTGGGTCGGCTGAGTTTCAAAGCATTGGTTTGAATATAAACATATATACACATTTAAGAAATAAAGAATTCTTATCCAAACATCTTGTTAAAATTGATTCAAGTGTAAGAGAAAATTGGAGAACCATTTTTTAGGGTATTCGTGAAGATAATACAGAAAGTAATGTCTAATTTAACAAATTTGAGATCTCAAATACAAGGATAACATCTGTTCAATATTTACATTTAAGTTTATTATATAGTACTGAGGGTGAGATCTAAAATACAAGTATAACATCGATCTGTTCAATATTTACATTTAAGTTTATTATATAGTACTGAGGGTAATATTAATCAATCAATGTAATCACAACAGTGTATTTAAGATTCAATTTGATAACTCATTTGTGATCCTAACATTAGTTATAATGCCGGAGGATCGATGGGATTCAAATCAAATCAGCCTTTTGAGAAAGAAAATGAACTTAGTTAATCAAATTTTGAGGTCATATATATATAGCTCTTTATATTTGAATTAAAGGGTGAAACTTGAAGAATGAACATGCATATATATATATATGGTAAAAGCAGTATTGAAAAATTAGTTGAGTACACTTTACGGATCCGGTTAACATGAAGTTAACTTCATTATAAGTTGGACAATGGACCAATACAGTGTTGAGACATAGAGAGAGAATACTCCCGACCTGCGTGTCAGCACTATATTGATCAATTGTCTAACTTATCATAAAATTAATTTCATACTAACATAATTTACATTTTACTATGCTGCACAAAAGATTGAACCCCATATGCTCTCTCTCTCTCTCTCTCCTCATCTTCACTCAAATGTTGACAGTTTCTCATTCAAAGCACTTTCAAACCACCTCTTTCTCGGACACCAAGTCATACCACGCTAGCTAACTTGCAACTACTAATTAATTATTAGAAAAAACAGTAGGTAATTCTACAGTACTATATATGGTTGTACTATAAATGAAATATATATATCGCTTTAAGAGTATTTTGTAAGTCGTACCTTAAATTCTCTCTCTCTTTTTTTTTTATAAAAAAATTTTAATGTAAGCCCGTGGAAAGTACACCAAGACCCACATTTTTATGGTACCATATTGCTCATGTATGTAAATATGAAATATAAAATGTCAATTTTGGCAGATATACCAGTTTAAGCGTTATTCGTGCAATACACAACTATATCATACATTTTTTACATTGTTCTAAAAATAGTACTGAGCTGAAAATATAAAGCTTAAATGCACCGTAGACTTTGAAGTTTTTCACTTTTTACGATTTAAACTCTAATATTTTAATTTTAAGATATTAAATCTTAATATCATTAAATTTCTATAAATTAAACTTTTTGGCTATCGAATTTAGTATTTTTTATTGAAATAAATCACGTGAGTTAAGATGAAAGGGTAATTAAGTCTTTTTAAAGCTATATACCATTTACATTGGCTCCAATTTTTCCTTCTTTTTATTATTGTCACGCACTAATTACACGCCTGTAATTTTGTATTTTAAAAAATATTTAAGATTTTCTATTAATGTGGGCAATCAAGTCTTTTAAGGGTATATATCACCTCCAAATTTTACTATTATTTTCATCATGACACACTAATCACGCGATGACAATTTTTTGTGTTTAAAAAAAATATTTAAAAATAAAATTAGTCAAAATACTCTCATTTAGATTAATTATTAATTACACATTGATGGCCAAAAGGTTTAATTATATGAAACGAAACTTTGAGCATTAAAGTGTATTTAAGTCAAAATATAATATACACATATATTTAGAGGAGAGAAGAGAGAAGAGAGAAGAGGGAGGAAGGATAGCAAAGGGCAGGGTGGCTTAGCGTTATGCAAGAACAGGCATGCAGTGGGTACAGAGGGAAGAGCTTGTGCAGCTACTAGTGCTGTTTCATAACAGTGTGGGTATGAATTGAAGTCTGAGCCATAGAGATACAGTTACATGATAGAGAGACACACTGAGATAGTAATAGTTTTCAATTGAACACTGACCTTACATCAAACAAATGAAATATATACTATTAGCCCGTCCCCTACCTCATTCATAAAAGGACAAAATGAGATGCATCTGACAAAAATTTTGAATAAATTTTCGGATATAACTTTTTATTTTATTTTATGTTTTTATAATAAAAATTAGAGGTCACAGAAGCAGCTGAGAATTAATTCACACTCTTGCATAAGATATTCTTTTATAATAATAGTGTTTTGAAAAATTATATATAATAATACCTTTTTGTAGAAAGTGTAGTCAATTATATAAATCGACTTCGTTTGAGGCATAAGGTAATTCTCACATCTCTTTTTGCCTAAAATTTATGTGTAATTAAGACATTATATATAAATTTATTCTTGGCCATCATGTGTAACTTTTTCTATAGAAACCCTATATAAATAATTAAGTTGCATTGATTTTTTTTTTTTTTGGGATTTTAATTTGGTACCCCTAGTTTAATTTATTGTTCCTTTAATGACAGTCTAAAATCTTTCACACATCCCAAAGAGATTAAACAAGCCAAGCTTTCACTACATGATATAATCAATATGGAAAATTATTCAGTAATCTTAAAATACAGTCACGTGGTATTTCAGATCAATCACATTTTTTTATTTTAACTGTGTCCTACTACATGTAACTCTGACCCTATTAAAATGAAGAGGGACCTACTAAAATAAAGAGATGTGATTGATTTAGAACACTACGTAGCTGTACTCCGGAATTACTGAATAATTACTCAATCAATACGTACTTGCTCTAGAGATGAATTGAAGTGAAAGCTTAATTTTCTTATGGCACACAACCTCTCAAACCCCACATATAAGCTTTCCTAGTCTGTAGTTCTACCATAAACATTAATTTAAGAACAAAATGTAAAAATCACTGTAAGAAATTACAAGAACATTTATTACTTACTAAAACTTGTTATGAACAAGTTACTAAATTCAAATCCAACAAGTAAGAAAATAAATTTAAAAAAAACAAAAAACTACATTACTTCATCAAGACAGGATACATTTTTATATATATAGGCATGGAAAAATATTAAGGAAAAAAAAAGAGTTGGGATCTTGGTAATTCATAGTTCTATTTCTTTTGGTCTTTTTTTCGAGAAATCCTTACGTCTATAATATACCTCTTGATGGATCATCCTCAGCTATGGCAGTGGTGTGTACTGATTAAAATTACTCCATGCTTGAATTCCATTGCCTGCGCTGCTGCTATTTGTTGGAGTGGAATTCACTGCAGCTGAATAGTTAGAGCTTCCAAAGAACCACTCAGTTGCTAAGTTTCCAGTAGGACCAATACCAATACTTCCATTATTATTATTATTATCTTTTCTTGAATTACCAACAACAGCATCTGGTTTTGAAGAATCAAGGTTCTGAAACAAAATGGGCTGTGGTTTTTGAAGAGCCTGGTTTTGATCATCAAACAACATAGTCAATCTTTCTTGTTGTAACTTCCAGTGCAAATCTTGGTTGATAGAACTCAATGACTCAATAGAAGAGGCAAGATTACTATTAGTAGTATTATGATCTTGAAGGAATATTCCTCGCGCTCCATTTCCATGATCTTGTTCAAGTACAGAAGAAGGTAAGGGAAAATGGAACCCCATCAAATTATTAGTACCAGCAGAATTCCCTGATGGATCTATACCAAAACAAGAACTTGATGTCAAAATCATTTCTCCAAATGATGACATTGACTGGCCATGGTGTTGATTATATGAATTAGAAGCACCAGTTGTATTTGATGAAGAGTGAAGTATTCTAGAGAAGTTGTTGTTGTTAAGCCCTAGGCCTCCAAGTTGAAAATCCATGCCTGGTGAGATCCCATTAAAGAACTTGTACCCGCCTATATCCGAAAAATAAGACGATGAACCGGCCGAGTCTTTGGAATCACCACCGGAGGAGAATCTTGAAGAATTAGAAGACTTATTGCTAATCTTCTTGTTTTTCCGGCAGCCACCGCCAATTGGGATGTTGCGTAAAGCTCCACCTTTTGTCCAGTACCTTTTACATGTCTTGCAGAAATGCCTCGGCTGAGTGTTGCTGTAATTGTTGTAGTAGCAGAATTTTGTGTTTGGAGAATCACATCTAGGGCACTTTAGGGCTTGTAATTCTGCCGGCCTCGTGGTAGTTGCCACCTTCCAGCTGGTACCGGATTCTTCTTTGTTGGTTAAGTTATCCGGCGACATCATATGATTGATGACTATATTACATAAAAACACTCAATAAGAAGCAAATTAACCCTAAGGCTTAAAATATATTGTTGTGGCCTATCTAACTTGTGGGGTGGTTAGTTTCCTTTTGGAAAGGCAAAGGATATATACTAGTTCTTAAGTAAGCAATGGGTTTTTATGCACGGGATTGATATATAGAGATGAAGGGACATAAATATATGTTGAAGGGGATTGATCTCTTGTGATATTCATCAAGGCTGAACTAAAATTGGAACTGGAATATGTGGCTTTTAGGATAATATAAGTTGTCTATAGCGGTCATATAAATAGATCTGATAATATATAGAATGAATAAAGCTACCACATGAGAGAGGTGATGAGAAAGAAAGAACAGATCTCACTAGAAGAAGAAGAAGAATGAGGTTATATATCCATGTGTTGAGAGATAAATAGAGAGAGAAGAATGAAATATACTAGAGACAAAAAAAGTTGGATGATCTGATGTATGATACACTGATGTGGCAGAGTGGAATTAAAGATCCACATGTACCCAGCAAAAGACAGTAAAGAATTACAAAGAGAGAGAAAAGAATAAAGACATCAAGTTAAAAAAACAAAAGAAAGAATATACAAGCAGTAGTTAATAATAGTTTTAACTTTGAAGATGACGCATGATGGGGTTATGCATGTAGAGTGTTGTTGATGAACATAATAGAGTCCTATTTCACTTTTTCCTTCATACATTAAAATATTTTGTATTCATATCTATTTTTTCAATCACAAATTTATTATAAAAAAATTTTATGTTTAACTGTATGTTTTGGTAAAGGATCGATTTAATTAGGAATATAAAACTCTAATACAACTATATAACTAGTGTTACGTACATGCATGGCTATAAGGTTAAACACAATGGATTATGGATATGACCTAGCTAGGACTTATGTGTGATTAAAAAATTACTTGCAAGTAGTAAATAAAACTGAGTAAGAAAGTAGAGAAATATGTGCAAGGGGGTAGAAACAACAGTATATATATATATATATACACACACATCAGTGGTGGCAACAGCGCAGCATGGCATCAGTAGAGCGCTGCCATGCAGGCATAACAGCTTTGTCCTATTCCTTGCCTTGTGATGTACTCCCCTTTTTAACCCAAAACAATTATTTTTTGAACAAATTATAAAATTGTCTCCTCATATTTATACTTAAATATAACATACACGTTAATATTTTAATTTTTATAATCTCATAGCTAATAATTCAACTTTTTGCAAAACGTCCCATTTGACTAATTTTGGTCAAAATAAATGAATTATGTGCACAATATGTGAGTTTTTAAAGGATAAAATAATTTTTTTACGCACTAAAAAATATTTCTTCTAATTAAAGGGGTAAAATTGTAAACACAATAATAAAATATTAATATACAAAGCAAAATTTATGCTTTAAAAGCCATTAAACTATCATCCATATCAATAATTTATACTTGAAAACGGATTTAATACCTCCAAATAATATACCAAAAAATATTTTTTTCTTTATTTATTTTGGTTTATTGTATTTTATAACTTCAGACTATTTTTTTCTAGTTTTTCTTAATTATTTGTCTTAATGAATAATTTATTATCTCATTAAAATATAAATATAAATTTTATTTTGTATATTAATATTTTATTACCGTGTTTTCGATTTTATTCCTCTAATTAAAAGAAATATTTTTTTAGTGCGTAAATAACCTATTTTATCATTTAAAAACTTATAGTATGTACACATGATTTATTTATTTTGACAAAAATTAGTCAGAGATGATGATTTTATAAAAAATTAAAATGTTAATTATGAGATTATAAAAATTTAAATTATATTTAAGTATAAATATAAAGAGATAATTTTACAATTTACCCTTATTTTTTTTTTTTTACCCCTATTCATTCATATAATTGAAAATATAATTGTACGATTCTTGTTAGGGACTTAATGCAAGTACTGCCAAACTTATGACTATAGGTATAGGAGCAGCTGTGAAGAATTTTACTTTATGTGTACTTACAACAACTAATCATCCAATGCTGCATGTGCTGAGTGTCCTTTTCAAGTTTACACATCGCAATGCATGTACATAGAGAGAGAGAGAGGGCGAGAGAATCCAATTCATACATATACCATAGATAAGTTACCTTGGTATCAATAATATTATGGGTATTTCATCTTTGTAGCACTAATTGTCAAATTAAATGAATAAAATCCCCCTTTCTTGTGAAAAAATATAGTAGCTTTGAGAGCCTTCTTACCTCTTTCTAGTGAAAAAAAAAAGTTTACCAAAAATTTTCTTTATTAGACTTTAATTTTGTATCGGTATTTTGTCACCGTAATATAATTTGAAACAGAGAAAGTATTTATTAATTTTAGACACCATTTATGACCACATTAGATTTATGAAAATTTTCATTTAAATTAATAATAAATTTAAACTTAGCTTTATAATTAGCACTTATACTAGATTCTTGAAAGTGGTATATAGAGTAGTAACAACTTGACGGGATAGTTGCTTGTAAAAAAAATATTTAATTTATAAAAAAAAAAAAGATATTGGAATGCACAGGGGGACCGGTCCGATCGAAAGCTTCCAATCACTGCATTACGCACAGTCGTCGTCTTATAGTAGAAGGATTCAGAGAACCAGTAGTAGTACTAGTAGTAGTCTAGTGCATTGATATGGCCATATGGGAGATGGATTACTGGACCTTAGATCTAGCTAGTTGCAATTAAAGATATATATAGCCACCCTTCCCCATCAACTTAAACTGCTACTTAACGGTTCTGATGATCTGATCACTGTAACCACGGCTTCCTTTATTGAGAGAGAGGTGAGTCTGCTTTCACAAAAAAGAAATAATAAAAAAGATTGTAATTCTTTGTGGGGACTAATTTTCAAGATTGAACCAGCACTAATTTTATTAAAAGGGAAATGATATTTTCTAGTGTTGTATTACACAATTATATTATTTGTATTAGACACTGTACATTTATGCTTAAAAAATAAATTTTACGCTTGAAATATTAACACCCATGCCTATTTTAGGTAGTTTATGGTAAATCAAAGGTAATAATTTAATGGCAGAGAACTCTTTTTTTTTTTTTTTTTTTACTGTATAAGATGATATGTTAAAAAGTTAATTTTTTTTAGAATTAACAAGTACTAAGTACAAAAATATAATTCTTAAAATTTAAATAAATTTTAATTTAAAGTTTAAAATTTTACAAATTAAGTAGTGTTTTTTCAGTTCTAAATTATAAGACTAATATTGTCCTTTAAAAAATTAATTTCAAATATTTTTAAAAGTTACATATGAATTCATTTAATTTATTTCAATATAATTATGAATATTATAAACTAACTAAAAAATTTTAAAATACTAGTAGCTATATGATTTATTATTTTAAATTTTTAAATAAATCATGTCAATTTTAAATTTAAAAATATATATCTCAAAGTGATTTTTAAAAAATCAATAATAATTTTATAATTCGAATGAGACAGAGAATAATAAAATCACAAGCAGAGGGAGGTACGTAATTAGTAGCAGCTTGATGGAAACTCCAACCCCTACTTGATAAGATAAATGGCAATATAACACCACCCAAAGAATAAACGTTGGTATTTTGGCTGAAACCAGACGCAATATATAATAATAGATGTCCATCCCACAAATTCAAATTGTTACTATTATAAATATGTGGCAGCTAGCTAGATGCATGTGGGCTGGAGTTGAGGATAAACGACTGTTTGTTTGTTCGGTGTGTATATATATGTATATATATATGTTTTTGTTTGTGTAGATAAATACATATATCAACATCCATAAGTAAGAGAGAGAGAAACTGTGGAGGGAATTGAAGGAAGGAGCTCGTGAGAGCTGGTGGCCGGATTCCCGTGAGACCAAACCAAAATACCCAACGTAAAACCTCTTTAACGCTAGCTCTACATGCCACTTATCAGACGTTACGTACATATATATCTCACGGGCCACTTACTTCTCTTCTCCTTGTTCCTCAACCCTCTCTAATCATTTCTTCCATGGAATGTACCATTGTCATCGGCTATATATATATTAATTATGTTTGAAAAAAGAAGAAGAAAGAGAGTAGACTAATTATATATCTTCATCTTAAAATATATATATATATATATATAGGGATATTTATATTTTAAAGAAACTATAACTATACGAATGAATATATATATATATATATATATATATATATATATATAGGGATATTTATATTTTAAAGAAACTATAACTATACGAATGAAAATAAAGGTATATAAAAGTATGTAGATTTTTATTTAATTTGATAATGTGGATTACAAATAATATAATCAGATAAAATGTTTATATTTTTTGATGACTCAGATTTCTGTAGAAGCACAAATACAAATCAACAAAATGCTTGGAAATTTACACTCTCATATTTAATTATGCTTGATTTTTTATTAGATTTTTCTATATATAAAAAAAAAACTAATTAAAGGTTGGGTGGCTCCACATAGAAAAAAGTCTTAAAAAACTATAGGGTATATAAATAGTAAGGTTGGGATGTCCAACATGTGTCATGGCTCTTGATGAATATATATTTTACCCTCTAATCGGCATGTACACAAATCGGACCGGGTTGGTATTCGAGCGGATTTTGGATAGGCCTGATTTGATTAGGTTGTGTTCATGTTTGAACTTTGAAGTTTGACCGGTGTATTTAAGTCGGATTTTTTGTTTCAGAAGGTGGACCGAACTAGGTTCCCAGGCTCAGCCTGCAGGCTTCGGGCCTTTCGAACTGTTTTTCCCTCACTTTTTATTGCTTTAAATAAATTTATACTAATATTTTACTTTTAAAATAAAAAATAACTTAAATTTAAGGCCAAATAATATCATTTAGAATTTAAAAAATATACATTACATAAATTGATGGAAATTTCAAAACTATAATTAAAATAAATGAATAAATTGATTGATCAAGTTATAAAAAAAATAAGAAAACTTATGAATGAGTCCATGTGTAATACAAATAAATTAAAATTACAAGAAATGAATAAAAGTTAATTATAGGTGTAGAAATTTAGTTGTTAAAATATGTTAGACCAAAATACCCTTAAAAGTAACTATTTTACAACTATTAATAAGGGTAAAGTGGGCTAAGGTACAAAAAAAGAGCCTGATATTTTATGCCCAAAAAGATTGAAATTCAGGCCCAAACAGGCCGATCCTAACAGCAGACCTGAACAGACCAATCTAGGCTTTAGTTTAGGCCCGTCAAGGCTGATCTTCTACCTCAATTATTTAGGCATCTTTTAATGTCTACTCGTAATAAAAGTTGACATAATTTTTTTGCAATTTTTTTTTTTTTAAATTTTAATTAGTATAAAATAAATTTAAAAATCAATGGACCTTGTGTATGCATAGCTTTACAAATTTTTGGCTTTTCTTTGTTTGCCCAAGCCTATGCATCAAATTTTCTTTGGGTTGGACCGTTACTCTCCACGCTGAAGCACATAGGCCTAGGCCTTTCTAAAATAACCCGAGCCCCTTTATTTTTATTTTCGATGGGTTAAGTTCTCTCTTCTCTCTCTAATAAAACATTTGGCCGACACAGTTTTGGCGCGCGCACAGACGGAAAAAGTGTAAGTGTATCATCTTGGAGGAGCTGCAAATCTTCGAACTTCAGTCTCCCAGTTCGTTACTATTTTGAGGTTCTATTCATTTTGCTATATCTTTAAGATGCCCAGATTCTTTGAATGGAGTTTACTTTGCCGGAAGATTGTAGTTAATGTATTTGTTAAATTGCACACCAAGTATTTGATATAATGCCTCCGCGTATCTTTTTATGCTTATACGAATCCTGGATGTTCTATCGAGTCCTTTGCTTGATACTATGTGTGCGCGCCTTATGATTACTCTTCAAATTGTTTGATGTTTGATGTAATCATTTAGGAGAAATTACTGAGCTCTTGAATCCAAATTATTTGCTAATTGGAATTCTTGCTTGTTAGATGCAGCAGTGAAAACCCATGTTATTATCAAACCTATACATATCTTGAATTATACACTAGAACTTTAGTGGCTTATGTATTTTCTTTGCAATTGTCACATGAAAACAGTCTTTGTGCAACAAAAACAAATATGGAAAGGTAAAATACTTTTTATTTCTGATCATTTACGTCAAAAGTTGGCAGCTTGCATTTGGTAGTTTAGATAGTGAATATTACACTCAAGTTCACATGCAGAAGCTTTTGTTTGTAGATTACACTTGGATCGTTTTGAAAATTAGTCGAATTGCTTGCAGAGATTTGATGTGGTCATCATTGTTAAAATTCATGCACTACAAAATCTTTTCTATATTGGATTATGCTATTTCTTTTTGACCTTTTTACTCCAATATCTTTATATCTGTCAGTTTTGTTCAATAATCAAAAGCATTAAAATTTAATGACACTACTCTGCACTTTGCGCAGTTGAAAATCCAAGCAACATTGTGTCATAATTTCATTCATTTGCTATTTCCTTTTTGTAGGATTCACCTATATAATTGACTCTACAATGGCTGCTACCAAGACTCGAACTAGTAGCTTTTCTCGCAACTTTTCGGCTGTACCCTCCTCTCTGGCACCTGGACTTAAGAATGGACCAAATGGGACAATCTTTGTTTCATCAGGAATACCAGATCTTGACAGTAATTCCCCATATCACTAGTGACTGGAAATACTAGAAAGTGTTAAATGGTGCATTATAGGGATTATCTCGTCTGCATAATTCCTGAAGTATTTACTTTGTGTAGTTTTCCCTCTAATTCTTTTGTTTGTTTTATGGACGTTTTGTAGAGATTCTAGGAGGTGGATTCCCTTTGGGAAGTCTAGTGATGGTTATGGAAGATCCTGATGCACCTCATCATATGCTTTTGTTGAGGAATTTCATGTCTCAAGGACTGGTTCACAACCAACCCCTTCTCTATGCTAGTCCATCAAGAGACCCCCGATCATTTCTTGGCACTTTACCTAGTCCAGTAATGTCAAAAGATGTTAAGTCTCCTGATCGTGATGTAGACCAGGTGCCCCCTTTTCTTCTCTCAAATACACAAAGACGCACACACATATACACACAGCAGAGAGCAAAACTCACATCTATCTAATTATTGAGAACTCACAATAATTGAATAGTAAGAGATTGGAAAATTTATTATCCAAAATAAACAAACAAGAAGTTAAAAATTGTCTACCTTGAAACTGTAGGAAAAAGGACTGAGAATTGCTTGGCAATATAAGAAGTATTTTGGGGAACAACAGAATTTGGATGGTCATCGAGGTAAATATTAACAAATACATATTTTCTTCTCTTTTTAGCTTCATATTTGTATCTTGGACTTTTTTGGAATGTCTATATGTCACATAACACAAGTAAAATGGCAAGATTAACACAATATGGACCCACCATTCATGGAGATCTTTTTATGTGTCCAAGTTATGAAGGGATATCCAAGGTTAAAGGATTTATGGATACATGGAGAAAGATAAATTAGTTGTATGTAGGGGTGTTCATTGGTAAATTATCGAACCGGTACCGAAAAAACCGTACTGGTACCGAACCTAAAAAACCGTTAAAACAAGAACCGGTACCGGTACCGAATTACCGGTTTCGGTACAAAATTGGTACCGATTTTTTCGGTTCGATTTTTGGTTTATACCGATTGGTAATATATATAATTATAATTTATAAATAATAACAATTATATAGTAATTTATTTATAAATTATAATAATATATATAATTGTTATTAATTATATATATTATTATATATATAATAATATATATAATTATTATATATATTATAATAATTAATATAAATTTATTATTATATTATTTAATTCGGTTATTTCGGTATACCGGTTTTTACTGAAATTCAAAAATGTCCATACCGCTACCGGTACCGAAAAATATAAAAGACCGAAAAAACTGATTTTTTAAGTGTGTAATACATATCAATTGCAGTTTAAGAGTCTTTAGACAGTTTCAAATATATGTAAAGTTCCTACTATTAAGCCTTTCATAAATTTATCAACTTTTCTGTACTAAATGATTATATATGCTGATATCTTGCTAGTGAAGTGCTTTGAAGTTTGCAACTATTAAGCAGCTCATTTGAACTTGTCATGCAGATGGAAAGCTTCAGTACTGCAATGACTTTGACTTGCGGAAGCCCCTCGACAGGCACTTTCTTAATGGACAAAAGATTGATTGCATAAGCCTTCAAGATTGTCCCAATGTTGCTACATTTCGTGACCGTTGTTCAACCTTTTTAGCTCAAAGGTGTTGACATTTTCTTTCTTGATTATCATGCAATTAGTTTGATCCTTTGTGGAGACCAATGTAAGACAACATTGGGGAATTTATGAATGTGTAGCATCCAATTGGTTTTGTGTTGGAATATGAATATAAGGAAACAGTTATTAAATTGGGAGTTGGGTATAGTGATTTCTTCTTTTTCTATAGCTATCTGCTTAAGCCTGGTGTGTACAGTTGGATGCAAAAGAATGTTGAGGTGTGAGAGTTCAACACCTCAATAGGACTGCAGCAAACACAAATTTAGGGTCTCTTACCATGAAGCATACATGTCCTATTATTTTAGGAGATTTCAATGATAACTTGAGGCTTCATTACCGTCCTAGTTATATAAGTAGACAGCAAATGCAACACATCATTCTCCTTATAGTGGATCACCTATTTGGCTTCTGTTGAGACTAATTGCTTCCAGATCAGTTTTCTAGATGGTTTAGATATATTTGTATCATTTAATTAACTTTCAAACCTCACTCTTCCTGTCCTGTTTCTGTTTTCAGATATGATAGCAATGTTACATGTGGTGGACGAATCGCTATTCAATCATTCTGTGCTCCACAGTGTGTTTTCTCTGATTTGGTCAGTGGTATCCCTCGTTTAACAATCTTTCCATTTTTTGAAAGCTAAAATCCTTAATAAACATGAAACTTACAAATCACAGAAAATTTGGTTCCTTTTTTCGACCAGTTTTCTTAATTTGGTAGCTGAAACTCTTATAAACATCATCTCTGTGCTACTTATCAAAAAAAAGAAGTAATAAACATTATCAATGTGTTATAAACTTATTAACGTAATCATTGTAGGATTGGGATATGCTTTCTTTCATTAGATCTTTGAAAAGCATGGTACGAGCTTCAAATGCAGTTGCTGTTATTACGTTCCCAACTTCCCTTCTTTCTCCATCCTTCTCAAAAAGATGGCAGCATTTGGCTGATACCTTACTGTCAGTTAGAGCAATTCAAGGTACATTATTGGCATTCAAATCCACAACATCATAATTACCTTTGCTGTTTATGTGAATTATTATCAAGAACCAATGCTTGAATCAGATGAGGACAAAGAGTTGGCAAAACTCCTCACTGGTTACCAGGACATGGTTGGCCTCCTCAGTGTACACAACGTTGCTCGATTCAATACACAGGTGCACATAATTTACTTTTCAAGTACGTTGTATGCATAAATTGATACCATTTGAATGTTAGTTTTATGTGTAATTGCAATGTAGAAATGCAGACAGGATTACTTGTCATAAAAGAATTGCACATAGCCTTAATTGTCAAAAAGAATTGCACACAGCCTTAATTGTCAAAAAAGAAATGCACATCCAGTTTTCTTGCACTCAATAAACATATACATCTATATAGGCTATTGAAGTTGGAATAAACTTTTACTTTTTGTTATTTATTTTCTAATCCATTATATGGGCGACAACTCCATTCCTTTTTATCCTTTATTTTAACTTGCCGTTGGTTTATATTTGATATAACTTTAATGCACAAGTCGGTTTTTCCACAACTCGATTAAGCTTCATTACTTTCTTAGTATCATACAATATTGCAAATGTTTCTACCGTGCAGATTAATATTTCAGTTAATATGCATTATATTCGTTCCATTTGCAACGCAGGTTCCTGTTATTCTAGAAGCAACAACATTCTCTATAAAGCTACAGAAACGAAGGTTTTTGGTCTTAGAGTGTCTAAATCAAGCTCCTGTAGATGGTTCAAGTGGGAGTTCATATGGAACTACTGCTAGTTGTTCTAAGACGGGGACTCTTGATTTTTAATTGTCAACATGGTCCTTTGTCTATTTTCTTATACTTTTTTTTTAATTCAAGCAATTATATTTATTCAGTAATCCAAAAAGACCCACACTGAATGCATAGAGCCGTTTTAGACACCAGATTTGGTTTAAAGCATGTTCTTCTCTGTTGTGAGAAATCATTGGCATCCTTTCATACGGCTGCAGGGCTGTCCGTTTTCCTTTTATATATGTAAATGGTTTATTCTGTTGATGGTGCCATTGTGCAATTGATAATATGAATAGTAGATGTTGGTTTAGCTTTCTTAATATTTGCAGTCACTGCCTTTGTTACGTATAATGTCTGTTAAAGAAATGCAACTGTCCTTTTGGATGCGACCTTACCTTTCTCTAAATGAAAAATCAGTACACTGGAAAAGTTTTTTAATTGTACAATATTACAATTAAAAGCCATTTTGTAAGCCAAAATGCAATTATTACACAATCAATCAACATTGAACTTCATTTATACAAAGATTTAACAACTTGAAACTTGAAAGCTGAACTACCAAGTTCTTTATTGGAAAGCTGATGCAAGACAACTATAGGAATCTGCAGCAGAGAAAGACGGGTCCTAACACCGGTAATATGGGCAGAAACACACAAAACCCCAAAAATTACAGTCACTTCATATGCATCCTGGTCTGACCAGGTCACAATGTCCAAACTCCAACGCTACAAGGTTCAAACTACGCAGCTTTTAATGTGTTGCCAATGTCAATAACAAAGCGGTATCTAACATCACCTTTCTCAAGACGCTCCATAGCAGTGTTCACGTAGTCGATTGAAACAACCTCAACATCTGCTGTAATGTTGTGTTTCGCTGCAAAATCAATCATTTCTTGTGTCTCTTTTATCCCACCAACACTACTCCCTGCTACTATCTTCCTACCTGCCATAACACATAACATATCAATTAACCATTTGTTGTTTGAAGAGCACAAAAATAGAAGATTAAACAAAAATATGTAGCAAAATGCATAAAAATACTAAACACTCTGTCCCCATCAGAATTCATAAATGTACCATTGCTAGACTAGTTTGAGGATTATAGAAGTCAAGTGTTTACCACTAAGTAGAGGAAAGACTGGCAGCTCAAGCGGCTTGTTTGGAGCGCCTACCATAACTAGCTTTCCTTGTGATTTCAACAGCATAAGCAATGGTAAAAGGGGGTGAACAGCAGATACAGTATCAATTATACCATCCATTGTTCCTGCAGCAGCCTATATGTATCGAGATGGACAAAATGTTAGACTATATAGAATTATTCACTCAATTATGAATTGGTAAAATAAACTGGTACCTTCATCTCATCTGGATCACGGCTGACCAAAAACGAATCAGCGCCAATCCGCTCAATGGCTTCTTGTTTCTTGGCAGGGGAAGTACTAATGACAGTCACTTTTGTGCCAAAAGCCTTGGCAAACTTGACAGCAACATGACCAAGCCCTCCTAAGCCTACAATGCCAATATGCATACCAGGCTTGTCAAGTCCAAAGTGTCTCAAGGGGCTATAAGCTGTCACCCCAGCGCACAGGAGAGGAGCACCGCCATCAAGGGGGAAATTCTCAGGCCAATGGATCACAAAATTCTCATCAGCAATCATGGTCTCGGAGTAACCTCCAAATGTAAGGGTTCCATCATAGTATTGGTCATCGGATGTTAATTTCCTATTGGAACAGTAATTTTCAAGATTGCTAGCACAGTTATCACATGACCTGCATGATCCAAGTATGTATCCAACGCCTACTTTATCTCCCACTTTGAAGTTTTGCACTTTGCTTCCTACCTCTGTTACCTCTCCCACAATTTCATGCCTGCATTTATCAACTCAGTTAGCATATTTGGCCTATTTGATCATGAATCATGCCTGCATAGTGCATGCACTTTAATTAGCAGTCATGACAGATTCCATGTCTGCATTTATCAGTTTTTGCGATTAAAAAAAATTAAAAAAACCTAATTGGTACAAAAGAGATGGTAATTTATTGTCAACCTAGAATTCAAACAATTAGATACAACAAAGACAGGAAGCCTAAATTTAAAATTTTTTATACCATTCTTGTTCATCAGTTCTCACCCTATCTTAATTGATTTTGATTGAATATTTTTCTAAAAAGTATCACACCATTGAACAAAATCAAAATTCTATATCTGATATTAAATATTGGCAAAGGGAGTATTTTTCTATTTTTCCCAGTCATTCCCAGCATCACGATGGTCAAACATAGAAAATTTGTAAAATACATAAAAATGTAGAAAATTTGCAAGAAAGATGTGAAATGGTACCCAGGAACCACAGGATACTTGGTGATGCCCCAATCATTCCTGGCATCATGAAGGTCAGTATGACATATTCCACAATACAACACTTTCAACCTCACATCTTTTTCTCCGGCCGCCCTGCAGTCATTGAACTCACCACATTTTTAATCATTTTCATACCCAACAAAGTTTGTTTATATAATATTACATCTTGCCAAGTAAATTTGCATGTACAACTTCAGAAAAAAGAAAGCATTGATTAAATTAAGTTATAAATATACCTTCTGGAGAAATTGAAGTGGGAGAGAAAACCGGAAGTGTCTCTAGCTGCCCATCCGAAGGTCTTCACCGGGTGCTCGTCCTCTGAGAATTTTGCCATCACAAAAAGAAAGTGTAGAGGAAATGGAAGAACACTGATCACTGTTATTTGAGAGCCTTTTTTGAAATCTACTGATTAAGTGCCCTTATCCAAAGAAGATTGATGAGAAAGAACAAATATCTTACAATTGAAAGGGACTGGGCGTGTTGATCACCATACATTATTTTTTGTTTTTCCTCTTTTCTTTATCCGGATTTTTTTTTTTTTTTTTATAGATCCTTAATTTATAGTATATTTAGTGGCCAAAAACTAGTGCAAGGATGAAAAAGACTGGACAAAATATGAGCACTTGAAGATTTTAGTAATTTGATAGATTAATTATACCTCGGCAAAGAATGCAATAGAAAGATCTAACAAAATAAGTAAAATGTTTTATATATTTATTGATTTATTTAAATAAATAATATTGGAGAGAGAGAGGTGTTGCCTAGCCCCGACAGTGGGACGGATATGGTTCGGAGGACCCTTGCTCATACTCGTCCCGCCAACATATAGATCTTCCCGAACCCGACCTCACAATGTTGACTTAATCATACGAAAGATACTTTTTGGACACAAAATACTACATTGAAATAATGTTTACATCAAAATATGGGCAGAACAACAAAAAGTTCAGAGCTAAACACATTCATTTATTCAAAATTATAGCATATAATAAGTCGTAGTGTCAAGATAAGTGTTCAAAACACCACTGGCAACTGAATACATGCAATCAGTGTGACAAAAGTCTTTCCAAAAACTAAATAATAAGACTTAAACCACCAATGTCTGCAACTAAAACAATCTCTAGGTAAATAATACTTGTTCGAGAATGGGTCAATTACTCGACCTTCAAGGTTTTCGCTATGTCGACGACAAAGCGGTATCAAACGTCAGCTTTCACGAGCCGCTCTATTGCAATGTTCACATAGTTTATAGGGATAATCTTGACATCTGCTGTTATGTTGCGTTTTACTACAAAATCAAGCATTTTTTGTGTTTCCTTCAATCCACCAATAACACCTCTAGCAAAAATCTTCTTCCCTGTTACATTCCACATTACATTTTAGTATCAACTTCTCATTTAAATCAAAGAGAGATACAATTTCTTGCTCCCTATTAATATGTTCAATAGTGAGGTTGAATGCTCACCCATAATTAAAGGAAACACTAGCAGCTCAAGAGGCTTCTCAGGCGCACCAACCATAACAAGCTTTCCTCGAGGCTTTAACATCCCGAGCAATGGTAAAACAGGGTGAGTAGCAGAGACAGTATCAATGATACCATCCAGTGAGTTCATGGCAGCCTAAACAAATTCAACATACCAACATACATATTAAAGTTAGTAACTTCGAGGTATATCCAAATAAAATTATTATAATTTAATAGACGATATTATATCAAATTAAGGTTATCTACCTGCAATTGCTCCGGGTCACAAATGAATCAGCACCAAGTTTTTCAATTGCTTCCTTTTTCTTGCTTTCGGAAGTATTGATGACTGTAACTTTAGTACCAAAAGCCTTTGCCATTTTAACAGCTATATGGCCAAGTCCACCTAAGCCTACAACCCCCAGGTGCATACCGGGCTTGTCTAGTCCATAGTGTCTCAGGGGGCTGTAAGTTGTGATCCCAGCACATAGTAGAGAGCACCTGAATCCAGAGGCAAATTTTCTGGCCAACGAACCACAAAGTGCTCGTCCGCAACCATGGAATCAGAATACCCTCCTCCATATGTTTTGCTTCCATCTAAGTATGGAAAACCATAGGTCAATATTTGCTTTGGAACAGTAATTTTCCAGACTATCACTGCAACTGTCACACGAACCACATGATCCGACCAAGCACCCTACACCAACTTTATCCCCAACCTTAAATTTTTCTACTTTGCTTCCCATTTCCATCACCACGCCCACAATCTCGTGCCTGTATCAGTATATTTAGATAATTACGTTACATGATAGACTGAACACTTACGTTATCAGTATATTTAGATAATCACGTTACATGATAGACTAAACACATGTATCAGTATATTTAGATAATTACGTTACATGATAGACTAAACACCGTGATACAAATTGGTCATGTGAGGAATTTTAACTCTTGATTTGTTGTCCGTCCTTCTTAACATGCTTGTGGAATTAAGATTATTGAGATTACGACCCTTTTAGCCATAATTTAGATAATGCTATTTTCTCTATATATTTTTCTATAAAAATCATCATAAAAAAATTTAAAAATCGTATCAAAGTAGCTAGAAGGCCAGTACCTTAATCTGCCTTCTTATTTTATTTTCCCATGAAACAAACCTTCATTTAAAATATATGCATTCACCAAACATCAATTTTTTTTCTCAGACCTAAAAATGTTAACAACGTATTGAAAGATTTTCTATGAAAATCCTGCTAAAACAGTAGAAATGATCCCAAACAACTCCCTAATGTTTCTATAATTCCACCATCAAATAAAAATCTCATATAACAGTTAATACTTATCAAAGTTTAACCATTATGTCAATATATATAAAGCAAACAATTCACAATCATAAATTAGCAATAATGTATACCGTTCATCACTTAAGGAGTTGGTTTCCAACATGAATTACAACATAACAACCTCGTAATAATACTTTTCCCTATATATTTTCTCATCAGCTTGTGAATCTAAAAGTATCATAAATCCCTTGAAAGCAAATGCTAATTCTATATATAAAGAGAGAGATTAATGGTGATGAAATATACTTACCCAGGGACAATTAGATACTGAGACATTCCCCATTCGTTCTTGATCATGTGAAGATCCGAATGACAGATCCCACAATACATTACTTTGAACCTCGCATCCCTGTCACCTGTTGCTCTGCACCCATGCATTAATAATTCCCATAATTATCAGTAAACAAATACCCAGAAGAATTTTTTTTGATCTTTTACGTATGCAATTTGCAATTATTACATAATGTGTTAAAGATGTATATTAGAATGAAGATTATTGAAACAAAAAAACAAAAATACCTTCTTGAGAAATTGAACGGAGAAAGAACCCCAGATGTGTCATGGGCAGCCCAACCAAATGCCTTCACTGGATGCTCTGTCTCTGGATTTGCCATTTCCGATTGATTAATTTGGTGGTGGATATGGAATTAAGAACTCTAATTGATATAATAAGGCAAGGAAGAGAGAGTAAAAGCTGAATGAAGTAGTTTGAACTGAGAGCGTTGGAAGGGTATAAACGATGGAGAATAGGCAAAAAGAGAGGCAGCGGATGGCGGCGATGAACATAATAATTGGCGATACGGCCACTGACTACGTGACGTAGGTGGTGAGGTAGAGTAGCGAAAAATTGAGAAAGTTCCATTATGTTGGGTACATTTCGCAAATTTAAAAAACTTAGGGAAAAAAGAGGAAAACTTTATAACTTTTATAGACTCTAATTATATATCTTCATTAGTCACTCCATCTCTCACAAAGGGTGAACAAAGTTACAAATTTTATACGAATTAAAATAAATATCAATTTTAGCCGTAATGAACCTCATAATTATACTTTTTACAAAATTCAACAAAACATGATATAAAACATAATATAATTATACTTTTTACAAAATTCAACAAAACATGATATAAAACATAATATAATCAATTATCAATCTATTCGATTATCAGTTAAATCGATGAATTTCGATTATCGACCCGATTACAAAGTAATGCAATCAAAAATTTCACCAATAAATCTTGAATTTCAACTTTACCCACAGCTGGCCAATCGACAGGGGGCGATTCTCTTCTATCACTTCAGGAGCTTCATTTGGTATGTGCATATATACTGCTTTAGCCTTTCCACAGAGTGATAGAGATGATGTCATTTGCCAAAAGGCGCTGATTATTGATAGAGAAAACTAATGATGCGTTTAATGAGAGACCATAGGACAAAGCGATTCTAATAAATCCATGTAGAGAATTGGGGAAGATAAATCTCATATAAAGGAATATTAATAGAATTATAATTTACTCAAATTATATCCAACAAATGAATAAAAAGCAAAATCATGCAAATTAATGATGACCAAAAGAACAGTTGCACGTTATGGGCACATATTTTACCGATAAAAATAGAAGAGAAATAGGTTGATACACGTTACTGCTCTTAAATTTATCCATAGATTAAATTTATATTTTATAATATATAAATATAAAATAAATAATTATTAAAAAATATATAAATTATATAATTATATCATAATTTTAAGTAGTTCGGTCAGTTTAAATCTCTTATGGAAACTAAATCAGAATTGACTGGCTAAATTCAATTTTTTATTTTTAGAATTTTGTAATTTTATAATTTTTAATTTAATTTATTGACAATTCAGTTTAATTCAATAAATTTTTTTTAATTATTTTTGATTTTATGTGCACTGTTACATGAGTAGGATTCCGAGAGAAATTCTAAGGAATAAATAGCTGAACGTACTACAATGTTAGGCATGACGTTGTTGGATTAAAATAGAGAATTTAACAGTCTGCATAATGCTAGTAGTACTAAACAAACTTTTTATTGATTGAAGAAACTGGTAAAGTTGACTTGTGCTTCAAAACCAACACCCTGTGTCATTGACACCGATTGTGACTGACTCCCTCTTTCCTATCCTATAGGAGGACATCTTGATTGTACTTGATATGAATTTTAAGAATAAAATATATGGACAGTAAAAAAAATTAAAAAATGTCTTATCTTAATTTATTATTTTAGATTATATAATTATTATTAATTTTTTAAAAATTAATTTAGAATATTTTTAAATTTAAAATTAATATAACTTTTTTTTAATTTTAATCAATATAATAATAAATATTATAAATTATTTAAAATATATTATTCATTATAAGTTTTATTATTTCATAATTTTTAATAAATTATTTCAATTTTATATTTAAAATATCTTAAATTAACTTTAAAATAATAATAATAAAATAATATAGAATAAAAAAATAATATTTTACCACTAAGGATTTATATTAATTATAATTTAACTTCTTCATAAGATTTGTCAATATGTAAATTATTCTTCAAATATTAATTTATTTTATAGCAGGGTCCATGGGCAATAAATTATCACTATATTTAATCCTATCCTATGGAATTTGAAAGAACATAAAAAAGGGAGTTTGGGAATCATCCTCGAATTTGGTGTGTGTATTTATGAACCATAAAGAAAGAGAAATGAAAAAAGGTTGAAAATAGAGAATACTTATAGAAATTGATCCACGGCGGAGGATACTATAATTGGCCCTCAAAGAGCTCAGCGAAAATTGTGATGAGTACTGGATCTGGTCGTTCCCGACAATGACATTAGCAGATACGGCGGTAGCAACAGTGGCGGGAGGTTGTAAAAACTGGAGTCTTGTTAGAGACTTCATCTTTTCTTCTTCGTTGTTTTCTAAAAATTTATTTTTCTTCTTTTTGTTTTTTAAAAATCAAGTCTTCTTCTTTTTGTTTTCTAAAAATAAATTCTTCTTTTCCCCCTAAAAATCAGTTCTTCTTCTTTGTAGGGAATTAGTTCATGCTGCTTCTTTTCTCTATTATTTTTTCGTTCTTATAATATTTTATTTCTATTTTAAAATTTTGTTTCGTCCATGTCATATTTTTTTTAGTTTTACACGGTTAAATTATGATAAGTTTAAGTAAATGATATCACCAATAGTCAGAAACGGTCAAAATACGATAAGTTTAAGTTAATTTGGGTTAATTAAATTTAGAAGTATTTTAATTTAGAATTAATTTTATTTAAAAGTATTTTAATTTTTTAATAAAATTAAATCATATTTAAATACGCTCAAATCATATAAAATCAATTGGGTCAATTCCGATTGTCGGCCATGTCGAATATTTTGGCCAATTTCAACCAAAATTTTAATTTGAGAGGGGCATTATATAAAATTAAATAGTTGATGTAAAGGACGTACAAACTCAATTATTTTAGCGGCCGACTTATAAAGAGGGTGAAGCTTGGTGTAATAAAAGTATATTTTGTACTTATAATCTTATCCTCACATTGATACATGTAGAAAATAATTTTATTCCCTCTATTGTATAGAAAAAATATTAGATGTTAATTTTTTTTTAGTAAAAAAGGTTCAATTTTAGCAGTAATAGTTATACGAAAGTCCTCTCTTTAGGCAAAAATCCTAAGAAGTGCATTGATATCATAGTAATTTTTTTCCTTCTCTCTCTTACAAAAATCCTAATCTTCTTTTCAAATTTGGAGAGAGTTCTAATTTCTACTCTTTCAAGAGATTATTCCCTGAATCTCATTCTTTGTATTTGTTTTCCTGCCTGATGTTATTTTTACTGTTCTTTACGTGATAGCTTATTTTTCCTTGAAACTTTGTGATGCATATTCTATGAAGTTGATCGACATGCCTTAATTATATATAAATTCTTAATCTTTTATTATATTTATTATAATAAATGTTACATTTTTATTGGCCTACTAAAAAAGCACTAGATAACAAAAGTAACGTATGCAATTTTTTCTATAACAAAATGCACTTGAAAAATATGAAGTTATATACATATGGTCAGTGGTGCGATAAATTTAGGAATTCATATCCGGACTTTGTTCTCTCCGGGAGATAATTAATTTCTTTCTTTTCTTCGGAGAATATCATTCATTATATATAAGCTCTAATGAAATATTGGTTTATTTGCTTTTGAGATTATACTTTTTTTTTTTCTCGTTTGTGATAATTATTTTCAAGTGTGCTAATTGATGACGATTAATCATTTCATATTTTGATGTAGAGTACTATCATGATAATTAGTTAGTATGTTGATCATGTTGAAAAATCATTTAAATATACATATATCAATAATTATATATAATTTGACATAAATAGATTTTATCCAATAATTTTATAATTTTATCGAGTTATTTTAATTGATCATGAGTTAATACTGAATCAAGACTTTTTTTTTTTTTGATACAGTGTAAACAAAATCTTCATATCTCATGAAATATATACAATAATTGTATATATATACATGCATGCATGCATGTATGTCATAATTTGAAAACTAATAAATATAAATAGACAACTCTTAAGTTCAAATTATTTAATATATAAAAAAATAATTAATAACAACTCTAAAATTAACATTAAAAAATTTATTGATCAATACAAAAATACATACTATAAATTAAAATATGAATTAAAAATATGACATAATTTATTTATTTATATTAATTTTTATATAAAATATAATTTTAAAAAAATATAAATTTTATAAAAAACTCTTATCTTACACGAACTACCAATTTAGCTATTGATAATTTAGGAGTCACGATATGATTCGAGAACTAACGGGAGCTCTGGATGGGTATGATATAAGTATTGGATCTGTGAAAATTATTTCAGCTAGAATTCACAAGGATAACTTATAATTTCAATGAAATAATTCCATGAGTGTAAATGTACGACACTCATTTACTCGAATCTACCTGGCAGAAGTGTGCGATGCAATTTAAATATAGAGTTGTACAATGTGAAGTGAATATTGTATATTTACATTGAAAACCAAAGATTAGCACCGTAAATATTATTATTTTCTCAAAGAAAAAAGCTCGGATATATGGTTTATAGTTTTATATAAATAAATTAAACAACTTTTATTTAATTAATTAATATTTTTTCCCTTCATATGCTATTCAAGTAATCAACACACAAGTGAAACTAAACATTTTTTCATCTTTACTTAAAAATAGGCCTAAATATATATTAATACCTTGAACTTTTAATTTTTTTTCTACTTTGAGGATTGAACTCTCAATTTTTTCAATTAAGTGATTAAATTTTTTATTTTTTCCACTTTGAGGATTGTCTTATCAGTTTTTTCAATTAGAGGATTAAACTTTTAATTTTTTTTCACTTTGGAGATTGTCTTATCAATTTTTTCTGATTACGTCTAACTGATAGTTATGTGTTTGTTTAATTTTTTTATTGAATGAAATTATATACTTCCTTCGTCCCAAATTAAAAGATTGCTATTGACTTTTGAAAGTTAATTTAAAATATTTTTAATCTCAAAATTGATAAAAATATATTCAAAATTATGAAATAACAAGATTTTAATTAGTAGCACATTTATACATTTTAAATTTTTATAATTATATTGATTACTGATGATTTTTTAAGCTGAGTTTGTAATGTCTTAAATTTACTTTAAAAAATTAATAAATACCTAATTACAAGATTATTTAACGTCATCATTACAAGATTTTAAAAGTATCAATAATCAATATAATGATGAATGTTTAAAATGTATAAGTGTACTACTTATTAAAATCATGTTATTTCATAATTTTTAATATATTTTATCAATTTTAATATTAAAAATATTTTAATTTAATTTTCAAAAGTCAAAATAATAATCTTTTAATTTAGGACGGAGGAAGTACATAATTTCATTTAATAAAAAGAAACAAATTAAACAAAACACATAACTATCAATTAGACGTAATCAGAAAAAATTTACAAAACAATCCCCAAAATAGAAAAAAATTAAAAGTTTAATCTCCTAATTGAAAAAACTGATAAGACAATCCCCAAAGTGTAAAAAATTAAAAGTTTAATCATTTAATTGAAAAAATTAAGAGTTCAATCCCCAAAGTAAAAAATGTTAACGATTCAGGGTATTAATCTATATTTATTCCAAATAACATAAGAGTAAGATATTTACATAAATTTAGACCCCTTAATACAGTTATATATTTTAGTAGATGCGAGGGGGTTGTTCAAAACGGATGTAGTCACACATGAGTCCTATGAAAGGGCTCAAGCCTTTTGATTGTGCTAAGAAAATTGTATTCCTACCAATTTGAAGTAGAGATCCTGATACATCCACACTATATAGCATGTATAATCAGTGAAATCCATGTCTTGCTATGGCGTTATCCCTGCCTATTACCCCTGTTCTGAAGTGAGGGATTACAGCATTTGGCTGGTTTATTCGAACCTTGATATATGCATATAAAGTAAAAAGGTAGATTAGCAACAAATTTAGTAATTTGTAACTCAGTAGTTATTGAAATAAAGTAACCCTAAATTTAGTCATCAGTTAAGCATGGAAACTGGAGGTATAGTCAATATGTTAACAAGTAGACCAAATGCAATAGTCTAGTGGTAAACACTTTTTTCTTATTTATTGTGTAATATCACATGTTTAAGTCTACCCCTAAGCAAAAGTAATAAATAAATAAAAATCAGAATTAACCAAATGCTACATGAAGAAGTTAATATTTTCCTAGGTTTCCACCTAGTTTCCCTCCTATCCTCTTCCCCAGGTTTTCCTTGGGTCCAATAATAAAATGTATCCCTAGAATTGAATTGTTATAAAAAAAATTCTTAAAAACAAAAAGTGTTAACAAGTAAATTTTTATCCAAAAAATAAAAATTGTATGTCAAATAATGGTTGTGGCAAAGGTTAAACAAATGGTAGTTTTGTTAGTTCATTTATATCATTAATTGTATATTTTTTATTTTATCATTTTATTAAGTAAAACTACGTCATTTTAGTCTAGTTGCCAATTATAACCATGTACTTTTTTGATATATATAAAGACATGAAGTTCATACTTGTAATTCAGCTCGAGTAGCTGAGGCCAATGCCAATCTGAGGGTGAAATTTCTGGTTCTATCGACATTATTGAGATCAAACAAAATTTGCCATGTGGTTGGCTTGTAAGTTTTATTTCCTACGTTCCTGCGACGCAAGTATATATGGTTTAATTAGAATCAGTAATTAGAAATGACTGATTAATGGAAACGGTACAAAAATATTTAACCAAGTATTTAAACACCTGTTAACATGAGCATAGAACCAGTCTCGTTTATAGTTGCTAGTACCAATAGTGTACACCAGATCTTGGTTAGGATATAGCTCTGTGTAACGCTCCCACAATCCGTATTGTCTAAACCTACACGCAAAAATAGATATACATGGATGATGAATTAATTGTGCAATATAGATTAAGCATAATTAATTAAATTAAGAAGATATTTGACGGATAATTAGTAATTAAGAGCCTAGTACTTGTCACGGTTGAGATATAATTTGTTCACGAATGCTGGATTCGTGTCGGGCACGTAGAACTCAGCAGCAGTTCGGTCAGGAATGCCAATTTCCCTTAGAGTAGGGCCATTTCTTGGAGGATCATATATTAGTGTACCCATTTTGATTTTCTGGGCTGCATGCATTTATGGATGACCAATATTAAGCTTGCAAACCCTTGATTTCCTCGATTATTAATGAACATGTGAAACTCAAACTCAAAGAGTTCTACTTTCCTTATAATTTCTATTGAAAATGATACTTTTTTTTCTGGACAGATACATACTTAGTATGATTTTCTTCGAATTAAAAGAAATTAACTAAGAGCATGCATGTAAATAGTTTTCAGAGTTAATCAAATTAATTAACCTGGTTTGATACTTATAAGGAGTTCATATTTGTAATCTCCAATAAATCCAGGAATCCAAGCATACAAGTTATAATTCCCAGGATGGACATTTTCAATCAAGAAGTTCCCCTTGGAATCGGTTTTAATCCAGAACTGATAACCCTGAGAATAAAAGAACAAAAGTTTACTCATTCTGTTCCAAAATTAAAAGTTACAGTTTTAGTTTCTAGTCCATTCAATAAAAGATACATCACTTCTAAATTTTTAAATATATTTAAAAATATAATTTTTTTTCTTAAAATTCATATTTTTAAAAATATCAAAAGTACAAGTAAAAATATTAATTTCCTAAATATAACCTTGTTTTCATTTTGCCATGATCCGACAGCTCCTGGGAGAGCCATTCCCACATACGCAGACTCGGCTATTATAAGGCTTTTGCTGATGTAGCTACATACATAAAACAAATAAAAATTTAAGTTACTATTCCTGGAAACTAAGGCTATGTTTGTTTGTAAAATACATACTTGGGATTGAATTATTTGTATTAATTTAAAACTATTTCGAACTTTTTTATCCCATGACGAGAGATTATTAGTCCTTTCATGTTGGATTATTAGTCCATAAAGTCATTTAATAGCTTAAAATAAGGGGGATTATTAATCCCAAATTCATCATGAGATTATATAATCCTTCATAAATAGCCTAAAGAATGATAAAAAATAGTCCAAGAACTATTTAAAGGACTATTAATCCCTTATCATCGGATAAATATAGTCCGAAATAGTGTTAAATTAATAGAAATAGTCCAATCCCAAGTATAATTTTTGTAAACAAACATGGCCTAAGTCATACTATTTGGACAGACGTACATTTTGCATAATATTTACCTAAATTTAAAAGATACACACTTACACGGTATATAAAAATCTTGATGGATAGTTTTTCCAATTAAGCTAGTGAATTGCGCACCTGTCACGTACTAGTAATTGACCACTAACTTTACCCCGTTGATTGGCCTGAAGGAAGTCTATTGAACGTGGAAAATAGTAAGGCCAGCTTTTCATTTCTCTCAACATCTAATAATTTTTGAAAATTAGTCATACTAATAAATCATAGTATACACACACACACACACATATATATATATATAAAATAAAAAATACATGTTGTTTAGCATCTGCCCAGAGCGTAGTACGGGGATCCTTACCAACTGGTGCCGAGTTTAGATAAGTGATTACCGGGCCGAAAACTTTTTTCCAAGGCTCCCCATTGTGAAACTGTAATTTCAATGAATCTCCCGCATAATGGACACTAAAGAACATCTGTATATCAAATTAAGAGTCGATTAATATATAAAGTGTTATGTGATACCCATGCCAAATTAATCTGATCCCTAGAGGAGAATACAAAGTCTATACTCTCACCTACTGTTCCACAAGAGTTTCTTTGGCCAAAAATTAAAAAATATATATGAATCTTTTAATTTTATTTGTTGGTGCTAGTACAAAATAATAGTATATTCCCTCCATACCAAAAAAAAGAAGAGATTATTATTGACTTTTTGTAATAATGAATATTATAAACTAAGTGTTATATACTCATTGTAAAATTTATTAATTGTATAATAATTTCTAATGAATTATGTCAATTTTAAATTTGAAAATGTTATAATTAATTTTTAAAAGTCAATAATGATCTTATAATTTAAAATTGAACTAATATTTCAATTTATTATCATAATTTTATTGTCACACCATTATTACTAAACTAACAATTTGCTAATACTAATACGCATTTTTAAATTTGCAACTTTTACTAATGGACACCTTGTGGAACCTTAACGGAGGGAAATTATTGAGAACAAAGTAAATAGAAAGGATAATTAGAGTAATTAATACACATACGGATAATGTGATTGGACCGGCATGAGAAGTGAGCTCTTGTTTGAAGGGGCCAGCAGTGCGAAACTCAAAACTAGGCGTGATCATCCAGAATCCTACGCCTGGTTTGGAGCATATCCACCCATGCAACCCATTGTTTCTGTTTTCATTTGAGTATTGGTACTTGTCATCCGCCTGCATGCATGCATATATTAATTAACTATATAGACATTCTTTTCTATTTATGTGATAACATGCCGTAACACTTTAAAAAATATATAAAATATAAAGACAATAAGACTTAATTATAGGACGTGTATAACATATGGTAATTAATAAAAAGAACAAAAAAATAAAATTAAATGACTTCAATTTTTCTCTGTACCTCCCCTTTGAGAAGTGGATCAGATGGATTTGTGAGTAGAACAGCTTCTGGGTAGGCAAGAGGCTGAGACCTAGCACGGTCTTGCGCGTTTGGCATGATTCTTTGTCGATCATCGGATATTGCCATGTATCGAAACCTTTTTTAATCATCAGAGCAATATCAGTAAACAATTCATCAATTTATTCGTGCAGTTACATGCATGACTTTGCTACATTAATATATATATATATATATATATATATATATATATATATACACGCAGTACTATTGCAGCAATAAGAGTCCTGCCGCTAGAAGCTTCGGCGGCAGCACATTTTTTCAGTTAAATTAGTCCCTGCATGTGGTTTCTGTAGCAATACTTTCAGTAATCTATTGCCAGAGGTGGGTACTCATCATATATATATATATATATATATGTGACGTCTTAGGGCTAGTTTGTATATATTACAAGTTTTGTTGTAGTTTGTATGCAATCCGGGCCTGAAAGATATCAGTATCACGCCATCCCTTCAATCGCTCAAATATTTCATGAGTAGAAACCACTCACACCTCGAAGAACTATAAACCTGAACAAAATTTAAGTTATAATTAAATTTACAATGTTTAACATATAATAGAAAGCATAATTAATCATTATAATTAATAAATTAAGTTGATGTTAAAGAACTAAGTAATGCACCTTCTGTCTATATTTAGCGGAATTTCAGTGCCGTCAAAAGCAAGATTCCATGGTTTCATAAACGAGAGCTCTACTTGATCTTCGTCTTCCTGTATAACCCTAAAGCTTGTGCCTTCTAACCTGCCAAATAACCTCTAATAAAGTAAGTTTAGCTAGATCATAACACTTGATATGTATTCAATTTATTCAAAGAAATACATATATATATTTCTTTTCCAAAATTTTTTGATAGGCTTGCTTAGAAACTTATTTATAGTACTAAAATTTAAAGACTAATTAATGAAAACCTTAAATATTTGGTCCGCCGTAAAAAAAAATCATTAATAAAATATACAAACACATTCTAAACAGTGGAAGTATTGAACTACTTGCCTTTCATAAATGTCTCCTGGTCGTTCAGGCTTGCTCCAGACAATTTCCCAATACCTATATTTGTAATATAAAGTCATATATTTTTTTATGTAGAGTAGCGGCTGCGCCTATGATGTCGTTAGTTTTTCTTTTTGCACCGTTAGATCTTCAAATGAACGGTGTAAGATCAATTTATTAGAATAGTATTCATAACAATCATTTGCTATAGATCATTCCCCTATATATATATATATATATTCAAAATCTTAGGCTAGAGTGTATCTACTTACCCTCTATACGATTCAAGATTAAGTTTATCTTCCAATAAATTATCAATCCCATTGTATTTTATTCCAGTAACCATACCCTGGGGAGTTGAGAATGTGACATTGAAAAGACCATTTTCCAACCGCGCCTGAAATTGATCCATTTTAGGACTTAAGTTTAGGCCTTACAACATGTCATTTATATATATTTTTTTATTTTGGCACATAAGTTTAAATTTAAAAAATAGTAAAATGTATTGCTCATGTAGTTTTACGTAATTATTCAGAATTTACAGTTTGACTGGGAGAGTTTGAGTCTTCATGTTCCTTGAAATCGTTCTGCAATTTAATTTGAACAAATATATATAACTATAAATTAGACTTCAAAGGTGAGAATAGAGCAATAAAGTACGTGTATCACGCACACACACAACACATACATGTATATGTATGTATTTCAAGATTGTAAATTAAAAGGAAAAGATTCAAAACGTAACTGTGTTCTCACTGTAAATTCTGTAAGCATGACTAAATGAACAACGATCCACAAAAGCAAACCACATTGCCTTGTCCAACTCTTCTTCTCCACATTTAACCTTACATATATATATATATGGGAGCCGATCCATAACAAGTACTTGCTATAGAAAAAAAGTGGACAAACACCATCTTCATCGTCCAATATTAATGCAACGGACGTGATTAAAAGTGATTTCTCGTACGTCCGCTAGTTGCACTAGCGGACCATTAAATGAAAATTCATCCCGTCCGCTAGTTGTACTAGCGGACGCACATCGGTCATTATGCTCTAGCGGATTGATATTTTTCCATATGTTCATGTTCACAGAGGTACTCAAATAAGGATAATACTAAATAATTTACAATTGCAAATGCTTGACCTGCCAGCACACACATGACCATGAGGATAAGGGAGAAAAACATATCATATTTATTCTTCCAAACCTGAAAGTTAATGACTGAAAATATTATATTATATAATATTATTATATTAAATAAATAAACTAAATAATTAATAAACTCTAAACTCTAATTAGTGAACCCTAAATCTTAGTTAATAAAACTTAAATTCTAGGGTTCACTGACTACAGTTTAGAGTTTATTAACTAGAGTTTAGGGTTCACTAACTAGGGTTTAAAATTTATTAATTAGAATTTGGGGTTCACTAATTAGAGTTTAGGATTTATTATTTATTTATTTTATATAATATTTAGTTTATTTATTTAATATAATAAATAATAAATAAACCCTAAACCCTAATTAGTGAACCTTAAAGTTTATGATTTATTAACTAAGATTTAGGGTTCAATAACTAGAGTTTAAGATTTATTAACTAGGGTTTAAGATTTATTAATTAGGATTTATGATTCACTAATTAGAGTTTAGAATTTATTATTTATTTATTTAATATAATAAATAATTAATAAACCCAAAATCCTAGTTAGTAAACCCTAAACTCTAGTTAATAAATCCTAAACCGTAGTTAGTGAACCCTAGAGTTTAAGTTTTATTAACTAAGATTTAAGAGTTTAGAGTTTATTAATTATTTAATTTATTTATTTAATATAATAATATTATATAATATAATATTTTCAGTCATTAACATTTAGGTGAAGACCAAATATGATATGTTCCCAAGATTTTTTTTGTTTTGTTTTGATATGTTTTTCTCCCTTATCCTTATGGTCATGTGTGTGCTGGCGGACGTAATTTGATATTGATGTGCGTCCGCTAGTTGTATTAGCGGACGGGATGAATTTCACGGCGTATTTTTTTTAGGGGTAAAGATGTCCACGAAATTTGATTTAATGGTCCGCTAGTACAACTAGCGGACGTACGGAAAATCACTTTTAATCACGTCCGTTGCTTTAATGTTGGATGATAAAGATACTGTTTGCCCACTTTTTTTCTATAGCAAATGCTTGCTATGGATCGGCTCCCTGTGTATATATATATTAGCAGCATGACCAAAACACATACAGAAAATCATGATATAAGAAAGCCCAGTTCGTGTTGAAAAGAAATTAAAATGCATCACTAAAACCAAGAGCAATACAAATCAAAGAATTTTGCTATACATAGAAGATAAATTTTACCTGATTGATGGAACTGGATTCGTTTCGGGCCTTTAATTCTTCCAATATTCTATTGTGCTAACAGTTCTTGGAAGTATAATTATGTAAATAGAGAAGACATAGATATAGGACGGCAACGTTCACGGTTGCTTTTTTTAATTTGCCAAATAGTATTACTTAAAAATTGAGAATTTGAGAATGCTGTTAATATTCGGTATTGTGTATCTATCTATCTATCTATATATATATATATATATATATATATATAGTGGCATGGGCTAATGTTTGCCTATTTTTAGGACAAATATACATACATTACATTCGGACACAATATTGATCTCAATCATTAAAAAATGAAATTTTTCTGTGTCATACCATACGTTTTAATGATTGAGATCAATGTTATGTACGGTTGCTGTGTCCGGTTATAATGTACTTAGAGTTATTCCTATTTTTAACTTAGGATTTCACACGTAAGTAGATACGTGATCGAATAGCAATACAGTGGCAAGTAAGGTATCGTTCTCACGGATAATTATTAACAATTATTACTAATTTTAAATCAAATTAATTTTATTTAAACAATCGAATAAAACTATGATGTAAAATCTAATTAAACTAACAACTAAATTTATCTAATGACAAGAATTAATATCAGATTTTAAAGATTTAATATTATAATTTTTTTCAATATTTTATTTAAATCTTTACACTTTTTTTTTAATTAATTAATTATATAGAATTGTTAACCGAGAATTATTTACTGTATTTATATTCTTCTTTAACTCGTAGTGCAAAGATAAACTGTTGACTTGTATAATTATGATCAGGAACTGTAAATTTATATTATCATGACCAGTGGTGTTAAAGATAATAAAAATTGATGATATTTTTATTAAAAAGAGAAGTTAGTAGACATCATAGTCTGCATAATTCTTCTAATGGATTGCTCATTTCACTGCTATTATTGATCTAAAACTTGTTGTTTATTGTATTCTATCAAGAACTCAACTGTTGATATTTCTTACTAGACTATTTGAGCTCACTCTTTCTTTTTTGTTCCATTGTTCTTCAGGAAATGAGAGAATAACTGCCAAAGAATGGAGTGAAAATCCGAGAGATAGTTGTAGTAGTCTTCACATGTTGTATATAGTATGACAATAATAGTGAAGACTTAGTTGTGTATTATTGAGTTCTGTATTTCTGTCATATGTACTGTTTGTTTTAGTTACTGTGTATTTTATGGCGTTTCAAATTAGGCTATGTAGGTCAGATTTGAGGGTGTCACACAAAATATAGAGCAAGAGTTCAAATTTTCTTTCTAGTGTTCTAATTATAATTAAACATTTATTAACGAGTATTTTCTAAGGTACTTAACATTGAAAAAATAATTTAATATTTATGTTTGGTCGGTTTCGGTGATTTTAACATTTAGACTGAAACCGGCCACTATATTTGTGGTTTGCTTTTTTTATTTACTTTCAGTTCATTAATTTTATATTTTTCGATTTGATTCGGTTCGGTCGATCATTCGGTTATTTACGATTTATTGTTCACCCCTATTATTGAACAGTGCAAAAACATTAATTTTCATGCAATTCTTATAAAATTTATTCTCTTTCTCTAATCATTGGTTTCAAACTTAAAAATATGGTATTTAACATAAAATCATACTCTTCCTATAATAATAAACCTAGGCTATGCAAGGAAGGATAACATATGTGGACTGAATTATTAATTTCAAGTATTTTATTTGTTTTAAAATTTAGACTTGAAACTAGGAATGTACACAAAATCAAAAAATTGATCGCACCAAATCAAATCGTTAACAAACCAAACCAAAAATCACAAAAATCGAAAAATCAAAACTTATAAAACTAAAAAATTGAAACTATATTTGTCGGTTTGAGTTTGGTTTATTCAAAAATCGAAACTGACCGAACACCTTAATATTATAATATAATTTATATATTTTTCTAATAATTATTTATTTTATATAATTTTATATTCGTTATATGCCTTTTTTATAATTTGGTGACATACCAATTCCTTGTTATCCAACAATAAATTGCTTTAATTTTTGGTGGCATACCAATTCTATCTTTTTTGCTTAAGTTTTAATAATTGACTAAACTGATAACCGATTACGAGGTAAAAATTTGGATGATTTTGGTTTTAATTTTTTTATAACCGACTTAAATGGTTTGTTATTTTTTTATTTACCATACCAACCGTCGTGCACCCCTAATTGAAACTATTAGTTACGAGATTGACTTAAAAGAAAAACTATTTAATATCATGTTCAAGCATGTATTAATTATAAACCATACTATTTGGGATTAAAAATTTGTAGACAAAAGTAACCTTTTATTGAGAATCTGTTTAAAATGATCGATATATCTTATTATATCCATCTATACTTATTTTTTTTTATTGAGAATATGATATCTTTGTCATTAGTGACAGTAGTATAATAGTCCAAATGGTAAATATTTATTTACTCCTTTAAATAATTATAGACAAAAAAAATATAATATCATATTATTTTAAATTATCTCATTAATAATCTCATTTAAAACAAACATGTAACTAAAATTATTTAATTCTAGAATTAATAATATTGAAATTATAGTTCATGAGAATATAGTGTTGAGATTATAATTCATGCGAACAAACATGACCTAAATAACATTTATTAGCTTTAATTATAACTTTGAGCAAATGTTAGTTATTTTTCAGCTTTTATTTTTTTGAAAATGATAAATATAATAGAGAAACTTATATTAAAGCTTATTACAAATTACATAGAACGGCAAACCTAATTTGACTACCAAAACATACCTTCTATGTGATGTACCTAAACAATAATATTCCTAATACAATTATTGATAATATATGTTAACAATCCTCCTCAAGTTAAAAGTTTTATATTTATAACTTTCAATTTATTATAAATTAAATAATAAATGTGCCAAAAATAGTAATATTAGTGCCAAAATAAGCAGTAATTAATATAAAAAAGAATGATTCTAGATTTGTCCAAAAAAAATACCCGCTAACTATATCCGCAAAAAAGACGAAAGAGTATGGCCCCATTTCATTTGTATTTTGCAAATAAGATGGAGCCATACTCCTTTGTCTTTTATGAGGGTAAGGCTTATGGGTATATTTTGAGGGTAAATATAGAAGCACCCTATACAAAAAGGACAATACTACATATACAAGAATCGGTAACAAAACCAAACACTACATCCATCTTAACTATTAAATAGTGGAGTTTGATACGAATTTCCGTATCAGATCTCGTTTTTTAATGGTTAAAATACATTTTGTCACCAGTTTTTATAAATTTATACTTTTCCATAAAATAAAATAAAACATGTCATAAATGAAGTATTTCTACAAAACAGTAATATTCTTGTCATTCATAATATTCATGTATATATTATTAGTGTATTATATTTTAACCCTTACAAGAAAGAATGAACTAAAAATAACTAAGTGAATCCAAAACAGAACAATAATTAGTGAACAAAATCGAAGCCGAACACGAAGACGAAACTCAAGACAAAAATGATATCCAAATGGCAGATGAAACTATAATCGTAACTGAAATTGAAATTAAAAAAAATAAAATAAGTCGAAGCCGAAACTGAAATTAAAGACAAAATCGAAACAGAAACTAAAGATGCACTGAAAATCAAAAACTAAACTAAACTTTAGGTCTACATGATAAATATAATAGAGAAATCTATAATCTATAATATAATTAAAAAAACAAACTTGATTTCACAAATTTTTAGTTCAATTTTTTCTTTGGTAAAAATAAAATGTAGAAAAATGACTAGTGAAAAATTATTTATTCATAAAATCACTGAAAATCACTAATTTATTTACCTGAGAAAAATGTTTATTTTATTCTTCAAAATTGTCAAACATACCAAAAGTCATTACTCCGAGTGGTATTACCATGGGTTGGAAGTTTAATTCTTGCTAAAGACAAGATGGGTGGGTGTGTGGGTATTTGGGTATATGAGTCAAATTAGCAACAACAAAATAGAATATATATATATATATATATATATTGCCTATATTCTAATAAAATAGTGCACCAGGAAGTGGTCGTCAATATCTCATTGAAATTTATCGGCTCTGTTTGTGTTTGGTAGAGCCACTTTTGGAGCAGACAAGTTAATTAACACAGTTTTGGTATAGACAGTAGACATTTTCATGACGAATTTTTTTTTTTCCCCTGTGTGAAGACTTTTAAGCCAACTAATTTGGCATTATTCTCTGTGTATATACAATTAAAAATAACTCCTGTATTTGTTTTATTGTGTATCATATAGTCTGAGTATAGATTAACTTTACAAAGTCGATTTCAAGAAAGAGACATGTTTCTGTCATGTTGTGTTGAAGATCACTTTAATATCATACGAAATTTTCCTATCCGCTTTTGTTTGGGTTAACAAAAGAATCTACGAGCCTAGATACTAGTAAAAATAGTCGTATCTCATTTATCGTTATTGCTAACCACCGTCCGTAGCTTAACAGTATAGTATATATAGCCTATATAACCCATGAAATCCATTTCTTGTAATATATTATATCCTGGACTTGAAGCCCTGTCATAAAGTGAGGACTTGTGGCACCATGCATGGTCATTGATCTAAACCTTGGGCATGAAAATCAAGAATTCACCATAATATTGGAGCAAAAATCGCATTCATTTTCGGATTATTATTGATAATTCATATTTGTATAAGAATCATAACATAATAAATATGTGTGTATTTTTATGTAGACACACATGAGAAATTAAGGTGCCTTCCTTTTTACAAAAAGAGGGTCAAAACCATGTATAACCTGTAAAGTGCCCCTAAACTTGTCTAAAATCAAATCAAATTTTGTTCTGCTGTAAAAAATTTGTATGTTCCTTCTTTTCATTGTGGCTAACAAATAAATGTCAAGACCTGTACATCTCTTCCTTTAATTTGTACCCGGTGGTGGCTGTTCCAAACGTATATAGTCATACATAATTCCACTGAATGGGCTACCGCCTCTTTGCTGTGTTAAAAAGATTGTATTTTTCCCTATTTGAAGCAGAGATCCTGAAACACCAACACTGTATAACTTGTATAACCCATGAATACCATGCCTTGCAATTGAATTATCCCTGCCTATAAGCCCTGTTGCAAAATGAGGGACTTTGGCTTCTTGGTCATTGATCCGAACCTTAGGCACACAGGATAAAAATTAATCAGAAAAAAAATAATTATTCAAATCATTATGGGGGTTAACACGTAATTAGAGGGGGGGGGGGGATTGGATTTTTTTTATAAAAATATTTGTTCTATGAGGCTAAAATTATCGTATTAAAAAAGGATTCTCATACCACTTGAGTTAGAGCTAGTTCCTTACTTGTAATTCAGCTAGTGTGGCTGACGCTAATGCCAACCATAACGTATACTTTCCAGTCTTGTCCACCTCCTTGAGATCAAATAAAATCTTCCATGTTGTCGGTACATATGTTTTATTTTCTATTTTCCTGTAATGTGAAGTTACAATTAGCAACTCCGAAATTAACAAACCAAAGGCTCAAATAAAAGTGTAATAAACACCTGTTAACATGAGCAAAGAACCAATCTATACGGTAGTTGCTAACACCAGTGTCGTAGACTAGATCTTCCTTAGGGTATAAATCGCTATAACGGTCCCACAATCCGTACTGCCTAAACCTGTGCATGAAAAGTAGATGGTAAATTACAAGTGTATCATGATTTATATGTACTGAAATTGAAATAGAAGGAGCAATAATTTAGTGCTGAATATCTAATTACTTTTCTGCGGAATGGTGGTCATATAATTTGTTCATAAGAGTTGGGTTCGGCCCGGGAATGAAAAACTCAGCAGCAGTGCGGTCAGGGTAGCCAATTTCCCAAAGGGTAGCGCCATTTCTTGGAGGAACGTATACAACATTTCCCAGTCCCCTTCTACTTCCTGCATAAATATCAAGCATGTATTTGTATCATTTCATATGTACATGACCCCAATTTCTTGGTTAGAAGCAGAACGGCTACGTTTGTTTGCAAAAATGATGAATAAGATATGATTATTTGCACTAATTTAACAATTTAAACAAGCAAGCATTATATTTAAAAATTTCAAACCTGGTACAATGGTGACATCAAATTCATATTTGTAATCACCAATAATTCCAGGCACCCAAGCATATAAGCTGTACTTTCCGGGACGAACATTTTTAATCAAGAAGTACCCGTCAACATCAGCTTTTGTCCAAAACTGATAACCCTGAAAAAATAAAAAAAATAAACAGTAAGAATTTTTATTTTTATCGGATAATTTGAACAGAATCTTAACATTCTTGTCTTTGGATAAGATTTTTTTATTTTATTTTTTTATTTTTACAAATGCTAACCTTGTTCTCTGTTTGCCATGATCCAACGTCTCCCGGAGGAGCCAATCCCACATAAGCAAAGTTGCCTGCCATTAGACTCCGGTTGATGTACCTAAATAACAAGATTAATTGTCCTAAGAAAATAATGGAATATACTGCATAATGCTAAGTTGTAAGAAAAATGTGACATGAGGTACCTGTCGTGGACTAGTAATCTTCCGCCAACTGTGCCTCGTTGGTTGGCATAAGGAAAGTCTTCTGAACGGGGGAAATCGTATGGCCAGTTTTCGGTTTCTATTATCATCTAATTGAAATTAAAGTGGTTAATTAGAATTAGTGGTATGAAGCATTGGTTATTATTCGATTACTTATAAGTAGAAAATGGTTGAAGTTGAAGAGTACCTGTTGTTTAGCATCTTGCCATAGGGTAAGGGGACTCTCACCAGATGAAACAGAGTTTAGATAGATAAAAACAGGGCCAAAAACCTTTTTCCATGGCTCTCCTTCACTAAAACTTACTCCCAATGACTTGCCCGCGTAATGAGTACTAAAGAACATCTGAACATGAATAGCACGCATAAGAACGAGTTATTTGATATGTAAACATCGGTAGAATATTACAAGTGAGTTAAAGTCTTATATCAGATACATAATAAAATACCGAAAAAGTAATATATATAAGCTCAAGAAATAATAATTTAAATTTTTGGGTCAAATTAAATTTTAAATATATGTATTAGTGTCTTGCGCATGCGCGGACTTTAGCTCCTCACTTTTCCTCAAAAAGTATCTTTTATTTATTTTGCTGCACTATTTAACTGGTGAATTTTGAATCATAGACAGTCTTTTTGTGAATATTTTGCTCTTTAATTTGATGGTATCTTTTTGTGAATTTGCACTTAAATTAGACGGTAAGTGGGCTTCATAAGATTCTAAGTTGAACTCTTATGGGCTGACTAATAATTAGTTTTTGGAAAAGCATTGGTATACTTACGGAAAGAGTTACTGGGCCAACATGAGAGGTAAGGTCCTGCTTGTGAGGACCAGCAACCCGGAACTCAGTACTTGGTGTGATCATCCAAAACCCAGTCGGTGGGTTGGAGCATATCCATCCATGCACCCTATTGTCCTTATTTTCAGCTGAGTATTGATATTTATCATCCACCTACACAAATCATAATAACTACTTATATCTAAATCCATATATAAATCAGTATAAGAAATAATTAATTCTGTTGGTTTAGAAATAAATTAGCTCTTTTTGCTAATTTCAACGTAAATTGAAACAAAAAAACGACACGACACTAATTTTACGTCACATTTTATTTGGAAAGTCATGTAAAATATTTCTTTTAAAATTAAGTGGCTCACATTTAAAATAATTGACTCCACGTTATTAATTATTTGGCTTGCTCATGTAATAATTAAAATCTATTTATTTAATTAAACAGGAGTACCTGGCTTACCAATCAGTGCAACACCCGTGCACTATTTATAGGGAATTGATATTTTTATACTATTTTTTAATATTTTCATACGGTGGATCTCATATATATGATCTATAACGACGGTTAATCGTCGTTATACATCTATAACGATATTTTTTATAAGAATTATTGTGTAAAAATATTAAAAAATAGTGTAAAAATATTAATTTCCTATTTATAGTGGGATAAAGAAGTACAATTTGATCTAAATCATACTTAAAAGATTGTGGCAGGGAAAAAAGGTACCCACCTCTCCTCTAAGAAATTCACTTGATGGATTTGTCAATAGCACAGCTTCTGGGTAGGCAAGCCGCTCTCCCTTCTCACGGTCTTCGAACGTTGGCATAACCCTTTGTCGGCGATCGGACACCGCCATGTACCGAAACCTAATAAAATATCATCGTTAAACTTAGTTCTCCGAACATTTTTTCTTTATCTATTTATTTAATTTTATTTTTTAGCAAAGGGCAAAAAAATTATTACTACAGTAAAATTATAATCTAAAAGACTTGAATTATAAGCTGGAAAAGAAAAACATGGTGGTAGTCGTGTGTTATTACAATTTTTGTTGAAGCTTGAATGCAATTCTCCCTTCGTATATAATCATATCGCGCCATCCTTGTAGACGCTCAAATATTGCGTACGAGTAGAAACCAGGGATACCTCGAAGAATTATATACCTAATTAAATACACACAATTAATTAATGTTATGGCACTTATCATTTTCTTGATTAGAAAAAGCACATAAATAAACCTTGCACACCACCTTTTGTCTATATTGAGTGGAGGTCCGGTGGTGCTATTACGCGAAGGTTTCCATGTTTTTGTAAATGAAATCTCTACTTGATTTTCATCTTCCATGATAACTTGAAAGCGTGTCCCTTCGAGCCTGATTAATAGCAGCAAATTAAGTAGTTTAGTCAAAACGACCATATTTTAATTTATTCACAAAATAAATTGAAAATACCGAAAATATTTTTTATTAAGAAATATTACAAACAACTTACTTGTCAAAATTGTCTTTAGAATTTTCTGAATTGCTCCAAACGATATCCCAGTACCTAAAATTTAATGTTATTTTGATCATTAAACATGAATAATTCTATATTCCATCTAGGCACATATGATAATGTTTTCGATAATTGGTTACTAAAATTCAAGAGATTACCCACCCTCTGTTTGATTCTTTATTTTTCTCTTCCAATATATTGTTAATTCCATTATATTGTATCCCAGTTATCATACCCTCAGGAGTTGAGAAGGTGATTTTGGCAAGTCCATTGTCCACCACAACCTGCCATAAATTAATTAGTTAAAATTTCAGCAAGCATGATAATTTTATTTTACTATAGGATAAAAACTTTGTTTTTACATGATCATCCAATTTATGAAGCTGCACTGGTTTAGATGGAGTGAAATCCCCAAAGTTGTTCTTCGAAGTCCTGCAATTCCAACAAAAAAGAAAAGATGAAGCAATTACAGAATGAAGTTTCAGGTTGAAAATGCTGGTGGTGAATTGTAAAACCATTGGAAATATAGGATGAAGCCGGTTTTCTTCCCAACCAAGGGAATTAATTAATCGTAATATTTTTAATTTTTAATTTGACAAAAATAGCCATGATGACTAATATTGAAATTGCAACTTTATTGTGTTCTTAAAGAATTTTTTATGGTTTCTTTGACCCAACTACAAGAGTGGAGCTCTACCGATATCCCCCGAGCCAAGTGGCAAGAGAATATAATATATGTTAAAAAATAGGTAAATAATACTTTCGTAGGTTCTCTCTCATACGAGTTGAGACCTATTTAATATTTATTTTTATTTGTAATTAAAAATATTAATTTCTAAAAAATATAAAGAGAAAATTATATTAAATAATCGATTCTTACTTTTAGAATCTACCTAATATAAAAAATACCAAATCTTCAACTAATAATAATACCTAAAATATTCTAACAATAGAAATGACTATTTAACATTCCAATTATATTTCAAAGAGTGTGAGAACATATTAACAAGAAATTATAGATTTTCTTGTGTTGATTAGTTTTAGGTGCAAAGTCCTGAGCTGGAATATAGAGAACTATCTTTGAGAGGGCAAAATCACAACAAGATGTTGTGAGGCCATGAGATACACCAGATCCCGTATGAAACTCAAAAAACTTGAGGAAAAAGAAAAGAAAAAGAAATCTAATAATTTATTGCGGCTTTTTAGCCATTTATTGCATTATATTTTAATATTGTTATTGATATTAGATTTTCTTCATCTACTATATAGACCATGACATGGAAATCTCAACTGTCATTAACCCATAATCAGGACTTTTTATTTAAAAATTCACCCCATGAAATTTTATATTTTTAGGAAATTATGATAAGTAAAAGAATTTGGTAAGCCAAAAAAAGTTGGACTCAGATTTTGAAAGAAGAATAAGCAAAAAAGAGTTGGACTTTGATTTTAGAAGAAGAATAAGCAAAAAAGACTTGGACTTTGATTTTAGAAGAAGAAGAATGATCTTACAGTTTCCAAGACTAACACCACATTTGTTTTCACACATGTTTTCCAATATTATGTTGTATATATCATCTCCTTCACACCATACTTTTTGCAGCTTAATCCAAGATTACCATGATATGCAGGCACAAATGTTAACCACTTTAATGCTCCTAATATTTCATTCCCATGCATTTTAACATTTAACATTACTATGTATTTCATATATATATATATATATATATATATATATATAAACACACGCACACACATTGTGTACAAGAATATACATACATATACACATATATATAGATAAAAACAAGAAATGGGAAAGAACCTAACTGTCTTCTCACAGTGGATTCAGTAAGCGAGAACAATTGAAACAGGATTCCCAAGCACCCCACAAGCCTTTTCCATTGCTTCTCCCGGCCCACCTTTCCCATTTTCAATGCAAACCTGCAAATAATCATCGGCACAAAAAATTAATTAATTGCACCTAGCCTTTTCATTCAATGGTGTAACTTCATACTGAAGAAAACATAAAGGGTACCAAAAGAAAGGATGAAGAAGAAAGGCCATAAAGGGATATACGAAATCATAAGTAATTGAAGAAGAACAAAGAAGCATAAATGTTAGAACACTCACAAAGTAATACCTCAGGTGGTCTGCTTAAAACAATCAACAGGAAGAATGATCAATTGGGCTGGTGCTGCTGCTTTTGTCCTATATATATAGTATATTGTGATGGAGAAGTTTTGGAAAGAGAAACTGAAATGGAGAGGGAGAGAGGGCAGTAATTGCAGATGTAGCTAGCTAGCACAAGGGTGGTTACAAAATCTTGGTTAATTGTTATGTAGGCTAGGCCTTAATTGTGGATTCCTTTTGTTGCGAATCATGTATTTATAGCTATCCATAAGTAATAGGGAGACTTTTCAATAAAAAGGTGGCGTTTTGATGGGTATTAGTTAAAAATGTAGTAATTGTATTTGGTTGATTTTGTTTGACTATAGTCTGGTTGAAGCGCATAAAACGGAGGATTCGTGCTTCACGGCGTTGTATTTAGAGGAGTTTCTTTGATTCATATAGGCAATTAAACTTGAATTCAAAATTATTGACTTTGAGAAAGTTCTTACTCTCTCGGTTCAAAAATTAAAAAAATAATAATTTTAATTCTAACTAATTTATGAAATTTTAAATTTTAAATTATGGTTTAGATTTATTTTAAGTTTTTGATTAATAAATTTATGCTTAGTAATATATTTTAAATAATTTACGATATTAATTATGATAATAATCAAAATTATATAAATTTATTTTAATTTTGAATTTTAGAATTTTACAAATTAAATATAAAAAAAACAAATGCAACTCCTTTGATATAATTCTCATTTAATACTCTTAACTCAATCCATCCAACAACTATTAACATAAAATAAAATGCATAATTCTGACCAACATTTAAGGCATTATATCATTTTCTATTCGACTTTTAAGGAAGGGATTTCTTTTAAAGGAAAATGAGATTTTGATTTTGAAAGAGGGGATAGTATTATGTTACTTAATTGCACAAAAGGAGTTTTGTTTTGACTTTTGAAAGTAAGTTGTGATATTTCTAAAATATGAAATAAATATTAATTTTTTAATTTTGAAAAATGTAATATATAGTGAATATTATAAATTATGTAAAAGATGCTATAAATTTTATTAATTAGATTATAGAGATATAAACTAAATATCGATATATTCTATTTTCTATGTCAAGAATTATGTGGTTATGATTATTGTTTCGCACTCCCAATTTGTTAAAAAAAAAAATTGTAATTATTTAGGGCATGTTCAATTTGCTTGCATAAAAAAATTTAAAAAGGAGAATACTAGTAAACAACTAATTTTGCTTTTGTATTCAATAACAAAACAAAAAAAAAAAAAAGAGGCAAAAATACATATTTTGAAGAGATAATAATAATAATAATAAAGGTACTTTTATTTCCTTCGATTATTTGTGTGATTTATTTAGATTTTAGACAGGGAAATACAATCCACCCACTTTTTAAATTTTAATTAAAATAAAAATAAAATAAATACAAGCGACGAGTGGAGTTGGGGCGGTTGACCAAAAACTTTAAGAATCGAGCGGTTGGCCTAAAACTTTGAGAGCTACTTTCGAATTACGTTACGAATCGCGGCCATATGTAGCCAGGCTCGCAACCGTGTATTATATTTATGTTAGTAAATGATTAACGAATATGTATAATAAATACTTCTTTCATCTTTTTTTAATTGAAATTTTAAAATTATGTATATCGATTAAAAATTATAATTAATACGTTGTCAGATTAATTAAATTGAGTATAAAATTTTAATATTAATCTTCTAAAATTTATTAGAAATATGATAAACAAATTAGCCTTCAATCATAAAAGATACTATGAAAAAATAAATATTTAATGCTTCCTTGAAATGTACAAACGATAAATAAAAAAGAATAAAAATATCTCCCTAAAAAGACAAATAAAAAGGGATTGAGGGAGTATAACGCATAGTTTTTGTGAACATCCTGGTAGATCTAAATATATATTTCAATCTTAATTTTTAATTGAAGAAAAATATTGTGAACATTTTCTCCTTAATTCCATATATATTGTTAAACTTCGATGAAATAGCTGATCACCGGAGCAAGAAGATCAAGTTAGATTCTCAATCTTATAATATCACGGGGATTTGGAAAAAATAGATGATCATAATATAACACATTAATTGTACTTATTATTGTTGGTCTTCATAATTACTGTACTTATCATTATTTTAATTCATATTTATTGTTTATTAGCATTTATTCACGTTTTACATTTCTTTTGAGTATTTGACATATTGATTTGCATCCGCCGGTCTTAAAAGATATGTTTTCTCAATCTTTACCGTTTCAAATGTTAAGACATTAAAAGAACGAAGAAAATATTAGCATTAGAAAGACTACAGAGGCATTCCGAATCGACAACAAGACTACGTCCACAACACAAGTCACGGTAGCATACAAGGTTGGGTATCAGTTGTTAGGAATTAAGAGACTAATTTGAGAAACTACGGTAGAAACCAAACGTAGAATTACAAAAAAGATGTCTAATATATATTCCGCTAAAATAAAAGTAATTATTATTTTGAGAGAATATAAAAGTCAAAGAATCAATTTTGGACAATTTTTTTAAATAAGTAGAGAATCAAATAACTTGACAAATACCACCACCGTATTTGAAATGGATTTGTTTGCTATGTTAATTACTTCGTGGTGGTTATATATTTTTTTGACTTTTTATTATTATTTTCAAACTTTTTATGCTCTAAAGTCAAAAAAATGAAATTGTACACAAGGATGACTAATGATGGCTTAATTTGGCTCAACTGTTTTTCCAATTACAAAGTAATCCTTCTGCTTCTGTTCCAATTGGGAATTAGAGTCTTGGAGATACGTACAACATGGAGACAATTACGTCATTATTCCATCCACAACCATTATCAAGGAACTTTCCTGATTGAGAAAGTTGAAACTTTCCTAGATTAAATTCCTAAAATTTTTGAAACGAGGGCAAACAACGTATTAATTCTAGGTTGTTTTTTTTCTTATTAGAGAGAGAAGGATTTTTTTATCTTTTTGTTCTTATTTTTATTCTATTACTATCTCGTAACCTCTTTTTTTAACCCTTATTTTTGTTTTTTATTATTTATTTTTCATGCATGTGGATCAGATGACTAGTGTTAATAATGCATTTTGCCTTTTGCTAAAAAAGAGATCCAACCAAATAAGAATATTAATACGAGGACACGTTGCTAGTCCTGATCTACGTTTGGTAATATTATCAACATAACAGTGGACTTTTAACAACCAATTTTAGACCTTCTTTAAAAAGAAAAAATAAAATAAATTTAGACTATTCTAATTAAGGTCATACAGCCTAAGCTAGGGTTGGCAACCATCCTCCCTTGAAAATTTCCCATAACCCAGGCTAACCTGGCCTTGTCAACTATATATTTTGCAAAACAATATTTACTTTTTATCTCAAAACAAAGTGAAGACCGAAGATTTGTATATATTATTAAGACTTGAAATTTTTCGAAGAAAAAAAATATAATTTCACAAGATCTCTTTTAAATAATTATCTTAAATAAATAGGATAAGACTAATCTAAGTCAACCTTAGTCAAGTTTAAATAAAACTACTTAATAAAGTGACGTTGTTTTGTATAAAATTAAAAGTTATAATTTTTTTTAATAAAATCCAAAATGAAAAACTTAACCCTAAGAGGTAAAAACTGTGCCGTTTTGTTAAATAATCTTATCTGAGCTTGGCTAAGACATTGATATTTCTTTCGTCTTTTTTTAATTGAAATTTTAAAATTATGTATATAGATTAAGAATTATAATTAATACTTTGTCAGATTAACTAAATTAAGTATAAAATTTTAATATTAATCTTCTAAAATTTATTAGAAAGATAAGATAAACAAATTAGGCTTCAATCATAAAGGATAATATGAAAAATTAAGCATTTAATGTTTCTTTAAAATCTACAAACGATAAATAAAAAGGAACAAAAATCTCTATCTAAAAAGACAAATAAAAAGGGATTGAGGGAGTATAATGCGTAGTTTTTGTGAACGTCCTGGTTTTTTTTTTCTTGGTCACTTATTTTTAAAAAAAAAATATCTATACTATTATAATATAGTAGATCTAAATATATATTTCAATCTTAATTTTTAATTGAAGAAAAATATTGTGAACATTTTCTCCTTGATTCCATAGATATTGTTAAACTTTGATAAAATAGCTGATCACCGGAGCAAGTAGATCAAGTATTAAGTTAGATTCTCAATCTTATAATATCTCGGAATTTGGAAAAAATGGATCATAATATAACCCATTAATTGTAGTTATTATTGTTGGTCTTCATATTTACTGTACTTATCATTATTTTTATTCATATTTATTGTTTATTAGCATTTATTCACATTTTACATTTCTTTTGAGTATTTGACATTTTGATTTGCATCCGCCAGCTAGTCTTAAAAGATATTCTTTCTCAATCTTTATCATTCAAAAATTAAGACACTAAAAGAACGAAGAAAATATTATCATTAGAAATACTACAAAAAAATTCCGAATTGACAACAAGACTACGTCCACAATACAAGTCACGGTAGGATACAAGGTTGGGTATCAGTTGTTATCTCTATTTTCTATTGAGAAAATATATCACATTAATTAGGAAAGTCGGTTTTTAAGAATTAAGTTATTATTTTTTTTATCTTTTTGTTCTTATTTTTATTCTATTACTATCGCTTAACCTCTTATTTTTGTTTTTTATTATTTTTTTTCATGCAGGATCAGATGACTGGTGTTAATAATGCATTCTGCCTTTTGCTAAAAATGAGATCCAACCAAATAAGAATATTAATGCGAGGAATGTCCGATCTACGTTTGGTAATATTATCAACATAACAGTGGACTTTTAACAACCAATTTTAGACCTTCTTTCAAAAGAAACAAAAAATAAAATAAAATAAATTTAGACTATTCTAATTAAGGTCATACAGCCTAAGCTATGGTTGGCAACCATCCTCCCTTGAAAATTTCCCATAATTATTTTCACCCCCCAGGCTAACCTGGCCTTGTCAACTATATATATTTTGCAAAACAATATTTACTTTTTATCTCAAAACAAAGTGAAGACTGAAGATTTGTATATATTATTAAGACTTGAAATTTTTCGAAGAAAAAAAATATAATTTCACAAGATCTCTCTTAAATAATTATCTTAAATAAATAGGATAAGACTAATCTAAGTCAACTTTAGTCAAGTTTGAATAAAACTACTTAATAAAGTGACGTTGTTTTGTATAAAATTAAAAATTATAATTTTTTTTTAATAAAATCCAAAATAAAAAACTTAACCCTAAAACGTAAAACTGTGTCGTTTGGTTAAATAAACTTATCCAAGCTTGGCTAAGACATTGTCCATTGTCTTAAATAATTTGTTTTCATATATATATATATTATAACATAGCATTGCTTTTACTTTAATTTTTTTTTTAAACTCCATCATAAGTAATATAATATAATCTCATAATATTATTAATCAAGCCCTGTATTAAGAGCTTTAACCATTAGGCTAAAATTTCATTGTTACTTTTACTTTTAATTAACGTTACCACTACTACATGTTTATCCAATACTAGGGATAGGTATAAAAAAAATTATTTAATAAATATTTCTCTAATATTTTAAACGTATAAAAAATATTTGTACGTATGGATAAGTATGTGACAACCACAATTAACACGTTTGTAGCAAAGTATTAAACTAAAGGTAATCTTGTCAATTCGTTAATTTCATTCATTAATAATACTTGAACCATTTTTTGATGCAAAATTACGTCATCTTGCCATATATAGTCAGCGTAGCCAAACTAATCTCTGATCATTATTATTCATGCCCAGCATTGGTTATTCGACCAAACTTTTTCCGCCATCCGTCTCGAAGATTCTATATACATACATGATTTTAAAATTTTTTGTCCTTAACAAAATCTTCAGAAGGAAAAGAAAAACCGTTAAAATCTCTCTCTAGAATCTTGATGGGTATGGAGATGGATTGACAGCTTAACTTTGAGAAATTAGAAAGAATTACCAAATGATCTTGATTGGAATTAATGGAGAAATGTAGCTATCTGGAGTTGTTGGTTAAGTGGGTATGGTGAAAGCTGAATTTTCTTTGCCATTAAAGGACCACATGCATGACCAGAACCATGTTGGTTGAAGTCCAATGCAGAGTCAGTCAATCATATTGCAAGCAAGAAGGCTTGGCAAATAAGTCTGGTTTCCACCAACTTAATTTCTCTCCACGCAGAGTTTTGCTTTTGGAAGTTATATATATATATATATATATATATATATATATATATATATATATATATTAGGGTATGGAAATGGAACTCTAATTAAGAATCGTCAATAACTTGGAATCTTATACAAATTAGCTAGATCAGAAAGTAGTGGATTAAATTTTTATTTTCTCGATCGGTTTATGCTAGTATTACTAATTTATCTGTTTGGCAGGGAAAAGTAAAGGCTGATTATTCTTGACTTGACTTGAGGCCTATACGGTTCGCCTCCACAGATTTTCCTTCCAATTATATATATATATATATATATATATATATACACACAACTGTGTAGTACACAGTTAGTTATAGTGACGAATTTTTTGGGTTACGACGACGGTTCAACCGTCGCAATAGACCGTAGTCCAAAAAAAATATTGTCAAAATTGATTGCACATTACACAACTGTATATATATATTTTTCTAATACATATATATATACACGTCAAAGTTGTTCTTAGACTTTAAACAACACTTCTAATTACTAAGATAACCACGGAGCTAACCTTGTCACAAAATTGGACACGCAGCAAAACCAAATTGACAGGACACTTCCCAGTTAATTGGCAACAAAAATAGAGACATCAACAACACAAAATTCCTTGGCATTGACAAACCCTTCTTACATATACGTACATGGCATGTCATCCATTTGAACCCAATTTGCCAGCTACCAGTACCAAACGACCAGTATAAAACCATGAATTCCACGTGTTGCAAATGACTTCAGATAATATTACAACAAATTAAAATTTGGTCATACGCAGAAATCAACACAAAATTAAAGATAATAAAACAACAAGATTTATGTGAAAATTAAGCTTAAAAAAAATTACGAGCGAGAGACATAAAATATCACTATATCAAAATATAAAAATATAATTTGGGATGAAAACTATATATAGTTGATCTAAAAATGGCTAACTGCATATCTGATTTTGAAATATACACCAGTTTATATGGGCTCATACCTCGAAGTATAAAAACTCATCATGTTACCTAAAGTAACTCGATCCTCCCAAAACTGACCATCATGTAATTTTCAGCTACAAAAGTGGTTGAATTGTCATGTCACTACAAGAAAAAGGTCAATTCTGACGGAATATTCCGTCGGATATAGTGTTCTTCTGTCGGCAATAACGTAAATCCGATGAAAATTTTAGTCGGCGATTCGGTCTGAAATAAACACGTCGGGATTATTTTCGCCGACAATTCGGTCGGAAATCATTAGCGACGACGAGATTCTTTTTCTCGGGAATTTCGTCAATATTAGATTAATTATGACGGAATAGTTTTTGTCGAAAATAAATATTTCGTCGGCCATACCCCTTTTTTGCGACGAGAATTCCATCGAAATAATTTTAATCCCCATCGAAAAAAGTATTTTAATTACGACGGATGTTTCGTCAAAAATAAGTTTTTTCGTCAGAAATAATCATTTTCCCCCATTTTTTTATTTTTAAATACTACATTAATTCCGACGGAATTTCCATCGAAAATATATTATTCTGTCAAAAATAAGTGCAATTTTTTAGATATATTTTTTGCTTTTTCAGTACCTGATTTTAAAACCACATTTTTGTACTTGCAAACCTGTTTTATCCTAACAACACAACATCAATCCATTTTTTTATGTTCACGTATAACATAAGAACACATTTAAATTATAATAAATATAAATTACAACACATTATAAAATAAATTATCGTTTAAAAGTACAATATTTTACAAAACTCAACAAAATTATGATGAATTATAATCAATTAAGCTAAATTAAAGTAAATACAACCAAATTATAATCTACAAAACTAAATGAAACTAGTACTATCAGCTGTCTGCAAAGAATCATCGGCGGGAATCGACGGTTCTGCTGTGATGCATGAAAATCATCGTCGTCACCCCGCTCGGAATCGCCACACTGTTAATGCAATTACAAATATCAGTCATTAGTCCGTACTTGAGACAAAAAATACACAGTTAAATAATAATTAAAGAGCATGTAGAATATACGACAACTTAAATTGAATAAAATACTTGTGTAGTCGGGCACTGACTCAGTATCGTGTCAAAAGCCTCCAACAATAGGGCACTCACTATCTGAATCACCTCGTCTCGTATGATAGTGAACTGCTCCGGAGATATGCCTGTACTCTTGACGCTGGCTCCTGCTGCTATGTCCTGAGCAAGCTGGTGAAGACGAGCACTGGTAGGTAGGCTCTGACTACAGAATATCGGATCCGTACGAAACATTTCCGACACCGTCGCCATAACCTGCTAGAACAACGCGTCGTCTAAGCCAGCGCCCGTATAAGATTGTCCAACAGGTGTTCTCGAACGCTGGCACTTATTTCACTAAACTCAGTTGACTTTTCGTGATGAATCCATACAGAATACCCATCTACAAACTCACGCGAATACAAGTCATACTTAATGTTGTCGACTTTCTTCCAAATCAGGTTTTTACATTTGAAACACGGGCATCTCATCTTTCCGTTCGAATTATCAGTATGTTCATTGGCAAAATTTAAAAATTTGGACACTCCATCATGGTACTCAGGCAGTAATCCTCTACCATCAACTGATATTCTACGCTACATCTAGTTATGGTCGTTTGAGATATTTAACTGAACAATAGGATGTATCAAATTAACCAGGGTGATTAACGTATATGGTGTATGCATGATTCCTAACTATCTTCAACTTCTAAATATAGGGTTCAGGCTTCTATCCCGTTCCTAGATGCGTCTCCTCACTTGTGTCAACACCTTGAGCACATTTCTTCTGTTTCAAGAAAATTTCGACAACAACTCGCTAGGGTCTCTAAGTACACGAAATAGACCATATCAACATAGGCTAAGTATGCACTCAGAGAACATATAGAGATATCAGCAAAAAGTTCCCAATTAAAACAAATAAAATGTACTCAAATTGTTGGCACTGACCTAAGTGAAAGACATAACATCTAGCAACAGTCCTAGACGGGGGACTATTTGTCATTCACTCCTAGTGAATGAATGTCAAACGAGTTTCTAAGCTCTCTTAACCAAAGTGCATGCACAAGTGATTAGAATGAATTGAATTAAGAGAGATAATTGAATTTATGAGATGAATTTTTGCGTACAGCGCAATTGGATTTCTAAAATCCTAACCAAACTGCATGTACAAATAATTTGTTTAAATTGGGACTATTCGATATTCACTCGTTAGGAGTGAATGTCAAACGCGCAACGTTATACGTAAATTATTACGTAATTTGGTGAATTTAAATTAATTTAATTTAATTTGATTTAATTCAAATTAATTTAAATTAAATTAATTAAACTAAATTAAATTATATTATATTTTAAATAATTTAATTTATTTTAATTATATTTAATATAACTTAATATTATTTAATTTAATTATATTATTTAATTTAATTATATTAAATTAATTATATCATATTATATTATATTATATTAATTTAATTTAATTATATTTTATTTTAGTTTATTTTATTTTTCTTAATTTAATTTATTTTATTTTATTTTAACTTAATTTAATTTATTTTATTTTAAGTTACTTAATTTAATTTAATTTAACTATATTAATTTAATTTTAATTTAATTTAATTATATTACTTTAATTTTAATTTCATTTCATTACCTTTAATTTAATTTAATTTTTTTGTAATTATATTTAATTAATGTTATTTATTTTTATTTTATTTTATTATATTTAATTAATGTTATTTTTTTATTATATTAATAATTAGTTTATTTGTATTATAGTTTAATTATTAATATTATTTATTTTATTTTAATTATATTTATTTTATTTTATTATATTAAATTTATTTTATTTTACTTACTTTATTTTAATTATATTAATAATTAGATAATTTGTATTATACTATATTATATTATATTATATTATTTTATTTAATTTAATTATTTTCCTTTACTTTAATTATTTTATTTTATTTAATGTAATTTATATTTTATCTTCTTCTTTTTTTAGTTCATTTCATTTTATTTTATTACTAGAAATCTAAGTAAATATTACTTAGTTTATTTTAATATTGGAAAACTAATAAAATATATAAATACATGTAGGGCCCATAAATGTTGTAATTGAAGAATTTTGGAAAAAAATCCATCGAGAATTCTATCAAAAATAGCTAACACCACATTTTTATCCGAATCTAACCACTATAAACAACATACAAATTAATCTATAAATTTATTCAGTAAGCAAAAGGGAACAAAAATTGAAGCAATTATCTGACTCAATGTACACTGGCAGGAAATTCCAAATAATATGAATTCCCAAATTAAAGGATGTAAAGCTACAATACATAAATAATAATCCCAGTTTTAGCAAAATTTAATCCCAACAACAAAATAAAATGTGCATTTCCAATTTAATTCATGGCAAAATTGTATGTCAGATAAAATGTGATTCCATGTTCACCAAGAACAACAGCAAGTCAAACACTTAATCCTAATTTCAGCAACAAGAGCAACAAGTCAAAAAATAAACCCAATTTTACCAACAATATATTCACAAACTAATCCCATATTTACAAATTTCAGCAACAATATATTCACAAATTAAGAACTAGCCTTGAATTCTCAGTAACTAGGTACCTAAAGAAGGAGACGAATATAGGGGTGCCGGATGTGGGTAGCGAATATGGGGAGGTGCCGGAGGTGGAGAGGCGTCGGAGGTGGTTAGCCGTGAGTGAGATCAGAGATGTTGTCGGAGAGAGGGGGAGGTAGTGAGGTGAGAGATAGTAGGCTACTAAAGAAAATAATACTAAATTTAGGTTTTAGAAGTTATTTTCGACAAAAATTTCATCGATAATAACTCCGTCGAAATTAAATTATACTCGATTGAAATTTCGTCGACAATATACGTACTTTCGTCGAACATTATATTGGTTCTAGCGGGAAAGTTGGCGCCAAGGGTGAGTGTCATTTTCGGCGAAATTCCGTCGATAATAATATATTTACGAGGAAATTATTTTTGACGTAATATTCGGTCGAAAATAATACAATTTCAACAGAATTTATTTTGTCGACAATAATTTTGTCGGAATTAACCAGCTTTTTTGTAGTGTGTGTTCTGGTAAAGGGAGTATATATGGTTTATCGTATTTTTTTTATATTTGCCTGTATAAAATTATTTTAAAAATTTTAAATACCAAATTAATACAAAGTCAAAAAAAAAAAAAAAAAGATAAAGATAAAGACAACAAAATCAAATTCATCTTTCATCTTCCTCATCCTTATCAAACCCAGAATGCTATCAAATTTCTTTTTCATCTTCCCCATCTCTATCATTAAACTTAAAAATTTTAAAATTTAAAATCATCACCATCTTCATCTTCAATTCAAATTTCTGCATCACAAATTAGCATCACAACTTCTACATCAACTATAAACATTCATCCCACCCCCACTGCCACCATTAATAAAATCCAAAAATTGAAAATCAAACAATTCATCTTCTTCAAAAAAATCAAAACTCTTAAACAAATCAAACATGCCTAAACAGCTAAACTAGTAAACATGTCAGTAATCTCTTTCTTAGAACACTAGCCTTCAAAGGATTCTAACTTCTTTGTAACAAAGAACAAAATTTAAATTTAAATCTCTTTTTTTTTTGTTGCTAAATTTAAATCTCTTCTTCTTCTTTTCCCTATTAGTCGCTAAAAAATATTATATTGAGTTTGATCAAATATCAAATACCTAGCAAGTATTCGAGAAATATTCTTATTTTTTAAATAATATTTATGAGGTAATATTGTAATTTAATATGGTTTATACAATGTAATTGATTTAATAAGCTATGAAGTATAAATTACTGGATAAGTCTACACACATAATTAATAGCCAAATACTACATCAAATACTATAGTTATCTACACTATTAAAAAGTGAAGCATGACATTGATAAATATAGTATTTGGTTGGTCTGTGTTTATATTTATTCTAATTAAAATACTAATGTAAAATATTTTGACTGTCTGTTAAGAGGGAGGAGCCGTGAAGGACAAAACTTTTGGAAGATGCATGTTTTATTTAGTTCAATTTTGCTGAGTGAACTTTGATATTCCACTTATTTTTCTTATTTCTGGAACAATTTCGTTGAAGATTTCTTTGCTATATCTAATCTGGTCAAATGTATTATATAGATGAAATCCATTTGTCGTTTTGTTTTAATTTATTAAATCTATGTTTCTTAGACATTTTTTTGTAATTATTTTACTTATAGTTCTAGAATTATTAATCCTATGGAGGTTCTATTTTATTCTTTTAAATAATGAGTACTTATTATGTTTGTTTCCAAGGAATTATATACGAGGTAGCTAAAATAAGAGTATATTTGTATTCAAATTTTTAATGTTCAAGTCATTTAATTTGGGGACTATGAAATGCTTGGGGTGGTTAGGATATTATAATATTTCTAGTCCATAGTGCAAATGTAGTACATACGAAAAATATAATTAAATTCAATAAAGAACAATAGCAGTATTGAATTCTCTCTTTTTTGGCTAAGCAAAAATTTGCATGGACATAAGAATTACATGTAGCCAAACATACTTGACTACATGGAAACATATGTATGTACCACTTCTCACACAGCTCAGACTACTTGATAGTTGATTCGTGAATCTTAAAACATGTGTTTCAATTAATACAAAGCACAAACAGTGAAATTACAAAACAGTTATTTAGAAGAAACATATACTCAAAATTCCTTCAACCAAGAGTAAGTACAAGTTGAAACACTATACACGACCCCCACGCAATTGCATTAGAGCTTTAGAATATCCGGCCGACAACGATGAACCGGAGCTGCTACTCATAGTCTGTGTCCGATTCCAATCGCTCTCGAAGTCTGTGACACCGACAGATGACGTGCTGGAAAACCTATACGTCCATAGGAGGTGCAAAATACATAGGCCCAAGCAATTTTGATGGAAGCCTAGGCAAGGGAGCTTCAAAATTGAGCACATTTATCACTTGCCTTGTAGAAAGCCTAAATGTGTGATCAGGTCCACCATAACCCTATAACCATTAAACACTACATTTCTCACTCATCGAATTCCGCACTTAATCCCTTGTCAAATGCTTCTAGAACTTTTCTTTTTTCCTTAAAGCTCCCAAACCCACTCGACAAGCCTAATTTGGCTTGGCTTTGCCTTTGGTTCAACAGGTTTTCCCCACATGTTATTTCTAGAGCCAGTACTCCAAAGCTATACACATCATACTCTTTGCTTGCCTTGCCTATTATCACACACTCTAGAGCTAAATACCCCATTGTGCTTGCTAAAACTGTTGTTTTTGACCCCAACTCATGGTCAACTAATCTGGTTAGGCCAAAATCGCCTAGTTTCAACATTATAATTCGAATCCAACATTACATTGCTTGACTATATATCACGGTGGACTACATATTGTTCCCACTCCTCGTGCAAATAAAGCAATTCAGATGCCAAGCCGAGCGCTATTTTATACCTTACTATCCATGTTAGCTTTGTGATGCCATCGAAAAGAAGTGAATCAAGGCTTCGATTAGGCATGTACTCATAGACAAGAAGGAATTCACCTTGCTCGTGGCACCAACCAATTAATTGAACCAAATTTCTCTGTCTCAATCGACTTATAATCCGTACTTCAGATATATACTATTTTTTCCCTTGTTTTGAACCACTAAATATTCGCTTAACCGTTAGTTCTGAGCTTGGATTACTCAATAAGCCCTTGTAAACACCTCCAAATCCTCCCTCTTCAAGTTTTCTTTCTTCTAAAAAAATGTTCGTAGCATAATTAAGCTCGTGAAATGTAAATCTTTTCAGCCCTGTGCCTTCCTCAAAATCATCACACACAGAAGAATCATGAGCCATGTTCTTTGCTCTTTCAATAACCTTTTTCCTCCAAATGAACCAAAAAATGCCAAACCTTAAACTCAAAAGCCTTATACCCACAGCTGAACAAACCACTCACCATTTTTTGGTTTCATCTTCATCAATCACCAAATTAGAACAAAAACTCCATGACATAATGTTATGTATTTCAATCCAATCACCTGTGGCAGCTGAAAATCCAACACGGACGCGTTCTGGCATAACTTTACTCAAATAAACAACATAAGAAAGACTACAATTCTCACCTAAAACAGGATTATTAGCATATGTAAGAAAAACACTCGTATTTTTTGTACTTGAGTTTTAACTAACCCAAGCATTCGCAATTGATCCATTTTGTAACATCCCGTCCTGACTAATGAAAAGGGAGGCTACGTACAAATGAACTCTAAGCAGAATATCAAAACAAAAAAGAAGTTATCTTCACACTTGCCCTTGAATTTCCTTGCAAACTTGCCAGAAGAAAAGCACAGCATGAGCCAAATGCCCAGTACGGATAAAAAGTGCAGAAATAAGAACTGAAATTGAATAACAAAATCAACTGAACCAAACTGAGATTAACAAAATCAACTGAACTGAATAACATAATCTTATTAAACTGAACTAAATAACATAATAGGCCAAATCGAATGGTTGAGATTATTTCATACCAAGCTCAAAACAAAATTAAAGTCACACATCGGACTGCAGATTCAAATGCATGCAAAATTGAAAAGGTGAGCTCGGCACTACAAACAACACTAGACCGCAAAATAGAACATAACAAAACGCTAGGGCCGACCCATACGTCTCCCATAACAAAACACTAAATGGTCAACTCTCATCGGAGCACACAAAATAGAGACGCCGTGGACTAATCACACTGCTACAAAAGTGTTATGTCTCGGTGCCAAGAGGACATGTTTGTGATACCCCCACAAGTGGTTATAGCTCAGGTATACCCTATAGTACATTCTAACAAAAATACCATGTCACAATACATGCGACACAATACTAACAAAGGAGTTCTAATACGCACATGCTAAACCAAAACGAATCGACACAAAGGCTCCCAAATATATTAGCATGTGCATTTCTACATAATAAAAATAAATACTAGATGTGTTCAACTAGTTTCAAAAGTACAAGTTATAAATTTATGAATATCCAAAATCAAGCAAAACGATCATATGAATTCAACTAAGACCAAAGTATTGAAACAATATCCAAATTTCTAAATAAGAAGCAAAACGAACGAATCAAAATTAAAGGAATATCGCTGAAGGAGTACGGATTCCGTACCTGACATAAGTAATGTAATACCCGAAATTATATTACAAAACTGACTCGCTAAAATTTCCTCTGTCAAAACTAATAAAGGAATAAATAAATAATATATTAATCAATTGATTAAGTTTTACACATTTTCTTTCTCTTAGGCGAATCTGAAATCTTAAATAAAATTCTAACTAAAGTTATACATATATAAATAGTCTAATCATGGTAACGTATATATTAATAAATAATAGTTCTTTTGTTTTTTTCGAAATACATATAAGTATATTTACAAAAATATTCTTTCCATTTTTAATTATATTAAATAATAATAATAATAATAATAATAATTATTATTATTATTATTATTATTATTATTATTATTATTATGGCAAAACTCTAAAGTTACAAAATAATAATTTAATATCTCAAAATGTTAATTAATAACAATGATATACTAAAATATATCAACTAACAAACTAAATAGCATACTAAAATTAAAACTATAAAATAAAAACTAATACAAAAAATTAAATAATTAAACAAAGAAAGAAAAAGAGACATACCAAAAATTATAAGGTTTACAGTCCGCCTACTTCCTCGACATCGAAGAATATTTTAACTAAGGAGGTCTTTACCAAAAAAGATTCTCATACAAAAAGTTTATCACACAAATTGGAGGTACTTAATGTTTGTGTATTAAAATTTAAAGGGGAGGTCATATATATAGGTAAGGGAAATGATGGGTTTTAAAAGAGTGGGCAGTATGGGACTTTAAAAGGATTAGGTGTTACATATTTTTTATGCTACTATTCAACTTAACACTGGCCACTGACTCAATGGAGTTAGCATTAACGCCAACATGGTCATCACTCGGATTCCATTCATCTTCGTAACTGTCAAATTCAACCGCAACAATATGATTATCCACAAAATTTGAACTCGACTTGTTAAGTAGGCTAAGGTATCCTGCAAATGAATTCTCAGAAATTTCGGCCTGGAAAGGGGCAAAAAATAAGGAAAGACTATCGCGATGACTTAAACGCCTCTCTAACAAATGTAAAATATGCCATTTTCCCAGTTCTGGCATCCCAAATGTGCATTGGCTCTGAGTATAAGGCGCGACCAATGATATTAGTCAGGGCTACGTTTAGCTGATTTTTGGTGACTTGGTCTACCCCACCACCTGCGAAAGCGTCCCCTTGATAGAATATAGTGTTCAAGGTTGGAAAGAAATTAGAGAAGTTGAAGAAAGTTGAATTTACATTATCAAGTACGGGATTAAAATGAGTCAAGCATTCTGTTTCAGCAAATAATAATGCACAACATGGTGTTATTAATAATGCAGTCAGTTGGTCAAGGCTTACATTTTTCTTTTGATTCTACACTGACATTAACTGCATATTGTGACATTGATTGGGGTATATGTAAGGCTTTTAGAAGGTCAATTACAGGTTAATGTTTTCTTTTGGGATCTTCTTTGATATCATGGCAATCCAAGAAACAAACAGTGGTTTCCAGATCCTCAACTGAAGCTGAGTATAGATCTCTGGCCATTAGGGGTGATCATTCGATTATAACCGAACCGAATAGGCGATTCGGTTATAACCGAAAATCGAATTTAAAAAAAAATCACTATCTGAATTAATAACCGAATTGGTAAATAACCGAATTACCGAAAATCGAATAACCAAATTTTTTATTCGGTTATTACCCGAATTTAATTCTATTTTTTCAAAAAAAATAAATTATTTCAAAAAAATAAATTATTTCAAGTTGGAATATAGAATCATTTCATGATTTCAGAATTGAAGAATGAGTCATGCAACCATGCAAGTACTATTTTAATTTTTAATTGCAAAACCTTTGGAAGTTGGAATAGAATAGTAATTTTAATTTAATATTTTATTTTATTTTTACTATTCGGTTAATCAGTTAACCGAATAGTACAATTTTCCTATCCAAACCGAACCCGATTACCGAAATAAATTTCGATTATAACCGAAATTATCCAAATAACCGAAATATTTTGGTTTTAAAATTTCGGTTCAGTTTTTCGGTTATAACCGAAATTTGCTCAGTCCTACTGGTCATGACAACCTGTAAATTGCTTTGGTTACATGGTTTGTTAAATGATTTTTTGCTTCATGTTTCTTTACCTACTCTGGTTATGGTAGATAATGAAGTTGTCATTCGTTTGGCTTCAAATCCTATTCAACATGTTATAACTAAACACATTGAACTGGACTGTCATTTTGTCAAGACAGGGTTCTGGAAGGTGTTTTGAAGCCTACTTTTGTTTCTACACACGCACAATTAGCAGACATATTTACAAAACCTTTAGCTAGATATCTTTTTTGGCAGATCATTTCCAAGTTGGGAATGCACACAATTCATGTGCACTTCCAACTTTTTGGGGGCATAATAAAGATATTATAGCAGCTGCATACTGTAATGACCAAGATTTTAAGTTACATTATAAATAAAATTAGGAATTTAATTTCTAATTAAGTTATGTGAATTAATTTAAACCTTTATGTGATGGTTTGACTATTTGACTATTCGGTTAATTTAATTAAAGAAAGTCCGATTAATGGGTTTATTAAATTAACGGACTAACTTAACGATTATTGATATCAAGGGATTTATAGGTTATGGATCCCTAATTAAATATTCAATTAAAATCTGAATATGACAAGTATAATTGGATTATGTAATTAAATTTAATTTAATTATTAAATGGTCTAATATTTATTTTAAAAATAAGTTCAAGATGAATTAAAATAATAGTGGACTTGTAGGTTATATTATGTGATTTAATGTTTAATTAAACCAGTCCAATATTTTATTTAATTGGGAGACTAATGAATTATTTTTGTAGGCCCATGTTAGTGAATTAATTTAGTGATCTAGTGGCCCAAATAAATTAAAATGCAAGCCCAAACATTGACCAAATTAAACAAACGTCTAGAAGACTTAAATTTATAAATTGTACAATAAAAATAAATGGAAAATGAAGCAATTTTGGAGGAGTGGTCGGTGGTTTTGAGAGAGGGACCCACTTGAATTTCAAAAAATCTAGCAAAATTGATGGTTTAAGGTTGTGTGTGGATTACTTAACCAATTTGCTAGCATTTGATTAAAAGTTTGATGTCTATTCTATAAATATATATGATATATATGTATAGAATGATAGGCATATAAATAGTACACCAATTTTCATTTGAAAGGGTTACAAAAATATTACAAAAGTTCTCTATATTGGGTGTTAGTAAGTGCTAATGAGTTAACTCGGTGAATGAGTGACTTTAGACAGTTCTTTAGTGAGTTTTATTATCGAGTCAAGCAAGTTAAGCAATATTTCTTCAAGAATGTGTTCTTGGATGTCATCACACTTCATAACCTATTTTGAAAAGCAAAGAAAATAAGTCATTAAGAGCAAAAGGTATAATACCACCCAAAACTCTAACTTGTATGCTTTTCTTTGTGTTATAGATGATTTCTATAGTAGAAAAGTTATTTTCAAGCTCTAAATATTTAGATCCATGCTAGATTGATAAATCTATGGTTAAATGGGTTTAACATGAATATTTATATGTTTTTCTGACGAAAAGTTTAGCAAAAAGTATGAAAACAATTTTTACAAACAAAATCCTAAGCGAGCGTGTGATTCAGAACTTTATATTTTGAAACTACGTGTTGTATGTGTGATTTTCTTTTTTCATATGCTAGGTATGTAAGTTAAGAGTAAAACATAGTTGAAATCATGACAAAAGATTTTAAAATGAGTGAATTATGATATTTGAAACCAAATGTGTTCACTATCAAACCCTAATGCACAATAGTCCACTTTGAACCCATTTTTCGTGACTTATGCATGTCCAAAAATCATGGAATCTTATAATTCAAGAAGATATAAATCCAACAAAACCAATTTGAGATCATTAGGACTTTTAGATTTCATTTTATTCAAGTTTGTGCAAATGAGTTCAAAATCACAAAACCAAACATAAGCTGAGCAAACATTCTACATAAAAACAAAGGGGGCAAGTGCCTAGACGCCTGTCTCAGCACCATTGGGCGCCTTGGCGCCTGTGAGGGTCCATTTTGGGGCCTGGTCGGTTCGGGTTAGCTTTGGGTCGGTTCCGGTTTGGTTCGAGTCGTTTTAATTAATTAATCGGATCGTAAAATATTTTAAATAATAATATAATTAATATGGGACCCAAATAAATTTAAATATTTATAAATAAAATAAACTAAGAATATTTAAGGTAATTAATTATTATTTAAATAAAAATAAAAATTAAAGTTAACTAATTATTTATTGTTTAATGACTATTAAATAATAAATAACAATAAATAAAAGGAATTAAAGTTAATTAATTATTTATGATTTAAATTTTATTAAATAATAAATAAAGAATAATTAAGAATAATTATTTTGAATTAAAAATAATTAAATTATTTATTTATTATTTAATAATAAATAATAAGTAAAGCATTTAAGTTTATTAATTAATATTTAAATGATGAATAAAGTTAATAAAATAATTATTTATTATTTAATTAATATTAAATAATAAATATGGGTAATAATTAATAAATTTTTATTTAATTGACATTAAATAATAATTAAAGAAGAATAAGGTTAATAAACTAATTATTTATTATTTAACTAACATTAAATAATAAGTGAGGACAACTAATTTTTATTCATCTGACCTTAAATAATAATTTAAAAGGGTTAGCATTTAATAATTAATTAATTATTATTTAATTAAGATTAAATATTATATAAGGATGAATAATTAATTAATTATTATTTATTTAATATTAATTAATAATTAAAGGAGATTAAAGTTAGTAAACTTATTATTTAATTAACATTAAATAATGGGTATAATTTATTAATTAATTATTATTTAATTAAAGATTAAATAGTAATTAAAGAGGAATATAGTTAACAAAATACTTAATAGAATTTAATTAATTAATTACTGTTCAACAATAATTAAGGATAGTTAACATTTATTATTTAAATAATGTTTAAAAATAAATGAGAGGAGGAAACAATTATAATAAATTATTTGAGTGTTTAAATAATTATATAAAGATGTCTAAAGCATACTTAATTTAATATTATTTAAAGAGAAGTAATATTTAACGGTTAAATCATTTACCTAAATACAACTAAGTATAAATGATATGAAATTTCTTGTAATGTGCTATGTACTGATCATCGGTAATTAGTTGCTAGGTATAGTAAACTTAAATGTTTAAGTGCACAATTATATTTTATACTAATTGATAGGTCGGCGTTATCAATGTTAGGTCTTTTAGAGGGTGTCTAATTTATGTGAATTAGCGGTACGTTGCGAACAAAGCAAGTTCCCTAACCTTACTCACATTTATATTGAGTAAGTTTCATAACTCAAACTAGAGTTAGTATTTTAAAATTATGTTAATAGTGTAATATTTATTAATTACTCCACATCAATAATAGTTATTAATATCCGCACGTTGTGCACTTGAATTCTTGTTCTATTATTTAACTATAAAATGTTTTAAGTTCTTCATTCACGAACTATTTAAAGAATTGGTCTACGCCATTTGTTCGGCTATCTGATGCGTCAGAGTTTAATGTTATGCATACACATAGTGTACAAGAGGTTGATCCCCTCAAATACAAACCGACAGGTTAAAATATAAAAAGGGTCAGTCATATGATTGATTCCTTGGAAATGTTCATGGTCCATTAGACCACTCAACAGTAAATAATCAATATTCATTCTTTCATTTGAACTTTGATTATATTGTCCAGTTATTTTAAATCGTTAATTTATTCGATTGTCATTCTTATTCATTCATGATATACCTTCATTATTTATTTTAAACTTGTTGAGCAAAGTAGTTGCTCACTCTTGCTATATCATGACCTAATTGTGATTAAGCCTGAATGTTCCAAGAAGGACAAGGGCAAGAGCAAGTTTTAAGAATAGTTGTTATTACTATTCTGTTTTCTAAATCATAATCCCTTTTGTATTACTAGGATATTAATGATGTATTATGTTTAAGATTTAAGACCTTGGGATTAGTAAACTATGTATTAATGAACAATATATGTTTATTTATTTTCGCATTAATATTAAATATTGTTTAGTGATGATTGGATGTATTTTTGTATGAGCACCAAATCCGAGGTATTGGTACCTGAATTTGGGGGTGTCACACATACACTGCCAATGCTTCAGCTACATGTACTCCAGATACATACACTACTGATGATACAGTTTAGCATTATGTTTCCGCAAATATTAATGCACAACATGGTGTTATTAACAATTCAGTCAAGCAGCAAGGAGAAATGAAGCATTATTTATATAAGAGCATACATTGTACAACTGTGCCACAAATTGTGCACGGACAATCTGTAACACTAAGAGCACACATAGTGATGTGGAGAAGCATAGGAACATTGTTACTACCACTGACAGTTGTGCACTCAATTCAATGTGACTAATTTATTAAATCATGGTTTGGTTAGTAAATCAGAGTTAGTTGACAGTTTGTTTAGCATTTAGTTAGAGTTACTTAGTTTAATGTGTACGCTTACTATAAATAGGCTGATGTAATACATTTTGTGTAACTCTTAACATCATAATATACATCTTCTTCTCAGGGACGAAGTTGTGCTTGGACTGGAGGGGGCCACCACCCCCCCCCCCCCAAGGTTTGAAAATTTTGTAAGGCCCACTTGAAAATTCGAGTTTGTGTTCATCTTGCATCTTATGAAAGCAATTATGAAAATCACTGATATGATTTCTCAAGCTTTGCAGCGAAAGTTTCAAGATATTTTAAATGCTATGCACCTTGGGAAAATCACAAAAAAAAAAATTATTAAGAAGTAGAGAGATGATGGATGTGATACTTTCATAATGAATGTGAAGTCTTTTTGTGAACGACATCCAATAGATGTCCCAGATTTAGATGCTTTATATGTTGAGAGAAAAAGCCGAGCTCAACATCAACAAGATAAATTTATAGTGATTGAGCATTATCGGATTGATATATTTGCAGCTATAATAGACTCTCAGCTATAAGAGCTAAACAATAGGTTTAGTGAGCATGTGGTGAAGTTACTTGTTCTCACCTTTACATTGGATCCTCAAAATGGGCATCTGTCTTTCAGTATTGATGATATTTGTAAGCTTGTGGATGAATTTTATCCCAAAGACTTCACAGAGCATGAGAAAGTGGACTTAAGGATACAATTGCAACATTACGAGTTTGATGTAAACATTAAGAATTTTAGAAGTTATCCATTGTTTCTGATCTCTGTCAATGGTTGATGAAAACTAGAAAGTCAACAATCTATCTACTAATCGATAGACTGATCAGGCTTATTCTAACTCTTCCAGTTTCTACTGCAACTACAGAACGTGCATTTTCAACTATGAGTCATGTCAAATCTGAACTTCGAAACAAGATAGATGATGAATATCTTACAAATTCTCTTATTGTCTACATTGAAAAAGAAATTGTGAAACAGTTCAGTACAGAATCAATCATAGATGAATTTTGTGATTTGAAAGAACATCGGGTGCAATTCTGACAAAACTTTGATATGTTCAAAAATACTTTTTCTTGCTATGTTTTGTCGTCTTTGTCAAAGCAAATTCTATTACTACATTATCTTTGTTTTAGTAAAAATATGTTTTGTTTTATTACTTTTTAGTGATGAATATGAGGGTTTTTATTTGTTTTCATAAAGAGAATGAGAATAAATGCTATTGTTTGGGAAGAAGATATGTTTAGGAGATTAACAACTAGCACTACAGATGTACTATATTATTTGGTTTTATATGGAATCACTCATATGCTGTCATTTCAATATTTACAGTGAAATGGTCTACTGTACATGTTAAAATGCAGTATATTAATGGTTTGGGACACCGTCATATAATGTTTCAGAATCACTGATTAATTTGTCGACACTTATATGCATGCGATGGTGGTGCTTGGGCGGCAATCTAGATGCATTTATTTAATTCATCCATGATAATTTTATTAATTTGACAAAATATCTATCTATCTAGCTGCTCTAACTGTAGTAAGAAATGTGGCGTTACAAGACTAAATTTGTTCGACTCATTTGGACTGTGTCGCAAGAGGTGGTTGGAATAAGAGAAACCATTTGAGTAGATAAAAACGAGTTAAACTAATTATAACGGATCTCTTAAACAACAAGGACGATATACTCTTCCTATGAATTTATTATTATTATTATTATTATTATTATTTTATTAATTTGACGCACATCGACAGGATTTGAACTTAAAACCGTATGATTTGCAGCATAGTTGTTTACAAAATCATCAACATATTCGCCTGCTAAAATAAGAATGTATTTAACATTTAATTGAGTATATAAAACTAAGGTACCGACGAAACTCCCCCAGGCTTAATATATATCATGATGGAAAGAAACCGACCTGACAATTTAGAAGTTGTATTAGCCATAAAAGTTTCAAATGATTGGTAGTTTATAGCATTAAATTGCTTAACAGATTATACTGTTTGCGTCCCAAAATTAGGTCATTTTACTTTTGTATTTTACTTTATATCATTGTAAATGTATACGGATTACTTTTAAACATAAGACCGTACGTAATACTCCATCAATCATGCATATTAAATAATATAAATTTTATGCATGGTGCTCCAAAAAAATCATTGTTGGTATGAATTATTAAACTACTGATTTATACTCTCTTTTTTTATTAAACAGTCAAATTGACCGAAAAATATTAAAATTATAAACTATTATAAATGATAAAAAAAAATTACAATACAAAAAATTAAAATTAAAATCCTTTCAAACATAATAACAGATACTTAAAAAAAAGTCAATCGCAACAATTAGTAAACACTAGATATACTCCTAAAAAACATTAATAATTCAAAGACAATAACAGAATGTACAGATCTGAACAGTTCTTTAATACTAGTAAAGGAAATGATAAAGTCATACACAAATCTGAATAATTTATCTTCCAACAGGAGATAACAAAGTCTCCAAAGAGATAATAATGAAATTTCTCACAAATAGAAAGAAATCAGTCACATGATGGAGAAAATAAGTCCTACAAAAAGAGAAAATAAGTCTCAAAAAAAGAAAATAAACTCTTCAAGAAGAAAGAAATTATTAGAGTACAAGAAGTGAGATTTAGGGGAGTGTCAAAATAAGGAGAACCCTAGTGATTTATACTCTCTCCGTTTCAAATTATAAGATCAATATTAATTTTTGAAAAAAGTTAATTTCAAATATTTTTAAACTCAAAATTAACTTGAATTCATTTAATTTATGTCAATATAATTATAAATATTATAAATTAGCTAAAAAGTACTATTTGTTATAAGATTTATTATTTTGAAAAAGTAAATGAATTATGTTAATTAAAATTTAAAAATATTTAAAATTAATTTTTTTTAAATGAATAGTAATCTTATAATTTAGAGAGGATGAAAAACTATTTAAGATACTTTTCACTGGGCTCATTATTCTTCGCATATTATAACTTTCCTTTAAAATTTAAATTTGTAACTGGTATGATTTATCACATTGTAATTACGTAGCTAGATGCAGAGACTCTGAGTGGGTAGAATCATGGGCCAAGGATGTTTAAGCTGTGTCCAAGGATTGTCAAGTCCATTCCAGGTTAATATGGGCCAAACCTATGGGCTACGAAGCACAAGTGAGAAAAACAATTACAAACAAATAGGGAGACCCTTTTTGAACTGATTATAAGATTATGGTATTTTGCAGGTAAGCCCCTCATAAACCCTTTAGGCTTGTCTACTTTTGGGCTATGCCAACTTCAAGTTGAGCCATCCTGATATTGGTCATAATTTACCCAGTCTTGGTACCTGCACCGAATTATGTTGTGCTACATAGTATCTTGAATATTACTTCTACCAACATATTGCCTCCATTTCACGAAAAAAAAAAAAAAAAAAAAATCATCTGATCTTTTACTTAGTCAAAATTAAAATTTTATTCTTTAAAATTAAAATGAATTTATTTGAATTAAGTTCTTGTAAATATATAAGCTCCTGGATGAGATCTTAGTGAGCTTCGGCATTTGTTTGTTTTCAAAAATAGTCTATTTTAATCTTAATCATGCAGGCAGACATGAAGTGTGGACAGTGGCCGGGCCTCTAGTTCACGGTTATGAATTATAATGGACGTGGGGCTAGAAAATGGGAATGGACGGAGTAGAGAGTTTGTGAGCAATTGGTCGGGTACAATCATGATATTGGGTTCAAGTTCTAGCGTGTTTGAAAAATGATTTATACGTTGATAAATTTATGATGAAATTGAATTGTGATTAATATAAAATTTTAAATGAGAAGATAAAATAAATTAGAATATAATTATTTTTAATTTTTATTTATTTTACGTATACAAATAGTTTGCTCTTTATTATCGATATAAATTTATCTTCATAATATGCAGCAAGACTCTAATTTTTACCGAGATTTGAAGGTTTATTCTGTTGCCTGATTAGGGGGCCGACAAACTCACACCGAGGGAACAGTGTATTTAGTAGTATCCCAGTATCCCTCCTTCGGCCTAGCTTTTTTAATCACCAAAAAAAAAATAGAAATAAAATTAAGAATATTATTATTTTATAATTAATATAAGTCTCAATTTTTATATTTGTCCCCTTATGTTTTTATTGAAAAATGTTAAATAAAAGAAAGGGAAGATAATAGTAGTATTTTTATGAGAATACATATCCTTAAAAAAGAGAGAGAAAATTAAGAGTATCATAAAAATGCAGACAAAAATTGTAATAAATAAAAAATACTATATATGAATATAGAACTTGAATAACTGTATATTACAAGAGTTGAAAAGTAAGAATAAGTGGAGATTTATTGCAAATTAATTTTATTATTAAATTCATTATAATTACAGTTTTGTATAATTGGGGCATAATATTGTATATGTATTATTCCAATTGAATGATACATTTGTAAATATGTAACCAACTAAAACCCTTATTTAATTTTTTTTTTTTATTCTTTCTTTATTTTATGAAACTTGATATTTTAATTTTTTAAAATTTAATGAGTGATCATAATATTGTATATGTTAATTCCAATTGCATATTCAATTTATTTTCCGATAACTAACTAAAACTCTTACTTATTTGATTGTAAATTTATGAAAATTTTATTATTAAAAATTTCAATGAGTGGTCCAATAATATTGATTAACTCATTCTTGTACTGTAGTTAATTAAATTTTTTATTTTTTGCTTTAGAATCATGGAAAAATCACATACTATTGATTCATTTTTCAAGAGAAATCAATCAAATCATATTGACACATCTTTGCTTACCTCTAAGCCTAATGTTCAAGCATATCTGCCTACTCTTGATTTGAAAGAACGACGGGTGCAATTCTGACGAAGTTTTGATATGTTCTAAAAGACTTTTTCTTGCTATGTTTTGTTGTCTTTGTCAAAACAAATTATATTACTACATCATCTTTGTTTTAATAAAAATATGTTTTGTAATGGTGGAACTTTACTTTTTAGAGATGAATATATATTATGTTGTTAAAAAATCCCCCCCCCCCCTCCAAGATCAAATCCTGACTTCGTCCCTGGATGTCCTTGTTTGCAGCAATATGCTTAAAAGTTTTGCAGAATCTTTTCTTTATTTTGAATGTTGAAATTTTTGATGAAGGGAAGAAACGGTTATTAAATTGTTAATAAAGATTGACTAGCTATTTTTTAAATACTGAAGTTTCAGTAACCAGTGCAAATTCAGAAGGTAGCTTAGTTCTTGTATTTTTTCATGAGTCTCGCTAATTGTAAATGCACAAGTTCTTTCTCCTTCCCCTAAAAGTAGAGGATCAGAAACTAGTTTTTCAAAACTTCCTTATTTTTCAGAGTTTGAACCTTGAGCCCAACAGTTAGAGAATTCTCCTAAATACACAAGTCCGGGAGGTGCGATTTTAAGATCGTTTGGAAAGGAATTTAATTTCAATTAATGTGTAAACTTGCTCGAAAATACTTTTACCATTCAAACAAAAAAAAAACACTAGTTTTGCTTAGGATTATTATACCCTTATAGTTAGGAGAAGGGGGAAAGGATTACTGTAATAATTAAGTAATTTTGAGCTTAACAAGTTTGTAATGTTTCTCTTTGATTTGTATAATTCAATGCCATATCATCTGTTAGTAAAGGTATTATAATTGAGTGACTCTCTCATTCAAATAGATAAGGAACTATAATTAAGTACAATTAAAATTGAGATGATTTGATTTTGGAGAGGAGTGGGTATGGCATTAGGTAGGTAGGATATTGACAATGTTGATAGAATGGAGGACATATGATCGTTCTTGTCTCCACAATGTTGATGTCCTATTAGTGCGAGAGTTTCCAATTGCTTGTGTTATTGGAAACTTAAATCACTCTATATTTTCATCTGTCGTTAGGTTGATGATATTCTTATACTGATTTTATTAATAATATATATCTATGCGCACATGTAACTCTATATATAAATACACATATAAAGGTAAAAATAATATAGAGAGAGAAGAGATAAATATTTTTACTACTATTTTACATTTGTGTGTTTGAGTGTGAAGTTGGATGTGTACATAGATATACTCTTTTATTAATAAGGAAAAAATGTATATATACAGTTGTATAGTGTACAATCGGTTATGACAAAAGTTTTTTTGGGTTACAGCGACGATTCAACCATCGCCATAATTATTTCAGATCTATGACGACGGTTGAACCGTCGTCATAGCCCAAAAAAACGGTCGTCTAGTCGACTGTACACTACACAGCTGTGTATATACATATAGCCCTATTAATAATTATTAATATTGTGACATGAACACTACGTGTCTGAAAAAAATAAAAGTTAAAGGGATGGAAACAGTGATAGTCTCAAGAAGTTCGTTATTTTCTTCTCTCTCCCTTAATAATATAGACAAACATATATAATAATATAGATAAACAAAATGAAAATTGAGCAATCAATGCCTCGCAACTGAATTCCAAGTTTTAGAATTAGAGTTAAGTTACAGATTTTAACTGAATTTTGTTATGCGAAATTTTAAATATACTTCCAATTTTCGAAAAATATAGTTGAGTTGCCAAACATTTTACAATTATGTCCTTTATATTTTTATTTTTCACTAATGTAGGTAAAACTTCCATCAAAACCAATACTCACAGCCAGCACAAAAACTATATCCTGAACAATTTTATTTTTTTTATAACAAAAAAAAAAAAACTTGTAAAGCCTCAAAAACCTTTACAACTTTGGTCAAATCCCTTCACAAATCAACAGACATGTTTAATCGTCCAAGCAAATGTGGTTCAGATGTACTTGTACAACAAAATACGGTGCGTAAAAGAAATGTAAGAGAGAAGCAATAATATTCTGGTTATATAATCCTACGAATTCCAAGTGCGAGCACATCAAAACTTAAAAGGTACACCTATCCTAAGAAAATATTTATATAAAAGATCAATTATTACAATTTTCATTTTGATATAATTTTTTTAATGATATTTTATTAATATTAAACCTTAGAAATTATTTTTTATTATTTAAAAATTTATATCAAAATATATTATTTTAAAACTTAATATATATTATATACAAAAAAAATAGAAATAATTTTATAACATCGACTATGACTCGCGTATCCCAACGCTACAAGCCATGATATATAACAAGTATGATTCGCATATGTGGATCCCAATAAAATTTTAACCTAATGGTTAAAATTAAAATATTCTGAGATTTGTACTTCTCAAAAATGAGACTTAAAAAAAACACTTATTCTCGAGACCGGAAATAGTCTTCTCCATTACTTCTCTGTCCTTAAATACGAGAGTCATTCTAATTTTTTTTAAATCTATTACGCTCATTTCAAATTCAAAATTTATATTAATTTAGTTAATATTCTTAGTGTATAGAATTATAAATACCGTAAACGTATAAAGCAAGCATTATTAATTACAAAATTTATTATTTTAAAATACATCTAAATGGATCGCATTAATTTTGAATTTGTAAAAAATCTAAAAATTACTTTGATAATTTGTATGATTTGCAAATTTCAGGAAGAATTATTATTATTGTAATAGTTATTACTAATATCATATTTTCTTCTTCTCAAGATGCGAGTTTCATTTTAAAAAACCAGTCATTTTATAATTTTTTGGTAATTTTCAGTTAATCTATTGGATAAATTTAAACTCTAGCCAAGTGTTTAATAAGGGCACATTTGAATTAATATACCATACTTTTTAATATACTTTTTAATTTTAAAAAGTGAATAATTTTGGGACGCACAAATCACACACACACAAGACTCCTAATTAATTAAGTCCAATTAAGGGGTCATTATTTTTGTTTTGGTTGTAGGGGCAGGGTCATTTTCTATTATTTTCAAGGCGATGTAAGCAACAGTAGCAATTGCATCTACCGGATATCACCACATCACTAGAACAATCGGATCTACTAGATATATATCTAATTAGAATATTAATTAATTATAACGCCTTGTTATAAATGTTTGGTGCTATGTACTTAGTTTGCATCGGTAATTGCCGGCTTCAATAATTAAACCAACAACAATAATAATAATAATAATATAGTAGTATACATGAAAAGACGTACAATTATTTTAAATTATCATGAAACTTAAAATACAATTCCTACGTGCATTGAGGTGGCTGGCGACTTAATAGTATTATTTTAATTTGGTGAAGACTGTGATGCAGAGGGGCTGTCAACTTGGTACTTATTGGATCTTAACCAACCACTATGGAATCTTATTCACTAATTTATTATTAGCTGAGACTACAATTCTGTCACTATATATATATATATATATATATATATATATATATATATAATCAAATGATAAAATTAAACAGTAAAATATAAAAGTAATTAAACTAATTAATTGCCTAATGATGTCTAGACCGTTTGAATTCGGCCTGTACATTATGATAATTATCATTTTGCTAAATTATAAGATTATTATTAATTTTTTTAAAATCAATTTAAAATATCTTTAAATTTAAAATTTATTTTTTTAATTAATTTACGATATTTATAATTGTATTGAGATAAAGTAAATGAATTCATATTAATTTTGAATTTGAAATTATTTTTTTTTAAATTAATATTAATCTTATCATTTAAAATAGAGGGAGTGTTCTAATTAAATTACCATCTCAATATTTCTTTCTTCTATTTTTTTTCTTTTATTTTTTTCTGAATCAGTCAATAATTATCTTAATGACAATAAAAGTAGTGGAATTTTTGTTCAATAATCAGATATATGATTTTATCAGGATTTAAAATTCTCGGGTTTGTTCCTTTTATATTGTTACTTACAGAGAGTTGAATGCTATAGACCTCGATTCTTATTGGTTTCAAATCATTTCAACACCAAAACAGCAGTTGAAAGAAAGTGTGATCCAAATACTTCGCGATTACACAAGACCTTAACATACATATTTAAAATTTAATTTAATTTAAAATTTTAAGTTATTAAATTAATAATTTCATATATATATTAATCTTTCATATTTTTATTATATTTTTTATATAGATTCCAATTCAATTTTTATATTTAACACTTGTAATTTTAAAGTAATAATATAAACCTAAACACGGAGGCAAAATTGCACAATTCATTTAATAACTCAGGTCAAATTCTGATTCCGAATCAAATCACAGTAGAATAAAGTCTAATGCGTTGTCTTAATAATATCTTTTTGGGTCATCTTAGACTACCACAGACTCACCCAAAAAATCATTACTTGAGGTATTAATGATAGCATCTTGGGTCCTTATATACACATTCAAATATCTCACACTAACCAATGTGAGACTGGAATGTTACAAACTCTCCCACTTAAATACCTGACGTCCCCGTCATGCCAAACACAAAGTCACACAAGGTCCAGAACCTTTGTCTCTCTAGCCATTGTGGGATAATACCAGCGGCCTACTAGGCTCTCCCTCGTGTCTCCACCTTCGACAACCCGACTCGAGTTTTCGAGAGTCGACTCGATACTGTATGTAACAATTCGGGTCAAATCCTGAGTCCGAATCAAATCATAGCAGAATAAAACTCAATGCGCAGTCTCAATAATATCTTCTTGGATCATCCTAACACATCACAAACTCACTCAAAAGATCATGACTGAAGATATTAATGATAGTATCTTGAATCGTTATATACACATTTAAATATCTCACATTAACTAATGTAAAACTGAAGTGTTATAATTCATGTCGCCAAGGAAAAGCTTTGTACGTAGAGTATACATGCATGCGATACGTTCACAATTGGAGAGAGCTAATTATTTATTTATTTCAAACAACTCATGCAAATTTATTTTTAATTCAATAAATTATTATTAATTTCTTTATTCATATTCATGTTTTAGCTGGTTTGACCATCTCTCGTAATATTCTAATTTTTCATTCCATTATATGGGATGGGGGAGGCCGGAGGTTCCTGATTGTATTAATGTCCTTGTGTTCAGATGTTTCTATACTCGATAAAAATCTTGTCCCTTAATACTACTCAATAAAAATCTTGTCCAAAAATACAGTTTAAATGTTTAAAAATTGTAGTTTAATCATATATTAGATGATGGATTTGACTTTTGGAAAGTGATATTTTTTTAAATTTTTATATATAAATTATTACTATATACCTATAACGATGGTTAAATTATCGACTTATAAAGATATTTTTCATATAAAAATACCAAAAAACTCTATGAAAATATTAATTTCCTTGACTTTTTAGTATATATCACGTATGGATGCGCTTATTTTTATCAATTCTAGTCTATTGTATAATAAAACTTGGTTTATTTAATTCCACAAGATAAAAAACAGTGCAAAAATAAATTAAATGCATTTATCATTTTCCATTGTTTAATCTTGGACTTTATTAGAGTACTTGTCAACTTCAGTTAGGAATCACCCTTTCCTAGTGGTATATGGTAGCTCACTCTTTATAAAGTTTTTTTTTAATGAAAAAAAGTAGAATTGGATTCCCACAAAAATATTTCACCTTAAGAAAAAAGGTATTATTCCTTTAATTTAGAGATATAAAGGTAGTATTATACATTTTGAGGGAATGTAACACCTTTGAAAAATAATAATAATAATAATAATAATAATAATAATAATAATAATATGATTTGTAATAATATTATTGTGCTATTATATATATCACCATGATATATAAATGAAGATACAATTAGAACGGACAAAATTGAAAGAAAAAAATACATAAAAATTTGATCATAGAAAGAAGAAGAGAGATTGAAATAGAGGAGGTAGCTTTGCTAGGTTAGACATACTTAGAGTACGAAGTGGTGGAATATTGGACAATTTCGAAACTGGATAAGGGATTTTGATCAGCAGCCCATGCATGGCGCGCTACCACTCTCAAGAATACTATTATTTATAGGAGGGGGAGGAGGAGGAGGAGGACTGATTTGATTTGATTTATGCTTTGCATGGCGCCTAACCCTAACTTTCCATAATTCCGAAGGAATTGTAAATCTAAATCAGGAGGACAGAAGGAAAAAGAAAGTATACTACAACACTCATGACTTGGCCAGCTAATGGCTACTCATGTATTTACCGTATTATTATTATTTAATTAAAATTATGTTATTTTAAAATATTGTCACACTTATTAACCGTAACAACTATATTCATAGATTTTTAATATATATATATATATATATATATATATAGTATATTGTTAATTTGTAGCTATTGAATTATACGTAACCTTTTATTTAGTGTCAAATGCAATTGAACTCCCACAGTAGTACTATTTTATAGACAATTAATCATTGATCATATAAGCCGCCAAAATCATTTTGTGTTTTAGCAAGTAAATTCATGGTACTTTCCACATCCAAGAGAATATAATTCGAATTTGCTTGAATTTAACTAAAAAAGATAACAAAAAAAGTTCAAACAAAGGGATAATTTTATAGTAATTATAATATTTATTCTTGACAAAACAAAATTTATTCTTGTGTTAGGAAAATCATAAATTGATTAAGAAAAGAAGCTAAACCTCTTTATACGTACAAACCATATTAAATTACAATATTACCCGTATATATTATTTTAAAAATTAGAACATTTTTTAATTTCTTGTTCAGAACTCGATATTTGGTCAGACTTAGTATAATATTTTGCGGCGACAGAAATGAAAAAATAAATAAAATTAATGGTGGTAACAGAGTGGCCTAACGCTGCTATAATACTAATTAATCGGTCTCACAATATATAACTGTATTTTGTTTAAATTTATTATATGTTTAACCCATCTATATATATAAAATATCTCTTAAAGCGCAATGCAAAGTTGCAGGGACGATTTTCATTCCCCCAGGGCCCAGTGGGTGGATTGTCTGGGTCAGTCGTATTGTTGTAGGTGGTGGCGTACAAACGGTTTTAACCGGATCAGATTGATATTGAATTTATTTAAAATTCAGTATCGGTATTAATATCGATATCGATTAGGTTAGTATATCAAATTGATAAGTCAATTTGATACCAGTTAATACTGAAAATAATAATAATAATAATAATTATTATTATTATTATTATTAATTATTTATTAATAATAATATAAAAAATAAATAAAAATCGGTACGGTTCGATAAATATTTAACCAAAAAATCGCGAACTGATATTGGAACCGATTAGATCGGTATACCGAACCGATTATCTATCTTCCATACCGGTTAGTTTGGTTCGGTTCGTTATACACAAAAAATTTAAAAACTCGAATGGCATGAACTCTCCTAGTTGTAGGGTCAATTAGGTATTATATATAAATTAACCCCACTTAAATTTTATAAAAAAATTTATTATACAAAGTCAAATTAAAATTTTATAACTTCGTCAATTAAATTTTATCCACATATAACTCATATTCCTTCAATATATATATCTCTTTCTATAATATTTTTAAACTAAATAATAATCTAATTTATATTAGTTTTCAAAATAATTAATGAATTAATTATTTATGAACAGTTGTGATTAGAAAGTCAAATATTAGTCAATATAGTGTATATATATTATATATTATTAGTTATTATATTGTCATTGTAATATATATATATATATATATATATATATATATATATATATGTGTGTGTGTGTGTGTGTGTGTGTGTGTGTGTGTGTAATCCGAAAATATAAAAGTATTAAAAAAAATTAGTTCGGAAGCGTTGCTTCCAAACCCCGCCAAATTATTTATAACTTAGTAATAATTTTTATTCCACTAAAATATATTTTTGGCTTCATCATAGCATAGTTGTCACATATAAATTAAAAATTATATATTTATGCTGGACAAGAAGTTAATTCTTAGTTGAAAATTTCATTTCCCTAATTTGTAAAAGTCTATTCTTTACGATTAAAATTTTTAATATTCTTCTAAAATATTTCTCAATCATAATGCAAGACTAATTTACTACTTATTAGATAAGATTTACTAAAAGGGAAAACTTAACAGGTGCCTTAAGAGTACATGTTAAACACATAATTCAAGAAAATATTCTCTTGAACTGTGTGTATATTCTTTTAATTTCTGCATTTGTACCAAGTTCAATAGAAAAATTGTGTGCTTAGCATGTACCCTTAGGGCATATTAAGAGAACCCTTACTAAAAATACAACTGTGATAGTAAAAATAATGTTACTTTTAAATTATAATTTATTAGTATTACTTCTATTAATAAAAAAATCACTTCCTTAATATTAACTCCAACGATGCACCTTGGAAACCTAATATCAACACAAACTAAGTTTTTAATGTTTAACAAAGATTAAAATAGGACAAGAGGCCAGATGGTGCAGCGGAGGTAGGGACCATTGTTTGGGCTACGGGGATACGCGGTGAGATCACATTGTCCTTAGCAAATATAAATATACAATAATTAATTATTATATTTATTAATATTATTAAAAATTAAAATATCTAATATTAAAATTTATATTATATATGTAAACTTATTTCTGGATCAATATATGGGTGGAGCCTGGAGGTGTCACGGTGTCAATGCGGCGTCGTCCTGATTTCCTCAGGCCCACCCTCTATCTTTGAAATTGATATCAATCGTGGCTACGTCACCCTCTAGAGTGGCTGGCCCCACCCATTTTCTATTTCTAGAGATACAGAGACGGATGTTGTTCTAAAGCCCGTTAACTTTACCGTACTGTTCCAACTGTATCTCCTCCTCTTCGGTGGGTCCCAAATGAAGGCTGCAGAACAGTGCTGACGGCTTCTTGCGCTTGTGTTGCACCCCTGGAGATTTACACTCATCTACGGGAGCGTAAAGCTACGTCCTGGAATATTGCGTGACAATTAAAGTTGACCGACTATTATTGCTCTTCATGTGGTCATGACCAATAAGGCGGTATGTTTTTACTAAATATTCTTAAACAAGTAATTGCTGCATCTGAAGGTAAAACATAACAAAAAATTAAATTAAAATATAAAAAAAAAAAAATTGTTATTATTATTATTAAAAAAATTATAAATTATAAAATATAAAAATTAAAATTATTATTATTATTGGTATTATTATTATTATAAATATTATTATTATTATTATGGATATTATTATTATCAATATTATTATTATTATTATTATTATTATTATTATTATTATTATTATTATTATTATTATGCATATTATTATTATTATTATTATTATTATGCATATTATTATTATTATCATTATTATTATTATTATCGGTATTATTATTATTATTATCATTATTATTATTATCGGTATTATTATTATTATTGGTATTATTAATTATTATTATTATTATTATGGATATTATTATTATTAGTACTATTATTATTATTAGTATTAATATTATTATGGGTCTTATTATTATCATTACTATAATAATAATAATAATTATTATTATTATTATTATTATTATTATTAACGAAAAATTATATTAAAATTAGAAAAATAAAAATATTATTATTATCTGTATTATTATTAAGAAAATTATAAAATATAAAAATTATTATTATTATTATTATTATTATTATTACTACTACTACTATTATTATTATTATTATCAGTTATTTTTTTTTTATTATTATTATTATTACAATTGTTATTATTATTATTATTATATTTATTATTATTATTATAATAAGCTTAGCGGTCATGTTTTCAGATCAGTAAAAAAAAATCTCACTTTTTTCAAGAGGGCTCTCTTCTTCTTCTTTCATCTCTATATTCTTGCTTTATAGTGCTAGCCTTGGCTAATTTTCTTCGCGTGTTTGATTTCTTAATTTGCGTGCGAGTTGCTGTCTCATTCCTTCACATTTATGGTTTTGGGAAAAAATTTAGTGGGAAAAAATAAATTTGAATAAATTAATTTGAGATGTTCTCGTAATTTGTTAATTTAAAATTTTAAAAATAATTCTATTTTATTACGTAGATGTAAGGTTCAATTTCAACTCTATTCAAAAGGAGCGTGAGCGCTAATCGATCTTACAACTATTTATTTTTCACATTTGTAATAAATTTACTTGGTAGCGTCTCTTTCTCTCATTTTACCTGTCATTTGTTTATTGGCTTAATAAAAGTAATCACTTCATGGTAAATTAGACTTTCATCAAAAATAAATTAAAAATACGAAAGCTATTCAAGAAATAATGATTTGTTATAGTCTTGCTAAAAAAAATCAAAGCAAATGAGATAAATATTATAAACTACTTATTATAGAAGAACTAAGTATATTTTTGTGTAAAACAAAGAGCATGTATTTTTAATTTTAAAAAAAACTAGTGCGACAATTTTTTTAAATATAATTATTTATATTTGTCTGATAAAAATAAATTTTGTTTGTCAATGAGTGAATAGTAAACAATATAATACTATTATGGAGAATTTTTTTCTCCATAAAATCAATATGAAAAATTGGCATGTAATTTTTTTTCATATTTTACTTTTAATTTTTAAAAATACAATTCAAAATAATATATTTTGCTCTTGACATGTGTTAAAAAATTCAATATAAAAAATATATTTTTTCATATTTTACTTTATAATGCTTTCTGTAATGTCCTAGAATTTCCACATTTTTATTAATTAAAATATTAATTTAATTTCCAACGAGTTAGTTTTATGAGATTATTTAAATCTTTTTATGTGATTAATTAATTATGTGATTAAATAATTATGTAATTAATTACTAAAATTAATTAAAGGGGGTCACTAATATGTTATTAAATTAGTGAATAAACCCTAAAGTTTTAATATCAAAATAATTGATAAGTTTCCTATTATTTAAATATTCAATTAAATTGAATATAATGAGTGAATTAAATATAATAAATTAATTAATATGATTATTAATTAATGTAAATAATGTGAAATATTAATAATAATATTTATTAGTCCATTTAGTAATTTAATACTTATGGGTTAAAATATTTAATTATTTATTCAATCTAATTATTTATTTAACATGGATTGAATAATTAATGTGTAAATTATTAAATTAGCCCAACATGGGCCAATTAGTAGCCCAAGTGGGGAATAATAAAATTTGACAATTTAGTAGCCCAAACAATTTAATAGAAGCCCAATTGGTATTTTAAATTAAAGCCCAATGATTGGCCCACTTGAAAAATACTTAAATTAACTTATTAATTATAAAAAATAAAAATGTGTCAAAAATTTTGGGACATAGAGGAAGCTACCAGCCGACAAGAGGGAGGAGAGAGAATGAGTTATTATTATTATTATTATTATTATTTGATTTTTCATTTAATTAATAAAAGGGTTGCTTGTTTTCTTTTTGTAGTACATGCACCATGCTTCTTTTCACCTAATGTGGTTAACTTGTGTAAGTATCCAATAGGTGCATGATGGGCTAAAATTATTAAATATAATTTGTGTATCTAGTAATATTTCAAGTATACTTGAAATGTGAGATATACTTCATTTTATTTTTCAAGCAAAAGAGAGGTAGAGAGAGTTGAGAGAAAACTTTAAGTGAGAGCATAATATTTGAGAGATCAAGTAAGAAGAAGAAATCCTAAGTTAGTTCATGCCATCCTCCTTCACAACATATTTTGGAAAGAAGAGGAGAATAGCTATCAAAACAAGGTAGTTATTTTTAAACCCTAATCTTGTTTTTCTTTCAAGTTATAGTATAAATATTAGTGTAATAATTTCTATGGTTAATATCATGCTATGTATGTTTATATAGTTGATCATGTGTTTAACTTATGTGTTATGAGTTTTATTGAATGAAAAACATGTATTTGGTTGTGTGAAAATAAATCTCAATATAATGATTAACTATAATTTTTGATAATATTTAGATTTGATGTTCTAATATTATAGAACATTAAATCATGAGAAAAACAAAGTTTGAATCACTCAAAATGGAGTTTTATACAAAAAGTTATGATTTATGGTAGTTTATGTGATGTAAAAATTTTTATAAAAAAATATTGATATTAAATCATGAAAAATTAATTTTTCATGTTATAAATTAATATAAGATGATTGGTAATTTTTTTGGATTTTTATTGAAGAGTTAAAGATTTATTGAAGGTATATTTTTATTTAAAATGGGTAGCCGGAAACACTGTTCACGTTCTGCGGGAAGAAAAAAATTTTAAGGCTTTCCGCGCAATGCGCGGCTGCCACTGTTCACCGAGGACGCGGAGCCAAACGACGTCGTTTGGCGTCCGTAGAAAATTCACTCCGCGCGTACGCGCGGAAGCCGTTTCCGGCTTTTCAAAAACGGCGTCGTTTTGACCCGTAACAAACCAAAACGCGCGCAATGCGCGGTAAGAAACTTTTCGGCGAAATTACCATTTTGCCCCTCCGTGTTTTTCTTGGCAGAATTACCATTCTGCCCTCGGTCCGGTTTTTCAACTTATTTACGAAAATGCCATTCGGGTTAATTTTAATTAATTTAAATATTTGAAAATTAATTTAAAATTATAACAAAAATAATAATAATACAAAAATAATATTGGGGAGGATATTTTTCATAAAGTTTAATATTTAAATATTTTAAATATTAATCTAGTTAGCTAAACCATGGTTAGGTTAAATAAATTTATTATTTATTTATTATTTTAAATGTTAATAATAAATAAAGATGATAAATTAGCAATTATTATTTAATGCCTATTAAATAATATTTAAAGAGAGATAAAATTTATAAATTAATTATTTATTATTTAAATATTATTAAATAATAAATAAAGATAATTAAGTAATTAATTATTATTTAATTAACATTAAATAACGATTAATGGAAATTAAGTTATTAGAGTAATAATTTATTATTTAATTTAAATAATAAATAAGAATGATTTGATTATTATTTAACCTTAAATAATAATTAAAATTAATTAAATAATTAATTATTATTTAATTGACATTAAATAATAATTAAAGAGGATTAAGATTAGTAAACTATTATTTAATTTCCTTAATTAAATAATAAGTAAGTTTAATTACTTGGTTAATTATTGGTTGATTAACATTAAATTAAAGAAGGTTAAAACTAAGTTATAATTATTTATTATTTAATTATAATTAAATAATAAGTAAGTACAATTAGTTATTATTTATTTTAAATAATAACTAGAGTTAATTAATTAATTTCTATTTAATCAATATTAAATAGTAATTAAATAGAGATTAAGTTAATAAAATAAATTGAATTTAATTATGATTTAATTAAACAATTGTAATAAGTTGTTTAAGGGTTTAATAAGTGTCCAACACTTAAGAAAAATATTTTCTAACTTATTAAATTATTAACCTAAAATGATTAAGTGTCTATAAGGTTAATAATATTGTTTTGACTAATGTAATTTATGTGTTAGTACTTATGTGGTAAATAAGTTCATTATTAAGCGTATAGTTATGCAAATACGCCGTACTAATTATTAGACCGACTTTATTAATGTTAGGTCTTTCAAAGCAAGTTAGTTAAAGCTAGACAATTATTGTAGCTGAGCAAACAGGCAAGTTCTCTAACCCTACTCAATTATTATCGTTGAACAAGTTTCCATACTTGTATTTATTGTTAAAGCTTGAAGTGGTTTAATTATTTAAAATTATTCCACATCCATATTGTTTATACAATCGCACTTAGTGCATTTGAAGCTTGTTAGTTCTTGATTCATGAACTGTATTAAAAATGTCTGAAGCTAATAGTTCAGCTAGACATTGCGTTTCTAAATTCAATAACTTGAATACTTTTAAAAGCTTATCCAAACCATTGTTGGGTGCGGATTTCTTATATTAAGTCTGAGAATTGAACAACCCTAAATTAGGGGATTTTGTGTCGGGAAACCGACTTTGGGCGCCAGTGACTAAATGTAATGCATATACAGCGGGTTGAATAGGCTGATCCCCTTGAAAACCAAACAACTCAAAGGGTCAGAGGAAACTCTATTATACCCTAGTTAGTTCAGGGTCCTTAGTGACCACTCAGCATTTTAAGATTCAAATATTCTGTTTATTAAAATTTGAATCCTGTTTCATTCACAATTGTTATATCTATTGTTGAATCATTGTTGATATTTCCCATTCATTCATGATATATTAAATCTATATGATTGTTTTAAACTTGCTGAGCAAACTAGTTGCTCATTCTTGCTATATCATGAACCATTTTTCAGATAATCCTGATTGCTCCAGGAAGGATAAGGGAAAAGGAAAGGCCAAAGCTTAAGTAGCTTATGCATGCTAGTTAGATCTTTATTTATGTATTTACGGTTGTTAAACCTTTTGTAATTCCTTATGATAGGAACTGTTTTTATGTTAAGGTTGATAGACCCTGGTATTGTAACCTTTTGAAGGGAACCAATATGTATTATTCCGCGATATTTAAATGCAATGTATGTATTTAATTGTTAGTAATGTGTTGAATAGTGAGAACCAAACTCGAGGTTATGGAACCCGGATTTGGGGTCGTCACAGGTTGGTATCAGAGCTGTAGGTTAGAAACGTTAGGATTTGCGAAACCTAAGTTATAACCTTAGTATTAAACTCATATCGAGTGCGTTAGGGGATGAATCGGGGAGATTCATCATGTTGTGTATTTTGGAGATGGATTGAGAAAATCCATCGAGCCGAGATGTACATGATAAAATATCATTTCATTTCATCAATGAATATATTTTATTGCTGTACTAACGTGTGTTATTGTTTTATGATATAGGATGGCAGAGATCGGACAGTCGAGTCGCATTGCTGAGGAGGACTATATTGATATCCATATGGATACTGCACAGCCGCTGGTGGCTGCACCCGTAGAGGAGCCAGAGTCAGATCCTGAGGAGGGGGATCGTGTGGAGCCCGTCTGGGGCGGAGTCATGAGGCCTTACAGTGAGGATGAGGCAGAGTCAGAGGAGTCTGAGGAGGAGGAGTCAGCTGATGGCATGGGCACCACTGCCGCTGACATCATAGAGGGACTGACCGATAGGAACGAGGGGCTGGAGGCAAGGGTCCAGCATCTAGAGGAGCAGAATCTGACCCACCAGCACATGGAGGATCAGTATAGGGATGCGGCTTACCAGTTCTCTGGCGAGAACACAGAGCTGAAGGAGAGGATAGTAGGACTGGAGGATCAGGTACAGGAGTACGAGGATTCAGTGGAGCATCTTGCGGTGCTAACTCATCAGCTGGTAGAGCAGGATGTAGAGCTGCAGGCTAAATTAGCAGTGGTTGAGACTAGGTTGGCAGAGGCTGAGCTGAAGGTTCAGCAGGTTCAGGCAGAGAAGGCCGCCATCCGTGCACACTGGCAGGAGGCGATAGAGGACCGTATAGAGATGGAGAGACAGCGGGATGCCGCTTATGGTCAGATAATTGAGCTAGAGGAGGAGGTCCGCGAGAAGCGGGTGAGGACGGATAGACTTAGCTACGTCTACCGATCTTCATATGGTAGGCTTCAGAGCAGGGTGCACTACTACCCAGCTGAGGAGGGCCAGTCTATGCACACCATCAGCAGGAGTGTGGTGATGGCCATCGGGGATGAGGAGTATGACGACGCGATCCGTAGGGGGATGCGCAGTCAGTAGTAGTAGTAGTTATTTTCTAATTTCGTATGTAAATAGATGCAGTAGAACCCAACTTTTGTTTTATTAAAGGGTTAATATGTCACTAAATCCCAACTCTAGGAAGTTGTAGAATATGTCAGATCCCATCTTTTGTAGCTTCTCTGGGATAGAAGCATTTATAGCAGTATGCTTTTGATGTAAAGTGCTACGCACTCCTGTTTTAGCATATGAGTATAAATGCAGTTGAAATTATGTTTATATGCGTGTTGAAATAATTACTTGTATTTTAGCTAAACATTGTCTAAGATACAAAATAATGAAATGAAAAAGATGAAACCAGTATAATAATGTAAATTTTTGTTTATAACAGAAAATGCCGCCACGTAGACAACCACCAAGGAACCAGGGGGTAGAAGAGTCAGTTAACAACGACGCCGGGGGACACAACGTAGACCCTATGCAAAACTTTGTCGACATGCTAGCTGAGGCAATGCAAAACCGCCACCCTGTAGTAGCAAACCCGCCACCACCACCAAATCAGTTGGCGAATTTTAAAGATTTTAAGGCGGTGGGACCGCCAGAGTTTAGGGGAACGTCGGACCCGATAGAGGCCCAGTCTTGGATAAAGGAGATAGAGAAGGCGTTCGTTATCGCAAGAGTAGCTGAGGAGCAAAAGACAGTTTTTGCTACCTACATGATGAAGGGCGAAGCCAATTTCTGGTGGGAAGCCAATCAGAATAGGGCTGGGGATGGTGTGGTGCCCTGGACGAAATTTAAGGAAATATTCGACGAGAATTATTTCCCGAAAAGTATGAAGAGTAGGATGGAGGTAAGGTTTCTAGAACTGAAACAGGAGAACATGTCGGTACCGGAGTACGCGGCAAAATTTAATGAGTTGGCCAGGTTCGCTCCACATCAGGTAGACACGGAGGAACGCAAGGCCAGGAGGTTCGAGAATGGATTGAGACCTTGGATATTCAACAAGGTAGCAGTACTGCAGATTGACTCGTTCGCAACTTTGTTGGAGAAGTCAATCATTGCTGAAGGTGGAAGCGACGCGTTGACCAAGTTTAACCAGGAGAGAAACAAGAAGAAAAATGAAGGGGGAAGCAAGAACAGTAACAGCGGAGGCAATAATAATAATAACAGTAATAAGCGTAAATGGGACAACAACAGTAACGACAAGAGCTCGGGGAATCAACAAGGAAGTGTTCAGAAAAAGCCAGCATGCAATGTATGTGGGAAGAACCACTTCGGGGAGTGCAGGAAAGGGAAGAATACATGTTACAATTGTGGGCAGGTGGGACATATTTCTCCAAATTGTCCCCTCCCAAAGAAAGTGAGATGCTTTTCTTGCGGAGCATCTGACCACCTGATAAAGGATTGCCCTAAGAAGAAGAATGACGGGGGAAGCGGCTACAGGGGCAATAACAGCAAATTGGCTATCGGGGGACCGGTACCACAGAACAAGCCGACAGCCCGGACGTTCAATATGACGGTGCAAGATGCCGTGGGGTCAAAAGACGTGGTGTCAGGTATTATTCCGATCAATAATATAAATGCATATGTATTGTTTGATTCGGGTGCTACCTGTTCATTTGTGTCTGATGATTTCGCTAGACGATTAGAGTTGCCTAGGGACAAACTAGAAAACTCAATGAACATAGAAGTTGCTAATAAAGAAGTGATTCCGGTAGAGTACATACATAGAAATTGTTGTGCTGAAATCAGGGGTCAGAAATTAAATGTGAATCTAATTCCAATACGTCTGGGGGAATTTGATGTAATACTTGGGATGGATTGGTTGTTTAAACACGGGGCGATAATTGATTGTCAAAAGAAGTGCATACACCTTAAGACACCAAATAAGTCTAAGGTCGTATTTTATGGCAGCAAATCGTCAAGACAGTCTTCTTGTCTGACGATGATGCAGGCCAAGAAATTATTGAAGAAAGGTTGTGTAGGGTATTTGGCTCATGTGGTTGACACACAAGTGGTGAGTCCCGAGATGGAGCAAATACCAGTAGTTAGGGAGTTTACGGATGTTTTTCCAGATGTACTGCCGGGTTTACCGCCGGACAGGGAGATAGAATTTGTGATTGATTTAGTACCGGGGACAGCACCGATATCGAAAGCACCATATAGGATGGCTCCGGTAGAACTAAAGGAATTGATGGTGCAATTGCAGGAGTTGTTAGACAATAAGTACATTCAGCCAAGTGTTTCTCCATGGGGAGCACCGGTGCTGTTTGTAAAGAAGAAGGATGGATCGATGAGATTGTGTATGGATTATAGAGAGCTGAATAAGGTGACAATTAAGAACAAGTACCCGTTACCACGAATTGACGATCTTTTCGATCAATTGAAAGGGGCGAAGTACTTTTCAAAGATTGACTTAAGGACTGGTTATCATCAGTTGAAAGTCAGGAAGGAGGATATACCCAAGACGGCATTCAGAACTCGATATGGGCATTATGAGTTTCTGGTGATGTCGTTTGGACTAACGAATGCGCCAGCCGCATTTATGGACATGATGAACAGAATATTCAAGCAATACTTGGATAAATTTGTAGTCGTGTTCATTGACGATATTCTGGTGTATTCCAAAACGGAGGAGGAGCATGCTGAACACCTAAGATTGGTGTTGGAGATTTTACGGAAGGAGCGGTTGTACGCTAAGTTTTCAAAGTGTGAATTCTGGTTGGAAAGAGTTCAATTTTTAGGTCATGTTATTGACAAGGAAGGAGTTTCGGTTGATCCGGCAAAGGTTGAATCGGTAATGAATTGGGAACAACCAAGGACGCCGACAGAAGTAAGAAGTTTCTTAGGGTTAGCGGGTTACTATCGGAGGTTCATTCAAGACTTCTCAAAGATAGCAACACCGTTGACCAACTTAACAAGAAAGACGGTGAAATACGTGTGGACAGAGAAGTGTGAGGAAAGTTTTCAGGAGTTAAAGAAAAGACTTAGTGAAGCACCTGTATTGACCTTACCAGACGATACAGGAGGTTTTACGGTCTACAGTGATGCATCGCACAAGGGGCTTGGCTGTGTGCTTATGCAAAACGGCAAAGTCGTTGCGTATGCGTCCAGACAATTAAAAGATTATGAGAAGGGATATCCTACCCACGACTTGGAGCTGGCAGCGGTAGTGTTTGCCCTTAAAATTTGGAGACATTATCTGTACGGAGAAAAATGTGAGATATTCACAGACCATAAGAGTCTGAAGTATATCTTCACACAGAAGGAGCTGAATATGAGGCAACGGAGATGGTTGGAATTGATCAAAGATTATGATTGTGAAATTCTATATCATCCCGGCAAGGCCAACGTAGTAGCGGATGCTCTGAGTAGAAAGAGCAGGGAGAAATTGTTCATATTGACAGATCAAGAACAATTGGTTCAAGAGATGGCTCGAATGGAGTTGGAAGTGAGAAGTCCAAACGAGTCAATAGAAGTCGAGGTGAGCCCAACCTTGTTAGATAGGGTGAAAGAGGCTCAAGACAAAGATGAGGAATGTGACAGAATCCGGAAGAGGATGACCGATGGAGAAGAGGTCAAGTTTAAAATTGATAGCATGGGATTGCTGAGATTTGAAAATCGTGTTTGGGTACCGCTAGTGCCTGAATTACGAGAGGAAATTTTGCAAGAGGCTCACAGTACTAGATACTCGATACATCCGGGAAGTACGAAGATGTATCAAGATCTACGTCAGCATTTTTGGTGGCCGAATTTAAAGAGGGAGGTTGCAGAATGTGTCAGCCGATGCCTAACTTGTCAAAGGGTAAAGGCCGAACATCAGAGACCAAGTGGATTGTTACAGCCGTTAGAAATTCCTGAGTGGAAATGGGAGCATATCACAATGGATTTTGTGGTAGGACTTCCAGCAACACAGAAGGGATATGACGCAATTTGGGTGATTGTGGATCGGCTAACAAAGTCAGCGCACTTTTTGCCGATCAAGATTAGGTTCAGTTTGGATCAGTTGGCCAAATTGTACATCAAAGAGATAGTTTCAAGACATGGGGTGCCGGTATCGATTGTGTCAGACAGAGATCCGCGCTTCACGTCAAAATTTTGGAGAAGTCTTCAGGAGAGATTGGGGACACAGTTGAGAATGAGTACAGCGTATCATCCGCAGACCGATGGGCAAAGTGAGAGAACAATTCAAACATTGGAAGATATGCTCAGGGCCTGCGTGATGGATTTCAAGGGCAGTTGGGAAATCCACCTACCACTAGTTGAGTTTGCATACAACAACAGTTATCATGCGAGCATAGGTATGCCGCCTTACGAAGCTTTATATGGCAGAAAATGCAGAACACCTCTGTGTTGGGATGAGGTAGGAGAACGCCGACTGTTGGGGCCAGAGTTGGTTCAACAGACGGTAGAAATTATCAAAGTAATAAGAGCTCGGCTAGTAGCAGCTCAAGACCGTCAAAAGAAATACGCCGATTTACATCGACAGAAACGAGACTTCGAGGTGGGGAGTTTTGTGTTCATTAAGGTATCTCCCTGGAAAGGGAAGATCAGGTTTGGAAAGAAGGGGAAATTGAGTCCAAGGTTCATAGGACCGTTCGAAATATTGAGAAGAGTGGGTGAAGTAGCATACGAGGTAGCTTTACCTCCTGAATTGGAACATATTCACAATGTGTTTCACGTGTCGGTATTGCGACCATACAAACCAGACTACAAGCACGTTATCTCCTATGAACCAATTCAAGTCGGGAAGGACTTATCATATGAAGAAGTTCCTGTTCAGATACTCGATAGGAAGGAACAGAAACTGAGAAATAAGATAATTCATTCTGTCAAAGTACTCTGGAGGAATCACGCCATTGAAGAATCTACGTGGGAATTAGAGGAGGAAATGAGGGCAAATTACCCGTTTTTATTTGAGTAACCTTATTTTTACAATTCCGAGGACGGAATTTTTATAAGGAGGGGAGAATGTAATGTCCTAGAATTTCCACATTTTTATTAATTAAAATATTAATTTAATTTCCAACGAGTTAGTTTTATGAGATTATTTAAATCTTTTTATGTGATTAATTAATTATGTGATTAAATAATTATGTAATTAATTACTAAAATTAATTAAAGGGGGTCACTAATATGTTATTAAATTAGTGAATAAACCCTAAAGTTTTAATATCAAAATAATTGATAAGTTTCCTATTATTTAAATATTCAATTAAATTGAATATAATGAGTGAATTAAATATAATAAATTAATTAATATGATTATTAATTAATGTAAATAATGTGAAATATTAATAATAATATTTATTAGTCCATTTAGTAATTTAATACTTATGGGTTAAAATATTTAATTATTTATTCAATCTAATTATTTATTTAACATGGATTGAATAATTAATGTGTAAATTATTAAATTAGCCCAACATGGGCCAATTAGTAGCCCAAGTGGGGAATAATAAAATTTGACAATTTAGTAGCCCAAACAATTTAATAGAAGCCCAATTGGTATTTTAAATTAAAGCCCAATGATTGGCCCACTTGAAAAATACTTAAATTAACTTATTAATTATAAAAAATAAAAATGTGTCAAAAATTTTGGGACATAGAGGAAGCTACCAGCCGACAAGAGGGAGGAGAGAGAATGAGTTATTATTATTATTATTATTATTATTTGATTTTTCATTTAATTAATAAAAGGGTTGCTTGTTTTCTTTTTGTAGTACATGCACCATGCTTCTTTTCACCTAATGTGGTTAACTTGTGTAAGTATCCAATAGGTGCATGATGGGCTAAAATTATTAAATATAATTTGTGTATCTAGTAATATTTCAAGTATACTTGAAATGTGAGATATACTTCATTTTATTTTTCAAGCAAAAGAGAGGTAGAGAGAGTTGAGAGAAAACTTTAAGTGAGAGCATAATATTTGAGAGATCAAGTAAGAAGAAGAAATCCTAAGTTAGTTCATGCCATCCTCCTTCACAACATATTTTGGAAAGAAGAGGAGAATAGCTATCAAAACAAGGTAGTTATTTTTAAACCCTAATCTTGTTTTTCTTTCAAGTTATAGTATAAATATTAGTGTAATAATTTCTATGGTTAATATCATGCTATGTATGTTTATATAGTTGATCATGTGTTTAACTTATGTGTTATGAGTTTTATTGAATGAAAAACATGTATTTGGTTGTGTGAAAATAAATCTCAATATAATGATTAACTATAATTTTTGATAATATTTAGATTTGATGTTCTAATATTATAGAACATTAAATCATGAGAAAAACAAAGTTTGAATCACTCAAAATGGAGTTTTATACAAAAAGTTATGATTTATGGTAGTTTATGTGATGTAAAAATTTTTATAAAAAAATATTGATATTAAATCATGAAAAATTAATTTTTCATGTTATAAATTAATATAAGATGATTGGTAATTTTTTTGGATTTTTATTGAAGAGTTAAAGATTTATTGAAGGTATATTTTTATTTAAAATGGGTAGCCGGAAACACTGTTCACGTTCTGCGGGAAGAAAAAAATTTTAAGGCTTTCCGCGCAATGCGCGGCTGCCACTGTTCACCGAGGACGCGGAGCCAAACGACGTCGTTTGGCGTCCGTAGAAAATTCACTCCGCGCGTACGCGCGGAAGCCGTTTCCGGCTTTTCAAAAACGGCGTCGTTTTGACCCGTAACAAACCAAAACGCGCGCAATGCGCGGTAAGAAACTTTTCGGCGAAATTACCATTTTGCCCCTCCGTGTTTTTCTTGGCAGAATTACCATTCTGCCCTCGGTCCGGTTTTTCAACTTATTTACGAAAATGCCATTCGGGTTAATTTTAATTAATTTAAATATTTGAAAATTAATTTAAAATTATAACAAAAATAATAATAATACAAAAATAATATTGGGGAGGATATTTTTCATAAAGTTTAATATTTAAATATTTTAAATATTAATCTAGTTAGCTAAACCATGGTTAGGTTAAATAAATTTATTATTTATTTATTATTTTAAATGTTAATAATAAATAAAGATGATAAATTAGCAATTATTATTTAATGCCTATTAAATAATATTTAAAGAGAGATAAAATTTATAAATTAATTATTTATTATTTAAATATTATTAAATAATAAATAAAGATAATTAAGTAATTAATTATTATTTAATTAACATTAAATAACGATTAATGGAAATTAAGTTATTAGAGTAATAATTTATTATTTAATTTAAATAATAAATAAGAATGATTTGATTATTATTTAACCTTAAATAATAATTAAAATTAATTAAATAATTAATTATTATTTAATTGACATTAAATAATAATTAAAGAGGATTAAGATTAGTAAACTATTATTTAATTTCCTTAATTAAATAATAAGTAAGTTTAATTACTTGGTTAATTATTGGTTGATTAACATTAAATTAAAGAAGGTTAAAACTAAGTTATAATTATTTATTATTTAATTATAATTAAATAATAAGTAAGTACAATTAGTTATTATTTATTTTAAATAATAACTAGAGTTAATTAATTAATTTCTATTTAATCAATATTAAATAGTAATTAAATAGAGATTAAGTTAATAAAATAAATTGAATTTAATTATGATTTAATTAAACAATTGTAATAAGTTGTTTAAGGGTTTAATAAGTGTCCAACACTTAAGAAAAATATTTTCTAACTTATTAAATTATTAACCTAAAATGATTAAGTGTCTATAAGGTTAATAATATTGTTTTGACTAATGTAATTTATGTGTTAGTACTTATGTGGTAAATAAGTTCATTATTAAGCGTATAGTTATGCAAATACGCCGTACTAATTATTAGACCGACTTTATTAATGTTAGGTCTTTCAAAGCAAGTTAGTTAAAGCTAGACAATTATTGTAGCTGAGCAAACAGGCAAGTTCTCTAACCCTACTCAATTATTATCGTTGAACAAGTTTCCATACTTGTATTTATTGTTAAAGCTTGAAGTGGTTTAATTATTTAAAATTATTCCACATCCATATTGTTTATACAATCGCACTTAGTGCATTTGAAGCTTGTTAGTTCTTGATTCATGAACTGTATTAAAAATGTCTGAAGCTAATAGTTCAGCTAGACATTGCGTTTCTAAATTCAATAACTTGAATACTTTTAAAAGCTTATCCAAACCATTGTTGGGTGCGGATTTCTTATATTAAGTCTGAGAATTGAACAACCCTAAATTAGGGGATTTTGTGTCGGGAAACCGACTTTGGGCGCCAGTGACTAAATGTAATGCATATACAGCGGGTTGAATAGGCTGATCCCCTTGAAAACCAAACAACTCAAAGGGTCAGAGGAAACTCTATTATACCCTAGTTAGTTCAGGGTCCTTAGTGACCACTCAGCATTTTAAGATTCAAATATTCTGTTTATTAAAATTTGAATCCTGTTTCATTCACAATTGTTATATCTATTGTTGAATCATTGTTGATATTTCCCATTCATTCATGATATATTAAATCTATATGATTGTTTTAAACTTGCTGAGCAAACTAGTTGCTCATTCTTGCTATATCATGAACCATTTTTCAGATAATCCTGATTGCTCCAGGAAGGATAAGGGAAAAGGAAAGGCCAAAGCTTAAGTAGCTTATGCATGCTAGTTAGATCTTTATTTATGTATTTACGGTTGTTAAACCTTTTGTAATTCCTTATGATAGGAACTGTTTTTATGTTAAGGTTGATAGACCCTGGTATTGTAACCTTTTGAAGGGAACCAATATGTATTATTCCGCGATATTTAAATGCAATGTATGTATTTAATTGTTAGTAATGTGTTGAATAGTGAGAACCAAACTCGAGGTTATGGAACCCGGATTTGGGGTCGTCACACTTTCTCTCTCTCTCTCTCTTTTATATATTATTTTAATTTTTAGATGTAAACTTAGATATATACATAGATATATTTGTAATATAATTATCGTAAGGAGATAAATACGTACGGCCATCACCAGGTTTTAGCCGAGGCTAGGGCCGAGTAAAAAATAGGTAAAATTGAATTACCGAATGGAATTAAAAAAATTATTTTAATTATTCGGTTATTTTGCTTAATTCAATTTTAATTGCTTAATTATTTTATTATTTGTGTTCGGTTTTAATTTTTAAAATTATGTTAATCAGATACTCAAATAACTGAATTAGATATTTTAAAAAAATAACTTTGTCCTATGATTATATACTTATATATTGTTAAATTAAAATTATTAATTTATGAAGTATTATGGTTGTGGATTATGGTTAAATATTATTTGAAAACTCTATTACAAAATTTGAAATGAATTTTTTTGTTTAATAAAAATAAATTTATATTTTAGTTATACACCGAATAATCAAATAATATAATTTGATTATTTAATTTTAATTATTCAATTGGTACTAATTTATAATATGTGTTAAAATAATAAAATTTAATATTTAATTATAACCAAATAAACAATTTAATTCAGTTAATAAGAATACTCACCCCTGGCAAAGGGGTACACCTGCATTCTGCCCCTCTTTTAAATCTTTATAATATTTGTTGCCGGCTCAATATCCCTCCCTTTTACAAAATTTAATTGTAGTAAAAACTAAAATAAGAGATACATAAAACTTTTTAAAAGTAATATCTGAATCAAATTAAAATTTATATACATTTATTTAAATTTTAAAATCAAGAAATTTGATAATTAGTGATATCTCGCAATTAATTTTTAATAATTATACCTACTTAAATGGAACTAATTAATTTTATACTCTCTTCGTTCAAAAAATAAATAAATTCAATTATTCAATTTTTCAAAGCAATTTTAGGTATTTCATTTACTCAATTTTTCAAAGCAGATTGTTATACCCTAAAATTCAAAATCAATTTTAATTTATTGAATTTTGATTAACGTCGTAGTCTATATTAAAAGGTATTAATATTAAGTACAAAATAAATAAATTAAATTATAATTTAATTTTTAAATTTTTATATATTAACTCAAATTCAACTCGACGTCATTTTTTTAATTAGATGAAGTATTTATTCTAAGATTTCACAATTAAAGTAAAATGTACTATCTCATTTTTTAAAAAATTATAGAACAAAGAGAGTAATAATAAAATAAAAAATACATGAAGCATTATTATGGTTGGCCAAGAAATTTTCGGGCCTTTGACACGTACTTATAAGTTGGTCAATCTAACTTATAAATAGTTAAGTTAAAAAAAGTATTTGGGATAAAAAATAATTTTTGACTTATAATTTAAAAAAAAGTCATAAAAATAAGTAACAAATTGTTGTTTAAAAAAAATGGCTTATAAGTCATTTTTTTTAAGTTGGTCAACTCAAATAAAATGACAAAAATATTCTCTTTTATTTTTTTAATGTTCTTCTTATTAAAGGACATTTTAATAATTCTTACATTTTACTTAACTTATTATTTGCCAAACACATTTACAACTATTACTTATAATTTTCGATTTATAAATAAAGGTGATGTCGCGTACTTTTATTTATAAATTTAACTTATAAATCTACTAAAATTTTAATTTTAAATCAAAAATAAAAATCATTCTCGAACGAACCCCTTCCTTATCTCCTCCTCCTTTTCTCTTTCTTCCTTTCTTAAGCTTGCGCCCCATCACGAGTCCTTCTCATTATTTTCTGAGCTAGACAGCCATTAGAAAATTTTCGAAGTTCAGACTGCAAAAATTTTACGCCAAACACCAAGCAACCCTATCCACCCACTTGAGATCATCCAGGTTTCTTGAACTAATTCATCCATATCATCGTGCCCTTGATAAATATCACCTCTTTTCTATTCTGAAAATCAAATCCATCCACCAAAATGGTTACAAAGAGAGATCGCGAGCGTGAGAAAGGTGACAGCTCCTCATCAATGGTGCCACCGCAAGCTGCCGGAAAAGCCAAGATGTGGGAAGATGATCAGCCGGACGAGCATTTGGCCGTCTTGGGTTACAAAGTCCGGTCATCTGATATGGCCGACGTAGCACAGAAGCTAGAGCAGCTTGAGATGGCTATGGGTACCAATACTGAAGATGGGATTTCTCAGCTTTTGGATACAGTTCATTACAACCCTGCTGACATTTCTCGGTGGGTTCAGAGCATGCTGTCGGAGCTCGGCACCGCCATTACTACTTCCGATCAGAATGCTCTGGCGCCGCCAAATGAATCTTCCTCAACTATTATCGATTTCACGAATGGGAAACAGAGTAATCAGATCTACGCCGACGATTCTGAGTATGATTTGAGAGCAATTCCCGGTGATGCTATTTATGTAAAGGAGAATAGAGCTGATAGTACTAGAAATTGTGGGAATAAAAGAAAGAAATCATCAGCCGTCTGTGAAATAACTGAGAGTTCTTTAGCTGCACCGGCAGTGACAGCTGAATCAGGGCGGCCATTGGTACTTGTAGATCCACAGGAGGCCGGAATCCGACTTGTGCACACCCTAGGAGCTTGTGCCAAAGCAATTCAGGAGGAGAATTTGAAGCTGGCTGATGCACTTGTGAAGCACATAGGACTACTGGCCGCGTCTCAAGCCGGAGCAATGAGGAAAGTCGCCACGTACTTCGCCGGAGCTTTGGCTAGGCGGATTTACAAGATTCATCCTCGGGATTCGTTGGAGATTTCGGAATCCGATATTTTGGAGATGCATTTCTATGAATCGTGCCCGTATTTAAAATTCGCCCACTTCACCGCAAATCAGGCGATTTTGGAGGCCTTTATTGGTATGAATAGAGTTCATGTCGTAGATTTTAGCCTAAAACAAGGTATGCAGTGGCCAGCGCTTTTGCAAGCGTTGGCGCTGCGGCCCGGCGGACCGCCAGCCTTTAAACTGACAGGAATTGGCCCGCCACAGCCGGATAACACAGATGTTCTGCAGCAAGTGGGGTGGAAGTTGGCACAATTGGCAGAAACTATTGGGATAAAGTTTGAATTTCATGGGTTTGTCGCAAATTCGTTGGCGGATATCGATGCATCTATGCTCGATATTCGCCCGAGCGAGGTGGAAGCCGTGGTGGTGAATTCAGTTTTTGAGCTGCACAGATTATTAGCTGGGCCTGGGGCAATTGAGAAAGTTCTGAATTCTATCAAGGCCATGAAACCAAAGATTGTGACTATAGTTGAGCAAGAATCAAACCACAACGGGCCGGTGTTTTTGGACAGGTTTAACGAGGCTTTGCATTATTATTCTACTATGTTTGACTCGTTGGAGTGTTCCGGGTTGACTCAGACAAATAATACTCAGGATTTGTTGATGTCCGAGGTTTATTTGGGATGGCAGATTTGTAACGTGGTGTCTTGTGAAGGAACGGACCGAGTCGAGCGACACGAGACATTGAGTCAGTGGCGAGCGAGGATGGGTAATGCCGGGTTTGAACCGGTTCATCTCGGATCCAACGCTTACAAGCAGGCCAGTATGTTACTTGCTTTGTTTGCGGGTGGGGACGGGTATGGGGTCGAAGAAAATGATGGGTGTCTCATGCTTGGTTGGCATACTCGCCCACTCATTGCCACCTCGACTTGGCAACCCGCCGTTGAGGATTTATAGTGAGCTCTTTGAGTGAGTTTACTTGGACGAACTAAGCTACAGCCTACAGCCGATTACTGCTGACGGCTACCATACAGAGTGGAAATATGCTGAGGTGGTGGTGTGAAACTGAAAGAGGACAATGAGTGATACAGCTCTTTACGAGTCAATTTCTGATTTTTACTTTCTTACCTCTCTCTTAAGTCCGTCTCTTTTACTTTTTACCCTTTTAAGTTTCTTTTTCCTGTTTTTACTTTTATCCTTTGGGAGTTCATGTACTTTTGCTAGCAGTTTTATCTATTTTGTAAGAAAAGTGAAAACCCCTTTATCTCAAGGGTGGGTAATGACATGGTCAATGTGTTTATATTTTGACTTGGAGTCAAATGTCAATCACTTTCAGATACTGGAACTCTATAAATCCAACCGAGGTACATGAGTTTTTGGCTAAAGATTTCAACCACCTAAAATTGATATTTTTTCATTACTGGTGTTGGTTCCTTTTTAAGGAGTTGCTCCATATAAAAGTTGGTTAGAAAATACACATGGAACATGTAAAAATGGCAACTTTTTACTTGGTTATTTTAACCGGTCACATAATGGGTTAAATTAACATTTCTTTTTCTTTTTCAGTGAACTGAATTCTAATTTATATATATATATATATATATATATATATATATATATATATATATATATGTATATATATTATTGAACTAATTTTTTGTATATTTAAATCATTGAACTAGATTTGTTTTTATAAAATTTTAATTTTTCATCCATGATTGTATAAATTTAATGAATTGATAACGTGGCATGTCTCGTAGACAATTTAACTTGGCATGACATGTCATCAGTCTATTAAATTTTAACAGTTATGGACAAAAAATTCAAATTTTATAAAAAAAATAGTTTAATAATGCGGTTATAAAAAAAATCAATTTAATAATATATATATATATATATATTCGGTTAAATAGGAGAAATTTGATTTAACCCGGCACATAATTTAAGGAAAATAAGTTCAATTATTGCATTTTGTTCCTTTCTTTAATATATGGGAATAAAGGACTATGACCTAATAAACTTAAAATAATTGAATAATTTGAATTCAACATAACCTTTTTTTCCCCTTTTTTTAATGGTGATGTATTAAGCACAACTTAAAGGAATCTATACTGTTCCACAATAACATTCAGTAGTACAACTTTGAAGTGTAAAGTCCCTAGCACGAAGTACTATAGTACAAAACTTGTTATGTCTGCAAACAACTTTACAGTAACTTGGTTATTAAGATAAACTCATCGTATCTTCAGTTACACAAAAAATTGTATATTCTTGATATTTATCTGAATTAATTGTGACATTCCAATTAACGCGAGATCTTACGTCTAATTTTATAACTATGAATTGTACTGTAACTAATTAAGCTCTTCAATCTTATGTTTCATTATATATATTGTTGGGATGTAAATATCTTGGGTGATGACTCACCATACTTTATGAGATTTTTGAGATAGTGAGTCACCTCTGAAAATATCTTTGTAATAATTAAACATTATATTTAGGGGAGACGATTACTTTATGTGTTTTATATACTAGGAATAGGAAGAAGAGAAAAAAAGGTCAGTCAAGATCGAGAGAGTAAATATCAAACCAGAGAAGAGAGAGAGAATATACATCACATATACTAAACTCAAAAGATACAGTTTAACCTAAATACTCCATCTTGGTCATACGCCGACATATATCGATATACACTGAGTTATGGTGATATACAACGTGGACACACAAGCACCATTTATACACGTCGTTGGGCATCGAAGGGTAGTGTTATGCGTCTGGTGTATATTGAAGGGTAGACATATACACCACGTGTATGAAGAAATATTGTTGTGTCTCGTTACAAATCATTATATATCGGTATACGTCGGCCCCTGTACGGATGAGTATTTTCTTTGTGAGGATGTTTTCCGGTATCATTCTAGTGGATTTCTGGCGTATCACCCGTGGTTTTCTCCCGATTTGGGTTTTCACGTTAAATCTTGTGTTCTTATATTTTGAGTTCTTTCTTTACAGTACAATTTATATTTCCAGCATGTATTGACGCACTTTTTGGCCTGTTCTTTTGGTGGTTTTGTCAGATGCAAAATTTGGCGTTAACGTTGGCGCTAGAAGGAGGGCGGGCGACGGCCACAGTAATTTCAAATAACCAAATTATTTCTAAAATAACTTTTATGACGGTTCAATTATCCAACTGAAGGAGAATATTACATCTAAAGCTAAGTTGTTCCCATTTATTAAATATTATAATAATTTTTTGTTTACTACATGTATGCTTATGTAATTTAAATATAATATTAATATATATTTATTGGTCCTTTTTCTCTCTCCTCGACGGTTTAAGTTGGTGAAGGACTTGATGGGTGGAAATCGGTGGCCTGTATCAGCAACTTGGAGGGAGCTTGACGGCCCGGGGTTCTACGGCTTTGTGTTGTTACCAGCCCAGCAGTTGGGTGTGCGGGTTCGGCAGTGGATCAAGGGCTGTTCAGCAAGGGCTCGGCAAGCTCGTAACAGCTCAACGTGTCGGCAGGTGGTGTTGGGTCTGGGTTGGCCTCGGAGTGCTGTTGGTGCTCGGTCTTGGCAGTTCGGCTCCTCGGTATGGCGGCTCGAACTTGGTAGTCCGACATCAGCTTGGTGGTTCGGAAGAAGTTCAGCAGCGGCCTCGGCAGTGGCTTGGCAGTGTCAGGCTCTGTGGTCCGAGAAGGGCTCGTTGATTCGGGTCGGCAGCGTTGGGTCGGCCGTTAGCGGGGTGGTTCAGCAAATTGGCCTGGGTCGGAGCTTGGTGGTTGGGGAGGAGCTCGGTGGCTCGGGTTGGGGCTCGACAGTCCTTGGTGGCTTTCGGCTGTTGGGGCTCGGCAAGCTCATGGCAGCTTAACGTGTCGGCAGGTGGTGTTGGGTCTGGGTTGGCCTCGGAATGCTGTTGGTGCTCGGTCTCAGCAGCTCGGCGCTGGCTCCACCTTGGCAACAGTTCGACATGTCAACCGTGTTCCAGCAGCTGCTTAGTGACCGGGTTAGCTCGGCGACGGCGCGATAGGGACTCGGAGGGAGTTTGACAGCTTGGTGGCTGGGTTGGCTCGGCGGCGGTTAGGTTGGCTTGGCGGTCGGTGCTTAACCCAGTGGCTCAGCGGTGTTGGTGGAATTGGCATCGGCGGTGGTGGCAGCAGCGGCAGGGGTGGCGGAGATGGTGCTCTTGAGGAGAAGGCGAGCTCGGTTGTCGATGTTTTTGAGTCATCCTTTAATGTTATAATTCTGGATGTTGGAGAAAATTATTGAAAACATAAAAAATATGTGAACTGTTGCACAACAGTGGGTGGGTCGGCATACTTTGTATCTGACTTTTATATTACTCTCCTGTTATAAATTTTTATAACAGGAGAGTGGGGGGCAATGTTGGGATGTAAATATCTTGGGTGATGACTCACCATACTTTATGAGATTTTTGGGGTAGTGGGTCACCTCCGAAAATATCTTTGTAATAATTAAACATTATATTTAGGGGAGACGGTTACTTTATGAGTTTTATATACTAGGAATAGGAAGAAGAGAAAAAAAGGTCAGTCAGGATCGAGAGAGTAAATATCAAACCAGATAAGAGAGAGAATATACATCACATATACTAAACCCAAAAGATACAGTTTAACTTAAATACTCCATCTTGGTCATACGCCAATATACACCGATATACACTAAGTTATGGTGATATACAATGTGGATACACAAGCACCATTTATACACGTCGTTGGGCATCGAAGGGTAGTGTTATGCGCCGGGTGTATATTGAAGGGTAGACATATACACCACGTGTATGAAGAAATATTGTTGTGTCTCGTTACAAATTATTATATATCGACATATATCGGTATACGTCGGCCCCTGTACGGATGAGTGTTTTCTTTGTAAGGATGTTTTCCGGTATCATTCTAGTGGATTTCTGGCGTATCACCCGTTGTTTTCTCCCGATTTGGGTTTCCACGTTAAGTCTTGTGTTCTTATATTTTGAGTTTTTTTTTACAGTACAATTTATATTTCCAGCATGTATTGAAGCACTTTTTGGCCTGCTCTTTTGGTGGTTTTGTCAAGTGCAAAATTTGGCGTTAACATACATATATATATATATAATAAAAACAAATCCATTTGGAATTTGAAAGCATAAATAGAGTTCAGATTCTTCCAACTTAATCTAATGGCTCACATTTTATCTCAAAAAAAAATTCTGGCCCAAATCAAATTCACTCATACACAATAATAATAATAATAATAGTAGTAGTAGTAGTAGTAGTACTAATAATACTAATACTAATAATAATAATAATTAATATGATAATAGTAATAATATTAATAAAAATAAAAATACTAATAATAATATTAATAATAATAATATTAATACCGATAATAATAATATTTATAATTTTTATATTTTATATTTTTCTTAATAATAATACAGATAATAATAATATTTTTATTTTTTAAATTTTAATCTAATTTTAATATAATTTTTTGTTAGTAATAATAATAATAATAATAATAATAACAATAATAATTATAATAATACTGATAATAATAATAATAATATCTATAATAGTAATAATAATAATAATAATAATATAGATAATAATAATAATAATACCGAAAATAATAATAATAATAACAACTATAATAATAATAATAATAATACCGATAATAATTATATTTATAATTTTTATATTTTATAATTTTTTTAATAATAATATTTTTATTTTTTAAATTTTAATTTATTTTTTTATTATGTTATGTCTTCAGACACGGACAATTACTAATATATATTAAATAAAAAGTATTATTTTACGTAATAGTCAAGAATCAATATACAGTAACTAAGCTAAAAGCTGATCTGGCTCTTCACCTCCATCAAAAGCATGAAATGTCAGTAGAGTTGGCCTTACTATGTGATTTCTTGAATCCTAGTCTACTATAAGTTGCCAGTATGCCACTACTAGTGCTACTACATTTTTGTTATCAAAATTCTTTTGTTCCTCAACTGCCTTATTAATTGATCATACCATATTCTCAACAGTCTAAGCTTTTTTTAATACAAGTACAAGTAAGGTATAAAATGATCTAAATGCCCTCGATCAAACACTTTAGACACACCACATTAGAGATTAAGTTGGACTCAAGTAATTTGCCTTTGCCAAATCCAACAATCAAATTTTAACTTTTTCTAAAAAATAGTAACTGTAATAAAAAAACTATAATGCCAAGTAAATATTCTTATGATGTTACCAAACACTTTTATAAACTCAAATTTTCAATTTAAGTTTTGGGTCCAAGTGTATGTTTGGTTATATAGTGTTTATAGCGTTTAGTAGTAAGCAGTTTATTTTTGATATTATAATTTATTTAATTCTTAAACGTAATATTTTATAGTAAGATACAATATATCAAAAATAGTTTCAAACACTCTCGCCTTGAACGCTCAAAACGTACAAACCTTAAGTAGCTAAAAAAAAATATATACTAAAACAGCTTTTTGGAACTTGGGGTAGACCCATAATAGTTGATTAGGGTAGTTCCTTATGTGCTGAATAACAAATTTTAGACTAAGAATTCAGAACTAAATAATTTTAAATTCATGTCGTATGGAAACTTTATTGGGATCTTTTCGGGAAGGAGTATATAATAAGATAAGGTTTCCTGATTAAAAGATAACTTTTCCTTTATTTGTAATCATGGGTTTGTTTATTTAGTACTGCATTCTTTTTTGGTCTATAGCTTGTTCAATAAAAAAGTTTAGGATGGATATATACCATAGTCTAAATCCTTGGTTAGTGTTATTAGTTGGTCAGTGGTCACAATATTCACCAAACTTTATCAACTCATTTTATCCGTTCTCAAGGATCAAACCCTTTTTGGCAAAGAAGATTAAACTTCAAATGATTCAATTGTTGAATGTGATTGACCCTGATGGAAATGAATCCACTCAAATTGCTCTATCCTTTATTTTCTGGAAAGAAGAAAAGGAAAAAGGTAAGAAAAAGTCAAATTAAAATTAAAATTAAAAGTAATACTCAAGAGTATGACTCGTTTTAACCAACAAAAACACGTAAAGTAATTTAGTTGGCCAATTTATTTCTATTAGCATATAATTAAAGGAGTAACGTTCAAGTATCGTTATTACAAAATGTACAAACATATCTCTAGAGTAAAATAATAGACATATTTATACTCTTTTTTTACGGTTAGTTGACACAAATATTTCTTTTCATTATCATATAGGTACCATATGATTCCAGTCTCACTAGTTACAAAATTATAGCAAAGGAGGTGCTAATAAATCCCGTCTTTTTATTGATAAAGATTTTACACGAATAACAACAAAAATATAGTACTTTGTTTTTAAAAAAATAAGAGCAAATTATAAAAATTGATTTGAAGTCCTTTTGGTATAAAAGTCAACAAATCTCAGACAACGTAATCTTGGATAGTCATTTGAGAAGAAATGGATCGGAATTATTGAAGAAGCTCTCAAGTGCTAATGTCGACATTAATCAGTTACTCAAAGGTCACATTACGCGTTCTACACTAACCTCACAAATTTAGTCGGTTGATTTCTTCTATCTTTTTCCAGTTAGTTGCTTTCATTCTGTACCAAGTCTTACCATTTTCCTTGATTTTACACCCCCACATTCTTTCCCAAGAGCCAATAATTTAACAACAAATTAGAAAGATCGTGTCACAACACGGTACGGGTGCCGAAAAATTTAAGACTCTTTTTCTCTTCACACTTTATCTTTATAGCGTTATTTTTTATTCTGATGAAATATTTCTCTAAACTTTTTTGTTATTTTTAATCTTTTATTTTGTTTTTTTGGGGATTTTTTTTCCTTCTAGCTTTTGGTTAGCTAACCATCTCGTTTTTTCTCCACTCTTGGCATGTGAATCATTTTTTTCCTTTAAAGAACTTGGATTCTTTTTATGTAAAGAGTTATTTTTGTCTACAGTAATTAATAATTATAAATATGTTTATTAGATGTGACATGTCTCTTACAGTTAATTCTTGATTTTTTTTTTTTTTTTTTTTACTTAGATCACGAAAGTTTATAACTTTTTTATTCCTTCTTTATAAATGTTCCCTCTAATTCTATCAAACATTTAGTTGGAATATTTCTAATTGAATGAATGGATCTTATTTGATCTACTTCCCAGAAGGCCAGAATTTGTCACCAAACAAATAAAATTAAAAGCATTAGGTGAATATAATCCTACTAGTCATGGATTAATCTGTCACCAATTTAGCAAAGAGTACTATTGGGCTATATATTTTTACTTAAAACAAATAGGCTAATGTTATTGGACTTTATGTCTTTAAAACCCATTTAACTTGATAGCCCCTCCTAAAAAGGTTTGGTCCACTGTACTCAATACTCTGGATCATTTAATAACGTGTCAATTATACAATAGTTACCACTCATACATTCAAACCGAATATTACATCACATAATGAGGATCGTGTACCATTACTCCGATCATAACCGTTGTACATATTTAACGGTTAGAGGAATATGACGACTATAAAAAAAAGTTAACAATTCAGGTATAATCTAATGTCAAATTTATCTACTAAGCTTTAAACACCTCTATTGTTAATATTTTCTTAAAATTTGTACTTACTTTTACGTCGGAGTTATCTCCCAACGGTCCAAGTTGTCAAACTCGCAATTTTTCACTTATGGAGATTATTGTCATTGACGATAGTCAAACGTGTGACATATTCGAGCATTAACAAGTAACATGAATTTGCCTTTAAACGAGGACCTTAAAATAAGAACCCAATCTCTCCATGTGCATAATGCTCCCCAAAATACATTCAGTGTACAAGATTAGCTATAGAAGGGGATGTATCCGGCTTCAGTTTGCTGCCTCTATTATTTAGGGTCCCAATTCCAAAGCAAAAGCTTTTTGTGCTTACTGTTGTTGGGGCAGCTTTGGTCCTAGAAAAGGAGAAGAATAATGGATTGTGGGCTCTATGTGGCCTTTTTAGGTGCAGTTGTTGCGTACTCAAACCGACTCCCACATGTTCTTTATATATGATTTTGGGACAAAGAAGTCTCAACTCCATCAACTAACTATACATCTTTTAGAGGCCCAAATGGAAATTCTATCTTGATGTAATGAATTTGTTGAGATACCAATTATTACTTCGGATAATTGATATATGATTTTGAGTTAAATGTTTTAATATAAAATCAATTGAGTAATTTTAATTATCTGCAAGTTCTAATGACACACATTTTACGTGGAGACTCGATATATTATGTCCATGGACTATAATCATTTTTAATTAATTTTAAATTTTACTTTAGCGTGACAAAAATGATAAAAACTTTAAGTTGCTTAGTTTTGTTATTAGAAAACGGTAGTTTAGGTCCTTTAGGCCATCTCCAACAGATGGACTATCCTATGGACTATATTTAGTCCATATGACATCAGCAAATGTCCTTTAATCTTCTATCATTCCAGCAGATGGACTATCCCATAGACTATAATATAAAAAGATTAAAATATCAAATAAATTCAACAAAACTTCTATCATCTTTCAACTTTTCTATTTAAATATTAGTAAATTTATAGTCCATGGACTATCTCATTCATAGATATAATCTTTTGAGGATATTAAATATAGTCATGAATTATATTTAATCCATCTATTAAAACGAAAAAATAAATCCTAAACTAAATATAGTCTAAGAAACTATTACTAGATATGCTCTTAGAACCCACCAGCCATATAGTGTGAATTAAAGTATCGACTTATCCGGCTAACTTTTTCACAGATGGAGTTGTATTAATGGGATTTTCCGTATGGTACTGGAAAATCTGAATTTGATTTTCTCAGCTTTTGCCTCTTTCCATGATTTGATTGGGCTCCAACTGTCAACTCATGGTTGGGCAATCGATTGACAATATCTACTTTTGGAGAAGAGAGATAAGAGAGAACCAAAAGATGAGCGTGAAGAATTATGTTCCCCGTCGTATATGTGCAATAAGTAGTTATGAAATTTGTTAAATGGTTAATGTTTTCACCCCGCAGTAAGAAAAAATAAGGAGAGGATGACTCTTTTCTGAAAATGGCTTAATAATTACAATTATTTTATTTAAATTAATGATAGGACTCTTAAATTTTTTATCTCAAATAAATCTTAAATAACATAACATTAAATATTTTAATAATAATTTATAATATAATCAATCACGTAAAATCTCCTCAATTAATATTATGGTCACATATCATTTAAAGCATATATGTGTAGGTCGAGTCAGAAAGCTGGTCTAACGAATGGTCAATTCTCGTTCAAAAGAACAGTACGACCACATAAACCGTAAATGCGTTAATATAATGTACCAAAAAATCTATAATTTATAATAAAATAAATAACAAAGCTACTTTATCCAAATTTACCTGATTAATAGGCTTTTGTTGAACAGAGAGGAAACGGACGACAAGTGACTTCCTATCTCTCGACAAAGATAATGTGAGTGTGCGGTTGTGTTTCGCTATAGAATATATCAGCCCAATTTCCTTTTCTTTTCTACTGCACTTGCTTTATATTTGAGATATTTTTTGAAACCAAAATTATGAGTCTACTATCACCCACTTACTTATAATCATATATTTTCAAATTTTAATTAAGTCTACAATTCAAAGAACTAACTAGACTTTGATAATATACATGTAATAATCGGCACAAGTGATTAGTTCACTAATTAAGTGATCACCCTTCCATAACATTTGATTAGGGTTTGAGACATATACATTTTTTTCTTGTAAAAGGGTAATACACTTTGGAACTAAATTATAGAATTATTATTTATTTTTTAAAGTCAATTTAATAATATATTTAAACTAAAATTTTGATATGAAAATTAATAATAACGAAATAATAAATTTTATAATTAGTAGTACTTCTTATACAGTTTATAATATTTATTATTACATTGATTAAATGTAAATTAACTTATATTAACTTTAAATTTAAAAATATTTAAAATTAACTTTAAAAATTCACTAATATTCTTATCTTAAAAAATGAAGCCCACAACAGCCTTGTCCCAGCCAACTTAAGAAATTGGTGGATTAAACTGTTAACAACTCTCGACTGGTTCAAGAATCCAGATATATAAATTTCCTCAAAACGTAAAAACCTATACGAAAGCCCATTTGCCATTTCCATAGTAAACCAAATATTTCTTATTTTTTTATAATGAATATCATAATGCTGGCCCAAGTTTTAGCTTACTCATGCTGGACTGTGCAATTATGCCGGCCCACTTCTTAGGCCTGCCCAATTCCCTCCATGAATAAGGTCGCATTCGTCTCCAAACAAAATACTTACAGGTCAAGAATAATTTTAATATTATTTTACTTCTTGGATTATATTGAAAATGTGACGCCCCCAAATCTGGGCCCACACAGCCCAAACTTGAGTCGTCAAAATACTACAACAAAATTATTACAACAAAGCACAACGTACAACAATACAGTGTATAATAATACACAACTAAGTCTTCATTATTATTGCCACACTATTTTACAAAACGTGAAGACTATGATAACTATTCCTCGGACCCTCACTCCATTCCCCGGCTAGACCCTGTTATGTTTCCATCTCCTGTTGAAAAACAATGGAACAAAAGAAAGGGTGAGCTCAAATAGCCCAGTAAAGAATATCATGACTAAGATAATGACGAATAAATTATCATTAGTCTTCAACAGTTGAGTTCTTGATAGAATACAATAGACTACAAGGTTTATATCAAAAACTGCAGTTAAATTCTTAAACAACGTTCAGATCAATAATAGCAGCGGAATGAGTAATCTATTAGAAGAATAATGCAGACTATAATGTCCACTCGGTTCTCTTTTTAGGAAAAACATCATCAACTTTTATCATCTGAAATATCATTAGTCAAGATAATACAAATTCACAGTTCCTGATCATAATCATGCACATCAACAGTTCATCTTTGTACTACGGGCCAAAGATATTCAATATAGCACCAACGGTCATGATTATACCAGATTCAGCCTTTGGTCATAATCATACCAAACAACAGTTCATCTTTGCACTACGGGCCAAAGAGAACATTCACCACGTGCCATAAAAGACACCGAACAGATGTATCGCCTTTAACCTATTATATCGCCTTTAACCTATCATCTGTTCAACAAATATATCACATCTGTGCCCCCGGCCACAGATATTCACAACAGCTTGATTTTTGGATGATTAGAATGATATAAATGATGAACAGAAGAAATAGGATAACAATAAGTATCGGAAGTTTACTTTGTACAGATTCAAATAATGTCCAAATTGTCAACATGATGTGGAGTGAAATTCAAGATCCACAGTTCAGAATAACGGTTACAATTCAATAGAAAGGTTCACGTAAATAGGAAGGTTCAGTTGAAATAATGAAGTTCAACTATTATGGAACATATAATATTTTCAGGAATTATAGAAGCAATAGTTCCATAATAAATTTTGATTTAGGAGTATGAAAGAAAATAATATCCCTTACCGTAGCAGGTTTGATTAACAAAAGGTGAAGGAAATTAATACAAAGGGTTATTCACCAACAGGCGGCAATCCGCTCCGTAAGGTTATTCCCACAATTTAATAGAATTTGAGTACAAAGAGTTATTCACCAAACAGGCGGCAATCCGCTCCGTAAGGTTATTCTCAGAGATTAATAATGAATGAATACGAAAGGTTATTCACCAACAGGCGGCAATCCGCTCCGTAAGGTTATTCCCACAATTTAATACATGGAAATAAAAGGCACGTCTTATGAGTAAGGAAGAAACAATATTATTATCGAGAATCAAATAATGATAATCCCTTACCATAGTATGTTTGAATAATGGAAGATGAAAAAGATGGTATCCCTTACCATAGTATGTTTGAATAATGGAAGATGAAAAAGATGGTATCCCTTACCTCAACACGTGACTGGATATTGATTTAAATGAGGTTGATTAACTTGAACAGTACACGTATACTTATAGATCTTCACAAATACTCAAGATGACTTAAGCACACTTAGAGAGAACTTTCACAAGAAGTATTTAGAGAGAGAAAGAAAGAACAAGTAAGGAAGTTTATGAAAAATCCTTAAGTTAAGGCTTCTATTTATAGCCAAAAATCTTATCATTCATTTAATCTAAACCATTCATTTAAAGATCATCTTTTAATCTACACCATCCATTTCAAATATTATATTATCTTTAATCTACACCATTCATTTCATATCACCTAATAATCACCTAACTTTATATTATAAACAAATCAATTTAATTATTCAACAATAATTCACACTTTAATCTACACCATTCATTTCATATCACCTAATAATCACCTAACTTTATATTATAAACAAATCAATTCAATTATTCAACAATAATTCACACTTTAATCTACACCATTCATTTCATATCACCTAATAATCACCTAACTTTATATTATAAACAAATAACTTTATCAATTCAATTATTATGACTAATTGTTATAAATACAGTATAGTTAGCTCTTAGATATCAAGTCAATAAATTAATGAAATACAACTGTTTAAATAACATCATAATAGAGATAACAATAATGTAAAATAAAGCATACGTTACTGTGTAATGACAAGTATTGATTCAATAATGTGAATTACTGTGTATATGTTACTGTGACAATTATTAGGTTCAATAATTTTAAAAACAGTGCAACAACAATTATTGAATTGATAATATAAAATATTATGCAGTGACAATTATCGATGAAATGATGCGTAACAGTTACGGTGTCAATTATCAGACCAATAATATGAGACACTATGCAATACCGTGTGTTACTGGAGAGTACCGTGTGCTACAGAAAATACCATAAACTACCGTATGCTACTATTCTTTTATCACCGGTATTTTAACAGTTCCGTTGACTATTTTTATTTAAAAAGGTTACTTCTGTCGTTTTCTATATCCGACAAATATTCCGTTGTGGGGTCCACCAATAATTTATTATTTCGGCGCCGTCGTACGGCACGAATATTCCCCGACCAAACGAATATTCCCGGACAAAGCGAATATTGTCCGACAAAATAAAATTTGCACATAACATCCTTAACTTTCAATTTTGTTAATTTAACCACTTACTGTTTCAAAAAAAATATATATGAAGAAAAATTAAATTTTGTATTTCATAAAATTCGGGGTCTTACAACCTCCCCTCCTTATGAAATTTCGTCCCCGAAATTGACGTACCTGACATATCGAAGAGGTAAGGATACTTAGATTTCATTTCAGATTCTAACTCCCAGGTCATTTCCTCAGTATCTTGGTTCCTCCATAAAACCTTAACTTGAGGTATAACCTTTGAGCGTAGGATCTGCTCCTTAGGATCTTAACAGGTACCTCCTCGTATGTTAAATCCTCTGCTATAACGTCTGGTTCTAACTCAATGACGTGGTTTGGGTCCTTCACATATTTACGTAACATAGATATGTGAAAAACGTTATGGATGCGAGACATACTTGGTGGTAGGGCTAGTCTGTAGGCTACGGTTCCTATTCGATCGAGGATTTCAAATGGGCCAATAAATCGAGGGATTTCAAATGGGTTCATGACTTAAACAATACGTTGGACTTTTTATCTTATATTTAAATTGAGTTGTAAGCTCATAAATCCATCTCTGTATCAATATGTAAGGCTCTGACTTTTATAAAATAAAATTTAATTTTTTTTATATTATTCTGAAACAGTAAAGTGTTAATTTGTTAAAAGTTAAAATTAATGATATTTTATGTAAATTATATTTTGTCAGAGAATATTTATTTTATCGGAGAATATTTGTTCTGTCGGAGAATATTCGTAAGACGGCGCAGAAATAACCAATTATTGGTGGACCCACAACTAAATATTGTTGAATGTAAAAAACAACAGCAGTAACATTTTTAAATAAAAATTATCAACAATACTGTCACTATTAGAGTAACCAGTGATAAAAGAATAATAGCACACATTATTGAACGGTAACATACGATATTGAATAATAGCACACAGTATTACACAGTAGCACACAGTGTTGCACAATTTTCATATTATTGAACTGATAAAGATGTTATTGCACTGTATTTCATCAATAATTGTCATTACACAATATTTGATTTTATTGAATTAATAATTGTCACAGTAGCAAATGCACAGTATTTTATATTATTGAATCAATAATTGTCATTGTAGCTATTGCATATTATTTCATATTATTGAACTAATAATTGTCACAGTAATGTGTTCTTTCATTTTTTTTTATTTTCTACATTCACAATAATTGGATATAATAATAATTGATGAATGATATAGATTAAAAATAATTAATGAATAATGGATGAATATGTGTAAATTATTATGAATAATTAATCAATAATGGATGAATATGTGTAAATCAGTATGAATAATTAATCAATAATGGATAAATATGTGTAAATCATTATGAATAATAGATGAATATGTGTGAAACATTTTGAATAAATGAATAATTAAATAAGTGTGAATAATTGATGAATAATATAAATTAAAGATAAAGAAGTAAATAGTGGGTGAATAATATATTAAAAAGATATGAATAATTGATGAATAATATAAATTACAGATAAAGATATAAAAAATGGATGAATAATATATTAAAAAGATATGTATAATGGATTCATAATATTAATAATTGTTAAATGTGATAATTGATGGGTGATAGATATTGGTTAAATATTGACTATAAATAGAGGCCTAAACATAAGTAATTTTCATAACTTTCTTACTTATTATTTCTTTCGTTATCTAAATATTACTTTGTGTAAGTTATCTCTGAGAGTGTTTAAGCTATCGTAAGTATTTTTTGAAAATTTGTAAGAGTGTGAGTACTGTTCAAGTAAGTATTTTCATAAAAGTTAGTCAAGTAATCACACATATCATACGGTGTTTATGATTCTTCCTTTAAAAGATTTATTTTAAAATATTATTTTCTTTCAAAAACTATATTGAAGTTATTCTACTGTATTCTATCAAATCACTTTTGATGATTTCATACGAGTTGGTATACATCATGAAATTTATGTATGGTAGTTACTAATTTAATTATATATATATATATATATATATATATATATATGTCGATCAACCTCATTTTAATTAATATCAAATTAAGTGATAAGGTAAGAGATATCATTTTATTTTATACTCTTAAACTTACTATGGTAAGTATTGTTCGGTAAAACTTACTGAAATGATTATATGTTCATTAATAGTTTGCGCTTAATTTAATATCATTTCACGTGACCCTTCCTATTTACTTGAACCTTTCTATTGAACTTTAAACTATAGATCTTGAATATACTTAAATTTGAGTCTATATCATATTGGCAATTTAGACATTATTTAATTTTGGACAAAGTAAAATTGTAAATTTTTGATATCTTTTGTTTATCATGTTATTCTATTTCTTTTGTTCATCATTTATATCTTTGTTGTTATTCTAATCATTAAGAATCAAGTTGTTGTGAATATCTTTAGCTTGGAGCAAAGATGATAGGATAAATGCGACATAATGGTGGTGTGTCTTTTAGGGCACGTGGTGAATGTTCTATTTGGCCTGGAACAAAGAAGAACTGTCGTTTTGTATGATCAGTTGATCACGACTAGTAGTATTTCAGATGATAAAGGTTGATGATGATTTTTCTGAAAAAGAGAAGCTAGTAGACATCACGATCTATATAATTCTCCTAATAATTGTTATTCCACTGCAGTTGTTGATTTAAATTTTGTTCAAGAACTTAACTGCAGCTATTGATCTAAAACTTGTTGTTTATTATATTTTATCAAGAACTCAGCTGTTGAAGGTTAATGACAATTTATTCATCGTTATCTTACCTTTTTTATTCTATTGATCTTCAATAGGAGATGAGAGAATAGTTGAGACTAGCCGGAGAATAGAGTGAAGGTCTGAGAGATAACTGTAATAGTTTTCATATGTTATAAAATAGTGTGACAATAATAGTGAAGATTTAGTTATGTATTATTTGAGTACTGTATTGTAATAGTTGTTGTTTGTATTTTTGGCGACTCAGATTAGTGGTGTAAGCCTGATTTAGGGGCGTCACACAACATTTTAATTTTAAGATATTATTTTTACTTTCTTTAATTTTGTAACAAATAATTTGTACTCATTAATTTGGGAGAAGAAAGATCCACTAAAAAGAAGGACAAACACATTTACACGAGGGAAAGACAAATAGATTGTAAGACCCCGAATTTTATGAAATATAAAATTTAATTTTTCTTCGTATATATTTTTCCTGAAACAGTAAGTGGTTAAATTAACAAAATTGAAAGTTAAAGATTTTATGAGTAAATTTTATTTTGTCGGACAACATTTGCTTTGTCGGGGAATATTCGTGCCGTACGACGGCGCCGAAATAACAAATTATTGGTGGACCCCACAACGGAATATTTGTCGGATAGAGAAAACGACAGAAATAACTTTTTTAAATAAAAATAGTCAACGGAACTGTTAAAATACCGGTGATAAAAGAATAGTAGCATACGGTAGTTATGGTATTTTCTGTAGCACACGGTACTCTACAGTAGCACACGGTATTGCATAGTGTCTCATATTATTGGTCTGATAATTGACACCGTAACTGTTACGCATCATTGCATCGATAATTGTCACTGCATAATATTTTATATTATCAATAATTGTTGTTACACAGTATTTTGCATTATTGATTTAATAAATGTCATTACACTGTATTTTATATCATTGAGTCAATAATTGTTACTGCACTGTTTTTAAAATTATTGAACCTAATAATTGTCACAGTTGCAAATATACTGTAATTTATATTATTAAATTAATAATAATCTGTAACATGTTTATTACATTATTGTTGAATTATTGTTGTAGCATATTTTATTATATATGTAGGACCTACAGGAAGAATAAATAAAAAAAAATAAAAAAAATAATTTAATTTTATTATTTGGAATAGTAAACATGTGGGCCCTCTGTGGGGGCCACATGAGGAATGGAATTTCAAATTTTGCTGGAATGGTTGGTGTAAGCAGCCAGACGGCTGCTGCATTTCAGCAACGGCGTGCGTTGCTCACCTACCGCATAGTAACATTTTTTTCCTATAAATAGCTTGCTCAGCTGAATAGAAAAATCACACCTAAAACATAAAATTTTTCTATAAGAATGTTATGAGTTTTCTCTGAGAATTGTAAGGTTATTGTGAGTGTTTGAAAGCCAAAAGAAGTGCAATAATTTTTCAAGTAAGTCTTTTATTAAAGAGTAGTAATTTCATAAATTCCTATTTTTCACGGTATTCACAAATCTTCCCTTAGAAGACTCTTCTTTGAGAAGATTCATTTTTAAAAGCTTTATTTGGAAGATTTATTTTGGAATATTATTTTAAAAAAACTATTTTAAAGTAGTTATATTATACTACAAAAATTATGTTAAATATATATAATTTTGATAGTTCATATTATACGAATTATCATACACTTTGAAATTTATATGTGGTAATTACTAATTATATTAAAAATATATAGGTTGATCAACCTCATTTAAATCAATATTCAGTCACATGTTAAGGTAAGGAATATCATATTCTTTCATCTTATATTATTTAAACTTACTACGGTAAGGGGTATCATTCTTTTCATCATCATAAATGGATATTATGTTCTTTCTTACTGGAATGGATTATCATTCTTTGATTCTCGAAAATAATATCGTTTATTTCTTGTGTCATTTATTTCCATGCATTAAATTGTGGGAATAACCTTACGGCGCGGATTACCGCCTGTTGGTGAATAACCTATCGTATTCATTCCTTATTAATTTCTTAGAATAACCTTATGGCACGGATTACCGCCTGTTTGGTGAATAACTCTTTGTATTCAAATTGATGGGAATAACCTTACGACGCGGATTACCGTCTGTTGGTGAATAACCCTTTGTAATTATTTGTCTCTTGTAGAAATAATTTGTCTACACGAATTATCACGTGACACTTTTATTCCATATTCGTTTGTAATATCATTTTCTTTCATATTCATAAATGATATTATTTTCCTTTATACTCATAAGGGATACCATCTTTTTCATCTTCCATTATTCAAACTTAGTATGGTAAGGGATATTAATTTCCTTCACCTTTTGTTAATCAAACCTGCTACGGTAAGAGATATTATTTTCTTTTATACTCCTAAATCGAAACTTATTATGGAACTACTGCTTCTATAATTCCTGAAAATATTATATGTTCCATAATAGATGAACTTCATTATTTCAATTGAACCTTCCTATTTTCTGAACCTTTCTATTGAACTGTAACCGTTATTCTGAACTGTGGATCTTGAATATCATTTTTAAATTTCACTCCACATCATGTTGACAATTTGGATATTATTTGAATCTGCACAAAGTAAACTTCCGATACTTATTGTTTATCCTGTTTCTTCTGTTCATCATTCGTATCACTGTTATTTGTATTAATATTCAAGAATCAAGTTGGTGTGAATATCTGTGGTCGGGGGCACAGATGCGATATAATTGTTGAACAGATGTTAGGTTAAAGGCGATATAATAGGTTAAAGGCGATACATCTATTCGGTGTCTTTTATGGCACGTGGTGAAAGTTCTCTTTGACTCGTAGTGCATAGATGAACTGTTGTTTGGTATGATTATGACCAAAGGCTGAATCTGGTATAATCATAACCGCTGGTGCTATATTGAATATCTTTGGCCTGTAGTGCAAAGATGAACTGTTGATTTGCATGATTATGACCAGTAACTGTGATTTGTATTATCATGACTAATGGTATTTCAGAGAGAAGCGAGTGGACACTATAGTCTGCATTATTCTTCTAATAGATTGCTCATTCCGCTGCTATTATTGATCTGAACATTGTTCAAGAATTTAACTGCAGTTTTTGATATAAACATTGTAGTCTATTGTATTCTATCAAGAACTCAACTGTTGAAGGCTAATGATAATTTATTCGTCATTATCTTAGTCATGATATTTCTTACTGGGCTATTTGAGCTCACCCTTTCTTTTGTTCCATTGTTTTTCAACAGGAGATGAAAACGTAACGGGGTCTAGCCGGGGGATGGAGTAAGAGTCCGAGGAATAACTATCATAGTTTTCACGTGTTGTAAAATAGTGTGGCAATAATAGTGAAGACTTAGTTGTGTATTATTATACACTGTATTGTTGTACGTTGTGTTTTGTTGTAATAATTTTATTGTAGTCTTTTGACGACTCAAGTTTGAGCTGTGTGGGTCTAGATTTGAGGATGTCACATAGATGATATATAATTTGCAAAAACAAAGAATTGTGATACAAAATTGAACAAGTGAAACATTTTACAAAACGAACTTCCACAAGTTATTACTAACTCACCCTAAATTCAGTTTAATGAGTCATGATTAACCATCAACCAACGCATTTAAATTAATTCAACTAACCAAAAATACTCACTCAATCAAATGACAATTAAGTGTCAATTTTTTAAATACAAGTTTGATATTCTAGGGTGAGGTACGAGTTAATTTATATTATTTTTTAAAACTATTAAATATTTTTTATTGATATATTTATTATTTATAATTTTTTTTGACATGATATATAATATTAAAGATAATTGTATATATTTCACGTTATAAAAAAAAATTATACGTTAATTACAACTCATGCATATAATAATTCAAATATAAATTTTACGATATATAAAAAATTTATATATTTTATCCAAAAAATAAAAAAATTATTAATTAAATATTAACTCAACATTAATTAATTAGCAATTAAAAAAACTCAGTAAAATTTAATAATTATTGAATAAGATCTCTGAGTAATATATATATATATATATATATATATATATATAGTTATTGATAGGGACTGAACACTGAAGGATTGATTCTCACAATTTTCGATTACTCCATTTGAATTTTTTTTTAGTCAAATTAATCTATGTTTCGAAAGAAAAAGTGAAAACTGGTGAAGGAAATGATCTGCTGTGTCCTGAACCCACAAACTACGTCATTCACCCGGAATAGAAAAGTCTGGACTTTAACCTTTTACTTTTCTCCCTCCATTCCCACACCAACAGATTCTCCTCATTTGTTAAAGAAAGAAACCTTTGCGCACTTTCATCCGAAAAATGTCGACCGCTCAATTAAATCCCTCGGCCGCGGCTCTGTCGACAAACGTCAAACACCTTGCCTGCAACTTTCAAAGCTCTCGTATTCGCACCCTCTTTACCCACAAATCCACCAATTTGAGAATAAGAAGACGCTTCACTGTAACAATGTCTTCCTCTTCAGACACAAGCCCTCTCAAAGTCTGCGTAAAAGCTTCAGTCACCACCCCCAACAAACTTGGCGACTGTAAGTCTTTCCTTTTTTCTGTTTGGTGACTGATAGAATGACCCAATGAAAAAGTACGGTACTTTACAATTTTCTGTATTTTTTTCAGGCCCCTTTACGCAGAGGGTTCTGCTGACTCTAGAGGAAAAGCATCTTCCTTATGACATGAAGCTTGTTGACTTGGCTAACAAGCCTGAATGGTACTATTATAAGTTAGAACTAAGCTTAATTTTGTTCTACGATGGAGAGGTCAAATGGAGTAATATAGAATGCAAATATTATTTCCCAATTATTATTTTAGTTTGTTTTTCATCGAATGTTACTTCTTATTTTTGTTTTGTCAATTATTTGAATATGTTGTAGGTTCTTGAAAATAAGTCCGGAAGGGAAAGTACCTTTGATAAAGCTTGATGAGAAGTGGGTTGCAGATTCAGATGTTATCACACAAGCACTGGAAGAAAAATTTCCGATTCCACCTTTAGGGACTCCTCCTGAGAAGGCTTCAGTGTATGATTATGTTCAGTTTTACAATTGATATTGGTCTCATAGTTCTTGCACATTGCTGGATTTTTTTTATAAATGCTCAACGCGGCAGTTAACCAGTTTTGTTCACTCTAAGCTTAAATTAAATACTGCATTTTTGTTGTAGGTTATATTATCATATTTGAAGAACCCTTTGCCTATATCTCTAATAGTTAAAATCTTTCGCTGGAGGTTTCATAAAATGGAATAAAACTTAAGCAACAAGATTTGCGCATGAGTAATTGTCAAACTAAGCTTAATAACAATACCTTGATGTGGTAATGAGGAACTATAATTTAAATCTAGAGAGTTTCTTCTTGTAAAAGAATTTAGTATGGACACCATTAAAAATTCTCTGCTAGGGAAAGTAGCCATGACCATAGCATTTCAGCAAGCATGACAATGTGGTTTATGGGTGAATTGATGTTTGTAATAGGTCCGCTTTGATCCCACTTGGTGTTTCTTTTTCATTTGTTTCTAGTAGTTCAACATATCCAGATAATTTATCACCCTACAGTTCTGGTGCTGAAACTTGAAAGAAACATTTCAGGTTAAAGTAGATTAGAAGCAAGAAAATTCTTAAAAATTGCTGGTCATACACCGTGAAACATGGAGATACCATACCTGATCATGCAAAGTTGAAGAAGTCAGACTTCATTCATCTACATGATCAGAATGATTTTTCTTAACCTTGATAAAATAGTGTTGAAACTAATTAAACAAAATGAGACAAGATACGAGTATCATTTCGTTGTTCTGGAACTTGAAAGCAATAATATCATATCAAAATAGATCAGAAGCTAGAAAAGTCTCCAAACTTGGTCATTCACTGTGAAATTTTGTGATACTATACTCGATGATTATACGTAGATGAAGTGGGGAGGAAATCATACTGGCACCACAATATAGGTCTTTGGTCTGTCACCAATCAGTGCTGAGAAAAGAAAAGAGAGAATGGAAGGGAGGAAAAAAGAAAGTGAGGGCCATAAGATGACCTAATGAATCGTAGTACCATTTTATATATAAGATTTAGGATATAACAATATAATGGAGTAGATAGTAACCACATTGACACTTTGGGCCGGGTACATAAAAGCCTAAAGGCTAAATCTCATCTACAGCACTATCCCATACAGGTTTTATTTATACATCCTGAATCTTTCCCTAACCTGTTTAAAAGCCTCCAAACACGTCCCATCAGGTATGGACAAGAGCGCCACAAATTGCAATCTCTAATTATGAGGATTTGTCTTTCTTCACTTTTCATCCTCTTCTCCCTTGATTTTCTTTCCCTTCCTTACTCCTATATCCAAATAGAGCATTGATGTCTTTATTTAAACCCTGTCCTGAGGCAGGAAAATCTATTTTATATTTGGAAATTTATCAAAGATAATTATCATTGGATAAAGGTGTTCTCATAAATTTCAGTTGTGTATACTATCTATCTTTATGTGATATTTAATATTATTAAACCATTTTTGCAGTCTGATTGCTCAATTTCATAATTTAGGTTCCTTCATTTTTTAACTATTAAATTCTGGCTCTATTTTATGTCCAGATTACTATCTTCAGTATGACTGTTGTAGCTTATTCTTCCCTATCAGTGGTATTTCTTCGTTTTCTGGTCTACAACTACAATCCGAACCTTAATTAAGGCCATAGCATAAGCAGTCTAATGTTTCTTCAATTTGTCTTCCATTAGATACCTAGGTTTATGTACCTGTCAAGGGATCAACATTAAGCATTTATATCTAGTTCTAACATCTCAAACATTTTTTGTATAGTCCATTGTGCTGAGTAGTATTGACACAGGACTTTTGGATTTTTAGTGGACTCGAGTTCCAATAGTATAGTTAATTTTGATTTAGAATAATCAATTTTACAGTATGTTCATAATCCTTGTTGATATAAATAGGAATCGTTGTTGATCTAAAAAGGTTTTAACTGCCTGTTTATATAGTATGTGATTAGTTGTACATTAAATTATTTAAGTCATGACTATGTTTGTTTGTAGGTTTAGAGCATTGGACATGGGACTGGATTGTTAGTCCCATTTTAAAAAATAATATTATGTGTGTTTTGTAATCTCCAGACTGGACTATTAGTCCAATTTAAAAAATGATCCCCCATATGAGGGAATATTAGGTTGGGGGGGGGGGGGGGGGGGGTGGACTTCATAAGTTCATAGTTCCCATATAAGGGATAGTCCCACTTAATCCAATCCCTCCAGTTTGGTGTAGAATAGCATGTCTTGAAATAGTACGCAGCAACTTCTTATCACATTTGTTCATGTATTCTTGTAGTGGGTCAAAGATCTTCTCCACATTTACTGGTTTCCTGAAAAGCAAAGATCCAGCTGATGGAACAGAGCAAGCATTACTCGGTGAGCTGACTGCTTTCAACGATTATATTAAAGAAAATGTGAGCCATACTCTCTCGTGCAAGTCACTTTAAGAGAAGTTATTTGATATGATATTTAAATCGTACTGTTGCTTATTTGGATGAAGTTACTGAAGTCCAAGCATATAGTATTCTATATAAGTGAAGAAATAGATAAGCTGTATAATTAGGGTCTTGAGTTTTCTTTGACAATATTGACCTTTTGACTTTAGTTATGCTGAGATTGCTGGTTGAACATTTCATTTCTCCCTGGGAATTTTGTTCTTGGTTGTAGAGTTGTAGGGGTGTTGCATGAATTCAATGACTTCACTGAATATACTGTATCTGTGCGGAAATAGTTAAATGTTACAGTTCCGTTAATTCATAAAATCTCTCTTGTTTCTTGAAGGGTCCATTTATCAATGGAAAAGAAGTGTCAGCTGCAGATTTGGCGCTGGGACCAAAGCTATACCAGCTAGAGATTGCGTTGGGCCATTATAAGAACTGGTCTGTTCCAGATTCACTTCCCTATGTGAAGGCCTATATGAAGGTATATTTTCCAGAACATTTCCACAATAAAAGCAGTGAATGTTGGTATATATGTAGATGAGGATTTTACAAATGCCTTTAGCAGGAGAATTCATCAATTTAGCATAGCTTTGTGACAGTTATTAGATACAGTGGATTGTGGCTTAGTTGCAATAATATGTTAATCAGATAGAAAACCAAACCCAGCAACAGGGCTCAGTTTTTTTTAGGACAGTTGGATTTAGTGAATTTTCAGACTTTCCTAGTATGGGCCCTGAGCTGGAGAGGGAAGCATAGAAGATACTGAATTTGAAATGTTCAAGGTCAAGATAATCTCGGTGTTGCAAATAAATTCAGTACTCCATCTCTGGCGGGTTGGTTGGGTTAAATGATCTATGCTGGGTCTGCTGCATTTTTCACTGGCCCTGACCAAGCTTAATTGAACCATAAGTGTCTTGAACCACTCTACCCATGCTTCCACTTAACTCTTTAAGCTTTGGATGCTATATGGCCTTTCACGAGAAAAACATTCTTGGCCACAAGCAGGCTTATTTCATATAACTATCTATGTAAGCTCTTTTTGCTCTGTGCCTCTATGTATGACCTATAAATGCCCTAGTTGAGGGATGGAGGGTGCATTTCTGAGTGAGGATTATACATCTTCCTTCTCAATTCTCATCGTTGCTCATGTTCGTACAACTGTGTTTTTCGTCTTTTCTTTTATCCAATTTTCATAGGCAGGATTGTTCATTCTTCTGAACGTTCATTCCACTTGTTTCAATAGATATTGAACTGGCCTCAAACATAATATAATACAGAAAAAAACTTTTAGCAGGCGGTTGTGGATTTAAGCATATTTGTGTTGCTTATAGCAGTTCTACCTTTTCAATTATGGCACAGCAAATGTAAGTTGTCTAATTTTTTTTTTACTTCTAACGTCGTAATTTTTGATACTCAGACTATATTCTCCAAGGAATCATTCATCAATACACGGGCTCTGACTGAGGATGTGATCGAGGGTTGGCGACCAAAAGTCATGGGGTAAATTAGTCTATTGTTGTAACCTTTTTTCAGTTCTCCTTGTTTGGCACCTAATCGTGTTGAAATAAAGTTTAACATGTATTGATCTGACATATATTTACAGATAATATCCCAGATGTAAAAAATTGTATAGGAAGTATCAATCTGAACTATGTTCTCTATATCAATAAGAAATGGGAGCTAGCATGCGATTTCATTAATCACTGGTACCACCCAACTGAATCTAATTCAATTGTTTACCTAATTGAGTGAGTGAATCTTCAAGTTCAGCCAACTCATTTTCAAATTGTTTACTTAATTGAGTGAGTGAATATTCACGTTCAGCCAACTCATTTTCAAAATCTCTAGTGTAAGAATTTTGGGATGGGTACTTTACAAGATAAAATTATTTCGACCAAAGAAGGGTCCATAACTTCTATTCTATTCAAGTGGTTTATTCAAGTCTATTTATTCAAAACTGTTTGTTAGGCCTTTTGACCTAGCCAGGTGCTATTGGAGATCTTGTTTTGGTATTATACTCGTTTTTCAGATGGAATATATGGAGTATGGACTCGAACATTTGTTCAGCATACATCTCAATTTTAATTTCTGTTCGTTTATAAATGAAGTGCCCGGGTTTTAATTTTTACCGGTCCGAAGTAAGCCTGAGATGTCGCAAAGTTGTTGTCAAAATTTATAAATGACATAAAAAGGAAAAAAATTAGCCGTTAGGACATACTCGGTGACAATTGTGTTCGACAATTTTTCACTGTTAAGTTTGACAATGGAATTCGTTGATGCAAAAAAAATTAATAATGATATTAAAATTATATATATAGGGAATTGATATTTTCACAAGGGAGATTTGATATTTCTATAAGTAGGTTCTATGTGAATTCTACTCTTAATTTTTCTCTTTTTATTCTTGTTTTTTTTTTAATTTTTAATCTGGATAATCTTCTACTAATGGGTAGATCTTTTTCTTCATCAGTCATTTTTTTTTGCTATGAACCCATACTGGGAAACCCAACTCATGGACCCCCTATTCTCTCTGTCAAATGAAAAGGTCAAGAAAGAGCCGCTGGCCGTAACTCCATGTGATGTCGTAGTTCGTTATTTTTTATTTTTTTTCCCCAGTCGTCTCTCTGCTCAATACATTTGCAACAAGCATGACGATGTTGCATAAAAATGAATCCCATACTATCTCTCTTTTAAAGTTCAAATATTCAATTCTTTGTCTCTATTTGCTCTCCTTGTTTGTATGCAATATTTATGTATTTATAGGCCAAGAAAATGGATAGCATTATAGCAATTATTCAGCTATTTCTAGGGATTCATTCGTCGAGTTACAAATACAAGATCACAATAATAATAGCAGTATCTCACCATTAGTGTACAAATATAAAATTAATAACAGTTTAATAACATAATTCAGATTACATGTGGTAATTTTCATGAAAGATGCTACATTGATGCATCTAGTCATGCGACCATTATTTGATGTATTTGTCAGTATTTTTGTAATATTTTGGTATCAAAAACTTAATTTATGTATAATATATTTTTGAATTATTAATAATTATTTTATATTTGTTGAAGAATTATATGCCATGTATTTGCATATTTGTCTTTCAAGAGTGTTTTTTTATTATATTTTTAAGTGTTTGAACTAGAATGGATTATGGAGCAAACGAGATCTTCAAAGAAAATTCAACGTACAATGACTGCATAAACAATAGTATTGTAGAGAACAATGAAAGCATAAATGAGAGTAATGTAGTGTACGAAGATAACATTACTACACAAGGTGAAGCATTAAAACTTTCGGGGATAGAATTTGAAAATCGAGAAGATCTCAACGGTTTGGTTCAAACATTTTTTTTGATGCAAGATTATGCAACATCAATTAAAAATTCAGTGAACGATATTGGTTGTGATAGAGGAGGTACTTATCGGAACAAGTTAAAACTTCAAATGGAAAATCGGAAAAGAAAAACATCATCTTGGTTAATAGATTGTCCTTTTGAAGTTTGTGGTAGAAAAAGGATTGTGTGCCATAATCATGAGCCTACATTGGATATATCGGGTCATCCTACTTGTCGTCGCTTTTCTAAAGAAGAGTTTGAACGCATTAAAGAAACGACGAAGTCTGAAATTTCTCCACGTCAAATTCTTTCTTCACTTAGACAAGGTATACCCAATCTCAAAGCAGTTTCTCGAATAGAGTATAATGCAAAAGCCAAGATACGTAGAAATAATTTGGGTGGTCGTACAATGCTTCAAGCTTTACTTGAAGAACTTGACGCTAATGGTTTTACCTATGACGTGGAATCAGACTCAATTAGACACTTAACGCTTTTGTTTTTTGCACATCTAATTTCAATAGCATTGACTAAAAGCCACTCAAACGTTTTCGTAATGGATTGTACTTACAAGACTAACAAGTACAAATTGTCATTACTTGACATTATTGGTGTATCAAGTTTCAATACATCATTTTACTCTTATTTCACATTTTTACAAAAGGAAGAAGAAGGAGATTATGTTTGGGCTTTGAAAAAATTTAGTGATATTTTGGGTGTTAATTGTCAACCTTCAGTTATTGTAACTGACAGAGAATCAGCATTGATGAATGCTATTAGAGTGGTTTTTCCAACTACACCCAACATCCTATGTATATGGCACATTGTGAAGAATATATTGGCCAATTGCAAGTCTCACTTTCAAGAAGGAGAAGATTGGGAAGGATTCATAAAAAGTTGCACCGTCCTTATTAATTCTCAAAGTGAAGAGGAATATAATAAAGCTTTGGAGAGTTTAGAATTTCAATACCAACAAAAGGTAAGTGTTCTTAGTTACATAAAGAAAACTTAGTTGCAGCTTAAAGACCACTTTGTGTGTGCATGGATAGAAAAACATACTCATTTTGGAACACGTGTTACTTTGAGGGCTGAAAGTGCTCATTCACTTCTCAAAAAATACTTGCAAGTTTCAACAGGAGATTTTGGTGAAGTGAAGAGCAAATTATGTCTTGCAATTGAGAATCAATTCAAAGAAATCAAGACGCAAATTACAAGTGAGAAGATAATAATTCCTCATCACTTTCGTATTTATCTGTTCAAAGAGATTGTTACTCATGTGTCGGTATTTGCTTTAAATGAGCTTCATAAGCAATATAAATTAGTCATTTCTCATGAAGAGTCTCCTACTTGCAAAAATCATTTTAAAACAGTTATGGGAATGCCTTGCGCACATTAAATGAAAAGTTTGGAAGGTGAAGTCATACATTTAGATGATATACACCCACAATGGAGGCTTGATACAAGATCATTCCTAGGAAGTGATTTTGGTCAAAATAGTAGAGAATGCAAAATAAATGGCTTGCTAGAAAAGTTACAAAAGAAATATGTAGAATGGCCTCTTACTCAACAAGAAGTTTGTCGACGTTGGGAAAGTCGTTTCCTTTTTTATAATTGTCCTTTCCACTTTTTGTCTTTGGATTAAGATGTGATTTTTTGGAAAGGGTCGGCTTAAATGTCAACCGGGTTTGAAAGATCGATTTTATGATGAGCCAATTGACCAGAGTCGCCAGTTGGTATATTTGAAATGGATGTACCAACTCATCCGAATTTTGTTTTCGTAATCGCAGTGGCTCATATGTGACTCCGAATTAATTGGTCCGTAAATCGAGATTCATAGAGTTCGGGGGCTTGCTTAAGCGAGGGGAAGGTGTTAGACACCCCCCGACTTCCGTGAAACACGGTTACCGCTATCTTAATGCTTTACTTTCCTTTAAATCCTAAAATGTGTGTTTGTGCGCATGTGTATGTGTGTGTGCCTATGAAAATCGTTGGAATTATTTATTTCTCGAAAGTACTTCTGAAAACTCGTTGACCCTATACACGAATGATTCAATTTGTTTTTGAAAAGTTCATTTTTAAGCTTTCGTTTTGATAGCAAAATCTTTAATGATGACATTTATAAAAATAAGGTTTTCAAATCCTTCGCCAAATAGGAATGGAGCTCATCCGATACTTTCGATCTTATTTTAGCATACGAGTGATCTAATATCCTACTTTGATTGATTTTATGAAAATCTTTATCATTTCATTCCAAAATCGTTTTCTCGTGTCGAAAGGGAAAACCAAGCATTAAAATGACGTTGGAGCTACTTGTGCGCATGTAAGCCGTCTAAATAGCCCCAAACGCCCACAATCACATATTTCACTATTACGGTGTCTTAAACCCGAAGTTCGACTCGATGTCGTTTTAAGGCCCCAAAATTTACATATTTACAATAAAGGCGCATCGCGATCGCTACATACGTAAAAGCTATAAAATAAACTAAAAGGATATCATCGGGAGATTAGGAGGAGATTCCATCTGCAATAAATCCTCCATAATCGTCCCTAATCCACAGATCTACAACATATATTGACTACATCGGATCTAACTTCAAAATACACAAAATCACAATGCGCCAAATATTTCGGATCTACAGTAGATACACCCAACAAATGCACAGATAAATGACTATTTATCGATTAAATTACTAAAGCAAGATAAAAAGATTAAATCTAATAAATCTACAAAATATGCACCAACACAAAGAAAGATCGATTTTTTGCCTTGATATTGATGGAAAGAACATACTAGCACTCCAATCTAATATAGGATACAATGTAGGGAGTAAAGGTTGAACAAAAGATGAAGAAATCTCACATTTTTTTAACAAACCCGAAGGGTTTTTTTTCTTCTCTCTCGCTCGCCTTCCCTCTCTCTTTTTTCTATCTTTTTTTTTTCTTCCTCCCTCCTCTTGCTCTCGGCTGGAACCTCTCTCTTTTTCCTCTTCGCCTCTCCTGGAAAATGCTACTGGAAGTGGCGATGTAGAAACTCAGATCTTGGTCGCAGGTGCAGCTGCGGCCAGCCGCAGTTCCATCTGCGACCAGCCGCAGTTCCATCTGCAGTCGGCTATTCTCGTGCTGTGCTGCTTCGATTCTCGTGCACTGATGTCGGTCTTTCATTTCTCGCTGGAAGGCTCGTATTTTGCAATTCGGGAATCCCTGAAAAACGTGTCATATTGTTCTTTGTGCGAGACCCTCGACTACCGTAAGCGTAGTGATCATTAGTCGTCTTTTGAGATCAAATCAGGTTCTTCTAGATCAGTTGTTTGCCTTGTCTCAAGTAACCTGATGCTCATTGTGGCAGCTTTGACCGTAAGTCATTGTGGGGGCCTCGTGTTGGGGTCCACCTTCCTTTTCGCATGTCGGGTAAAGTGATGATTTTTTTCCCCTGTCAGGGTTAGTACAAAAGTGCAAAATTTGGGTGTCTACAAAGTTGTTAAAAAGAAAATATGGACATGATCCTTTCTTACATGAGCTTCTTATACAGCCACACAAAGGTCGTCCTACGGGATCAAAAAATAAAATGAGTGCATTTACAAGGCGTGATCCTTCTGCATTTGAGTTTGTTGAAAAGATACGAAAATGTAGTTTATGCAAAGATCCAAATCATGATAAAAGAAGTTGTCCATATAAAAACATTGGTATGTTTCATTTCATTTTTTGGCGTATAGATTTTTATTATTTTTACATTTGCTATTAACTTTGTTTTCTTTACTCATTTTTTATGCAGTTAGGTACTTGCAGCGGAGAAATGAATGAATCTCTATTGTGATTTTCATAATTAGTTGGGAATTCTTATGGTAAGATATTTTTTTACCTTGATGATAAGATTTATTGTATGGAAATTATTAAATGATATCCTCTTAATTCGTGTCTGTGTCATTAAGAAATAGTTTTCTCAATGTAAAAGTATGTGTGCATATAGGTATATAAGTAATCTCACTAATAATTGGACAATGGCAAGAGAGTCTAATTACAAAACTTTAATTTGGCTTCTCAATGAACTTATAGCACTGAGAGTTTTTTTTTGTTTTTGGCTTTTCTAATGCTCTAAATAAGCTGCCCTATAGAAACGCCTTCAAAGTTGAAAGATATTTGATTCATTTATTTTATTGTTTGCATATGTGCAGTTTTTTAACAAGTTCAAACATGATGCAAAGTTGCAGACATAGGAAATTGAAATGATACAACAAAACATTATGAAAATGGATATTGGTCTTTTCTCTTATATTTTTGGTTATTTATCAATTAAATATTTTTGCTAAACACTACGGAAGTGGATATTAGTCTTTATGGATGTAATCTGAATTTTATTTGTTGCTTATTTTAGAGATAGGAAAAAGTTTCGTTTTCTAGTTTTTCTAATTCCTGGTTTCACTAATATGGTGTGCAAATTTTAATTGTAATTATTTGCTAGTGAGTTGACTAATGGCCTCACTCTATAATGTGTTGGTGTTGCAATATATTACATTATGTTCATAAACAGTCTTATATATAAAGTTCTAAATAATATGATGGTGTTGCATGTTAATGTAATATCTAATGGCATACAGAAAGAACAAGAACCAGGACGACGTAGGAGCATACAAAGAGAATAAGAACCTGAACAACCATTAGAGAATATAAATAGACTTTTGAGCAATAGTTAAAATAAACTAGAATTTAACTTTTACTAAATAAGGGCAAATTGGGCATAATAACTAAATCCTATAGTTAGTTTACTGCACATAGGGTTGGTTTAGTTTAAAATGAGACCCACTTGTGAAAATATCAATTTCCTTTATGAAAATATCAATTCCCTATACACACACACACACACACACATATATATATATATGTATGTATAGTATGCCCTAATCTCCTAGTCTAACTCACAAATGCAGTTTTTTTAATTAAAAAATAATGAAAAAAGAAGAAAGAACGTTAAAGGTGATTCTCATTTTGAACTAAAAGGATTACAATATTAATCCTAATAATGTATTACATTTGCCTCAAATAGATAAAGAGAACGACCATTCTTTGAGGTTATTGCACTCTCCACGTACTAGGCATAATGAGTATAAAGATCTCAAAAAATCTTTTTTTGTCCTGTAAACTTTAAAGATCTCAAAAAATCTCTTTTTGTCCTGTAAACTTTAAAGATCTCAAAAAATCTCTTTTCGTCCTATCAACAACTAATTAAATCAATTTTGCCTACAAACTATGTAGTTAGCTAGATGGTACAACGGTACAGCCCTTGCAGAATCAAAGTAACTAAGCTCCTCTTCCACCTTGTCCATCAGCTCTCCGGCAAACTCCTTAGCCCTATCCAATCCCATCAGCTTCGGATACGTCACTTTATCGGTCGCCAAGTCCTTTCCGGCCGTCTTTCCCAACTCCTCCGATGACTTGGTCACATCCAAAATATCATCCACCACATGAAACAACAACCCAATGCACCTAACATATTTTCTCAGCCTCTCCACTTCAGCCAAATTTCCTCCTCCCATTATCGCCCCACACACGGCCCCAACCTCCAAAAGCTTCGAGGTTTTGTGTACATGTATGTACTCTAACACCTCCAAATCCACTTCTTTTCCTTCACTGCAAAGGTCCACATGTAAGACCCCGAATTTTGTGAAATATAAAATTTAATTTTTCTTCATATATTTTATTCATGAAACAGTAAGTGGTTAAATTGACGAAATTGAAAGTTAAGGATGTTATGTGCAAATTTTATTTTGTCGGACAATATTCGTTTTGTCGGGGAATATTCGGGCCGTACGACGGCGCCGAAATAACTAATTATTGGTGGACCCCACAACGGAATATTTGTCGGATATAGAAAACGACAGAAGTAACCTTTTTAAATAAAAATAGTCAACGGTGTTAACTGTTAAAATACCGGTGATAAAAGAATAGTAGCATACGGTAATTTATGGTATTTTACTGTAGCACGCGGTACTCTACAGTAGCACACGGTATGGCACAGTATCTCATATTATTGATCTGATAACGTGGTCATTGCACAGTATTCATCAATAATTATTGTTGCACAGTATTTTGCATTATTGATTCAATAATTGTCATTACATTGTATTTCATATCATTGAGTCAATAATTGTTGGTGCATTGTAGTTTAAAATTATTGAACCTAATAATTGTCATAGTTGCAAATATACAATAATTTATATTATTAAATTAATAATCATCAGTAACGTGTTTCTTACATTATCGTTGAATTCCTATTATCACTATTGTGACATTAATTATTGCTACTTTGGATATTAGTCTAATAAGGTGGTAAGAAAAAAATGGCAGGTAGAGGAAAGATATCTGATTAATTATAATATATTATATTATTATAATATATTATACAAAGTTGTTTGTTTTATTATAAATATAATATATAAAGTTATTTGTTTTATTATGAATATTATAATAAGATTTTGTTTTATATGAAAATAAATTTTACAGAAAACGTGTGCTGAATGAATTCAGCACTGGCGTGCCACCTACCACCGCATAGTGCTTTCTTTTCTCCTATAAATAGCTTGCTCAGCTGAATAGAAAAATCACACCTAAAATATAAAAATTTTCTATAAGAATTTTATGACTTTTCTCTGAGAATAGTAAGACTATTTTGAGTGTTTGAAAGCCGAAAGGAGTGCAGAAAATTTTCAAGTAAGTCTTTTATTAAAGAGTAATAATTTCATAAATTCCTATTTTTCACGGTATTCACAAATCTTCCTTTAGAAGACTCTTCTTTAAGAAGATTCATTTTTAAAAGCTTTCTTTGGAAGATTTATTCTAGAATATTATTTTAAAAAATATTTTAAAGTAGTTATATTATACTACAAAAATTATGTTAAATATATATAATTTTGATAGTTCATATTATACGAGTTATCATACACTTTGAAATTTATATGTGGTAATTACTAATTTTATTATAAATATATAGGTTGATCAACCTCATTTAAATCAATATTCAGTCACGTGTTAAGGTAAGGAATATTATTCTTTTCACACTCTTAAATTTATTACGGTAAAGGATACCATCTTTTTCATATTCCATTATTCAAACTTACTATGGTAAGGGATTATCATTATTTGATTCTCGAAAATAATATTGTTTCTTCCTCATAAGATGTGCCTTTTATTTCCATATATTAATTTGTGGGAATAACCTTACGGCGCGGATTACCGCCTGTTGGTGAATAACCTTTCGTATTCATTCCTTATTAATCTCTGAGAATAACCTTACTGCGCGGATTACCGCTTATTTGGTGAATAACTCTTCATATTCAATTTTTATTAAATTGTGGGAATAACCTTACAGCGCGGATTACCGCCTGTTAGTGAATAACATTTCGTATTCATTCCTTATTAATCTTTGAGAATAATCTGACTACGCGGATTACCGCATGTTTGGTGAATTACTCTTCGTATTCATTTCTTACTTGTCTCTTGTTTGTAAAGTTTCCTGAAATGAATATATATTCTTTAATAGTTTGCGCTTCATCTAATATCATTTCAACTGAACCTTCCTATTTTTCTAAATCTTTCTATTGAACCTTAACTGTTATTCTGAACTGTGGATCTTAAATATCATTCTTGAATTTTAGTCCACATCATGTTGACAATTTGGATATTATTTGAATCTGCACAAAGAAAAATCATAAACTTTTGATATTTATTGATCATACTGTTTCTTCTGATTCATCATCTATATCACGGTGGTTATTCTAATCATCAAGAACCATGTTGTTGTGAATATCTGTGGCCTGGGGCACAGTTGATAGGATAAAGGCGATATAATTATTGTGTCTTTAAGGGCACATGGTGAATATTCTCTTTGGCCTGGGGTAAAGATGAAATGTTGTTGGTATGATTATGACCAAAGGCTGAAAACTGGTATAATAATTATCGTTGGTGTTATATTTGAATATCTTTGGCTCGTAATGCAAAGATGAACTATTGACTGACATGATTATAATCAGGAACTGGAAATTTATATTATCATGACCAGCGATGTTTAAGATGATAAAAGTTGAAGCGAGTGGACATTATAGTCTGCATTATTCTTCTAATAGATTGCTCATTCCGCTGCTATTATTGATACAAAGCTTATTGTCTATTATATTCAATTAAGAACTCATCTGTTGAAGGCTAATGATAATTTTGTCATTATCTTAGTCATAATATTTCTTACTGGGCTATTTGAGCTCACCCTTTCTTTTGTTCCATTGTTTTTCAGAAAATGATAGAGTAGCCGGGTCTAGCAGGGGAATGGAGTGACGGTCCTAGTGATAGCTATTGTAGTCTTCCATGTTGTATATAGTGTGACAATAATAGGGAAAACTTAGTTGTGTATTATTGAGTTTGTATTTCTGTTCCATGTACTATTTGTATTAGAAATTTTGTATTTTATGGCGTCTTAAATTGGGCTATGTAGGCCTAGATTTGGGGGCATCACACCACACATTGCTCTGCCACAAGCCCTTTTGCACCAACCGCGGAACCTAGCTCAGCAATGGCTTGAACCACCCCATCCGGTGCCACATTGTTAGTGGACCTCGCCATGTGCTTGAATGCAAAGGAAAGAAGGGCATCACCGGCAAGTATAGTGATTTCTTCCCCGAAAACCTTATGGTTTGTGGGTTTTCCACGTCGAAAATCATCATTGTCCATGCATGGGAGATCATTGTGGATTAATGACATGGTGTGGATCATCTCAAGGGCACAAGCCATTGGCATCACCAGTGACTCGTGACCTCCCATTAACTCGCACGAGGTGATGCGCAAGACTGGTCGAATGCGTTTCCCTCCAGCCAGAAGTGAGTAACGCATAGCCTCGTAAATTAGTATGGGTTTTTGCAATGGAAGTGCTTCATCAAGTGCTTTGTTCACCTTTTCTGCCTTCATTTCCATGTATTCTTCAAATTGAAATTTGGGAAACTGGGTGCTTGGTGGCTTGTTCAATGGTTCTCAGAGTTTAATGGATTGGACAAAAATTGAATTTTCAACATAAGTTGCCTAAATTTTCTTGGGGAAGAGCTTAGGGTGGTTATATGGGGTTTTAGTTGAATTTTTGAGAGTATCATAGAGGAGGTTTTTAGGAAGAAGTGAGTTTTCATTGCTAGAGATAGTTGAAAGGGATGCCATGGATATGATGTAGAGTTTTGATGAAGAATTATGAACTGTAGTGTTTGTTGAATCAGGCTAGGTTGGGTGGATGAGAAGGATTATATAAAAGAGGTTGAGATACCTCAACCGCTGTTACAATTTCAAAAAATGATTATAATAAAGTCTAAATCAATAAATTAGAAAATTATTTATCAAAAAATACATTTGGAAATAATATACGGTAAAAACTCGATAAATGAATATTCGATTAAGTAATAATCTTCTTAGATAATAATTTCTTCCGGTCCCGACTTGGGCATGTGTATTAAAGTAATAATCTCGCTAAATGCATTAATTATTAAAAAAAAATTGAATTATTGAAGGCCCAATAAAAATATAAATTAATAATTACTAAATTTCATACAAAAATTTATATATATATAATATACATATTCTTGAACTTTTTGTAATAACATCCATACAATAGATTCAAAATTTTCAGTCAATTAACAATATCCATACAAAAATTCATTTTCTTTTCTAAAAAAATGCATATAAAGTTAATTGTTTTTTTCATTACACCTAAATCAAATTTAACCCAATCCTTAACTTTTTGTAGTGCATACACAACTTCCACTAATTCTTTTTAGCTTCTCTAGACTCAAATTCATACATTAACTAGATACAACCTCGCGCGTTGCGGCGGGATTATTCGTTTTGTTAAAAAAAATTAAAAATTAAAAATTAAAAATTAAAAATTGTTTAGATTAATCTCCAATCAATTTGAGATAATATAAAATAAAATAATGGGATATAATATCAATTTAGAATTGATGCAATTTTGGGATATAATATCAATTTAGATTTGTATTTATGAGATAATATTAAAAAAAAAATTGTCTGATTAAGGAATTTAAATTTTTTTTAAATTATGCATGAATTTTTTTTGTAAATAAAGTTCTAAAGCCCAATGATGGGATAATATTACATATTTTTTTGCTTGAGAATTATTTTTAAAAAAATTAAAAATTCAAATTATTGGATAATATCATATATTTATATGTCAGAGTTATTAGCAAAAAATGAGATAATAAAACAATTCAAAAATCAAATTATTGGATAATATCAATTTGAAATTGCGGCAAGTCAATATAGTTTGACTAGTATATGAATACAACATTAGAACAAAAAATTCATACGAATCTATTGTATAATTGTAGTTTTGAGCAATATGTATAGTTTACATGTTATTAGTTAATTCGATATTAACTCTCTTACTTTGTTTCCCATTGTTTGTGCTGAATTGTAAATCTCCAATTGCAGTTAGTTGAGCAATAACATTTAAACACAAAACATTACAATTATACATTTAAATAATAAAATTTGTATGAAAAAGATGACTTCAAAATCATTGTGAAACATACCAACTAAGTAGGAATCATCAATCGCGCTAGCTAGTATTTGATCAAATGGACTGAATTGGAGTTCATATGTATGAATTGAAGCATCATCTGACTCTTACTGTGAGGTGGAATATACGAAATTAATCTTATATGGATGTTTGGTAGTTTTAAAAGAACTACCGTTCTGACTAACAACAAAATTGGTGATAATAAAAACTTTGTTTTCCTTGACCAATGGTTGAAATTTATTTTAAAGTGTTCTTTTGATATTGGCTTGTATTCTGCCATTCTACGAAGGAATAACTTGTAGATGTTAAGTTGTTATAATAAAGGTAAACAATTTGTAGATGTCAAGTTGTTATAGTAAAGGTAAAGTTTATGTATGTATAAATATCTTCTTATTCAACAATATCATCTTAATACTGTTTATGTAGTCACCTTTATAGAAGAAAGACATATTTCAGAGTTTAGTTATTTGTGCCTTAATTTTACACGTTTCTCTTTACATGACTGATGTTAGTAACACAATTGTATTTAGTAGTTGCGCCAGGTAAATAATCAAACAACAAAAAAGTTGAAGTCAGATTCGTGGTGAGACAAAGGTTCAGAATGAAGTAGAAGTAAAAAGAAAATTTGAAGTCAGATTCATGATGAGGCAAAGAAACAGAATGTAATATAAATAGAAAAAGAGCAATAACAAAAGAAAAATAAGCTTACCATATAGAAGCAAAATATATGAAGAAGAAAACTGTTATGTGGTGTGATTTAGAATGAAATAGGTGGTATATATTTATAGTGTTATTATAAAAATTGTGTAGACCAACCATACATAAAATTGGATTATTATCTATTTGGTTTTTCTTTAATTTTGCAATTTTATATGATTTGTGACAAAAAAAAAATTAATATTATTTTTTGTGCTATACTTATATATTTTAGTGGGATAATATTGAATTTTCAATTTATTGGATAATATTCGATTGTGTTATATTCAATTTGAGATTGCTTAAATTAATGAGATTTTAATTGGATAATATTCAAAACTGAATTAATTTGATAAGATCAAATTGAGATTGCTTAAATTATGCAATATTTTTAGGTGATAGATTTATTTGTAACAATTTAGAATTATTGAATGACGGTCATATTTATGTGTTACATTCTATTTTTTATGATAGTAGTCTGATTTGTTAAGATTATATTAATGGGATTTAAGGATTTGAGATTGCTAAAATTAATGGGATTTTAATTGGATAATATTATAAACTGAATTAATTTGATAAGATCAAATTGAGATTGTTTAAATTATGCAATATTTTTTGTGGTAGAGTTATTTGCAACAACTTTGGGAGGTAAAAAACAATAATATTATATGTACAAATCCAAATGTATTGGATAAAGTAATTATGGATTTAGTTTCGAATCCTAATGCAATATTTACGGAGAAGTTTTATTTTTGGTTGGGAGAGTTGCCAGAAGTTGGGGATCTAATAATATTATCAGATAATTAATATTATATGTAAAAAAATTTAGAAATTGTTGCATGACAGTCATAACATGGATTTGATGCAATTTTGTAATCGCAACATATTTATTGACTATATTACAATTTTATTGTGTAATTATGGAATTAATATTATTTTTTTGTGAGATAAAAATAATTTTTAAAAGTTTAATACATGGGCTTGAATTGTATGACTTAAAATAATTTTATTGTCTGTGAGAATAGTCTGAATGTAAAAATAATTATTTTTATGGTGAGTATGGTCTGATTTTTGAAAGCCGAAAAAATATAGAAATATCCAATTGTGAGATGTGATATGTATATCGAATTAAGTTTAGATTTAACGTGGGATTGAGATAAATGGTATAATATTACGCTGTAATATAATTAATGTTGTTATATAAGTGTAAATAAATGGTATAATATTACGTTATAATATAATTAAATTAGTAATGATAACATTTTTGCAGTTGAGATTAACAGAGCACTTGAGATTATCAAAACAGTTTAGATATGTACTGATTTTATTTTTAGGATATAATAATTATGTTTGAACATAATTAAATTTAGATCTGTAGTGATCGTGTAGATTATACCATACATTATAAAAATAATTTTGTTATTATTTGTGTGTGGTATAATATTATAAATGGTATATAATGGTTAGTAAATTGTATTTTTTTACTTGTTTAAGGTATAATGTAATATCCCAGATATTTTCAAGATTTTAAATAATATCTTAATTGATTTTATTAAAGGTTCAGGTTTAAAACCTAGAATTTGAGAAATAAGATGTGTATAAAATGGGTAAACATTTTTTTTTAACATAATTTATTTGTTAGAAATTAAATGTGAGAATATTGTATTGATGCATGTAGAGAATTTATTAAGGAAATAAATTCAATTGAGAAGTGAAGGTGAATATATATATATATATATATATATATACCTAGAGTTGAGTTTGCTAGTCAAACAAGATGATGTGTGAAGTAAATTAAATACTCAATAAAACTAATAAATTAATTAGTTTAAGTATAGATTAAAAAGGAAAGTCATGTAATATAATTAATTGAATTAATTATATGAGTCATGAATTAAAGCTAAGATTAGCAAGTAGAGAAGTGAAATATTGCCTAGAATGACAATATTAAGAAGATAATTAATTAAGTAATTAACTTAATTATTTAGTTGTCATATAGAGTCCATTAATGGATTTAATACAAGCCCAATATGGGAATACTTGCATGAAGGTGGGTAATTAAATAATAAGCCCAAATGTTAAGTTATGATATAGTCCAATCAAATAACATTAGAAAGTATGGTATATCATGGTGTGGAAGTCCAATTAAATTAATTACCAAGCCCAAGTTATATATGATATGTGAGTTGTGTTGGGTAGCCCAAGTAATTAAATAAGAGAGCCCAATACAAAGTAATCCATGTAGCTCAAACACATTAAAGTCAAATGATGGTCAATGTGTTGGGAGAATATTTTTCAAGTATTGATTGAGTGTAGAGAATTAACTAATGTATGGTTAATTGAATAACCCTAGTTGGTAGACAAGAGAGAGAATTAACCAAACATTGGTTAATTGATAGAGGAAAGAAGGTAGTGTTGAGAATTAACTATGGGTGTGTTAATTAAGTAACCCAATGTGGTAGAATTAATTATAGCAAATCTAATTGGATTATATTATAAGTCCAATTGAGGTATTAAACTAGGTCAAATTAATTTAACCTAGTAGTCCATATAATTTAATTTGAACAGGGATTTATGTAATAATTAACCAAGCTCAATGCTTGTTTAATTAAATGTAACATAGGGTATTTAATATTAGCCCAATATAGTAATTAAATTCAGCTCAAACAAATTTAATTGATGAGCCCAATAGAAATATTAAATTGATCCAATGTGGAGCCCAAATGGTAGTCAAAGTTATGGTCAATATATATACATTGGTATATATATATATTGATACTTATATAATGATATAGGATATAAAAATAAAGCCAAATTGGTGTAATTTATTGGCAAATCCCGAATTTTGGAGGGGGCCCCACATGAAAATGTTGAGTGTGGCTTTATTTTGCTTGTTTTACACTCTAAAAGTTGCTTCCAAGCAACCTTGATAGGAGTCATTCATCCTTGTCAATCATCTTGTCCATCCAAGCTATAGTAAGCATGAGTTTAAGCCTTAAATGTCCAAGTGTTGGTTGATTAGTAGGAGCTAATGGAGATTAAGGAAGTACTATAAATATAGTGCTTCACCAATTCATTGTGTTGGTTAGCCATTTTACAAAAATTTCAATAGAGAAAAGAGAGAGAACTCTAGAGAAAAAGAAAAAGAAAGTTAGATCTTGTGAGCATTGATGGTTGGATGATCTTGGAGCAAGGTTTAAAGATGGAGGTCTCATCAAGAGGAAGTTATCTATGTAAGAAAATTGATCATCCAAGCCTTTTCAAAGTTCTAACAAAGAGGATAATCAACAAAAGGTATAAAACCTTCTAGCTTGGTATTGTTCTTTGGGTATTATGTAATATTTTTGGTAGAAAACTAATTTTCAAAATCTAAAAAGGTAGAAACATGCTAGATTGATATATCTAGGGTTACATGGGTTTAATATGAATTTTTGGGTGTATTTATGTGGAAAGATTTCATCAAAATCATCAAATAAGTTTTTACCGACGAAAATTAAGTAACCAAAATCATGGCAGCCACTCCCGAAATTTCTGGGCATGATCCGTAAGTCGGATTCATGATCCGTAAATTTTTGGTGTTAGATGCGTGGGATATGAAGATTCTCCAAGTGGAATCACTTCGATCCGATTTAAAATGGGCAAGTTATGATTTTTAAACCAAAACACACCCACTGTTTTAGGGCTGTGCACAACAGTCCGGTTTAGAGCCAATTTTTGTGACCAAAACAAATCCAAATTTGATGTTTGATAACAGAAAAATGTAGTTCGGGAAGTTACGAATCCATCGATACCAAATAGGCCTCAATCGGACTTGTGGATTTCATTTTATTCAAGTTCCCGTCGGAGACCCCAAGTCTGAAAAACTCAGAAAGTAATTTGCCTATTTTTTTAAAAAAACCGGTCGGTTCGGTTTTTTTCGGTTTTTCATGATTTCTATGTAGGGCCGGTTCGGGCATTTTTAGGCCAGTTCTTGGGTTGGTTCCAAAAGAGAAAATGCTTATAATTTTATAAAGAAAATTATCAAAATTTAAACTCCGAATTTTTTTGTAATTTGGTATTTATTAGAATTAATGATGGATTAAAGCTTACTAAATTACTAATAAGTATGGGAAAATTATTTTTAATTTCAGAAAAATAATATTTGACCTATTGGCATGCTAGTTAAGTGTTATAAAATAAAATTTGAAATTATTGGAGTGATTCACTATATATTAGCTATTTATTAGTGTATAAATAGGATAATAATCTAATTAAATATTATTTAATAAATATTAAATAATATATGAAGTTATGTAATTAATTAATTATGATTTAATGAATATTAAATAATAATTAAAGGATGTTAAGATGAATAAGTTAGTTATTTATTATTTAATTGCACTTAAATAATAAGTAAAGTTAAATAAATAATTAATTATTATTTAAATTAATATTAAATAATAATTAAAGAATATTAAAGTTAGAAAGCTAATTATTTATTATTTAATTAATATTAAATAATAAGTAAGATTAATTAAGTAATTAATTATTATTTGATTAATATTAAATAATAATTAAAGGATAATTAAGGTTAATAAACTAATTATTTATTATTTAATTAATATTAAATAATAAGTAACGTTAATTAATTAATTAATTATTATTTAATTAATATTAAATAATGAGTTCGGATAATTAGTTAATTAATTATTATTTAATTCATATTAAATAATAATTAAATGGTAATTAAGTGGAATAAATTATTACTTAATCGAAAGAAGATTATTAAGTAATTAAAATATATTGATAATATTATTGACTAACTATTAAATGATAATAGTTAAGAATTAAATCATTATTCAATAATTAATAATGATATGTAATTAATTTAAAATATTATTAAAGGATTAATAATATTATTTAGCATTTAATTAATTATTAAATAATAATAGTTAAGAGTTAAATCATTATTAAATAAATAATAATGATAAATAAAGATTTAAAATATTATTAAATAATTAATAATATTGTTTAACAAGTAATTAACTATTGGGTAATAATAGTTAAGGGTTGAATCGTTATTAAATAATTACTAATGATACGTGAGGATTTCAAATATTATTAAATGATTGATAATATTGATGAACAATTAAATTATTATTAAAATGATTGATAATAATGAGAAGTCAATTAAAATATTATTAAAGGGTAATAATATTAGCAATCAATTAAATTATTATTAAAAGATTAATAATAATGATTAAGGTAAACTATTATTAAAAATAAATTAATAATAGTAATGATTGTTTAAAGCGTTATTTAACAATTAAATAACGTTATAAGTTATTACTAATTGATAGTAAAATTTAAAATATTATCCAAGGTGGGTAATATTATGATAAGTATCGAGATAAATGATGTGATTAAGTTAAACCAAGGGTATGGTCCATTAGTGATTAATTGGTGGATCGACCTAAATAAATATAGGGTCCAAGTTTTAATGCAGTGACATTAATAAATGTCAGAATTGCATAGTTTCGAACAAAAGATTTATGGTGTTGAATATGAAACACTGAGTCAAGTCAAAGAGAGACTAAAATATGAAATTAACCTTATTAAATAAAGGGGATGATAAGAAGAAATAAATATCTTTAAAATAAGATTTAGTATTGAGTCAAACTTTGACTGATATTGTGCACCGTTGATCTCACATACCGTGTAGGTGGTGCAAGGAACGTCAAAGATTAACGTAAGCTGGTTATACAAGTTCAGGCAAGTTTTTCAGAACGTGTTGTATTATGTGCATGAATTATAAGTTTGTTATTAAACTGAGATGTGCTCATACGTGGTTATGTGCAAAGATGTTTTAATGTGCCTTTGTGCAATAAGTTGATTTGAACTGTTGATATGCGGTAGTTAATTTAAGACAATTGTTCTGCATTGAACTATATGTCATGATAGAGGTTAGACATGAAGCATAGATTAAATGCGAGGCATGATATGCATGAGCAGTATGTCATAAACTGAAATGCATGAAAAACATGATGTTAGTATAAATTGTAAATTTTATGTGAAGCATGTAATGTGTTATGTGTAGCTGTTGAACTTGCTGAGCCGTCGTGCTCACCCTTGCCTAAACCAACATTTTCAGATAAGGCTAGTTACTTGAAGTTCTCGATAAAGAACAAGGAACAGGAAAATATATTACTTCCATTGAAGATCTAAATATCTATTGTAGATATCAGTCCGAATTGGACAGGTAAATGATTCTGTAGCATAAGATTTAGTTGGTATGTTATATGAGTATTAAATACTCAAATTGATTGTAATAGAATGTCGTATCATGTATGATATTGAGACATACTAGGAATGTATAAAGATTTCGATTCTGGAATAGAAAGATATGTTGTAAAATTGTAAATAAATGATTATTTAGCAATTATAATATTATTGTAATTCTTAAACAATAAGGAAAAGGTTGTACTCGTGTTGAACCGGATCCGAGGTTCAAGGAACCCGGATTTGGGGTCGTCACATATAATGTGTAGTATAATATTATAAAATACGAAAAACAGGAGTAATGGTTCAACTCAATTTTGTTATTATTTATTTAATAATAATATGTATGATATAATGTAAAATATAATATTATAAATGGTATATAATATTTTAAAATTTCAAAAGTCGGATTTAATGGGTAATTATGGTTAGTAATTTGGGAAGTAAGTTATATGTATGGTATAATTATATAAAATGTATAATATTAGAAAATTATAAAAAGTTGAGTAAATTCTCAAAATCGTAGTAAGGATTGAGGGTATTAAATACGTAAAATATGTGTTTCATTGTGAGAAAACCACTTGTCAAGCAATGGTGTTATGTACTGCATTTTAGTATATATAATATATTGTTGTCTCTTGATTTTTCTGACCATATACATATATAAATTAAAAAAGTCCCTCTAAAATAATAAATATTAATTTATCGATAAATGAATAAATTATTCATTTATCGATAAATAAATAATTTCGCTACAAGAATATTTTTTTCGATCCCAAAGATATTCATCTATCATGATTTTACTGTAATGTGAATTAAGAAATTTATATATAAACATAAAAACAAATTAAAAAGATGACATTAAGGGAGATAATCTGTATTAAAATCATTGAAATCAAATAAATTTTATCCTAAAGATCTTAATGCAGATGGATAATGTTAAGGGTATCAAATATTTGGTCTCAAAAATTGTTTCAAATAATGTGTAATTATTACTTTGCTTAAGTATATGTCTTGTGCTTGCTAATATTATAAAATATCATTAAAATTAGAGAATTGATATTTCAAAAGCTAAAATGATAGTTCCATAAATTATTAATTTATTACATGAATAATATATGGGGTACCCCATCATGAGAGAGTCATGTGAAACTAAATACTTTTACTTATAAAAATATGAATAAATATAAACAAACAACAATAAAACACTACATCCATCTATACTTTTAAAAAATGAGGCATGATATTAAAATTCGTGTCATACCCTACTTTTTAATAATACAGATAGATATAATATATTAGTTGTTATGAATGTAAACTTATCCTAAAAATATTAATTCATTAAAATTATTTAGTGCGTGTCACATTATTTGAAATCTTTAACATCACCCTAGATTAAATGCCTTAATATCATTTGATTGATTAGTTATCATCTCTCATTGATTTGTTAGTTCAAAATAGATAACTATTTTTATTTTATACTTTAAATTAATAAGTTTGATAACCTATCCGAGGCACGGATAAGTTTGTTTAACTTTTATCATAACTATTTAATAATTATTTATTAATATATATTTATTATTTTCACTTACATAATACATATGTAATATTAATAATTTTGTTTATCATATTATACTACAATTAAAAAGAATTTAATTACTTTTAATTAATAAAAATATGAATGAAATAAGTGAGATTATATGGTATACTTTTAAATGTGATAAGTGTGATATAATATCACAAAAAATAGAAAATCACGATATCTCATGAACATCAAATGGAAAAGTTTTATGGGGAAATGAAAATTTGGGAAGGATTAAACAATGGGAGAAGGAGAGTTTGAGAATAGAGAAGAAAGGTTTGAGAATGACTCTTCGAAATGAGAGTTTTATGGGAGATGAAGAGTTTGAGAAGGAACAAACCTACAACCTTAGAATTCAAATTGAGTTAAGCAAAACTCGATTAATTGATTCATGATCAAAGAAATTAACTCGGAATAATTAAATTTGGGATCACCATTTACGTTATTATAACAAAATTAACTCGCAATAATTAAATTTGAGATCGTTTTTTAGATGTTATATATTAGTATTGATTTCTTATATGCAATTAATGTGTTGTAAACACCGTAATAGTTAATGGTTAGGAGCCGCGAGGATCTTAGGATGAGCTCCACCGTTCTTGTATTTACAAGCATTGTTGTCATTAAAACAAATATATGATATAACAACAGAATATGTATTTTTTATTAAAAAAGTTTTATGAGTCTGATCACCAATACAATAGTTGGTCAACTAGAAATTGTTGAAATTTATTGACTAATTTTGATTAGTATTTTTGAAGAAGGAGAAGTAGGCAATGATGAATGGAGTGGAGGTTGGAGGGGATTTTTTTTTTTTTTTTTTAGTTTGTCTCTTCTTTTTATTATTAACAAAATAAAAAAATAAAAAGTTTCTTACGATTTGTTTCTTGCATATATAGTAAAAGGTTGGTTATTTTTCAAGAGAATAAATAATAAATTATACAATAAAAGTCACATTCATATTGCAATGCAATTAGTTTTAAAACATAATACAATCTATATAACATATATCATATATGTTTTAAATTAAATGCGAGCAAGCTACGGGTTGGATATTTACCAGAACTTCTATGAGTATACCAGCTGAAAAAACTTCTGCATGCATCTGCAGACAAGAGAAATTAAAAGTAGAATCAATTCATAAAACATAAATCTGGCTCGAGATAAACTCCCCTGATCACATCGTTATAGTTCAATAGAAATCATAGGCTGAACATCATACAACATACAGTTTAGTAAATACTATATGTTCTCGTGCCAACATACCTGCTTGAAGAATTCATCAAAGTCAATCGCGGTTGATGAAGTCGGCAGTCTTGAAGACAAAGAAAAAAGTCTCTCTCTCAGCCTAAGTTAGTAAATACACAATAAAAATATATTGGGAACATAGTTATAATTTAAAAATTATTATATTATAAATTGAAAATATGAGTTATAATTAAAAAGTTATTATGTTATAAATTGAGAATAATATAGAAATTATGAAAAATATTATTTATATTTTTTTTTCCGTTCAAATCTTGTCAATTTTGGATGAAAAATTTTGACAAAAGAAATGGTCAAATTTTCTGTCTATTTTTTTTCTTTTTCATTTGTTAAAAAACACAAGAATTGAACAATAAATTTAAATTTTTCACCTTTTTTTTTTTTTTAATGATATCTGTCTTGTAAAGTCTAATAAGGCAAAGTTGTTTTAAAAGGAATAAAAAGTTCGAGACAACCCATTAAAACCTCTCTTACCAAACTCACAACCCAACAAACAGTACCCCCAAATTTTTTAGCACCCGACCCACTGTGAAAAACTCAGAAATAAAATTCTTAACCCTTTTAAAACCCCCCATGAAAACTTCAATTCTCTCTAATCCCCAAAGTAGATGAATGACTTAGAGTTGATGGTTCACAGGAAATGATGAAGAGAAGGAAGAAAAGAGGGAGTGGTCGAGGCAGTAGGAGTAGCTGAGGGGAGAGAGGACAGCAACGGTAAGGAGAGGAGGTAAATTCAGTATGAATCCATGAGCGCATCGAATCGTTGTTCGTGTTGGTGATGGGGTCGCCATTGCGGTGATGGATTTGGTGGGCAGAGGAGGTGGAGGATGAAGGGGGGAGATGGGAAAAGGAGGGGTAGGTGGCTAGAGGAAGATTGAAATGCGAAACCGTCTCATTTGTATTATTTTTACAAAAAATTTCTATAAATTTATTATTTTTATAAAATTCTCTCTCGAATTATTTTTGACAAAACCCTCCTTCTAACGTGTATTAGTTGAACAAAGTAAATTCTTATATTTTTATTTCATTTATTTTTTTTATGTGAAATTTATTTCTTATTTTATAATATTTAAAAATATTTTATATTAATTTCTATAAAATTAATTTTAATTTTATATTTTAGAACATAAGAAATATATTCAATAATTGCAGTTTCATTTGAAAAATGAGGTGAAATGTTAAATTGTGGTAGTGAACATTCATTTTTATGATAATTTTGAGTTTAAAAATAAATAAATAAGAAAATAAATGAACAAAAGTTTTTTGTCCAAATTTTTTTATTAATGAATTTTTTATAGAACAAAATAATAGAAGATAAATTAAATAACATAAACAAATTTTTTATATTTTTATCAAAATTTTTATATTACAAACATAACAAGGTTGGTTTTTAGATTTGTCGCTTAAATAGTACAGAAAGTCGAACTAGTACTTGCACTAAAATAATAATAAAATAAAATTATTAATATTAATATTAATTTATTATTAATACAGACTATTTTATTTTATTATTTAATTCAAACTATTTTTTAATGATTAGTTTTTCATTAAATTTTGAATTATTTTTTATCATTTCTAATATTATTTGATACCTTAAAAATGAAATTATATAATATTACTTTTTCATTTAGAATTATAATCATTCATCAAATGGTTTTAAAAATGCTTAAACACAATTCATAGGCTTTAATAACAAATTAGTCACGAGATGAGTAATTCAAAGTGATAATAGTTTAGTATAAATAATATTATCTCATCATAATGTTTTAAAACAAATATTATTTAATTTTTTTTATATTAAAAATATGAATGAGATAAAATTATTCAACTAATTTAATATTATTAGGAACTACAAAGTTAGTCATTTATTTAATTACACATTATTTATTTAATTATATATTTATTAAGGGTCTATTTTACCTAACTAATACATCTTGGAATGAGAGTTTTGTCAAAAAAAAATTAAGAGAGAGTTTTTGTAAAAATAATAAATATTAAAGGAAGAATTTATCCAAAAAAAATTAATTTTTTTTTATAAAAATAATACAAACTGAAAAGACAATTTTACAAAGAGAAAGTTCAGTTGCAAAGGAGATTGGTGGGTTTGTTAGAGAAAAGAAGATGGGTGTTTAATTATTAAATTTTTTTTTGAGGAAAGGGTTTATAAAAAAAGGTAGAAACTGAAGATTTAATTTTGCATTTCAGTATCTTAAACCTAACTGATAATAACTCACACTTAATATTGAATTTTTTTCTAAATACATCAAGAGCATGATAAATAATATATTTATTTTTTTACATATATATGGAACCCAATATAAGAGACTCCACACAAAATCCAAAGTTATATAAAAAAGAGAGCATCCTGTTTATTATATTTTTGGATTATAGAATAATTTTTTCTTAATATTGACCAAATCTCAATCAACTTACATAAACACACAGTGAAAACTTCTGGTTCGCCCCTTCAAAAACGCACACAAAGTACCCACACCACCACAGCCATGGACTCCACCCCAACCCCTTCTACTCATCAGCCCGCTATCATCTCCATTAAATCCTCCCCTCGCAAGCTCCCAATCAAACGCAAAACCCCCGATTCCTCCTCCTCTCCTAACAATGGCCCTAATAATTCTCCCCCAATTCTCATCCCAAAACTCGATTCCTCCACCACCACCAACCACCACGGCGGCGATGAAGACGATCTCTGCCGTCCTCCGCCATTCAAATTCCACCGAATATGGACCGAGCCCGACGAAATCCGATTCCTTCAAGGCCTCCTCGACTGCACCTCCGAATCCCTTTCCTTTCCCAGAGATCTCAGTGTCTTCTTCAACCGATTTTCCGACACGATGTCGCAGCCCTACAGCAAATCCCAGCTCTCCGAGAAGCTTCGTCGGCTTCGCAAGAAGTTCCGCGTGATCTCGACTCGGCTAGCCAAGGGGCTCGATAAGTCGCTCTTGTCGTCGCACGACAGGGCTTTATACGAGCTCTCGGAGCACTTATGGCACCCGGATTATTCCTCTACGTCGCCGTTTGGTGGCACTGTCGGCGGTACTAACAGTAAGATACCGGTTAAGAATTCTAATTTAGTTGGAGTAAAAGTTAGCTTCTCTCCTTCAATTCCTTTATCTGATAAAACAGTGACTCATGAATCTGATAAAACAGTGACTCATGAATCTGATAAAACAGTGACTCACGAATCGAATGATGATTCTGTTAATAATAACAATGCGGGTTATAATTATGATGGTGGTGATGGTTTTGAAGATGTGAAATTGAGTGAAGTGAATGTGGAATTTGAGGAGGATTGTGTTCTAGAAGAGGAGGAACTGCCAAGAATGGACAATGATCAGGGTAATCAAATTGGGGAAACTGCAGCGAAAACTGTAGTTGATGTTTTTGATCAGTCTTTGAAGGAGGCTAAAATGGGAATGAAGTTTGCTGAGGGAGGAGAGGGCAAAGATGGGAGTTTTGAAAAGCGGTGGCGGGAGCTAAGGGCTGCGGAAATGCAAGTGTTGGCTCAGAGGTTGAGGCTGGTTGTTGAGGATTCTCTCCAAAGGCAACGAGTATAATGGCATACTGACTGAAATTTGCAGTATGGTTTTTCTTTGAGCAATTTTTGACATTTTGTACATTCAGAGATAGAAAGGTTAATTTTTTATAAACATGTTCTCATTTTTGTTACTGAATAAATTGTGTTTTTTGTTACATTCATCTTATATTTGTTTACCATTAGTGTGAAATTGTGAGCACACAATTATTGATTGCTCAATTTGTTGCATTAGTAATCGTGTCTTTATCAACTTACGATAATGTCATGACTCACGAGTAAAACATATTAATGTGCAATTGTGAGCTGGGATTTGTTCTTGAATGAAATTTGGATTTTGTTGAATGAAAATTTTGGAATGTGTTTGGTGAATTGGAGACTTTGGAGTTGTATTTTTGAAGAGTCGCTGCTGGTGGGCTGCTGAAGTAGAGTTATATAGTATTATTTTCTGATAGATTGCACCTGCTGTTACTGTGGTTGTAACCGTGGAGGTGTTTGTAGCTGCAGTTGATGGCAAGTTTTAGTGCTTGTAACAATTATGGTTTTCTGAGTAGGTTATGGAAGTAGTTTTGTTGAAGCATTGATGCTGGTTGGAAGAATAAGCCATGTGCAGGATAGTGGTGAAGCTGATGGTACGTAAATGTAACTTGTTCAAACAACTGCTCATAGTTCGTAGAGCCCTTGTAAGGCTGGTTGGAAAACCCGTCGTCAGTTAGACTTGATCAGTTGCCCTTGTAACTGCTCATAGTTACGCTTGGTTATAATATTTCCCTTTAACCCGTGCACGACACAAATTTGATGGGCATAAATTAATTCTAATAATTTTTTTGCAGCATAGTTGTATTTGTTAAAATAAAAAAATGTTAATTTATCCTTGTGTTTTTTTTAACTTGTGACAATAAATGAGTAATTCATCTGAAATTATTTTTCATTTGCATTTATTTTTGTAGAAGTATAAAAATACTCTTGTTATTCAATAAATGATCATTTGTTAGTTTTTGAATATTTTTCGTACTATTCACAATTGATGTTATTAATTAATATTAAATTATTTATAAATTGGCTCATTAATAAAAATTTTAAACTTCATTTATGTAAGTAAGAAGAATAATGCATATATGTCAAACATTATAAGTGAATTACTTTGAATTTTATTATTTGGGTTACTTTATCTTTAGCACTCAGTCTATGATATTTAAATGTATATATTAAAATTCAAGTTGCTATTATTAATATTTTGTCATATCCTTTTAGATGAGCCTGCGTTGAATTAAGATAACCTAAATAGATAATATTGAGAAATCGTATTGGGTCTTATGCTATGATTTGATTTGGACTCAAGATTTGACCCGAGTCGTTACCTATGATATCAGAGTTGATTCTCAAAAATTTGGGTCAAGTCATTTGATGGAATTGTTGGAGCTAAACACGCGAAAACGGATCTAGTAGGCCGCTCAAGCCTAGTAAATTGTTGATATTATCTCATAATGACTAGAGATATAAAGTTTATAGGTCTTGTGTGCCTATATGTTCGGCCTAACGGGTATGTCAAATATTTAAGTGGGGGAGTCGTTTGTAGCACCCCAATCTCATGTTGATTAATATAGTGTATTTAAATAGGGGAGTTTGTAACACTCCAATCTCATGTCGGTTAATATGAGATATTTGAATGTGTATATAAGAACTTAAGTTACTATCATTAATAATTTTAGTTCTGACTTTTTGAGTGAGTTTGTGGTGGGCTAAAATGACCTAAGAAAATATTATTAAGAAAACGCATTTAGCCTTATTATGTTATAATTTGGTTTGGACTCAAAATTTGACCCGAGTTATTATATTATCTTAATAATATTATATTTTCAAATGGGCTTTATCGAATAAAGCCCAAAACTCGCGATCTTATTTGTGTTGAGATTAATCAATTTTATCATAGTTCGAATGGACCAAACCTAAGCTCGAATCCGACATTTTGAAAATTGGTTGAGTTTGTGTAATCTTAAACTCAACTGACAAAGCCCAACAGACAGGCCCAGTTGAAGGCGCTCGTTGTCATATACAGGTCAATTTCTTTCGCTTATTTGTGTGTGCATGTGATAGTTTTATTTGAGTTATTGTCTTCCAACTATTTTAAATTTAATTTTCACATGATTTATTTAAAATTTTAGACCAGCTTTCAAATTTTAAAATCAATTTAAACCATTTAAATTTAAATTTTCACATGATTTATTTAAATTTTTGAAAAAAATAGTAATATATTATATAATATTTATGATAAAAACTGGTCTAGAATGTTTTCTAAAAAAATATTACCCTTGCGATCTCCAAAAAAATGGCATAAGTACTGTAAAAATTATGCTTGAAAAAAATGACATAAGTACATATTTTTTTAATGCATAAATTATTACCTTTAAAATAAACATATTATTTAACATAATTTTGTAATGCATGAATTATTAACCTCAAAATAAACATATTATATCACATTATATATCCAACTTAAATGCAACTTATTATTTCAAATTTAAACTCAACGGGCCATATTATAAAATAAATTATTCTACCTCCTCTATCCTTTTTTAAATTGTGTGAAAATTAAACTTGTCACAACTTTTAAAGTACAGGATTTATTAAATAAAAGAATTATTAGTTATGCTCCATAAAAGGAATTTGGTTTTTTAATATTTAAATCAGTATCTAGCCATCCATTCTAAATAAAGAATTACATTTGTCAATTTTTTTTCACAAATATAATTTTATTTTTATTAATTATAAAATTTTCACTGTTGCCATTTTCTGCAAGTACATATATGCTTATTTGAAAAATATAATTTTGCTAAGGGTAAGCATTTGCTGTCATAGACATAACTCAAAATAATACCCTAATCTTGTGAATTATTATTGTTGCCATTAATAACATTTTTGACAATAATTTATAGTACTATTTTAATTGACTCTTTTTCTTTATAATTAGTATCTCTCCAGTTAAGTGCCAACTTGTTACGTTTATGAAATATTTCATCCCTTCTAGTATTTTTTATATTTCTATAATTGAGAGAATGTGAGCAAGAAACAATGGCATAATGCTTAGTTATAATTATCTTTTACAACATATATCAGCTTAGACGGTAGAGATCTGATAGTTTAAATAGTTTTCGTCTGCACTATAATATTCACGTATTCGGAGTATTATACTGCGAACGGTATTAAATGTCCAAAACACCCAACATACATGTATTATACTTACCGTCTACAGTATTATACTAGAAACGGCAAATGACTGTGCTAATATCTTTTAAAATCCATCGTTCAGGTGAAATGCACATGTTTTAGTATAAATATACATTGGAGATAAATCCATGCTTTTGTTCAAGTCTTATATTCTTCACAGATCTCGAACCGAATAGTTGTATTTAAGGCTATTAGATTTTCTATTTATTCTTGTGTATTCTAATTCTTACTAATTCAAGTTGTCTGGGCTGATGAGAAAAAATACTGTCAAAACAATTGGAAGAAAATATTGAAGTATGTTGTCTCCCATGGCAATACATGTTTTTTCACTCATCCTAAATAACATGAATTTGTAACGAGAATAAGCAGGTGGAATAAAAAAATTAATAGTCTTAAATATAAAACTCATTTCGTTATCTCGTTTTGACAGTACCGATCTGGGTTGCTCGACTTAAGACTATTAAATTTTCTTCTTCTTCTTGCGTAGTATTCTTATTGATTCATGTTTGTCAATCATCCCAAATAACATGAATCTGTAAAGGTACTATGCAGGAGAAAAATAAAACTAATAGTTTTAAAAATACTAGTCCGCAATATAATACTACGAACAGATATATTTATAATAATGTCACTAATAGTTTAATTAAATACATGGTATTATTATAAATACTTCGGTCATCCGCAATATAATATTGCGGACAGATGTATTTACAATAATGTCATACAGTAATGTCACTAATAATTTAATTAAATGCATGACATTATTTTAAATGATGAGGTTTTGAAATTTCATCGTCCGAAGTATTATACTGCGGACGGTGAAGACTAGTCCTTACTCGAGAAACACGAACGTTTTGAAATTTCACCGCCCGCAGTGTTATACTGCGGACGGTGAAGATTATGCCTTACTCGAGAAACATGACGACGTTTTGAAATTTCATCGTCCGTAGTATAATACTGTTGACGGGATAACTAAATTTTTTTACCATTCGCAGTTTAATACTGCGAACGAAGTCTACTTGAGTAAGTACAAGAGATTTTGGTGAAGATTTTTTATAAAAAAGCAACAACATCGTTTTTCATAACGATATTACTGCGTTCTTACAGAAATTCTTCAACAATGCTTCACCTAAATCTCTTATGTCCTCCTCGAAGGTAGACCTCGTCCGAAGTTTAATACTGCGGACAGTAAATTTTTTTAATTACCCAGATCGATTGTCAAAACAATTAGAACAATAAACAATAAGTAATATTTAAACAATGAACAATAAGCAATATTTACCCAGCTCGCTACTGGAATGACGAGCATTGACATGGACAACAATTATACCCATAAAGAAATATACCATAAAGAATATATATTTCTTTATGTCTTGAGAGTTTTAAGTATTGGAGATAAGTAAACAATCTCCCATCTTATTTACAATGGACTGGATTACTCATATTCAAATAGCCAGAACAATTTTCTCGTCATTAATGGAAAACGATTGCTACCCTAACGTAATTGCTTGAAAATCCCAAATATTGATTGTAACAAAAATTCAACGTTCGCAGTATAACACTGCAGACGAATGGCAGACAAAGGTCAGTCCTTAAACGACGTCGTTTTGGACTCTATCGTTTAATTTACCCGTTCACAATATAATACTGCGGATAAAGGGCAAACAAAGGCAAATCCCTAAACGACGTCGTTTTGGACTTTGTTGTTTGATTTATCTAGATGAAGGATTATAAGACTAAAAATTTTCTTTATCTCCTGAGTATTGACGTTGCAAATTCATGTCATCTGCCTAGAACACATAAATCAATAAGAATAAGAATATCTAAGAAAATAAAGAAAATTTAGTAACCTTAAGTCGTACAACACAAGTCGCTACTATGAAAATGCAATGACTATCGCAGTTTTATAATTAAGGATATAAATCTTCTATTTCTTCTGAATTACAATGTTGCAGATTCATGTTATACGCAAGAAGAAGTAGAAGATTTAATAGCGTTAATTATAATTACCCAAATCACTATAGTGAAAATGAGATGAGATCCAAAATGATTGCTATGAACCAGTAATGAATGCAGTTTTATAATTAAGGTATCAAATTCTCTATTTCCCTTACACATTCTAGTTGCATATTCATGTTATATGTAAGAAGAAATAGAGAATTTGACAACCATAATTATAACTACCCAGATCGCTACTGTGAAAATGAGATGAGATTCAAAATGATTACTATAAACAAAGACAAACGCAGTTTTATAATTAAGCTAGCGTTCGCAGTATTATACTACGGATGGTAATTACTCCGTTCACAATATTATACTGCAAATGGTGAAATTTTAAAACGACATCGTTTTCTCGAGTATGGTCTAGCCTTCACCGTCCGCAATATTACACTGCATATGGTGAGTGTATTAAATGCATGTTGGGATTATTTTGGACATTTGACCTCATCCGTAGTATAATACTACAGATACCTGGATATTATACTGCTGACGAATGTCATTTAAGTCTTTAGATCTCACCCTAGACGGCTAAAATTTGTTATAATGATAGTTCTATTTTTACAATATTGTCAATAAATCAGTTTTCTCTCTCTCTCTCTCTCTCTATATATATATATATATATATATATTACAGTTTGAATAACATTAAATGGAGCCATATATACATAACATGCAAATTGTAACATCAAGTTGAACTCAATAAGGCTAGGTCAACACCAAATAAATTAAACAACAGTGGCAAAGTAACCAAATCCTGGACATTGTCCTCCTTACACAAATACTAATATCAGAAATGGGAGTTTTATTTTCTATTTAGTTTTTTTAGAAATTAACAAATTTTGACATAATTTTGTAAGCTAATATTTATTTTATAAATTTCGATCTTTAAATTGAGAATTTAAAAATCATCCATACATTTAATTATGCTAAAGAAAAATATAAGACTCTATATGTAGTCATAAAATAGTTCCATTCATCACTTAGCAGGAAAAATAATTTTAATATATTTTTGAATGTTTGTACAACCAATGTATATAATATAATGAGACTTCACTTAAAATAAACAATACACATCCCAGCCCTTACATTCCCTTATCCAATTTTACATGTTATGGTTCTATCCATATAATAAGCCCAACCACCCAGCCCATAAAAGCTTCTGAACCTTGTGGATCTCTCGCAATTTGACGTTCTACATGCATATCTTTAAGGGAGATTTACATTTATCAATACATTTTTTTAAAATATTACAGCAAAAGTGCATACATAAAATATTTATAAAATTAGTGCATCTTCAATATTTAATTTATAAATTAGTGCATTTGTATTCCTTTAATTTAGTTAGGTGATTTAATGGGTAATTGGTTTCAAATTTCAAAATTCAAAAATCAAATTAGATGATTTTTATTCCTTTCTCTGTTCTCCATTTTATCTCCTCCATCTTCTCTCTCCTCCATAGTTAGTGGCGTGGAAGTGTGGCGTGTTTGCTCAATTTCTCTCCCTTCCATTTCTTCTTCTTCCTCCTCTCCTCATCTCTGATTCGTTTCTTTCACACATAAAAATCCAACAATTTTCTCATAAAGGAAGAAATTGGGAAAGCATTTGCTTGAGTTTTTTGACCTATTTTGTAGAATAATTAATAGGAGGGTCTTTTGTCCTGTAGTAACGTTAGACTTTTGTTTCTATTTAATAATGGGAAACATATTTATATGAGAAAGTTGCGTAACCTGTAAGTTGCTAATGGAATTCTCAACCATAATGGTCGGCAAATAGTCATTTTCCACTACAACAAAAGGCATGGTATTTTACAATGGCCAACTGAGGTGGTAATTCTGAATCATGGTTGTACTTGACTTTTCACTTATAGCCAGGACAATGCTTCAATCTGCTTCAAGAGCGAAGAAGGGGCCTGATTATGCTTGAGTTAGGTAGTATGATAGTGCTGAAAGACTTAATGTGTAGTAACTAATTTTTTCGTTCAATAAATTTAGGTAACTAAACAATAAAATAGAGGTAACCAAACACTAGTATGGAGGTAACCAATTCCTGAATGTGTAGTAACTAGTTTTTTCGTTTAGTAAATCTAGGTAACCAAATACTAGTCTTGTTCCTCCTTTTATTTTGTCTTTGTTAATGTGAGTTTGTTAATATGAATTTCATAATGCAGTTGGTAACCAAACTTTCATATCAAGGTAACCAAACCATCATACCAAGGTAACCAAAACACAATCAGCAGGTTTCTAAAACGGTGCTCTGTTTTTAAAACACAATCTGCAGGTTTCTGAAGATAACCAAATACTAGTATGGAGGTAACAAATTCCTAAATGTGTAGTAACTAGTGCAATTATAAAAAAATAAATTATAAATTGGCATAAAACCAGGGCAACGACTAGAACATGGAAGAACATACAGGTTAAGCAGAGAATATTAAGCATATAAACAGCAAAATTTACAAGAAGAGAATGGCATCAAGAGCACTAAAATTAAAAAATTCAACATCCAAAAGATACAAGTATCGGCAGGCATTGGATGAATGACAGTGGTGGTGGAGATCGTGGGAGAGGCCGTAGTGGGCAGGGGCGGGGTGGGGGTGGGCTCCGTCCAATGAGCTGCATGTTTATTTTGTTATATATATATATGATGTTGGTTATTGAGACAATTAAATAAAAAATATTAAATATGGTGGTTATTGTTCTCCTTAATTTAAGGGATAATGATTTAATAGGTTTATTCTTGTTGCACTCTTTTTGTAATTATTTGTTTAGTGCATTATTCTTGTAATTATTTTATAAAAGTTGTATACTTATGTAAAGAACCCTATCTTTAATATATCCACATACATAGGCTTCCTAGATGGTCTGGACAATACTTAATTTTAAGAATCGGCTCTCAAAATTCTGAGTCCCAAACTCTAAGGTACGCATGCAGAAGCTCAATAGTCTTAGTCTAAGCAATAGAATTGCATCCTTTTTACATACACAGTTATCTCTTGTATAATTGTGTTGTGCTATTGAGCTCCTGTTTTTTTCCGAAAATTTACTTTCTTTAGGATTAAAAAAATTGATTAATATCTACAATGTAATTTCTTTTTATATATCAACACGTATGCTTGCACATGAATTTATATTCCAAGCATCAAATAATATATATATATATATATATATATATATATATATATATATATATATATATATATATATATATGAGTAGTGATTCATATTAAGCGTTTGTTATGGACACTATTTCAACAAATAAATCTCTCACTGTTCGTTACAAGATCTAATGGCTAGGAAGAGGTCTGACCGCAACTCCTAGTTGGGAGATTTTTTTTTGACCTAGCCGCAAGCAAAGCAGACAACCTCATTTTGGGTTTTGTCTGACCACATGTAAAAGTTGCGACCAAGAGCCTTCATTTTTTTTTATGAGTTCAAATTTGAAGAAGATAGTTTAACTTGACAGCTATGCAGATGTAAAAGATTAGTTGTTCTTTCAATTCTTAACGTCATGGTATCCATATCACAAATTGATCATGAATATACATAAAAAAGCAAGCAAAAATTTGCATGAACTTTGAAATTATATGATAACTTTTCATATCATTAGAAAAATTGAAGACGTGAAAAATGAAGTTATGAATAAACTAAGAAAAGCTTGTCATTTACCATGCTCATTTTATTACTAATCCGAATTTAGTGCCTAATTTGGGAATATTGATATGTTTTAAGTTGGAGAGATATGATATTTAATTTGAAAATATCAATTTGTTCTAAGTTTGAACTCATAGAAAAAAATGAAAGTATTTTGAGTTTGGCTGCAACTCCTATATGCAGTCAAGTCAAACCCAAAACGACATTATTTACATGACTCCAACCAAAAAAAAATTCTCCCTGATCGCAACTAGGAGCCTAGTTGTGGTCAAGCCTCCAATAACCATTAGATCCTGCAATGAACAGTGAAATTTGTTTGGTGAAATAGTGTTTATAGTAAACTTTTACTATGAATTACTATCCTATATATATATATATATTGTTGAAAATTGGCTCATAATTTGTCAGACGCATGCCTCCTCATTAAAGCTCATTAATGCTTGTGGTTGCATTTGTCAATAGTCAGCAGACAAGAAAATGGAATTGTATGCGGTATGCGTGCGGAAATCTAATTTTTTGTGTGCTGCAGATTATGACTATTGACTTTGTCCCACGAATCAATGAATATTGCTCCCTCTATTTCAAGTATAAATAGAGCATTCAGTTGGCAAGAAATACAACGCATCAGAAAAGCATCCGAGAGATAGAGAGAGTTAAAAACTCAGTTGAGTTAGAGTAAAGAGTGAGCTAGGTAGAGAAAGAGAGAAAATAATCAGTGAGTTTATTTTCTCAGAAAGAAAGGTTGTATTCTCCATATTATTTTCATAGTGGATTTCTGAGATCTCTCCCCGTGGTTTTTTCCCAGTTGAATTTCCACGTAAAATTCTTGTGTCATTATTTTTATCTCATACAGTTGTGTGCGTGTGTTATCTTAGTGTTATTTTGTGAGCCTGATTTCTCAACAATTGGTATCAGAGCTTTTGGTTCACGTCGTTGGTGTCTAGGAACGATCTGTTTATTGAGAAATCTCGCAGCTCACAAATACAAAGATGACAAGTACGAGTTTGAGGTACGATGTTGAACCATTTGATGGAAAGACAAATTTCAGTATTTGGCAAAGTACAGTCAAAGATGTATTAGTTCAACAAGGATTGGCGAAGGCACTAGAAGGGAAAGAAAAGAAACCAGCAACTGTGACAGAAGAAAAATGGGCAGAACTTGAAGCAAAGGCTGTGGCAACAATCAGATTGAGTTTGGCGCCACAGATCAAATATCAGGTTTTGACAGAAACCTCTCCGAAAGACTTGTGGGAGAAACTTGAGAAAGTTTACAAGTCGAAGTCTCTGTCAAACCGGTTATATTTGAAGAAGGAATTGTACCGGCTTCGGATGGAAGAAGGGTCAGATTTGACCAATCATATTAATGAGTTTAATAGATTGGTGACCCAACTGACCAGTATCGATGTAACGCTGGATGAAGAAGATAAAGCCTTATTGCTTCTTGTTTCTCTACCAGATTCATACTCAACTCTCCAGACTACTCTCCTTGTAGGGAAGGAAAAACTTGCAGTTGATGATGTGATGTCTGCAGTCCTGGACCAGGATAAGTTCAGGGGCACTACTTCCAGAGATCAAGGAGATAGTCTTCTTGCATTTTCAAATGGGCGTGGCAGGGGTCCTAATCGGAAGAAGAATTTCGGCAAGGAACGAGGAAGGTCTTAGTCGAGACCAGGCAAGAAGGATATATCTCAGGTCGAGTGTTATCATTGCCACGAGAAGGGTCACTTCAAAAATAAGTGTCCATTGTTGAAAAAGGAGAACAAAAAGAAAGGTAAACAGATTGAAAATTCTGCTAATGTTGCTGAGAAAACGGATGTCTGCAGCGACGGAGAGCTGTACACAGTGGCAGAAAATGAAGCTTCACGGGGAGATCTCTTATCCGTTAGAGACAGTAGCAGCCTTACAGATTGGTACATGGATTCCGGTTGTTCTTTTCATATGTCCCCTCACAGGGATTGGTTTGATACTTTTACATCCTGCAATGGTGGTTCCGTGATATTGGGTAACAATGCAATCTGCAAAGTTACTGGGATAGGCACCATCAAAGTTAAAATGTTTGATGGGGTCGTCAGAACATTGGGTGATGTAAGGTATATTCCAGAATTGAAGAAGAGCTTGCTATCGGTTGGAGTACTTGACTCTATAGGCTGTAATATCTCAGTCAGAGATGGTGTCATGAAAATTACCAATGGTTCAATGGTAATTATGAAGGGTCAGAAAAAGGGCACCCTCTACAAGTTGATAGGGGACACAGTTACTGGTGGAGCAGCGGTTTCTGTGCAGGATAATTCCAACAGTGATTGCACAGAATTATGGCATATGCGACTTGGTCACTTGAGTGAAGGTGGAATGAAAGAACTTCACAAAAGGCAGTTGCTGAAAGGTGTCAAAACGTGCAGTTTGGAATTTTGCAAGTATTGTTTGTACGGCAAACAACGAAGGGTTAGCTTCAAGGCAAGAGCACATACCAGTAAGAATGTACTTGATTATGTACATTCAGATGTTTGGGGCCCGATCAAAGATACGTCAATGGGTGGAGCCCATTATTTTGTCAGCTTCATAAATGACTACTCCAGAAAGGTGTGGGTGTATTTTATGAAGCAGAAGTCCGAGGTTTTCAGAATCTTTAAGCAGTGGAAAGCTAAAGTAGAAAACCAGACTGGAAAGAAACTAAAGTATTTCAGATCAGATAATGGCATGGAATACAAGGACAAGGCATTCCTACAGTTTTGCTAGGATGAAGGTATCACCAGGCACTTCTCAGTTAAAAGAACTCCAGAGCAAAATGGGGTTGCAGAGAGGATGAACAGAACTCTGTTGGAACGCGCCAGATGTATGAGGTTGAATGCAGGTTTGTCCAAGAATTTCTGGGCCGAGGCAGTCAACACAGCCTGTTATCTGATAAATCGATCCCCTTCAGCTGGAATTGATTACAAAATTCCCGAGGAGGTATGGACTGGAAAACCAGTTGATTTTTCTGTAATGAAAATCTTTGGTTGTCCAGCTTATGTTCATTTGTCGGTCGAGGAGCGAAAATCCAAACTTGATCCAAGGTCAAAGGAATGTATTTTCCTTGGATATGAAGATGGAGTCAAGGGATACAGGTTATGGGATCCGGTGTCCAAGAAGAAGATTGTCAGCAGAGATGTGGTATTCAATGAGAAACACATGTTGAACAAATCTGAAAATGAAGAATCTGCAGCAAATGAGTTGCAAAAACACCCAGTTGAGGTGGAGCTTCCTGAAGAGACAAAAGAAGCTGAAGAGATTGAAGATGATCATCCTTCAGATTCCCAAGAGAGGTCCTATAATCTTGTTAGAGATCGGGGAAGGCGAGTCAGCAAACCAGTGCAAAGATACGAGTTTGAAGACATGGTTGCTTTTGCCTTGATTGCAGATAGTGGAGATCCAACTAGCTATCAAGATGCTATTCAGTCCGAGGATAATGATAAATGGGCGATAGCGATGGCAGAAGAGATGGAGTCTTTACAGAAGAACCAGACTTGGGAGTTAATTCAACTTCCAAAAGGATCAAAGGCTATAGGATGCAAGTGGGTGTTCAGGAAAAAGGAAGCTCAGTCTGATAAAGAAGGTGAAAGATTCAAGGCCAGATTGGTGGCAAAGGGATTCTCTCAGAGAGAAGGAATCGACTACAATGAGATCTTCTCACCAGTTGTGAAACACACATCGATTCGGTTGATCTTATCTATCGTAGCATCACAGGATATGGAGTTGGAGCAGCTTGATGTGAAAACAGCTTTTCTCCATGGTGATTTAGAAGAAAAGATCTACATGAAGCAACCGGAGGGGTTTATTGAACCAGGGAAAGAGGGCTTAGTTTGTAGCTTGAAAAAGTCTCTCTATGGTTTGAAGCAGTCCCCGAGACAGTGGTACATGCGGTTTGATAGTTTCATGGTATCTCATGGTTACTCTCGTTCTGAGTATGATCCATGTGTATATTTCAGATCGTTGGATGATGGTTCTCTAGTACTGTTGACGTTATATGTCGATGACATGTTGATAGCAGCAAAGGGGATGACAGATATTCTTCAGTTGAAGAATTTATTGAGCAGTGAATTTGAAATGAAGGATCTTGGGTCAGCCAAGAAGATCCTAGGTATAGAAATTCACAAAGATCGTCAGGTGGGAAAACTGTGGTTAACTCAGAAAGGATATGTGCAGAAGGTCTTGGAGAGGTTTAACATGCACAATGCTAAACCAGTTAGCACTCCGTTGGCAGCACATTTCAGGTTATCTTCACGGTTGGTGTGACGCCCCCAAATCTGGGCCCACACAGCCCAAACTTGAGTCGTCAAAATACTACAACAAAATTATTACAACAAAGCACAACGTACAACAATACAGTGTATAATAATACACAACTAAGTCTTCACTATTATTGCCACACTATTTTACAAAACGTGAAGACTATGATAACTATTCCTCGGACCCTCACTCCATTCCCCGGCTAGACCCTGTTATGTTTTCATCTCCTGTTGAAAAACAATGGAACAAAAGAAAGGGTGAGCTCAAATAGCCCAGTAAAGAATATCATGACTAAGATAATGACGAATAAATTATCATTAGTCTTCAACAGTTGAGTTCTTGATAGAATACAATAGACTACAAGGTTTATATCAAAAACTGCAGTTAAATTCTTAAACAACGTTCAGATCAATAATAGCAGCGGAATGAGTAATCTATTAGAAGAATAATGCAGACTATAATGTCCACTCGGTTCTCTTTTTAGGAAAAACATCATCAACTTTTATCATCTGAAATATCATTAGTCAAGATAATACAAATTCACAGTTCCTGATCATAATCATGCACATCAACAGTTCATCTTTGTACTACGGGCCAAAGATATTCAATATAGCACCAACGGTCATGATTATACCAGATTCAGCCTTTGGTCATAATCATACCAAACAACAGTTCATCTTTGCACTAAGGGCCAAAGAGAACATTCACCACGTGCCATAAAAGACACCGAACAGATGTATCGCCTTTAACCTATTATATCGCCTTTAACCTATCATCTGTTCAACAAATATATCACATCTGTGCCCCCGGCCACAGATATTCACAACAGCTTGATTTTTGGATGATTAGAATGATATAAATGATGAACAGAAGAAATAGGATAACAATAAGTATCGGAAGTTTACTTTGTACAGATTCAAATAATGTCCAAATTGTCAACATGATGTGGAGTGAAATTTAAAAATGATATTCAAGATCCACAGTTCAGAATAACGGTTACAATTCAATAGAAAGGTTCACGTAAATAGGAAGGTTCAGTTGAAATAATGAAGTTCAACTATTATGGAACATATAATATTTTCAGGAATTATAGAAGCAATAGTTCCATAATAAATTTCGATTTAGGAGTATGAAAGAAAATAATATCCCTTACCGTAGCAGGTTTGATTAACAAAAGGTGAAGGAAATTAATACAAAGGGTTATTCACCAACAGGCGGCAATCCGCTCCGTAAGGTTATTCCCACAATTTAATAGAATTTGAGTACAAAGAGTTATTCACCAAACAGGCGGCAATCCACTCCGTAAGGTTATTCTCAGAGATTAATAATGAATGAATACGAAAGGTTATTCACCAACAGGCGGCAATCCGCTCCGTAAGGTTATTCCCACAATTTAATAGAATTTGAGTACAAAGAGTTATTCACCAAACAGGCGGCAATCCGCTCCGTAAGGTTATTCTCAGAGATTAATAATGAATGAATACGAAAGGTTATTCACCAACAGGCGGCAACCCGCTCCGTAAGGTTATTCTCAGAGATTAATAATGAATGAATACGAAAGGTTATTCACCAACAGGCGGCAACCCGCTCCGTAAGGTTATTCCCACAATTTAATACATGGAAATAAAAGGCACGTCTTATGAGTAAGGAAGAAACAATATTATTATCGAGAATCAAATAATGATAATCCCTTACCATAGTATGTTTGAATAATGGAAGATGAAAAAGATGGTATCCCTTACCATAGTATGTTTGAATAATGGAAGATGAAAAAGATGGTATCCCTTACCGTAACACGTGACTGTATATTGATTTAAATGAGGTTGATTAACTTGAACAGTACACGTATACTTATAGATCTTCACAAATACTCAAGATGACTTAAGCACACTTAGAGAGAACTTTCACAAGAAGTATTTAGAGAGAGAAAGAAAGAACAAGTAAGGAAGTTTATGAAAAATCCTTAAGTTAAGGCTTCTATTTATAGCCAAAAATCTTATCATTCATTTAATCTAAACCATTCATTTAAAGATCATCTTTTAATCTACACCATCCATTTCAAATATTATATTATCTTTAATCTACACCATTCATTTCATATCACCTAATAATCACCTAACTTTATATTATAAACAAATCAATTTAATTATTCAACAATAATTCACACTTTAATCTACACCATTCATTTCATATCACCTAATAATCACCTAACTTTATATTATAAACAAATCAATTCAATTATTCAACAATAATTCACACTTTAATCTACACCATTCATTTCATATCACCTAATAATCACCTAACTTTATATTATAAACAAATAACTTTATCAATTCAATTATTATGACTAATTGTTATAAATACAGTATAGTTAGCTCTTAGATATCAAGTCAATAAATTAATGAAATACAACTGTTTAAATAACATCATAATAGAGATAACAATAATGTAAAATAAAGCATACGTTACTGTGTAATGACAATTATTGATTCAATAATGTGAATTACTGTGCATATGTTACTGTGACAATTATTAGGTTCAATAATTTTAAAAACAGTGCAACAACAATTATTGACTCAATGATATAAAATACAGTGTAATGACAATTATTAAATCAATAATGCAAAATACTGTGTAACAACAATTATTGAATTGATAATATAAAATATTATGCAGTGACAATTATCGATGAAATGATGCGTAATAGTTACGGTGTCAATTATCAGACCAATAATATGAGACACTATGCAATACCGTGTGTTACTGTAGAGTACCGTGTGCTACAGAAAATACCATAAACTACCGTATGCTACTATTCTTTTATCACCGGTATTTTAACAGTTCCGTTGACTATTTTTATTTAAAAATGTTACTTCTGTCGTTTTCTATATCCGACAAATATTCCGTTGTGGGGTCCACCAATAATTTATTATTTCGGCGCCGTCGTACGGCACGAATATTCCCCGACCAAACGAATATTCCCCGACAAAGCGAATATTGTCCGACAAAATAAAATTTGCACATAACATCCTTAACTTTCAATTTTGTTAATTTAACCACTTACTGTTTCAAAAAAAATATATATGAAGAAAAATTAAATTTTGTATTTCATAAAATTCGGGGTCTTACAGTTGGGACCACAGATAGAGGATGAGGTGGAGTCTATGTCCAAAGTACCATATGCAAATGCAGTGGGTTGTCTCATGTATGCCATGGTATGTACAAGACCAGATATCTCACATGCAGTTAGTGTGGTTAGCAAGTATATGGCAAATCCAGGGAAAGAGCATTGGAATGCTGTTAAATGGATTTTTCGTTATCTAGCAGGTACAACCAATTATGCTCTTATATTTGATCGTGATACTGCGAGAAGTGAGGTTACAGGGTTTGTTGATTCAGATTATGCTGGAGACCTAGATTCAAGAAGATCTACGACAGGGTTTGTATACACCTTTTGTAGAGGATGTATATGTTGGAGGTCAGTGTTACAGTCTACGGTAGCATTATCAACAACAGAAGCTGAGTATATGGCATTGACAGAGGCAGGCAAGGAGGCTTTGTGGCTAAAGGGACTAGTTGAAGAACTATGTTTCATGCAGGGCAGTATCCAGATACAGTGTGATAGTCAAAGTGCTATTCATTTAGCGAAGAATCAGGTGTTCCACGCTAGGACCAAACATATAGATGTTCGGTATCACAAGATTCGTGAGTGGCTGAATAGTGGTGACATTGCAGTTCACAAAGTCCACACAAAGGAGAATGCTGCGGATATGCTCACAAAGTCAGTTACAGCAGAAAAGTTCAAGCATTGCTTGGACTTAATTCATTTCGTTGAATGCTAAGTTCGTGGTGGAGTATCCAGGGAGAGGGATACATTCACAAACACGAAGAAGTTCACAATACGTAATATTTGGAGAATATGAGCCAAGGTGGAGATTGTTGAAAATTGGCTCATAATTTGTCAGACGCATGCCTTCTCATTAAAGCTCATTAATGCTTGTGGTTGCATTTGTCAATAGTCAGCAGACAAGAAAATGGAATTATATGCGGTATGCGTGCGAAAATCTAACTTTTTGTGTGCTGCAGATTATGACTATTGACTTTGTCCCACGAATCAATGAATATTGCTCCCTCTATTTCAAGTATAAATAGAGCATTCAGTTGGCAAGAAATACAACGCATCAGAAAAGCATCCGAGAGATAGAGAGAGTTAAAAACTCAGTTGAGTTAGAGTAAAGAGTGAGCTAGGTAGAGAAAATAATCAGTGAGTTTATTTTCTCAGAAAGAAATGTTGTATTCTCCATATTATTTTCATAGTGGATTTCTGAGATCTCTCCCCGTGGTTTTTTCCCAGTTGGGTTTCCACATAAAATTCTTGTGTCATTATTTTTATCTCATACAGTTGTGTGCGTGTGTTATCTTAGTGTTATTTTGTGAGCCTGATTTCTCAACATATATATATATATATATTATAAAAGCCAAAGAAAGAAAGAAGGTTCATGTATAAAAAAGCCGAGACAAATAAAGCACAAGCTGAGAGAAACCTTGAATCCGGTAACCCTTGATATTGTTTAGAGCTTCATTTAGATGTAAAAACTAAAAGGCTCCCAGGCCACTATAACAGTCCCCCTAATTTGATCCACTTTGTCCTCCTGTTCCCTACTTCGAGCTTTTTCTTTTTCCCTTTCTAGCCTTTCCTGTGTTTTCTATCACGCTGCCCACTGCTGACAGCCATGACCGTCATTCCTTGACATTCATTTAGGATCCCATTTTTTCACTATGCATTAAATAACGGAATTTATACAAAAGTAAATTATTGACAAGTATTCTAATAAGTGCACTCGGGACCTAATTTATATTTGAATTCACAAAACTTCTAAAGAGGAAACATTTTTTTAAAATGATTAATATTAATAAAGCAAATATAATAACGTTTTTACAAATATTTTAAAGACGCTTATTACTTTTGTGTCTTTAAAAAATGTAAAGTTTTAGTGGGTTGCCTTCTTTTTGTTTATGGGGAGATGGACCAATGTCAACAAGGTTGGTGACTTGTCAATTTATAGTGTTTATAAATTTACCACAAATATTATTTGTCAAAAAGGTTCAATAATATAGGAAAATTTTAATATTACTTTCTTTTTCTTTTTTTCGGCTTTCTTCCTATAAGACAAATAAGCATTAATTGCCAGGACAAAGAGAAATCTCTTCAATAACATGGGGCAAATCGAGATCCATTGTATGGTATATAGATACACTTCATTTACAAAAAAATAACAAAGCTATAGAAAAATACCATGTCTCTGAATTATTCAGTTGGCTTGATAATTAAAATGGTACACTGGGTCCCAAATTGAAAACAAACAACCAAAAAATTCTAAAATTAAAATTAAAATAAATAAATAACACCCCACCCCTACAAAGAAAAAGGAAGAAAATAATTAAAGAAAAAGAAAAGAGAATTCTGCTTTTATAATTTGACTATTTGAGTGGCTCTTCAAATGAGCTATTCTATGTGGGCCCAAACTATGCTTTATATCTTGGCTACAAGAACTTATTCAATCGTCCTGCCTTGGCTACCCAATCAATCTTGTAAATGGCGGTGGGGACATCCCGCGCCTACTGTAGCCCAAATCAGGCACAGCTGGACCAAGAAGTTCAATCATAGTCTAATTAATTTGCTTAAGCACAGCAGCAGTTTATATTGAACTTCTTGTTAAACTTAATTTTTTTCTCCCCCCTTTATCATTAATTATCCTTTCACAAAGATACCTTCAATCCAGTATCTATTTTTCTTCTATAAAGTCTTTTACAAAACATTACTCTTCCCTTTTTGTAAACAAGAAAGCAAAATTCATGGCTCCCAACAAGTTTGCCACTATGTTGCATAAAAATAGCAACAAGATGGCTGTAATTCTAGTCTATGCAGTTCTTGAATGGGTTCTTATTTTGCTCCTCCTTCTCAACTCTTTGTTTTGGTATCTGATTTGCAAATTTGCCAAGTATTTTGGCCTGAAAGTGCCGTGTTTATGGTGTTCAAGAGTTGATCACTTTTTGCATCCTAATGACAAAAGATATACCTATAGAGAGCTTATTTGTGAAGAACATGCCGCAGAGATTTCAAGATTGAGCTATTGTTCTAGTCACCACAAATTGGTTGAATCTAGAAACATGTGCACGGATTGCTCGTCGATATGCAATGGAAAGTTCATTGAAATGTCACCTAAAGTTGCTTTCTTTACATGGGCAAGCAAAGATGTTGTAGAGAATGATCGAGAAAACAGTAAGTGTTCTTGCTGTGAAGAAATTATGAGCACCAAGGGATTCTCATTTTACCCTTCTTGCCTCCTGTTGAAGCCTTCCTGGGGTGTTTTGGAGTATGCAGAGAAAAACCATTTGATTTCAGAAGTGTTGGATGATGAAGGCGAGAATTTGGACAAGAGCGAATCAGATTATCAAGAAGATCGCCGCGAGAATGAATTCATTGGAAAAAGTGAAGTTGATGAAGATCCTGATGTTGAAAGTTTTAGTTTTGGATCAATAATAGATATTGCAAAAGATAACAGTGATACCGAGTTCAATGACAAATCTTTTGATGGTGATGATGCAATGATTCCAATATGCCATAGAGATGATGAATCAGTTGAAGTCATGAATCTGTCTTTGCAGAATAGTGAGTGTTGTGATTTTGATCGCTTCATTCCGGTTGAGCTAATTGATTCTTCAACCGTTACAAGCCAACAAAGATCAGACATAGATGTAGTGGATGATGTGGTGGGAAAGAATGATCACCTAAAAGGAGACGATGATTTTGAACCACCAGTCAGTAAACAACCAGGTCAATCTCCAGGTATAGAGACAATTTAGTTTTCAAGAATCTGTTCATTTATTAAGCATCTTTATCTAAAAAATGTCTTTTTCATATTTTATTGTTTACCTGCTGCAGCAGAGGAAGAAGAACCTTGTGATTTGTTTGGTGATGAAATCACACCCATAGGCATGAACTCATCTGATCGAGTGCCACCTATTCAATCTCAATCTGAAGAACAAACTCCTCCATTGGCACATCAACTAAATAACTCTCCTATGGACAATGAGGAAGTCAAAATAATTACTGACCTTTATGCATCTATAGTTCAGAAAGGCCAAGGTAAGACTCATCCACCTTGCTATCTTAGTAATCCCACGTTACCTTTTAATGGTGACCTAAAAAATAGAAAAATGCCAGGAAAATTTCTGATGATTTAATTTAACTTATGTTTTAGGTGCAACGCAAGTGGAGAAAGCTATAATACAAGAGACAACAGTTTTTGCCGGAAACATTCATTCAGGGATAAATCATAATTTAGCCGCAAACTTAGAGTCTGAAAGGGTGGAGGAAGAGAATTCTCCTCTTGCATCCACATATATGGAGGTTGAGCAACAGCTAACCAAGAAAAAGGAACTGGAAGATGGAAGTGTAATAAGTGAAGTGCAGGGTGATGATGGGGCTCTGACAATTGAACTGCTAAAATCAGAATTACAAGCTGAACGGAAGGCTTTAAGCTCTTTACAAGCAGAACTAGAAGAAGATAGGAATGCTGCTGCAATAGCTGCCAACCAGACAATGGCTATGATAACGAGGCTTCAAGAAGAGAAATCTGCAATGCAGATGGAAGCACTGCATTACCAGAGAATGATGGAAGAACAATCTGAGTATGATCAAGAAGCCTTGCAGCTTTTGAATGACCTCGTAATAAAGAGAGAAAAGGAGAAGCAAGAACTTGAGAAGGAACTGGAAATGTGTCAAAAGAAAGTCTTGGACTATGAAGCGAAAGAGAGAATGATGATCAAAAAGAAATGTACGAGTGAAAGAAGCACAAACTCTAATGCTTCTTCCATCAATGTTGAGGACAATGATGAACTATTTATCGAACTTATCCATGAAAAGAAGGGTGATGATGGTAGCTTATGCGCCCCTCAAGAAAACAGCAATGATAACAATCATTGTGAGATAGTTCTAGATATGGAGGAAACTGGGCTGGAGTGCATAAAGCATATGAGTGTACTTGATGAATCGATTGCAGAATTTGAGGATGAGAGGATGTCCATTTTAGAGGAGCTCAAGGCATTGGAGCAGAAGCTTTTTACACTGGCTGATGATGATGACCACTTGTTTGAGGATTTAAAACTAACTGAACATTTCGCAGATGCTTATGGCCAAGAGTTTGATGAGAGTTACAAGTGTAGCAGCCCAGATGAAAACGGGTTCTTTACAAAATTTTCTGAGGGTTTGAATGGAGGCGGCCTTTTAGAGAAAAAAGCAACGGGTTCTACAACAAAGAGACTTCTTCCTCTTTTTGATGAAGCGGGCTTCGAGTCTGAAGAAGGGGAAGGCAATGATGATGTGAAATCTCAGCCTACTGGTATGCAAATCGCCTTGCTAAATAAATTCGAATTGGAGAACAATAAGTTTACGATAGAAGAGGAGGTTGATGGTGTCTATGAAAGATTACAAGCACTTGAAGCAGATACGGAGTTTTTAAAGCACTGTTTTAGTTCCTTGAAGAAAGGAGATAAAGGAATGGATCTTCTTGAAGAAATCTTGGAACATCTTCGTGATCTGAGGACTGTGGAACTCCAAGTGAGAAACTGTGGGGATAGTCCTTTAGCATTTTGCAGTTCTTAAACCATTAATACTTCAAAGATAAAGAGGTATATATAATAGTCTTACCAATAATTTTGTCCCATTTATATTGTTTCATAGTATAATTCTCATCACAATTTGATTTCCACTTTTCATGTGTGCAGGTTTCTGGAGTTGATTGATCATTAAATTTGCAAACCAAGTCATTTTGAGACTGCAGTGATAACACTAGACAGAAAAACGATGAGATTTTCCCACCTTACAATGCAGATAGACGAGAGCTACTTTTGGTAAAGCTCGTGCAGTTTCTTGAAAACCCGCTTCAAAGTTTGGAAATTTCAACTCTTCTCCTCCTAGTGGAGTTTGTACTTGTTTATGTAAGCTGGACTGCATAAGACTAGTACCTAAGTCTTTCTAGTGAGCTTCCATTTTCTTTTCCATTTAGTATGGAGGTGAGAGTTGGCAGTTGGGTGTTCTTGGGAATTTCTGGGGGAGGTTAAAGGCAAGAAGGGCTAGGCCTATAATCCATATCTAAGTACTGTATGATAGTGGCTAGTTTAGATCAGGGTGAGATCAATGTGTAAACTTATATCCTGTTACAAAGAATGAGTTTTTGTCATTAATCTGGCAGTAAAGGAATTCATTTCCTCTGAAGCACTGCATTTTTCTTGAATAAAATGTTCCTCAACGGGCTCTCATGCAATAAAATTTGCTCTCCAGTTAGAAACATGGACTAAAAAAGCACCATTAAAAACGACTGAAGACGTGTATTTTTCCTCTAAACAAAGATACAAGGTCATCTTCACCAATAAATTTCTAGATTAAATATAGTCTAAAATTTATTTTTCAGGTTAAACTAAATATAATCTAAGACTATATTTTAAATACCAAAAAAATTAAATCTATGAACTTGATAGTCTTTAAACTATAATTTTAATTATATTTAAATGAGATAGTAGAAGGATGATTAAAAAAAATTTTTTGAATTCATTAATTATTTTAATTTTTTTATATTATAGTCTACGGGATAATTTATCTGTTAAAAAAATTAAAAACTAAAAAATATTTATTGATATTATATAAATTAAATATAATTTATAAGATAATTTAACTGTCGAAAATGCTCTAAACATCAATGGCTTGCTTAACTAGTACTGTAAGGCTGTTGACGATTTAGACAAGTAAGAATAGACAAAAAATGATAAGGAGTAGACATGCCTGTGGAAATGTTAAATAGTACCTAAAGAAAGAGTGAAAAGACCTTCAAAGTACTTGCAGACTTCTAATAAGTTTGGGAGGCCCACTGAAGTGGGTTTGAGCCTAATGAATCAATGGGTTGATTACTCGCACCACAAAATGACAAAACACTTACGGCTCAAGTCAACTATGTACTGAATGGTCATTAGATCCCGTACGAGGGCTATTCTGGTAATCTTCGTCCAAGGAGAGTAATTATGACACTACATGCAAGAAGCCACGTCATAGATCCATGTGATAGTTTCGTTTACCACACAAACCGTTGGATCATCGTCCCTTGCGCAATCCCAACCTTTGATTCCCTTTCAAGATGAAACAATTTGTTTGTTTTTCGCTCTTAAATTCTCTCTCGTATCCTTGATCTTTAACAGTTGTTACTGTGCTTTTGAAGCTGACACTCCTCCCTTTCTCCTCTGTGGACTTCCTCTTTCCTCTAGCTGTAGCTGCAACTGAAATTTCAATGGCGACGGAAGAAGTAAGTAAACCTTTATCAGTCCCACCATACCCAGAGGTATGTTCAATCTTATCACTCTCTCTAACCCTCCTTTCCCATTTCGTCTTTTAAGCTCAAATTGTTCTACACTCGTTATATTCAAAAGTAATCCCTTTTTTAGTTTACCACAAATTTCTCTTTTATTTTTCAGGATAAAATTGTTTGTCCAGAGTTTCATTAAACGAAAATTTGTAAATCCCTAATTTTTAGGCATTTTTTTTACTAATTAACCAAAATTGTAGCTTGAAAGTAGTGATGGATTCACCAAAATCATTTATTTATCCAATTTCAGCTCTTATAATGGTTCTGATTTATGGGGCTTGTAGATGATTTTTGCAGCCATTGATACCCTGAATGAAAAAGATGGGTCCAACAAATCATCGATATCGAGGTACATCGAATCCACCTATGGAGATCTACCTGCAGGTCACATCAACCTGCTCACTGATCATCTCAACAAATTGAAGGAAAATGGAGAGCTGGTTATAGTGAAGAACAACTACATGAGGCCCGACCCAAATGCCCCACCCAAACGGGGACGTGGCCGCCCGCCAAAGGCCAAGGACTCGTCTGTTCCCGAGCCCGTTGAAGGCCCGCCAAGGCCTAGGGGCCGCCCGCGAAGGGACCCAAATGCGCCACCCGCACCCAAGAAGGCTAAGCCTGCGGAAAAATCCAGTGAGCCAACACCCTCCAAGACTGGGAGGCCCAGGGGAAGACCTCGCAAGGTGCAGCCACAGTTGGCCCAAAATGGTGTGGAGGCAAATTAAATTAGACCCTTTGATTTACTAGTTGTTAATTTCTATGATAATGTACTATGAACTATGAAATTTCTCTCACCTGCTGGGGTTTGTTGTTGTGTTTGTAATGTTGGATGGGTGGTACATTGTAGTGCAGTTATGCCATGTCTAGTTGTTTGTAAATTCTGGAGCAAGCCCCTAGTAGTTGTTGGTTGAGGCATGTTTTTAAATTTAACAGCAGTCAGATTTCAATTCATATATGGCCTTTTTATGATTCCTTATTCTTGAATAGATCTGCCTTATCTATATGCTTATTGAGCCATCACATTCAATTGACAAGGACCTAATTGTGGGTAGTACCAAACGATTCTATATTTTTTTGCTTGACAAGTTAGAAATATCAGTTTTGGTCCTCTGATTGATAAAACATCAAGAAGGGTGAAATGGTAGATAGCAACTGGGTTTTGGAACTTTTTTGGGAAGATCAGTGATAGTAATATTGAGTGAGCTGTATATAAAGGTTTAGGCTACAAGAAATCTTGAAATGCTTATGGATAAAGTGAGGATTAGGCAGGTGAGGAACACTACTGAAAAATTGTACTGCAAGAGTTTCTTGAGACAAGAAGCTTTGGCACAATGTTACTCCATATTTCTTATATGTATTCATCTCATAAAATGAAGTGTTGTTTTAGATTTGTCTTTTTCAATGGAAGTAGGGAATCTTGATTTATCTAAATAGTGTCCACTTCTCTTGGTAGCATGAGGAGATTATATTTTCAGTTTTGAATTTTGATACTTTGGGGCCCCACACCCCTTGTCGGGGCCTGAGGAGATGTGTAGGTACTTTCACTCCTTGTAGGGGGCCTGAGGAGATGGTTTGGAGCTTTGCTTTTTTGTGAACGTGAGAGAGAGAGAGGTTACTGTTCTTGCCACTTTTTGTTGTTGCTAAATTGTTCTTGCCACAGTTCATATGTGCAATGCCAGATCCTATGGCTTTTGGTAGCGTCTACATGGTCTTTGCTTTGATTTCTTATGTCTTGACGTAAGATCTACTTGTACAAAGAATCAAAAGTTGCAGATAACCCTTTTAATCTTTAGTCTTAATTACTAGTAATTAAGAAGCCTCTATCAACAAAATAAAAGGGTAATTCTTCAATTTATTTCTCATCAATGTTGAGTTCTTTATAAAGAGTTATGTTTGAAATTTGAATATTCTCTGTAGCCTAGTCTTTCTATGGATTGTTGTCGCACTATAAATTTTAGATGTCTGAATTGCAAAATGTTTCCTTTATTATTATTTTTGGGTATTAAGTGATCCGACAATTTAAAAGACTAATACTTGTAATTAATGCTGTAGATATTTAATATACAAGATCTATGCGAATGCTAACCATGTCTTTAAAGTTCAACTTTGACCTGTGTTTAAGCTTTTACGGATTTAAATCTCGAAACGCAAATTTTTTTAAAAAAAAAATGATATTTTTACGAATAAAAGTGATAATGTAATTTTTTTTCATATGAATAATAAATAATTTCAATACTTAATAGCATATTTTTGAAATAAAAGTAAGATAAAATTTTCCCCTAATTGTTGGTATAGTTAAACAAAAGTAAAAGAAAGAAAGATTATTTTATTTTCATTTTATCATTCTGACACCGCTAAATTTTAATTTTAATTAAATTAATGAATTTAAGTAACTGAATATGTCCAACAAATGGTAGCATATTTTCAGACCAACACAGTAAGAGTTTAATGGCTTTCTATACGCAATTAAAGCTCTTTCAATTCCCTCTCTTTTTGGTATAAGTTGTCATTCATTCATACTGCATATTTAAAAGGGGAGGAGAAAGATGTAGCATGTTAAATAGCTCCTTCAGTTTCATATATATCACATCAGTTGCATCAGACTGATTGCAAATACAGCACAGCTAAATATGACTCTTAGTTTATGTTCTGTTCTAAAAGGGAACCAAATACCCTAGGTTGAATAAACAAAAACCATCAAGATATATTACAGCAGTAAATAATCAGATGTTTGGTACTACAACTCCTCTACTTCAACTGAAAATCCACATCGACAACGCTTAGTCTGAGTGGAACTCTCTTCATCAATAGTCTGATCATCTGTCAAAAAAACATGTTCATGATCTCTTGTGGGTCCAAAAGGAGCATCCTGCTTACTATCATGCAGATTCCTTGGCTGGCACTTGGATGTTTGCCTCTTATCCTCACCGTCACCAACCTGTGCATGGGATCCGTCGTTGGTTTTCTGAATGCCATGTGAAGTGTGTGATGATGAACCATCACCGTAGCAGTTGTTCAACCTTTGCCTGACTACAATGGACAAAAGAAGTTGATACCACCTATTAATAGCTTGCACTTCGTTCCTTCTTTTCTCTTCGGCCTCCCTTCTTTCCTCTTCTTCTGCAAATGCCTGAGAAACAATCAACCTAAGATATTGTAGAATCATTTGTGATGAACACTATGGAATCCAGGAATGAACAGAGTATATCAAAAAATTCTGGAAAACACAAATACAAGGGGACACAATTTATCATGTATAAAATTTGATAAATTTTCAGAACGTACTCGAATGCTTTAAGAAAAATTTGAGATAATGATGTAACCATCACTTTGATGATAATGCCAACTGTATTAGATTAATCACATAAAACTACAAATCAGAGGCAGACCATAGGATAAAACGATATTATGAATAAACACTTAACCGAATTGTAGCAATGATGCTCATTCAATATCAAATTTGAGATCAATTTACCTCCAAAATTGCATCCTTGAACTCGGCACACACCACAATGCCCTCAAATACGGGGAAGGAGCGTCCATTCCGGAATTCAAAACCAACCATCGCAGGTGCAAAATCAATTTCAAGCCTCTTTGCAATTGGGACCAACCTTGGCAACCTTAGGTGCACAGTTCCTGGGGGAAGGCACTTATCAGACCACACATCTACTTGGCCACGCTCATTCTGGAAATTAAAATTAGGATAAATTGTCACAAACCAATCAGACAAATTCCTAAAGAAGAAGATACAAATATACAAAGATGAGTTATTTCCCGTTATATTATTGAAAGAAAAAAGATTCAATCATCCTCCATAAATTCATACAGATTATAAGTAGCATATCGATAAGTCTAATAATATTATGGACATATATATAAAATGAACATCAGATCTCCAATATCAGGAACAAACAAAAAACATGAGGAAAGTATAGTTAAGAAAGGATCAAAGATAATGTGGCAAGTTAATTTTAGCACATATTTATAGCAGAAATATGGTAAATCAACCACCCACCAGCATGGAAATAATAGTAGTTGTGTCACCTTATTCCTCACCTCTAGTAAGTAATGTAGCTTAAAACCAAATAAACAAAAAATTAAAAAGAAAAATTAAAAATAAGAGGACAGAAAATTTTGACAAAATGCCCAACTTCCTATAAATATGGAAGGAAGGAATACCTTTCCCTTCAACATCATTCCTGTAATGAAACTCTCTATGCATATAAGATTCATAAGCTAGGAAGCAAAGCCACTTTTACAGAAAGTGTACGCTATCGGACTTGTCTGGAACTTCTTTTTACTGGTCCCAGTTTTAATAAAAAATAATTTGGGGTGCTCACCTAGACGAGATCAAGAAACCTGGGATATGATACAATTTTTTGTAATCCAAGAAGTATAATTATTACAAAAAAAACAAACACAAAATGGTATATCATAATTATTTCAAACAACTGAATTATTCCAGATGAATTTGAGGTAAAGATAATCTCACCCTTGGCACAATCCCATTTACAGCATGAGGCAGTTGTAATGGTTCTGTTTGCCACCTTCCATAAAGAGCTGTATTTTGTCCACAGTCTCCCACGTCATAATCATCCTCTTCACAAACTTGTGTTTTGCTCTGCTGTAGTGATCGCTTCAAATACTGATTAAAACAAACATATTGTGTTTAATTATCTACCAGATGCTACTTACAATACCCAAAGAGAAATATATATATTAATGAAGTGTCAAGTACTAAAATTCCACGAGCCAAATCAGACCTTAGCTGGAAGCTCATTGGTTTTGATTTGTAGTCCCTCACGCAACCATCTTTCTTTTGTATGGAGAATTTGGACACAAGTTCGAGGATAAACTGGACGACCAGAACAAAAACCCAATACCGGACCCTTGGGATGAAGTATCTGGTACTTGGTAAGCCATCTTTCAAGAGCATACAACTGATGGTTTTTATAGGCCTATGTGTCACAAAGAATTTGAAAATTACATACATGACAAAGGCTGCTATATTGTATCTATATAACTATACAAATTGATTGCACCTGCTGATTGGTTGGAAGAGGCTCAGTCAATGCCCTAGTTTCCAACTCCATATCCTCGAGAGAATTCCAGGAAGCAACAAAGGAGTTCTTTGCAGAAGACGCTGCAGTAAATTTCTGACTATTTACTCTCCAAACTTCCATGGTCGACTTTGCAGAAGAGCTGGCAGGGTCTGATACACACTCAAACGTTGACTGAACAGGCATTCTAGCTGCTTCTGTCTTTTCATGCTCCTGTGAACCTTCCTGTCTCAAAAAGACCATATCTCCAATTGCTCTCAACTCCAACTCTTTCAATGGTGCTAACACCGCATCCCACCAACTCGAATTAATTCTCTGTGATGCTATCTTATACCACTTCATACAGTACCTGAAATGTAAAAATAGAGCTTCCACTGGGTACTAAGATTGACACAAGGTTAAGCTATAATTACTAGATAGTCAAAGATGGTCTTAATATTTTTAATTACTAGCAGCAGTTTAATTTGAGACACTAGTAACACAACAATATAATATTATCATCACATAAAAGATTACCAAGTGATTGATTCTCCATCAACATGGGGAGAAATTATCTCAGTAGAAATCATTTATCATCAGTCATGACGCTCACCAATCAGCATGCATAGTAAAACTTGGAAGGAACAATAAATATGTAAATTTATACTTAAAGCCACAACATATTGAGCTTCTATGAAAGACGTGCATAAAAAATTAAAAAATATCTTCTTTTTTTATTTTCTTTTGTTCTTTTATTTTATTTTTGAGAATTTATTCTATTACAATTCAATTCTAGGGATGCATTTCATCTGGGGGCCTAGGGGGAACATGGCAAATGGTCAAGGCGGGGAACTAGGGGGAAACCTAGGGGAATTTTACCTTCTTCATGTAGCGCCTTGGTTAACTCTATAGTTGGTGAATATGTGTTCCAGGGGGCTTTGGTTCTGTTCCAGCGTAGATCATATATTTAACAGTTCAACATAACACTAATTCTCTTTGATTTATAATAAAGAGCTTACAGCTTAAACATTTCATTCCATTTATCTGTAAAAACTTTTAAAAAAAATACTCACACCAAAAGATGATAACAGACTGCTAGTCTAAAACTGTAAGCATAAAATGAAGGGTCAAATTCCATTAAAATCTTGACAGTACAGGAAATTGCACTAAGCTATGATGCAGAACGACCCCCATATCCCCATCCCCTCTTCCCACCACCATCCAACCCCCCCCCCCCCCTTTCACAGGGGAAAAAGAAAAGTGATTCCATTGATATGTGGACTGTAATGGAGTAGCAGTTTTCTCCGCTATCTTTGAAGGTAGCAGAACTGGACTCCGCGGCATTGATGAGTACCTGTTCACTGCAATATAATACCCTGTTGTAGTGCAGCAGAAACTAGGCAGCATCTGTTTTCCAAAAACCCTAAGTCCCTAACTACTTTACATAAATGTCTCATTGCTAGAAAAGGTTAAGAAATGAGATGAAACATTCATTGCCCACATCAGGAGATCGGTATTGGCTACTAATATAATTTTGTGCGGAAGGAAAGCAATATGAGGATGTTCCACCTTAATAGCAAGAGCTGGAGATTAGTCCAAAAAGATGTTGAAATTCCTTTATAAGATAAGCTAATGCCTTGAAAAGAGGTTCCTTGGACTTTCAGCAACTGGTTAATTTGTAAATTCTGGGATTTTACTGATAGAATTCTCATGTAAAGATGGTTTAGAGAAGGGTATGCTGTTTGTTTGTATTTGTTGATTCATTAATAAAAGCTACCACTATACCTCAAAAGAAAAAGAAAAACAAATCTATGCTTATATACTAAAAGCAATTGTAAAATTAAAAAAAAAAAGCTTATACGAAATCATACAAAGACAATGCAATGAGACCAAAAAAGCCACTGCAAAATCTAACAAATATCAAAATTTTCAACTTCATGCATCCAATAGTTAAGTTACCAAACATCGTAACACAATTAAAAGAAAATACTGATAACAGGAATGATAATAAACCTGCGTGTCACATCTTTAGCTCCATGTCCTGCAAAAGCAACCACATATCTCAAAGATGTTTTACATGCAGCAACTGCGGCTTCTACTTTCTGCTCTCCATCAACAATTGCATTGACAGCATCAACATGCACCCATTTTCCTGTCAGGTTCTCTCCATTACAGTATACTTCTGCCCAATACAAAGGAGCTCCTACTTTTCTAGATCCAACTGCAACGGAGATTCCCTGAGAGGAAGAAGGTGATTCTTCACTTCTAACTCTTTTCATTCCTTTCAATGACAAATTTTTTGAATTACAATGCAAGTTTGTCACATCTGAATCTGTGTTACTTTTAGAATTTCCAGATGTTGTAGCAGCAATAGCCATTTCCAACTGCATCTCAAACTCAAGATCCCCTTTCCTCTTTGGCCCCTTAGATTGCTTTGTAAGGCAAACATCAGACATATTATTATGATCTTCACAAGCTTGAGAATCCAACATTTTATCATTTGACAAGTTAAGAACGATAGAATCGTTGACCAACATTTTATCAGTCAATTGACCTGCAGCGGCAGAATGTTTGAGCTGAGAGATGCTACTTGGTGTCTTGTTAACTTTATTTTTGCAAGAACCTCTCAGAGAGGTTTCACAAACATTGTTCTTGGCATCATTTGCAGATTGTTTATCATGAGATCCAGAAACCAGATCTGGCGGAGCCACCATCAATGTCGAAGAATTAAAAATCCCCCTACGTACTCTTTTTGCATGATTACTTGTGGATTCTGATTTGTCAACATCAGGTCTCAAGGAGGAGACATCCAAAATAGCAACAAACCTGGAAGCATATAGCCTTCAACATAAGTATGTGAAAGGCAATCATGCTGCAGATTCAGAAGAAATATTTATGCTTGTAAGGTAATATATATATATATATATATATATATATATATATATATATATATATATATATATATGTTGCTCAGAGAGCATGAAGACCCAATGCCTAAACCCTGCCAAGGACCTCTCTACCAAAATTTGATTCCCAATTAATAATGAAAAAATCAAAATTGAAATCAAAATTGGTACCTTCAATTTTGGCAACACTATTTAAGATATGTCTCTTACATACAAAACCTAAAATTCAGAAAAGGGGAAAGAAAAAAAATTTAAACACAAAAGTTATGTGTTTGATTCAACTATTGTCAATTACCACATATCCCAAGAAAATTAAAAAGATTCCGAAAGGTGGAATGAAAAACAGAGGAGCATTTTCACTTCAAAGTTCCAGTGTGTTTTTCTAAGTGCTCAAAATTGTTATTTCACATTTTGGGAGCTTACTGCCCATAAATATGTTTATCCACTTCATTACTATAAGTAAAAAATAATGTGCTGATCAGAAAAAGAAATAAAGTAATGTCTAGAGTCTTTAGAAAATAATAGCCCTATAAGTTGATGGCCATTTTTAAATAGTTATAACGTCAAACACACCTCTCACTCTCTCTCCCTCCTTCCTTCTCTCTCCAAACAGCAATACATCAATACTGATAACCAAATAGATTGTCTAACCACTTATTCCACAAGAAATACGAGTAGATATGTCCAGCTGTTAATAAATGTGTGGGTAATGACTACTGAAGCCACCTCAAAAGGAACAATTTAAAGCTCAAATTTTCGGCCATAACTTATGCAACAAAACATCCAGATGTGGTGCATAAACACGCACACATGCAAACTTTAATATCAAGCATGGCCATGAAAGGAAATAATAACAAAGCATTGAAATGAAAATAAAACACAAGTTTTTAATAACATTATACCGGGTTGTAAGATTCAAAGCTCTGAACAGTGCCACAGACAACGCAGCAACCTGCAAGAAAAACCCGTAACTTTTACTCATAATGCTGACCAAGATTGTCACTTATTGATCCAACTTTGGTACATCTCTGCTGGAATGTTACTACTTTTCAATGAAGAAATCTATTGGCCAACTCAACTAAAGGGTGCAAACAAAATATAGAACTCCAGAAAATATGATTTACAAGAGTTGTTGAGCTCATTCACATTTCTTGAAAAAGACAAGGCACGTGATGAGGAACAAGGAATATGATAGTTCTTAAGGTAGAAGTACAACTAGAACTTAATAGATCCTATATAAAAAACTGAAAAATCCATATCAAATAACGCAGATATCGTATAAAGAGCTGAAACTCCATATCTAATCGCGTAGCCCAAGTGTTTCCTCTTCTAAACAAAAGAGTGAGTGTTGTGGTGTTGGGCCTTCACTGAAAGGAAGGAGTAGGCTTGAGCCAGGTTTTTTTTTTTTTTTTTTTTCTGGGGAGGGGTGGGGGGAATACTTGTCCAAAGGTTGTAGGTTGGTGCTTATTGAAAGCACAGTTTCAAACTTGTCAACATACTTCAATTTTCTGCTTTGGGCTTCGATACGAAAGAGGAGAAGCCGTATAGAGGCTTCATAAGCTTATGTGGGAGTTTTTGGGAGGTGCTGAGGTGTAGGAGAGCAAGTATAACGTAGTTAACTGGAAGCAGGTATGTTCCCCATTATGTTGTGGAGGTTTGGGTACTCAAGACTTGGACAGTTTTAACCAAGCTTTATTTGTACAATTACTGTGCTCCAAACAGTAAAAGAGTCTCATCCATAGTGGTGTGACCAGCACTTTCAGTGACCGACAAAGTTGTGTAGAAAGGAAGATAAAAGAAAATAAAATACCCAACAAGGATCAGTACAGGTCTCTAGTACACAGCTCATTTTACTTTCATATAATGGAGTCTGTTTTAGCATATAAAAACAAGCATACAATGTATATACACTGCACAAGGAAGTTTGATACGACAAATACATAAAATGTAAGTATATGAGAGAGCAAAAAAATACCTCCTCTGCAGTGCCTTCATGCGTCTCAAGAGCCAATGCCAAAGCTGATTGAAATGATCTTTCTGTACCACCTGGACTTGTGACACGGAAGTTATTATGAAACTGCAAGATGCAAAAGGAATTAAATAATTAACAGATGGGAATAAGTTTTAAACTATGACACTGGACAGCTGGGTGGTTAGAGGGAGGTTGTACCCAGTTGACTAGAGGAGCCAAAGCAGTTGCAGTAAGTTTTGAGACCTCTGATATCTCCAAAAACTGGGCTGGTATTAGTGACAGTAAAGCAGCCTGCCATCACAGCAACAATCAATATATACCAGAATTAACAAGCAAGTATATAAAATGCTAGAAAGAGCAATGGATAAGGCTACATATAGAGAATTATCAAGAGTTATATAGCAATAGAGAATTGTTAGTCAGATTTTTATACAATACTGATGTGTTAGTCAACTTTGGATTTATACTATTGACAATAATAATTCAGCTATAATCATCACAGGATCCCACAATAAAGAAAATAAAACAGGGTAAGAGAAAGCACACCTAATCAAGAAATTAATTAATAAAAGAACTTACCTGAATAAGAAGATCATTACAGGCCTGGTCAATTAACCTTCCCCGTCCTAGTAAACAAAGCAAATGAACTTTGTGAACAAGCTCAGCCAATTCCTGTGAGAAGTATAAAAGATCTTCAGGTTCAATCAAAGCAAAAAGTCATCAGTTAACACCAGCTCCAAAATATGTCTAACTCTAATAAAATTCACCTTATCTTCAGTAGAAGGTCGACAGATGGGCTTCCGCTTTGCCGAATCAGGTGATGCTTCAAATTCAATAGTAACAGTATTGACTTTGTCTTCTTGATGATCCTTTGTGGAACTCTGAGTGGGAACTGATCCATCTTCCCAGTCTGGCTCATCCATCTCATCATCACCATGAAGATTAGCATGCTGAGAACTTCCACCTTCTGCCTGCTCTTTTGATGGAGTGCTCTGTATCTCATTCTCCTTTGAACCACTCTCTAACTAAAAATTGAGATAAAAAGGGATAAATCGCACAATTTGTAAGAATTCTCAATTCTCCAATAATTCTATAATCTGCAAATCAAGTGTTGAAGAAGTTTCAAAGAGAAATAGCAACTTTATTTAGTGTGTCCTGCAATCCATTGGATAAGTATTTTTACAAAGAATTTTTTTTTAACTAAATGAAAATAAAGCAACTCAATTCAAGAATTTTGCCATTATACACAAATTGCGTATTCCAAATATATGATAAGAAAACTAACCTTGTTTAGGGAATCACATTGATGGAGATAAGTATCTTGCTTTCCCAAACCTCGTGAGCCACGTAAATTAACTCGTTTCAAAAGTTTGCCAACAGCCTCTTGTGATATGTCAGTAAGAGTGCCTGAAATGAAGTTACTTCTTTAATTTACACTTCAAACCAATGCCCTTGCATTCTTTCTTAACTTATTATATTCTATACTTAAAAGCATAGTAAACTATGGCAAGTGACAATTCACGATACACAACAAACCATTATCATCAATAGACTTTAAATGGCTTCCGGAATCACGTCGAGGCTTTTTCGTGTCTTCTTCACCTGCCAAGAAGGAGACAATACTATTATGGTTCATTGAAATCCATTTTATGCATCACAAAAAAAGCAAGAAACAAACTTTTTACAAACATAAAAGGCAAAACTTAGCAATTTTCAGGAAAAACATAACTCATTACAATCACACAAACAAATAATACTCCCTCGATTGTGAGAATATACTTCCAACCCAAACGGAGAAATAGGGTTTACATGATGCAAGTAAATTGTGTGTGAACGAGCATTTTAGAGAGAGAAAGTGTGTGAATGAGTGAGAGATGGAAACGTACCGGGCGACTGAGAGTGTCGCTTGGTCTGGTTTCTTGTTCGCATTTGATTCGGCTGACTGGAGACATAAGAGAAATAGAGGCGCGAGAGGTGTTCAGTGCTCCGATCCCTTGGTGGTTAAATGACTCTCCATATTATGTTGTCGGGTCAATTTAATCACTTAGACGGGCAAGGACAAAATTGGTAAGTGCCCATTTAGCATAGACATAAACCACACTTCACTTTCTCATAAAAAAGTATATATATATTTTTTTTATGAAGTAAAAATAAATTTATATTTATATTTATATTTTTATATTTTTTATAAAAAAATGTGTATTATGATTTATTTTTTTTACTTTTCCAATAAATTAAGAATAAATTCTTACTGATAAGCATATTTTATTATATATTTATTTACTTCAAAAATAAATTTATTAGTTAAATTTTATATTAATTAGATTTATTTTGGTGTGTAAGTTTTGAGAATTTAAAAGTTCAAATAATATATTCAAGTTAAAATTTAAGAAAATAAAATATATAGAGTTAATATTATAATAGTATTTTATTATAAAGTTAAGGAAGGATAAATCAAGGAGAATTAAAATATCAAATTTTTTTACTGTTGAAGGTAATTACTTGATGTATTATAAAATGAAGTTGTGGCGCATCACACAAAGATACAAAGAAGAGCAGACTTGCACAGAAACCGAGGGAGGAAAAGAAAGCACGCATAAGAGAATACTGAAGCAACAAAAGGTATTATTTCAAGTGGGGCACGAAAAACCGAGGAAGCATAAGCAACCAAGCCATCACGTTGGCAATTAAAAAAGTGGCAGCTACATCACCAACAAGAGGAGCATAACCTTTGAATCACTTGGCACGGACATCGAAGGAGCATAAGCCAGCAGCCATCACGTTGCAAGGAGAACAGAACGCATAGCAGCGGCAGTACAATATAATAATGGTTTATTATTTTACTTTTGTTTTTAATTTAATTATGTGTTATTAAAATTATTTCTAAAATATAAGATAAAATATTATTAATTATATAATATTTTAAAATTTATTTTTAATTCTTAATTTGATTTTGGTAATAATTCTTATTTATTTGATTGATTTAAATTAAATTATTTTATTCATAATATAATATATTTTGAATAATTTCAATTAATTTAATTTAATCCGGGTTGTGATTTAAATGTTTTAATTAAGAATTAAGATTATTTATTTTTCAAAAAATAGATACATATAATACTTTGATTTTGTACATTGAATCTTGAAAATAAGAATTTAAAAAAGAAATATTTTTATGTACTTAAATGAAAAATCTTGAAAAAGTATTGAATTGATTTTCAAATTGCTACTCCGAATTAATAATAAATAGTAAGATATACATAATTAATATTGTGGATTCCGAACCTCAAAATTTTCTTCCATTGATTAAAAGTTTAGTTATTTTATTAGTCTTAATTTTTTTTATATTTAGTTTTTAGTTTTAATTATTCCAAAAATCACTTTTTATTAACTATATTAGAATTGAATTTAATTAATTATTGAATAATTCTCGTGGAATCGACCGCGTACTTTGCATTAAGCTATTTTACAATAAATTCGTGCGCTTGTGAGTATTTTTACAAAATTTAAGCACAACACTTACTATAAAAGTGTTTTTTAAAATTAAAATCTCCTTCTAAAGTGTTATATGATAATTTTAGAAAGATTTTTTAATTATTAATAGCATAAAATAACACAATATATTCAATTTTGTTATCATAATTATCTTATCATATGTCACAGATAATAAATTAACAATTTACCTTTTCCATTCTACAAAAGAGTATATATATATTTTTTTAGTTAATTAGTAAAATCTTAAAATTAGAAGTTAATTTAAATTTATATTATTTTGAATGTAATAATAAATTTCACTTCCTCTATTTCAACTTATAAGATCTCTAGTAACTTTTAAAAAGTCAATTTATAATTTTTTAAAATTTAAAATTGTCACGATTTATTTAAAATTTTAAAATAATAAATTTTATAACTAGTAATATTTTTTTGGGTAGTTTATAATTGTGACGACCCCAAATTCGGGTTCCATAACCTCGAGTTTGGTTCTCATTATTCAACACATTACTAACAATTAAATACATACATTGCATTTAAATATCGCGGAATAATACATATTGGTTCCCTAACAAAAATGTTACAATACCAGGGTCTATTAACCTTAACATAAACAGTTCCTATCATAAGGAATTACAAAAGTTTTAACAACAGTAAACATAAATTTAAGCATCTAATTAGCATGCATAAACTAACTTAAGCTCTGGCCTTTCCTTTTCCCTTATCCTTCTTTGAGCAATCAGGATTATCTGAAAAATGGTTCATGATATAGCAAGAATGAGCAACTAGTTTGCTCAGCAAGTTTAGAACAATCATATAGATTTAATATATCATGAATGAATGGAAAATATCATCAATGGTTCAACAATAGATATAACAATTGTGAATGAAACATGATTCAAATTTTAATAAACAAAATATTTGAATATTAAAATGCTGAGCGGTCACTAAGGACCCTGAACTAACGAGGGTATAATAGAGTTTCCTCTGACCCTTTGAGTTGTTTGGTTTTCAAGGGGATCATCAGCCTATTCAACCTGCTGTATATGCATTACATTTAGTCACTGGCGCCCAAAGTCGGTTTCCCGACACAAAATCCCCTAATTTAGGGTTGTTCAATTCTCAGACTTAATATAAGAAATCCGCACCCAACAATGGTTTGGATAAGCTTTTAAAAGTATTCAAGTATTGAATTTATAAACGTAATGTCTAGCTGAACTATTAGCTTTTGACATTTTTAATACAGTTCATGAATCAAAAACTAATAAGCTTCAAGTGCACTAAGTGCGATTTTATAAACCATATGGATGTGGGATAATTTTAAATAATTAAACCACTTCAAGCTTTGACAATAAATACAAGTATAGGAACTTGTTCAACAATAAATGAGTAGGGTTAGAGAACTTGCCTGTCTGCTCAGCTACAATAATTGTCTAGCTTTAACTAACTTGCTTTGAAAGACTTAACATTAATAAAGTCGGTCTAATAATTAGTACGGCGTATTTGCATAACTATACGCTTAATAATGAACTTATTTACCACACATAAGTACAAACACATAATTTACATTAGTCAAAACAATATTATTAACCTTATAGTTCCTTAATCATTTTAGGTTAATAATTTAATAAGTTAGAAAATATTTTTCTTAAGTGATGGACACTTATTAAACCCTTAAACAACTTATTACAATTGTTTAATTAAATCATAATTAAATTCAATTTATTTTATTAACTCAATCTCTATTTAATTACTATTTAATCTTGATTAAATAGAAATTAATTAATTAACTCTAGTTATTATTTAAAATAAATAATAACTAATTGTACTTACTTATTATTTAATTATAATTAAATAATAAATAATTATTGACTTAATTTTAAACTTCTTTAATTTAATATTAATCAACCAATAATTAACTAAGTAATTAACCTTACTTATTATTTAATTTAAGAAAATTAATTAAATAATAGTTTATTAATCTTAATCATCTTTAATTATTATTTAATGTAAATTAAATAATCATAAATTATTTAATTAATTTTAATTATTATTTAAGGTTAAATAATAATCAAATCATTCTTATTTATTATTTAAATTAAATAATAAGTTATTACTCTAATAACTTAATTTCCATTAATCGTTATTTAATGTTAATTAAATAATAATTAATTACTTAATTATCCTTATTTATTATTTAATAATATTTAAATAATAAATAATTATTTTATAAATTTTATCTCTCTTTAAGTATTATTTAATAGGAATTAAATAATAATTGCTAATTTATCATCTTTATTTATTATTAGCATTTAAAATAATAAATAAATAATAAATTTATTTAACTTAACCATGATTTAGCTAACTAGATTAATATTTAAAATATTTAAATATTAAACTTAATGAAAAATATCCTCCCCAATATTATTTTTGTATTATTATTATTTTTCTTATAATTTTAAATTAGTTTTTAAATATTTAAATTATTTAAATTTAACCCGAATGACATTTTCGTAAATAAGTTGAAAACTGAACCGAGGGCAGAATGGTAATTTTGCCAAGAAAAACACGGAGGGGCATTCTGGTAATTTTTCCGAAATTGTCTTACGCGCATGGCGCGCGTAATAAAATGAACGGCCCAAAACGGTGCCGTTTTGAAGTCCATTTTACTGGCTTCCGCGCGAATGCGCGGAGTAATTTATTTCTTATGTCAAACGACGTCGTTTGGCTCCGCGTCTGGCGTGAACAGTGCTTCGCGCATTGCGCGGCAGTGTTATTTTTTTTTCTTCCAAACAGAATGTGAACAGTGTTCCGACATACACATTTTAAATAAAAATATACCATCAATAAATCTTTAACTCCTCAATAAAAATCCAAAAAAATTACCAATCACCTTATATTAATTTATAACATGAAAAATTAATTTTTCATGATTTAATATCATTATTTTTTTATAAAAAAAATTACATCACATAAACTACCATAAATCATAACTTTTTGTGTATAACTCCATTTTGAGTGATTCTGTGACGACCCCAAATCCGGGTTCCATAACCTCGAGTTTGGTTCTCACTATTCAACACATTACTAACAATTAAATACATACATTGCATTTAAATATCGCGGAATAATACATATTGGTTCCCTTCAAAAGGTTACAATACCAGGGTCTATCAACCTTAACATAATAACAGTTCCTATCACAAGGAATTACAAAAGGTTTAACAACCGTAAATACATAATTAAAGATCTAATTAGCATGCATAAGCTAACTTAAGCTCTGGCTTTTCCTTTTCCTTTATCCTTCTTTGAGCAATCAGGATTATCTGAAAAATGGTTCATGATATAGCAAGAATGAGCAACTAGTTTGCTCAGCAAGTTTAGAACAATCATATAGATTTAATATATCATGAATGAATGGGAAATATCAGCAATGATTCAACAATAGATATAACAATTGTGAATGAAACAGGATTCAAATTTTAATAAACAGAATATTTGAATCTTAAAATGCTGAGTGGTCACTAAGGACCCTGAACTAACTAGGGTATAATAGAGTTTCCTCTGACCCTTTGAGTTGTTTGGTTTTCAAGGGGATCGGCCTATTCAACCCGCTGTATATGCATTACATTTAGTCACTGGCGCCCAAAGTCGGTTTCTCGACACAAAATCCTCTAATTTAGGGTTGTTCAATTCTCAGACTTAATATAAGAAATCCGCACCCAACAATGGTTTGGATAAGCTTTTAAAAGTATTCAAATTATTGAATTTAGAAACGCAATGTCTAGCTGAACTATTAGCTTCAGACATTTTTAATACAGTTCATGAATCAAGAACTAACAAGCTTCAAATGCACTAAGTGCGATTGTATAAACAATATGGATGTGGAATAATTTTAAATAATTAAACCACTTCAAGCTTTAACAATAAATACAAGTATGGAAACTTGTTCAACGATAATAATTGAGTAGGGTTAGAGAACTTGTCTGTTTGCTCAGCTACAATAATTGTTTAGCTTTAACTAACTTGCTTTGAAAGACCTAACATTAATAAAGTCGGTCTAATAATTAGTACGGCGTATTTGCATAACTATACGCTTAAATAACGAACTTATTTACCACACATAAGTACTAACACATAATTTACAGTAGTCAAAACAATATTATTAACCTTATAGACACTTAATCATTTTAGGTTAATAATTTAATAAGTTAGAAAATATTTTTTCTTAAGTGTTGGACACTTATTAAACCTTTAAACAACTTATTATAATTGTTTAATTAAATTCAATTTATTTTATTAACTCAATCTCTTTTTAATTACTATTTACTATTGATTAAATAGAAATTAATTAATTAACTCTAGTTATTATAAATAATAACTAATTGTACTTACCTATTATTAAATAATAAATAATTATTAACTTAAATTTAACCTTCTTTAATTTAATGTTAATCAACCAATAATTAACCAAGTAATTAACCTTACATATTATTTAAGAAAATTAAATAATAGTTTACTAATCTTAATCCTCTTTAATTATTATTCAATGTCAATTAAATAATAATTAATTAATTAATTAATTTTAATTATTATTTAAGGTTAAATAATAATCAAATCATTCTTATTTATTATTTTAATTAAATAATAAATTATTACTCTAATAACTTAATTTCCATTAATCGTTATTTAATGTTAATTAAATAATAATTAATTACTTAATTATCCATATTTATTATTTAATAATATTTAAATAATAAATAATTGATTTATAAATTTTATCTCTCTTTAAATATTATTTAATAGGCATTAAATAATAATTGCTAATTTATCATCTTTATTTATTATTAACATTTAAAATAATAAATAAATAATAAATTTATTTAACTTAACCATGGTTTAGCTAACTAGATTAATATTTAAAATATTTAAATATTAAACTTAATGAAAAATATCCTCCCCAATATTATTTTTGTATTATTATTATTTTTGTTATAATTTTAAATTAATTTTCAAATATTTAAATTAATTAAAATTTACCCGAATGGCATTTTCGTAATTAAGTTGAAAAACCGGACCGATGGCAATTTCGTAAATAATTCGAAAACTGAACCGAGGGCAGAATGGTAATTCTGCCGAAAAAAACACGGAGGGGCAAAATGGTAATTTCTCCGAAAAATAGTTGCTCGCGCATTGCGCGCGTTATGCCGATGCAGGACCAAAACGGCGTCGTTTTTGAAAGGCCGGAAATGGCCTCCGCGCATAACGCGCGGAGTAAAATTCCACGGACGCCAAACGACGTCGTTTGGCTCCGCTTCCTCGGTGAACAGTGACACGCGCGCATTGCGCGGAAACCCTTAAATTTTTTTTCTTCCGACAAAACGTGAACAGTGTTTCCGGCTACCCATTTTAAATAAAAATATACCTTCAATAAATCTTTAACTCTTCAATAAAAATCCAAAAAAATTACCAATCATCTTATATTAATTTATAACATGAAAAATTAATTTTTTATGATTTAATATCAATATTTTTTTATAAAAATTTTTACATCACATAAACTACCATAAATCATAACTTTTTGTGTATAACTCCATTTTGAGTGATTCAAACTTTGTTTTTCTCATGATTTAATGTTCTATAATATTAGAACATCAAATCTAAGTTTTACAAAAATATTTTTGGTCATATATTTCAAGACTTGATTATACACTATTAAATACATATTTTAGCATATAAATATACCAAAATACAAATCAAACATATTAAACTCAAGCATGACATAAATATTACAACTACACATTAATAACTATATTAACATGTTTATACAAACATGATGATTTATTTAATTTAAAAACAACACTTTATTTAAAATAACCATTACCTTGATTTAATGGCTATTCTTCTTTTTCTCCCAAAGTATGTTGTGAAAGAAGATGACATGCACTAGCTTAGCACTCCTTCTCCTTCTCTTGCTCTCTCTCAAAATATTTTGCTCTCAAACTCTCTCTAGCTTGGAAAATGGAAGAAAAAGAAATGACCAATACAAGCTCCTAAATTGTAAGTATACTTACAATTTGGAGAGATATAAAATCTATATCTATGAAAATTGCCATCATGAGATAACAATGATACTTACACAAGAAAGCTAGCCCATACTAAGTTGGTGAGGATTTTGTGGGAAAAGATTTTCCCAAAAATCAAAACAAGCAACCTAATATTAAATAAATAAAAATAAAACAAAAATACAACAAAACTCATTTTTTCTCTCTCCTTCCTAGCATGATTCGGCTGGTCACCTTCTTGTCCCAATTTATTAGTCACGTTTTCATTTTTTTATAATTAATAAGTTAATTTAAGTATTTTTCAAGTGGGCCAATCATTGGGCTTTAATTTAAAATACCAATTGGGCTTCTATTAAATTGTTTGGGCTACTAAATTGTCAAATTTTATTATTCTCCACTTGGGCTACTAATTGACCCATGTTGGGCTAATTTAATAATTTACACATTAATTATTCAATCCATGATTAAATAAATAATTAGATTGAATAAATAATTAAATATTTTAACCCATTAGTATTAAATTACTAAATGGACTTATAAATATTATTTATTAATATTTCACATTATTTACATTAATTAATAATCATATTAATTAATTTATTATATTTAATTCACTCATTATATTCAATTTAATTGAATATTTAATTAATAGGAAACTTATCAATTATTTTGATATTAAAACTTTAGGGTTTGTTCACTAATTTAATAACATATTAGTGACCTCCTTTAATTAATTTTAGTAATTAATTACATAATTATTTAATCACATAATTAATTAATCACATAAAAAGATTTAAATAATCTCGTAAAAATAACTCGTTGGAAATTAAATTAATAATTTAATTAATAAAGATGTGGAAATTCTAGGACATTACATTCTCCCCTCCTTATAAAAATTCCGTCCTCGGAATTGTAAAATAAGGTTACTCAAATAAAAACGGGTAATTTGTCCTCATTTCCTCCTCTAATTCCCACGTAGATTCTTCAATGGCGTGATTCCTCCAAAGTACTTTGACAGAATGAATTATCTTATTTCTCAGTTTCTGTTCCTTCCTATCGAGTATCTGAACAGGAACTTCTTCATATGATAAGAAGTCCTTCCCGACTTGAATTGGCTCATACGAGATAACGTGCTTGTAGCCTGGTTTGTATGGCCGCAATACCGACACGTGAAACACATTGTGAATATGTTCCAATTCAGGAGGTAAAGCTACCTCGTATGCTACTTCACCCACTCTTCTCAATATTTCGAACGGTCCTATGAACCTTGGACTCAATTTCCCCTTCTTTCCAAACCTGATCTTCCCTTTCCAGGGAGATACCTTAATGAACACAAAACTCCCCACCTCGAAGTCTCGTTTCTGTCGATGTAAATCGGCGTATTTCTTTTGACGGTCTTGAGCTGCTACTAGCCGAGCTCTTATTACCTTGATAATTTCTACCGTCTGTTGAACCAATTCTGGCCCCAACAGTCGGCGTTCTCCTACCTCATCCCAACATAGAGGTGTTCTGCATTTTCTGCCATATAAAGCTTCGTAAGGCGGCATACCTATGCTCGCATGATAACTGTTATTATATGCAAACTCAACTAGTGGTAGATGGATTTCCCAACTGCCCTTGAAATCCATTACGCAGGCCCTGAGCATATCTTCCAATGTCTGAATTGTTCTCTCACTTTGCCCATCGGTCTGCGGATGATACGCTGTACTCATTCTCAACTGTGTCCCCAATCTCTCCTGAAGACTTCTCCAAAATTTTGACGTGAAGCGCGGATCTCTGTCTGACACAATCGATACCGGCACCCCATGTCTTGAAATTATCTCTTTGATGTACAGTTTGGACAACTGATCCAAACTGAACCTAATCTTGATCGGCAAAAAGTGCGCTGACTTTGTTAGCCAATCCACAATCACCCAAATTGCGTCATATCCCTTCTGTGTTGCTGGAAGTCCTACCACAAAATCCATTGTGATATGCTCCCATTTCCACTCAGGAATTTCTAACGGCTGTAACAATCCACTTGGTCTCTGATGTTCGGCCTTTACCCTTTGACAAGTTAGGCATCGGCTGACACATTCTGTAACCTCCCTCTTTAAATTCGGCCACCAAAAATGCTGACGTAGATCTTGATACATCTTCGTACTCCCCGGATGTATCGAGTATCTCGTACTGTGGGCCTCTTGCAAAATTTCCTCTCGTAATTCAGGCACTAGCGGTACCCAAACACGATTTTCAAATCTCAGCAATCCCATGCTATTAATTTTAAACTTGACCTCTTCTCCATCGGTCATCCTCTTCCGGATTCTGTCACATTCCTCATCTTTGTCTTGAGCCTCTTTCACCCTATCTAATAAGGTTGGGCTCACCTCGACTTCTACTGACTCGTTTGGACTTCTCACTTCCAACTCCATTCGAGCCATCTCTTGAACCAATTGTTCTTGATCTGTCAATATGAACAATTTCTCCCTGCTCTTTCTACTCAGAGCATCCGCTACTACGTTGGCCTTGCCGGGATGATATAGAATTTCACAATCATAATCTTTGATCAATTCCAACCATCTCCGTTGCCTCATATTCAGCTCCTTCTGTGTGAAGATATACTTCAGACTCTTATGGTCTGTGAATATCTCACATTTCTCTCCATACAAATAATGCCTCCAAATTTTAAGGGCAAACACTACCGCTGCCAATTCCAAGTCGTGGGTAGGATATCCCTTCTCATAATCTTTTAATTGTCTGGACACATACGCAACGACTTTGCCGTTTTGCATAAGCACACAACCAAGCCCCTTGTGCGATGCATCACTGTAGACCGTAAAACCTCCTGTATCGTCTGGTAAGGTCAATACAGGTGCTTCACTAAGTCTTTTCTTTAACTCCTGAAAACTTTCCTCACACTTCTCCGTCCACACGTATTTTACCGTCTTTCTTGTTAAGTTGGTCAACGGTGTTGCTATCTTTGAGAAGTCTTGAATGAACCTCCGATAGTAACCCGCTAACCCTAAGAAACTTCTTACTTCTGTCGGCGTCCTTGGTTGTTCCCAATTCATTACCGATTCAACCTTCGCCGGATCAACCGAAACTCCCTCTTTGTCAATAACATGACCTAGAAATTGAACTCTTTCCAACCAGAATTCACACTTTGAAAACTTAGCGTACAACCGCTCCTTCCGTAAAATCTCCAACACCAATCTTAGGTGTTCAGCATGCTCTTCCTCCGTTTTGGAATACACCAAAATATCGTCAATGAACACGACTACAAATTTATCCAAGTATTGCTTGAATATTCTGTTCATCATGTCCATAAATGCGGCTGGCGCATTCGTTAGTCCAAACGACATCACCAGAAACTCATAATGCCCATATCGAGTTCTGAATGCCGTCTTGGGTATATCCTCCTTCCTGACTTTCAACTGATGATAACCAGTCCTTAAGTCAATCTTTGAAAAGTACTTCGCCCCTTTCAATTGATCGAAAAGATCGTCAATTCGTGGTAACGGGTACTTGTTCTTAATTGTCACCTTATTCAGCTCTCTATAATCCATACACAATCTCATCGATCCATCCTTCTTCTTTACAAACAGCACCGGTGCTCCCCATGGAGAAACACTTGGCTGAATGTACTTATTATCTAACAACTCCTGCAATTGCACCATCAATTCCTTTAGTTCTACCGGAGCCATCCTATATGGTGCTTTCGATATCGGTGCTGTTCCCGGTACTAAATCAATCACAAATTCTATCTCCCTGTCCGGCGGTAAACCCGGCAGTACATCTGGAAAAACATCCATAAACTCCCTAACTACTGGTATTTGCTCCATCTCGGGACTCACCACTTGTGTATCAACCACATGAGCCAAATACCCTACACAACCTTTCTTCAATAGTTTCTTGGCTTGCATCATTGTCAGACAAGAAGACTGTCTTGACGATTTGCTGCCATAAAATACGACCTTAGACTTATTTGGTGTCTTAAGGTGTATGCACTTCTTCTGACAATCAATTATCGCCCCGTGGTTAAACAACCAATCTATCCCAAGTATTACATCAAATTCCCCCAGACGTATTGGAATTAGATTCACATTTAATTTCTGACCCCTGATTTCAGCACAACAATTTCTATGTATGTACTCTACCGGAATCACTTCTTTATTAGCAACTTCTATGTTCATTGAGTTTTCTAGTTTGTCCCTAGGCAACTCTAATCGTCTAGCGAAATCATCAGACACAAATGAACAGGTAGCACCCGAATCAAACAATACATATGCATTTATATTATTGATCGGAATAATACCTGACACCACGTCTTTTGACCCCACGGCATCTTGCACCGTCATATTGAACGTCCGGGCTGTCGGCTTGTTCTGTGGTACCGGTCCCCCGATAGCCAATTTGTTGTTATTGCCCTTGTAGCCGCTACCCCCCGTCATTCTTCTTCTTAGGGCAATCTTTTATCAGGTGGTCAGATGCTCCGCAAGAAAAACATCTCACTTTCTTTGGAAGGGAACAATTTGGAGAAATATGTCCCACCTGCCCACAATTATAGCACGTATTCTTCCCTTTCCTGCACTCCCCGAAGTGGTTCTTTCCACATATATTGCATGCTGGCTTTTTCTGAACACTTCCTTGTTGATTCCCCGAGCTCTTGTCGTTGCTGCTGTTGTCCCATTTGCGCTTGTTGTTGTTATTGTTGTTATTATTCCCCCCACTGTTACTGTTCTTGCTTCCCCCTTCATTTTTCTTTTTGTTTCTCTCCTGGTTGTACTTGGTTAATGCGTCGCTTCCTCCTTCAGCAATGATTGACTTCTCCAACAAAGTTGCGAATGAGTCAATCTGCAGTACCGCTACCTTGTTGAATATCCAAGGTCTCAATCCATTTTCGAATCTTCTGGCCTTGCGTTCCTCCGTATCCACTTGATGTGGAGCGAACCTGGCCAGCTCATTAAATCTTGCCGCGTACTCAGGTACCGACAAGTTTTCCTGCTTCAGTTCTAGAAATTTCACTTCCATCCTACTTTTCATACTCTTCGGGAAATAATTCTCATCGAATATTTCCTTAAATCTTGTCCATGACACCACCCCCTCGTCAGCCCTATTCTGATTGGCTTCCCACCAGAAATTGGCCTCTCCCTTCATCATATAGGTAGTAAAGATTGTCTTTTGCTCCTCAGCTACCCTCGCGATAACGAACGCTTTCTCTATTTCCTTTATCCATGACTGGGCCTCTATCGAATCCGACGTTCCCCTAAACTCTGGCGGTCCCACCGCCTTAAAATCTTTGAAATTTGCCAACTGAGTTGGTGGTGGTGGTGGTGGATTTGCTACAACAGGGTGTCTGTGTTGCATTGCCTCAGCTAGCATGTCGACGAAGTTTTGCATAGGGTCTACGTTGTGTCCCCCCTGGTCATTGTTAACTGACTCTTCTACCCCCTGGTTCCTTGGTGGTTGTCTACGTGGCGGCATTTTCTGTTATAAACAAAAATTTACATTATTATACTGGTTTCATCTTTTTCATTTCATTATTTTGTATCTTAGACAATGTTTAGCTAAAATACAAGTAATTATTTCAACACGCATATAAACATAAATTCAACTGCATTTATACTCATATGCTAAAACAGGAGTGCGTAGCACTTTACATCAAAAGCATACTGTTATAAATGCTTCTATCCCAGAGAAGCTACAAAAGATGGGATCTGACATATCCTACAACTTCCTAGAGTTGAGATTTAGTGACATATTAACCCTCTAATAAAACAAAAGTTGGGTTCTACTGCATCTATTTACATACGAAATTAGAAAATAACTACTACTACTACTGACTGCGCATCCCCCTACGGATCGCGTCGTCATACTCCTCATCCCCGATGGCCATCACCACACTCCTGCTGATGGTGTGCATAGACTGGCCCTCCTCAACTGGGTAGTAGTGCACCCTGCTCTGAAGCCTACCATATGAAGATCGGTAGACGTAGCTAAGTCTATCCGTCCTCACCCGCTTCTCGCGGACCTCCTCCTCTAGCTCAATCATCTGACCATAAGCGGCATCCCGCTGTCTCTCCATCTCTATACGGTCCTCTATCGCCTCCTGCCAGTGTGCACGGATGGCGGCCTTCTCTGCCTGAACCTGCTGAACCTTCAGCTCAGCCTCTGCCAACCTAGTCTCAACCACTGCTAATTTAGCCTGCAGCTCTACATCCTGCTCTACCAGCTGATGAGTTAGCACCGCAAAGTGCTCCACTGAATCCTCGTACTCCTGTACCTGATCCTCCAGTCCTACAATCCTCTCCTTCAGCTCTGCGTTCTCGCCAGAGAACTGATAAGCCGCATCCCTATACTGATCCTCCATGTGCTGGTGGGTCAGATTCTGCTCCTCTAGATGCTGGACCCTTGCCTCCAGCCCCTCGTTCCTATCGGTCAGTCCCTCTATGATGTCAGTGGCAGTGGTGCCCATGCCATCAGCTGACTCCTCCTCCTCAGACTCCTCTGACTCTGCCTCATCCTCACTGTAAGGCCTCATGACTCCGCCCCAGACGGGCTCCACACGATCCCCCTCCTCAGGATCTGACTCTGGCTCCTCTACGGGTGCAGCCACCAGCGGCTGTGCAGTATCCATATGGATATCAATATAGTCCTCCTCAGCAGTGCGACTCGACTGTCCGATCTCTGCCATCCTATATCATAAAACAATAACACACGTTAGTACAGCAATAAAATATATTCATTGATGAAATGAAATGATATTTTATCATGTACATCTCGGCTCGATGGATTTTCTAAATCCATCTCCAAAAATACACAACATGATGAATCTCCCCGATTCATCCCCTAACGCACTCGATATGAGTTTAATACTAAGGTTATAACTTAGGTTTCGCAAATCCTAACGTTTCTAACCTACAGCTCTGATACCAACCTGTGACGACCCCAAATCCGGGTTCCATAACCTCGAGTTTGGTTCTCACTATTCAACACATTACTAACAATTAAATACATACATTGCATTTAAATATCGCGGAATAATACATATTGGTTCCCTTCAAAAGGTTACAATACCAGGGTCTATCAACCTTAACATAATAACAGTTCCTATCACAAGGAATTACAAAAGGTTTAACAACCGTAAATACATAATTAAAGATCTAATTAGCATGCATAAGCTAACTTAAGCTCTGACTTTTCCTTTTCCTTTATCCTTCTTTGAGCAATCAGGATTATCTGAAAAATGGTTCATGATATAGCAAGAATGAGCAACTAGTTTGCTCAGCAAGTTTAGAACAATCATATAGATTTAATATATCATGAATGAATGGGAAATATCAGCAATGATTCAACAATAGATATAACAATTGTGAATGAAACAGGATTCAAATTTTAATAAACAGAATATTTGAATCTTAAAATGCTGAGTGGTCACTAAGGACCCTGAACTAACTAGGGTATAATAGAGTTTCCTCTGACCCTTTGAGTTGTTTGGTTTTCAAGGGGATCAGCCTATTCAACCCGCTGTATATGCATTACATTTAGTCACTGGCGCCCAAAGTCGGTTTCCCGACACAAAATCTCCTAATTTAGGGTTGTTCAATTCTCAGACTTAATATAAGAAATCCGCACCCAACAATGGTTTGGATAAGCTTTTAAAAGTATTCAAATTATTGAATTTAGAAACGCAATGTCTAGCTGAACTATTAGCTTCAGACATTTTTAATACAGTTCATGAATCAAGAACTAACAAGCTTCAAATGCACTAAGTGCGATTGTATAAACAATATGGATGTGGAATAATTTTAAATAATTAAACCACTTCAAGCTTTAACAATAAATACAAGTATGGAAACTTGTTCAACGATAATAATTGAGTAGGGTTAGAGAACTTGCCTGTTTGCTCAGCTACAATAATTGTTTAGCTTTAACTAACTTGCTTTGAAAGACCTAACATTAATAAAGTCGGTCTAATAATTAGTACGGCGTATTTGCATAACTATACGCTTAAATAACGAACTTATTTACCACACATAAGTACTAACACATAATTTACAGTAGTCAAAACAATATTATTAACCTTATAGACACTTAATCATTTTAGGTTAATAATTTAATAAGTTAGAAAATATTTTTTCTTAAGTGTTGGACACTTATTAAACCTTTAAACAACTTATTATAATTGTTTAATTAAATTCAATTTATTTTATTAACTCAATCTCTTTTTAATTACTATTTACTATTGATTAAATAGAAATTAATTAATTAACTCTAGTTATTATAAATAATAACTAATTGTACTTACCTATTATTAAATAATAAATAATTATTAACTTAAATTTAACCTTCTTTAATTTAATGTTAATCAACCAATAATTAACCAAGTAATTAACCTTACATATTATTTAAGAAAATTAAATAATAGTTTACTAATCTTAATCCTCTTTAATTATTATTCAATGTCAATTAAATAATAATTAATTAATTAATTAATTTTAATTATTATTTAAGGTTAAATAATAATCAAATCATTCTTATTTATTATTTTAATTAAATAATAAATTATTACTCTAATAACTTAATTTCCATTAATCGTTATTTAATGTTAATTAAATAATAATTAATTACTTAATTATCCATATTTATTATTTAATAATATTTAAATAATAAATAATTGATTTATAAATTTTATCTCTCTTTAAATATTATTTAATAGGCATTAAATAATAATTGCTAATTTATCATCTTTATTTATTATTAACATTTAAAATAATAAATAAATAATAAATTTATTTAACTTAACCATGGTTTAGCTAACTAGATTAATATTTAAAATATTTAAATATTAAACTTAATGAAAAATATCCTCCCCAATATTATTTTTGTATTATTATTATTTTTGTTATAATTTTAAATTAATTTCCAAATATTTAAATTAATTAAAATTTACCCGAATGGCATTTTCGTAATTAAGTTGAAAAACCGGACCGATGGCAATTTCGTAAATAATTCGAAAACTGAACCGAGGGCAGAATGGTAATTCTGCCGAAAAAAACACGGAGGGGCAAAATGGTAATTTCTCCGAAAAACAGTTGCTCGCGCATTGCGCGCGTTATGCCGATGCAGGACCAAAACGGCGTCGTTTTTGAAAGGCCGGAAATGGCCTCCGCGCATAACGCGCGGAGTAAAATTCCACGGATGCCAAACGACGTCGTTTGGCTCCGCTTCCTCGGTGAACAGTGACACGCGCGCATTGCGCGGAAACCCTTAAATTTTTTTTCTTCCGACAGAACGTGAACAGTGTTTCCGGCTACCCATTTTAAATAAAAATATACCTTCAATAAATCTTTAACTCTTCAATAAAAATCCAAAAAAATTACCAATCATCTTATATTAATTTATAACATGAAAAATTAATTTTTCATGATTTAATATCAATATTTTTTTATAAAAATTTTTACATCACATAAACTACCATAAATCATAACTTTTTGTGTATAACTCCATTTTGAGTGATTCAAACTTTGTTTTTCTCATGATTTAATGTTCTATAATATTAGAACATCAAATCTAAGTTTTACAAAAATATTTTTGGTCATATATTTCAAGACTTGATTATACACTATTAAATACATATTTTAGCATATAAATATACCAAAATACAAATCAAACATATTAAACTCAAGCATGACATAAATATTACAACTACACATTAATAACTATATTAACATGTTTATACAAACATGATGATTTATTTAATTTAAAAACAACACTTTATTTAAAATAACCATTACCTTGATTTAATGGCTATTCTTCTTTTTCTCCCAAAGTATGTTGTGAAAGAAGATGACATGCACTAGCTTAGCACTCCTTCTCCTTCTCTTGCTCTCTCTCAAAATATTTTGCTCTCAAACTCTCTCTAGCTTGGAAAATGGAAGAAAAAGAAATGACCAATACAAGCTCCTAAATTGTAAGTATACTTACAATTTGGAGAGATATAAAATCTATATCTATGAAAATTGCCATCATGAGATAACAATGATACTTACACAAGAAAGCTAGCCCATACTAAGTTGGTGAGGATTTTGTGGGAAAAGATTTTCCCAAAAATCAAAACAAGCAACCTAATATTAAATAAATAAAAATAAAACAAAAATACAACAAAACTCATTTTTTCTCTCTCCTTCCTAGCATGATTCGGCTGGTCACCTTCTTGTCCCAATTTATTAGTCACGTTTTCATTTTTTTATAATTAATAAGTTAATTTAAGTATTTTTCAAGTGGGCCAATCATTGGGCTTTAATTTAAAATACCAATTGGGCTTCTATTAAATTGTTTGGGCTACTAAATTGTCAAATTTTATTATTCTCCACTTGGGCTACTAATTGACCCATGTTGGGCTAATTTAATAATTTACACATTAATTATTCAATCCATGATTAAATAAATAATTAGATTGAATAAATAATTAAATATTTTAACCCATTAGTATTAAATTACTAAATGGACTTATAAATATTATTTATTAATATTTCACATTATTTACATTAATTAATAATCATATTAATTAATTTATTATATTTAATTCACTCATTATATTCAATTTAATTGAATATTTAATTAATAGGAAACTTATCAATTATTTTGATATTAAAACTTTAGGGTTTGTTCACTAATTTAATAACATATTAGTGACCTCCTTTAATTAATTTTAGTAATTAATTACATAATTATTTAATCACATAATTAATTAATCACATAAAAAGATTTAAATAATCTCGTAAAAATAACTCGTTGGAAATTAAATTAATAATTTAATTAATAAAGATGTGGAAATTCTAGGACATTACAGATTCAAACTTTGTTTTTCTCATGATTTAATGTTCTATAATATTAGAATATCAAACCTAAGTTTTATAAAAATATTTTTTTTGGTCATATATTTCAAGACTTGATTATACACTATTAAACACATATTTTAGCATACAAATGATACCAAAATACAAACCAAACATATTAAACTCAAGCATGGCATAAATATTACCACTACACATTATTAACTATATTAACATATTTGTACACACATATTAGTTTATTTAATTAAAAACAAAATTTTGATTTAGAATAACCATTACCTTGATTTAATGGCTATCTTTTTTTTCTTCCAAAATAGGTGATGAGGTTTGAAGGCATGAACCAAGAACTCATTCTCCTCTCTTAGTATTTTGCTCTCAATATTTTCTCACACTCTCAAATGCTCTCTAGCTCTCTCTTTTGGACTTGGAGAAAATAATGAAATATCATCTAACAATTTCAAATATACTTGCAAAATTATTAGATACACATAATATATCTAATAATTTAGACCATGCTCCTAGATGACAACTTACACAAGGAATGGGTTAAATGACTTAGTTGGTGAAAAGAGAAATGGTCCATGTACTTGAAAAAAAATAAAACAAGCAACCATTTATTAATTAAATGAAAAATAAAAAATATCAAAACATCACTTTTTCTCTCTCTTCCCAACATGTCGGCTGATGGATCATTTGTCCCAAATTCATTGTCACATTTCACTTTTTAAATAATTAATAGTTTAATTAAGTATTTTTCAAGTGAGCCAATCATTGAGCTTTAATTTAAAATACCAATTGGGCTTCTATTAAATTGTTTGGGCTACTAAATTGTCAAATTTTATTATTCTCCACTTGGGCTACTAATTGACCCATGTTGGGCTAATTTAATAATTTACACATTAATTATTTAATCCATGATTAAATAAATAATTAGATTGAATAAATAATTAAATATTCTAACCCATAAGTATTAAATTACTAAATGGACTAATAAATATTATTATTAATAGTTCACATTATTTACATTAATTAATAATCATATTAATTAATTTATTATATTTAATTCACTCATTATATTCAATTTAATTGAATATTTAATTAATAGGAAACTTATCAATTATTTTGATATTAAAACTTTAGGGTTTGTTCATTAATTTAATAACATATTAGTGACCCCCTTTAATTAATTTTAGTAATTAATTACATAATTATTTAATCACATAATTAATTAATCACATAAAAAGATTTAAATATTCTCGTAAAACTAACTCGTTGGAAATTAAATTAATAATTTAATTAATAAAGACGTGAAAATTCTAGGACATTACAATAATATTTATAATTATATTGATATAAATTAATTGAATTTATGTCAATTTTGAGTTTAAAAATATCTGAAATTGATTTTTTTAAAAACAATATTAATCTTATAATTTAGAATATAGGAAGTATAAATTATTACAAAATTATCATTTTAAATTTCATCATAATTTTATTTCTTAAAAATTTCAAAATTTAATTCATATTAAAATCAAATTAAACTCTTTTTTTTTAAAAAGGTGTAATTATTAAGCGAAAATATGAAATAAAAAATATTGACTTTGTTTTAAATTGTAAGATTAATATTGATTTTTTAGAAATTATTTTTAATTACTTTTAAAATGATAAATGAACATTAATTCATGAAATTAATGACAATGCAATCATGAAATTAATAAAACTAATTAAAAAGTACTTATAGTGATAAGAGTTATTGTTTTTAAAATTTAAATAAATTATATTGATATTATATTTAAAAAGTTAATATTAATCTTAATTTTAAAATTTATAAATTTTATAAAAAATATTATTATTTTTGTCAAGGAAGGAAATTATTACCACACGCGTAGCTGTGCGTGTAGATTAATAGATCTTATATACGGAGGGAGGTTGTATATGTTACTCCCATCCAATTCCTCGTCGGATGAAAAGCTTCGCTCTTCGAACCCTTTTCCTTTCAAAACCCTAGAAAGACAGTTCCTCTTCTGAAGCTCCTCCGCTTTCTCTAGCATAGCAGCCAACGAGCTTCCATTGATCCGCATATCCACTCTTCTCTTCTCTCATCTATTTCAATCCCTCTCTCAATTTCGATCTGATTTTGACAGATCTGTTTGTTCTCGAATATTTTGTTTGATAGATTTGAGATTTTCTGAAGGTAATTTCATCATAGTCGATTTCTGAGATTTCTATGTGTTGATTTGCTTATGCATATGAAGTATGTTTGTTATTTATTTATTTTCTTTTGTGATCCAAAGTTGGGTTGACTTGAATTGATTGGAAGCAAATTTATATCACATTATGTGGGTATTATTTTCTATAAAGAACCTAAACCCATTAGTTAAGAAAGCTGTTTCCTTCCATTAGTTAAGAAAGCTGTTTCCTTGAGCCCAGTGTTTAAACAAACTGGACAAAGACATAGGAAATTGGTTTTGGGATGCTTCTTTCGAGGAGTGAGAAAAGCCTTGATTTTGAATGCAGAATGAACAGTGTTCTAATTTCTACCCCACTTTTTTTTTTCTTTTAGCCCTTGTATTGTTATTGAACTATATCATTGATTTTTATGAATGTGTATATACCTTTTTAATCTGCATGTTCGTGTAGTAGTTACACCTTGGGACTTTTATAATATTACATTATTTTAATTATTATTAACCTCGTGATAATTTTCTTGTTCCTAATGTAAACTGGAAATGCTTGGTGGCACATGTTATTAGGATAACAATGTTTTTGGTTGAGATTCTATTTATAAGAGTATCAACCATGAATTGGCCTGATCCATGAAAGTGTTTGTAGAACACATTTGATGCATTTGTATCATCTATCAATTAAGTATGCTTTTGTCATACTTTGTTGCAATTGTTATTTACGTACTTCTTTTTGTTATTTTGGCAGGTTTACTTTTTATTTGGATCGGTTTCATTATCTGCATTGTAAATGGCTTCTTTGGATATTTCACTTGATGATATGATTAAAAGTAGGCGTAATACTGAGAGAGGTAGAGGACAAGGTAGGCCACGAGGCGGGCGAGGTGGTGGAAGAATGACAGGAGTACCTCGTAGAGGTGGTGGTCCATTGAGGGTGAATACTACTCGACCATCAGCTCATCCCATTGCCAAGGCAAGCTCAAAACTATGGATATCTTATGAATTTGCTAGAGAATATGTTATGCTTTAGAAATCCAAACACAAGGATTTACTTAAAACTTTTGCACATAAGAGGATCTGTGACATTTTGTTCCTGGAAATGCTCACTATGGCTCAGCCACGAGAGTACTGTTGCATTGCAGTGCATTGGTACCATGATCTTCACGGTATCCTGTTAGTGTGGGCTTGCATTCTGGGACTATGCAATGGATCTCTTTGATATAAGCGGAAATCTTTGTTGGCCTCTCTCTAAGTTATAGTGGTGCGTTCTAGCATATTATGCCAAGGAGCTTCATTAGTTGATATTACGTACTTTTGCTCTCAGAGCTTTAATATCCACTAAAAATAGGGGACTTGAATTTTCTTTGCCCGTATCTAATCCTTTCTATTTAAATCAATCACTTTAAAATTTGTGATTACTGGTTGTCTAGAGGGGGAGTTTATGATGGATCCTATTGCTATTATGGAATTTCTTCTGGGAGAGATATTATGTTATCCTAGTTCATGGTGTTTTTGCCAAGGGGCTTCCTTCGCTGAACTTCAGAACTGGAGCTTTCAATTGTAGCATAGTACCAGTTCATGTGCAGTGGGTGAAATCCTCATCTCCCATCTACAATCTGTATTTGTAGCTCAATTTGCATCGATCTTAGATTACATCATGGTTTGAACATTTCAATATCTCTGGATTCAAATCGTGATTTCATGATTTCTGATTTACTCTTCAAGAACGGTGAGTCGTCTTATTTTATGGTAATGTGCTGACATATTTTTCCAACGTGGATTATTTTTTCGGTATGCTTGCATCAGTCAATCCGCAGAGCGAAGAGTTTGCCATGGCAGCGTGATTTGTTGGAAGAGAGCCTTAGAGCTGTTGGGCTATCCGGCATTGAAAACGGAGCAAAATTGTTTGTTTCCAACTTGGATGGTGGAGTTTCCAATGAAGATATAAGGGTACAGTCTGAGCCATATATTTTCATATTATACAGTTCCTTGTTATGGATTTCTTATGAAATTAAATGGACTTTGCGGCTCAGGAACTTTTCTCTGAAATTGGAGAGCTAAAGCGATATGCAATTCATTATGGTAAAAATGGCCAGCCAAGTGTAAGTATTAAAGCGCAGACGTCTTTTTGTTGCACTAGTTCATTGTTTTCTGTTCTTAATAATATTATTTGATCCATGTGGGAGTCAAATGCTTTGTTTATTTTTGGTTTTAACACATTCATGATATTCATAAGGAATTTAGTTGTACCAGTGTTACATGGCTCTCTATTCCAGTGCACTTAATACAAATTACATATTTACATATCAAATGCTATCATACAAGATGTGGAAAAGCGATAGTCCGACTTAGTAAGAAGGTTTCAATTAAAAGTGACATTCATTCTGGGCCTTTCAAAAATCATTGTTCTGTTTGCTCATTTGTCAAAGCAATTTTTTTTAATAAAAATATTGTAGGGATTATAGTCTTTGTTTTGTTTTGCTCTTAGTTCCGAGTGTAAATTTCTCCTGTGTGACTATTAAATGATTGGCATGAGCATATTTTTATTGTTAGTTTTTAATATGGTGCTCTTACAGCACTGAAAAGTCATCATGTGGTGATAAATTTATTGTTATAGTTGCTTTAATCATTTAACTTTGTTATAGGGCTCTGCTGAAGTGGTGTTTGCTCGTAGAAGTGATGCATTTCAAGCCATGAAGAGATATAATAATGTCCAATTGGATGGGAGACCTATGAAGATTGAAATAGTTGGCGCCAACTCTGAGATCCCAGTTTCAGTTTCGGCTCGTGTGAATGTAGTTGGAGGTGTAAATGGAAGGAGGAGGACAGTTGTGATGACGTATGTGACTTTATCTTTGTTAATATATATTTATACTTCTTCTTTTCCTCCTAATTTGATTGTCTTGACCTTTATTCTTTGCTTTCAATTCCTTCTTTTTCTTTTGGGCTGGGGCCGACTCATCAATTAGTTTTTGCTACAGGATTTCAAGTTGAAATACTACACACCCTGCCCTGGGTTTCTGTTTTCATTTAGTTTTAATAGATTGGTAAATGTCTGACATAAATATTTGCTAATTCTGTTGGCCGACTTAGTGGCTAGTAGTACTTATCGAAGAGTAAATGACCCATTGACAGGCTTCATAATCGATTCTTGTATAGGAAGATTGTATTTTATACTAATAGATTATATATGGCACCAAGCTTTATCTTGTGGTAAAGGTGGAAAGCTATTCAGTTACACAAATATGTAAGTTCTGTGAAATATGTATAGGTTTAAGTAATCTGCATAGATTGTATAGTCATACTTCTGGGTTTTTGATTGTTGTTTGTGGTCTTAAGATAACTTTCGACCAAAATAGTGGTGTTTGTTGTCAAAAGAATTTGATTTGAGTGGTGAGGATAGTTATGTTTTTAAGTTTTAGGTTATTGTTTATATCCATGATACATATATTCATTTGCTTGTGTGTTCCCTCCACAAAGAAGTGGTATTTAATATTTGTGGGACTTGCAATGAGGTTCTACTTAAGACAAGATTAGCAGAGTTCTTGGTGGAAATGTTGATTTCAAGTTTGTTGTTGATTATTTTCAAGTACTCATTTTTTCCCACCACTAATTGTAAATGATGTAGCAATTTGATGCTCAACTGAGATTTGACATTGTGCAGGCCGGAAATGGGTCGTGGGCCTCGTGGCAGAGGTGCTGCTGCTGTTAATCGTATTTCTGGGTAAGTCTTTCATTAGCTAGTAACTACTAACCATGACCTTGGAACTATCTTGAGCATCACATTCTTTAGCCCATTATGCTCTCTGTTCTCTTTTGTTTACCTAATTCAGTTGTTTTCTGATTAGAATTACAATCCAAATGGACATAATGGTAATCAAATCTTGATTGTTTTGAGCTCAAGATATTTTTTCCCCTTCAAAAAAAGGTGTTTGACATATTTAGAATTGGATTCATTTCTTGTGGTATTTTGTTCTGGCACCGGTCTTGTGATATTGGGTTTTGGTATCATATTTGTGATAGTTAGATATGATAAGATCCTAATAGAATAGTATTTTCTCATGTGTGATAAGTAATTGCGTCTCAGGTCTGAGTTCCTCCTCCTAAACTTTTGCCAAACATATATAGCTATGAACTGGGGTTGGTTCCTACTTCCTAGTGTTTAATCTTGATTGTTGTGAGGATTTGGTTCAGACCAAGTTTAACTTCCCTTTTGTTCATCGCTTGTTTTATTTTTGTCACTCTGTGACAAACCTCTTTCTAGGACTTTATTACCTAGCATGTTGCTAGGGACTGAGTTTTTTGTAGTGTGTTTAATCTTTTTGATTGGTGGAGAGGATTGAGTTACTTTGTATAGCTTTCCTTGTATCCATTGATTACTAATTTATCAGGTATTTTTATTGACTTAGTGAATCACGTATTGGTACTTGTATTCCCAAATATGGTACTCTTATGTACTGATATTCTAAAGTTAGATTACTAATTTTATTTTCTTTCTTTTTCTACCTCCAATTGCACAAAAAATATCAATATTTGTATGTAGTATTGGATGTTGAAACATTTGTACATTGGCTCGCCTGTTTTTAGCGGTTTAGCATCCTTTATGTACCCATCTATTAAATAAAAAAGCAGTTGTTTTTTTATAGTAACCGTCTCGTTCTTTTCTGCATGAAAATAATGTTAGTTCGACTCCTTATTGTACATGATCTACTTTGTTTTCTCGTAGTCAGAGGAGCCGTGGGGGCCTGATGAATGGCCCTGGTCGTGGACCTCGTGGTCGTGGCAATAGCAGCAGGGGCCGAGGGCGTGGTCGAGGAGCTGGCCGTGGGGGGAAGAAAAATGTCGACAAGTCAGCTGATCAGCTTGACAAGGAACTGGAGAACTACCATGCAGAAGCCATGCAAACTTGAAGAAGATTTATAGTTTTAAAAACTAAGATTTACTAATTCATGAGTAGCAATATTAGCTGTACAAAAGTTTAAAATGGTGATTCTGCACGCACCAAACTTCATTTCTATTGTGTTATTTTTGGATCTCTTTGAATGGATGCCTTCTTTCTTTGCATACGTACACACTATTATAATGTCAGTCGATGGATTTTGTTTATTCTTTTGGTGGCTTGTAATGCAGTTTATTTCTCATCTTTTTGTTCATGTAACATGTTGAACTAGTCTAACATACAGTAGGGTTTTATTTTGATAAAAAAAAAATCAGGTGTATGAAGTTTAAGAATAAGAAACCATACTTGGGGATTAGGGTTGCTTGAATAATTTCAAAAGTAATCCCAGAAAAAAATGGGTCCGGTGAGTGAGTGAGTTATTGCATTGGATATAAATTCGAGTAAGAAATTTCATTTGTGGACGTGGATCAAATTACAATTCGACTACATATCATTCCACACCCGGTAACAGGACTCTTGAACCTTTCCTCATCTATAAAGCGAAGAAAAAAACAATCCAATGCAAAATCCCTGTCACTAATTTCAGTAAAGAAACTTAAATAATACAGAGAAGCGAACTCCAATAGAATTGATATATATATATATATATATATATATATATATATATATATATGACTTTTTTAGGCATATTTACAAATGTAATTTACATTCCTCTCGGCTACTCAAGGGTGGCCAACCCTGAATGTACATAGTGCTGGCCATACCTTCTTTGGCGGTTACAAGAAAACAAGTGTGAACTCAAATATATTAGAAAAAATAAAGAAAGGGAAAGAAAAGGCGAGCATGAGATCAAAGAAAAATGAATTGATGCACACAAAGAAACAATGTAGAACCAAAAGCCTTTGGCCTAGTGGTACGTACAACCCAACCCATGATGTCCATGAGGTTGGGATGGAGGATCAAACCTTGACAAAGTGTAAGAGTGTGTTTAAATTTTGTCTAAACTATCAACAAAAAAAAAACATAGAATAATCAAAAGTCAGTTGATGTTGCTAGCATTCAAATATCTGCTGGGGCAGCTGCATCTGTCTTTAGTTCCTGTTTTCCCGACTCATTTTTGTCAAAAAACAACCCAACCACTTCATTCCAGTTCGTTCCTCCTCCAGCAGATTCCGATTTAGGTTTTTGGGCATCTTTACTCTCATTTTGAGACCCTTCAATGTCCTTGTCGCCTGATGAGGATCCCTCTTCCTTATCCCTAGATGGTTCTTCAGGGCTACTCATCAAATGAGGTATATTCAAACTAACAGCTCTTTCCAAAGCATCCTTGGTGTTCTTTTTCTATCTTGTCCAACCTCTCGAGTTTCTGTACCTTTGGGGCAGTAGTAGTGGTCTCAGAACTTCTCTCCCTCATTATCTGAAACAATAGTACTCGTTACACCACAATGATATGTAAATATATAAATTTACATAATAACGATGGGTGCTATAATTTTATTTTTTGATAAGAATAATGATAGGTACAGATCTTTAGGAAGGGTCATCTTTTGCTTCTTTCTCATCTTCTGGTTCTTTGGACACAAACATGTAGCTATAAAAAGTTGAGAATTTGCAAAACCAATTTGTTAAGGTTTCAGGACATCAACAAACATTAAATCCTTGTAATATCTAGAGAATTTTGGACATGAGAGCAGGAAATTTCATTGCAAAGAGATTTTATATAGCTTTCTGCAGTATTAAATTGGTAAATTCAATCCATTATAATACATTTTGAACCTTAAAACTATTGGAGCTGTTGAATCTTTTACCAAATATACAAAAACCACATTAGCACTGACAAATTGTTGTTAATGTAAAATATAGGAACAACAACTGAAAGCAATGTTTTTTGAGTTGTGTTGGCACATCTGTTTTGAGACCAGAAATTTGACGTCAATCAAATAACATAGCTAAAGGGAGGGAATAGTTTGCTATGGCGGTAGGCATGCACAACAGGCCGGTCTGGCCTGGGCCTGCCAGGCCTTGATCGTTGACCAGGCCAGGCCGGGCCTTTGACTTTTGGCCTGCAGGCCGGGCCGGGCCTAACGCTAAAAAATGGGGCCTGTTGAGGCCTGCAGGCCAGGCCAGGCCTTGGTCCAGGCCAGGCCAGGCTTTGGGCCAAGCCAGGTCAGTCCGATCCGATTCGATTCATTCAAACAATTTTTTTAGTAATTTTAAATATTATTAAAACACTAATTAAAATTTTAAACTTAATTGATGTATTAATTAAAAGTAATGTATTACAAGTTACAGCTTTCAAATTACAATAATGAAAATTATCTTTTTTATTATTATTTTGCAAATGACTTTCTAGTTGTTACGCTAAGTATCTATTAAAATAAAGATGCAATGAAAGATCTGTAAGAAGTGTAGGTTGCTAGCTAGGTAAGAAAAATCCTTATATATTACACTAGTCAATGTGTTTTTATGGATTTCGTTATTTATATATAAACAAACATGCATGAATGAACGTATTAAAATACGTCCATTTTATTTTATTTATTGAATGAGTTGTTACAAAGATGAAGTTTTCGTCTGCAGTGGGAGAATTGAAGTAGCGAATAAAGAAAATCTGCAGACCAAACCAAGCTTTTGGTAAACCAGGTCAGGCCAGACCCAAGACCGGGCCGGGCCGGGTCGGGCCAGGCCTCAGGCCAGGCCGGGCTTTTTGGCAGGCCAGGCCGGATCTGAGCCAAAAAAATGTGGCCTGTTCGTGGCCTTCAGGCTAGGCCGGGCCAGGCCAGGCCTTGACCAGGCCGGGCTTTGACCAGGCCGGGCCCAGGCCGGATCCAGGCCGGACCGCAGGCTATTTGTGCATCACTATACGGCGGTATGGATCATCGTCTCATAAAATCTTTTTGGCGCTCTTTTAATATCTATGCCAAACGCAACAAAAAAGGTTAGCCTATGAACGTCGAACAGAGGGAGTACTCCTAATATCACTCGGTGGTGTTATTATTTTCTACCTTTGTCCAATTGGACCTTTTCTTGGATGTCAAACAAAGAATTTAACAATCTCCAAAAACACGTTGATCTATAAATTCTCAATATATCTATATTATATTTTCAACTGTACTAATAATATATATAGATATGTTCTATAATTTTTATTTTGCCACATCTTAAAATCCATGTCACACCCATAAGAAGGGATCAACTACTTCGAGACGGAGGGATTACTATAATCTTAGCGCTGTTGTTGTATTATTACTGAAGTTAATATGTTCAAATCTTCTTCCTTCAACTGGGATAGCCGTTTTAACCTCTGGAGGATACCTCCCACATCTGTGTTCCAAGAAGCGAGAAGTTCAGTGTTTGAGTGAGCCCAACAGTTTTTACCAGCATTGCATCAAAGTTCTTCAAGAGAAGAAAACTACCGAAAATTTAAATCTGACTTCCAGCAAGCTATTATTTATACCAGTGAATCCTGTCGCTAGCGAATCTACTTTCTAGTTATTTACTAAAGATTTAGTCTCTAAGTTCTGGGCATTAAAGAAACAGGGCATCCATATCACGGTTTTCTTAAGTTGTTTGGTGTCTGCAAGAGATTATACTTGAACTAAGACGATTTTACATATGGTGGAATTGTTGTGCAAAACAATTTTTGGAATGGTGGAATATATTCTACAACAATGTTGACAAGACTTTGTAATCGAAAAGGATACTTTTGCTTGAAATTTTAATACAATTTTAAAAAAGGTTGAAAATTTAGAAATAAATTATTTTGCCTAATTAATTATTCCAACACTTGCCGAATCAAATTACTAGAATCTTAATTGCTATGCCAATCAAAAGTTTAAAGAGTGTCACACTATCGCTACTTAACTTTGATATCTATATATCGAATATTTCTATATTGTTTTCGATCATCTTGTTCAAAATTAAAACGAAAATATGAGTGATTAGTCGAAATGTTTCACACAGAATATTTCAATTTTATAGGGAGTTGAGAATATACATAGATGAAGAAGAAATAAAAATGAAGGTAGGCAACAACCCCTTCAATAACATGCGTATGAAGTGGCCAATTTAATATAAGCAAAATTCGATTTATTATATTTTTTCCCTTGGTACTAGGCTAGGTTAAATTAAATGTTATGTCCCAAATAATATTCTAGTATGTGCAGAGTTATTGGTGTTCTTTGAATCTTTGGGAGTTCAACTTTTCTTATAGTGTTCCTTCTCCTCTAGAAGTTCTAAATAGCAAGAGATTTTTAGAATATGGTAAAGTATACAAAATTATAAATATCGTAAAATATACTACTAGTTAGTACAGGATTTTTTCTTTTTAGAAAGTTTTAAAAAACTTGAATAAATTTTAAAACTAAAAATATTTTTCAATTTAAAAAAAGAAAACTTAATCTTATATTTCGAATTTTGGTAGGGCTTAATGCAACTTGTGCACATTTAAGGTAAGTTTTTCGGAGAATTAACACAAATCAATTTTTTGAAAATGTTTTCTTTACGAGTATATCTACACATATACCCTCTTACATAAACAACCTTTTCTTGGCAAAATAAAAATAAATATCATTTAAATTACATAAACACCCTCCATCACAATGCCCCACAACTTGAAATAGTTTCGTTTTCGGGTACATGTATACTATATAATAGGCCTAAACAGCCAGTCCTGCCAAAACTAGAACAATGGCAATATTACCATCACAAGGCTAGACCTAACAAAACTTGCCCCCAGACTTAAACAAGTCAAGTTGGCCAACTGTTAGACAGAAACAGCCAACTGCCAATTACTTAAAAATTTGAGCTTTAAATTATAGTTAGCAGTTAGAACCCCCCTTTTAGTCTCACACTCACTTGATTTTGCACAACATTTTGTACATAATCACCTAATATATCAAAACTTAAAGAACTGGGCTTGACCTCAGAATCCAACTAATCCACAATTCTTTTAACTACTACTATAAATCCTCAATATCACTGCAAATTCATCAAACAAGCAAGTAGAAAATGGCATCGTTTGGATTAGCTTTCACCGTCTTGCTTATCACAAACATGGGGCCTTTTTCTTTCGCGGCATCAATGGTCACATTTATTTTTGGTGATTCTTTAACAGAAGTCGGAAACAACAATTTCCTGCAATTATCTCTAGCAAAATCAAACTTTCCGTATTATGGAATTGATTATAAAGGTGGAAAGGCCACCGGAAGATTCACAAATGGGAGGACCATTGGTGATATAATATGTATGCTGATAATTTTTGTAACATTATGCTTAAAAAGTTGGTTTTATGTTAATCGAGTATTTCTATAAATTAATTTCTCTGTTAATGATCATTTCTTGTCGAAATGCAGCTGAAAAACTTGGGATTCCACCACCCCCGCCTTATCTGTCCTTGGCCTTAAATGATGATGCAATTCTGAAAGGGGTTAACTACGCATCTGGCGGAGCTGGAATTCTCAATGACACTGGACTTTACTTTGTAATCACCGTTTTTATCACATTTTCCATTTCATGCGTTCTTTTATCCTGCAATGGGTACTATACAAGTGTGGAATTATTTTTTGTTGCTCACACTTGAATTAACTTTTTCTTGGTTTAATATTTATTATAGATTCAAAGATTAACGTTCGACGATCAGATAAACAGCTTTAACAAGACAAGGGAAGCAATCAAGGGGAAAATTGGAGTAGATGCTGCAGACAAGCTCTTGAATGAAGCAACGTACTTCATTGGAATTGGTATAGCAATTTTTTTCCCCCGACAAGCAAATATAAGGACTTCCATATTGCAACTGGAGGATTTTTCAATGGATTTTGTTCATCTTCTTTTTCAAGTTACAATTTTGTGCTTTTTACTGTAGGTAGCAATGACTATGTCAACAATTATCTACAACCCTTTCTAGCGGATGGTCAGCAGTACACTCATGATGAGTTTGTGGGACTTCTAATATCAGCATTAGGAGAACAGTTTACGGTGAAAAACCCTTCAACCATCCTATTGATGCAAGTTTAAGACTAGTCATTTTCAGCATTATAGTAGTTGGGACGTAGAAAATCCCTTCAACCACTTCTACATTTTCAGTCCAATTTTTACACTTGCAGTTCTTTCAGGATTTCAGGCCTATATCTAACTAAATTTTTTCCCATTTCTTCTAAAAGAGGCTCTACCAGCTCGGGGCAAGACAGATGGTATTCCATGGCCTCGGTCCACTCGGATGCATTCCTTCTCAAAGGGTGAAATCGAAGCGCGGACAATGTTTAAGCCAAGTCAATAAATGGGTGCTATACTTTAACTCCAGAGTAAAAAAGCTAATAACCACTCTAAACCGGAACCTCCCTGGTGCAAGGCTAGCATTTGCAGATACTTACCAAGCAGTTTTAGATTTGATCAACAAGCCTACTACATACGGTAATTTAGCAAACTTTGAATGATCAATATCGTAATTTATGTGGATAGTTTTTGACATTTAAAGTCGCAATATTCCTTTTTGTTGTCCAGGTTTTAAGGTCTCGAATACCTCATGTTGCAATGTGGACACTAATGTTGGAGGGCTATGCTTGCCCAACTCCAAGTTGTGCAAAAATCGAACGGAATATGTTTTTTGGGATGCCTTTCATCCTTCTGATGCTGCAAATGTAGTTCTTGCTGATCGGTTCTTCTCAATCATATTCTCCGGTAGTCCATCTCCTACAGCAGCTCCTTCTCCTTCTGTTCAAGCATAGCCCGTCCGTTTGGCATAACAAACTAAAATGTGGTTGTTTGGACCTTCTCTACAACCCGAGGATATGATAACTATAAAAATTAACATGCGAGTTTGAATGATTAATACTTTGTAAACTTAAGTTTGTATTCCAAATTGCCAGTTATATTATGATGATTAAAGGGCCAATACTTTCCCCATGGCCTCAAAGGTAGGCAAGCTTTTATTTGATTAGTTATTCCTGATCCTTGGCTTTATTTTATACAACATCCATCACCATATAGACTTCCAATTATTTAAGCTTTCTAATATACATAGCAAGTTCATTAATCTCTTATTGAAAGAAGGAATTCAAAATACAATAGCATGATATTCGATCGTATTTGTAAGATTTATTGATTCTTTTATGCTTAGATGTTTCATAAATCATTCTAGTAGTGAAATTTTGATATTAAATTAGAAAATCATTAATTACAAACAAAAGGGACACGTGTAAATTGGATTCAGACATGGGGAATGATCAAATAAAGGGAATCAAAATAATAAGATGTAAAAATGGAATAATGGCTCTCAGTTGAAAGGCCAAAGTTTTTCCACATGAGAACACTGATGGAGGGCAAACCTCAAGGATCTAAGCCAAAATTGTAAAGCTCCCAAATTGAAGCTGCTTGACAAAGCTTTCATCTTATCTCTCTATAAGAAAGAGAAACCCACAGATTCCTCTAAACCCATAGAAAAAAGATTCATAAAGCTCCACCAAGCAAATTCAATCACGGAAACAAACTTTAACCTAATTCCAAGATGCTCAAACCCCAAATCCACCAGCCTCTTTTCGGTGTGGTTAAAGCAAATCATTCATCATCGAGCATTCCAATTTAAACAAAAAATTAGAAAATAATAAAAAAAAAAGTGAGAGACTGTTGAACCTACGAGAAAATGCTAAAATCCATGGAGAAATGAATCAAGGAAAATGCATGTCCATAGGTAACAAGATTGATTTGATTTCGCATCGTTTCGTAATTCCTCTGTTATTTGTTTTGAAACAGAGGAAATCTTACATTAGTAGAAGATGCCTTTTTCCTTAATGAAAATAAAATGAAGAAGGAGAAACACGAGAATTCACTAGCGGCAGGCAGGAAGGGGAAAAGATAGGCGGCTTGTATCCATCAAACTAATTTATAGGCAGATATTAGGGCTTTGATGAAATCCACATTATATAGGGCACGCTTTCCTCTTTATTTACATACTGACCATTGCCGGTTTCTTTCCAATTTTTATTATTTTATTTTTTTACTAATTTATACTAAAATTTAAACACAATCCCACGTCATAACTTTGACATATCAAAGTTCAATCTCCCAACCTCATGATTGTACCACTCGGGCCTTCTAATTTCAAGACAAAATAAATAAATTACTAATAATAGTGTTTGTTGTAGTGATAATTACTAGGAAATGATTATTGAAAGAATTAGTTTTAACAATCACTTCATTTGTCATTTTTTTGTTTTGTTAGAGAATTAATATTTTCACAAATAAATTTCATTTAATTTTATGAAAATATCAAATTAACTTGTAAAAATATGAATTTTTTTTTTATGTAAGTGACATTTTATTTTTAAGTTGATCACTATAATTATCGTATCATGTTACTATTAAACTAACATTTTATTATTTTAGATGTATAAATATAACAAAAATACTAATATCACAAATTTTTTAAACTCAGACTGTTTTTTTGTTATGATGAAGATGGTAGTATTTAGTTATTTACTTCTAAAATCAATACTATGTAATTTTAAAATAGTCCAACAGAAAAAATTGGCCAGGGTCAATATTACTTAGTGGATATTTTTATTTATTTTTATCCAAACAAAGTGGACCAAATGACCCAGAATTCCCCTGATAAATTAGAAGCTACTAGCGATTTACACTTTTGCTGCTGCAGCTCTTGGTCACTCACTCATAGGAAAAACAAATTTCTTTTGAACTTTGACAATTCATATGCTCCTGTTAAAAACAATGGAAGATAAGACAATGGAAGATCATTTCCTTGCTTTACCTACAAAATAATTGAGAAGAAAAATACTGGCGGGGTAGGCCGTTTTCCAACTTTCCAGAGTTTTACAACGTTGCTTCCCATAGATAGATCACCACTAGCCCCCTACCACTAGGATTCTATCATAGAACAACCATCCATACTAAAACTCTGCTCACAATAATAGTGCTTGTAAAGGCACCACCGTACAAGTGGCGAGCAGGTGAGCCTGAGGTCTTAGAATCCGGAGACGGGGCTGTGCTGTTTACCAATGTCCCATTCTTGCCACCACTGTACATGTACAAATATAAAATGGTCAAGTTTAGGAATTCATAATGTTTATGTGATTATTGAAGTATGATTAACAAGAGTATTTTTTTCAAGTAAAGTTACCTTCCGAGAGTCGAGCAAGAACCACGACCTTGTTCATAGGAGAGCAAAAAACACTCATCAGGTCACTTGATCAATTGACACAAGTATTAGGAAAAGATAGAAGCAAAAACATGTTGAATATTAAGTTATTTTTAATTTAGAGAAATCTGATCTTACTTGGATCAGATGTGGTGATTGAAGCAACCCCATTGAAGTCGCAACTTCCAGAAGCCTTGTCCATCAGATGATAGTATGTGTTAAAAGCATAAGTTGCATGTGCAGCCACAGAGTCAGGTTCATAGCATGGTTGTCCCTGCAATAATGGTGAACAATCTACCTTGCCTGGTCCACAAGCCCAATCCAAAGCAGCCTGCAGCATTTTTGACTCTGCGTCTTCCCTTGCAGTACAGTAAGTCTGGTTTGCAGTATCATTCGCTAATACTGATCCTGACCCTGTCAATTGTAAGGTATAAATTGGCACCCCATTAGCATCAAACAATCCCCAGTTCTGCTCTGACACTGGCCCGGATTTTGTATCTTCGTTATATAGCTCATATATGTAAGTGCTGACTGGAATTCCGGGGTGTTTGGGAGTTCCAGTGTTGTTTAACACATGCTTTATCAAATTGCTGTTGAAAGTGTTGGCATTTTCTAAAGTTGCATCTGGCTCATTAGAGTCGCCTTTTGATGGCCAGCCAGACTCAGTCACCATAACAGGAATGTTAGTGAAGTTTAGAAAAGACATTGCAAAGTAGGCAGCATCAACCATTGCATCAAAGACGTTGGAGTAATGGACGAGTGTGTTAGCATCAATGGCTTCTTTGTTTGCGGGAAGGGGTTTGAAAAGTGCATAATCTAACGGAATAACACCATTGGATTGCATGGAATCGTAGTAAGGGTATATATTGAGCATGAGATATGAACCTGTGGACTGTAAGAAATTGAGCATGGGAACTAAAACTGGATTCAAAGAGTGGTTAAAGAAGGCTTGCGAAGGTGGGAAAGAGTCGAGGATGATAGAGGAAGAAAGGGGTGTTGAAACTTTAATTTGCCTGTCGAGATTGGATGCCAAGAGTGCTGAATGGATGAACTTAAGGGCACTGACAAGAATACGGGCTGCATTTGGGAGGGTGGTTAGAACCTCGGAACCAACACAAATTGTTGTGATGTTGGTGGCTGGGTAATGTGCTATGACATTCTTGGATACCCAATTAGCAGATGTGGAATTTGATTGTCCAATTCCCAAAAGCTGTTCGTTTGGGACAGACACGGCAACTTTAATGCCTGTATTAGCAAGAGCAAGAAGCATGCCACGGTCTGCATTATATAGACGCACATGTCGGATTTGTTGAGCTTTGAGCAGGGCTACTACTTGAGTCGGGTGTGGCATGTCCGAAAGGTCTGTCCCTATGTTCATACCAATGAAAGCATCTGCAAGAAGGGAACCTATTGTTATAATCTTGTAAATATCTCAATCCACAATCTTCTTTTCTTATGTAGCAACTAGATGCACTGAGATGCAATACAATGAATAGTGCAAGCATAATTTTGGGTGATCGCAGCTAAAAACACCCAAATGATACCTTAATTAACAAGCTTACGTAATAAACGATACAAACTAGGAGCTGCCAGTTACAATGAATGACATGTTAAACCCTTTGAAAATTACATGTTCAAGTCACCTAAAGCAATAATTCAAGAAAATGATATAGGCAACTAAAGATAGAGACTACGCTGATTAACTCAAAATAGAAGGTCAATATTACAATTGGGAAATATTTTGTGCTGAGTAACATAGGACACGATCAATATATGTACCTTGCATTTCATATGGGGAACAAGAGACTATATGATGCAAGTGAATGTTTTTGATAGTCAAACATATGGAAAGCAGATGTGGAACACAGTCAAAAGGTTACAAAATCATGATGTATTCCACCTACTAACAGATGGGAATGGGACACACTATTGATAAATGTAACTTGCCTACATCAAAGAGATCATTGTATACAAACTTTAGTCTAAGTGGATCTTTTGATAGTCAAACCACCAAAAAGTTAATCACATTGTGATAGTACTTTATGTATTTATAGCTAAGGTTTCTCATGGTGGCTTTAAACATAGTATATGTGGATGCATAAAAGATACTACAACATTGCTCATAGAACTAAAAACCAAGTCAAATAGGGAAACGAACACAGATTCCAAAGACTTGTTAGCAAGCTAACAGATTCTCTTCTTTTCTTCTATCTAATTTTTCTTTTCAAGCACCCTTTTCCTTCTAAAGTCTTAAGCATATCATCTTAGAGCTTTTAAAGCAGTCATTTTAGTCAGAGGATGGGGTTCTTATTACCTCAATTACTAAGTATGGTTAAAATACTAAAATGAAAAGAAATTTTAAGCACGGGTTATGCTTCCACATGAATTATATGGAGATATGAGTTTACCTAATCATAAGGGAACAATCAATCAATCAGCAGAATATTAGAAAGATGCATGCATAACTATTACAAGACAATACAGTATAAAAACATTATTTTATTATTACCACCAACATGCATAGATTCATAGAATGAATGGAGCATGACATACTCCCAATCTCCAATAGTGGTCCAAGTCTATGTGCAAACCAAAGTTCTTAAATTCTGGAACCTTTAACTTGATATTATCAAAACAAATTAATTGACAAGAATACAGTGTTGTTAAATTTTGGCCTATTTGTCTTCTTCTCTTTATTGTTTTTCATTTCTACAATACTCTAAAAATAAAAAATAAAAGAAATTGTAAGAAACATAATTCTAGAATCAGCTGTCGTCCAAACCTTGTAATTACACCAAATTTTTGCCGTTTAAGAACTAGTTCTCCTTTGCAACATTTAACAAAAGATTAGCATGAGAGAGAGAGAGAGAGAGAGGAGGAGGACCTGTTCGGCGCCAACTTACCCAACTTATAAGTTGGTTTTTAAAAAAAGTTGTTCGGGATTGACTTAAATCTCAACTTATAAGTTGACTTATTAGTCAAAAAAAGTAAGCAAGTTTTAATTACTTACTTTTTTGACTTATAAGACATTTTTTAAAAGCTGGTCAAACCTTATGAAAGGTCTATTTTGCCCTTTTTTATTTTTCTAATCTTTTTTTTATTGAAAGATATTTTAGTAATCTTTACATTTTATTTAACTTATAAGTCATTATTAGCCGAACACATCCACAACTATTACTTATAATTTTTGACTTATAAGTAAAAATGATGTCGAACACTTTTAGTTATAAATCTACTAAAATTTTAACTAATAAATTTACTAAAATTTTAACTTTAACTAAAAAAAAAATCAAAGCTTCCTCCTTTTCATGAAGCACAACAGATGATAGACATAATTTCATAAAATGATAACAAATAAGTATAACAATAATGGCCCAAAATAGCAAAACCCTCGATAAAATTTGGCAATGGTGACAAAACTTTACTAAAAAGGAGGGGTTAAAATACACCTGCAGAGATAATGAATGTCACCCATTTTGGGCTATTTCAGCCTAGACACCAAATGAACAACATAAAAATGGAGTCTTGAATGAAATGCATCAATAACCACAAAATGTATAACTAAAACCCACCAAATTTTATAGCCATTTAAAACAATTGAATCCAATGACGAGCAGAGAAGCAAAGCTCACCTTCATCTGCATAAACAGCAGAGACAGCTAAAAGCAAAAGAAGAAGCAATGGCATGGATTCTTCAGTTCAAAATGCACAAACCCAAGAACTTCAATGAAAGACACAGAGGAAAAGGGGTTAGTAATGAACATGTAACAAGTGAAAAGAAATCAAGAAAAAAGAGTGGGGTCTAGGTATAAGAAAGAAAGAAAGAAAGAGTGGTTATGCATCAGTTCTAAAAAAAAATTGTAAGATAACGGATCGGACGGCTAAGGAATTAATTAGTATTTTCTGAATCCGAAATAAGAATGGGATTTTATTTGGAACCAAACAAAATCCACTTTGTTGGTTTTGGTTGCCGTCGTCGCAGGCTTTAATTGCAAGTATAAGCAGGGCTCTTGTTTTTTGTGTGCATTTGTGAACATAGAGGGAGGGCCACGGTGGCAAAGGACAGAACCATTGTCCTTGTCGAAAAACACCCGCGTGGGCCTCACAACGGTCATATAATTATTGTTTTTTATTTTAGTTCTTGTTGGCTTTTTTGAATTTCTTGTGTTCCATGTTTTACTCCTCTTTTTTTTATTTTTTTTATTTTTTTATTATCTGAAGTCATTTGCTTGATAATTAATGATCTTTATAATGTAATGCAAAATCTTTGATTTTCTAAAGTTATGTTCTAACTTTCTCTTTTTAAAATGAATAAATATAAGGACATAATATTAAACACTACATTCATCTTAACTATTAAAAAATAAAATATTATATTAAAATTCGTGTTATATTTTTTTTAATAATTAAAATAAATATAATATTTAAATATTGTATACGTAGACTTATCCTTTTATAATTAGTATATGACTCTTTATGTGACGCCCCCAAATCTGGGCCCACACAGCCCAAACTTGAGTTGTCAAAAGACTACAACAAAATTATTACAAGGTAGAACAACGTTCAACAATACAGTGTATAATAATACACAATTAAGTTTTCACTATTATTATTACACTATTTTATAACGCGTGAAGACTACGATAGCTATCCCTCAGACTCTCACTCCATTCCCCTGCTAGACCCAGCTATGTTCTCATCTCCTGTTGAAAAACAATGGAACAAAAGAAAGGGTGAGCTCAAATAGCCCAGTGAAGAATATCATGACCAAGATAATGACGAATAAATTATCATTAGTCTTCAACAGTTGAGTTCTTGATAGAATACAATAGACTACAAAGTTTATATCAAAAACTGCAGTTAAATTCTTAAACAACGTTCAGATCAATAATAGCAGCGGAATGAGCAATCTATTAGAAGAATAATGCAGACTATAATGTCCACTCGATTCTCTTTTTAGGAAAAACATCATCAACGTTTATCATCTGAAATACCATTAGTCAAGATAATACAATTCACAGTTCCTGATCATAATCATGCAGATCAACAGTTCATCTTTGCACTACGGGCCAAAGACATTCAATATAACACCAACGGTCATGATTATACCAGATTCAGCCTTTGGTCATAATCATACCAAACAACAGTTCATTTTTGCACTACGAGCCAAAGAGAACATTCACCACGTGTCATAAAAGACACCGAACAGATGTATCGCTTTTAACCTATTATATCGCCTTTAACCTATCATCTGTTCAACAATTATATCGCATCTGTGCCCCCGGCCACAGATATTCACAACAACTTGATTTTGGATTATTAGAATGATATAAATGATGAACAGAAGAAACAGGATAAACAATAAGTATCAGAATTTTACTTTGTACAGATTCAAATAATGTCCAAATTGTCAACATGATGTGGAGTGAAATTTAAAAATGATATTCAAGATCCACAGTTCAGAATAACGGTTACAGTTCAATAGAAAGGTTCACGTAAATAGGATGGTTCAATTGAAATGATGAAGTGCAACTATTATGGAACATATAATATTTTCAGGAATTATAGAAGCAATAGTTCCATAATAAGTTTCGATTTAGGTGTATGAAAGAAAATAATATTCCTTACCGTAGCAGGTTTGATTAACAAAAGGTGAAGGAAATTAATATCTCTTACCATAATAAGTTTGAATAATGGAAGATGAAAAAGATGGTATCCCTTATGAGTATAAAGGAAAATAATATCACTTACGAATATGAAAGAAAATGATATTATAAACGAATATGCAATAAAAGTGTCATGTGATAATTCGTGTAGACAAATTATTTCCACAAGAGACAAATAAGAAATAAATACAAAGAGTAATTCACCAAACATGCGGTAATCCGCATAGTCAGGTTATTCTCAGAGATTAATAAGGAATGAATACGAAAGGTTATTCACCAACAGGCGGTAATCCGCGCCGTAAGGTTATTCCCACAATTTAATAAAAATTGAATACGAAGAGTTATTCACCAAACAGGCGGTAATCCGCGCAGTAAGGTTATTCTCAGAGATTAATAAGGAATGAATACGAATGGTTATTCACCAACAGGCGATACTTCGCACCGTAAGGTTATTCCCACAAATTAATACATGGAAATAAATGGCACATCTTATGAGTAAGAAATAAACGGTATTATTTTCGAGAATCAAATAATGATAATCATTTACCGTAGTAAGTTTAAATAAGAGAATATGAAAGAAGATGATATTCCTTACCTTGATATTGTGAAACAAGTTTATAGCCGAACAAATCATTCCTTGTTTGTAGCAGTAAAGAATCTGACTTTTGAGTCTTCTAGAGTTTTTAAAATCTCTTTATGTTTTTAAAATAATGTTACTCTCGGAAAGATAGACGGCATAGACTCAAGAATCACTCAATTCGGAGTTAATATGAATGAGTTATGAATTTTCAAAACTAAGACTGAAAATAGTGACGAAAATCAGAATAGGTTACGATTTTTAGTATTTTAAGGCATGAAGATGACTTCAGATGACTTTTCTTCCTTCTTCAAAGTTGTAGAGGACGAAAAACTGAAGAGACAGGCTTTTAATTCATTAAATTCTGACAAATAATGAATTTACTATGATTTTTCGAAAGAGTTACTGTACATAAGAAAATTCAACTCGGGAATTCAAAGAAGAATGCAAAAGATTTCAAAACTAGGAATGACTTAAGAACACTTAGAGAGAACTTACACAAAGAAGTATTTAGAGAGTGGAAGAAAATGTATGTAAGTCCTCTATTTATAGCCAAAAATCTTATCATAACCAAAATTTCCTAATTTAATCCAAACCATTCATTTCAAGATAATGTTTAATCCATACCATTCATTTCATCTTTTAAGATTTCTTTAATTTAAACCATTCATTTAAAGAGTATCTTTAATCTACACCATTCATTTCAAATTATATATTATCTTTAATCTATACCATTCATTTTATCTTTTAAGATTTTCTTAATCTAAACCATTCATTTAAATATCATCTTTAATCTACATCATCCATTTCAAATTCTATATTATCTTTAATCTATACCATTCATTTTATATCACCTAACTTTATATTATAAACAAATAACTTTATCAATTCAATTATTCAACAATAATTCACACTTATTTATTATTATGACTAATTGTTATAAATACAGTGTAGTTGGCTTTCTGAGTTAGATATCAAGTCAATTAATTAATGAAATACAACTGTTTAAATAACACCATAATAGAGATAACAATAATGTAGAAAGTATGCAAAAGAAAGATTACGTTACTGTGTTATAACAATTATTGATTCAATAATGTGAATTACTGTGCATATGCTACTGTAACAATTATCAATTTAATAACATGAATTATTGTGCATGTGACAATAAAGTCAAATATTATACGATAACCACTTTATCAGTTTAATAATACGAAACACTGTGCAATGCCGTGTGCTACTGTGCAATACCGTGTGCTACTGTGCAATACCGTATGTTACTTGTAATACCGTATATTACTATTCTTTTACCACCGGATATTTCAACAATTAAAAGTGATAGTACCATTGATCATTTAAGAATTATTTATGTCATTTTCTGTATTCGACAATTATTCTTTGTGGGGTCCACCAATGATTGGTTCGTACGGCGCCGTCGTACGAATATTCCCCGACAGAACGAATATTCCCCGATCAAAAGAATATTGTCCGACATAATATAATTTGCACATAACATCCTTGACTTTTAACTTTATCAATTTAACTACCTACTGTTTCAGGAAGAAAAAAAATATATATATGAAGAAAAATTAAATTTTATATTTCATAAAATTCGGGGTCTTACACTTTATCCATGTTTGAGCACTAAGTGATAAATTTAAATCTCTTTTATCGTTACTCTGCGACATTTATATTATCAATTTAAATATATATATTTTTATTCATATAAATACGGGTCCTGATTGTTATTTATGTAAAAAGAGACTTATAAAAATATTAAATTCTCATAATAAGTATATAATTATTAAATAAACTTAAGTTTGCGAAATTTATTATGGCTTGTTGACTTTGGCATGTTAAAAAATTGTGTTTGGGCCCCAAACTTACCATACAAGTTAAGTTGGGGCTCAAACTAAATACGCAGTTAAATTACTTTACAAATTAAAGGTGGTATTTGATAAAGTTGTGTAATAAAAAGTTAGAGTTTTTGTATAAAACATAATCTGAATGTAAATAATTATTTGATAACTAATGTTTTAATATAATATTTAATTATTTTACTCTTCAATTTATACAAACTTAAGGTTGAAGTAATAATAGAAGAAATATTAAATAATTAATTTAAATAAAATCACATCAACATATGAGTAATAAATATTTTAAGGCTAATAAAACATATAATAATTTTCTAACAACATTACATACTAATTTATCTTTTAGTTTGGAGAAGGGTGATAAATAATTTTTTTTCCAAAAAATAAAATCTTGCACTTTACATATTCCTCAACTAAAATTGTGGAGTTTCAAATTTAAATTTAATGTAATATAAATAATTAAAAAATAAAATGTTTAAGATGAGTTTAATTTGGGTCTAACATGTTATCACGTAGTCGAAAGCATTGCGTGAGAAAGTTTTGTAACTAAAATAATTCACAAGTAATTTATACACTTACATATTATAAACTCATTAAATAAATTATAAAAGTTAATAATTCTCAAAAATCACAACTTAACAAAATATGCATAAAACCTCAATCCACTATCTTAATCATCACACTCTCATTTAGAATTTGTTTCTCAAATATAAAAATAGTATTAAAAACTAAACTTTAAGAGCTCTAAATTAGCCTTAAGAAACACTCAAAACGAATTTAAAATTATCATATTATCGATATTTGAAAATACGAATTTGCTTCAAAAAATCTACTATGTTAATTTCAAATCAGTTTTAAAAACGCTTTGTTTTGACATAATAAACGAAAAAAATTAGCTAAAACTTAAAGAGCGAAATTTTAGAAAAGTTCAAGACCTTTCCAGAAATATAAGATTTGTAAAAAATTGGATGAAAAACAAATTTTATATGATTATTATAAGATTATGTTAGAATTTTCGCCACAAAAAATACTGCTAATATAAATTACTGTTTTTACCCTACTTTTGGACAAATTCTCACAAAGAACAAAATTTTTAGAACATTTCAATACATTTACAGAAATATAAAGTTAAAAAAATCGGATAAAAAAAGGATTTCATATAATTTTTACATGATTCTGCTATAATTTTCGTCACAGAATATAGTGTTTACGTAAAAGGGTTGTTTCGACTAATTTTGAATCAGAATATCGAAAAAAACTCAAAGAACGAAAGTTGTAGATAATTTCAAAAAGTCCAAAATCAAATAAATCGGACAATAAATTAATTTAATATGTTTTTTCGAATAGTGCTAAAATTTTAGATAAATTTTGTGCGAATTTAAATTTAAGAAAGCAAAGATTCGTACATTAATTAGTTGAAATATCTCAAATTCATCTCAAAATAATATTATTCTAGAACCCTAATTGATGATTGACAAAACTCTAACTTAAAATTATAATTGTTGACGCCTGATTCTATCCGGTTGTCCTGCTGGCAATCCGGGAAGAATATCTGCACAAAAGTCCTAACGGTTTGGGTCGTTGATGGACTCCTCCGGTGTGAGTGTTAGTGAAGGTTTCAAGATTGGTCAACAATGGAGGTTTGAGTATCTAGTATAGTAGAATAATGTGTATGTGTGCGTAACTTTTACCTCCATCATTGACTGAGTATTTATAGTGCATGCCTGATTCTTACCGATTCCTCTTAGGATTGTCTATCAACGTGTTATAATTTGAATAGGAAAGTAATATCCTAAACCATCTAGGAACCTGACTCCTATTCTAATTTGGATTAGATATAGTAAATAGTCACAGTCCAGATTGGTGAAGGGTCCTAACCCAAACCTATTGGACTCAGAAATCCTCATGAAAGACTATCAGGCTGACGGTCCATTGGGTCTAACCCAATATGAGTTCTCGGATCAGGCCTGGCGAAATATATATCTTAACAATAATCAAATGGATATTTACGATCGAGTAGATAAAAATAATTAACGAAAATATTAAACATAAATATTCTTACATTAAAGCAAAGAATTCTAATTTGATTCGTCATCAACAAGAGCAATGATTTTTCATGTCTTTAACTATTTTTCTCCTAATTAAAATTATATACCTTTTAACTTAAATTGATTGGGCCAAGCCCATTAATAATTTTATTAAACAAAACTTTTCATTAAATTCATTAAGAGATTAATCAAGCCCACAACACTTAATTTAGATAAAATACTAACATAATTCTATTTTATATTTTAATTAATTATTTAGGAGAAAAGAAAACCCCCCCAAAAGGGATTTCGTCCCCGTAATTCACCAAAGCCACCTCTTGAAAAAAGTTTGAGAATAATCTATTATCGATAATTAATAAGGAAACTCTTCTTGAATAATTTAGATGATCGAAATCAAAACTCACATGAAGTGAAAAGAGACTTTTTGAAAGTAAAAGATAAACGTAATGCTGATATGCATAACAACTAACCACGTTTTCCTTTTCAATTTTAGAAATAATGAAACTTGTCAACCCCTTCTTCAAACCCTCAACTCTAATCTTACTAAGAATTTATAATGTGCGAAAGGACAAGATTAATATTATAAAATCAAGAATTCCTAAACTTACAATTGGTTTTAAACTTAAAATTTTCAATTGAGCTTACAAGACTTGTAATAAATTTTAACCCAACTAATTTAATTCAAAATCACCCTTCAAACTTAATGTCCACTAAACAAGGTCCTGAAATTAAACATTCTAAAATGAAATTTTAATAACCCCAAATAACAAATAGTACTAGCCCAAATCAATATAATCCCTATCAAAAGTTGAGACCTAAAAGATCCACCATAAAAATCTCAAAATTCCCACTTCAAAACAATCTCAAAACCTAAAAACTAAATCAAACTTAATAAGTTTTATTCCAATTGATTCTAATAACTCAAAAATGATAACCTTAACGATAAGATTTTGAAACTGAGATCATTGAACATTACATTACCTTTCTCTTATAAGAATTTCGTCATCAAAATCTAAAGCAAAGGACATTAACATTTTGACGAAAAGACAAATACAACATGATATTAAAATAAATATTAATACAAAACTAATATACATAAGTTTTTTGTCAAATCTTCAAATATTCGTTCTCCGCATATACCTCAATCTATCACATATTTATAGTATAAACATATGAAACTCCAAAATACTTGATAATTCATGTGATACGGAAATCCTAAAATCACTTCATCAACTCTTTTAAAATTTTTTTTATAAAAATTAATTGCCACAGACATATCATTAATCATTTCTCATTTCTCAGTATCATCAATCTTTTTAAAAAAGTAAATAAAATGTATGATCACAAACTTAAATTTAAAGTAACGCCATAAATTATACCAAATTTTCTTACTGACACAAATTTACTTAAAATTATATATCAATCAAATGAATCTACTCAATCTCAACACAACTTGTAGAATAACTCATCTTGAAAATATGATCAAGCTCTGGTAAAAGCATGTTTTTAGCGGATTTATAGAATTCTTTCTTTACGGATTTCTATCTGATTCCTTTATAAAGTACATCGGTTTGCAACGTTTAGCCAAAAAAGTTGTAGTCAATTTATTTATACAAGTTATGTGGCATACACTATATGTGTAATTAAAAATAAATAAAATATTTAAATAAAAATTGAAAATATAAACAAAAAAAAATAGGGATTGAAAATGAGAGAGAAAAAAGAAGAAGTATGTAAATTTATTTTTATTCTAAAGTGCGACACAGCTCCAACAAAAAGTAATTACTTTTTTTTCCCAACCCCTTTATGATAAGAGATTTGTTTAATGAGCATTTGAAATGTTTGGTACGTTTAAACTCTTAAATATATTTTAAATTTTATTTGTTTAAAATAATTTATTTTAAATACAACTTATTTAATTCACAAACGCACTATTTTAAACTCATACACGACACAGTAAAAATGGTGTGCATTTGAAGGTCACGTTTAAACTCTTGAATGCACTTTGATCATCTTATTTGATTAAAACAGTTTATTTTAAATATAACTTATTTAACTCATAAATGCAACACACTAAAAATGATGTTATGCCAAGTGCTACTGTCGTAGACATTACAATGTCTCCGTCCAAAAAATAAGAGTTTATTTTTTAAAAATAAAATATTAAAATTCATTTATGACAAATTTAAACTTAAAATTGATATGATTTATATAAATTATGAAAATCGTAAATATTATAATTAGAAGTATTTACAGACGTAAATATTACTTTAGCATGATGGTTAAAATTGAAATCCCAAATGTGTGAATTTTATTTATTCTTTATGTGAGACCTGTATTACCATTTTGTGAGGTTAGTAATTATTTAAAGGGTTAAGTACACTTCTATTACATGAAATTTTACTCAATTCATAATTTAGCCCTTAAACTAATTGGACTTATATTTTTGTTATAGCAACTATCGAATTGCATACAATGTCTCTCCCAAATTAATTTTTCAATTGAAATTAACTGGAATACCTAAATTGTTAACAAGACAAATAATTTTATAGAATTTAACTTTATTAAACAATAAAAATATTAATTTTTGAATTATTTCTATAGTAACTAATTTGAAGACTTAATAATATAAAAAATCTCATTTTTTCTTTCCTAAACTCCCCCATCATCGTGACGCTCTCAAATTCAGGTCTACCTTATCCAAACTTGAGTAATCAAAATAGAAATAACAACTATTACAATATAGTCTAACGTACAACAATACAGTGCTCAATAATTCACAACTAAGTCCTCACTATTATTGTCATACTACTATAACAATTATCTTAAACCATTACTCTATTATTCTTTTCTCCCTGCTAGACCCGGCTACACTCTCATTTCTTGAACAATTGAACAAAAAGATAGGGTGAGCTCAAATAGCCTAGTAAATAATATTATGACTAAGATAATGACGAATAAATTATCATTAGCCTTCAACAGTTGAGTTCTTGATAGAATAATATAAACAACAATTTTCAAATCAACAATTGCAGTTAAATTCTTGAAAAAAGTTTAGATCAGCAACTGCAGTGAAATAATACCTATTAGGAGAATTATGTAAATCGTGATGTTTACTAGCTTCTATTTTTCAAAAAAATCATTATCGACCTTTATCATGTGTAACACCGTTGGTCATGATCATGTCAAACAATAATTTTTCTTTAACTCAGGTCAAAGAGAACATTCACCATATGTCTTAAAAGATGCATTACCATTATATCGCTTTTATCCTATCATATGTGCCACAAGCCATAAATATTCTCAATAACTTGATTCTTGATGATTAGTATAAATAACAGTGACATAAATGATGAACAGAAGAAAAAGAATAATAGGATAAACAATAGCTATCTAAAGTTTATAATTTTGACTTTGTCTAGAGTCAAATAATGTCAAAATTGTCAATATGATCTAGAGAAAAAGGTGTTCAAGTCTAAGAATAATGTTCAAGATTCACAAGGAAGAAGTTCAACGGTAAGGTTTACGGACAAGGAATATTTAACAGCCCACAATATTCATAATTCAAGTAAATGTTCATAAGTCAAAAATTCAAGGTCCAATAGTTCACTGTTAAAATATAACGATAAAAATATTCATGTCAAGAGATATTAGATGAAGCGCAAACTATTAAACATTTTAGGAATTTTACCGAACAATACTTATCATAGTAAGTTTAAGAGGATGAAAGAAAATGATATCTCTTACCTTAACACGTGACTAGATACTATTTTCTATGGAGTTGATCAACATCAATATATATATATATATATATATATTGTTTAATTAGTAACTACCACATATAGATTTTATGGCTCGTATGAAATAATTAAAAGTGTTTTGATAGTATAAATTTGTATAGTAGAGTGATTGAAAGGGTTTTCATGAAAGGTGAAGAAAAAATAATTAAAACTTAGAAGGAGAATGTGTAAGAAGAAGGTGAAAAATATTAGTTTCGGGTGAATGGATACTATGAGATAGAGCGAGAAAAGTGATATTTTATGAATTCCATTTTTAAGACTTTGGAACAACTAGAAGATTACAAAAATGAAACTATTCATTTTGAACAACAAATGATGATTATTTAAATTCGACTATAAGTTTTTCAACAAGCCTTACAAGGGGTTCTAGGAACTCTGAGTAGTTGTTTGAACAATGAGTTGCATCTACGTACCATTAATGCCACATTGACATCTTGGGGGTGATGAGAGAAATAACAGATTAGTCCTTCTACTCTAGGTATTTTTTAAAAAAAAGATGAATTAAGAAATGCTCATGGTAACTGTTTTAGCCGACAAAATTAGTAATATTTTTCGTGAATGTAATGAGCAATATAGTAGAGAAGTAAAGATTGTAAATATTTGTACCGTACTGTAAGTAAGCAATGACATAGCTCATATTTATGGTCTTGATTAAGTAATGACGGGTGAATTAGTAGAATTTTAAGAGGGTACGATAGGCATTGCTCTGAATTTGGAATCAAATAATGTCGATGTTATATTAATAGGCAATGGTTTGCTGATATAAGAAGGAAGCTCTATAAAAGCAACATGAAAAATTGCTAAGATAACCGTGAGTGAGGCCTATTTAGGCCTTGTTATAAATGCACTAGCTAAACCTATTATGGTAGAAGTGAAATTTCATCTTCTGAATATCGGTTAATTGAATCTCCCGCTCTGGGTATTATTGCACGACGTTTAGTATATGAGCCGCTTTAAACGAGGCTTATTGTTGTTGATTTGATGATCTCTATAGGACATGGTCAATAAGAATTAATTATTGGGGACAGACAGACCGATAAAACAGTAGTAGCAACATATACGATTCTCAATCAACAAGGCCAAAATGTAATATGTGTTTATGTAGCTATTGGTCAAAAAACATCTTATGTAGCTCAGGTAGTAACTACTTTCCTGGAAAGGGGGCGATGGAATACACTATTGTGGTAGTTAAAATGCAAATTCCCTGGTTACATTACAATACCTCGCTCTTTATACCCCGATTAGATCATTTTTGTATAATTTGATTTCTCGTGCACTCCCCCCTTCAATGAGTTTCGAAGATAAAAATCCTTTATTGACCCATAAACTCACCTAGATAAATCCACGAACTCAATTTGCTTATTCCTTCTTTCTTTCATTCTTACTAAGGATTTGAACCATGAATTGTCTTCTTATGACTCATTAATCCGATAGATGAATTTTTGGAAAGAACTGTTTAAGGAAAAAGCAATCCCCTCTCTCGCTACCAGTTGATCCTTAGACCTATGCCATGTTACTCTTATCTATTATTTCTTTCTACCATATGCTTAATAACAAGTTGGATACACCTACAATCGAAATGAAAACTGAGCATTTTCGTGGTTTAAAAATGCCGAATCTCATATGAATCATAATTTGTTAGAACTTTTCAGTGTAAGTTCCTTGGCTTGGACAAGGCATTTAGTACATATGACTATTCCTACATCCAGTTGGGAGTACGTTCGATGGAATAATTTCTTTGATGTATTATCGTACCCCCAAGGGTTAGGCCCATTTTTTTACAGGTCAGTGGAATCTTTATGCTCAAAACCTCGATTCAAGTAGTCATTTATTTGGTACCACCCAAGGAGCAAGAACTGTCATTCTAACCCTTTTCGAGGGATCGATTCCACCTATAAACGCAAAGTTTATGGCTAACTGATATGGCTCAACATCATTTAGCTATTGCATTTATTTTTCTCGTTGCTGGTCATATGTATTAAACTAACTTCGGTATTGGGCACAATATGAAAGATCTTTTAGATGCACATATTCCTTCAGGGGCGATTGGGACGTGGGCATAAGGGTCTTTATGACATAATCAATAATTCCCTTCATTTTTAATTAGGCATTGCTCTAGCTTCTTTAGGGGTTATTACTTCCTTGGTAGCTCAACACATGTACTCCTTTTACTTGCTTATGCATTCATAGCACAAGACTTTACAACTCAAGTTACGTTATATACTCATCACCAATACATTGCAGGATTCATTATGACAAGAGCTTTTGCTCATGGAGCTATATTTTTTTATTAGAGATGACAGTCCGAAACGGAATGAGGATAATGTATTGATAAGAATGTTAGACCATAAAGAAGCTATCATATCTCATTCAAGTTGGGCCAATCTCTTTCTCGGGTTCCAAACCTTGAGATTTTATGTTCATAATGATGTCTCTCTCTGTATATATTTTATCAGTTACTATTCATTTGCTACATATTGTATATGTGACGACCCCAAATCAGGGTTCTTTAACCTCGGGTTTGGTTCTCACTGTACAATACTTAACAACAATGAAATACATAAATTGTATTCAAACTTCGCGGAATAATACAAAAAGTTCCTTAACAAAATGTTACACTTCCCAAGGTCTATTACCTTAATCTTAAACATTACATATCTTAAGGGAAAATACAAAAGATTTACAACAGTAATTACATAACAGTAATTTAAACTAGCATGCAACTACTAAAATTAAGCATTCGCTTTCCCCTTGCCTTTGTCCGATTTAGAGCTTTCGGGATTGGCTGAAATATAGTCATGATATAGCAAGAATGAGCAACTAAATGGCTCAGCAAGTTTATAAACAACAATCATACGATATATCATGATGAAGGGAAATAACTTCAAGATTTTCAACAATAACAATTATGAAAGATATCAAGAATCAATGTTCAATAAAAGAATGTATTGACTCTTTACTGCTGAGTGGTCTTTAATGACCGTGAACTGCTACTAAGGTAAAACGGACATACAATGTCTGACTCCTTATTAAAAATAACGGGACACTTGAGGGGATCAGTCCTCTCATGTCCTATGTATATGCATCACATTTAGATTTCTTGCGCGCTGTCGGTTTTCCGACAAATAAAAATCCCCTTTAACTAGGGTTGTTCTTTCTCAGTCTTACTGTAAGAATCCGCACCAGCCAATGGTTTGGATAATCTTTTATAATATTCAATTCAATGAATTAACATACATTTGTCTAGCCGAAACAATTAGCTTAGACATCTTAAACAGTTGCAAAAACACTATGGGCGAATACAATAATCAATAACGATGTGAAGTAATTTTCGATAATTAATTCACTCAAAGGTCTGTCAAATATCTACGAGTGTAGATACTTACTCAACAATAAATGAATTGCTCAATGTAATTAAGGTTGAATAATAATTGCAACAATAAGTACAAGTTAAGGGGTAGAAAACTTGTCTCGTGCGTCGTTTAATGCTAACCAACTTAATTTAACAATCCTTGAACGGACCTAACAATTAAATCAGTTTGATCTTAAATTAGTATCATATACTTGTAAGTATAATGACCTTTATAACCCTTACGAACCACATAATTGATTAATTATGGGTAATTAAACACTTAAGAAATATTATCACTACTTGATAATATTTCAAATACAAAGAACTTATATTAATTATTTAATATAGTTCAAATAAACATATAATATTATTAATCATTTAATAATATTTTATTAAGTATATAATATTATTAATCATTAATAATATTTTATTAAGTATCTAATATTATTAATCATTTAATAATATTTTATTCATTACCTAATATTATTAATCATCTAATAATATTTTATTAAGTATATAATATTATTAATCATTTAATAATATTTTGTTAAGTATTTAATATTATTAATCATTTAATAATATTTTATTAAGTATCTAATATTCTAAATCATTTAATAATATTTTATTAAGTAACTAATATTATTAATCATTTAATAATATTTTATTGAGTAACTAATATTATTAATCATTTAATAATATTTTATTGATTATCTAATATTATTAATCATTTAATAATATTTTATTGACTTTATAATATTATTATACACTTAATAATATTTTAATAATTTTCTAATATTATTATTTATTTAATAATATTTTATTACCTTTATTATATTATTATTTCAATAATAATATTTATACACTTTTAAATCATTAAATCAATTATATATATATATTTAAAAATATATTTTTTAAGTCCAAAAATACTAAAATGATTTTTGGAATATTTTTCATTTTCTGACCCGGCCCGGCTGAACCGGCCCGACCCGACCCGGTTCGGTTTTTTTTTTGTAACAGTGTACTGCGCCGCGGCGCAGTGATTAACACTGCAGACGGCGCCCCGGCGCTGTACTGAAGTAAGGGCCACTTTTTGATTTTTTTGTGACAGTTTTGATACCATTTGATCAAACATTGATTAAATGAAATCTACATATCCAAATAACACCAAATCAGTGTTGATGTGTTCCTAACTTAATGTTTTACAATATTTCATGGTTCGATCGTCTTTTTGAAAACGTTTTACACGAAATTTACGGATCGAACCACTTAGGGTTGAAAAACGACATCCTTTGTAGTAAAAGCTATAATTTTTTTGTTATTCAATATTTTTGAAAAGTTCAAAAAGAGTTTTTTCTTTAAAACTCATAGATCTAGCTTTCTAGCCATAAAAATCCAATTTTCGATTTGTACATTTCAAAATACAACATTAAACCTAGCATGTATGGTTAGGGTTTTACCGGTAAACCCAAAACACATAGATCTATGAATATACATATATTACATAGTTAAATACTTCTAGATCATCAAAACGAGTTTTGATTGGTTAAAAATAGATTTTAACCGATCAAAAGCTATCTAGACTACAAAAATAAAATAAGAAGAAGTTGAGAGCACTTTTAAACTTTTGGGTTTTGTTTGCTCTTCTTCTCCTTCTACCGAAGTATGTTGTGTAGCTTGAGGACATTCACCAAAACCTTCTCTAGCTTTTTCTCACAACTCACAAGTGTATTCTCTAACAAATGCTCTATCTTTTTCTCTAGAAAATGGCTAACAAATGAACTAACAACCAAAACAAGTGTGTAGAGCATTCTATTTATAGTCATCTACTAATCTAGCATCAATTCACTAATCAAGCTATGTTGGTGAAATTAAAGCCTGAAACTAGATTACTATAGCATGATTGACTAGTTGATAGACACATGAAATGACTATGGTAGTTGAACAACTTATGACAAGGAGTGATTTAGAAGCAATCTAGGAAATCAAGCAATCTAAGTGGGACCTTAAAAAATTCAGCAAAAATGGGATTTTCCAAGCCATTTTTCATTTAATTTTTATACTTTAATTATATATATATATATATATATATATATATATATATATATATATATATGTATGTATGTATGTATATTCATATATGTAACAATTTTGACCAATTTTGACTTCCTATTGGGCTCCACTTTGGACTCTAGGATTAAATATATTGGGCTCATTCAATTAGATTGTTTGGGCTCAATTTAAATAACACATTGGGCTCACATTAAATATTCTAGGTTACATTTAATTAAATCAAGCATTGGGCTTGTTTAATTAATTACATGGACTAGTAATCAAATTAATTACATGGACTACTAGGTTAATATCTTTGACCTAGTTTATCAACTCATTTGGATTTAAAATATAATTCAATTAGATTTGCTTTAATTAATTATACACCTTGCTTTAATTCTTTAAATAAATATACGCATACACAAGTACATTTATTTAATTATCTAAAGTACAATTAATTAGTACAAAAAGTTTAAATTCATTACTAAATATTTATTAAGTATATTTACAATGACTAATGAAATTTGTGGTCATTACAATATAAGTCTTATTTAGAATTAATTTATATTTTCTTTAATTATCATTCTAGTTTAATTTTTTGTTTCTAATTATCTTTGTAAATTTTATTTTACAATCGTTTAAAATTAAATTAGTTTCACCAAAAAATAAGTTAAATAATACTTTGTTATTTTTTGTTAAATATTATTTGGTATAATTTTTAATTTTAACCTTTTAAAATCAATATTATTTAAGGTGAATTATATTTAGAAGTATTTTAATTTGAAGTTAATTGTATTTAGAAGTATTTTTTTAATGAAATCAAACTGTCGACGCCGGGATTTCGTCATTTCGTTTTTTTAATATTAAAATGCCCCTTTTCCGATTTTAACCTTTAGATTTAAGAAGATGTGCTTTTTGAAAAGGGCCGGCTTAGTGTCGACGGGGTTTCGAAATGTCGATTTTTTATGAGCCAATTGACCAGAGCCGCCAGTTGGTATATTTGAAATCGATGTACCAACTCATCCGAAATTTGTTTTCGTAATCGCTGGCTCATATGTGACTCCGAATTAATTGGTCTGTGAACCGAGATTCATAGAGTTCGGGGGCTTGCTTAAGCGAGGGGAAGGTGTTAGGCACCCCCCGACTTCCATGAAATACGATTACCGCAATCTCGATATTTTTCTATCCTTTTAAATCCTAAAGATGTGTGTGTTGAGTGTGTGTGCGTGCGTGCCTAGGTGATGGTTGTGGTGTTTTGTTTGCATGAAAATCGTTTTGATTCTTTATGGAAAACGTGTTTTATCGGAAAGCGTTTAGACATCTTTTGACCTAAATGATAAGACTTCGTTTTTTGTAATGAAGATTGATTTTAATTTCGAAAACGATGAGGTTCTTATTAGATGTCATTTTTAGAAAACAATAGTTTTTTAAACTTTTGTCAAATAGGAATCGAGACTATACATTGCCTTCTAACAGTAAATTTAAAATAAAATGAAGGCGACTTCTAGAAACTCTTTAACCCTATGCACAAAGTTTAATGAAAACGTTTATTTATTTTTTACGAAAAATATCTTTGATGACAGTTCAAAACCAAATGGAGCCTTTTCGTCAAACAAGGATCAGTTCGCCAAAACTCTTAATTTTTAAACCTCGTGAATCTAATATCCTAATTTGATCACCTTTTAGAAAATCTTCATCGCTTGCCTTATTCTGGAAAATCATTTTTTGTGTCGTAAATTAAAATAAGCATTCAAAACGTGTCGGGGCTATTCATGGGCATGTGAGCCGTCTAAACAACCCCAAACACCCACAATCACATATTTTTACTATTACGGGGCCTTAAATCCGATCACGACTTGGTATCACTTTAAGGCCCGATATTACATATACACAGGAATAGACCACTTGCCATGATTACATACACCCAATTTTGTCCATCATCGGGATTCGATCACGAGGATCTCTTCCCTAGGCTCACAATCACTCAAATCGCCGCACGACCATACCAAAGCAACTTAACTATACTAAACTTCTTACTGTGCTACACGAATCAAAAAAATCCCAATGCCAACACTACAAACTATCCATGAACACAACGAACTATCATCTCACCGTACGGATGTCATTGGGACATTAGGAGGAGGTTACGTTCCGACGGAACCCTCGCTAATGATCCCTAATCCACGGATCCACAATGATGTCACAACATTACTATGTTAAATAAATCAAAACACAAAGTTAAAATAACAATACAAACAAAAGATTTAAAGAAAACACCCCCATTTCACCTTGCAATGCACCAATAAAAGCTTTATATTCCAAGATTGAGCAAAACCCACAAGAAATCCTAACTATTTGAGCAACAATCAACAATTTCTCCCTCACAACAACTCCTCCCGAGCCTCTCTCTCTCTCCTTTTCGCGCTTTTTCTCTCTATAAATTTCCCAACTTCTTTTTTTTTTTTTTTTTCTCTCGGGTGAAAATGGCAATGTATAGCCTTCCGCAGGCAGCCGCAGGTGCAACTGCGGCTGGCCGTAGGTGCATCTGCGGCTGGGCTCGCTAGCTGCCCGCGCCGAATCCTCGGCTGCCGGGTTGTCTCCTCGAGCCGCGCACTGTCCCTTTTGTCGGTGGCCGCAGGTGCATCCGCGGCTGCCCGACTTGCTTTTTTCGATTTCCGTGCCACGCGGTCTTAAATTGCCAATTTCTGCTGTATTATTTTGGAAGGCTGTTTCCTGATACATAAATCGTTTTAGTGTATGGTTTCCCGGGAGCGAGGCCCCCTACTGCTGTAAACGTAATGGTCCTTTGCCGTCTTTGGCGATCGCATCGGGCTTTGTCTGGATTGACCGTACGTCTCGCCTCAAATGACTCGATTCTCGTTGTGCGTTTAACAGCTTTGATCGTAAGCTATGCTGGTGACTTTGTGTTGGCGTCCACATTTCCTTTCGTATGTCGGGTCAAATGACGATTTTACCTTCCTGTCAGGGTTAGTACACAAGTGCAAATTTTGGGTGTCTACACAAACCATATCTGAATACGGTTAAACCGTATAAAACCATTCGGGTCCTATCGGATGGTATTCTGGTCAATTTTAGATAAAAATTAAATTTCAAGGGACATTGTATGCAATTCCCTAATTGATGTAACATATTTATAAGCTCAATTAGTTTATAGATTAAATTATGAATTAGGTAAAATTTTATATAATAAAAATGTATTTAGCCCTTATTTAAATTCAATATGAGATTTGATCTAAAAAATTCGTGGATGAGATATTTAGTTGATTATGAAATTTCATGTACTTATATCACCATAATGTGAGTTTATAAAAAAGTACTTTCTAAATAATTCATAACAATCTAATCATATTGCTTAAATTGTTCGAATTCATATCAAATTATGTCATTGTAACATGAGTTAATAAAAATACTTTATAACTAATTCATAATATTCTAAGCATATCAATTAAATTGTTCGAATTCATATCAAATTTGAAGTAACAATTTTGGAACATAAAAAATATATCTTTTAAAATTTTTAATTTTACAAATAGAAATCTTCATGTATTTGTTTACGAAAAAAAAATAATTTTGCAATAAATATAAAATCATATGAAAGCTCGAAAATTAGGGTTCGGATATCATTTTGAAAATATAATTTAATGTAAAAATAGGAAATTTGCAAGCTTGTATCACCGACATAAAATGTAAATTCAAATTCCCAGCTTGAATCACACGCATATCAACGGCTCTTTTCTCTCTCTTTCTATATATGCGTTAATGGCCTCGACAGCAATTCCCACAATCACACCGCCAATTCCTCCTTCTCTCTATCTTACTGGGAGTTGTCCCAATCGGCAGACCCTGCAAACCCCTAATTTTATAATTTTCATCTCATCCACTTCTTTTTCTTTCCTCGCTGAAAGCCCTAATTTCCATATGCAATACCCTTGATTCATCACTTTCCCTTTCGCTTCCCCGTGGATTTCGATGCCTTCGTCGGCAGTTATATACACGACCGCACGATCGATATGATGAACATCGTCGGCGGTCCTCTTCGGTGTTGGATGCGGCGCTCTTATTGCCGCAACCATGTACTTGGTTTGGTCCCTTTTTTCCCCAAACGTTTTAATTTCGGTAGCGATTCTGATTACGACATCTGAGGATGATTATGGTGCTCCTGGTGATACTTTTGTGTCTCCTCTCGCTAAACAAGTGGAGATGCGTTGCGATTGTGTAAGTGTGGTTATTATTAAAGGAAATTGTTACCGTTTCCATATCTGTCTATCAATACAAATACCTGCCCATGAATGTTATGATCAGCCCATGAATGTTATGATCCTATATATGGAATTCTGCTTTATTTCTTTATTTTTGTATGGCGTAGAAAATAAATCAAATAGCACTACTGAATCCTTATGTTGATGTCTCCTCCTGCTAAACAAGTGGAGTAGTCGTTGCGATTGTGTAAGAGTGGTTATTATTAAAGGAAATTGTTACCCTTTTCTGTATCTGTATATCCATACATATACCTGCCCTTGCATGTTATGATCTACCCATGAATGTTATGATCCTATGTATGGAATTCTACTTTATTTCTTTATTTTGTATGGCTTAGGCAATAAATCAAATAGCACCACCGAATCATCATATGTTAGAATTGTGCTCTGTAGTATAGCTTCCCCACTGAACCTATGAAGCATAACTGAGACTTATTATCACAAAAAAAAAAGTTAAAGACAAATTGGTCTGTTTTCCTGTCTTCAGGTTTTGGTTATGTACACCTGATTTCATATCTGATTCACCTTTCACGAGCTCCCCCTCCACCCCACAGTAAGTATTTGTGTGATTCCTTTTGTTTACATTTGCAACGCTTTCTGAATTGTGAGTATAAATCAATTGATATGGATGACTGCGACTGATTCTTATGCTATGGGATTAGTGTCGATAAATTATAGTTTTCTCAGAACTTATGGAACGCTTTATAAACCGGGACGAGATTCTACTTTTAGATTTAGAAACCATTAGGTTGGTGTATAACCTCTAAGAGAGGGCTTTTATAAACTATGAGTGTCAGCTGTTAGAGAGAGGGTTTTTATAAACTATGAGTGTAAGCTGTAAGAAGAGGGAAACGAACAACTATCTGAATTGTTAATTAGTTTTCTGTATTATACTAGTGTATAGTGACTTAAACTCATCTGCATGTTTCCATTCTTTTTATTTTTGTCTGTTCATTCATCAATGTTTTTTTGGTAACTGTCTCACTTTTGTATGTTGTGTAACACTCGTAAATGTGAATAACATTTTCAAATTATCCATGTACTTTCTCATGATTTCAGCGTCTCATCACCTTAATAAGGTCTTTTTTTTTCTCCCTAAAATCTCCGTGATTTGATATTTACATGATATCAATTGATTAGCTGGTTAACATTTTTTGATTAGCTGGTTACAATTTCTATCTCATTATTTGCTTAAGATTATAATTATGATTCTTCTATTTTCCATTTGCTTCTCGTTAAGCTTCTTAATTTTTTAGTTTTGTATTTTATCCTTTTAGTTCCTTTATATTCCTTTTTTCTCTTCATTTTTTGCATTAGTCTATGCTTAGCTTTTGCTATATTATTTTAAATATAGATTGTGGCCCTTTGAACTACTGCCTGATTGCGTTTTCTATTTGTAATTTATATGCTTCATTTATTCTCTTTCTTCACTCTTCCTCCATATTTTTGTATTTCTTTAGTTTTTCTACTGCCTTTATATTTTGTTTAAGAAGAATAGGTGGTGTGCTATCGCAGGCACCAAAAAAAAAAACTTACTTTAGAAATATATTAATGTAGTAGTGTAAGTAAGAGTCGATCTTATTAAATAACCTCGGACAAGCGCTAAAGATTTAACCTAGTAGCAGTTTTAAGAATTAGAGAGATCGTTGAATTAAACAACACAAGTACAATCGGTTACATTTAATTTAGATGAATATTATTCCTAATATATAATAATCTTTTGATCTGCAAAACAATTATTAATCTTAGTTGCTTCATAAATTAAAGTGACCAAATATTTACGGATTTGATATTTAATTTAGCAGTAGATTAATGCGAATAATAAAGTAGGCCTCCTAGCAATTAAACATTCAATCATATAAATTAACACAGAAGAATACCCAATCAAAATATAAATTGAACAATTAAAATAAATTAGATCTCATAGTGTATTAATCTTGATGTTTAAACCAAGAAAAATAATCTAGCCACACAGTCATAAAAAACACCAAAGAATAATAAAGAGAATTGTTTAGCAAAAGATGTATTCTCAATTGTGTATTATATAAGCTACATAATCCTCCTAACGGATAAGAATTATAATTTTCACCCTAATAGGAATTAAAATACAAAATATAAAAAATAAAATTCCTATTTTATTTTTTCTTTTCCAAATTTTCTCTCAAGGCGCGCATTTTTGCTCGCACAAACCACCTCTGTGCATTGTGCGGCCTACTGATTCCCTTGCTCAGCCATGCAACGCTATTTCAATTGTTGCTTGCTGATTCCTCTCACCTTCGCGCATTGCGCCAGTGCCCTTTTGCTGGAATTTATCAAAATGCCATCCATTCTTCATTAATTACCACTTTGCCCCTTAACTTCATTTTTCCTACAAAATTGAATATAAATTGAATAAAAATAATATAAAAATAATACTAATGCATCAAATTAAATAAATTACCTAAAACACTAAAAATACTTAAAAACTCAAATAATTAAGCATAATAATACCTAATAAATAGGTATAAAACCTACTTATCAACGGTTCACATGAACTTTCACTGGTGACGAGTCACTGCACAATAGGTTAAAAGGGCCTTTAACAACCACTACTTGTCGTGACGTGACGTCTGTCACCAAGGACCTTCCTCCATATTTCTTCTTTTTAAATTTTCTACTTTGATGAATTAGTCGTTCTACAGTGTTGTTCATTTTGTAATTTTTTCCCCTTCATTTATTTAGTATCTAATGCATTTCATGTCTTTTTTTTTAAATTTGTATACTTCTCACTTTTTTACAATCTTATGTATTTTGTGACTTTTGTCTGCTTTATTCTTCTTATTTGTATCTGTTTTAGATGTGACCATATTTCTATTCCCATTTTGTTCTTCCTCTTTTCTCATCTATTCTTTTCTTTAACCATGGAATCATTTTTTACTTCTGCTTTATTGAATTATTTCATCCGCACTTCCATTTAGTTAGCATTTGTTTTCTTCCGTATTTCTCTTTCCTGCACATTTAGTATCCTACGATCAGATGATAATTCTAATGGAGATTTTGTTTTCTAAACTATTTATGAGAAGATCATTTGATTCTCCTAGTTGAATAGCATTTTTCCTTCTTGTTATTTGTTTAAGATCATAATGGTGCCTTTTTTTTTTCCCTTTTACTATTTTCATTCCAGTTCTTTATATATTTCCCTTGCAGTAATCTATGCGTCACTTATTCTCCTACCTTTATAATTTGTTTAAGAGGAACATGGTAGCGGGCGAGAACTTTCACTGGCAACGGGTCACCTCACGACAGTTTAAGAGGAACTATGAGGAATTTTTCATTCTATAGGTTTATTCATTTTGTAATTTTTTGTTACCTATTTCACCCTTTTTTCTTAGATTTTTATACTTCTCACTTTTTTACAATCTTCTGTATTTTTTGATTTTTGTCTTTTTTATTCTTCTTATTTGTCTCTGTTTTAGATTACCATATTTCTATTCCCATTTTGTTATACTGTTTTCTTTTTCCATGGAATCATTTTTTACTTCTGCTTTCTTAAATTATTTCGTTTGTCTGCCTTGTTCTTTTCATGCATTTAGTTTGTTACAAATTATAAAGATATTTATCAAAACATCATTCAATTTTCAATGACATTTTTTGGCTTGTTATTTGTTTAAGATGATAACGGCGTCTTCTTTTTTCCATTTATACTTTTGTCAATTTTCAGTTTTTTGTATGATGCTATACTCTTTCTCTGCATTCTTTTTCTCCTTATTTTTTTTTCCTTCCCTACCCACTAATTTGCTAGTAGTCTTCCGCCATATTTCTGTATTTTGTCAAATTTTTTCTTGCCTTTATAATTTGTTTTAAGAATAGGGTCACAGAAGCTTCCATTTGGTGATGTGGTCATCGCAAGACAGGAGGGCCAAAACAGCCACTACTTTTTTTCTTTCCTATTTCCCACTTTCATTTATTTATATCTGATGAATATTATGTATTTTTTCTAAAATCTTGGATACTTCTCACTTTTCTTCCATCTTCTATATTTTATATGCTTTATTCTTCTTAATTGTTACATATTTTAGACGATCATTTTTCTATTTTGACAAAAAAAATATTCTTTTTTAATCTAATCTTTTTATACTTTAGATTTCTTGAATTATTTGACAGCACATTTAGTATTTTACGAGCAGATGATAATAGGTATTTTGTTTTCTAAAACTATTTCTGAGAACATCATTTGATTTTCCTAGTTGAATAATATTTTTCCGTTTTGTTATTTGTTTAAGATCATAATGGTGCATCTTTTCTTCCCTTTTACTCTATTTTCAATTTCCAGTTCTTTTATATTGTATGTTTTCTGTTTCTCTTTATTTTTTCTCCTTAATTTTTTTTCTTGTGTATTACTAATTTACTCTATGCTTCACTTATTCTCCTTTATTACACTTCTCCGTATTTTTCTATTCTGTTTGTTTTTCTCCTGCTTTGTTTAAGAAGAACATGGTAAATGGAGCTTTCACTGGCAACGGGTCATCGCACGGCAGGTTGTAGAAGGAACTTTCACACCCATTACTTGTCGTGACGTTGCCAAGGTCCTTCCGTATTTCTTCTTTTTTCATCTTTTTAAATATTCTACTTTGAGGAATTATTCATTCTAGTTTTGTTCATTTTGTAAATTTTTTCTTCCTTATTTCACCCTTTCATCTATTTAGTTTCTAGTGTATTTCATGTCTTTTTTCTTAGATTTTTATACTTATCACTTTTTTACAATCTTCTGTATTTTGTGACTTTTGTCTGCTTTATTCTTCTTATTTTTATCTGTTTTAGATGACCATATTTCTATTCCCTTTATTCTTTCCTCGTCTCTCTTGTCTATCTTTTTCTTTTTCCATGGGATCATTTTTTACTTCTGCTTTCTTGAATTATTTCATTTTGCACTTCCATTTATTTAGTATTTGTTTTGTTTGTCTTCCCTATTTCTTTTCATGCATTTAGTTTGTTAATTCAGTTTTGTATTTTGTATGCTATGCTTTTTCTCTATATTCGTTTTTGTCCTTATTTTTTTTCCTTCCCTACCACTTGTTTGCATTAGTCTTTCACCATATTTCTGTATTTCGTCAGATTTTCTCTTGCCTTTATTTATAATTTGATTGAAGTACAGGGTCACAGACCTTGCACAATAGGACCTTCATCCCTATTTCTATATTTACTCTGTTTCTCTTCTCTCTTTATTATTTGTTAAACCATTTTTTGTTTCTCTTCTCTCTTTATTATTTGTTAAACCATTTTTTATTTCCCTTTTGTTTCTCTTTCCCTTATTTTACTCCATTTATTTTTCATTTTTCATTTTTCATTTTTCATTTTTCATCATTCTAAATATTCCACTTTTGAGGACTTTGTCATTCTTCACTTTCATTTTTTTGTACTTTTTTCTTCCCTATCCACTTTCATTTATTTGTATATGATGAATGTTATGTATTTTTTCATAAATATTGACACTTCTCACTTTACTTCCATCTTCTATATTTTATAGGCTTTATTCTTCTTAGTTGTATATATTTTAGTTGACCATTTTTCTATTTTTACTTCGTGTTTTGACAAAAAAAAATTCATTTTTCTTTTTTTCATTGAATCCTAAATACTTTAGATTTCTTGAGTTATTTGACTCTTTAGTTCCATTTAGTCAGTATTTGTTTTCTTCCCTATTTCTCTCTCGTGCAGATATTTAGTAACTTACGAACAGATGATGATTATAATGAATATGTTGTTTTCTAAAATTATTTCTGAGAACATCATTTGATTTTCCTAGATGAATAACATTTTTCCGTCTCGTTATTTGTTTAAGATATTAATGGTTTGTCTTTTTTTTTTTTGGTTTTTTTCCCTTTTACTACTTTCAATTTCCAGTAGATATTGTATGTTTTCTTTTTTACTTAATTTTTTTCTCAATTTTTTCCTTGTGTAAATTTGCTTCACTTAGTCTATTCTCCGTATTTTGTTGATTTTTCTCCTGCCCTTATAATTTGTTTAAGAAGAAGATTCTTGGTAACGGGAACTGGCAAATGGGTCACCGCACGACAGGTTAAGAGGACATTTATGTTTCTCTTTATTTTTTTCTCCTTAATTTTTTTCTTGTGTACTACTAATTTGCAAAAGTCTATGCTTCCACTTAATACTCTTTTATTACACTTTCTCCGTATTTTTCTATATTATGTTAGTTTACCTTTATAATTTGTTTAAGAAGATCATGGTATCATGGTAACTGGAGCTTTCACCAGCAACGGTTCACCGCACGACAGGTTATAAGAGGAACTCTGCCAACCACTACTTGTCGTGACGTCGCCAAGGTCATTCCGTATTTCTTCTTTTTTCATCTTTTTAAATATTCTTCTTCCGTATTTCACTGGCAACGGTTCACCATACGACAGGTTATAAGAGGAACTTTGCCAACCACTACTAGTCGTGACGTCGCCAAGGTCCTTCCGTATTTCTTCTTTTTTCATGTTTTTAAATATTCTTCTTCCGTATTTTACCACTATAGTTTTGTTCATTTTGTATTTTTTTCTTCTTTATTTCACCTTTTCATTTAATTTATTTAGTATCTAATGTATTTCATGTCTTTTTTTCTTAGATTTTTATACTTCTCACTTTTTTACAATCTTTTGTATTTTTTGACTTTTGTGTGCGCTATTCTTTTTATTTGTATCTGTTTTAGATGACCATAATTTCTATTCCCATTTTGTTCTTCCTCGTTTCTCTTGTCTATCTTTTTCTTTTTCCATGGAATCATTTTGCACTTCCATTTATTTAGTATTTGTTTGTCTTCCCTATTTATTTTCATTCATTTAGTATTTGTTTGTTACAAATATCATAAAGATATTTCTCAGAACATCATTTTGTTTTCCTAAATAAATGACATTTTTTTCGATTTGTTATTTGTTTAAGACGATAATGGTGTCTTCTTTTTTCCACGATACTTTTTCAATTTTCAGTTCTGTATTTTGTATGCTATACTATCTCTGTATTCTTTTGCTCCTTATTTTTTTGCTTCCCTACCACTAATTTGCATTAGTCTTTCACCATATTTCTGTTTTTTGTCAGATTTTCTCTTGCCTTTATAATTTGTTTGAAGAACAGGGTCACAGGAACTTCCATTGGTGACGGGTGGTCATCACACGATAGGAGGGCCTTTGACATCCACTACTTGTCGTGACTTGACATCTGTTGCCATGGACCTCCATCCCTATTTCTATATTTACTCAGTTTCTCTTCTCTCTTTATTATTTGTTCAACCATTCTTTTATTTCCCTTTTGTTTCTCCGTCCCCAATTTTACTCCATTTATTTTTCATTTTTCTTCATTCTAAATATTCCACTTTTGAGGACTTGGTCATTCTTCACTTTCGTTTATTTTGTACTTTTTTTCTTCCCTATTTCCCACACTTTCATTTATTTCTATCCGATGAATGTTATGTATTTTTTCACAAATCTTGATACTTCTCAATTTTCTCCCATCTTCTATATTTTATATTTTATATTATATGCTTTATTCTGCTTATTTATATCTATTTTAGTTGGCCATTTTTCTATTTTTACTGCGTGTTTTGATAATTTTTTTTTTTCATTTTTCTCTTTTTCATCGAATCCTTTTATACTTTAGATTTCTTGATTAATTTGACTCTTTAGTTCCATTTAGTTAGTATTTGTTTTCTTCCCTATTTCACTTTTGTGCCGATTTAGTAACTTAGGAACAGATGATGATAATGGATATTTTGTTTTCTAAAACTATTTATGAGAATTTTCCTAGATGAATAACATATTTTCGTCTCTTTATTTGTTTAAGATCGTAATGGTGTGTCTTTTTTTTTTTTCCCTTTCCCTTTCACTACTTTCAATTTCCTATTCTTTTTTATATTGTATGTTTTCTGTTTCTCTTTATTTTTTTCTCCTTAAATTGTTACCTTTTGTACTACTAATTTGCAATAGTCTATGCTTTACTTAGTTCTGTATTTTGTTAGTTTTTGCAACAACACTTTCTCCGTATTTATGTATTTTGTTAGTTTTTGTCCTACCTTTATAATTTGTTTAAGAAGAAGATGGTAATGGGAGCTTTCACTAGCAAACGGGGTCACCGCATGACAGGTTAAGAGGAACTTTTGACAACCACCTCACCTCGCCTTCTTTTTTCATCTTTTTAAATATTCTACTTTGAGGAATTATTCATTCTACAGTTTTGTTCATTTTGTATTTTTTTCTTCCTATTTCACCCTTTCATTTTTTTAGTATCTAGTGTATTTCATGTCTTTTTTCTTAGATTTTTGTACTCACTTTTTTACAATCTTCTGTATTTTGTGACTTTTGTCTGCTTTATTCTTCTTGTTTGTATCTGTTTTGGATGACCATATTTCTATTCCCATTCTGTTCTTCCATTTATTTAGTATTTGTTTGTCTTCCCTATTTCTTTTCATGCATTTAGATTGTTACAAATCATAAAGATATTTCTCAGAACATCATTCTGTTTTCCTAAATAAATGACATTTTTTTCGATTTGTTATTTGTTTTAGATGATAATGGTGTATTCTTTTTTCCATGTTACTTTTTTCAATTTTCAGTTCTGTATTTTGTATGCTATACTATCTCTGTATTCTTTTTCTCCTTATTTTTTTTTCTTCCCTACCACTAAGTTGCATTAGTCTTTCACCATATTTCTGTATTTCGTCAGTTTTTCTTTTGCCTTTATAATTTGTTTGAAGAACAGGGTCACAGGAACTTCCATTGGTGACGGGAGCCTTTGATATCCACTACTTGTCGTGACTTGACATCTGTTGCCATGGACCACCTCCATCCCTATTTCTATATTTATTCAGTTTCTCTTCTCTCTTTATTATTTCTCTTTCCCCAATTTTACTCCATTTATTTTTTCATTTTTCATCATTCTAAATATTCCACTTTTGAGGACTTGGTCATTCTTCACTTTCGTTTATTTTGTACTTTTTTTCTTCCCTATTTCCCACACTTTCATTTATTTGTATCCGATGAATGTTATGTATTTTTTCACGAATCCTGATACTTCTCACTTTTCTCCCGTCTTCTATATTTTATATTATATGCTTTATTCTGCTTATTTGTATCTATTTTAGTTGGCCATTTTTCTATTTTTACTGCGTGTTTTGATATTTTTTTTTTCATTTTTCTCTTTTTCATTGAATCCTTTTATACTTTAAATTCTTGATTTATTTTTGACTCTTTAGTTCCATTTAGTTAGTATTTGTTTTCTTCCCTATTTCCTAGATGAATAACATATTTCCGTCTCTTTATTTGCTTAAGATCGTAATGGTGTGTCTTTTTTTTTGAAATTTCATTTGGTCTTGTTTGTTTTTTTCTTTCGGATATGTGATTACCTGATTATTACTCTTATTGAGTGTCCATCTTCTTCTAACTTCTGTTCTCTTACGCTTCATTACTTCTCTTGACCTGCAATTAAGTTTTCCCTATTTTTTAAAGTTTCCTCTTCGTGAGTACTTCTGTTTTTAAAAATGTTCTGGTATATATATCTCTGATTATGAATTTCTTTTCCTTGCTGCTTTTATTGATTTTTGTATCACCCTTATTGTGTTTCGTTTTGTGTTGCCCTTAGGGAGCAACCCAAAAAATGTTATTGTTTGATGATGGGATCTTGATTAAGTTGAAGAAATCTAATATGTTTACAGCTCAACAGCAATATAACCAGTGAAGTTATGGTGAGGAAGCTTAATGAGGATCGACAAGGGGATCTTGGTGCTAAATGTAAGTCAAGCTTTAAAAGACCAAAAAGGGGAAAAGGCCCCTGGCCCAGATGGGATTAGTGCATCATTTTATTTGAAAAATTGGGATGTGGCGAGTCAGGATGTCATTGACGCAGTAAAATATTTTTTTAGAAAAAGAAAAATAAGTGAGGGTATGGAATGCTACTGCTGCCCATTTGCCTTGGCACCTAAAGTGCAGAGTCCAGAATTTGCAAGGACGACTACAGACCCATTGCTTGTTGTAATGTGGTTTATAAGATCATTTCAAAAGTTACTACTGCAAGAATTCAGAAGGTATTTCCTAGTTTAGTTAATGATAAATAGTATACTTTTTTTTATAAAGGGAAGGAGTATTGCTGATAACATTTTAATGATGCAAGAGGTAGTAACAAATTATCATTTAAACAAGGGTGAAAGCCTATGATACAGAATGTTGGGACTACTTGTTTGATGTGTTAGAAGTGGTAAAATTTCCTACAAATGTCATTAGTTGGATTAGAGAGTTGGTTACTACTGCAAAATTCTCCCTATGTATGAATGGTTCTCTTGAAGGATTTTTTGGAAGTACAAGGCAGGGGGGGATCCAATATCCCCATACCTTTTCCTTCTTATTATGGAGTCTTTTTCTTGCTTGCTGCAAAAGAATGTTGATGTGAATCCTCAGTTCATTTTTTTGTGTATCTTTATGATGAATACTAGTTCAGCTTTATTTTATATAGATATATTTAATTATGTTGAATTTTTGATATTGAAACCAATACAATAACTATCCAAACAATAGTTTTAAAGTTTTTACACAAATTCAACATGAATTCATTATCCTAACAAAACAATAGAATTTGTAACTCTATAAAGTTACAAGATAAATTGAATTCCAAAATAAATTATTCAAATGGATCCTAATTTGATTTTTACCAAGTGAATTTGCAATCCTTAAATTTAAAATGGATATAAATTCACTTTAAGAAATAAATAAATTTTATAATATATATATATTTTGGGTCATTATGTCAAATTAAATAGATGGAAGTTAACTTATTTTTTACCGGCTATTTAAAAAACAAAAACAAAAAATGACATGGATAATTTTATAAAATAAAATAAAATAAAATAAATAAACTTGAAAAATACAAGAAAAAATTAAAAATAAAATAATAAAATTTTAAAAATACAAATTAAATTAAAATGAACTTGAAAAATTATAATAAAAAATTTAAAAATAAAATAATAAAAATTTGAAATACTAAATAATTTTTTGAAAAAATAAAATAAATTTAAAATTTAAATAATTAAAAAGACTTAATAAAATTGAAAATTACAATTAAAAAATGATAATTTTTTTAAAATACAAAATAAAATTAAAATAAACAAATAAATAAAAAAATGAAAAATAAAATAAACTTGAAAAATTATAAAATAAAATTCACATCAAAATAATAAATTTTTAAATCAAATATAATTAAAATAGCTTGGAGATTACAACAAAATAATAAAATTTTAAAAATACAAAATATATTAAAATGAACTTGAAAAATTACAATAAAAAAAATCAAATTAAAATAATAAAATTTTGAAAATAAAAAATAATTTTTTTGAAAATATAAAATTAAAATTTTCTTTTAAGTTTTTATTTTGTATTTTAAAATTTATTTTTTATTTAAAAATTATCATTTTTAATTGTAATTTTCAATTTTATTTTAATTTCATTAAGTACTTTTAATAATTTATTTTTTAAATTTATTTTATATTTTCAAAAAAAATATTTTATATTTTCAAAATTTTATTATTTTGTTTTAAATTTTTTGTTGTAATTTCCAAGTTATTTTATTTGATTTAAAAATTTATTATTTTGTTTTAAATTTTATATTATAATTTTTCAATTTTATTTTATTTTTTTAAAAATATTTCATTTAAATTTTTTTTATCGTAATTTTCAATTTTATTAAGTTTTTTTAATAATTTAATTTTTAAATTTATTTTATATTTTCAAAAAAATATTTTATATTTTCACAATTTTATTATTTTGTTGTTAATTTTTTAATTGTAATTTTCAAGTTCATTTTAAATTTTAGTATTTTGTTTTTAATTTTTTGTTGTATTTTTCACGTTTATTTTAAATTATTTTGTTTTTGAATTTTATATAATTATTTTTCAATTTTATTTGAATTTTTACTAGATTATTTTAATTTTATTTGTACTTTTAAAAATTTATTTTAATTTAATTTAATTTTTTTATAAATTATCCGTGTCATTTTTTATTTTTTTTTAAATAGTCACGTAGGAAAAAATTGACTTCAATCTATTTAATTTGACAGAATGACCCAATTATTTTTTTTAATTGGTACGTGTCAACTTGAATGAACAAATCATATGTTTTGCCACATTTTTTGTAGGCTTAATATTGAATTAAATCAAATGAATCACTTCAAAATTTCAATTTTAAGATTAGAAAATTGACTTTTTAAAAAGTAATAGCAGCCCCCAAAATAGGATGTTTGGATACTAGTTATTAAAGCCCATGCTTCTTTTCATCAAATACAAGGAAAATGAGAGTCCACACTAGAGTTGAAAGATTTTTGAGGAAGAAAAAAGTTGAAGCAAAAGAAACATATATGCAGATGACACCTAAAAAAGGAAAATGAGCCCCCCTAGATTCCATGCAAACAAAAGTACCCAATTGAAGCCAGCAAAGGTTTCAACTCTAAAAGTACCAAAAAACATATACAGATGTGTTAAAAAAATGGTTGAGACAAGCACCTTATTGCCATATCTAATTGATCACTACCAATGGTATTATTAAATGCCACAAAAACATTTGTAGATATTTTATTAATGTAAGGAAAATGATCAACAACCTATATGTCCTCCAATACAAATGTCCCCCTTTTGGTCCATTGTATATAATGATCAATCCAACCCCAGAGTCCCACACCTTGGCTCAAATTAAGAACAATGTGGAAGAATTTTGTAGTGTGGTTGCACATGATAAGGCTTTGGTATAAAATTGTTGGGCGCTGCTACGCCAAAATTTGTCTGCCTGTCAAATCACTAAATTGTAAGCTAACCTCCACAAGGAATAATCAATAATCACACCAAAAGTTTGACTGCTTTAGCCATCGTCGGGGGATAACTTTGGTGTGATAATCGGTACAGGCTAATTGAGGTATTAAATTGTTCTAAGTACGAGAATAATAAATTGTGTATACCTTGACCTCAATAGATGACTATATTTAGTTGTTCACACCCATGCTATAGCTCGCCTGAAACCAGTTAAAAATAAAAGTCTTCGATCAGAGTTTTCATGCAACTATATCGTCTCCAACTGAATAAACACTTTTCTCCATAAAAATCAAATAGGACGAAGGATTATAAATCAATTTGAACTTTAACCTTCTTAGAATATTAAGTCGTTAGAAAATATACATATACTGCAATGGGCCAATCAAAGAAGACAATTTCTTTTTTAGTCCGTTTCATAAAAAAGAGATACATTTCTTTTAAAGTGACACGATGTTCTTATTTCACCTTTATTTATCAATACTAAATTTTAAGCCAATGCTAGGGGTAATATAAAACTGTTCTTAAAATTATTCTTTTTAAGAATTATATCTTTAATTTTGTAAACGAGGGGAGTATGTCAAAAGACTTTTAATCCTCATCTTCATGAATCATAATCATTAATCATCATAACTGAAAGTGATAAGACATACTATATATGAAATATGCCTGCTATGAACTCTGTCCTCCGCTAAAGTGTTCTTCGCAATATTTTGTTGTCGTGGCACCGCCTTGGCTCTGCAAATGTGCGTAAGTTTTGTCCAATTATTTCCCACTTTTAGGTCCCATGATCCAAAATATGTGTAGTGACTATAATTTGCGTTAACAAATACGTGTGACAAAGGTGAATTGTTTTAGTCAGTGGTACTATCTTACTGTTCTAATGTTGCATGCATCATCATACTTGGTCGCTGAAGTCTTTAAAGTTGTATTTCTATTGTAAGAACAACTTTTTTTTGTTAATTCCTATGTTATATGGATTTGGATGAAGTGTTTTGGTAAATGTGGTATTTTGAAAAGTATGACACGGATATTTTTCAATTTTGTCAATTATTTACATTAAAATAAAGTGTCTAATAACGCATACTCTTATCCGAGTGTCGATTGTTGGACACATAATCTAGATAGATTAAAGGAAAGAGTTTGTTAAACATAGGTTAATTCTTGTTAGATTTAAGATCTAATATTAGACACAATCACATAGAAATTATATGAAGAATAGAAATTAAAGAACACACGATAAACTCGTACAAATTGTGATTAATTCTGCATGTCTGATGTATTAATTTATTAATGTCACGTACACTTTCCAATGATTCTTACACCAAATATTAGCTCATATAGCAACTATGGGCTCATTTAACGACCGCTAGTCGAACCCAGAGAGAATCCCAACAATTCTATTGAAGTCTTCTGTTTCAAGTAGTTTTTCTTAATTCTATCGAAATCTTATGTTTGACGTGGGTTTTTTTTTTTTTTGATTTCTGAAAGTTGTACTCATTGCAGCATTGAACTACTTGATTCATAGTGAAAAATTCAGCTAGATGCATATAGTATTGTAGCTAGCTTTAGGAGTGGGAAATATTTAGGGGGTCCCAAAATGCACTGAAAATGGCCAACGAACCGATTCCGCGTGGGGCGACCGGTGGATATGATTCGGCAACCGCCCCAGTGAAGTAAGACAGTTTCCAACATACTCCATGCCACATTGCCCTGAAAAATAGCTGAGATTTTGAGAAAACAAGATTATCTGCCGACATCCTTCTTACCAAGAATTAATGTTTATTATTTTATTTGCCAACTTCTTTGTGTATAACAACCATACCAAAATATAATACTTCATCTTCATCATCATAATGATTAATGCTTTGTTCTCAATCGTATAATATTCCCACTATCTTTTTCTTTTTTTTTCTTTCCAGTTTTTTAAATTTGTATCACTTGGTTAGAGGAATATGATCACTGAAATTGTGTATGTCATCCTGAGATAAGCATGCATTCATTCACTTTCTTTTTGATCGAATTAATGTATCATTTATTCTCTTTGATCTAGAGCTTTTGACTGGCTTGGCTTGTGACTTTTCAGTTGGTAGAAAGCCAGATAATGATGCTATATATTGTTATATTTATTGGGGGGTCCTAGGTTCTTATATATATATATATATATATATATATATCATTATTTGATAGACTTCACCTGCATTTTATAATAAATTCGAATTGTCTGTATTATCTTAGCTTCCTGGTTTCTATTTAATCGTGATAGATGAAATACATGAGAAACTTACAAAAAGTGATAAAAGTCCGTCCAGGCTATTTACTACTGCGTATGACGTCATTAATTACATCACAAGTGTACTGAATTTGTAAGGTGTAGACACACACCGAGACGAGGGGCGGAACTCGTATGAATGCATTAACTTTTTTACAAGTGAATTTTGTATCATCTTTTTAGTTCAATTACGAATAAATGCATTTTAAAAAAAAATTATTATCGTAATTTCACTGTCATAAATTATTAACTTAATATTTTAAAATAAATAGGAAGTAAAGATATAATTTAATAAATAATAATAGCAATTTTAATAAATGAAATAGGTAGACAACAGATACGAAAATGGTGGTTGGGACTTGGGAGGTCCACGCGCCATTGACCCGAGCCAAATGGCAGGGCTCTGGCGGGAGGTTAACAACACAAAAGACTTTAATTCGAGAATACTACTACCGTTGCCCCTGAGGATTACTTTACGAAGCCCACTTTGACATTTCTAAAATGTCCTGGTTTTGATACCGCGTGGTAGTTTTCAAATCAAGTCACTTGTCTTTCTTTTATTCGCCACAAAAGTGATTGAATATTCTTCTGAGGTGGAGTATGATATCCGCAACATATTCTTCTCTCATTTAATTTTATTTGTCTTAATTAAATTTTTATAATTAAATTAATTAATATTTAAGTAAATATATTAAATTTTTTAAAATCATGTAGGTTAATTTTGATAGTATACTCGATAGACTTTTTATTGATATTAATTTTATGCCTATATCTAATGAACTTAAATATAAACTATGATTTTAAATATTGTCAATTTGATAATAAAAATAAATTATTACAAATAAAACTAAACGAAGGGAGTATAAAAGTCTAAGGAGCGCTTGTTCTTTTTCCCACTAATTTAATGATAACTAGTCTTGTGGGCTCAAAAAAATTCGTATCATTTTCACTTTTAGTTTTGTTTATGGCCTCAAATTCGAACAAATAAGAGTGTGCATTTGAAATAATGGATACTGCTCTAAATCCTATGACGTAATAAAACGTCATGTTATTGGGAAAATATTCTAATTCAAAAAACTCTCCATCTTGTGCATGAAATCACATGTTAAGCTTTACAAAGCACACGAAAAAGGTTTTAAATTTGATGCAATAATAACATATATATATATATATATATATAATAATTATTATTATTATTATTATTATAGTATAGTGGTTAATTTGATTTGGGAGGAAAATGTGAGTGGATAGATTTTTGAAAAAAAGATGTTGAATTGGAGGGATCAGAATATTTGGGCCTGAGTTTGGGCTGGTCTATATTATTTTGTTGGACTGTGCCTTTATTTTGGTACCTGGGTTCTTATGTGGGCAAGATAAGGGAGCCTAGTGGGAGTTGGACTTATTAATCGTTGGGCCGTATGTGGATAGGGGCTCCTAGTTCTAAACACTTTCTGATGATTGTACACTTATATAAATAGGGAGTTGCATGAAAGTGGAAGGAGATATTATTTTTACTAGACCTTACTTACTACTTTTTAGACTCAGAACCATTATTTTTCAGCGAATAGGCTTTCTATTGTTCTTGAGAAAAATTGTAAACACAATTATTGACGCCCCCAAATCTGGGCCCATACAGCCCAAACTTGAGTCGTCAAAAGACTACAACAAAATTATTATAAGGTAGAACAACGTTCAATAATACAGTGTATAATAAATAATACACAACTAAGTCTTCACTATTGTTATCGCACTATTTTACAACGCGTGAAGACTATGATAGCTATTCCTCAGACTCTCACTCTATTCCCCGGCTAGACCCAACTACGTTTCCATCTCCTGTTGAAAAACAATGGAACAAAAGAAATGGTGAGCTCAAATAGCCCAGTAAAGAATATCATGACTGAGATAATGACGAATAAATTATCATTAGTCTTCAACAGTTGAGTTCTTGATAGAATACAATAGACTACAAGGTTTATATCAAAAATTGCAGTTAAATTCTTAAACAACGTTCAGATCAATAATAGCAGCGGAATGAGCAATCTATTAGAAGAATAATGCAGACTATAATGTCCACTCGGTTCTCTTTTTAGGAAAAACATCATTAACTTTTATCATCTGAAATATCATTAGTCAAGATAATACAATTTCACAGTTCCTGATCATAATCATGCAGATCAACAGTTCATCTTTGCACTACGGGCCAAAGACATTCAATATAACACCAACGGTCATGATTATACCAGATTCAGCCTTTGGTCATAATCATACCAAACAACAGTTCATCTTTGCACTACGGGCCAAAGAGAACATTCACCACGTGCCATAAAAGACACCGAACAGATGTATCGCCTTTAACCTATTATATCGCCTTTAACCTATCATCTGTTCAACAATTATATCACATCTGTGCCCCGGCCACATATATTCATAACAACTTGATTTTGGATGATTAGAATGATATAAATGATGAACAGAAGAAACATGATAAACAATAAGTATCAGAAGTTTACTTTGTACAGATTCAAATAATGTCCAAATTGTCAACATGATGTGGAGTGAAATTTAAAAATGATATTCAAGATCCACAGTTCAGAATAACGGTTACAGTTCAATACAAAGGTTCACGTAAATAGGATGGTTCAATTGAAATGATGAAGTGCAACTATTATGGAACATATAATATTTTTAGGAATTATAGAAGCAATAGTTCCATAATAAGTTTCGATTTAGGTGTATGAAAGAAAATAATATCCCTTACCGTAGCAGGTTTGATTAACAAAAGGTGAAGAAAATTAATATCCCTTACCATAATAAGTTTGAATAATGGAAGATGAAAAAGATGGTATCCCTTATGAGTATAAAGGAAAATAATATCACTTACGAATATGAAAGAAAATGATATTATAAACGAATATGCAATAAAAGTGTCATGTGATAATTCGTGTAGACAAATTATTTTCACAAAAGACAAATAAGAAATGAATACAAAGAGTAATTCACCAAACATGCGGTAATCCGTGTAGTCAGGTTATTCTCAGAAATTAATAAGAAATGAATACGAAAGGTTATTCACCAACAAGCGGTAATCCGCGCCGTAAAGCTATTGCCACGATTTAATAAAAATTGAATACGAAGAGTTATTCACCAAACATGCGGTAATCCGCGCAGTAAGGTTATTCTCAGAGATTAATAAGGAATGAATACGAAAGGTTATTCACCAACAGGCGGTAATCCGCGCCGTAAGGTTATTCCCACAAATTAATACATGGAAATAAATGACATATCTTATGAGTAAGAAAGAAACGATATTATTTTCGAGAATCAAATAATGATAATCCCTTACCTTAACACGTGACTGGATATTGATTTAAATGAGGTTGATTAACTTGAACAGTACACGTACACTTATAAATCTTCACAAATACTCAAGATGACTTAAGAACACTTAGAGAAAACTTTCACAAGAAGTATTTAGAGAGAGAAAAAAAGAACAAGTAAGGAAGTTTATGAAAAATTCTTAAGTTAAGGCCTCTATTTATAGCCAAAAATCTTATCATAACCTAGATTTCCTAATTTAATCCAAACCGTTCATTTCAAGATAATGTTTAATCCATACCATTCATTTCATCTTTTAAGATAAACCATTCATTTAAATATCATCTTTTAATCTACATCATCCATTTCAAATTCTATATTATCTTTAATCTATACCATTTATTTCATCTTTTAAGATTTCCTTAATCTAAATCAATCATTTAAAGATCATCTTTTAATCTACACCATCCATTTTAAATTCTATATTATCTTTAATCTATACCATTCATTTTATATCACATAACTTTATATTATAAACAAATAACTTTATCAATTCAATTATTCAACAATAATTCACACTTATTCATTATTATGACTAATTGTTATAAATACAGTGTAGTTGGCTTTCTGAGTTAGATATCAAGTCAATTAATTAATGAAATACAACTGTTTAAATAACACCATAATAGAGATAATAATAATGCAGAAAGTATGCAAAAGAAAGATTACGTTACTGTGTCATGACAATTATTGATTCAATAATGTGACAATTATCAATTTAATAACATGAATTATTGTGCATATGACAATAAAGTCAAATATTGTATGATAACCACTTTATTAGTTTAATAATACGAAACACTGTGCAATGCCGTGTGCTACTGTGCAATACCGTGTGCTACTTGTAATACCGTATATTACTATTCTTTTACCACCGGATATTTTAACAATTAAAAGTGATAGTACCATTAACCATTTAAAAATTGTTTATGTCATTTTCTGTATTCGACAATTATTCTTTGTGGGGTCCACCAATGATTGGTTCGTACGGCGCCGTCGTAAGAATATTCCCTGACAGAACGAATATTCCCCGACCAAAAGAATATTGTCCGACATAATATAATTTGCACATAACATCCTTAACTTTTAACTTTATCAATTTAACTACCTACTATTTCAGGAAAAAAAATATATATATGAAGAAAAATTAAATTTTATATTTCATAAAATTCAGGGTCTTACAATTATCGCACAAGTGAAATCGTCATTTTTTCCGTGGTTTTTTTCCAATTAGGTTTTCACGTAAATTCCTGTATTCTTGTAATACTTTCTCCTGTTTTATTGGTGTTTGGCGTTTGATTTTTTTTTTTTTGTTTCGTGATTTTCAACGAGTGATAAAATTTGGCGTTAACAATTATTATTATCTGAATTATTATTAAGGACATTATAAAATATAAAAATTATAAAAATTATTATTATTATTATTATTATTATTATTATTATTATTATCATTATCATTATCATTATCATTATCATTATCGTTATGGTTATTGTGACGACCCCGAATCCGGGTTCCTTGAACCTCGAATCCGGTTCAACACGAGTACTACCTTTTCCTTATTGTTCATGAATTACAACAATATTATAATTGCTAAATAATCATTTATTTGCAATTTCACAACATCTCTTTCTATTCCAGAATCGAAATCTTTATACATTCCTAGTATGTCTCAATATCATACATGATACGACATTCTATTACAATCAATTTGAGTATCTAAGACTCATAATACATACCAACTAAAGTCTTATACTACACAATCATTTACCTGTCCAATTCGGACTGATATCTACAGTGGTCATGCTAGACCTTCAGTGAGTATAATATGCATTCCTGTTTCTTGATCCTTATCAAGACTTCAAATACTTGTACTATCTGAAAATGTTGGTTTAAGCAAGAGTGAGCACGACGGCTCAGCAAGTTTAACAGTTACATATAACACATTACATGCTTCACATATACTCTGCAATTTATACTTACATCATGCTTTTTATGCATTTCAGTTTATATCATACTACTCATGCATCACATATAACATCTAGCAATTCATGCTTCATATTTATACATAATCTACATGTAATCATACCTCATGCATATCACAATTATCATCAATATCTTTCTATTAACAATTTAATATCACATCATAGCATGTTAAGGCACATCGGAGCAAGTTCTGAAAAACTTGCCTGACAGCTTCTACCATCTACGCTTAGTTGCGTCTCTTGTTCAACCTACAATTTATATATAGAATTGACATAATCATTAGCTACCGGGACTATTAATTAGTCTTAACTTAAGACCTTAACTTCAAATTATTAACTCTTTAGTTGTCCGACAAATGAACATTTAAGTTCCGGACAAAAATCCTAGCCCAAATACAGTTTGGACATATCAGGCATGCTTAACCAGCTTACGTTTTCTTTATAAAATCTTCGTACGACCCACTTTTCATAAGTTGTCTAAATTAGTCACAAATGGACTATTTACATTTGTTTAATTCAATTAAACTTTCTTCTTTTACATAACATAATGATTTGGACATTAATAATGTACCAAATACCTCAAAATATTATCTACCTTTGATAATATACAACTACGTTTAAATATTATTAACCATTTAATAATATTTTAATCACTTATTAATATTATTAACCATTTAATAATATTTTAATCACTTATTAATATTATTAACTATTTAATAATATTTTAATCACTTCTTAATATTATTAACCATTTAATAATATTTTACTCACTTATTAATATTATTAACCATTTAATAATATTTTAATCACTTATTAATATTATTAACCTTTTAATAATATTTTACTCACTTCTTATTATTATTAACCATTTAATAATATTTTAATCACTTATTAATATTATTAACCATTTAATAATATTATTAACCATTTAATAATATTTTACTTATTTAATAATGTCATTAATTATTTAAGAACATTTTCATCATATACAAATGTTATTACACATTTAATAACCTTTTAATCTTATAATAATATTATTCATCATTTGATAATATTTTAATGTTCTTCAAACATTACCAATAGTTAACTTTTTAATTGTGTTAACTTTAGTCTTTATTTTATATATTTAGATACCATTAAGTCACTAATAAACTTTACATATATGGTTTAGTATTGAAACACATTCATTTTACATGTATTTCAACTTAAATTTTCATTAAAAACTCATCCCGGACCGACCCGACCCGACCCGGACCGACCCGACCCGGACCACTAAAATTGGTCACTGGCAGAATGTTTCACCGCTGCGGCGGTGGTTTTCACCGCTGCGGCGGTGGTACATAATTTCTGAAACCCTAGTTTGGGGACTGCCCGACCCTCCGACGCTCCGACAGCCATAACTTCCTCATACGGAAACATTTTGGGGTGATTCTTGAGTCCATTCTCATCAGAATTTCCCCCTCTACAATTTATCTTTAGATCACAAATCCAAATTACGAACGGAACTGGACTAAAAACTGCTCACAAGGACAAAGTGAAAACTAAAATCACAAATCCTTGATTTTAATTGTTCAATCTTGAATAAAATAAACTCTACACATCCAAATGACACCAACTTAGTGTTGTTGTCTTTATAACTTGTTGTTTTACAATATTTCATGATTTGATCACATTTTTAAAAACGTTTGACACGAAATTTAAAGATCGAACCCTTTAGGGTTTTACCGGTAAATTGCAATATGGAATTTTCTTCCATTTATTTGCATACCACATATACCAATATTTGTTTTAAACATACTAAATCATGAATCTACCTATATATCATAGATTTAGACTTCTAGAGCATCAAAATAACTTTTGATCGGTTAAAAATATATTTTGACCGATTAAAACTTATATAGACTATAAAAATGAACTTATGAAGGTTTAGAGTACTTTTTAACCTTATGGACTTGTGTGCTCTTCTTCTTCTCCTTCTCAAGTATGTTATGAAGCTATGTGACATCCACCAAGCTCCTTCTCTAGCACTTTCCTTCAACCCATAACTGTATGCTTACTTTTCTATCCAAGAGCTCTCTCTTTTCTCTCTAGACTTTCTAGACAAATGGCTAACAACCTAACTCATTGGTGATGCATTCTATTTATAGAACCACCTTAATCTCCATCAACTTTCACTAATCAACTAGCATTGGTGAAATTAAGGGTTAATCAAGCTTACTATAGCTTGAATGACCAATTGATAGACCTTTTGAATGACCATTTGATTGACTAGGGTTGGTGGGGAGTTGTTGAACCAATTTTGTACCCAAAATCAACCAACAAGCAACCTTCACATCCATGTGGGCCCCAAAATTCGGGATTTACTCTATAAATACACCAATTTGACTTTATTTTTATATCTTATATCATTATATAAGTATCCATATATATATACACCAATATATATACATTGACCACAACTTTAACTACCATTTGGGCTCCACATTGGACTCTAAGATTTAATATATTGGGCTCATCCAATTAATTGGTTTGGGCTCAATTTAATTATTACATTGGGCTAACATTACATACCCTTTGTTACATTTAATTAAAACAAGCATTGGGCTTGATTAATTATAACTTAAATCAATGTTAAATTAATTACAAGAATTACTAGGTTAATTTATTAGACCTAGTTCAAAACCTCATTTGGACTTATAGTATAATCCAATTACCTCATTAAATAAACACATTAATCTAATTACATAATCCAATTAGATTTGCTATCTATAAGTCCACTGGACCTCTAATTGAGTTAGTTTACAAAACACTAACACTTAACATTGTTTGGGTTTAATTTATTAAAACCCTAATAATGCTCATACATACAAGCACTCTTATTAATTTTCAACATTTTGTTCCACCGCTGCGGCGGTGATTATTACCGCTGCGGCGGTAGTTCAAATTTTACTTTCCAGAGAGTCTCACCGCTGCGGCGGTGAAACCTACCGCTGCGGCGGTAGTGCTAATTTTCAAAATTCTAAAACACATTAATACAAGTACTTTGACTTGATTAAATTTACTATCTTTTATCATCAACTTGGGTTTATAATTTAATTACCCATACCCATGTAGTTATTCCTACATTGGGTTACTCAATTAACTTATCCATCTTCATACAAGTATTCCCATATTGGGCTAACACATATAATTCTTTTGGGCTAGTCCACTAGTAGTAATTAAATTACTTGGACTCTCCATGAGGCTTTAATCCATAATTTATTTGGACCTCTCTATAATTACCAACAAGACTTACAATAATTAACATATTGGGCTTGTTTTAATTTCACTTTGGAATTCTATACATAAACTTATTAATTAAGTTAATTACTTAACTAATCACTTCACATTATTGTCATCCTAGACAATCATCCTAGCTTTTTCACAACTTCAACTCATAACTAATATAATTAACCTAAGTAATTATATTTCACGACTTTCCTTCTTGCTTCTTAATTAAACTAATTAATTTATTAGCTTAATTGAGTATTAACTTACTCATCCTCTTATTTGGCTAACAAGCTCACTTTAGGTATATACATATATATATCCACCTTCACTTTTCAATTGAATTTATTTCCTTAACAAATTCTCTACATGCATCAATACAATATTCTCACATTTAATTTCTAACAAATCAATTATGTTAAAAAAAATGTTTACCCATTTTCTACACATCTTACTTCTCACATTCTAGGTTTTAAACCTTAACCTTTAATAAAATCAATTAAGATATTATTTAAAATCTTGAAAATATCTGGGATATTACAGTTATCGTTATCGTTATCGTTATCGTTATTATCATTATCATTATCATTATCATCATTATTATTATTATTATTATTATTATTATTATTATTATTATTACTATCACTATTATTATTATTATTATTTTAATTATAATAATAATAATTATTATAAATATTATCATATTAATTATTATTGTTAGTGTTATTATTATTAATATTATTACTATTATTATGTTGTATGAGTTTTTGGGAGGATATTTAGTATGAGTTACGGGAGAAAATTTTGTATGAATTTTTGGGGGAAATTTATTAGGAAGGAATCAATCTGGGCCATTAAATATGGGTAAATCAATCTGAAACGTTGTTGTATTTTGTCAAATTTGAGATTCAAAAATGATTTTACTTTATTATATAGATATCTACCCAAGTAAACAAATCTGATAAAATAAAAGTAAAAGAAGTGAGCATGTTAATTTTACCTTTTTTCTTCTTTAATCTCATATTTGCTTATAATTACGTCGTCTTGAATTGATCGGTATATACTAACTTTTTCCCTAAATCACGAGAGATATCTCAAAATAAAATAAGAGTTCATTTTCAAAATAAAATATTCTTCTTTACTATGTTATTTGTGCTGCATATGATCTTGCCAATTGATCATGTTAAAATTAATGATTTTTATTTTTTACTTATATAAAATTTCATCTTTGAAAAGTACCATCTTGGCGAAAAATCAACAATTACCAGTGGGCCAGTACATGTAAAAAAATCCAAAATGCAAAGAGTGTGAAAAGCATAATTGTGTGTTGAAAAGGATTAATGGCCACAGTGACAAGAGAAAAGAATTGGTGCTCCACTAAATTAAAAGCGGCAAAACAAGTTTCTTCATATTTTCACATTGCTGAAAAAGAGTGAGAGAGAGAGAGTGACACTACAACAGATTTTGGTTAGTATTAATGTCAAAATTAACTAATCTTGAAGAAAAACCGATCACCATCTTTGAATATACGTATGTATCATTAATGTTTTAAATTTACTATCATAAGATAAATATGCGTTAGACGACATATGTCGCCATGTCAAAAAAATAATAATAAATTTGAAGTTGGTAACTTAAATCCCACTTCTCCCCTATCATGTTTACCATGAAGCGTTATATATTATGAATTTTTCTAATAAAGATGCATGAAGTTCAACTTTCAATAGTACGTTCAACTTATAATATGATAATTATTTTTAAAATTAAGTCAAACAGTCGATTTCTAGCCAGTATATTAATTAATTTTCTTAAAAGGAATTGAATTGAAGGCAAGAAAATAATAATAATAATAATAACAAGTTAAAATTTTCAGTCTCCGTTTTTCATTCTCCGTTTTTCAGTCTTTGTTTGTTAGTTAGTGGTTACTGCCAGGCTACGGTAGTATCTGTTTGGTGAGTCAATGTGCAGAATCTCTCTCTCTCTCTCTCTCTCTCCAAAAAGAAGCAGCTGGCTGTTAGTGACGCTAGCTTGCTACTGAGAATTTGGTCACAATGTCCTACAGTATCACACTCAAAAACCTAATTGACTTGCATTTGTATATATTCGGACGACTTTTGAACTTTTCTATTTTTGGTTTTTCCATCCGGTTCATTTATATATATATATATAACCTAATGCCAACTCCTCATATATACTTCAATTTCATTTGTCCAAAGAATACCGACACTTAATCTTCATTTTTGAACGTATTAAATATATAAGAACACACTTTTGATCAATCTCTAAGACTAATAATGTATATAGTTTGAGAATTTTAAACTTTGCAAACGTCACACTTAAGCATAATTTATAATTAATTTAAATAAATGTGTTTTTCTTATTTGTGCTTCGCTGCAAGATTAAAGTTAAAAAAAACTTTGTTAGATAGTAGAACTCAACTAATAAATTGCGGAACGCGTTTACTTTATATATATTCGACAATACACATGTTCGTATTTTTTCTTAAAATAAGAGTTTTATTTTTGTTTATGATAGTATAAATGAGATAAAGTCTTTAAATTTGTTATCACGCTTTAATTATCATTTGATTAAAGATATATTATATTTGAGAACAAATACGAGACAAAATCATCTTAAAATTATTTATAGATATGGCAAATACGCATGACTTGAATAGGAGGGAAATAGAGACTTGCATACGAGGTTTCCTCTCCTAGCTGGATTTTACAAGGTGATCAATATTATATATATATGTACCAACTTAATATATTAAATTAAAGAGGTGGAGAGTTTCTTTTATAGATACAATGAATAAGAATTGTACTTATACAGCTAAGTAACAGTATTTGTTATTTTCAAGTTGTTACTCAAGATTTATTTTATCTAATTGTATTATTATTTTCTAATTACATATTAAAAAAAGGTAAACTAATCAATCTTGACCAAAAGAACCAAAAATAAAAAACTGGAACTACCAAAGATGTAGATTCTTTATATATTATCCAATATTAAAACAGTTAAGAACCTCACGTTGCTGGCTTTAAAGTGTTTACTTAATGAGATTATTAGGAGGGTATGGTTTAAATTAAAAAAAAAATTGAAAAGTAAATAAGGAAAATAATTCATTATTAAATTCGTAATCTTCAAATCTGCATCACTAACTGAAAGACTTGGAAATTGGAAGCGAGCAAACAGTTCAGATACTTAACTATTTTTTTTATAACCTGCACTATTACAATATAATAAATTTAGGGTTATATTTCAATCCTAAAGGCCTGGAGAGGAGCCTAAAGAAGGAGTCAGAAGAGGGACTAGGATGAATTTAGTGAAAACTTATCTTTAATCTCTTAACCACGTGTTGAAAAGTGACTTGTTGTTGTTGAAGGATAGACTCGAACACGTGACCTTGCACAACAACAAAAAAACCTTATACTTAACTATTTTTTCATGGCATTTTAAATTACCCATACACTTGCAAGACTTTAAGTAACATCATTTCTTACTTTATTAAAAAGAAATAAGGGTGATATTTGATTATATAATCTATTTTAATTCAAATTATGAGGTCTTCACAAAATGTTTCTCTGACATTAGAACAAGAAAGAATAACATTGCCGTAAGATTAACAGAGGGAGAGAAAGTGTAGACAATATAATTTCATTGATTCATGTGCATGCGGAATTGACATTGTCATGTTTTATTTTCTCACCTAAGATTAGTTGTTTTTTTTGCCCTCATTTATTCATTGTAAAATCTAGCAGCAAAATAACAGAAAACAAACACTAATAAGAAAATTATGATATCACAAGAGCTCATACTTCCAAGATTAATTCTTCATCCAAGACCATTCTTTAGTACTGGGTAAGATCAGGAGCTTCAACATTTGCATGATTTATGTCATTGTCAACATCATTAATAAACAAATCCAAACTGCTAAAAACATCATCAATTTCCCAGAAACCCATGTTGTTGTTGGTGCAATAATCATTCTGCCACTCAAAATTTGGCAGAAATTTAAAGTCTTCAAGTATTATGCTGTCACTGGATGAATTTTTTGTTAATGAGGAACAAGAAGAAGTATAGTTTGAAGAAGTAGAAGGAACAGAGGAATTAGGGACCAGAATCTCATGAGGCTCAATTAATGGAACTTCATCTGTGCAAAAACCATTGTTAATGACTTCCATTGATAAAGGGTTAAATGGGTTTTCTTCTTCTTTGGTTTGATTATCAGAATTAATGGTTAGTTCCATTGATGTTGTCTCAATTTCTTTGTCATGATCAATTTCTGATATGCTCTGTTTTGCTTGTTCTTGAATTTGATCAGTTGGAGGAGGAAATGGTTTATGAGTTAAAGGATCAATCCCCATCTTCCTCAACTTTTTCTTGATATGGGTATTCCAGTGATTCTTGATCTCATTATCAGTTCTCCCAGGGAGATGAGAAGCAATCTTGGACCATCTGCCAAAATAATTAAAAAGAAAAGGAATTTGTCAAAAATTTAATGGCCCCCAAAAGTTGCCCATGTTAAAAAAGTAGTCTAGTATGTAGCTATTGCATGCCTAAAAAGTTCTTAAACACACAACCCTTTATTTTTATTTATTTATTTTGTGGTAATCTAAACACTGATAACTTTGGGTTACTTGAAAATGCAAGAAATCCTTCAAAATGAAAGATAATGGTAATGATGGAAGGGGCAAGGAATGGGAGCTGAAAATTAAGATCATTCCATTTGCAGTTGTTGTCTGGCATGTCTGCCACTTCACTCAAACTGCAGTAGAAGTCATCCCCTAATGAATCTGTTTTCAAGAAATGACTGATCACATGGATGAATCATCATTTTTTCCCCCCAAGGATCAGTTAGGTGACAATGCAGCAGAAATCTCATAGACCAACTTTGGCATCGAGTACTCAATTTTAAGGAGCAGCCTAAAAATTATTAGGCGTGACTTTCATTGTGTTATGCTATCTCACACAGTTATTACGTGACATTTTCTTATGTTTAAACATCATACGTAAGTGAGAGAACGTCACAAATTATTTTTTTAACAAGAGTTTAGAATATAAATAATTGTTTATAATAGAAAAGTTTGCATATAAACCTGTTGCCAAGTTGAGAATGGAGGTCAATAACCATTTTCTCTTCAGATTCTGATAACAAACCCCTCTTCAAGTCTGGTCTAAGATAATTTGTCCATCTCAACCTACAGCTCTTGCCACACCTCAAGAGTCCTGCAATGCCACCAGCCAACCCTATAAACTCAGTAAAGCTAGATAACAATTTCAATAAATAAGTAGAAAAAAACAATTACTTGTGAATTTTTTTTGTTGGCTTTTTGGCCTTTGTAAACGCCCCGCAATTTCATTATTTTTTAATAAAAAGGGAATAAGAAGAACCACCAACAATTTCTACTTAAAACCACCATTTTGAGAAGGAAAAAAAACAAAAAACAAGGATCCAGCTAGCAATCAAGATTTTCAATTCTAAAGAAACTATCATTCAAGAATTTCACACACACACACACACATATTAGATTTATCTCTCTGTTTTTTTTTGGGATCATAATTAATTAAGGAGAGAGACCTGCTAGCTTTGGAACAGCTCTCCAGCAGCATTGGCCATTGGTGAAAATAAAGTCAATGAGCTTCTTATCCTCATCAGTAGTCCACGGCCCTTTCTTCAACCCAACTTTGTCACAACAAGGTTGCCTCCCCATTTTCAATTCTGTAATGAATTGGTTAGCTGCAATTCAGTACATAGCAACTAAGGGAAGCTCAATTCAGCAATGGAAGAGAAACAGAATAGAGAGGGAGAGAATTAGAGAGAGACAGATAATTTGAGGAAGAAAGAATTCAATTCATGCCCAATTACAGATCATATCTAGTGTATATATATATCCTCACATCAGCATCCTAGAGAGGGGAAGTCATATGAACAAGACTGCCCGAATAAAGAAATTAAAAGGACTAATATACCCTCGATTACTAACTAACTATAATTCCCTCCGTTCCTTACAAATTCCTTCCCTATAAATCAAAAAAAAAAAAATAAAAAAAAATATATATATATATATATATATATATATATGAAATTCTGGTTTGGAGTATTAGTCTACCATTCTAACCTCTAGTAGCATCCATCTCCTCTCTCTCTTCTAGTAGAATGGTAGACTAATACTCCAAATCAGAACTTCATTATATATATATATATATATATATATATATATCAACTCCTCCTCTAGAAGAACACGGGTTAGTTCAGTTTTCTTGCTTAATATTTCTTTTATTTTTCTTTATTGGACCCCTACACGGCTTAGTTCAGTTTTTTAGCTTAATATTTCTTTTATTTTTCTTTGTTGGACCCCTACACGGCCACACGGGTGCTTCACTATCCAGCGCGTCACCTTGCAAAGTCATCATTAAGAACTTTGTTTTTCTTCAAATACTACCTTGTCCCTCGAAAAATGACTAAAGTATAATTTTCATGTAATTTAAGAAAATTATACATAATAGGTTTTAACCTTATTTTACTTGCCAATTAGTATAATACTCCTTTTGTTTTAAACTAGAGATACATTTAAAAAATAATAATATTTTCAAATTTATTCTTAATAGCAGTTAAAAATATAATAATAGTGATATGAAGTATTTAATCAACTAAAAAAAAAGAAGGCATATATTAAAATTTTCATATTATTTTATAATATAAAAATTGAGATAATTTCACAATGAACAAATTTTTATTTGATCTCTAACTTTGAAACAAAAGGAGTAAGTGGTGATGGCACACCAAGTGAATTTATTTATTAATTTTTTGATAAAACAGTCTTAAGGACTTAAAATTAATATATTAAAACTGTAATATGTTATAAAAGATGAAATGATAATAATAATACAATAATTGAAATAATAATTTTTTATAACAAAGTTATTATAATTAGAAAAAAAATTTGAATCGTAGTAACAACGTTAGTGGACACCATATAAATTCTTGAAATACAATCATATATTCAAAAAATAATAGATTACATAAATATGCAATGTTCTTTAATATGTATACCAGCAGAACAAGAAGTCATGATAAAAGCACATCTAAATCTAAACAATTTATTTTTAACAATTAATCCACCGAAAAAAGTCTCACGATCGAAAAAAATCTCCCAAATAGAAAAAGTAAAATCTCCCAAAAGAAGAAAACAAAATCTCCCAAAAGATGATAATGAAATTCCCTTATAAAAGAAAAATAAAGTAGTCATCTCATGTAGAAAATAAATCTCACCAAAAAAATTAAAAAATCTACGAGAAAGAATAATAATTTATTAGATTAAAACAAGAAAGGGTATCTTTTAAAGAAGAGCTTTTTTTTCTATATTTAAGATGGAGATTAAGGTTCTTGATTAGATAGAAAAATGAGAAAGGAAAAAAGAGAGGGAAGAGTAGACACTATGCATAAAAGTGAGAGGATAGTTTAGTTTTTGTGTATCAAAGTCGGAGAATGAGAGTTTCGTTCCCTTCTCTCACTTTATAACATAGAAGATACTCTTATTTTTAAAAGATGTGCTATTATTTTATATTTGGACAGTAAAATTTATTCTAACAAAAAAAAAACAGCTTAACATCAATAGGCACTCGGACAGTTATTAATATTAAAGATGCTAATGGCTAAAATAATAAGATTGATAAAAACTTAAACGGGGACTCGGGGTGTATTTAGTTATCAATATTTATAGCACTAGCGTTTACAGCGTTTGAACTTTCAAATGTACTATATTAAATTTGGTGCGTTGTGTTTGAAATTCAAATGCAACGTTGTTGGTTAAATAAGTCATGTTTAAAATAAATTATTATTAAATAAATAAAATTTTAAAGTGCGTTAAAACTTTCAAACATTCTAAGCGTACTGAACATTATAAATAATGACTACCCAATCATACACTCGATGGAAAAATAATTGGGAGGAACAACACATTTTTCTATCTCCTTTTGTTTTAAACCCAAGGAATTAGCCCATCAGTCTCTCTCTCAATAAGGTGACACTTATGGGGTAAATTGTGTTCTAAGAGAACTTGATGTGTTGACTTTTGTCCCCAAAATAAAATGAATATAAAGATTGATGGGATTTACTAGAAATCAGAAATTTCAGAATACATCTCACGACAGGAAAGTATTACTCGGTATTTTTTAATTTTCCTTTTCTGCTGATAATAATATTATCATCGCAGGGCAATCACATAGGCTTGTATATATAGACTCTCTATGCATGGCAGGCCTTAAACATGTTTGATTTTCAAGTCTTCATTCCTTTAACACAATAATTATCTTCTTGCTTGAAATTTAAGCATGAAAATAATAATTATTCAAATCCGTTAGTATTTAAGCATGGGGAAAAGGTGGAAAAATAAAATAAAATACTAATAGTTACGAGAATATGACTTATTGTATTCAGTTTTAAGTAACACACATCAATTTTAAATTTAATAATATTTTAAATTAAATTTAAAGAAAATAAATTTGCTATTATATTTAGATACAAATATAGGATGCCTAGAGTCGTATAGTTTTTTTAATTTTTAAATTTTTTTTATCGGCAACAAGAAATTATATAATAATCCAAAGTCATAGAAATGTGATAAATTTAAAAGACATAAACACGGTCAAAACTGATTGATTTGAAAATTAAAATCAAATATTGCAAAATTCTCCAATCATTACTGGAAACACCTTCAAGCTGCTCCTGCAAAACAGACCCAAAACCAACGTAGCATCTTCGTAGCCGAATCTCTGCGCATACTTTCGTACAACAACATAGAAAGAAATGAAGCTCCGATTCATTAAACAAAAGAACTGCATCCATGAACTACAAGTCTACAACCAACATAAACTGAAGTGTAGAGTATAGAATACTTACTGTCATTAAACTCACTGTACTAGTGTTCTTAAATTCGAATTGGTCATCGAATCGAAAAAATTATCGGATGGATGGGTCATTAGTCCAACCAGTAATTGAACCGTTATTAAACCGGTGACGTCATTAATATATAATAAATAATAAATAATTAAATATATTAATTATTATAATATATTATATATAATATTTAGTAAATATATAAAATTAATCAATTTATCTACAAAAAAAAATTAAACCTATTTGTATATGTTTACTTTATACAATTCAAATAAATACTAAATTTATATTAAAAAAAATATATTAAATCATGATTATAACTCAAAATTCAAGACTCAAGAGCGATAAAATCAAACCTAAATGAACATAAACATTTCTAGCATACATTCAATCAAATTCGATAAAAATAAATAAATCTATTTGTACAATATTTACTTTATACAATTCAAATAAATACTAAATTTATATGAAAGAAAATATATTAAATTATGATCATAACTCAAAACTCAATCAAGGATATATTTAATCAAGTTTAAATGCTTAAATTTTTATAAAAAAAAGAAGGTAGGGAACCGGTGACTCAGTGACTGGGTCACCATGGGTCTATCAGTCTAAGCGTCGAGTCACCGGTTTTGATCAAATTCGATTTTTTTGCCAGAATCGGACCGGAGGGCCGATCAGTTCTAATTTGTTTTGGTCGGACCGGCGGTCCAGCTTCAAAAACCATGCACAATACAACATTATGTGCGCACGCATTCAGAAAACAAAACAATACAACATTTTGTTTCACCCTAAAAATGGTCACTCTATGGCTTATATTATACTCCATCCGTTTTAAATTATATGATTATTATTGACTTTTTAAAAGTCAATTTGAGGTATTTATAATTTTAAAATTAACATAATTTATTTAAAATTTTAAATCATTAAATCTCATAACTAATTGTGCTTTATAGATAGTTTGTGATATTTATAATTGTATTGACATATAAGATTATTATTCACTTTTTAAAAGTTAATTTGAAATATTTTCTAACTTAAAATTGATATGATTTATTCAAAATTTTAAATTATTAAGTCTTATAATTAATAATACTTTACATATAGTTTATGATATTTATAATTACATTGACGTAAATTAAATAAATTTATCTTAATTTTAAATTTAAAAATATTTAAAAATATTTTTTTAAAAATTTATATTCATCTTATAATTTAGAACGAAATATTAAACAAAATTGTCCCATCTTTTCGAAAGATTGTAATATAAGAACATCCAAATTTGTGTAACAAATTGCACGCTTATGACTTTGACCGTCGTTCAGGAGGGGAAATATTGTTACCAAAATTTTATTCATTGAATGAAGGAGATAAATCAAATAATACATAGCCTGTTCTCGTCACCTCGATCACTGGATCAATTGTTTGAAAGCCGGAAACCTCGGAAGTACATAGCAATGAACAACGCCATAGTCAAACACCAACAATTTTGTTTTTAGAAATTAAAAGCAATGTTAAATTGAAAGAAAACTAAACACATAAATTTATACACGAGTCACTTAGTATTTACGAAACAGAAGCGGTTTAATAGAAATTTTTAATCTACAAGCAATTCCACGAACACAGCTATTACGATCCCATGTATAAAGGTTTCTCGTCGTCAATGCGGAGTTATTATTAGCAACGATGCGAATAAACTTTATAGTGTTCACACTAAGTACACTCCAACTTATTGATTGAAACTTGAAAATATTAAAGAGAATATTTAGAGAGAAAAACAATATAAAAAAATAATACGTTATTTTTTCCTTAGCCTACAAGAATATAATATTTAACCAGAAATTCTAATTTATATGAAATAAGTTTATAACTGATTAAATCAGGAGACATATCTCATAAAGAGTTATGACCATATCAAGTATTATTTGAAATATTTTCAAGTGATATAAGACTCTCAATCTCAATTTGGTTATCCAAAATCCATACATAAGTGAATGTCCATGATCCACACTCCAGAGGTTCGACCCGGATCAATTACTAATATCTCTCACTCAGGCACATAGGTTATAAAGTTACATATTCATCTCAAATCAATCATCTCTAGATTTTCTCGTACAGGTGCTTTAGCGTGTGACTGACGAGAAATGATATCAAGGGCAGGAGCACATATACTAAGTCACCATCATAACTAGCATGGGCATCTCCTAAAAAAATCTTGTCATGTCCTAGACTAGTCGATCACATTTTGTTGAGTATTTCTAATCCCTCATTGATTATATTTTAAAAATACACTCAATTCCATTTGTTTTAGTATGCTCACTTTAAAAAATAATTTTATATACATAGTATAATATATGAAGTTTAAAAATAATTGTGTGCGCATAGCAAAGTCAGTGGCTGAATGTGATGCCAGACAAATGTCTTTTTTAAACTCTTATGTCAATCTTCATTAATTCTGTTGTTTTCCCAAACAAGTACCCATGGAATCTCTTTATGTGAACTTAGGAATACAAGTTAGAGTAGCAACACAAATGCCCTGTTTGTTTATAACTGAATGAATCTGAATTTGAATCGGTAAGCTATTAAGTTTGATTGATAAAAAATAAATGACACTGAATGGTTCTGAATAGGATTTATTCGATAAACCAACAAAATGGAGCTGAGTCAGTCAGGCCAATATCTAAATGATTTTTTACTTAAATATCCTATCCTCGTCGATGCTTTCACAGTAAATCCGCCACACCGATTGCTAGAGGTTTATATATGCGTCCAAATCGAAAGAACAAAAAAATAAAAATATGAGAGATTAAAATACGTATAAATACTTGGTGGAAGAGACTAGATAAAAGGCCAAAAAGCTAGGCATATGGTTGAGACTGGAGAAAGAAAACTGTGAGAGTGTGCTTTACTTTTCTTTATGGCGGCCATGAGAGAGAAAGTTGAAGGAGAAGAGAGTTGCTGAGAAATGAGGACGTTTTGTCATTTGTGGGTTTTGACCTTCAATTTGGGAATTGAAAGCAGTGAAAAGGGAGAGATAAACATACACACAACTCCCTATGGCTTTAAAATAATCATTCCCTTACAAATTATGACATTATTATTAGTTTTTATATATTTTTAAAATTAAAATAATTTATAAAAATAATAAAAAATAAATTATATAATGAATAATTTTTTAAAAATAATTTCTAAGATTCATCATTATATGAATTAAAATTAAAAAAATTATATCAAATTTAAAAATATTTTAAGTTGATTTTAAAAAATGAATAATAATTTTATATCTTAGATCAAAGGTAGTATAAAATTATTATTAATTTCTTTTTTAATTTTGATAACATGTCTGATTAATCTCATAAAGGTAAATCTCCAGTCTTTAAAATTGGTACTTTAATCTCTCATATTAAAGTATCAAACAAATTAGTTTAAAATATGCGAGGGTTAAAATTATAAAATACACTCATTCAGATCTTTTAGACATATTAATTATCAAACACATTTTTTTCATTTAATATTCAAAATTCTGCTTCATTCAACTCATTCAGATTGCTTAAAATTTAGAATTATTTTATTTAGTTTTATCAAACAGCCCCAAAGTCTTTGTTTCATGACGTAAGTTCAAGTTATTAAGGACAAAAGTTAATGTACAAGACTCACACGGTGATTGAATAAAGATTCACCACATCGCCCTTTTGTAATAAGTCATATATATGCACACGAGGTACAATTCTCATGTTATGGTGGAGCTCTCAAAAGAGAAATGTCGCTTTAACTAAAATAACATCGTACGGACCCTAGTTAATTGTTGTATGACGTTTAACCTTAGAAAACATCCCTAGTTGCTTCAGATAACATCTATTATAAATCCTACGTCTGGCAATCCCAAAAATAAGGTTACATATCTTACAAGTATTTAGTAAATTATGATACCTCTCCTTGGACCCATCAAAGGTGACTAAATCATAATGTCTCAAAAATAGTGCTTAACCATTTAGATCACCGACAAATAATCTCATTTCGCTCGCTATTACAAGTGCCAGGGCAGGTTATCTGTGTGTGTAGCCTTGTGACATTTTGTATGTGCTTATATAATACAATAAGTTAAAACATATAAATGAATTGAAATCAACATAATGTAATAGCATTTTGCATAAATATATAAAATCAATAAACAATATCTAAAAGATATCCATAATCAAACATAAAATATATCAAGGCCTACGAAGTCCTAATCTCCTAACATGAGCTCAAAAAACATCTCAAGAAATGGGCTTAGTCAAGGGATTAACAGCTATGTTGTTGATAGAGATATGTTTAAGGATCACTTTCTTTCGTGCCACATTATCCCTAATGTAGTAAAATTTAATCTCAATATGTTTGGCTTTTCCATTGTACGTGGGATCTTTCACATAAGATAAAACAGACGTATTATCATTGTGAATGGTGATAGGGTCACTCAAATATGATCCAACAAGCAGGCGCTTGAAAAATCTCCGTAACCATACTGCCTTTTGTATTACAAAACAACATGCAATGTACTCTGACTCCATGGTAGTTAACACAACATATGGTTGTTTCTTACTTAACCAGCTAATGGTTCCACCACTAAGTAAAAAGTTATTTGCTTATCCAAGTAACTAGCCTAGTTTGCATCGTTGTACCACTGTAAGCGTAGCTCACCACCATGATAAAACAATATATAGTCCATGATGCCCCTCAAGTATCGAAGTATCATCTTAACTACCACCCAATTAGAAAATCCAATAGTGGTTTAAAAATAACTAACCATCCCCACTATAAAACTTATATCAGTGCGTATACACATCATTGTATACATCAACTTACCAACTGCACTGGTATAAGGAACATGAGTCATATGCTCTTTTTCTTGATCAGTCTTAAGACAAAGATCCTAACTTAGTTTATAATCATTCTCAATAGAAGTTTTAATGGGTTTAGAATTATGCATACAAAAATACTTTAGAATAGACTTGTATAAGTCGTTTGACTTAACCTAAGAATCTTTTAGAGTGATCTCTATGGATCTTAACTCCGAACACAAATTCTTCCCCATACATGTCCTTCATTTTAAAATTAGATGAGAACCACTTTTTAGTGGCGACAATCAATCAATTACCATTTTCAATTATCAAGATGTCATCAACGTACAATTACATGAACATGAAGTTTTTTATCAACCCGTTTAACATACACACAATGGTCTTCCTCAATTATGGTAAACCCATTAGCGATTATGGGTTGTTGAAATCTAAAGTACCATTGTCTAGATGATTTCTTTAAGCTATAAATAGAATGTTTGAGCTTGCACACTTTATGCTCTTATCCCTTGACCTCAAAGCCAACTGGTTGATCTATATAAACCTCTTCATCTAGTTTTTCATATAGAAATATAGTATTAACGCCCATCTGATAAAATTTCAAATCTAAATGTGTGACAATAGTTAGGATAAGGTAAACGGAACCAATTCTCACAATTGATGAGAATGTTTCATTATAGTCCACACCCTCATTTTGGATGAACTTTCACCACGAGACAAGTCTTATACTTGTCAATTGATCCATCTGCTTTACATTAAATCTTAAAAACCCATTTATTTACAATGACCATTTGAACTGACGGTAGATCAACCAACTCTCAAACTTGGTTCTTTATCATAGAACCAATCTTATCATTCATAGCATTTTGCTATGGAACCAATCTCATCCTTTATAACATTTATCCATTCATTATGAGCAGGTGAAGTGAGAGCTCCTTGATAGGTAGTAGGCTCATTATCATCTTTTAAAGCGCACATAAAAGCCTCTTCTTCAAGTATAAGAAAGGATTCTTCTTCAAAAGTTTTTTAGGTACATTTCTACATTTACTTTGACATGGCTCTGAATTTTATGAATCAGGTGTCTCGTTAGGCGATAGATCAATCCCACTATCATTAGCGACAAAACGATGAAAATCAAATTTCCCTCATTCGCTAAGAGATAGTGGAATGTCTCATACTAATTCAGCCATCTCATGTAGCTCAAAATTCTTTCTTGTGTTAACCCTGTTTAGAAACTCATTCTCTATGAATTCTACATCTCGTGATTCAATCTCAATCATTATTCCATCAGGTTGTTTGCATGTCATCACATAACCATTTGCGTGTTCAGTATACCTTATAAAGATACTCTTTTTTTCTTTAGAGTTTAACTTCCCAAGTTGTTGGGACGAAATATGAATATATCTTGCCAACCCTCATGGTCTTAAATGTTCTAAGACTGATTTTTGGCCTTTTTAAGATTCATATGGGGTAGAAGTAACTGACTTGTTAAGCATGCAATTAAGGATGTAAGCAGCAGTAGTAAGCGCATCTCCCCAAAAATTAATTAGGAGGTCTGCTTGCGCCATCATCGATTTAACCTTCTCCAATAGTGTATGATTCCTTCTTTTTGCATCACCATTTTGTTCTAAAGTACCACGAATTGTTAGTTGTCTGATGATACATTTTTCCTCACTAGGTCATTTGAATTGCTTAAATAAATATCCGTGACCATGATCAATCCTAAAAACCTTTATGGATTTATCCCTTTAATTCTTAACTTCTGCCACGAAACATCTAATGCAAACTAATTCTTCTGACTAGTGCAAAATCAAATAGATATATACATATCGCGAATAATTATCTATAAAAGTGATAAAATAGTTACCACTGTATCGTGCTCTAACATTTATTATATCATAAATGTTTGAATGAACTAGCTCTAAAGGATTAGTGGCCCTTATTCCCAAATGATTTTCTTTTTACCTTCCCTATTAAATAAGGTTAACATACTGGTAGGTTGACTTTAGTAAGTGAGCATAAAAGTCCTTCTCGAGCTAACCTAGCCATTTTATCTTGGCCAATATGACCTAATCTAACATGTTATTTTAATGATTCATTAAAGTATCATCATGAGAAGTAATGTAAGAAAACTAGGATTCACCTTTATTCAAAACATAAAAACCATACGATAAAAATTCATGGCCTACAAAATCACTCTGAAAGTAAATAGATACATTATTCCATCGAAAGAAAAAGAATATCATTCTCTAGCTAAAACTATAACTGATATTAAGTTCCATCGAATTTCTAGAACATAAAGTGTGTCCTTAAGGAATAGTATACAACCATTTCGCAAAAACAACTAATAAGTGCCAAAACCAAGTTCTTGCTCTTCTGAATTTTTTCCCATGAACAAACTTTGAGTCCCTTTGAAAACTTGTCGGTACTTGGTAAATCCTTCCTTATCGTGAGTTACATGCTTAATTGCTCATGTGTCAATAATCCATGAAGGATCAGATTAAGCAATAAAGATGTGTGAACACACAAAATATTCATCGCAATGAAGAAATTTAAATTACACATTTTTCTGCTTAGTACATTCACAAGCGAAATGTCCAACCTTTTGACAATTATAATAAGTCTTCTTCTTTGCTCTTCCTTTTTTGCCCCTGCGGCACTTAGCATTACCCTTCTACTTTGGTGCCTCAACCTTAACTTGATTGTTGTCTTTAACTTGTTTATTACTTTTGTCTTTTGTATTGCGCGGACCAGTTTGAGCCATGATGACAAAGTTGTTCTTCTTTGGCACCACAACACTCATACTCAAGCTTAATATGCCTCATAAGATCAACAAGAGTTTTGATACTATCATTATATATCATATCCATTGTGAAAGGCTCCAAAACATCAGGAAAAAAAATCTAAGCATAACTTGAATCTGTTGCTCTTCAGTAAGAATTGTGCCAACAACACTAAGCTCAGGATCATGACCGACATTACTTAAAGGTGCTCTACCATAGTGTGTTTAGGCTCCTTCTTGCAAGGTCTAGCTTATAATTAAGCTCGCGTAGCCTATTAGCAGTAATCCTACCATAGGACTTCTTAAGCATATCCCACATTTCCTTTGTAGTTTTGTAGGACTCAAATTCGCCAATAAGGTAATTATGTGTGATATGTACATAATAAAACGCGCACAACGATTAAGTAGGTTTGTTTGTCTCTAAAGTGTTGTGCAGTGGTATCCTCCTTAGGCAGTTCCATAGTGTTAGTTAAAGTTTTTAACTCATTAAGCAGATATTGATTTTTCTTAAACCAAATGTAATAATTTTTATCATCTAATTTTTCAACTTTGTTAAGGTCAGCAATCACATTTTTAAAGGTCATTTCACTACAATAAGGTTGAACAAAATATAAATATTAGCACGCATACATTAATTTTGTCATTAAATTTTAATTAATCATAATTATTTAGCTTATGAATAGAAATCAAAAAATAGCTAAGCTCATAATCATCATTCCATGTCATAAGATAAATAATTATGACTAATTTAATTTTATATGACAAAAAATCCACATAGCCCACTCAAAAAAATTAAGGAAAAGGGTTTATACATAAAAACCCTTTGATGATTTAATTGTACTTTGGGAGGTAAAATCAATTAATTGAATAATAAGTGCAAAATTACATTTCTCTATAAGGTTTCGATATAAATACATTAATACTAAATCTTATTATCAATGATTTCTACTAAATCAATCTATTAATAAAATTGGGAATGTTGCATTTGTCTTCTCATAATTATTTTATCTCAGGTCTTTATCACAAAATGAAAGTCCGTCTCCAAAAATAAATAAATATCAACATTTTTCGGTACATTCAAAACACCATGCAATAACAAATAAGGGGTATGTGCATGAATGGGCCCACCAAAATTTAAGCCACTAAAACAAAACATTTCTTAGTATCCCTGTTGAAGAACTTGTAAAGATACTTTTGAATTTATAGAAGATTTTTCTTTTTTGCACAAAAAAAAATTTCGGGTAATTTTTAAAGCACTTTATAATTTGTAAAAATAATTTTCATTACTGAAAATATTCAAATAAATAATTAAAGTGACAAAAAAATTATTTTTTTTTTGTAAACAAATTATTTTTAAAAATTGCCCAGAACAAGGCGCGTAGCCCCATACGCCATTAAGCACGAGCGAGAGGCACATTACATCATTAATTCTTTTTTTTTTTTGGGTATGATGTGTAGCCTTCACGCGTGCTAATGTCATGCAGACATCAACTTGGTCTTATTTCTCAACAAAACAGAAGGAAGTAAAATTATAGTTTGATACATTTTTTTCAAAAAATCATAATTAATTCTACAAATTTGCAAAAAATACAAAATTTTGTATGCTTGGAATGGTGGATGTACAATTTTATTATGTTAAGAAAACATAATTTTGATTTATGTAGAAAAATATATTTTTATTTGAAAAAACGTAAATACGTATTAGGGTTTGAGTTTTCTTTCAAAATACAAATTCAAATGCAACGAAACTTTGCAAGTGTCTTAAAATGCATATGGACTACAATATACTGAATTTTTAGCCTCTAATACGTACTCTAGCATATTATGTCATTAATATTTTAAACTTTCTAGCAAACAAAAAAATGGTAGAATAATTTTATGAGATTAAACATAGAATGATTCTGATGTCAATATTAAATTAAATGAAAATTAATACGTAAACACATAAACTTACATACGAGCAAAGAATTTGGTGCTATATTGTTGAAGTTTGTGAGTGTCAGCCATAAAAGAGGGGCAACTGAAACTGAAAACTTACATAACATGTTCAATAAAATTATAACTACAATGAAACTATTTTTAATTCCTACATATATCATGGGTCGTAGTTATAATTCAGTTAAAAAATTATTGATCAATTAAAGAATAAGATGCATGGAGCCATGGGCTAATAGTATGAACACATCTAATACAGTCAGGTTACACTAACTTTGAGCTTATTCTGGGCCCATATTGGGTCTAAATAGACCTGACAAAATTGGGCCGGGCTCGTGGGCTGGCACACCCATCAAAAAGTAGGCTTTAGGCTTTCAAAATTTAGCCTATGAAAACTTGGGTCGTTTTGACCCGACCCGCAGGTCAATTTTTTATTTTTTTTAAAAATTATTATTTGACATTATTGACAAAAAAAACTGTTAATTTTTTTATTGGTACTTCCATGGTCTTAAAATAATACTCCCTCCGTCCCAGGATAAAAGTCATCTATTGACTTTTATGGTCAAATTGACCATTTTTCAAATCAATATATTTTATTATTCTTTTATATATATATAAATAAAAAACTTATAAACATTATAAATTACATACAATTTAGTACTAATCTCAATATTTATTTTTTTGAAAATCTAAATATATATATTTAATTATTAATTTTAAAAATGGTCAATTTGATTACAAAAGTTAATGAAGGACTTTTATCTTGGGACGGAAGGAGTAATAGTAATGAAAAGGATATTAACGTTTATATAGAATCCAAATGAATATATAATTTTTTTAATTAGTATTTTTTTTTATAATAAATTTAAGCCTTTAAATTTAAATATAAAACAACATAAAAAATTTCCTTGGAGCCAAAGAGTAGTACAAATAAGAGCCTTGGTTTTCAGAATATATATATAATTACTTAAAGGACATGTTTGTTAAGGAAAAATATATTTTAATTTATTCCTAAAGTCTCTCACATATATTTTATAATTTCTGTTTAATTTTTTCTTACTGTGCCAGGAATACTAATAGTATTAGAATCTACTTTCGCTAGGAGTAATAGAGGTGAAAAAAATAGTCTCCAAAATCAAATCAGTTCAATCACAAAAAGAAGAAGAAGCAATAACATGCTGTTACGTTTTTATGATCATTGTTTATTAACTTGGGAGTTGGTTACCTGGTCACAATACTTAAACTGAAGTTTAAAGTAGCATATGGAGTAGAATTTAATTCCACAGTAAAATCCCTCTAGGTCCACCAGAGGTTCAATCCATACACAATACGCGTGAAACGCCTTGGACCAAATTTGGCCGAAGGACTTGAACTAATCCACATTCCGACTCTAAACGGCACTCACTAGAATCATTACTTACAAGTATTCATGTCAGTCAAATGTTGCTAATAAAATGTATATAATTATTTATTTAAATTAAATAATTAGAGTTAATATTTTTTTTCAAATTATGTGTCATAATTAGAAAAAGAAATAAAAATAAAATAATAATACAATGACCTAGGGGCGGGCCGCGAGTTTTATTTTTTCAGCCTACAAAAAATTGAGTCGTTTTGGCTCGATCCTTTTATCAGGTCTAAGTCCAAATATCAGTATTATCAGATAAGATATTTTAAACAAATAAAAAATATAACAAGTACTGCTAGACTCTTAAATTTGAAGGATTAAGCATCTGAACAAAAGTTTTGTGGATTCTGCTCATCTTGATTCAATTTTGTCTGGTTGCTTGAAGTTTACTTTTTTTTTTTTTTTTTTTTTGAGTCTAGTAGCTTCTTTCACGATATTGATTGTGTGGCGCAAAAGAGCATCTCCAGCAGATCGGAGAAGTAATAATCTTAGACTAAATATAGTGTAGAATTCATATTTCACTTTAGCAGCTAAACTAAATTTAGTCCGTAAGTTTTTCCAACGAAGCAAAAAGACTATATCAAGGAACAAGAATTTTGTGGACTATAATTTTAAATATATTTAAATAGGATAGTGGAAGGATAATTGGTAGAACAAGAATTTATTAATTATTTTAATTTTTTTATATTATAATCCACGGGATAGTCCGCCTGCTGAAAGTATTGAAAACTAAAGGACATTTGTTGATGTCATATGGACTAAATATAATCCATGGGATAGTCCACCAACTGAAAATGATCTAAGTCAGCAGGATTATTTTTTATTATTATTATTTTCTGTTTTCAGCTCCTTTGTATTTATGGAGAAGATCCCAGAGCTATTTTACATTTTGTACTTTTGATTTGCAAGCATAATATATTTCATTGTTTTTAACTATTTCAAAATAATAGTAAAAAAGAAAAGGCCTCAAACTTGGACTTTAAATAGTGTTTAAATGATATGTCATTATATGTTTTTTTTTTAAAACTGTGTTATTATCACTTCATTTGACTACATCATCGCTATTATATAAAAAAAAAAAATCATGATACATCTTATGAAATTTTATTTAAAATTTGTTATCTTTAGTACTATTTTATTCTATACGTTATTTTTCTCAGTCTCTCACAGAAGTTAACGTAACACCATGCATTTTATAAAAAAATTACATCCAAAAATAGAGGAACGAAACTATGAATACAAATTAAAAATTTACCAAATTTCCATAAAATACTAGATTTTTAAGTGTTGGACCTCTCATTTCCCTTTCAAATGAAAATTAAAATTATTAGATTATTGAGGTCATTGTTACATATGCATGATGAGACGAGTAGTTAGAATTGTAACCTTTTCTTTTTATGCCAAAAAAAAAGAGGGTGAAAAACCCCATGATAGTCCGAGCCTTCGTCATAAACTCTTCTCGTGCCTGGGCCTCCTCTCTAGCCTGATACACTCCCTCTAACCCTCCACAAATGTTGTGATGTAGTGGTCCATGATACTAATAAGGCCCAAACAATCAAAACAAAATTTTGTTATCGAAATGGAACGAGTTGGGCTACAAAACCCCACCTTGTGGTCCCTGTCCCTCAACTCTCTCATTATCCAAGTAATTTGAGCGTACTCACTTTTGAATAGAATATAATATATAAGAATTAAAAATGACTTAATTTTAATTTAATTTATTTTATTACATAAATTTTTATGCTAATCACGATTTATGTTCGTTACATATTTATCCATTTATAAATACTTACTACTCCATTAATAAACAAGTCTACATACTCATTTAAATATAGAATTAAATATTATATTTATTTTAATTATTAAAAAATAAATATGTCATGTTTCACTTTTTAATAATTAAAATAAATATTATATTTAAATATTTGCATTTATATTTATTCATGTAAGATACTCATACTAAAAAATACTATTGAGTAATCCTTTCATCACATTAAAAAATTGTCATAAATATATTTTTTCATATAAACTAAAAATAGAAAATAGGCAAAAGAGTATAAATAAATAATTGTTTTATTCACAATAAATTGTAAAAAAAAAAAACTTTTTTCTGATTTTATAAAAAATAATTGTCCATGTTTAAATACTATTAAAAATAAAATAAATTTTATGAAAATAATATATATTATGTGACTTTACATATTAATTTTTTCATTATTAATTATGTAGATAACTATCGATGATAACTTTTCAAATTAAATATATAATATGATAAATTGATTTTATAATTTTATTAAATTTTATATATTTACGTATGCCATAATTGTAAATTAACAAAAAAAACAATCGTAATATATATGAAGAACCAAATTTTATTTAATATTTAACATTTAAAAAGGGTACTTCAAACATCTTTTGTCATTTGTTTAGATGAAAATAGTAATTATTTTCTCACCGGATCTATTTCGAACTTAGCCATAAATCATAATAGCTCACTAGTCGGCGGAGTTTCGATCATCTTTCTTTTCGTTGTCTTTTTTGCTCTCTGCTCGAGAATCATTGAGAGTTCTCCAAAAGCTTATTAATTTTATCGAGATTATAATTTTATTGGTAATGGGTTTGTGGGATTCCTTTCTTAACTGGCTCCGGAGGTAAGTTACTCCCTTCTCCCAACTCCGTTAATTGCTCTTTTTTCACCTTCTATTTCGTATATATAATCTTCTATTTGAATACCCATGATTTTTTTCCCCATGGTTTTTCTTCAAATAATTGTTCCATGAGCTCAACATGAATTAGTGGTACTTGGTGTCTAGATACTGAAGTTTCTAGGTTCATAACTCTTTGTCAAAAATTGGAAATGTTAATTTCTAGCTCTTTGGATGTTTTATGAGGTACTAGGAAAGAAGAAAGGACAATAACAGGAACATTAGGAATTAATTTATTTTATTCTCTTGAAAAGTAGGAAAAATAATTACTTCAGTTAAGAATTACGAACTTGCGCCACTTAAAATTAATTGGGGCTTCTTTCAAGAACCAAATTACTGCAATGTGAGACTATATGGGAGTCAGGAAACTGCGGATATAAAAATTAATTTTCTTTTTTCTGGAAACGTGATTGGTAAGAGTACTTTGAAGGGCAGGTAGAGTATACATGTTTAGTGATAACTATTGTTTAAGACATTGATTGAGCTAGGTGTAACCTATCTTGGTGTGATTATGTAGGATATTTTTTAGTGCCTCCTGCTGGAAAAAGAGTCTCACTTTCTTTGTAATTTCCATTACAACAACAATAACAATGATAATAATAAAAAAATATAATATAAACTCATTGGTGGGGGGGGGGGGGGGGGGCACATTTTTCTCTCTTGGTCTATGATTTCTTTGATTAAGGCTTGTTTTTCTTTTGTATTCCCTTATATATTCTTTGTGTAAGTTTCTATTTTGAGGGACTATTTTATGGGGCTGATTCTCTCAAGTGGATTATGTGTTGTTTCTTGAACTTTGGTTGTGAAGGTCTTGCAATATTATATTTTTAAGGTCATTCCCGTATGAGGGGGTTTGGGTCTTTGCAATTTAGTGTCCAATAACCTTTTGTTAGTATGTTAGCGGTTATGATGGTCCTTTTAGAACCTATTTCTCTTTGGCAAAGGTTATAGAGAGCAATATTGTCCTCCACAGGAACGACGAAGATGCTAATTTGTGTCCTTCTGAATTACTCACTCTAGCCCTTGGAAGTTTATCTCTTAGGGTCTTTGATTAGCTATGGCATTTGTGATGAAAAATCTATTTAGTTTCTGGGAGGATGTTAAGTTGGGTGGTATCTTGTTCTCTGTTGCTTTCTCCTCTATTATTTTATCTCTCTTCTCGTCATAATGTGTTGAGTGCTAGTACTCATGCTAATGATTTGGTGTCTTAGAATTCTGTAATATAAATGATGGGGAGGTAGAGGATTTGCAGGTTTCCTTCTTAACTAATGCATATTTTCATCCTCTCGTGATAAGCAATCTTGATTTATCCATTCGTCTGATAGGTATTCATGCAAATATTTCCTCTCTTATCTTGTTGGATCCAATCCTTCTGACTGTTCCCTTTAGCTGGTTTCCTTTGCAAGGCAAGATGTCTCTCTAAAATTAAGGATTTCACCTGGTCTTTGGTCCTGAATAGGCTCAACATAAAACATTTGCTTCAGCGGCGATCTATCGTACAATTGTTTTTTCCCTGATTTATGTGACTGTTGAGGTGTTCTTTCTTTGACTTTTTGGGTGAGTATTGCCGTATTGGGTTTCCTCTCAGGTTTAAAGGAATTACAGTAGTGACTTTTTTGTTCTTTGGGGTTTATGGATGAAGAGATGCCCCTTAGTAGTCAATTAGTCATCTGGTATGGACTATGATCACTTGTTTTGCTTCTTTGCTGACAGTTAGGTTTGGGTCCTTGGGGAGGGTAGGAAGATTTTATTATAGTTTTACATAGGAAATGGGAGGGCTGCACTGCTTTCAAATTTTTGTACTTTTCCACAGTTTTTTGGGGGATTTCTTTTTCTACTCATCTTTTTATGAATAATATATTCTTCTTCATTTAAATAAAAAAAATTATGTTAGTGCATTGGGCACTCTTTGTAGTTTGTGTAATTTGATGCAAGTTGGTTTGCCAGTCTACCTGTAATATGTGGGGGGTGTACGTGAGGAGGAGTGCTTAAACATAATCTACATTGTTTGCTCATTCTTGTGCAAAGCTTTTAAAGCAATGAGAACCTAGATAATTTGATGCAACTTAATTTGTCACTCTACATGTAACTTTTTTTGGGGTTGTACTTGAGAGGGCCAAAGCATAACGTACACTTTTGGCAATTCACTAAGAAAGATGTTAGAGTAATTGATCCCTAAAACGTAGATAATTTGCTTTATAGATCTGTACTTACAAAACCTGGAGATGAGATCTTGTCCCCTATAATTCTCCTATATGTTAAAACTTAAAAGTTAAAACACCAAAATTCAGGCAGCGAAAAGGAGGACCGCTTCTTTCAGTTTGTTCCCCGTTGATATTCTTGTGGACAGCATCACCTTTACTCTGTTACCTCATTTTAACGTAATTACATAGTGATTAGTGATTGTAAGAAGGAATATTTGTTCATGTCAATGTTTTTTCCTAGTAATTTGTGGAGTAATCTATTACTACAAAGAAACAATATACTGGCTTCTTTATTTGAAGTTCTTCCCACTTCTTACCATGCTTGCATATCAGTTTATTCTTTAAACAGGAAATGGAACTTTCCCTCATAGGTCTTCAGAATGCAGGAAAGACATCTCTTGTAAATGCTATCGCTGTGAGTAAACTTCAAGACTTTTCATTTGTGTAAATTCATCCATACAAGTATACTTTTGTTCTTTTTCCTGTTTTAGGAGTATATATTTTTTTTTATTTCTCCTTTTTTTCCTTTTTGATTTTCTCCAGACAGGTGGTTACAGTGAAGACATGATTCCAACTGTAGGTATCCATTTGGCTGACCAATTCTGAATATGGAAATACGATTTTTAGCATTGAGGGAGTTAACAAACCTTTTTGGACTCTGAAACCAGGTTGGCTTTAATATGCGAAAAGTCACAAAAGGCAATGTAACAATTAAACTTTGGGACCTAGGAGGTCAAAGGAGGTTCCGCACCATGTGGGAACGTTATTGTCGTGGCGTCTCTGTGATTCTGTAATTTCTCTTAGTCTCTGATCTTTTTCTCTTTGGTACAACATGCAGCTTTGTTTGGTTAATATCCAGCTACAAAGTGCATTTGCCTCTAGTGCTCAAGGCAAATGCCTGTCAGTATAGAAAAATAGCCTGTCTTTCCTTAAATTCACATTAAATGACATCCTTAGCAGCTAAGCTTGCAGGTGTGGCATGTTTATCTTATTTGGAACAATTTTTTTGGAATATAATAAGAACCTTTATCTTCTAAATTTTTTGTTTTGCCTTCTAGTTGCTGGATATATTTTGTGGTGTCCCCTTTTTTGGGGGTTCTTGAAGTTGGGCTGTACATGTCCTTCTTTCTCCCATATCAATAACTAAAAACAAATTTGTATTTGGTGGTACACCTATCGCCTACTACCGCTCTTTCTTCCTCTCCTCTCTCCTTTATACCTAGTAACTGATTAACTGCAGTACTTCTTTGTCTATGTTCTATTGGATTAACAGAATTTGTAGGAAGAAACATAAATAGAAAGCATTAATTCTAGCACTCAAACTTTGTATCTAACTCCAGATTATGATTTATTCCAATATCTCTATTTTAACCATCATTCTAATCAAAGGCAGTTTTGAAGGGCTACTGCACATAACCTTCAGTCCTTGAAGGCCTAGTAATCCTAGCTGGTCTGATTTTCGCCAACTTGCTGTCCAGTTAGATAACATGTCATTTTTGTGCAAAGGGCAGATACGTAGTTGATGCAGCTGACAGAGACAGTGTTCCTATTTCTCGGAGTGAGCTATATGAGCTCTTGAGTAAACCTTCATTGAGTGGAATTCCGTTGCTTGTTCTTGGAAACAAAATTGACAAGTCAGAAGCTCTCTCAAAGCAAGTATTGGTGGATCAGCTGTAAGTTTGCACTAAACCAAGCATTTGTGCATAAGAATCCGTTATAGTATCTATGTACTTCATATTATTACAGATCATAAATCTTAAGAGATTTTTTTCTGTTTTTATTTTAAAATAATTTTCCCCTCTTATTTCAGAGGTCTTGACTCAATCACAGACAGAGAAGTCTCCTGTTACATGATCTCTTGCAAGGACTCTGTAAACATAGATGTTGTCATCGACTGGCTTATCAAACACTCAAAAACGGCAAAATGAAAAATCCATGCAACTTGATTGGTCCAATATGTTGTTTGGTTTATAATAGGTCTGAACTCGATATTTGATGAAACTTCTCAAAGCCTGATGAGCAAACCTGCTAGGTATATAATCCCTCCTGGTGGGTTTTACAGCACTCTTCTAGATTTCTGGTGATACTTTTTCTCTACTCAGTTTTTAATGTATTACCTGCATTCTGTAGACAAGTCTATGATTCATCTGAGTGATATATTTTATGTTCTTTTGGTCAAGTGGATTCAAGATAATGCAGGGAAAATATGTTTTTATTCTTTATGATGTGGATCTGGTGCTTTAAACTGCAGCTTAAGGAGAATACGCTCTGTAATTATCAGTCTGGTAACTTAGAAATTGAAACCATTCATTTGTAGTATCTTAGGATGTCAATACTGCTGCTTTATATTTAATCAAGTACTAAGAATCTTCTTGCTAATCGTTTCATAGAATCTCATCAAGTATTTATTTGCATATTTTTGAGATCAATTGTACCCTGAGGTCATTTTAGACAGTATCTTCCCCCTTCCTCTTAGTTGCCTATTTGGTAGAATGGTTTGGTGGGCTAAAAGGCACTTTTAAAATTAATAAGAAATTTTGTTAAAAAATGTTTGGTAAGATAATAAAATGTCTTTATAGTTACGTAATAAAATGTATGGAACTGATATTTTCACGTTAAAATATGATATTATCGTATTAGACTTTCATACGGATATGGATTTTACTCATTATTTATGTGAAAATATATATTTTTATGTGAAAATATCAGTTTTCTAAAATGTGTAGGGCTAGTAAAAATAACACTCCCATTTTCCAAATAAAGGACTTCATGAGAAATTTTCTACTCAACCATCTCTTTAAGAGAATGCAGAGAAGTAATTACTTATTCATTTGATGGGTTGAGAGACAAATATAAATATCTTTTTTTTTTTTTGAAAAAGTAAAAAAAACTTTCATTAAACTGAAGATGAGGAGCATAAATGCTACATCCAATAAAAAAAAATGAAGGTGGTGCACTACCATGCATGTTAAATGCTGTTAGTAGAAGCATCTAAATCTAAATTAAGAAGCATTAATCAATTAATAGGAGTACCAAATTGGTGAAATTTTCTGGCTAAACAATAAAACCTTTGCTTCAACAAACAAAATTGAATTTGAAGCAAAATCTAGAGCTTTCAAACTTTGCTTGTTAGGTAAACTTATTTTGCCAATCCTCCACAAATTGTGATAGGCGTAAAATCAATTTTGGTACAAATGTACATCAATATGTGGTTGGTTTAGATGGAATCGTTACTTGTTATTGCCCTTACCACATATAGAAAGTGGTTAAGGGTGATTTTTGTACATGCGCATCCATACCTAAAATGTAGAAATAAATGGAATAAAGTACTCACTTTTAAATTAAGTATAAGATTATTATTAATTTTTAAAAATTAATTTTAAGTATTTTAAAATTTAAAACTGACATGAATTAATTTAGTTTATACTAACAAAATTATGAATATTATAAACTATTTAAAAAGTACTAGTAACTATAAGATTTATTATTTTTAAAAATTAAATAAATTATGTTAATTTTAAATTTAAAAATATCTCAAATTAATTTTTAAAAAATTAATAATAATTTTATAATTTAAAAACGAGAGAGTACTATCTACCATATATACTACTACTAATTCACAAGGAACCATGCTCATAATATCATAGTAATATTATTTACAAGTATCGCTATAGTAAAAATATATTGATAGAATACTTATATGCGCAGTTAAATATATATTTAATTAACAATATAAATAAATAATAATATGAAATATTAATAATCAAATAAAAGTGAGAATCAAAGCCATCCCATCAGAGTAAGGGAGATCAATTAATAGAGTAAACAATAATGTAAATCTTTGTGTAGTTTAGTTGAGTACATGATTGAAGACGGTGGTATACAAAGACTAGCCAACTAAAAGCACTATAACCCCCTGGCCCCTACTAATTAATAGGCAAAATATCTGGCTCATTTGAATATAAATAAATAAATCAAGTTGTTACATTAGTTGTTTATTATATGCAGAAATCACAAAGGAAAAACTATCCAAAAAAGTGGTAGTTAATTCAAGCACTTCTAGAAGGAAAGAAACAATAAACATGACAAATCCCCATATACCTTAAATTCTCCATCCGCATAACCTAGGTAACATGTTTCTGCAAGGTAGATTGCGCTGTTGAAAAGTTTATGCAGAACCCTCTACCCAATTGACAACTCTAACAATCATTTACTAATGTTAATATGCAAGAATGACCGTCAAATCAACTTAGTTTATTATTCAGATTCCTTTGCCTTGAAAGCTAATTAATGGAAATCCAATATATAATAATAATAGACCAGTTGAAAATTATAATAATGTTTCAATACTCAATAGCAGAAATGCTATAAAGAATAACTTCACATGGGATGCTGTCAGTTGGTATTTAAATTAGTATCAATCAAATTGTGAATATATATATATATATATATAGAGAGAGAGAGAGAGAGAGAGAGTTATATGGATTTTAGAGACATACGAACGTGCAAGCACACATACATTTAAGATGTATATATATATATATATATATACACACACGAGAGAGAATCTCAGATCCTGTTTAGAAGAGAAACTAAAACACCTCGGTTTCAAAGAAATAGAGAAGGTAATTACAGGGCAATACAGTAATGCACAGATCACAACCAAAAAGAATAAAATGAGATCCCCTATGCATATTACTTTCAAAAGAAATTACAGGGTAAAAAGAAAATTGCTGCTAAGTAGACAAGATATAAAAGATTCACAGCCAACTCTTAATGAAAAGCCTGAAGAATAATAAAACAATCACAACGGCAGATCAAATTCGCCAAAACAAAAGAAAGAAAAAAAAATAGTAGCAGTGAAGAATGGTTATTCTCTTTTAGTCTGCAGCCGAAGATGGTGGTGCACCTGCATCAATAGAGTTGAATATCTCGCCTTGCGGGTTTTCTTGCTCCCGCTGTAAACTAGAGACACAAAGCTCCTCAATTCTCTGTGCCACCTCGGCCATTGAAGGCCGCTTGTCTGGGTACTGAGCAGAACAATCAATAGCAAGTTGCAAGAGCTGAACCATATCCTCCTCGACATTTTGATACCTAAGGAGCTCAAGGTCGAAAACCTCAGCTGTCCACTCCTCCCTAACCACAGATTGGACCCACCTTGGGAGGTCAACCCCCTCCTCATTCAAGAGGGCATGAGTGGGAGCCTTCCCTGTTATGAGTTCCAAGAGCAACACACCAAAACTGTAGACGTCTGCTTTTTGGGAGACCTTGCGAGCATCTGTCACCTCTGGTGCCCGATAGCCAGCAACACGGTTGGGAGTAGCGGTGGGTCCAACAAGTTGAGCAAGGCCAAAGTCAGAGACACGAGCCTCGTAAGACGTAGTGAGGAGGATATTTGATGACTTAATGTTTCCATGGGAGACTGTCGAGCCTTGTGAGTGGAGGTATGCAATCCCCCGGGCAGCTCCAAGTGCAATTCCTGATCTTGTTTCCCAGTTTAAGGGAGTCCTACCTGCACCTCTGTTTCCTGTAAACAAAGGAGAGATAAAAAAGGATAAAAAAACAGCTAATTAGATGAGTGGTTCCATTTTCTATGATGTCTCTTTCCCATTACATTTTTACATAATGGAAACATGATTAATGTCACAACATTTATTCTCAGTGCAGATGAACTAAGAATGCTGGCATCTATTACATCTAAATATCTAATTCCTCAACCTTTGTACCCCAATACTTTTAAGCTTCCTAATGGAGATAAGGAAAAGCCAGAGATCCCACATGTAATTATCCATACACTTATCAAAGACATTATTTGAAGCTATTACAACAAAAGACGGGGACTTGGAGCAACCTGAAGAGATATATAGAATCTATATTTGGGTTAAACTTTAAATTTTTTGTAGACAAAATGCTTCATATTATTCCATAACAGAGAAATGCTAAATGAAAATAATGAAATGATTAAACATAAATATATCAAACGGATATACCAAAACTTCAATAAAATGACTTATAGAAACAAAAATAGAAAAATGGTTGGTATCATCTACACGAGACCCACTTGAACCATTTCAAATTTAGTTCATTGCGACATTTACCAACCCCAAAAAGCTTTCTTTCTAGCATAGATGAAACATTTCAAATTAGTTGATTGCCATATCTAACAAACCCCAAAAGCATTCTCTCTAGCATATATGATGTAATTGACAGACAAGCAATCGTCTATATCAATTTCCTAGCACATAGTAGTCATAATGAGTTACATTGATGATAAATCTAGTGATAATGAACAAATAATTCTGGAATAAGAGATTGCTAAAAAGATCAAAATAGCATAAGAATTGAATCAGTCGATTTCCAAGAAGGTTTCATAGAGGGAAACATAATAAGAACAAAAATCGTCATATGTGAGGCAAAAAAGGAATAACAATCATAACAACAAAAAGTAAACAAATTGCAAGGAGTGTTTGCTTACCATGCAAAAGTGCAGATAAACTCCCCATTGGCATATAATCATAAACAAGAAGGTTCTCCTCCCAACTGTAAAAGTAAGCCCACAAAGGCACCAAATTCTCATGATCCATCTTTCCAACACCTTCAATCTTCTCCCTATATTCCTTCTCTGACACAGCAACCTCCTTCAACCTCTTCACTGCCACCACCGTCCCTGTTTCCAAAACCGCCTTATAAGCCGTCCCAAATGTCCCCTTCCCCAAAACCTCTGCAGAAGCCCTCAACAAATCTTCCAAATCGAAACCCCTCTGTAACTTCCCAAAAAACACCAATTTCTTAGCCCCAGTAACCTTAACCTCTCCCTTATCCTTAACACTTGGATATGCACTACTCAAATTACCCACATTTTCAACTGATTTTTCTGGAGGCATGTCAACTAATTCGGATTGCTTAACGGAGCGACCGTCTCCTACTTCCTCTTTCTTACTAGTCATTTTAGTAAGAAGAAATATCAAGATTAGTAAAATGAGCAAAAATCCAACAACAGATCCGATAATAATTCCGGCAATTGCACCACCGGAGAGTTTTTTCTTACTTCCCTCGTCGGAAGTCCCATTACAAGCCTTAAGAGGCCTTCCACAGAGAGAATTGCCAACAAAAGCACTCTCCGGCTTACCGGAGAGCTTTAGAGGAACTGGCCCGGTCAACTGATTAAAAGAAGCATTGAATTGAACCAGACCCGGTAAATCCAAGTCCGGGATAGACCCAGTGAGCGTATTGTTTTCCAAATAAAGTGTACCTAATCGGTTAAGCTTATTGAAATCAGGAGAAATTGTGCCGGAAAAGTTGTTAAAGGCTAAATTGAGGCGAACAAGGTTCTGGAGAGAGAAAATGGAGGTGGGGATTGGGCCGGAGAAGAGATTGCCTTGGAGGTAGAGATTGCGAAGAGAGGTAAGAGATGAGAGGTCAGAGGGTAATGGGCCGGAGAGGGCGTTGAATCGGAGGCTGAGAGTGAGGAGTTGGGTTAAATTACCGATGGTGTTTTGTGGGATTTGGCCGGAGAGGCCCATACCAGGGAGGTGGAGCTCGACTACCCGGTTGGACTGACACATGACTCCTGCCCAGTAGCATGGTGACCCAGAGAGGTTCCATAGAAGGGACCGTCCACCGATGGAGGACCGGAGGGCTAAGAGGACAGCTCTATCGGCGGCGAGGTCTGGTTTAATGGTGGGAAAGAGGGAGAGGAGAGAGAAAATGACGGCGGCCGTGGCGAAGAAGTGAAAATTCATTGTTTTTCTGGGGAAAATTGACGTACCCAGAATGTATTTTGGGGAATTATGAAGTGGGTGTCATTTATTTTTTGGTGCTTTGATTGTTTGAGATTTATTTTGTAGAAAGACAGTATGTATAGTGAGAGTGGAGAGAGAAGACCAAGATACAGGAAAGGGAAGGGGAGGGAGGAATTGTGATTGGTTGTACTTTAGTAGTAAAAGTTAAAACCCTAGGTATAACAGGGGCAATTTAGGGAATTTATATTTCACTGTTTATTTTTGAGTAGAATAATAGTTATTAAAAGGAATATTAATTAATAAATACATACAAACAGCGAAGAATGGGACCTTGCTGACTTGATTGATGAAGGTGGTGCATAATTGCAACGGCCAAGAATTGTATTTTGTTTATTAATTTGGTATTCACATTTGCGTCCTTACCTTTATTTAGTTTAAATTGTTTTATTTTTAGTAAAATAATAGTTATTAAAAGGAATATTAATTAATAAAAACATACATACACACAGGCATACAGCAAAGAATAGAGTAATTATCCGGTAATGCTAATGGTGCCTAAGTCAATCACGTCTCTATATTTTAACGTGTTAAGAGTTTTAAATAAAAAAATATAATTGATTTAAAATATTAAATAATAATTTCTTAAAATTGCTGAATAATTTTTTCAAAAAATGGGACCTTGCTGACTTGATTGACGACGGTGGTGCATAATTGCAACGGCCAAGAATTGCATTTTGTTTATTAATTTGGTATTCACATTTGCATCCTTACCTTTATTTAGTTTAAATTGTTTTATTTTATTAGGTAGGAGTGAAGAATTCTTAAATTTTTTAACTCATACGTTATCTTCTTGTACCTTTCGGTAGCGGCATTAATTGTAGCTTAAGATGCCTTAATTTTATATTTTTGAATATACTAAGAATTATATAAGCTTTTAATATTTCATATTCTAATTATACAATGATGTCTATTATATAAAATTAATGATTTTTTTAAATTTATTATCATAATTTTATTATTAATTAATTATTATTATAATTTTTTAAAAATAATATAAAATAAAAATATATCCTTAATAATAATAAATGTTGTCTTCATGGGACGTGAAGTGATAAAATCTATCATGATATTAAACAAAATCAATGTAACATAATATGTACATTTGAGGGTGTCTCTTTTTTCTTCTTCTTCTTGTACATTTCTATTATTTTTGACTTATATAATATATGCATTCAAATTATTAAAATAAATATTTTAAAAATAAAAAATATATATAAATTAGATCAATCACAACTTTCTGTCCCAACTTTCGGTCCCCTAAATTTAATGATAATTAAATAATAATGACCTAAATAAAGAAGATTCATTGTACTTCTGAAAAAAAACAAAGCAAATTCATTGTATGGTAAAGTCAAGTCTTCAAGCAAGGTAGCATTCGCCTTTACGGAAATCAAGAAGTCAATTCCTTGACTAGAAAAAATAAGTAGAGTCAAGGTCGTTTCCACTCTCTCTCTCGCGACTTTAACCTAGCCTGTAGCATTTTCACTGAACATGCCTGGTTAGAACAATGGGTCTTAAACTCTTAATACAGTTAATTACTAAAAATTCATATAGAATTTGACACGACACCATCAACTAAAGCTCGACTTATATGGACTCACTCCAGTTCCCTTCCAACAGGAGATTTTAAAATGTATTTATCGTAGAATTAAATTATTTTATTACTCAATCCGTTTCTCAAAAAAATAAACTCTCACATATAAATATCAAGTATGTATTTGATTTATATTTATTCTTAAAAAAATAAATTATTAATTAAATAACGGTGATATAATAATAAAATTATAATGAGAAAATTACATATTTATAAATAAGAAATAATTTTATCTAAAAAATTGAACAGAGAGAGAGAGAGTGAGTGTTGAGAATCTCAAATTTTGTGTACTTGAGATGCGAATTCTCAACTGTGGTTGGACAAAACAAAGAAAATAGCACCAACATAGCTGTATTTTCAACCCGCCATTTATTGCTCTGAATATTGGTAAAGAATTATAGAGAAACAGAAAGTCTTGGGCAACCAGTCCTGGGGACCGGATCAAAAAAGTAAAATAAAAAATAAATTAGACCGGTCGCTAGCATCGGTCGCGCTGGGATCGGCCCCTAGAAAGACTCTTTAGGAAAATCAAAACGGAAGCTATCCTCACAACTGTGTAACTGATAGAGTAGTAATAATAATAGTAGCAAGTACCTTCTGCTTCTGCCTCCTCCGGTTCTCATATTCGATTCTTTGCTGTTCTAATCGTGTCCAAGCTTCCAAAATACTAATTTTTTATTTATCAAATATAGTAAATTATTAGATGAATGTTTTTCTTAATTAGTTGTTCGGTGCTCAGTATTCTCCTCTCTTTTTTCCTGCTATACCAATTTCATTTATTCTTAAAACAAGAGTCGTGATATAAAATAACATAATGTAGTGAAACGTACGACAATAATTTAGTAATCACTAATCATGTCATAATTATTAAACCAAGCAGTTGTGACATTTAGGAGAATACATGAAATGAGAATACAATTATAAAATTTGTAATTGGAGGAATAATTATTAATGTAGAAAATATTATAGTCATGGGGTTTGGATGATGAAATTGTCCAAATTGGTCATGACAAAGAAGGTAATGTAGCATTAAGATGGTGGGTGTAGGGGGGGGATAGGGAGAAGAAAGCTTTAAGAGTGACAAAGAAATTACTGACGTAAGGCGTCAACAACAGCAGCAGCTTTCTTAAATTCCTGTTTGGTTGGTTGGTTGGTTGGTACCACTACTCATTTTTATTGAATTTAAGCTTAACTTGTGTTGTTGATATAAATAGTGGGTGAGACGAGTCAAACGCTGCTTGGAATTGATCAACTATCTCGCCTCTCCCTCTCTCTGCAAGTGTATAACCATAGAGGAAATTGAGCATAGTAACCCCCAATAAAAAGAACAGTAATTAGCCTTGTAATTTGTACACACACACACACACACACACACATATATATATATATAGTAATGCAGAGGTGGAGGTAGTATAATAAAGAGCCTAAATATACAACATCAGGTTGCCCCTAGTCTCAACCATTTCCTATGAAATGATTATGACAGTCGAGTGAAATCAGGCCTCTGTAGACAATAATAATATATGTAACACAAACTTAAAACAGAATTTATATACCATGTGCTCTCACATTGTCCTGTTCCAATCCCAACCATTCATATCAAAATCATTTAGCATGATCCATGATCAACGATGAGTTCTCTGCTATGACTGCATTCTGCAGCAGTCGATGTGGTCCTGTAGAAATGACATGGGCGTTAGGATATAATATCTCCAACACAAGACCCAAATGTCCTATATTCATATGGCCAAAGTCCAAAAGAAGTCCTTCACCACAAGCCCAAATGACCCACATAATCATGATTGCCAAGGCTCCCTTGCCCTATATATATGTCTATGAAATGGTAAAGAAAGTTGAGGTATGAACACAAACACACTTTAAAATACATGTCCCCGTCAGTTAGCGCATCTATTGGTTATACTTATTCTAACACCAGAGAGTTCTCACCGTTGGGTCACGAATTTGCTACCATGCTACATCTATCCGACAACATCCCCAAGATGAAATATGGCATTAACACATGGTTTATTTTTGGTGAACTAGAGGGACATAGTTTTTAATTATTTAAATTTTTCTAAAAAAAATGGATGATAGCAACAATCTCCAAAGCCTTGTTAAAACTATAATGAGATTCATATTCCAGTAAACAACATAACCTAGAAGGTCAGAATCACAAACCAAATTATCCTCGTTTCCCAGTAATCTGGAGATCTTGATATTCACAAGGCTCTAGCACCTCATGCAACATGTGGCATCGCCTAAAACTTAAAGGACATGAACGTAACATGGTTTGCTTAAAGTGTAGGCAAGTTTGTACTGTGTTAGACTCAGTCTGCATTAGGATTTGAGTAAACCTTTGCCCGAGTCTTTGGTTGATATTTGTTGGTGGCTTGTTTTGTTCGTTTAGTATTAGCGCCTTTTCGTTAGTGGTTAGGATTGTAAGATGTTAATGCTGCCAGTGTTATTTAGGCACCCTTTTTCTCTTATTTCTCTGTATCAGAACAAGTACCGAGTAAAAATATCTGGGAAGTAATATTTCCTGAGGTAAATTTAATTTTTTCAAAATATCATCTATCTGCGAAACCCCACTTATTCAAATAAAACGATTTTCACCCAACTCTTGCATCAAAACGGGGTATCAATAAATATGAAGCAGCTAAAACACAAAAGTTGGGGGGGGGGGGGGGGGGGGGGGGGGGGTAGGTAATAGAGGTTAGAACACAGACCAAGATGTATTTAATGCCACAGACCAAGAGGTATTTAATGCCAGCGAGTTGAATACTCTCTGCAACACTAAAATTATTTACGCAAGCTCAAGAGAAGGTAAGAACATGGACAAGATGAAAAAGACAGTTTAATGCTAGATGCGGGCATTCACTGACCTCCAATGCAAACCATCCTCCCAAAGAAAAGAAAAAAGTAACAGAAATTCATCATCCATGAAAAATTATTTCATGCTCCTGGAGAAAGTGAATAATATGCTCCCCTCTCACATACCTGTAGATCCCATCACAGGCGGGCCCTACAAGTTTGTGAGATGGGAGAGCATATTGTTCACTCACCTTAGGAACATGAAATAATCTCTCATCATCCTTCTAAAGAAAGGAACAACTCCAATAGAATATTATATTCTTTTGTACAACTTGCTGCTAAAAGTAGGCATCTTTGAACCTGTGAGGTATATGAGTATGGTCGTGATCTAGAGTTTCACGGAACTAGCTATACTGCTGACCTCCAGTGTCTATGGTGAACAAGCTCTACTGCTAACATAGATTTACTATTAATACTCTACTAGACCGTGTTAAAGCTTTTTTAACTGTCAAACCAGAAAAGATGCTCCTATATTAACACATGAGAAATCACATTAACTTAATGACTAATAAATAGATAAATATATTTAAGAATATAAGTTAGACTACATTGCTTGAAGCTGTAGCATAGAATTGTGTTTACAAAAACACGCATTTATATATAGTGTGTGTGCGCGCGCGCGGGGGTAGTTTATAGAATCTAGATCACCAAAACAAGCAGTACCAATAAAAAACTCAAATCATCGGCAGATACACGAAAGGACACCGACGACTAATTAATTAGAAGCTGTCCTATGTTTAGCTTCTCTGCTAATCAACTTCCTAAATATGAACTACGTAGACAATATTTTACATGTGAACTATCTAGTGAGCTACGCCATAGAGGATTATTAGAGACTATCCTTGGCCTCACCTAAAAAATACTAAGGCTAGACATGTTTCACAAGTCTCTCGGGTATGCATGGCTTGCTATATACATGCCCTAGATCCAAATAAACCAACCCAAGCTACACCCGAATTCAACTCTTTTGAGTCATAATATACATGCAAAGCAGTTCAGTATTCACGATTCAGAGTAATAATCCAGTGCCCATATAAAAATAGCTTATCAGCATCAAAAAGTAAGAGATACACAAAAAGCTTTTCACATCAGAAATGTCTCAAAGAACCCATAACAGCAAAACTCACATCTGGCACTTCAAAAACCTCTTAAGCATCCATCAATGATACATCGAGTCTTAAGTAATGACCTTTGTAATTCCTCAACTAGGCGCAAGGGTTTATGCAAATAAAACCAAAACAAAAGCAGCAAAGAACAATTTATGTTCTGAATTATATCTATCTATGAAAGGCAAATCCAGCCTCGGGTAAAAATTTGTCAATAAAACAGGGGCCTAAAAGAGTTTTCTTTTCCCTACAGAGAGTGTGTGACAGTAAAATGTTGTCAAATGTCGAAATTTTCTACATTACACATGACAGTGTAATAGGCCCTACATATGAGTAATATTACTGATGAGAGATGAAGTTTGTCAAACAAATTGTTGCACTATAACCATTTAGAAAAAAGGTGTACTCTTATATGCTCGATAATAATTTACCAAAATCCATAACACAAAAGTATCATCCCACATAAAAATTTAAAATTTAAGGCCCTGCCAATGTACAACTCCTTTAACTTTATTTTCCCTATAATTATGGCTCGCACATCCATCATTATCCACAACACATGAACCCAACACTACAGAAATCACAGCCAACAATCATAACATTAACATTATTGTTCTTTACTATATTAACATCCGATTTCACATAATCACAGTCCAACCCAAATACTGGTTTAAGATTAAACAAATATCCAAAAGCCCTTTATACCCAGGGATACATAAATAACAACTCAAAATAATACCCATAACATAAGCCTAATTGAACACGCAATTAGACTGTGTAAAAGCTTGTCTAGTTTTCATACAACCAACCAATGTAGAGAGTGACCACATCAGATAAATCACACATAAATAAACAAATAATTTTATATAATGTCGATGCTTGAAGCTATAGCGAACAACACATTTTGTCAATAAAGCAATAAGTTTTCTAATACTTCTACTAGAAAAATTCAGAAAGAAGGCAAAACTCAAAAGAGCAATTGTCAATTGAGATTGAAACACCAATGCAGTCTCATGCACAAATATAAAGCAATCAGGCCCTCAAACTTTGTTATTCATCCAAGGCTCATGATACTAAACTATAGTCATCTCTCAAGAATTTCAACAACATAAGAAATCACAGATTTTCTAGAGTTCAGGAACACCTTCAAAACACATCATCTAAAGAATGCAAAAGAAAGACTATGGTCTACTTTAGTTTTCTTTTCCCCAAGGCACGTGAGTGAGAGTGAAAAGAAGTTGTCCAGTGTCAAGTTTAGGGCACCTTGAAATTATACAATATTCTTCTGAAGATTATAATGTTATAGTCATACAAATCATTAATGAGAGATTAAGTTGATCAGACCAATTACCATGGTTCAAAGTTTCGACGTATCCTTGCCGAACCACAATCTTGATACGAGTCGAAAAATCAGTAATTACTCATGTAAGAAATTTCAGCATATCAGCATAGCGGAACAGTTTCGGACCAAATAGCGGAGATATTTTGGCGTAAAGGAGTGAAATGCCACACATAGAAAAATAAAATAAAAAATTGTACCTAATTTATTTTCACTAGCACCTAAATTGGTATTCAAAGATAAAATAAAATAAAACTCGTGGTCATGTTAATTACAACTTATAAAATTATACTTCAACTACTTAGCAAAAAAACAATTATACATATTATATATTACCTAGGTCAACTAGATCTTTAAAAAATCGTAGCCATTTTACTTGGAAATAATATATATATATATATATACACACACACACACACACACACACACACACACATTAATTACTACCTAGTTAAGTATAACTTAATGTTCAACTTTTATGCAATGTAAGCATTAGACACCTGTACGGGATGTCTGTTTTATCATTTGTACAGTGATATGTGTACTAGATAGTCTTTTTTGTAAACTTAATTGATCCATCTTATTCTTTTAATTTAGCTTTTTTCATTATTTTTTTTTTAAAAAAAATTGAAACTCTTAACTAGCGAAACAGTGCATATCGTCTGAAACCGATACCGAGTCAAAAAACGACCTTCCTTCCGAACCATAAGCCACTACCGTGACTTTAAACCAAGCTCTCTATCAACCCCATTGGTAGCTGTCGTTAACACTCCAAAATTAATCCTTACTTTTAATCACAAACTCAGTATAATAGCAAGCAAGGGTCGAACCCACAGAGAATGATTAATTTATTTTTATGCAATGTAAACTAGATTTGGGGGGTTTTGAACTAACCATAATTAACTAAATAAATAAAAGTAAATTGATAAAATTAATTAATAAATTAAAAACTTCAGTTCTTCGGTTCAATCTCACCCTTACAATTAATAGACCAATCAATCAAAATATATTTTTATCCTTCCATGAAACTTATAACCCTAGATAACAACAAGCTCTGCTATCCGAAATTTCCCATAATTTTAATCTAACAAAACAAGCTCTTCATTAGATTCTAACCATTATACAACGTAGAACAAGCTCTCTAAATTTAATATAATGGAAGCATTAATCACAAAGAAATTAGATTATTTTAAGCAACAATCTCATAAGCTCGGATTGTTTAACTTACATCATGATAACCATAGTAATAAATGAAAGCTTGACCACAATCATCTATCACTATTCACTACCAACAATTAGGAACAATATCAATTACACATAATATAATTACTAAATCTAGCAATTGATAATAATTTGATTAACTCAACAGGCCAAAATTAAATCAATCAAACCCAATATCAAATAAACAATTAAAACAGATTATCATAAATAATTTCATATGAGGAAGAATAAATAATATTACTGAATTAATTAAATCATTAATTATAATCGGGTTTGAAATTCCCTAGAACTGAATAATAAAATTAGCCAAACATAATAAAAATAATAGATAAGAAAAACCTGAGAGTGAGAGCTCCTAATTATCTCTAACAATCTGCTAATAATTATAAACTACTGAAAACATGAGTCTCCTAATATATTTATAGAAATACAATAATAATCCTAAGCTAATGTGGAAAAGAAATCCAATTTGGAATCAAATTAATGCTCAAAATCCGAAATAATTCAATCTGCCAGCAAAAACGCGCAACCAAACGCAGCCTAACGCACTTTTTGACCAAGTCAAACTCTCCAGCCGACCACACACACGCTGACAGCTGGCCTGCTTCTTTTCCCTCTCTCTTCCGCGTCCGCGCGTCGTAGCCACGCGCCAGAGGAAAATAGCACTCGCGCATTGCGCGAGCTTCCTCTTTCTCCTGATGCATACTGAACGACGCCGTTTTCCACTGTGTTGCTGATATAAACTGGACGCGCGTAGGCGCGGTGACACATGCTGCTTATTCACAGTATTGCCCCTCCGCCTGTTTCTTGCGAGAATTACAAAAATGCCATCCAATTCATTTTTCCTACAAAATAAATTAAATAAAAATAATATAAAAATACTAAAAATCCTAAAAACACCTAATAATAAATAAAATTCCTAAAATACTAAAAACAAATAAAAACACATAAATAAAAAGAAATATAAAAATACTATAAAATTACCTAAATTAACATAAATTAACTAAAATCCTATAAAACCTATTAAAACCAAAATAAGCTAAATAATTAAACATTTAAGCACACAATAAATATAAAAACTAAGTATTAGGGAATAAAAATATCGTATAATTTAGCCCTATCAAATACCCCCACACTTAGCTTTTGCTCGTCCTCGGGCAAAACAAAAATAAAAATAAACAAAAAACTAATAACCAAACAACTTACTTGAACAACTAATTAATATGAATCCAACATTAGCCTCAAAGATTTTTAAAATAATAACTAAAAGAAAATTTTAAAATCATGCAAAAATCAAAAATTTAACATATTTATTAATCTTACTTATTCAAGACCCTTCGTGTGTGTGTAAATCCAAATGTATCAAACTAGCAAAAAAACTTAGATCCGCTCATATAATTAAATGTCTCATAAAAGATATCAAAAATGGTTAGTTTAACAACAAAACTCTATAGTCTTATTTTTCACATCACTTTCCATTAATATAGACAAATATAAATCAGAAAATCAAAAGGTTTTTAATCAATGAAACATACTAGGATTATCAATTTTTTCTTTCAATTTTTTCGTTCATTTTTTTTTCTTTTAATGGGTGCATTTTATGCTCCATCCCATTTATTTTTCTTTAATTTTTTCTCTTTATTGGTGAGTGCGTTTTACGCTCCATCTCACTTTTTCATGTGTTTATGGGTGAGTGCGTTTTACGCTCCATCTCAACCCACCACAAGAATTCTTCTCAATTTAACAATCCTACAAAAGTACCTAAATCATCTCCTCCAAATTATATTTTGCCTTATATTTCACTTTAAATAATGATCAAATAAGTTATAGAGCTCAAAAATATCTTTCATAAGCATTTAACCATATAAATTTTCTCTAAATTAAAACTAGCTCAAACAAATGGATATAAGTGCATAAAAATTAAAGGGATCTCAACTAAAGTAATAACCAATAAATAGTCAAAAATTCAAATTAAGCAAAAATTCATCCATTTTCCAAAAGTTATTAAATAAAAATCAAAATTTTATCATTGACTAAAAATTAAAATCCAATTAACTCATTGCTCAAGTGACACATCCTAAATAAAAAATAAAATAAAATTAACTAACTAGCCATTTTCGTAGGAAACACGGTTACACTTAGCATGTGCAACAAGCCTTTAAACCCCAAGGTTACCCCAAGTGGACGAGTTTTGTCTCGTGAGGGTTTGCAGTGAATTTACCCACAAAATTCAAAATTACAAAAATTTTAAAATTCCCTAAAAATAAAACAATTTTTTTTAAAAATAAAACAAATTTTAAAATTTCCTAAAAATAAAACAAATATCCTAAATCCCTTCCCCCACACTTAAAATTTACATTGTCCCCAATGTAAACTATAATGCAAAGAAATAGGCACAAAATAAATATAAAAAGAAAAAAGGAAAAGAAATGCAAATCTGATTTCTTGGGTTGCCTCCCAAGCAGCGCCATTATTTATTGTCATTGGCTCGACAGCAGGCCAAAGTACTATGTCACTCCTACTTCATGAATTTTGAGTACCCCATCCATCACGTCATCCTTCATCGGTAGATTCAATCTCGCTTGCACGTGACATGAACGTTTTACTCCCTCTTCAACGAATAGATAGTTAATATGATTGGGAAGAGTCTTTATAGTTGGAATGGGATCCTGCGAAGCAAAAGATAGAAAATTTTCGTGAGTAGCATGTAATGGAATGAAAATAATTGCATGACTATCTAAAATCATTGGCAAAGAATTGAATGCAGCTTTAGCGTCCTTCAAATCTTGTTTTAGCTCAATTTCTTCTTCCTCTTCCTCTAACTTCAAACTGTTCGTAATTGCATCCTCTAAATTCTCTTTATGTATTTCCCCAAAAATTCTCTCCACCTTAGGCATGACATCACCACAAAGAATATCATTTTCTACATTAATATTGTCCATTTTTGCACTGATGTTGTCTGCTTCCTCTTGCAGTGGTGATTGAAGGAATGACCCTTGAGAATCTAATTGACCAATTGTGGTAGCAAGCTGACTCAGTTGATTCTCCAAATTATATATGGAAGTTTTTGTCTCTTGTTGGAATTGTTGTGCTTGAGTCATGAAAGCTTTAAACATATCTTCTAAAGATATGTCAGAACTAGACGATTGGTCATGTTGTTGTTGGGGATATGGTTGCATGTACTGTGAATTATTTGGAAAGTTTTGATTTTCATGCCAATTCACTGGTGAATTCTCATAGCTGAAATGCCCAAGGAAACCACCAGCTGCATTAACTTGTTCATAGGACTCCTCTCGAAGCATTGGGCACATATCAGTTGGGTGTCCTATTGTCGCACAAATCCTACAAGTACCTACAGCCATTTGATAAACAAAAGAAGTTAGACTATCAGTTTGTTGCTCATGAGAAGAAATATTTACCTCATTAACATAATCACGCATGTCTTCCATCCTTAACCTGCAAAACTCAATTAAACTATGAAAAACTATAAAAATAAAATCTAAGAAAAATTACTAAATTAAAACAAAATTTACAAAAACACAAAAATAAATTAAAATCATTCCCCGGCAACGGCGCCAAAATTTGGTAGCTGTCGTTAACACTCCAAAATTAATCCTTACTTTTAATCACAAACTCAGTATAATAGCAAGCAAGGGTCGAACCCACAGAGAATGATTAATTTATTTTTATGCAATGTAAACTAGATTTGGGGGGTTTTGAACTAACCATAATTAACTAAATAAATAAAAGTAAATTGATAAAATTAATTAATAAATTAAAAACTTCAGTTCTTCGGTTCAATCTCACCCTTACAATTAATAGACCAATCAATCAAAATATATTTTTATCCTTCCATGAAACTTATAACCCTAGATAACAACAAGCTCTGCTATCCGAAATTTCCCATAATTTTAATCTAACAAAACAAGCTCTTCATTAGATTCTAACCATTATACAACGTAGAACAAGCTCTCTAAATTTAATATAATGGAAGCATTAATCACAAAGAAATTAGATTATTTTAAGCAACAATCTCATAAGCTCGGATTGTTTAACTTACATCATGATAACCATAGTAATAAATGAAAGCTTGACCACAATCATCTATCACTATTCACTACCAACGATTAGGAACAATATCAATTACACGTAATATAATTCCTAAATCTAGCAATTGATAATAATTTGATTAACTCAACAGGCCAAAATTAAATCAATCAAACCCAATATCAAATAAACAATTAAAACAGATTATCATAAATAATTTCATATGAGGAAGAATAAATAATATTACTGAATTAATTAAATCATTAATTATAATCGGGTTTGAAATTCCCTAGAACTGAATAATAAAATTAGCCAAACATAATAAAAATAATAGATAAGAAAAACCTGAGAGTGAGAGCTCCTAATTATCTCTAACAATCTGCTAATAATTATAAACTACTGAAAACATGAGTCTCCTAATATATTTATAGAAATACAATAATAATCCTAAGCTAATGTGGAAAAGAAATCCAATTTGGAATCAAATTAATGCTCAAAATCCGAAATAATTCAATCTGCCAGCAAAAACGCGCAACCAAACGCAGCCTAACGCATTTTTTGACCAAGTCAAACTCTCCAGCCGACCACACACACGCTGACAGCTGGCCTGCTTCTTTTCCCTCTCTCTTCCGCGTCCGCGCGTCGTAGCCACGCGCCAGAGGAAAATAGCACTCGCGCATTGCGCGAGCTTCCTCTTTCTCCTGATGCATACTGAACGACGCCGTTTTCCACTGTGTTGCTGATATAAACTGGACGCGCGTAGGCGCGGTGACACATGCTGCTTATTTACAGTATTGCCCCTCCGCCTGTTTCTTGCGAGAATTACAAAAATGCCATCCAATTCATTTTTCCTACAAAATAAATTAAATAAAAATAATATAAAAATACTAAAAATCCTAAAAACACCTAATAATAAATAAAATTCCTAAAATACTAAAAACAAATAAAAACACATAAATAAAAAGAAATATAAAAATACTATAAAATTACCTAAATTAACATAAATTAACTAAAATCCTATAAAACCTATTAAAACCAAAATAAGCTAAATAATTAAACATTTAAGCACACAATAAATATAAAAACTAAGTATTAGGGAATAATACTTAGTTTTTATATTTATTGTGTGCTTAAATGTTTAATTATTTAGCTTATTTTGGTTTTAATAGGTTTTATAGGATTTTAGTTAATTTATGTTAATTTAGGTAATTTTATAGTATTTTTATATTTCTTTTTATTTATGTGTTTTTATTTGTTTTTAGTATTTTAGGAATTTTATTTATTATTAGGTGTTTTTAGGATTTTTAGTATTTTTATATTATTTTTATTTAATTTATTTTTATCACAAAAGAAAACCCAAATACTAATTTGAGATACTGTAACAACCCAGAAGAGCCCTTGATACCCAATGCAGAACATATAGAAATTCACAAATAACAAGTTAACAACCATAAAGTCAACATCATTCAATTCTATCAATATTTTTTCAGCTAACTCGTAGCTCATACATTCATAAAGCCATATAAATTCAACCAAAATACAAAGAAATGTCCAGATACCAACATCAAAGGAAGACCATTTAACCATACTTCTATATAAACCCTGATACACCGATCCAAATTAGTACCAAAATTAAACTGAGCATACTACCAATAATTAAGGTTGTAAAATGAAACAAACGGTTCGGGCTTAATTCGTACTTACTCAACTAAAAGTTGGATTCACGATTCAAATATGAGTAAAGTTTAAAATTTAATAAATTACTCGAATCTCTTCAAATCATAATTTTTTTTTTATCTATATAAGGATTATATTCGGTTCAAAAGTTCAAACTAATCGCCCTTACCAATAATACAAAAGCAAAACATAGATCATAATTTTAAAACATACTCAAAAAAACAACAAACTCCAATAGATAGATATAAGTTATAAGACGGTAAACAAAAGGGGGTTTCATCTTATCTCAAATCAATCCTGTGATTTCAATTTCTCGACCCGTTTGTTCAACAGATCGATTCGAACAACGAGGGAGGTAACCGAGTACAGCAGCCAGTAGAAGACGAGCGCGGCGGCGATGAGAAGGGCGTTGCGCTGGCTCTTCATGATGGATTTCTGGTGGCGAAGATGCTCGGAGGGGGAACAGGATTGCTCCTCGCAGGAGGGACGAGTCTCGTATTTCCAGTAAATATCCGCTAGGAGAAATAGACAAAAGGGTACGATTGAGAGGAAGGGTTTTAGGAGGCTTTGAGTGACGGCGATTAGGCCCTTGCGAAGTGGGTTGAGGTTAGCTGGGATCGTGAGGAGGAGGAGCATTACGGCTTCTGCACCTGCAGCGTAGCCTAGAACAATCCACTCCAACGCCATTTTCTCTTGATCTTGGTGCTTATGGGGTTTCTTTGGGGGAAAGAAAACGTAGAAGACGAAAAACGGAGATAGGAAAGAGTGAGCAGATTTGTGAGAAAAAGTGACGAGAAAAGCTCGGTTCTAGTGCAGAACGGGGTTGAGGTTTAGACCGGTGACATTGTGGTTATCGAAACCCGGTTCGGTCTAACTTGATGAGCAGAACACGTTTAAAACATGCACAACATACCAATAGCAATATAGCATCAGAACAAGTAATGACCAAAATCAAAAAATCGTCCGAATCGAGATAAACCAATAACAAACTAAATTAAAAAACTAACAAGTTGACAATTATAAAATTAAAAAAAAAATGGAGTTTAGTTGCCAATTTCGGTTTGCACCAATAAAAAAAAATTAAAACCAATCCAACCGGTCAAATATATAAAATTATAAATATATTTATATTTATAAATATAATTGTGTATAAAATATACTTTTACTTATATACAATAATATTCAAAAAAAAATTAGTATATAATATAATATTTTATTTATCATGCTAAGAAAATTATGCTTAAAGAATACTTATTATTCTTGTATACTTAATCTCCTTTTGAGTCATTTATTAGTATTTTTATCTTGCGTTATTTTGAGAAAAAGTTTAAAGTTTTATTTCTAATGACCATAAATATTTGTCAAAATTTGAGGAATAGAACTGTCTAATATAATATCTTGCATTTGGTTGTTTATTTTATATTTAATTATTTATTTATTCTTAGTTCAAGACCATCTAAACCGATTGATTTAACTGATAACCGAATAGACTGATAAATCGACTATGGAGTAAAGGTTTGGACTGTTTTAATTTTTAACTTTTTATGTCCGTTTTAAATGGTTTGGTTATTTTTTAAATAAAAAATTGACCAAATTGATAATTGTACACCCCTAAATAGCATACCAGTCTCGCTACTATTTATTTATTAATAATAATTTAAAATTACACAATATTTTTAAATTTATAATTAGTATAATTTTTTATCATATTATTATGTTATTATATTAATAATTTATTATTTTAAAATATAAAAATATATGCTTAACATTTATGAATTTTATAAATGATAGTATTTTATTTTTTTTGGAAACAGAAAGAATACCGATGAAGAGTGAATTACAAATAAAAATCATAGTTTCAACAGGGATTTAAGATTTATGAATTATTCCCAATTTATCATATGTATTATAGGAATTTATTGTATTTATATCAAAAGTTGTGCTTGTCGTTTTTGTTCTCTATTACTCGAATACAATTTTTGATATAATTCGTGCAACAAATATCTATTAATTTATCTTATTTGACAACCTCATGGAATCTGAATCTATAAAGTAGTAAGTATTTCTTTCATTTCAAAAATAGAGATAAATTTTAAAGTTCTTTATAAAAATAGAGCTATATTTTAATTTTATACTATGAAATTTATAATATCATTATTTATATTTTATGTTACTATTAATATATTTTTAATTAAAATAACATTTTTTTTAGAGTTTTTTAGTTCATTTTTAAAATATATCTCTAATTTTGAGACTTGTAAGGAAAGCAGTTTTTAGTTTTGGTCATAGTTCAGACTTGAAGGTGGATGCCTAGTAGGGTTGAGAAAAAAATGGTAAAATCAAATAACGGAATCGAAACATATTTTTTAAATTGAATTATTTCGATTATTTGGGTTTATTCGGTTATAATAGTTTTATATTTCGGTATTCAGTTTCAATTTCGAATATAGAAATTAGACCATTCAGGTAATTAATTAATCAAATTAGAAACTTAAAAAAATAAATACAATTTTTAATTACACTTTGGTAGAATTTGTCCTATGGATTATGTATTTATATATTGTTAATTTGAAATTATTAAACTAGTTTATGACTTATAATGGTTGTGTATTATGGCTAAATATTGTTTGAAAACTCTAGTGTCAAATATGAAATAAATTTTTTTGTTTGCTAAAATAAGTTTATATTTTAGTAATATATCGAATAATTGAATAATATAATTGGGTTATTCGGCTTTCGATTATTCAATTAATATATATTTCAAATACTTAGTCGAATAGTAAAATTACATAAAATTTGATATTCGATTATAACTGAATAAATATTTCAGTTAAATTATAATCGAATACTCACTCCTAATTAGTGTGGGTTATTAAGCTTTTAATTACTTGAGCCTTCCAACTTTAAACGTTCATATCCAGGTGGCTAAGCTTTTAATTACTTGAGCCCTCTAACTTTGAACGTTCTTCTCCCTTCTTTGCAGTGACGGAATCGGGGGGGGGGGGGGGGGGGGGGGGGGAGTGTTAGGGGTCATATGACCCTGGTAAATTTATGTTTATGTTCTTGGTCCATTTTTCTTGGGCATAAATGACTCTACAAGTGGGACCCAGTTCCACATTTAGCTAAAGCAGTGCTCAAAACCTTCTATTTCACTTGCCTCACCAATAGCTAAAAGTTAGGTAATTTAGTCATATGAACTCGTAGTAGAGGGAGCCCCCGTGTACCGTAGAATTTAGCATTCTACTGTGTAACCAGTGACGGAACCGGGAGGGGGGGGGGGGTCATAATTTATGCTTGTGTTCTTGGTCCATTTTTCTTAGGCATAAATGACTCCACAAGTGAGACCCAATTCCACATTTAGCTAAAGCGGTGCCCAAAAACCTTCTATTTCACTAGTCTCACCAATAACTAAAAGTTGGGTAATTTCGTCATACGAACTCGTAGTAGAGGGAGCCCCCGGGTACCGTAGAATTCAACATTCTACTGTGTAGCCAGTGACGGAACCGGGGGGGGGGGGGGTCATATGATCATTTTTTTGAAGAAAGTCAATATTTTTTATAAGAAGAACATGATCCCAATAATTAATATGGAAGAATTTATGCTTGTGTTCTTGGTATATTTTTCTTGGGCATAAATGACTCTACAAGTGGGACCCAGTTCCACATTTAGCTAAGACAGTGTCAAAAAACCTTCTATTTCACTTGTCTCGCCAATAACTAAAAGTTGGGTAATTTAGTCATATGAACTTGTAGTAGAGGGAGCCCCCGGGTATCATAGAATTTAGCATTTTACAGTGTAGCCAGTGACGGAACTGGGGGGGGCATATGGTTATTTTTTTAAAGGAAGTCAATATTTTTTACAAGAAGAACATGATCCCAATAATTAATATGGAAGATAACAAGAGATCTCGCGATCGTAGTAGGCGCAATTGACAAATTATTACTAATTTGTATCATTATCGTGTTGAGATTTTTTGTCAAGTATAATCTCTATAAATCTTTTTTCATTATTCCTATCCAAGAATTTATCTTCTTTTTTTTTTCATTATTACAATGTAGGTTGTTCATTCAATTGTTCAAGAGATGAACAATCATTTTTCAGAAGCAAGCTCCGAGTTACTTTTATGCATATCATACTTTGATCCAAGGGATTTGTTCTCTAAATTTAACAAAAATAAGTTACTCCATCTTGCTAAGCTTTATTAAAAAGACTTCTCATTAACTGATCGCATGATACTTGGGGATCAACTTGAAAATTACATTTATAATATGCGATGCAATAATCAATTTTTTAGGATCGAAGATTTAGGTTTAGGAAATCTTGCTAAGAAGCTGATTGAAACAAGAAGACATATGACTTTAACATTGGTATATCGATTGATCGAGTTGGCTTTGATTTTACCATTTGCGATTGTTACTATTGAAAGAGTATTCTCTACGATGAAAATTGTCAAAACTGGCTTGCGTAATAAAATGAGAGACGAGTGGATGAATGACAGTTAAATAATTTATATTGAGAAGGATATTTTTTTAACAATTAAAAACGAACAAATTTTGAAATTTTTTTAAACTATGCAAATTCGCAGGATACAGTTGCCTCATCTCAGTTATATGGTCATTTTTTTAAAGGAAGTCAATATTTTTTACAAGAAGAACATGATTCCCAATAATCAATATGGAAGATAACATGAGATCTCGCGGTCGTAGTTGTAACGACCCCAAAATTCGACCCACTTTATTCCCTTAAATCTTGTATTTAATAAACATTATTTTCATTACGTTCAAATTTCGGTCCGTTAATAAATCTTTCATCACCTAAATTGATCCATTATTTAATTCCAATATCATCAATTACCAAATTTTCGGTATAAATTTTTCTTTTTCTCAACTTAATCATTGTATTAAAACATTTGAATATTTAAAATCCTTACATTTCGATCATAGTCCCATGGATCGCAACCTTTACTTTTTCTTTCTCTCACTTGTATCATAAAGTTCGGCATTCAAATTTTAATACCATTCATATCCATACAAATATTCCTTGTATCATCATTCATAGATTAAACATATAATAATTTCTAGCGCAACCACTATCTTGAACAATTATAGTTCACATTTCAACTCTGTTCATCTGATCTGAATCCCACATATGTGTACATTCGAAAGATCAATATAACATTAGCAAAATAGAACAATAACAATCACTACCTTCTGTGATTATCCATCTCTATATCATTTGATATTTTTGAAATTTATATCTTTACCTGCAAAAATGTTTATTAAGCAAGTAATGAGCACAATGGCTCAGCAAGTTCAACAGTTATACTTCACGTAGCACATACCTTATCATACTTGGTGTGTGTCATACATCATGTGTTTGTGCTTCTACTATAGCAATATATCTCATATATATTCATATCGTTGCACAAAATACACATTGTGGTCATATTAATCACGTATCACGTAACACATAATTTGTATGCAGTTAAAACAAGAATTACATATCATAACATTCCAACATTTAACATAAAAGGAACTGAAGAACTTGCCTGTATGTCCAATTAATTAATTGATAGCTCAACCCTCTTTCTCGAACAACCTTTAAAGCTTAACTTTTTTCCTTTCATGCTTCTCCATACTTGGATGGCATCCTCTTGGCGGCTCATGGAGGTTGACGTGGTGGCGGGTGGTGTTGTTCATGGTGGAGGAAGATACAAGAACTACTTGTTGGTTTTATTTCTTTTTAGTTCTTGTTTTTTTTTTCCCCCCTTTTAAAGGCAAAAGGAATTAATTGCCTTTAAGTTTTAAAACAATTCCACCGACTCTCTCTCTTTCACGCCAATTTTCGGAAATTTTCGGACAATTCCCATGCGAAAAATAGAATTTTAATACATTACGTAACTATATCGTGTAATAAATATTTTATATAATGTATATAAAATATTTATTTTAATTCACTAAAAATCATAATTTAATTTATAAATAACATTAACACCCTTTTTGGGTACTTTACTTGACAAATTTTGTACACGCATAATGTCATGCATGTAATTTTATGAGAAAATTTTTACCTCAAAAAATCATCAAATAATTCACATAACATATAAAAATTATTTTTCGTAATTTTTCACTTCATTACTTGGACAACATGTTACATTAACACACACGTTTCTGAAATATTATTTTTCATAAAGGTCATAATAATTTCATTATACATAAATATAATTTTTAATAACTTAAAACATTCTTTTTTCTTATTTATTATTCCATTTCTTTAATATTTACAATAATTTCTTTATATATATAAATTATATATAACTTAATATTATATAATTTATATATTCACATTCTCCTTTCTTAAATAATTTCTTAATTTCCTCCAACCTTATTCCATTTAATCACCTTATATAAATTACATAATTATTCTTATATAATTTATATAATTATTATTTTCTTCATACCTTATTTTAATTTCCTTATATAATTTATTATTATATAATTTATATAATTACATTTCCTTCTCAATTAATTTCTAAACTTCTTCCAAAATTCTTGATAAAATCTAAAATCAATAATTACAATTTTATTAACTTCCTCATTCGCTTTTCATTTAAAATTGGATTAATTTAATTATTAATCCCTTAATTTCCATAATTAATAGCATTTATAATTATCAATTAAATATATCAATTAAATATGCACACTTATATATATACAAATGTATATATACACACACATCTAATTCACATATCTCACATTACCATTTAACATTATTTAAATAATAATTTTCGTATTTCTATAATAATTTTATTGTGCTTTTACAAGAAATTTCTCTTATTCTTCATAAATTGTTTTAAAACAATTTATTAAATTAACACAATTCGTCATAATCTCTATACAGATTTAATTTACTAATTAAATCTCATCATATACCTTAATCACATAAAATAATAATTAATTTGAACAATCTTGATAATTTAATCAATTAAATTCTCATTTGATATTATTAAAGAAATTCTGAAAATTCGGATCCTCACAGTAGTAGGCGCATTGGATAAATTATTACTAATTTTTATCATTATCGTGTTGAGATTTTTTGTGAGGTATAATCTCAATAAATCTTTTTTCATTATTCATATCCAAGAATTTATCTTATTTTTTCTTCATTATTACAATATAGGTTGTTCATTCAATTGTTCAAGAGATGAACAATTGTTTTTCATAAGGAAGCACATAGTTACTTTTATGCATATTATGTCTTGATCCAAGGGATTCGTTCTCTAAATTTAACAAAAATAAGTTACTCTGTCTTGCTAAGTTTTATCCAGAAGACTTCTCATTGACTAATCGCATGATAATTGGGGATCAACTTGAAAATTACATTTATGATATGCGATGTAATAATTAATTTTTTGGGATCGAAGATTTGGGTTTGGAAAATCTTGCTAAGAAACAGATTGAAACAAGAAGACATGACTTTTACATTGGTATATCGATTGATCGAGTTGACTTTGATTTTACCAGTTGCGACTACTACAGTTGAAAGAGTATTCTGTGCGATGAAAATTATCAAGACTGACTTGCGTAATAAAATGGGAGACGAGTGGATGAATGACAGTCTAATAATTTATATTGAAAAGGATATTTTTTCAATAATTGAAAACGAACAAATTTTAAAAAAATTTCAAACTATGCAGACTCGCAGGATACAGTTGTTTCCTCTCAGTCGTACTACCAAAAGAAGCACTTCAAGTATCAATAAATAAAATTTTTTTAGTGACATATTTTGATCCTCATCTAAAAGTGTTCTAGTTTCCCCATTGTTTCTCTGGCCTCGTTATTAGTAACAAACTTTGACTTGGGAGCATTAACTTGCTCTAAGCAATACAACCTTATTGTTTTTGTATTTTTAAGGTTCACTTCTAGCACCCAAAATTTTAAGGTTCAGTATTCGTTGCTTTGTACCCCAGGGAAGGCGTTTGGGTAAGTAGTCAATATACCTCTCTCACTTTGTGGGCAATGTTTTACTCGTAGAGATAGTAATGGTGTGGGGTGATTGCGGTTAGTAGGTGATCTAGAGCAATAGTTTTCAAACCACAATGGTGATTTGGAATTTTTAATAAATCAAGAGTAATTTTTTAAATTCTACTCTAAATTATTTGGAAATCCCAACTCTTTTTCGGAATTGCAAACATAGCCTTAAGTATAACTAGTTACTCACATAATGTGTTGTTCAGGCAAATTTCTACATATATTTAAAAAATCAACCTAAGTTCAATTTTTGAATTAATTGAAGAATTAACCGAGTTAACTCAATAGTGATTAATGCTATCTAATTGGGTTGACTCAATAGTGATTAATGTTATATTTCATAATTTTGTGGATTAATTATTCAAAATTTTAATTACTAATGATAGATGCAAATTTTTTTGCATCGGTAAAATATCTGTTTGTTCATTTTTCAAATTTTATGAGTGCATCTAATCAAAATCATATTTAGTCATAAGTTGTTGTGATTTTTCATAAAAATTAATTTAATACTCAACTTAATCGTGTTTATAATTATTTATTTTACAAGTCTCGTTAATGATTGATCTTTTATATGGTTTTGTGAACATATACACTAAAGCTTCTTCTTTTTTTTTGACACTACAGAATTTAATATTTGATACACTTTTATCCATAAAAATATGGTTATAATATTAAATGCAAGTTATGTAATTACTTTGAACTAAAAACCTATTTAACAAGTTAACACAAAAATTAGATAAACATATAACATATTGGATAAATTACATATTATAGTACTTTTTAGAAAGTAATTACAGAAAACATACATCTTAAAAGTATTTACAAAAAGAGTACTTTTTTAAAATATATTTATAAAATTAGTGCATTTTTATCCCTTAAATTTAGTTGGATGATTTTAAAATTCAAAATTTTAAAAATCAATTACACAAATCAATGCATCTCATCTCTCCTCCCCTTCTTTTTAGTAAATGATGGTCTTTCTCTCTCCTCCTTCTCTATCCTCTCGCTACTGCTTTCTCTCCTCCTCCTCCATCCTCTCGCTACTGCTTTCTCTCTCCTCCTTCCCTCTCCGCCGCCTGCCTCCCCTTCCCCCGCCTGCTGTATCCTCACGCCTCTTCCCCCCTCACCCTCCCCCTGCCCCACCTGCCCCCTCCAGCTTTCTCTCTCCTCCCCCTTCCCCCGCCTGCCACCTCTCCCTTCTCCCCACCCCCGCCTCCCTCCCCCCTCTCCCGCCTACCTCCTCCCTCCTCTGCCCGCCTCCCTCCTTAAGCTTTCTCTCTCCTCCCTCCTCCTTCATCCCTTTCGGTCATAATTTTTTTTTTAATATAGTAACTAATTTTTTTTATATTCCAGTTGGTAACCAAACCTTCATACGAAGGTAACCATTTTAGTTTTTGTGTGTAACAAAATAGTGATAAAAAAAATTCAATACAGTAAATATTTTTTTTATATTCCAGTTGGTATCCAAATCTTCATACAAAGGTAACCATTTTAGTCTTTGTGTGTAACCAAATAGTCATAAAAAAAATTTCAATACAGTAACCATTTTTGTTATATTCCAGTTGGTAACTAAACCTTCATACAAAGGTAAATCTAGGTAACCAAACACTGTTATGGAGGTAACCAAACACTAGTATGAAGGTAACCAATTCCTGAATGTGTAGTAACTAGTTTTGGTTACCTTTGTATTAAAGGTTGGTTACCTCTGTATTAAAGTTTGATTATCTTTGTATTAAAATTTGGTTACCTTTATATTAAAGTTTGGTTACATCTGTATTAAAGTTTGGTTACCTCTGTGTTGGGGTTTGTTTCGAGCATGCAATGGGGTAAATATTAGATAAATCAAAGGACAAATTACAGTTGCTTATTAGAATGATAGTTTTTTATTTTTATTTTGTATTGTGGATTTTGTTTTGGTAACTGCCGCATATATGACAGTTAATTATCCTTGATTTAAGGAATTCCTTATTTGTAGGAAACTGAATGATTTAATAAATTTATCTTGTTGTAGTTTTTTTGTAATTATTTTGTATGTGTTTTGTTTTTGTAATTACTTTCTAATTGTTGTATATTAATGTTAAGGACGCTAACATATTTGCATGATCTCCTATGCAGTACTCGCTACTAAAAAGTGATACATGGATAAGTAACACTAGAGGAGTTGGGCTGTGAGACAAAATTTAGTATCCAACCACACACTCAATAAATAGCATTTAGGATCCCGGAGAAACATCGCAAGCCCAAATGGATATAACATCATGGAAAATCACACAAGCCCAACTGATCCCATACTTCATTTTTATACCAAGTTGAGATATTAATCTTTGATTTTTGTAAACCCAAGCTACTGTGCATGACTTGAATATACGGTTTGATCGTATTGTTGGCATATTAAATTTGTATAAATATATACATAATTAACCTCACTAATTAATCAAAATAAGATACTTAACAAATTAATCAAAATAAGATACTTAATCCCATTAATTAATCACGATAAATCAATTACCCACTACTTGATCAAAGTAAAAAATAATTACCCCCATTAATTATTCAAAATAAAACAATTGGCTTCATTTTTATTATCAAAGGGTAAAATAGTAAAATAGCATAATTATAAAACACTATTAAATAAAATCAAAACTCAAACTAAAAACAGTTAAAAGTATTAGACAAATTGCGAGTAAAGTGAAATCACAGAAGCCCATGCCGCATGAACAACCTCAATTCTATGAACAGATCCAAATCTTGGTACATTTCTTCATCCTGTTACAATCGAATCAAAAGTGATCCTGATATACTTTTCCATCGGTTTCAAATTATATAATTATTATTAATTTTTAAAAATTAATTTAAAATATTTTTAAACTCAAAATTAATTGAGACGACTCAATAAAAATTATAAAATAATAAAACTTTCAATGAGTAATGTTTTTTAGATAGTTTACAATATTCATCATTATATTGATCGATTAAAGTTAAAAAAATCTATATCAATTTTAAGTTTAAATTTTTTTTAAATTAATTTTAAAAAACCAACAATAATAAATTAATTAAAAATAATATCAAAAACTACTTTCCCAAAGCAATATATATATATATATATATATATATATATATCCAACTAAAACCTCTCAAGTTATATAGTGATGAAATTGTGTATGTATATCTCCACTCAAACCGAAATGTGATTGGTAGATGAAATTGGTCGGCTTAATTGAATCACTTTTCTGTACTTTGTTTAAAGTTGTGGTCCTAACTATAGGTTAAACTGCATGGTGATACATATAATTACGCGAAAAGCTATCTATAAGAAAGTAGAAAGAAAGAATATTCTTGCACGACATAGCATGTATACATATAGATAAACTAACTAGGGCAATTTGAATATATGAATAACATAATAACTAATCTTTACACAGAAGGTCTTCGACCTGAGTTATATCCTTCAACTTATGATATTAATGATGTTGAGGAATCGTTTCTTGACAATAGCAAGATAGGTGAGTGTGTTTAAATTTAAGTTTAATATAATAAAATAAAAAAAAATAATGTGTATCAATCGGGAAAGATACTTCAGAATTTTGCGTTCCACGGTCTAGGGCAAATTAGGCTAATTTTTTTCCTGCTCTATTACCAAATAATTTCAAATGTATGATCTAATATCTCATATATGATCTTGAATAGTGTCGTATACTCTTATTCTATGATAAAGGTGTCGCCTTTGTATATATATATTTAATATGATTGAAATAAATTCTAAAATTAGATATATATTTTAATTTTTTAGAATTAATTTGCAAAATCTTAAATTCAAAATTAACAAAAAATTATTCAGTTTTAATTCAAACAATTATAATAATTTTAAATTACTATTAATTATCATATTTATTGTCTTTAAAACTTAAACAAAATCATATTAATTTTAAACTTAAATCAGGATTCCACAAATTTAGTATAATTTTTTTAATATATTTTTAATTTTGGAAGAGAATAGTTAGCTCGCTATTGACATAGAAAGTTTGTCAAGCCTTTTCATTATCTCTCTTTCTACTTAGAATATTAATTAATGCTACTATGGTGCATGCAGCTAGCTAGCTTTCCCTCTCTGTTAAGCTTTCTCAAAAGCGCTGGGCATATATTTATAATGGTAGAGAGAATATACAAAATGATTCTTATTTATTCTGAGAGGGACAGATCAAAAGAGACTCTAGTTTTTATAATGATAATTAACATGAACTATAGAATTCTACTACGTAACAAATTAAGGTAAGAAATGGTAAATTGATTGAAGCAACCAGACTACCAAAAGGCATGCCTAATGACACAGGTTTACGATAAGAAAATGGTGCGAGTTTAAAGGAAATATATGGGATAAATTACCCAAATTCATGTCGTTTATGGGACTTTGCTAACGATAATTTTGGTGTTTATTGGTCTAATTCATGAATTGGAAACCAATTCAAGAACATATATAGAGGATGAATATATTAGTGTAACTGCTCCTTTCATGTAACTAGGGAGAGCAAGAATTCAAATTTGTAACCACATTCGTATTGCATCCATAAAATTCGTATATTGTGGTGCGGTGCTGTACCTGTACATACATACAATGCAGTTTTTAAAATTAGTATTTGTACATACATGAATGCGAATGCGGATACAATTAAGGAATATCTACTCTTGCCAATCTCCAAACACAATGCCAAAAATTACACCACATGTATAACTTGTAAATTATTTTAGGTATCCAAAAATGTATATTAAGATGCTAACTATCTCGAATAATACATAATATGAACACTCCTACTTACTACCAAGTTAGGCAGCGTTTGCATTGGTTTACTTACTACCAAGTTAGGCAGCATTTGCATTGGTTTCATGGTTTGTAAATTAATTTATTGATTAATTACCATATAAACTATTGGAAAATCATTTCCTTACAATGTGTATATGATTTGAATTTGAATAACCTGAATGTTTTTGTTAAAATCTATTTTTGTGGCTTAAGAGGTAATGTCACATTTCCTAAATTTCTTATCGAATTTTACTAGTTGACTAAAGTTGTGTAATATTTTATTATATATGATATTGGTGATGAATTATCAAACTTATTTATTGTTGACCTTCTTTAACAACAGTTACAATTATATCATTGTATTTTTATTTATTATCTTGATGAATTTTGATAATTATTTATTTTTTAAAATTCTTATATTCGCATCCGTATAATATCTGCACATATTTAAATGCAAATGTGGATACTCCTTGTATTGGTACTGCATATCCGCACCGCACTCTTCCTTACATCTAAGTGATAACTAAGTTATGATTGTGTCAACTCCCTTCAATAAGGTGGGTCAAATGTTATTCCTGCGTTTCAAATTAAGTGAACTAGTTTGATTGGATAGTTTATGATGACGCAACGAAATATGGTTAAATTATAACGCTCAAATACAAATGTGATATTGTACGGACATGAACAGAATATAACCCTTGAATTTACGAGAAAAGTAATGAACTCACAAAGAGATCAAACAATAATAATCTCAATTCATCAAAACATAACTATTCAGAAATATTAAGAAACTTATTTATAGTCCTAAACTACTCAAAAGAAAATTAAAATAATGAAAATTAAAAAAAAAACAAGTTTAATTGAAGATAAAATTACTTTAAATAGATTTTTCGTACTTTAAACATTATACATCATGGCCGAAGGCGATGAGACTTGTAGGGCTCGTCTCTAGTTTCTATATGATATATTATAAGTCACATAACTCTTCCTGAATTAAAAGTTATGCTACTTTAAAAATATATCAACCTAAAAATTTATTCTAATTCCAATTCGTACTCGTCCACCGTATCATATAGATAGGGAACTAATATTTCTACAAGTATTTTTGGTATTTTCACATAGTCCTCTCCTACACAAGTATAAAATAGATCTCGCTTTTATGTGAGAGAAAATCATATGAAAATATAAAAAATACATGTAAAAATAGGGCTCCCCATACATATATTCTCATTATTCCCACCAAATAAATGAGCTTGATTTCCAACCAAATCCTCCACTTAGTATAGTGGGATGAACAAACGTACATTTATACATTTTTTAGGTCTCCTCAATGTAGTTATTACTGAATGCTTATCCTAACACAACTAAAATATTTTGTCATGATATTTGGTCGGGTTTGTGGTTGACAAGATGACTCAATTGATATTAAGTCTTATTTTGAATTCGGGTCAAACTCGAGTCATTACATAAGTAGAACACTCGTGGTGTAGTGGGTTTGGAACAAGGTTTGATTTTGGGTCGTTGGTTTGGAACTAAGATTGATTTTGGATTGTGACTATTGACACTATGATTGTTGATCCGACTTAACTACGATATCAAAGACTTAAATGAGAGAGATTATAACATCATGAAAGCGTGTAAATTATAAGGATTTTTGGATGAATATATATATATATATATATATATATATATATATATATATATATATATATATATATATATATAGTTGGACAAGATAATTCGACTAATCATACTCTTAATAACTTTTAGGTCTTATTCTGGGCTTGAGTTTGATTATTTGGTAAAATGAAGGCAGCACGCATATATTTGCGGAAGAATAATTAACCACGATGAATTCACAAAAATTAAGAAACATCTATTGCACCTTTACAAAAAGAATATGGCACTTTCTTGACATTAAACATGCAGTACAAATTTGTTGAGTGGGAAGGAGAGTGGAATCTTTGCCCATCCTTTTCTTTTCCCTCCTCCTTTTAACTTGTTTTGATTGAGAGGGTACATGCCCCTAGGCAAATCTTTCATGCACGATCTCCTTTCACATACAAAAATAAAGGAATCCCAAACAAAAAGAGAACAAAAGCAATTAAGTTGACACCATGATCTAGAGAGAGAGAGCGAGCTGGACAAAAGGGTTACACAGAAAGTGAATCCGAATGTTGAAGGATGGATCGAGCTAGGGTCACAAATTTTTGCATTAATTGTTTGTAATTTATTTACCTGCAAAAAGCAAAATAAAAATATTTAAATAAATCTTCTAAAACACATCCCTAAACTCATTAATTATGTCTGACTTTTGGCAAAGGAGATAATATTAAGAGATAAAAGAAAGGCAATGAATGAATAAAGTTCATACCATTTCCTCCAATGACCTTTCTCATGAAAGTTAAGAAAATAATAATCAGTGCAACCCCAGCTAATAATCCAAGGACAATCGCAAATGTCTTCTCAGCATCATTGTGAGAATTATCTGTAATGGAAAAGTTCGCTCAAAATATAAATAAAGGAGAATATACTAACTCTACGTACGTACTTTCGTCAAAATTAAAAGTAAAAAACTGAAAAAAGCTTCAAGATGATACTAATGAAATTGAGAGAACCAAGCCTCGTATAGTAGGTCAATGGTAAAATAATTTTAAGGATGACCATGAAGTCTTTGGAATCTAATCTTAACAAAATCAAGATTATTAAATTTCAACTTAACATAGTCAGCGATTTTGCATGAAAATATATGTACTAAAATTTATGAAACTGAAAAACTTCTTACCATGGTTTGATTTGGCATACACACGAGCTCCACTGGTTGAGTACCTAGCATAACACTTGCCCAAAAACATATCACCATAAACCGCACCACCACAATCACTTTTCAACCGTCCGATCGCCTCCGCTACACAATCTTGACACTTACCCGCACTCAAATCCTCTACACACTGAGCCAACCCTTGCACATCCCCGGACCCACCAACTCTGTACGGCCCACCGGCCCCACCCAAACTGGCCAACACCGCATCTCGACGGTTCATCAAATCCGTATCATACCCAATCGACGGCGCACATTTCCTCATTACCACACTCTTGTCCTGCACACCAATAAAGGTGGTGTTATCGTACTTGACCAAGCACCCTTCTAACTGTACAGCACCGCCAGACGTTTGCGTGCACACCTTCCCGAGTTGACTCACTGAGCGAGCTACACAGGTGGCGCAATCAGGCATTGCCAGGTCACCCCTGCATTGGTAGAGACCGTAGACTACGTCCTGTGAGCTTGACCCGGTGATGGTGAACTTGTTGTAGGACGAGTAGGTGGCTGAGTTGACCAGGGAGGTGAGGAGTGAGTTGAGGTTTGACTCGTATGGCGAGTTTGGTACGTATTTTAGCTGTGAGCAGCCGCCGTAGACGAAGGAGTCTGAAATGGAATGTGAAAGAATTATAAGAGAGGAGAGAGAGAAAAGGAATGTGAAGAGTGTCGCCATGGAGAGATTATGGGCTTTGGTATTAGGTCTCTAGATAGTGGGCATTCGTTTATATATTAACATGAAAAGTGAGTGAGACTTGAAACGGTATGGTTGTAGTTTATTTCCTTCATTTTAAAAAGGTGGAATCAAGCCAACAGCCATGCAAAAGAAGATCAATTATATGGTTTCCGGGATATTATTATCCAGAATATTGGAAATGCTTTAAAGAGTTGTGTTAAAAGTATTTTTTGGACCGAGTATTTATTAGCTCAATTGGGCTGTTTATAATGGGTCTCGCCCTAGACAGCTCATTAAGTCTTACGTGTTTACACTGGACTCTTAAGTTTATCAAAAATATGGACTCACTATTAATTTCCACATCCAATATTAATTTTTATATAATAATTAACTTTCTTAATAAGATCTCTATTACACGATTTCTACTAAGAATCGTGGTCCTATTGACTTTGTATAGCTAAATTATAAATACAATATAAGTAATAGATGTATACAAATAATATTTTAATTTATTAAATACTTGTCAACTCCATTGTTAGCCTACTTGAGACATATTTTTATATTTATATCAGATGTATCTCCTAGCGATTTAAGCCTTCAAATTTTTTTTGATAATTCTTTCTGTGCAAATATATACACGTTTAAGTTAATGGTTAAATGTGTGGACAAATTCAAATTTTAACAAATATATATATATATATATCATCAAATACTTGAGATGGTCAACTCTTTTTATAGTTAATTGTTATTGAATTAAAAAAATCGATGTCTTTAAATATTCTTGGACTCATTTTATAAACCTAATGGAAGCGGTTACGTGATTCAATCATTTGCCAACAAAATTCAAGGACACTAAAATAAAAAGGCTATATGATATATTGATGATATTCTTTAAAGAGTATATTATTATTATTATTATTATTATTATTATTATTATTATTTATAGCCTGTTCTTATCTTCTAATATGGCAGTAACTTCTTTTTATACATTTTTTACAGATCCAAGAGCTACATGCTCCAAGTAGCTATAGAACATGTGTAAGTAGCATACAATTTTTTGGTGCTTTTGAAACAAAAGTGCTTCTAATTAAGTTGAAGTGATTGTTGGAATAGAGTCGTTAATTTTAGTTTAATGGGTGATTAATTATATATATTTCCCTCGCAGCAGTATATTATTGCATATATATACATACTATACTTGAATTATTTTCACAAATTGTTTGGAATTGATCCTGTTCCAACATTGACCCAATTGATCAGGAAGGTAGACGCATTAATTTAATGAAGACTTAATGTAGTCTCCATTCCAACCAACAATGACATCTCTAATATACTTTCTCCTCCATTTCACAAATAGGGTTATATTTATGCTTAATAGTGGTGACATGGTAATTATGACAGAAAACTTGAGAATATTTGATCATTTTATATTTATATTTTTGCAAAAAACAAAATTATATTACTAAAATAAATTTGTAACTCCAAATATATGGATTATAGTCTACTAGAATTAGAAGTATAAATCCTTGCTGATAAAACTTTTAATAAAAGAAGATCTGTTTGGGATATGACTTATTGGACTTTGTATTTTAACTTTGGGCCATGAATTATTCCATGAGAGAATTGGGCTCGGTTATTTTTATCTCTCCCTAATGGGCTTATCTTTGGGTTGACCCATTCTGATATTCCTATCCATTGAACTGTTTGGATGAGTGGATAATAATGTCATGTTTTCACTCATAGAAGGGTGATGAGACTTCTGGCAATGCATGGATGAATATATACAAACAATCTCCCAAATAAATAAGGTAATATTTTCCTACATGTAAAACGAGAGCTATCAAATATCTTACATTCATTCCAACATATATTTTGGTTTTTCACTGTGACGTTAATTGTCTGTACTTATTCTCACGCCGGAGTATCCTTGGACGGCCCAAACCGTGACTATTCCGTGGGATGTTTAACGATTTGTTAATTGTATAAGTACCTTGTTGTCAAGTGATTTCAACAAGGAAAAGAATTTGGCGTCAATGAGATCCATAGCTGATAAAAATCCCTGCTTTTCCTACATAGGCAATCTAACTTCATATCTTTGTCCAATTGTTGAGGCATTTGTGTTATTTTATAATTTCATCAAATACCAAAAAATAATAATAATAATAATAATAATAATAAATAATAAATAATAAAAAACTCTCTTTATAACAAATAAGATTAATCTTGGGATATAATCTTAGCAAAATCAAGATTGTTAAAAAATTTGCTCAAATTATCAAAAAAAAATAAAAAAGAAATAAGATTAACAAATGTTTTATTTTTTTGGAACCGAGTTCAATTCTATGGCCAAAGAAAAAAAGTAGTCCTAAATTATGAATTCCAATTGGTCTTTCTGTTAATTAATATTATTGTTAATTAAGACTTGGCCCAATGGTCAAGGACACATCTGTTATTTCCTCGCTCTCTCTCTCTCTCTAAAACTACAAGACTGAAATGGACTGGACTTTTTCTTTCTTTCACTGCTATAATTTAAGAATGTAGTTCATGATGTTGCTCAGTTTTTCCCGGCAAATATCCAAAATTCATTTCTATACATTTCAAATTGAAAACTCCACTAAGAAAATAAAATTATTACATACTAGTGAGTCTGATTGAATTGAACCACTCGAGACTATTAATTGCCTAACAGCTTTGACTGCTCAACCCGATACCATCGATTCTCCTACCTAATTATCCCTACTTGTAAAGCTACTCTACCTAGCACTCACTACACATTGTCTTCTTTTTTCTAGACAGATAAGATAAACGAGAGTCTCTCCTTTTTAAAAAAGAGTCCCATTTGTGAAGATTTTTTTTTTATCCAAATGACATAAAACCTTTGAGAGCCTAACATGATGGTCTCGGAACACACACTCCTAAATCACCCATCTAACTACTATAATGCTTAAGACTATGGTTGCATTCTTCCCCTCATTCTTTTTTTTTCCCCTTTTCTTTTTTTAAATCAAAGTAATGGACTCAATATTGATGAAGATCAGTGTGCTTACCTCTACTAAAGTGTTGAATGCCAATAGCTGACTTGCTGTATAGGCAGGACTGTAATTCTGGACTTTTTGGAGTTAGTGATTCATTCCAAAGCCCAAAAATAGCCCATCATGAGTCATGACCTTGTTTTCTTATTTTTTGATCATCAAGAGAGTTTTTTTCCATATTTGTCTTCAGTCCAAACCTGTTGGACTGTAGATTTTATCTTTATATATTTATAAGAGTCGATGTTTGCCAAATAAGAGAAAAAAAGTAAAAGGCCCATTATTACTGGATCCCTGTTTATACAATAGGTGGGTACCTTAACATGCTCCTCATGATCGCTGGATTTGATTTGATTGTTTGTATAGATAATCATGTGATGAAGATAAATAAGTTAATGGTATATTTGAGTTCGGAATAATCTAAAATTTAAATTATAAAATGAAACCTCCCTCTCCCCGATGTAAATATCTACCACAATATAACGGGTTTTGATATGTATTGAGAAAGTTTTTAATTGAACTGAACTGAATTATAATTATGACGTATGTATAAGAAATAGAAAAAAATTAAAAATAATTTCACCCTATTCAATTTTATCGTCATAAATTTAAGAAATATAAATCATTTTCCCGATATAAGTGCTTGATTGAAAAAACAAATACTTTTTCCAGCCGAATTATTTGAAATTTTGCCACAATGTAATTATTTGGATCAAGCAAGCGAGTACAATCATCATTTTATATTATGATTCCCAAGCAACTCCTTTTGTCCATTAGTTCATATACCTTTCCTAAATGTGACCATCAATAACGACAACACATCGTTTTCTATAATGTTAGTCAAGTTAAATGCAGCCACAAATAAATAAGAAAGAGGCATTTTCTGCTTAATGAAAGGAATCTTCATAAAACCATGAGAAGACTATTCCTCGAGATTTTGTACAAGATCAGAACATATACATACACTTGCTGGAAAAGAACAATTTGCACTACTAATTTTCTTTTTTGAGAGACCCACTAATATTATTCAACAAAAATGTACATCTTTCTTCTAGAATTTGGAAGGAAAACATGAACAAACTTCCTGAAGAAATACATGGATCAAGTTTCAAACTTGGAAAAGAAATGCACAGCTTCAAAAGAAAGGTATAGTTTTACCACCAACATTCATCCTCAGCTGCATTCGAATTAAAGTTTCTAGAAAACAATACAACTCTTCCATTTTGTCGAAGATGCAGAGTCGGTTGCTTCAATCCTACAATCTTCTGGTCTAACCTTTGAATCGCAGTTTTTCTATGTACGAGCAGGATCTGATTTGCTTTGCTAGGCTATAGTGAAAGGCCCTACTCATGCTTCTCTGTAGATTCGAGACGGTTTACTAATCGATCCAAGGCTTCTTTCATCCACCCATGCTGGCAAACTTTTTTAGCTTCTGGGACACTCAGCTATAGGAAACAAGTTGCACATATGATCAGAATTGTTACATAACCCAAAAGCTAGAGAGAAATAATACAGCGAAGTTAATTCAGAATTCTAACTTACCCATATTCTTTGACGGATGTCTTTCTCTGGCCATAAATCCAGTTGCTCCTCAACACATAAAGGGAACATACGTCCTTCATGATAAGCTCCATTCCCATTGCTTCGGAAATTCCATCGACCCAACTCTTCCTGCCATAACACGTTTCATATACTAGTATAAGATTTCAACCATTCCCAAAAAATAGTAAATGTTTATATAACATGAAATTCACATGTTGTCGGTCTGTTATCTTCATGCCCGAGGGAAATGATGATGAATAATATAGATATTGCCTGTCGAATCAACCCAGCCCCCAAAAAAACACAAATAATCTTACTTAGTGCTGCTAAACATTCTTCTTGAAAAAGTATTACAAATGCAATCTAGCTCTGCATTGTTTCAACAAGTAATGTTTGTAAAGAACATGTCTTTATCTTTAGCAATAGTTCATGCTTCAATACTGTGTATGTGTATGTGTATGTGCCAAAAAAAAAAATTACATTGATATCAACAAAAGATCATCAAAGTTTAACATGCCAAATTGCTATATATCACTCAATATTTCATGATCAAATAAAAAAGAACAAAAATAAAGTATAGAGAAGAACTAACCTCCAGAATGCCTTTTACTCCAGCCTCTTCAACTGTCTCCCTCATAGCCGCATCCTTAATGGATTCATCCTTTTCCCAACCACCCTGGTAAAACAGTAGGATAATGTAAATGAAAGAATAGCAAATTTTGCAGTAAATTGGCACAAGTGAATCTCCATATGTTATATTCATATATCTAATGGCAGAAATCATCAAAATATAAACTAAGTACCTTTGGAAACAACATCCCTTTGCCTTTTCTCTGTGAGCTAATAACTAGAACTTCTATGTTTTCTCCATTCTCCACTCTATATGGTATACATCTGAACAAAAAAACAAAGACAAAAAATAAACATTAATAACCAAAAACATGGCAAAGATTAATAAAATTAACTTCCCAACTCTCATCTTCCACTATTTCAGAGACTAGTCCGAATTTACCAATTTACCTAACTGGAGATACAGAAAAATTACCCAAAATTAAAAATAACATAAAGATGGAGAACATGAATCATTATGGGGAAAAAACCCTATCGAAGATCTTCTAAATCCTTCAACAGTCCCACCAGGAAGACAATTTCTAAATCTTGAAAATTCACAAAAGAGTAGAAAAAAGAAAGAAATTGAGAGAGAAAGACAAACCCCACGACTTGGCGACCGCCTATATTGTTGTAACGCTGCAAATGCCTTCCATGGCGAGCAACCAAAACTACCATTTTATTTTTATTTCCTTTCAATTTCCAGTTCCTTGCCTAATCCAAAATTGAAATTTTCTTGGAAATTCTTCCAAACCTAATTACACAAACACCCTTTTGAGATATGATTCTATAGATTATGAAGACAGTTGGAAAAGATATTTTGCGGTTGTAAGAGAACTGATAGATAATAATAATGCACACCCCAAGCTCTTCTTATACAAACCAGAAAGTTTATTTATTTTTCTTATTTTCCCTTTTTACAGTTTTTGGAGTGATGAGAAACTCTTTTTTTATCTCGTAGCAGAAAACAAACATAGTTGGGGCCGGTGTGGGCCATAGACACGTGTATCTGACGCGACATGTTCAGATCACTTTTATCTTGTGTAGAGCTCTCTACCTTTGAGGATATACATACCCAGAAATATAAAAATAGAAGGGAGTTTATATCAATATGGTTAAAAATTTTGGATACTAGTAATTATTACCTCTATTTTAAAATTAAAAATATATTTAATTTTTAAAATTAATTTCTAAAACTTAAAATTTAAAGTATAACATAATATATAATAATTGTAAAAAAGAAGCACCACGTTCACTCAAACATTCTCATACGCCCTCATATTTTTAGGAAATTAATATTTTTATAAAAAAAATTGATATTTTCACATAAAAAAAATATTGTTATAGATCCACAACGATGGTTTTGACCGTCGCTATAGGTCTATAATGATAATTTACATATAAAAATATTAAAAAATTATGTAAAAATATCACTTCCTTATTTTTAAACTTCTTTTAGTAATATATAAAAATAATAACAAAATATACTTAAATCTAATAAACTTTTACTCTTACACCATTTTTTTCATCTTATATGGAGTTAGAATCAATTTAATATTATATTTTCATATTCAAAATTAATGTAATTTATTGGATGTTAAAAACATGTAATTATTAGTTTAAATTTTAAATTATTTTAATTTAAAAAAATCAATATTAATTTGATGGACCGCGATTCCCTCCATGCAAGAGGAGGAGGAAATATGAATACACCAAATTAAGCAGCTGAAGGAAGAGCATATATTAGTGACTTTCACAAAGCAATGGGAAAGGAAAGGAAAGGAGGAGGAATAAACCAAAGCTGTTAGCTGTTACCGCCCTCCTCCGCGTGTATAGAAGAAGAAGAAAGGACAAAGAGTTGCAGTTGGAAAGGGTGTAGAAACAGGAAAGGAGGTTCCAGCGGCTTGATACATACTTCCCTCCTTTTCCATTTGATTATGATAATCCCAAGTCATATTATCTAAGAAAAATTCCACTTAATATCAACTTTAAAATAAAATTATAAAGTATAATTTGATATTTAAATTAAATAAATAAAAATTGATATGCACTAATAAAAATTGTAGTAACCCTATAATATACCAATAACTAGCTTAGACATGTAGGTAGCACCTTTTTCAGTTATATTCTTATGGTGTGAGCGAGCGTGTGTCAAGTCTCCTCATTTCTTTGAAGACATAAATTACTTTTTATAATAAAAATATATATTTATTAGCATTAAAATATGAACTTTAATTAACATCATTTATGGCGTCAAGTCTTCTTATCTCTTCATCAACAGCCCTAGATTTGGCTATGTTATACAGCTAATACTTCCATTTTCCCCGGTAAATAATATGTTACAGTTAATAATATTTTTTTTAAATTTTTTTTAGACTTATTCATTTTTTAATTTATTTTTCTTACTCGTATATAAGATAAATGAGTGTGACTCATTTTATTTAAGTTAAATATAAAATAAAATAAAACCACACTCATTTATTTTATATGTAAATAAATAAAATAAATAAATATAAAAGCACTCTTCTTTTTAAGGTAAAACCACCCATTAAACTCCCTCACATCTGATCAGAATAAAGCATTTCATCACCTTCCAAAAACAACCAAACAAATCATTTCAATACCAAGAAAAAATCAAAAGGGAAAAGGAAAGGGAAATGGGAGGAGTTATTCTATATTTTTGGAGTGTAGTTACTGTTTGTTCCATCTTTTTATATGAAAATGAGTTTTATACGGGTCCCATCACGTATCAACTTTATATTTTTCGAAAAAGTGAGAGGGGAGAGGGGCAGAAACTGGGGCTGTGGGACTTTTTTTTTTTTGGTATGTTTTTAACAAAAACGACACTTGAGCTTGAGTTTGAGTAAGAAAAGACTATTTTGGATGTATGTATAAATATACCTTTCGTTTTAATTGATGTTTTAAAATAAAAATAGTGATTAAGAAATATAATTAATATTTTATTTAATTAATTAAGATAAATATAAAATCTCAATATTATTTTTTAAAATTTATAGACAAAGATAAACAAATTACTCTATGTATCCAAGTTTATTTGTCCTAATTTATTTTTTTTAGTTTGTCTAAATTTATTTGTCCTGTTTTTTTTTAATATTATTTTTGATCTTATTTTTTTAATAATGTTCTCATTTAACTTTAAATTTTTTTATTAAAAATAACATGACATATATTAAAAAAAATAACATTATTAATTTTGATATTAAAATTATAATTATACCATTTTTTTCTCTCTCTCCCCCTCTATTTTATTGTTCCAAAAAAGAGTCGAAAGATCAAATAAAACAGAAAGAAACAGATGGAGCCTTGATTACTCCATAGTCCATACGATTGGTAGAGATACGCCTGGAATTTTCCATTTTAAATGTCTTATAGCACGAATTTTAACACATTTAAAGATATATATATTGAATAAAATCGCATGAATAAATAAACACCACATCAGACTTTATAAAATTATGAGTAAGAATAATTCTCGTTCAAAAATTAAAAATACATTTATATTTATATTCATATTTTGGAAGTTACATTCACATTCATATCTTATTAAAATATTAAATATTTTAACTTATTTGAGAATTTGAGAATACAAGAAATAAGAAACTAACATTTACCTCACACATGGCTTATAAGTTAGCTAAACATTCGATTGTATTGATACAGATAACTTATAAAAGTTATGAAAAAATATAAATTTTTATTTAATTTAATGTTTTGAATTATCATTCTTATAATCATAACAAATAACTATATTTTTAACAGTTTAAATTTATTTATTTATTTATTTATTATTATTATAAAGCCATTAATACGCGTCAGTTCAATCAAATAGGATGATATCTCACTTGCCTACTTTGGTCATCGAGCTCTCTTGCCCACATATTTGAAAAGGGTCTCACACGTTAAAAATATCGCGTCAAATGGATGGACGAGAGAGAGAGATGCATTATGGAAATATCACTTTGTTTTGCGACGGTGTGAACTAAGGATCAGATTCTTTGTAATAATTTTTTTTATATATATTAAAATTTATAATAATAATTTTTAAAATTTATAATAATAATATATTTTATCATCGTAATTTTATATAAAAAAAAATTATGACGATAATATATATTACTATCATAAATTTTAAAACTCATCATTATAAAATTAGACACAAAAAAATATAAAAAATTAATTACAAAAATCTCATGCCGTGAACTAGATATATGACTCTATAAAGAAACCAACCCCCATAACTAATTTATAGGGTAACGTAGTTTTCATTTGTTTTTGTTTTTTTTAGTGATATTTTTATAAAATCTTTCATATATTTTGATGTGACAAGGGCTATCTTACGTTCACATGAGCCGACATTTGTACAAATATAAATAAATAAATAAATAAATAAATAAATAAATATATATAACATAATTTTCCGAGAAATGCTATGCGGAATGATAATTTGCAATGATTTATATAATGACCTTTGTTAAAAATGATGAGACCCACTATATAAATGATTGGTTCCATTATTTTTTATGAAGGTAAATGTATGAATAAATATATCGATAAATGTATATAGCAAAGCTCTAATTTCCCACTATGTATTCATTTGGTTCCGTAGAGCCGGTAAAGTTTGAATTTATTTCACTCTCTCCGCTAATTTAACATTCTTAGTACTTGTTAATTTAGCAAAATGGTGTGATCCAATGAATTTTATGTAGAATTTGACAAAAATATTTTCATAAGAAAAATTAACTAGTATTTTTTGTTAATTACATGATTTTAAAAGGTTGTTTGAAAAAATAAAAAATAAAAAAATAATGTGGTATGAATTTTTAAATTATTTAAGAAATAATTTTAATTTTCTTAGAATAATGTTCAAAATTTTTATTAAAAAAATTATTAAATATTTTTGAAACATAATTATAATGTACTTCACTTTTTTATATAAAAATGAGATTCACACATAATAAAATCTATGTAAAATCCCTCTTTATATAAAGGAGTGAAGTATATTTTAAGAATATATAATAATTTCTCCTTTATTTGGTAAACCGACTGTCTGGTTCACCTACTCAAGTGAGTGCAATCCAATCAAGTCATATCACTAGCCAAATCATTTATCTCCCGATCTATATTGGATTCTTTTAGGTGTCAATTATTAGGTCACCACAAAACACACACTTGAATTCGTTTTATATCGAAAAAACTCGAATCGTATCGGAGAGATTAGGGCGTGTTAGGGGGTAACTTATTTTAAAATAATTTTTAAATTAAAATTTAAAATAATTTATAAATTATTTTAAATAATAATTTATAAATAAAAGTGTTTAATATTATTTTAATTTATAAATTAAAATAAATTATGAAAGTGTTTGATTAAAATGACTTTATAAATTTAAATAAGATATAAAAATTATTAAAATAAAGATAAAATAATCTTTATATTTGGTCAAATTTATTTATTTTAAAATAATTTATAATTTTTTTTTAAGACGTCAGAATTTGTTACTTCTCACAAATGACTTATAAATCAAAAAACAAGTTGAGAAAAAAGTCAATCTCAAATACTTCAATAATAAAAAAGAATTTAAAAGTTGGTTTCACTTCACCAACTTATGACTTGTATAAAACCAAAATCTAAAGACTTGGAAATAAGTTGTTCTAGAATCCAAATATTTCAATTCAAGAACCAATTTATAAGTTATTGCCAAATATGCTGTCACTGAAAAAACAACCATAAAATCAAAATCTCGAGACTCAGAAAGAAGTTGTTCTACAATCCAAGTCTTTCAACCCAAGACTACCTTTAATGGATCCGTTTCATATGTGAAATTAGATTTTTGGTACATTATTCATATTTTCACACACAATATATTTCTAGATTATTTATTAGAACCATTTAATGACCTAAATTTAGTTATGCCATTTTGATGAGATCATCGGAACATCAGATAAGCTCAAGCACTTACAAAGTACCTCCAAGACGGGACTCAACAAAACTTGAACATACTTCTAGAGTATAACTCCAACTCTATACTGTTCTTGAATTAGACATATATTTTGACATGTAAGTTTATTTTTAAAAAGATGTCAACGATTTCTTTTAATGTTATTCGATTGAATCAAATTATGATACAACTTGAGTCCATTGACAAGTTCAAGAGTCTTACACGCTACTTGTAAAAGATCTTTGAGGGATATAGGTGTGGTAGAAGTTTTCTTTATGTTTAGTAGTTGTAGTCGCGATATGTTTCTTGAGTTTTGATTCCGACATTAATATGATGGGTTTTTTTCATGTGTAGTTGTTGTAAGTACAATATATCTTATTGAGAGTTTAAGAGACTTTACTTATTTTATATTTTTTGCACAAAAAAATTATAAATTTTAATACAAAAAAATTTAATACTACACTATATGTTTCAAAAAATTACATAAGCTAAAGCGATAACAATAGAGGGATTAAATTACTGAAAATAATAATAATTAATGTGATTAGATGTATTGGCATTCCCTGTTTATGACTGTATTTATAGATGTTATGTTCGTCCAAGACCAACTACAAGTAGAAGTTGTTATTAGAGTCTCTTTATAACTGCAATTCATTAATGATTGAGTCCTAGAATAACAAGCCGCCAAAATATACTGCAGTGGGCCGACCCCAACAGCGGACCCAACGTGCAATACGTATTAGACCGAACTGGATCCAGGTTTTTAATAAAAATAATTTGGGCCTGCAGCTGAATCGCACCGCAAATAATTTTATCCCAACAATTATATTTTAAGTTTTTTTATTTGTGATTTATTATAAACTTCAAGTAAAGTAAATTTGTCTTATAATAAAGTAACTCAAAAAAATTAAAGTCAAAATATCAGTGTTAACGCTCAAATTTCGTTTGTATGTTCAACCACCGGCTTGGACTGAGACCTGTACAAAAAGAACCACCAAAAGTATTTAACGGCTTGGGCCGCCGAGGGATAACTCTAGTGTGAGAGTAAATACAGACTTCAAGATGTGTTAACAATAGAGTCAGAAGTATTTAGTATGGTAGAATAAGATGTTTGTACCTCTATTGTTCACTGTGTATTTATAGTATTCATTATTACTTAACAGGATTCCAATTCCTAATAGGATTTGTGTAGTAGAATCCTTGTTGAAGAAGGTAACTGTCATGCTAATCAATGTTGAATATCTAACTCTTATGTCAATTAGTATTAGATATGGTAACTAGTTAGTATCTGAATTGATAAAAAAAAGTTATCACAAGCTTATCAGACTTAGGAGTCTTCTTGTGCGTGCACTAGACCTAATGGAATGCAGGGCCAAACCCAATATTGGCAGCCCATTTATGCAAGTAAAATATGCAGCACAACATTGTCCCCCACTCTTTCAGCTTATGAAATTGGTTGAAATAGTAGATAAGAGGCTTCGGAAATCCAAAGACTGTAACGTCGGAGGTGGGCGAGTTCTTTCGGGAGCCCGGAGGCGTAAAACCAAAGGAAAAACTCCTTCGAGAGCCCGGAGGCGTCAAACCGAAGGAAAAGCTTTTTCGGGAGTTCGGAGGCACCAGATCGAAGGGAAAGCTCATTCGAGAACTCGAATGCGTCAGACCAAAGAGAAGGCTTCTTTGGGAGCCCGAAGGCGTCAGAGAGAAGTAAAAACTCATTTAGGAGCCCGGAGGCGTTAGACAGAAGGGAAAGCTCATTCGGGAGCCTGAATGCATTAGACGAGAGGGAAAGCTCCTTTGGGAGCGCAAAGACATCAGACCGAAGGGAAAACTTTTTTGGGAGCTCAAATGTATTAAATAAAAGGGAAAGCTCATTTGGGAGCCCAAAGGCGTCAGACCAAAGGAAAATCGAAGAAAGTATGTTTTCTGATGACCGAAGAAATACTGTTTTCGAGAATCCGAAAAAAATATACTTCCGAGAGGACAAAAGCTCTTTTGGGATTCCAAGACAACTAACCCGAAGATCTGTCTTCAAGGTTTCAATGACTTCAGATCGAAGGGGAATCATAGTTAAAAGTTTAATTCTCTTTTCATTTGGACCGATTAAAGCAGAAAAGACAAGTAAGACTACAATTGCTGAACCCAGTACTATTGCATTTTATCCTGCGCTTGAAACGGTTCATGCGCTAGCTCTTGCTCCGACTCGCGGCCCATTCTTGTCCTCAAGGAAATTCCTCTTCTACTGACTTTCAATCTTTCTAATATCGGCCATAAAGAGCCTTTGCAACCGCTACCACTTTTGAGGTGATGACTTCGGCAGCATAAAGGATCTGGGGCAGGGAAAATAAAGGATGCCAAATGTGGGAACATTTCGAATCTCCAGCTTGCTGTAAAGAGTCAAAAACATGTCGACCGAGGGGTCTTATTTTATTGGTGCGGGGGCTCTTCAATTTGAGGTCTTCGAGTTCCCCTAGCGGATGATCCGAGAATAGGAACGTTCTTCTGAAGGGCTTGAGATTTGTTCTTCCTGATCCTCTTGAAGATTGACGTCAATTTTTTCTTGTAATCTTGTGTGCAACTTTTTGTGTACACAATTTTTTCAAACGCTTGATGATAAATATTATCTTCTTCTCATGATGAGTTCTGTGTCTTTTACATTGTATCTGTTTGTTAGCTTAACACTTATATTCCTTTGCCCCCTTAGCCTTATCTGATAGACTGAAGTTAAGGCTAAAGAACAAAAATTAAGCAACACATTAAAAAGAAAAAAAGAATGTGATAAAACAGAACTATCATATTTGTTAATATCGAAAAAATGACATAATCAATTAAAATAACCTCCAAAAAATATTTAGTACATATATGATTACTAATAATATCGCTGAATCGTACGCCATATAAGAGATATAGGCTTTTTGTTTGTGGTCTGAAGCTCTTCAACAATCATGTGGAGATCTTCTTAGGTGGGCACAGTTACAGTAGGCCTAGGGAATCCAAGGACTGCTCTTTGGTCTATTCGGCTGGTGTAGCTATTAATTCAGAATCGCTTTTGGTGAAGTTATCATCCTCTTGTCGCCGATCATCCCTAAAGTCTCTTCTATTATCATCTTTTTTCTCTGCTCCATTGCTTTTGGGGTCTCTTCTATGATGATAATCATCATCGAATCTCAAAGAACCCCGAAAGTTGGCTAAGGCCTCTTCCAAATCTATAAACTTATCAACCTTTTCATAGGCCTATGCTAGAGTTTGAGGAGCTTTAGATATGATTTCTTTAATCAAGCGACTGGAGTAATCTACATTTAATCCCATCATTAGAAATTGAATTACTTGGGTTGAATCTATAGTGGGGATCTCGGACACTGCATCTCTGAACCTTTTCGTGTACTGCCGAAGAGTTTTGTCGGGTCTCTATTTCACCTGAAGTAGCAATGTTGTCATCCTCACACGCCTCTTATTACTGTTGAAACGTTTATGGAATTGCTCCCGCAACTCTTCTTATGAATCAATGGAGCGTGGAGGAAGAGAGATCATCCACTCTTTTGCTGTCTTCTTCAGAACGGATATGAAAGGATGACACATTGTTGCTGCATCATGACCATGAAAGTGCATATCTTGCTCAAAAGAAAATGTATGATCATGCGGATCACCTGTTCTATCGTACATCTCCAAAATAGTGACTTTGAGGCTTATGTCGATCCTTTCCTTTTCGAGTTCCTTTGTGAATGGTGATATCCGTGGTTTCTTTGATCTGAAACACCTGTCAAAAGTCTTCTTTGGAGATGACTCTCCAGTATGGTTGCCCTCTCAAAACCTCCTATCTCGATCATCCCTATGTCGTCGTGTGGGAGCTCTGGACCATTTCCTTAGGTCCTTGGAGTGCACTGATTGGGAATTTACAATTATCCAATCATGATGGCAGTCACGACGTCGATTTGTGTGTTGATCATGGCGACCTGAGCGGGAGGCTGAGCCTCTCTGGCTCAACAAATCGTTTCTAGTCTTGGCTAGGTTTGCATATTATTTTTCAAGCTATTCTTGCTAGAGATCAAGAGCTTTCTTTTTATTAACCATCTCCTGAAGGTGACACTGGCTGTCAGCATTAATTGTGTGATGTGACTGTGAACGTGTAACTCTCTAGGAGTTGTTCTGGCTCTTCAGGGGTGGTGAGGTCGCTATGATTATTCTTTTGGTAGAAAAAAGATCGCTATTAAATATTAGAAAACCCTTCTTTTAGTACTGATGTTAACGCTCGAACACGTTCAACCACCGACTTGGACTGAGACTTGCACAAAAAGAACCATCAAAAGTACTTGATGACTTAGGCCGTAGGAGATATCTCCGGTGTGAGAGTAAGTATAAATTTTAAGATGTGTTAATAATGAAGACAGAAATATCAAATTTAGGTGTCTTCTTGTACGCATATTAAACTTAATAAACTACATAACTAAATTTAATATTAACAATTAATTTATATTAATAAAATGCGTAGCACTATAATCAATTTATTTGATCGTTTACATTTTTCAATTTACTCGACTCGAGCAAGTTTGAAAATGACTAAAATTAGATACCCGAGTCGCCTACAATTTCAGAAAATATTTATGTCCCTTCTTACGTTTCGTTTATATTTCTTAGGTCGGCATTTCCGGAGAAGTTTTTTTTTTTCCTTTTTTTTTTTTTGGATTTTGTGGGTGTCAAAAAGGATAACTGAAGAAGCCCGTCTATCCCTCATTTCTAGAAGGAAAAAAATACAATATGAACGAGTCGACAATCACATCCTTGCACTTGTACATAGCTCATTGGTCCGTGAGTCACGTCCAGCCGGTGACCGACATGACCGTCTTTGTTAGTGTTTGTTCCTTGCAAGTAGATATCGTCAACGACCGATATCTGCTCCTTTCAAGTTTAATTGTTTTAATTTATTTTAATTAATTAATTAATTTACTTATTATTTTATTCTTTTAATATTATTTTCATTTAAATTTATATAAATATCCATTAAAAATTACGTGACATATATTAAAAAGAATAATACAATAATTTTAACATTAAAAATACAATTATATTTTTCTTCTTTTCTTTTCTCTCCTCTATTTCACTATTTTAATAAAAAAATAAGAGATTAATTAAAACAAAATAATAATAATAATAATAATAATAGAATAAATAAGATGAATAATTTAAAGATAATTTTTTTTAATAAATATATATTTTTAAATTAGGATAAATAAATTTAATAGGAATAGTATTTTTAAAGCATTAATAATCTTGCCCTTAATGTGAAAAAATGAAATCCAAACAACCTACTTTATATATAACAAGTTTGACAGCATGTGTAAAACATGGACAGTGTGAAAGATTTTTTTTATAAATATTTTAATTTATTTTATTAGTATTATTTATTTTATTTTTTTAAATATTAATCATTATGTGTTGTTATTATTTTTATATGGTACAATTTAATATTTTTATTATAAATTAAAATATTTATTTTCTTAAATATTCTAATTTTATTAAAATATTTTAAAACAAATTATTGTAAATACTCCCTCTCCCTCTTTCTCTCTCTCTCTTTTATATATATATATATATATATATATTACAATATTATACATACGTGATACATATGTATATTATTATATATTATAAGTATAATTTTATTGATCCATAAATATTTAATTTATTGAAAAAAAAAATAAAATTGTGAATGACTCTTCAAAATAAGAGTTTTATGAGAGAGAAAAAAGTTTTAAAAAAACGACCATTCGACGTTATTAAAATTGAGTTAAGCTAAACTCGGTTGATTGACTCGTGGTCAACGAAGTTAACTCAAAATAATTAAATTTGAGATTATTTCTTAAATTATTATAATGAAATTGATTCAGAAGAATTAAATTTAAAATTATCTTTTATGTTATTATATATTAATATTGATTGATGGCAAATATAATTATTTAATTGAAAATTTCTGACTATACATTAACTTATTTCATTGGCTTTTTGACGATGAGCACAATGTCTTTATAATATGATGATGATACGTGGTTTGGACGTTTGGCTAACTTTAATTTTTCTAGTCAAGGTTCGGTACTCACTAAAACCATTTTTAATACTCTCTCTCTTGCGTCTATGGGGATTTGATATCCGCTTTGTTACTAATAAATTCATATAGTTAGATGAGTCTATAAATCATAACGCTTTAGTTTAAGTAACTTATTATATTCTTTATATATGTGTAAAAATATATCCAGTTATTTAGCAATATATATCCATAGAAAATATTAGATGTATCTACTGTTCTAGTAAATATATTTGAAATTGTTAAAATAATTATTCAATAAATAAACAGGTGGGAGAAAAAAATTTATATCAACCTGCTACCTAAGTTAACCAGTAGGATAGGAGGGGGAAAAAAATAATGCTAACCCACTACCTAAGTTAACGGATAGGATAGAAATAAAAAAAATTACATATAGCAAACACGTGAACGGTTTAAAAAAATAAAAAAATTATGCCTACCCGCTAACTAAGATAACGGGTTGGATAGGAATATAAAAATTAAAAAAAAATTACATATACAACTCGTTAACTAAGATGCCGGGTAGATACAAGAGTAAAAAAATAAAAAAATTATATACACAACACGCTAACTAAGATGTCGTATAGATACATGAATAAAAAAAATTAAAAAAATACATACACAATGAGACCGGCTCCTCCTCTCATTTAACGCAATAGTTCCAACAACATGATTTTTAAGGCCAATTTTCAACAAATCAAGAATATCACGAGTTGTGTATGTATTTTTTTTTAATTCCTGTATCTATCTGGCTATTTTAGTTAGCAAGTTGTGTACGTAATTTTTTTTATTCTTGTATCAACCCGACATTTTAGTTAACGGATTGTGTATGTAATTTTTTTTTTATTATTCATATCCAACCCTTTATCTTAGTTAGTGGGTTGGCATAAATTTTTTTTCCTCCCGTTTATTTGCTTGCTGTATGTAAATTTTATTTTATTTCTATCCTACCGTTAACTTAGGTAATGGGTTGACATTATTATTATTATTTTTCTTTTATTTTACCGGTTAACTTAGGTAGTAGATTGATATAAAAAAAATTCTTTTTCTTTCACCCGTTAACTTAAGTAGTGACTTGAGATTCTATTACATTTATTAAATTATTATTTCAACAATTTTAAATATAATTATTGAAATAATAGATATAATTAATATTTATTATGAATCATTTTATATATAGATATATCCAGTCATAACATGCTCAACACTACGGACAAATATTTTAATTTTTAAGTATATGAGACCACAATTTGAGACTTTAACATCATAATTTTTTTAACATTATTGGAGATCATAATATTATTCTAATATTTTTTTTTCAATAGAGAAGGACAAGACAAGACATCATAGTATGAACCATCAAAAAAAAAAAGAAGAAGAAGACATCATTGTACGGAAAAATGGTTGCAAGAATCAGTAGTTTAATTTGACTTTCCCGTTAATTAAAGCCGCATATGATATTAAAAAAATCAATATTTATATTTAAAAGATTGATTTGAATTTATTTTTTAATTAATTAAATAATTTAGTTAACTTGATAATGACTTATGTAATTCAATTGGGTTAATTTAGTAATAATAAATATTATATTTAATAATTACAATCAAGTTGATTCAATAATTATTAGTTGAATTAATTTTTTAATTATTAATAACAAGTGCAAAAAATTTAGTATTGATAAGATATCTATTATATATGTGTGTTTATTTTTTAAATTTTATAAATACATCTAATTATAATCACATTTATTATAAATTTTTATACAAATAAATATAATACTCAATTAAATTATCATATTAATTTTTTAATATATTTTTAAAATATATATTTTCAACTATATAAATGAGTCTATTATTATTACAATTCGTATATTATTGACTAACAAGTCAAGTGATAATCAAAGAGATAAGGTTACAGCAAGCTGAATTGATACTGTGGATTGTGATATATTGAGTAAAGACTACAACAACACTCTTTTAAGTGAAGAAGCTTGGAATAACAATAATTAAAGACTATATACCAATACCTATATTTAAAGGATTTACTGGAGCTCACATTTTAATCAATTGAAAATTTAACTGTGTTGACTTAATTATGGTTAATGTTATACTATTTAATTATAACCGAGTTGATTTAGTAGTGATTAACGTTATATTTAATTATTTATTATATTAATTATTTAAAATTTTAATTATCAATATTGGGAGTTGATTTAGTAGTGGTTAATGTTATATTTAATTATTTATTATATTAATTATTTAAAATTTTAATTACTAATATTGGGTGCAAAAATTTTCACATTGGTATATTCGTTTTTCATGATTCATAAATGTATTTAATCATAGAGTGTTGTAATTTTTTACGCAAACTAATTTAATACTCGACTTAATCGTGTTTTGTATATGGGTAAAAGGGTCCATTTGCATGCCTGTTTTTCTGTCTTGCATAAATATTATTGATATTATAAAATGCCAAAAAAGCAAACCTGTGGGCAAATAGACCAGAAAAAATAAGGATAGAGCAAAAAAGGATTGGAAATTGCGACGGTTTAATTCGAGCCTGAAACTACTTTGTATTCATATGGGCCTGTCCTCTGCCCTGTGGGATATGGTGGACTTTAAGAAAGCCTGTTTTGTTGATTAGTTGTTTTCTTGTTCAGCCTTCTAATGATCCTTTCATACCTGAATGGACATTTATGGATAATGGTGTACTTGGTCTTATTTGTAAAGCTACTTTGGTCCACCAAGTTCTGCTAATCTCACTAAAGTTGGGACCTATATTCAAAGCCCAAATTCACACACACCAAAACCTAAATGTATGTATGCCTTGCCTTCCCTACACGATGAATATCACTAGTCTACAAAGGCTGGTGATAAACTGGTGTCCTCTTAATCCACTTATTTTCATCCATGTTCCATAACTTGGCACAGAAAGATTCATAGTATATAGTGGCACCCCATTACCTATTTTTTTCTGGGTCCTTAACATTAATATACAACAATTAGAAAGTAATTACAAAAACAAAACACATACAAAATAATTACAAAAAGACTACAACAAGATAAATTTATTAAATCATTCAATTTACTACAAATAAGGAATTCCTTAAATCAAGGATAATTAACTGTCATATATGCGGCAGTTACCAAAACAAAATTCACAATACAAAAAAAAAAAAAAAAAAAACTATCATTCTAATAAGAGAGGTAATCAAACTTTAATATAGAGGTAACCAACCTTTAATATAAAGATAACCAAACTTTAATACAAAAATAATCAAACTTTAATACAGAGGTAACCAACCTTTAATATAATGGTAACCAAACTTTAATACAAAGATAATCAAACTTTAATACAGAGGTAACCAACCTTTAATACAAAGGTAACCAAAACTAGTTACTACACATTCAGGAATTGGTTACTTTTATACTAGTGTTTGGTTACCTCCATAACAGTGTTTGGTTACCTAGATTTACCTTCGTATGAAGGTTTAGTTACCAACTGGAATATAACAAAAATGGTTACTGTATTGAATTTTTTTTTATAACTATTTGGTTACACACAAAAATTAAAATGGTTACCTTTGTATGAAGATTTGGATACTAACTGGAATATAAAAAAAATGTTTACTGTATTGAATTTTTTTTTATCACTATTTGGTTACACACAAAAACTAAAATAGTTACCTTCGTATGAAGGTTTGGTTACCAACTGGAATATAAAAAAAATTAGTTACTGTATTAAAAAAAAAAATTATGACCGAAAGGGAGGAGTGAGGAGAGAGAAAGCTTGAGGAGGGGAAGGGGAAGGGGAAGGGAGGTGGGAGGAGGGAGGCGGGCGGGGGAGGGAGAAGGTAGGCGGGAGAGGGGGGAGGGAGGCGGGGGTGGGGAGAGGTGGCAGGCGGGGGAGGGGGCAGGCGGCAGGCGGGGGCGCAGCAGGCGGGGGAGGGAGGGGGAGGCGCATCAGGCGGGGGAGGCGGGGGAGACAGCAGTCGGGGGAAGGAGGAGAGAGAGAGTGGTAGCAGGAGGAGGGAGGAGGGAGGAGGGAGGGGGATGAGAGAGAAAGATCATCATCTGCTAAAAAGAGGGGAATGAGAGATGAAATGTATTGATTTGTGTAATTAATTTTTTAAATTTTGAATTTTAAAATCATCAAACTAAATTTAAGAGATAAGAATGCACTAATTTTATAAATATATTTTTAAAAAATACTCTTTTGTAAATATTTTTAAGATGTATGTTTTCTGTAATTACTTTTTAAAAAGTACTATAATATGTAATTTATCCTTTTTTTCTTCCTTTTCCCCCTTCTGGTTCTTATCATCACATTACACATTCCTGTACCATATACACGATTTGATTCACTAAGACCGCAAACGAGTCGAATCGATCCGAATTGTTCGGATTTGACTCGTAAGGTTAAATTCATACTCGAATTCGAACCATATTTGAAAAACTTTTCTCAGATTTGGCTCAACTCGAATTTTCATTACTTAAATTCGATTCGACTTGGATCGAATTATATTCAAATTACTCACATACTTCAAATTTAAACTCGAATTCGAGTTTTCACATAGTAACTAGTTTTATAATACATATAATTATTAATTGAATTTATTATTTTATTTAAATAAAAAAATATATAATTATAATTACACTTTAAATATATAAAATTATAATTACATAAAAAAATAATAACTAATTATTCAAATTTTGTTTAATTATATATATATATATATATATATATATATATATTATAAGAAAATGTATCGAGTATCTATTCGAATATGTATCAATTGATTATGTATCGGATCATGATTAAAAATTCGAGTAGTTTGAATCCTAAACGAGTCGAGTATAACCTTATTCAGATTTTACTCGTATTTTTATTCGAGCTATTTTTTGTGCTCAGATTTGGATCATATTATTAACGAATTCGAGTCTTACTCACATTTTTTCGAGTCGAATCTGAATCGAGTCCGAACTATTTTGTTCGATTTGCAACCTTATGTTTCACATAGAAACTTCCTAATGTCATATATCTATCTAGATAACTAAGAATTTTATAATATGTTCCTCAAAAAAACATGACCGCCCAATGAATGCTCTCTTGTAACTATCATCCACCAATGTAAATAGAAAAATATTAAAAGCCTGCCAATTTGGCACCAGATCCTGCTACCATAGGCCAGTGAATGGATAAATAGGACACTCAGTTGGGCCAAGTCTCTCACTTAGGGCATATCTTATCAACAAGTGGCCTTGACAGTTTGGGAAATGCCAAACATGAGCTCTTGTGGCTTTGCCTTATGTCCCCATAAACAAATACTACCTCCAAAAGTATGCACCACTGTGACTAGTGAATAATAAAAGACTAGACCACAATTGGTAGGGGGAAATATATTCTTTAGAAACCTATTCTTCAAATCTTTTTAAGTGGGAAATGCACATGGATGTACATTGTTCTCTATCTCTCCCAATATATATATGTATTAAAATTAAATTTGATACAAAGAGAGTGTATTTACAAGCGTTATAATGATCATAACTACTTATATTATGACTAATACAAGTAGTTCAGTAATAATAAAAACGACGTAACAAAATTTTAAGGACTCAAACTTAAATATCATTGCCGATCACTAATGGAGTTGGCAGTCAGCTCAAATCACCGGACTTGTGCAACTGACTCACAATGCCAAGTCTTCATAGAACAACAAACAAAAGAAAAACTAATTTTGAAGGCTAACAACCAAAAAAGACAATTTAAACTAAGACAACAAGAGAAAGAACTGCTGGTTCTTGTGAACCTTACAAAAACAATGAAGATAACACGAAATTATTTATGGATTATGGAATTAAGCATCAATTGGCCAGAGCCAAGTCCTTGTCATCTGAGAATTCCAGTCTACTGTCTCAATTTCACTCGATATCATCATCGTTGTCATCACCATTGCCTTAGCTGTAATATTAATTAGTTTCCTCAATGTTCTTGTCAGGGTTTATGAAAAAAATTGTAGCCAATTTTGATAAAAATAACACAAAATGCCAAGGCAGGATTAGTCGGTCGTGAATTTTTCTTCATTTAATGTAAATATATATTTAGTACGATTGATTAATATTAATATTGTGAATATCAGATCTAATTATGCATCAACAATTAATAATCTAATTTAAAAAATGTCATCATTTTCAAACTTAACCTTTCGTGATAGTCTTGCTGCAATAGTCTTTCTGGTTCTGAACAATTTTTACAGCTAAAAGAACACATGAACTGCTCATCAAAAAGCTTACGGACATAATATCATAATGTTAAAGACATTAAAAATATCTGATCAATGAAAGAACTGTCAGGTCCTATTACTCGTCGACACATGCAGTGTGACAGCAATAACGGGGTCCAAAAATTAACATAATATTTTATTTGTTTTTTAAAAAAATATACATTATTTGAGTGGCTAATTTCACCAAGTTTTAGCCAATCGTGCTTTGTTTAGCATCATATAAAACGTTACTAGCGGCCGGTCAACGTGCATAATAATATACTAGTTGTCGAAAAGATACCATGTCATTTTGTTGAGTTATGTTTTTTAAGACTACTAAAATTTTCATATGATCCATTAATATGTAACTTTTTAATCATAACTTTTGATTATTAAAGTTTAATATAAAAATATCAGAAAAAGTATGTCTAAAAATGCTATTAAAGCAAATGTTAATATTCATAGTAAAAGCTAGAGCTCACGACAAATACTTAATTCAACTAACTCTATAGAATTGCTTATTTTTTGGAATAAATATAAATGCGTAATATTCAAATATTACATCTATTTTAATAATTAAAAATAAGATATAACATTAAAATTTGTGTCGTACCTTATTTTTTAATAATTAAAATAAATATAATATTTAATTTTATATTTTAATATTATATATCTAGACTTGTTCTATTTTTTTGGACAAAGTAATGCTCCGTCCATTCTCCATATACGGAGGATTTGGCTTCATTTCATTATACATTTTTTTTAATTTTATCTAATACATTAATTATTGAAATAAAAATATAATCAACTGGAGTCAAATTCACATAAAGAGTACCGATTCTTAAAAATAAATTAAATTCTATATTTGTCAATAGTAATATAAAATGACATATGCCATAAAATATATCTTCATAACTTTTTTTATTATTGTCACTAAACTAATCACATAATAAATTTTGAAAACAAAGTACCTAACCTAGCTAGTTCGTTGGTGTGGCGCTATCTTAAAAATTGAGACTTTTATTTAACATTAAAGCACAAGTCTGGTTACGTATTATGAATTGTTTTTGTCAAATTATAATTATAAATTATATCGATATATAAGATTAGATATGATTATAAAAATGACTTATCATATTATATATCAGATAATTCTATCCACATAATATTTAAAAATAAAATTAAATACTACATCTATTTTAATAATTAAAAAATAGGACATGACACGAATTTCAATATCGTACCTCATTTTTTAATGATTAAAATAAATATAGTATTTGAATAATGTGAACTTATACTTATTCTTATATATCTCTTTAGAAGGGTTATCATTAATACTTGTTGACGTAACTAACAAAAAAAAAAATTTAATAAATAAATTCATAATATATATCATTTTCTTTGAAATATTTATTCATTAGTGAGTGAGAATCGTGAGTTTCTGAATCTCCAATCTAGATAGAATCGGAATTATATTGGCCAGCATGAATTTAGTGGCAATCAACATGCCGTAGAGCAAAAGTCGCGAGTATGAAAAACTTGTACTACTATTTCCGTTAACAAAAAGAGTTTTGTTTTAACGTTTATAGTCGATTTTATGAATTTTTAAATTTTAAGATTGATATAAATTTATTTAATTTGATTTAAATTTTTTAAAATTGTTTAAAATATATTCCTAAGGAAGGGCTATTTCTGTGCAATCTCTTTATGACTTGAAAATTTTCTTTGATAACGTACGAAATGTTATTTTGAAATTTACTTAAATCACTTCGATTTAAAATTTAGAAATTAACTTCAAAAAAATGAAGTCGATCTATTTTTATGAGAAAGGATTATAATACAGTGGTTTGACTTTGATATATGCGTATTGGTGGTGGTTGCGAAATTGAACTATATAAGGCCAGGTCTTTTTCTTTCTTTTTTTTCTTTAAATAAGCACACCAACCGCACAATTATTTTCTATTTTAAAATTTCCAAGTCTAAGCTATGACTTTCAGTAATTCACCTACTCCACATCTTTATTATTCGATTAATATATATATATATATATATATATATATATATATATATATATATATATATATATATATATATATATATTCAGATTCTTTTCTGGGGTGGTATCAATTTATAATTTTATATCAATATTCCATGAATGATAAAGGATCGATCTCAATCGGCCCCTTTTTTTATTAGTGGAACATAATGAAACATACTTTTTCGCCCTTATTTAATTCTAAACTGATAATTAGTTGCTATAAATCACTGGATGGACCCCGATGAATACCTAACCTTAGCAAAAGTGCCTCATCAGTTGTGAGCATTAAGCAAAGAGCAATATGATGATTTTGATGTTGTGACATTAATATTTGTTAATTTGTCCTAGTCATTATTAATTCATATTCTTTTTTAAGAAAATTTATTTCGAATAAGCTCAATTCTTTTGTACACAAAAGAAGGAAACTTCTCATAAAGTTAGAATTTAGTTATAATAACAATTTTTTGTAATTTAAATATTGGGCAGAGGTCGAAAATGAAGGAGAAATAATCTATCATTATCGACGGGAAACCTGTGGTCCATTTTCCACCAATTATCTGGTTTTTTTAAAATCATTTTTCATGTTTGTTTGGAATTATTGTAGTCTACAAAATATGAATCACATGAAGCATTTATGTACGTATGTATGTATATAGGAGGAGGATATGGCACTCGGTGACCACTATAATATAAATATAAATATAAAATCATAAAGTCTAGTTTATCTTTAAATAAAAGAGAGAACATAAGTTAGGTAAGGAGACGTAGCATAAGTTAGTAAAAGTAAACATTTTCAGCAAGATAAAATCTCGACCGTTCGTTCTGTGATGGACGCAGGGCTCACATCACATTGTATCAATTGTGTGACGGTAGCTACCATAGAAGTTGCATACTTTTCTAGATACCGCAGGGAGCAAAGTCAATAAGGAATTGCTTTCTTTGAATGTGCTAATTTAGCACAGTAATTTATTCTAACGTAGGAGACGGGGAGGAGACCGGATTGTACCCTTTAAATTTGGAGAAGTTATTAAATGATCTTGAAATTAAAGTTACTTAATGTCTTAAATTATTAATATATTATTATTTTAATATGTATAATGAATTTTTTTTTATTTTAAATATTTAAATGATAATATATAAATAATTTTGAGATATTATGTAATTATATATTAGAATTATAAAATAATTTCTTTAAAACTTGTCTTCATAATTTACTGTTAATATAATTTATAGCATTCATAATTTATTTTCAACATGATTCGAATTATTAATTTTTTTTTTAATAAAAATAAATTATATTAATAAATCAAGTGATCGTCAGTGTCAATAAGTAATTATTTAGTACTTTGGTAGGTGGCAGAACCTTCCTTTTTTTTTTTTTTTTTTCATTGTATGAATTTATATTTTTATAAGTAAAATAATATTTTCTAAGATTTTTTTTGCATGAGTGATGTATTCATTGAACTTGTGAAAATATATTTTTTTTTATATAAAATGGTAAGAATTTTGTTATTATACATAAGAATAAAATCGGTAAAAAAAAATTAAGAAATTTATAAGTCACTTAATTCAAGTTTTATGTCGCCCGTGTTAATATTTTTATATGTATTGATTTATTGAATAAAGTTTTTAATATTTATTTTTCGAACTACTTGTTCTAACGGTTTCAATCCTGTGGACATAAAGAGAAACTGCGAGGGTCCAAGAGAATCTTATCTCTCCCTCCCTCCTTCCCGGCCGCACACAAATGATCTCGTCCGAGTGGGAGTTTTAATTCGTTCAAAGTGGCCCAAATGATTCCGAAAGTCCAAACACTGCCTCTTGTCGTATACTTCTCCTCCTAGTCGACGGAAAAGACTCTATCAACCGACAATTACGGAATAAAAAGAAAATAATATACTCCATATGGTTATTAATTTTATGACAAATTTGAGGTGTAATTAAGCCGAAATCTTAAGTAATAAAATAATAAAATAATAAATGTCAGTTACTTATTTTCACTCATATTCTATATATTTATATTTATTGATATCTAATATTTTTATCATCATATATAATAATAACATTAGGACAAAAATAAATAATAGACTTTCTCCACCATACAACTACCGCCGAATGCATTGGTCTATTGTAACCCTATTTTTGCCTTGTCATGCTTTAATAAGCCTTTCTTTATCTTTATTATTTGAACTAAAATTTAGACTAAAACTAGATACAACCCCGCACGTTGTAGCGAGGTTATTTATTTTGTTAAAAAATATATATAATTAAAAATTGTTTAGATTAATCATCCGTCAATTTGAGATATTATTAAACCAGAATTATAGGATATAATTATGAGATATAATATCAATTTGAAATTGATGCAGTTTTAGGATATAATATCAGTTTAAATTTATATTTATGGGATAATGTTATATTGTTTTGTGTGATTAAGAAATTATAAAAATATTTTAAAAAAATTATGCGAGAAAAAATTCTGTAAATAAAGTTCAAAAGCCCAATTATAGGATAATATTACCTATTTTTTTGCTTGAGAATTATTTATAAAAAAATTAAAAATTCAAATTATTAGATAATCTCAGATATTTATGTGTCAGAGTTATCTGAAAAAATGAGATAATAAAACAATTCAAAAACTAAATTATTGGATAATATTAATTTGGAATTGCTGCAATTTAATATCAATTTAGATTTGTATGCATGACATATTTATGGGACAATGTTACATTATTATTTTTTTGTGACTATTGAATGTTAAGAAATTAAAAAACCAAAGATTATCTTTATAAAGAACAAAATTTAATTTTTGGATAATTTCAAATACCAAATTATTATATGGGATAACATTAAGAAAATTATTGTGTAAGAGTTATTTGCAATTATGAGATAATGTTATATTTATAATTTTTTAATTTCATACTCACACAAAAAAGTGAAAAAATTATAGGATAATATAATATTATATTTTTTGTGTGTGTGAGAATTAGATGTTAAGACATTAAAAAAAAATAATTAAAGATTATATATATAAAGAACAAATTTTAATTTTTGGATAATTTTAAATACTAAATTATTAGATGATTTTAGATTTTTATTTGTTTGTGTGAGAATATTCTGATTGAGTGTGGTAGAAAAATTATTTAGTTGTAATTAGTTTTAAATTATATTTTTTTATGAGAGTTATCTGAAATTATATAGGATAATATTTAAAAAATTATTGTGTGAGAGTTATCTGTAATTATAGGATAATGTTACATTTATAATTTTTTTAATTCCATACTCACACAAAAAGCAAAAAAATTTATATTTGTGTTGAATTATGGAATAATAATACATATTTTTTGTGTAAGAATTAGCTATAAAAAAAATTTAAAAATCAAATTTTTGGATAATTATATATTCTTTATGTATGAGACTTATATGTAATTAATTGATAATATTAAAAAAATAGAAAAATTCAAAAAATTACTGTGAGAGTAATATTTTTATGTGTGAGAGTTATGTGCAATTGTATAATATTTGTGATTATTTTCATATTTTTATAGGATAATATTAAAAAAATAGATTATTGGATAAATCTAATAATAAATTAATTGTAATAAATGTTAGTGAGAAGTTGAGTTAATTTTAGCGTGACATATGTTAGACTGTGATTAAAGTGTACTGCATTTTAATATATATAATAATAGATAATATATTACATAATTTAAATGTGGGAGTTATATGTAATTATGGGATAATATTAAAAAAAATAGTTTTAAATAAATTAAAAAAAATATTGTGAAAGTTATATTTTTATGTGTGAGAGTTATATGCAATTATATAATATTTGTGATTATTTTCATAATTTTATGGGATAATATTCAAAAAATAGATTATTAGATAAATATAATAATAAATTAATTGTAATAAATGTTAGTAGAAAGTTGAGTTAATGTGAGCATGACACATGTCAAGTTATGGTTAAATTGTACTGCGTTTTAATATATATAATAAATATGATAATTTTGTGATACAGACTTATCTGTATATTATGTAAGATTATAAATTCAAATTTATCGCTCGGTGAGAATCAATAAGAATAAAAATTAACTAAATTTATGTGAAAAAAGATAAATTTTCTTTAAGTACTCTCCTGATTTTCTTTAAAAAATTGAAAATATTATAACATTATATTTTAATTTTTTCATTTAAAAAAAAAAATGAATGGAGAGACCAAGAGAAAAGTGACGATAAATTTATAGCAAACTTATGTATGTGTTTAATTTATTAGGAAATTGAATTGAATATATGTGACTATGAATAGTTAAAAAAATATATAAAAAGGCTTCACCGAGATCTCCACCTACTCTTCCCAAAAAATTAGATGAATCGATACGGCTTATACCTAACTAATTTCCAAATTGTCAATTTTTCTAGGAGAGAGAAAAAGGTCCACTTATTGAATCCCTCGTCAACCGTAATCTGAAAAGAATATTATATAGAAAATTGATATTTTTATAAATTAATTTAATATTTTTATAAAGTTAAATAAGATTTATTTATAAAAATATTAAATTAATTTATAAAAATATTAATTCTTTATTATATATGATGTGTACCCCACAAAAAATAATATTAGGGTGATTTAATATTTACAAATGAATTGAGAGGTAAGTTATACTAATGTACTTTAGTCTCGTACGAGAGAAGAAAGTGTGAAATTTTCTATAACAAATTTTTATTATTTAATACATAGTGTGTATATATATATATATATATATATATATATATATATATATTCTTTATTTGATAATAAGAGTTGATAATAAAATTTGTTTTAAAAAATTTGAGTTGGAGAAGGAAGGCGGTTAAACTTTTGTTGCTGTGATGATCCTTAGGGGTAAAATAGTTATGTTTTTCAATAACTCAACTTGTTTATTATTATTATTATTACTGTAAATTATAAGTATACAACATATTAAAATATAACAGGCATGTTTATGAAAACAATATGTATTTAGGCATGTTTACTAGTTATACTTTGGGGATTGTATGTATATAATACAATTATACTCCCTTATATTTTACATAATTATATATGCTCTCAAAATTAGGAGAAAATCAATATCAAAATATAACAAGCTAAACCCTATGTCATTTTAGTTGGTCTCGAGTTAATTTAGCAGTTTAAATTTAGTGACTAGGTAACACAATTTTATTTTATTTTTTTGATTTTTTTTTCCTGATCATAAATTTTGATATTCTTAAAAATGATTCAACAGCTCAAAATTAAGTTTTTTTACAAAATTTTAGTATATATTTACTATTCATGATACAATATATTATTGATATATATCTGTTGACTCTTAATATTTTGCATTAACTTTTATGATTTGTCAACCTAATTAGTATAACCTATTTCATTCAACCTCCTACAATTCAATATAAACAGGACTACTTATATACTAAATTCAAACAAAAATCTTATAAATTTAATATGAATTAACAACATGCTCACTTGAATTAATTATATATATTGAGAAAAATATGATTTCACTATTTAAAGTCAGATTCATTAAAATTTGAAATGGGGTAAATACCAAAACAAACAAGCTTGTCATACCAGTGCTATCTTATCAGATAAAGACATACATATTGTCTTCAATCTATAATCACTGAATTGAAAATGACATATTATAATGATTTTATTTAAAATTAAATATTTAAAATTAAATAAATTATTATGATCTTAAAAATTGTCACTCAAATGTATCATATCTAGAACTTATCTTATTTATAAATTTATCCGTACTTTGCACGAATTATAAAACTTAAGAATGTTAAACAATTTGTGTTCGATACAGGCAATCTTTTTTATTATTAATTATTTGATTATTTTATAGTAATTTACTTTAGGTTTCTTATATTTTTATTTTCATTAATTAATTTTTATTTCTTGCAGTATTATATATGTAAACATTTATTTGTATTTTAGCTCTTTCTAGATACACATGCAAGTCATTACCTCATTATGTTTCAAAATACTATTTGAGATCGTAATTACCTTTACATGGATTAATAAATAATTAGATATGATATTGTTTTTGTATTCGAAAAAAGATATCATATGATATTTCACAATCTCATTTTATCGCTAAGAAGCTTCAATGAAGGGTGATTGCTACGTACGTCTATGTCGTTACCTGGTAAAATATGCCAGAACATGGAAAATCTTGATTGGATTCCGTTAATATAAGTTACCTACGCCTTCCCAAAAGGCATCCACCCCATTTGCCCTTTTTGTTTATGCCATAATTCTTTTTTATTTTTATTTTCTTAATCTAAATTACAGTTTTGTTATTATCTCAATTTTAACATTAAAGATATATTTTGACTCTTAAATATTAATTTAGAATATTTTAAATTTAAAATAAATACAAATTTATTAATATTAATATAAGTAAATACAATTATTATATATGAGAAATGATTCATTACAAGCACCGATTATGATATTATTTGATTAAACACGTCTATGATTGCCCGTATAAAAAATGGATAGTCTTGATTATTAAAAAAAGGTTTTGCCTATTACTAATGAAAGGAATAATTTTTTTTTAAACTCTAAATCATAGTTTTCAGATTCGGACTGGTCATCGAGTTTAAAAAAATACAGGTGAATAGATCATTGGTTCAACTAATAGTCGAACCGTTGTTGAACTAGTGATATCATAAATATATATATAAATATATTATTAATAATTAATAATTTTTTAAAACTATAGTGAAATTATGTTACAATATTACTAAAAATATTTAGTTTTAAAAATAAAAATATTTTTGTCTCAAGCAATATTAAAAAATACTTAACAACTAGTTCACTAGGTCAATTTAATTGATTTTATCGGTTGAACTACCGGTTCGACCGGTGATCAATCGATTTAATTTGGGTTTTGATCAAAACTGATTTATTAGGTCAAATCAAATTGGAGTGTGGATCGATTTTGATTTTAACCGATTCAATCGCCGGTCCAGCCTGAGTCTAAAAACCATGCTCTAAAACGTTCGACTTTTTATAGACAATTAAAGATATATTTATTTGAATAGTGTCATAACAAATATTTTATATGCATTACTTCTTATTATATATTAGCTAAAAAATATTATTAATTGTATATTTGATATTTACAAAATTTAAGTAAAATTATATTGATTTTAAAATTATTATTTTGCAACTGACATTAATATCGAAATATATATGTCTAATTTTAGAATCTAATATTTTTATATATCTAGCTAAGCAACAGGAAAGTAAAAATTGCCTTGAAAAGTCGCTGCAATAGTTTTGGAATTGTATAATATTATCAATACATAGAAAGGCACTATAAAAGCAACTCGTCCCCCTCTCTCTCTCTTCACGTCTCTGCGTACATAATTTTTCTCTGTTTTCCGAGGGAGAAAGAATTCGCTCGAAGGCTTTTCAATATGGCTTTGCTCTCAGATCTCATCAATCTCGACCTCTCTGACAAAACGGAGAAGATTATTGCCGAGTATATATGGTGAGCTTTTCTCTGATTAAAGTATTTTCCTTTTTATTGTTTCCAATTTGATGCTCTGTTTCTTTATGTTCTCTGTTTTTAATTAATGGGTCTGCTCTGTTTTTTTGATTTAATGATCTTTTCTGTTTGCTCTGTTTTTCTTTTTTTGCGAGGTGATCTGTTGTAATGGATTGCAGTGTTCATATTGTATGTTTTTTTTGGTTAATGGGTTTGTTCTGCTTCGAGTTATTCTGGGTTTTGTTGGTTTGATGTGATGTTCTTGCTAATATTGAAAAGTGATCTACTGTTCTGATAGAAAATGGGTGTTTCTCTTCCTTTTGATTAGCCATGAGGGTTCATGAGATCTCAAAAATTTCATTTTGAAGATATTATGTTACTTATCACATTTATGAACACCATATTGTATCTCACGTATTTCTTTCACGCAGATTCGGTTGTAATATTTTTTGTGAATAGATATTAAATCGGGGGTAAAAAAAATTAAATTTGGTGATGAAACTAATTATGTGCAAGATTTTGTGTATTTTTTAAATTATTATTATTATTATTATTATTATTTTTCAACCTTTTTGGTTGTGTTGGAGTATATATGTTAGTATGAATTCAATAAACCACTTCCAGAAGGGTATGCCTTTTTGTATGTTCCTGATGATTTATCAATCTAGCTAACCAGATCTTATTTATGTTTTTTCTTTTGAAAATCCCCCATCCTTTTTGGAACAATGTTTTCTCATGCCTCTTGTGTTAGGTAGGAGTCATTTCTCTTTATTGTTTCCATGCTGATTGTTGATATGATCCAAATAATAATTTTTTTTTGGATTCTGTTAAATAAGTTACTATACAATCCTGAATTGGCTGTTCTTCTTAGTCTTATGGAGCTTTAAGTAGTAATACTGATGTTGTCAGCAGAAATATACATTGGTTTCACTTTTTTTTTTCTCTTTCTTTCTTTCTCATTGTTTGTCATATTGAACTCAATTTTCTTGCAATATTGATTCTGTGAATAGGATTGGTGGTTCTGGCATGGACCTCAGAAGCAAAGCAAGGGTAATTATTTTTTCATTCTTAATTTATGATTTTAGCAGTGCTGTTTTGTGATTATTATTCATTCAACTTCACCGTCATTTAAGTGGTTTTGTTTTTGCTATATAGACCCTTTCTGGTCCCGTTAAGGGTCCCAGCAAGCTGCCCAAATGGAATTATGATGGTTCTAGCACAGGTCAAGCCCCAGGAGAAGATAGTGAAGTGATCCTATAGTAAGTTCTTGATCTGTTTATTTTCATCTTTTGCTCTTGTTTTTCTATTTTCTTTATATATGGTATTGGCTATTTATTTTCTTATTTCTTATGGTGATATGATGTTATGAAACAGTCCTCAAGCTATTTTTAAAGATCCATTCAGAAGGGGTAACCATATATTGGTAAGTTATTTGATGTTAACTTGTTATACAGTTTATTCACTTCATTTCATTTTTTTTATTTTATTTCTAGTGTACTTCCATCATTATATTTCCTAACCATATGTTGATCCCAACAATCTTTCTATCTTTTTCTTAATTGTATTAGGTCATGTGTGATACTTACACACCAGCCGGTGAGCCGATTCCAACAAACAAGAGGTTTGCTGCAGCCAAGATTTTCAGCCATCGTGATGTTGCTGCTGAAGTACCCTGGTATGGTATTGAGCAAGAGTACACCTTGTTGAAGAAGGAGGTTCAGTGGCCTCTTGGTTGGCCCACAGGAGGATTTCCAGGGCCTCAGGTGAAATATCTCATTTCTCAAGTCCAGCACTTATATTTTTATACTTTATTTTTTAAAATATGATTTCTATTCTTAATCTCTTAAATGTTTTTATTTGATATATCTTAACTAAATTACTGATAAGTGCCCTTTGCTCAAGTAAGAATCTTTAACGAATACATTGCATCTAAATCTTTTGTGTTATTGCATCAGGGGCCATACTACTGTGGTATTGGTGCCGACAAAGCCTTTGGGAGGGACATTGTTGATGCCCATTACAAGGCTTGTCTCTATGCTGGCATTAACATAAGTGGTATCAATGGAGAAGTGATGCCAGGCCAGGTATGATCAACCTTTTGGATGATCTCTTATTGTTCCTCCTTTTCTACTTAAAAAACTGTACTTTATAATTATTACCATCTAAATCCGCACACACCAAAAACAGAGAAAAGATGAAGGATTCTGTTGATACCCTTCAGTAGTAATGAAACTCAAATCATTCTTCTTGTTTATAGTGGGAATTTCAAGTTGGACCAGCTGTTGGTATCTCAGCAGGAGATGAGTTGTGGGTGGCTCGTTACATTCTGGAGGTAATCTATGTTGATAATGAGAAGTACAAAATTAATTTTTATTTTTATATTTAAAGGAACTTGTAAATTATTTTACAGAATTGATAGAACATGAATGTTTTTCTAACTTTTGTTGGTTAACAGAGGATTACTGAGATTGCTGGGGTGGTTGTTTCATTTGATCCCAAGCCTATCCCGGTTAGTTTTTTTGTTGCATCATTTTAAAACCTTTTTTTTTTTTCATAATTCATGGTTTCTTACTGAGCTGAATACTCTTACCTTGTTTTCAGGTTTTTTGTTTGCATATATTATTATTATTGTAATTGAAGTTTACTTCTGGCCCCATATTAAGAGATAGCAGAGCATTGCATAATTTTTGATTGCTGAACAAAAGTTTTTCATATTAGAATATCTTTTTTTTCCCCCTTTTTCTACAGGGTGATTGGAATGGAGCAGGTGCTCACACAAATTACAGGTAATGTATGGTAAAAGATTTCCTTGTTTAAATTGCACACTACGAATCTTCTTCGTGAAACCCCCCTCCCCCCCCCCCCCCCCCCACCCCTCCAATCCCCTGACTATCTTTTCGTGAAATTTTGAATGTGATTTCAGCACCAAATCCATGAGGAACGAGGGCGGCTTTGAGATCATCAAGAAGGCTATTGAAAAACTTGGTCTGAGGCACAAAGAACACATTGCTGCATATGGTGAAGGCAATGAACGCCGTCTCACTGGACGACATGAAACAGCTGATATTAACACATTCTTATGGGTAAATTTTTCCCTTTCAATATTTTTTGCTTTATACCTGAAGGTTATAGCTCTAGATTTTGGATGAATGTTTGATTAAGTGAAACTAATGGTCACTTCAAAGTGAAGGGTTACTTACTATAGAGGGTTTGATATAAGCCTTATGAACCACGTTATTTTATAGATTATTTTATCTAGAAAAAAAAATGAAAACCAACGTTTTTCAGTTTTCTTACTTTGTGTTTTTTTTTTCCCTCCTTATTAATTTCCTTGTTCCAACAGGGAGTTGCGAACCGAGGAGCATCCATTCGAGTGGGTAGAGACACGGAGAAAGAGGGCAAAGGATATTTCGAGGACAGGAGGCCTGCCTCAAATATGGATCCATACGTTGTCACCTCCATGATTGCCGAGACTACACTCCTGTGGAAGCCTTGAACGATCCCCAGTTATACTTCCAGTCGAATTGTTGGTACTTCTCAGTCAGACGTATCAAAGAGGAAAATAATTGTATTTCCAGACCAACCTTTCTAGTTTCCATTAGAGTAGCTTGTCTTTCATTATCTTGTGTTTGTTTTTGGGTTTGCATTTGTACCACTGCTGATAAGGCGGAGTTTATTGCTCAGAAATTTGTCACTGGTTTTAAAATCACGATGATTCTTATAAATTACAATATGAAAGGGCTTGGATTTATTAATCATCATCAGTATTTAGTAATCTTTTTCTTTCCGGATCACTTAGTTGATTCTGTACAATGGTTTGATGATTATTCATTGAATAAAACCAGGATCATTAAAGCATACTTGGGCCTCTTTGTGGGATTTTCAATTCCTAAAGCATGTAGGCAAAAAATTACTGGACAATGGATGAATGGATTTTTACAAGGCTGGATAATGACAGATCCCCACCTGCTAATTATACTTTAGGCCTTTTAACCTTTTGGTATGATTATTATATGTTGAGATATCTAAGTTCTTGTTTGTATTTAAAGTAAATCAGACAAGTGCAGTACTGTAGCACACTGGTGCATTGTAGCCTGAAATGCAAGGTTTCAAAATTAGTTAGCACTGTCTTCTTGTGAAAACACAAAAAGGAAAGCAGGAAATCTAAGAGCTTTAAAAGTATCATACCCCCCCTCCCAAAGTCAAATCCTTCGAGAGAAAATGTGTTAAGCACTGGAATAAAGCCAACAGTTGCTTATTTTTTCCTTCTTGCTTTTGTGCATACTGAAAATCATCAGTTTTAGCATGTGGGTTGGGTGGGTGGCAATAGATATTAGATAGTTCTGCTATAGACGCCATTTTTAATTGAGTATACACAATTACATGCTTAATAATTACCATGACTTCAGGACTATTTATGCAAAGTGTCTAGTGAACCTTTGAGGATATCTCATGTTTCTCGAAAATAAATATTTCGTGTTGAGAAAATTAAGGAACTACAATGCCATAACATCCTAGTCCAAAAAATGTATGCTAGTACTAAAAAAATTATATACGGACATAAAATTAGACACGAGTGTTTTACAATTTTATCTATTTGTATTTTTACCCTCAATTGAGGGTAAAAGTAAAAATATATGAAATTGTAAAATACTCGTGTTCAATTATCATGTCCGCATAGAAGAGCTCTAATAATTAATGTTGAGATACTTATTTGTTCTCCCAGAAGACGAGTGATTACTTTACGGGCATGCCACATTCTTACTGGAACACTCGGTTCTAACTGATGGTAAAATCAGCAAAAATCTTCTTCATTTGAACAAACGTTGACTTTATTTTGTACCATAACTTTCGCAGTCATCCTCTTGCCACTTTTGGCTGCTTATGCATATAGCCGCTATCGAAATTGTTTTCTTCCCTCATTGAATAATGTCCCAAGTGCACTATTTACCTCCAAAATCAAAAGGAGGGTTAGATTTTGAAAATGAATACCATCGTGGTCACAAACTTGGTCAGCTTTGTCATCAAAAGGATATATATATATATATATATATATATATATATAAAATCACATATACGGTTAGAAAAGATTATATTTCTTTTTTGAAACAGTATGAATCCATATCTACATTAGCATCTAAAATTTCCTTTAAAAATAATATGAATAAGAAATGAATTAATATCATTAGCGAAACAAAAATATCATTTTTTTGTGTGATAAACACGTAAATCACAACGTTCTGTAATTTATGTACTATTTAAAAGGCCACAAATTCTTTTTCTTTTAAATGAAATACAATTCCACTAACCCTGTGAACTAACTGTATGTAGAAATATCTTCAAATTAACTCTATTTTCAATTTATGTCTAAACTTATATAACTATCTCATATTTGCCTGCAGCTCCAAATGAAGATCAAGTATATATAGACAAGAAAAGGCAATACAAATGTTTTAATTTTTTCACCAATCTTGAATTACCAAAAACAAAAACTTGGTAGCTAACTATTTCTCTTTTTATAGAATTCTATATGGATTTAATGTTTATAGAATTATAAAATGATCAAATCCATTAATTATACAAAAGTACGGACCTGACCAAGATGAGCACATTAAGATGTCGTTACTCGGAATGACACTAAGCATGATTCCTCTTGTTGATGAATCCAAAATGGGTATCATCATGTTTGGCCCACAATTTAAATTGAGATTTATGATGTGTTGACGTTTGATTCTGTCCGATTGTCTTACTGGTCGTCTAGAAATAATATCTGTACAAAAATTCTAACAACTTGGGCCGTTGACGGACTCTTCCAGTATGAGTGTTAGTGACGATTTCAAGATAGGTCAACAATGGAGACTTGAGTATCTAGTATAGTAGAACAATGTATGTAATCCTTACCTCCACCTAGTCATGCACAAAAAACCTACGGCCTACAGACCGGCCTGGCCTGGCCTGAGCCCGGCTTGGTCAAAGCCCGGGCCGGGCCGGTCCGACCTACAGTCTTTGAACAGGCTACTATTTTGACCTAAAAGCCCGGCCTGACCTGGCCTACGAAAAAGCCTGGCCTAGCCCGACCTACGAAAAAGCCCGACCCAGTCTACGCGAAATTACACATCCATGAATATTGAAGATATATATTTTTTTGAAGATTGAAGATATATTTTTTGAAGATGTAATGAAGAGATAGTTTTTGAAGTTGGGAAGATACATTTTTTGAAAATTTGAATTTTGAAGATATTTTTAAAATATTTTGAAGCAAAATATTTATAACCGACTTACCGACTCATTATTTATTATTGATTAGTTACTCATTTTTAATTTTTTGTCAATACATTTAATTAATATAGTAGTTAGCTTATTTAATATTTATATTTCACATTAAAAAATAGTTGATTACATTTTTAAGCCTGGCCCGGCCCAAGGACTGGACTGGCCTGACCCGGCCTACAGGCCTGGCCCGGCCTGGCCTACAGGCCTAAAAAGGCCAGACTTTTTTCTAGAAGCCCGGCCTGGCCCGGCCTACAGGCCCAAAAGTCAAAGCCTGGTCCGGCCTGGTCAACGGCCAAAGCCTACCAGGCCCAGGCCAGGCCGGCCTAGGCCGGCCTACTGTGCATGTCTACCTCCACCATTGACCAGATATTTATAACACTTACTTAACACTTACCAGTCCTACTAAGAATGTCCATCGGAGAAGTAGTAATGGAATAGGTAAGTGGCTATCCTAAATCTCTTAATATACAAGACTCATACTCTAATTCGGATTAGATATAATAAGTCATTGCTATCCGAATGAATTTAGAAACTGTATCCAAGTCTATCGGACTTTAGAGTCCTCATGATAAACTGTCAAGTTGATGGTCCGTTGTGCCTAAAATAAGATAACTAGTATTTGAAAAAATGGAACAAACGTTTTGTATTGGCAATTCAATGTCATCATAGATATCTGTTTCTTCTTTCCCACCCAACAGGGAGTTGCGAACAGCTGAGCATCCATTCGAGTGGGGAGAGAAACAGAGAAGGAGGGCAAAGAGTATATGGATAGGAGGCCTGCTTCAAATATTGATCCGTATCTCGTCACCTCCATGATTGCAGAGACCACAGCCGTTTTGTGTGCTGCTGTTTCTCAGCCGGACATTTCGAAGAGGAAAATAATTCCGTTTCTGATCAACTGTCTTCTAGTTTCATTAATTTAGCTTGTCTTCGTTATTTTGTGTTGTTTCTGGGTTTGTCTTTGTACTTGTTAAATTAAATGAGAGCATCATTGAACATCTCCAGTAAAGGTTGAAGTTGTTAATGTTGGCATGCGTGAGCAGGTACGTAACAACAGTTGTGGAGTCGATGTGTAGTGAAATGATAAAGGCACCGTAAAAACCGGATTCGGTCGAGGTGAAGTTGGTATAATATTTTTTATTATATTAGGCATAGTGTCATTAAAAAAAAATGACAACTTATCAACTTAATATAATGAAAAACATTAAAAACTTAATTGGTGTTAATTTACAACTTCACCATAACTAAATCCGTAAAAACCTCTGAAGTCTGAACAGTAAACTTAAAAAACAAACTTTGCACATGGTGGAAAGCGTAAATGTTGTAGTAGCTTGGAAAAAGAAAATCGCGCACATAAGCACAAATAGGATAAGCTTTAAAGGACAAAAAGGCAAAATAATGGACCAAAGTCTTCTCTATTACACTTTGCATTCAACTTCTCCCAATCCGTGACAAAAAAATTACACCCTTCGTCCTCAAAAGAATTTTTTAGGTATATTATTTCACATAAATTATGAAAAATAGAGTAAATGGAAGAGAATAAAAAAAAAATCAATTTTATTCGTAGTAATTCTAAAAAATTATATAAAAGTGCCGAGTTTTTTTTTTCTTTTTATTTTTAGTGGACCTCAACAAATAATGTACTTGTCTTTTAACTTATATATCTTAGACCATTCCTTTGACCACAAAGAGAGTACTTATTTCATTAGTGTTACGTTTATATTGAAAGAATAAAATAGAGAAATAAATGTAAAATATTTCAAGTATATATTTGATTGTTGAAGTTGAGAGTGACTGGTCTGGTATAATATGATGATAAAATTATCATACATATTCATTATATTAGAATGAATTTTATTTCACCACCTCTCACGTGAAATAAAAATAAAAGGGATGAAATAAATTTTCATTCCATTAAAATAATTTATCTTTCAAAATGATAATCAAATACACTATTTTTTATTACATTATTTCTTCTATTCTATTCTTTCAGTCCAGATCTAGCATAGTTGTTGCCGGATATAATTTTGTCCTTAGTATTGTCGCTGAAAATATAATTTTTGATGCTAATTATGGGTTCTTAGTTTGATTCAACACAGTCCGATTGCCTCAACTCATGTAATTTTATTACAGATGGCCGTTACAAATTTTAAATGCCGGGAATAGTGAAAAAATAATTTACTCCCTTGACCTCCAAAAGAATGATCAAAAGTATATTTTGCATTTAAATTAAAAAAATATATATAATATGATGAGTTTTTCTTTTTTATGTACTAATAGACTTTACTAAATGACATATTTATTTTTTATTTTATGTACTTGTTGTCATCCTTCCGAGAATAGACTTTTTTGTACCTTAGGCCACGACTAGTGGGGATTAAAGAGATTGAACATATATATCAAATGGAGAAAAACTTGTTATAAATTCAGTTGAAAATAATAAATTTAAATTATATTAAAATACAATCACGAGAGTATGTTATTCAAGGAATTCTAATTAGATTACAAAACAATTTAAATTCAGACACACCCTAAAATAACAAATAAAGAATTCATATCTTAATTTATCTCAAAAAAGGAGAGCTCAGATTCGCGTTGTTTTCGTCATTATAGATAAGACGAGCGTGAAGACCCAAATCTTCACTTGAAGCACACAGAATGCTTCTTCACTGCTCAAACATTGCACCAGCCGGGTAATTGAACCCGGGTCTGTACCGTGGCAGGGTACTATTCTACCACTAGACCACTGGTGCTTGATGCTCCTGTGTTCTGGTTCTGCCTAGTTGTCTGACATCACAATATTTCATTTTTACAGCAGTACATTATGGAAATAAATATAATTATATACAACTACAAGTCTACAACTACAAACACTGAAAACATTTATATTATGACAAATGTTAGGAACTGGTGGCCCAACCCCGACCATGTAACTCGACCTTTGTAGGAATGGGCCCGAACTCAACTGCGTAGGTGTATTTTTGTTGTTGTTAATTTAAGTAGAATTTAACACTCTTATTTTTAATAAGAACGAATCTTAAGATGTCATGTACTCAAGTTTAATGTGTAGGAGCTCTTGTTTGATGTGATTTCATGCATGGGTTATATACTTAACTAATTGGTACCACCATTATGGTATGTACTTCCATGCATGAAACGAGGCCTAAGCCTAGCATGAGCACGTGGTGATGTTTGAATTCCTCACATGCCCGAAGAAGATGTATATGCCCGAGCCATAATGTCCGAACTTGACTAGCCGGCACACGAAGCATAATGCCCGACCCCACTTCTTGGTGCCAGAACTCACTGGATGATGCCCGAGCCCACGGTGAGGCCATAGCTCAATGTGACACCAAAGCTTAATGCATGAGACATTTCATAATTGTACACACACTCGGAAATTAGTTTTGACGAAAATAAATTCTCATCGATCAATATATATTTAATTATATTGAGACTTCTCATAAACTAGCCGTATTCGCGAATAATGCGAATAAGAGACCTAAAAATTACTATAAATTAGGATAGAACTCTAATATATATTTTGTACACACATAATCTCATAATCCTAAAACCTCTTATTTTTGTTATTCACTGACTTTAATCTCATAATTCTAATTTTTTTTTTTCTATTCATTGACTTTACCATTCGGGGTGAATTCAGAGAAAACAATGGTAGAGTCGACTGCGAAATATAGCTTCATCAACAAATATGTTGATCTTTGGTATGAATGAACATCAATTTTATCTTTGTATTTGTATTAATTTACAAACTATGTTATCGTATACAGTCACAACAAAGAATCAACATATTTTTTGTTGAAATAATTAGAAGAACTATTTTTCATGTAGTCTTTGTCTCTATCAAAATTTAGTTCAAAATCACACCATTGCGCAAACTAAAAAACCAAAAGAAAAAAAATTAAATAAAAAAATATAAGAAATTCATAAAGTACTCATTGTCAAAGATGAAAAATTTTCAAATCAATATTTCATTGGAACTACAAATGCATGCTAATCGACGAATATATTCAGTCAATTAGTTTAGCACACGATTTCACAAACCTTAATTCGAAATTATCTATGCATGCAACGACTAAAACTAAAACTAATATTCTTGAAACTAGTTCTTTTTCTTTAGTTTATCATCTACTTATGAGTCCCATTCTTTAAAACCACTACTTATAGCATCAAGATTTATCTTCTGTTGCCGTGGTTTCTCCTTCTTGTCTGCATCTTGTTGATAAAATAGAATTAGGGCTTTCGATCTTGTTGGTTTCGCCATCTTTTTCATCTTTTTCATTCTCATTGATGAGGAGATAGAGTTCCAACCCCACAAATTCTGCAGGTGATTGCGTGAATCCTGGTTCAACAATGAAGTCCGATTCTGCTGTTAACATTTTCGCCATATTGATAACGCTAGCTACCTCTCTTTCTCTTTCTTTTTCTTTTCCTGATCAATAGTAGTTGTAGTATATTGCTAGACCAAATAGACGACAGATATTTATAGCTTAATTTTTCTTTTTCTTTTTTTATTTGCTTTGCTTGATTCCGAATTAATTTAAAAGACCAATTTTGAGATTTTCAGAATCCAAAAATACGTACTAAAATTTTGGCTATCTAAAAAAAAAATACAATGAATCAAGGCTATTATACTCAAATGTTCTATGAATTGTATTAATTTTAAATTTAAAAATTTCTCATATCGACTTTTAAAAGTAAACTTGATCTTATATTTTGTAAAGTTTTATTGCTGGTTATGCTCGTATCCAAGCCTCTTGGATGCGAGTTTTATTTTTATGAGAAATAATTTTTTTAGTCTTTAATATGAAAAAAATAATAATATTCAAAAATAAGAAAATGGTTGTGTAAGGAATATGTATAATATGCAGATATTTTTTGACTTGCATGCACGAGTAAAAGATTTACATATACATTTAGAAAGATAACGTGAATTGAAAGGACATGCAGGATGCATAAGACCAAGCTATATACATAGATCAAATTGCCGTTTAATTTGATGTATTGTTTCAATTTGATCGAAAATGAAAAAGTATTGGCAAAGTCTTAAATGTTTCAGTCATTTTTGATACATTTTTTGTTTTGTTTTTGATTTATCATAAGTTAATTTTGATAGTTTGGATTGCTTACGATACATATCATAGCTTTCGTTATGGATATCCTATTCTATTAGGAAATGGGTTCAAGTGCAAAACTCGAGGCCTAAATCCGTCTAGCATCCGGGCTTTGGCCCATATGTTCACTACTTGCTGGGTATTCGGAACCAACAATTAGTAACAGATAAAAGTTAGGCTTAAGAACCCAACGGTCCATTATTGGACTGGACGGACCCCTTGAGGCCCGAAATGGCAGAGGAGGGCCCACTGGCAGGACAATTTATGACAGACAATGGGATGGGCACCGTTCCTCACTTCCTCTCATATGGGATAGTTTTCCACTACATGATGGGAAGTGCCTATGAGAAGGAGAAAGAAAGAAGAACCCAAGGGAGACGCTCCATTTGCACACGCACTACACACGATTAATATTGATTGATATTCTAGTTTTTCTTCTCATTCATACACACGTCGGAAGCGTTTCACGATGGGGCAACCTAGTCTATCATCATGAGAACGTGGTTTGTGGGGGAAACGTAAAACGGAGCACCAATGACCCAACCTGAGAGATAGAGCATCATCATATCTAATCCAAAATAAAAGAGCAATTTATTAAAAAATATTCTATGTTTTTTTTGTTACTTAATTGAATATGATTACCTTAAAATTAGTCATTTTACAAATAGATCTAAATTTTGGAACCAATAGCTTAAATTCTTTTAATAAAATTAGCTCATCCCCTTAATAAATAAGACAATCACTTGTATATTTTTACTTTTAAAAGTCTTTTTACTCGTTTGTTTTAAAATTGAACTAAAATTCTTTCTCCATTTATATTTTGGATTAACGGAGGAGTATATATTGTGCGATTGTAGCTGATCTAAAAATAGTGAAAGTTACGTTTCATTAATTTGAACTGGAAAGTAGTGAATCCAGCCTTGCAACAACGCAAGCTTCCAGATGATCAAGATTTAAGTTCCTTTTTTCTTAAGTAGCTAGTTGGTCACGACTCATGAGGATGACAACCACCTTTAGTCTTGAGTTAGGGTTTCATGCTCTCTCTGTTAAGACATTAACTTGTATGAAGCACCATCAGCAATCATGACTTATTCCATCATTTTCCAAATCAGATACATTTCTTCTTTAATATTCATTCTAAAATTGAAAGTAATATGAAGTTATAACGTTCATGTCCTTATTTATATTATAGATTGTTTGAGTACTATCATCATGATAGTATAATTTTATTTTTTTTAAACTTGTTTTATTTATTTATTTTTTTGGGAGCGTTTCTCGACTGCTAACGCAGTGTGAAGTTTTGTTTTATGTGCAATTTGTTTTACAACAGATTGGAACGGATAAAATGTGGAGTTCATATTTTATTTATTTAATTTATTTTTTTTGACGAAAATTAGGTTAGCTGATGTGATGGCCGCATGCTTTGGGCTACGCCCACCATATGTATCCGCGTTTCATAGCTGGAATTTTTATTTCCCTCGGTAAGATTTTCGTATCCAATTCCCCACCAGCAAAACACATCTATGAGACACGGACAAAATAAAGATGGTGTCCACTGGTACATGGGCTGCCATGATAGAGGCTCAAATTATTTGGGACCATTTTCATAAATTATTATTTTTTATTTCCTACGGCCATTTTGTTTCCTTCTATTAAGTTTTATTTTTCTTTCAAAAAGGTTTTCAAAGAACACATTTTGTTATATTTTTTCCCTGTAATAATTTTTATGCTACGTTTAGATTTATAGAATAAAATAGAGAAATGAATAAAATAATTTTTTTTGTATTTAATGATATTTTGGAGGTTAAATCATTCTAATCCATCCCCGTGAAATCCATGTGGAATGTGATAGAATAAAATTTATTATAATGGAATAGATACATGTGATAAATTTATTATTATATTACACCATCCACCACCACTAATAATCAAACATATATTTGAAATACTTTAAAATTATTTTATTATTTCTTTCATTTTATTCATTCATTCCAAACGCAACACTAGTTTTTGAAGTTTAATATCTTTAAAATAGTTGAAAATATTTGTTACAAGTATCACGTGATAACAAAGTTTTGCCCCAGAATTCAAGAAAAAAAAAGATTGGACTTTATGATATAATAGACAATAAAATCTAATAGATACTTTTAAGGTTAAGATGTGTTTCAAATAATCATATATGACTGTGTAATATTCTCAACATTAATAATCACTAACAAACTTGTGTCATATGTAAAGCTTAACATTTTTTTAAAAAAGAAAATCAAAGCCTCTCATTTTAAGAGTAGGTATACATTTATATTGTTGGGTTTATGGGATCTAAACCCATGAAATTATTTTAATTAAATTAGGAGTTTTATTTGATCAGCAAGTTAATACTTGGTCACGCGAGTAGCGTAGTTGGGAAAGTTATTTTTCAATTGATACATCCGTGTGGGGCAGAAATCTTTTTGAATTTGGAATGACTTTTAAAGTCATTCAGACTTATTATGGTAATAACCATGCATGTTATGTGATGCATGTATGCGATTCCCTGAACTGAAAAGGAATTCAGCCGCTAGTGAATGGGAAACCTACATGGAATTGGTAGCCTTCTATATATATATATATATATATATATATATATATATATATATATAGAGGATTGTTTTGTGGCGTGACCAGAACATGCAACAAAAGCTATAGTCATTGTGAGGGATTTCGGACGAAGGAATAAAAAGTCGGTGAGTACGGTAAGAAGTTTCTTTCGGCAGAAACAATAAGTAGAGTTTGTGCTACAGTTTTCGTGAAGGTTTTTTTATGGGTCTCATCATTTTATTTTTGGTAATTAATTATTTGGAAATTTTAATTAATTTCGAAGATTTTGGATAATGTAGTCATTTTAATTTTTATTTAAATGAAGCTATTCTTGCACTCTCTTAATTATTGTGATATTTTGAGTTTTTGTTATTAAAATTTGAAAGAATTATTTATATTCACATTTAATTATAGTAAAAAATTTGGAGCTCGTTTTCACCTCTTAATTTTAAAGGATTTTTTTTATGTAAAATTTGATAAAATTTTATTATTTTTTTAACATAATTTATTATTTAATTTATTAAAAACAGTTCTAATCCGAGGTGTTTTTCTAATATACATATATATTTTAGATCGAGCAGCAGGGTTTGAAAGTGATCACAGCCAAATTAAACTTTTGCTTTTTGGTCTCGGCTGAATTCCTCTTTTTCTCAGTTTTCAACGTACCCTTTATTGTTTAATTTAATTTGTTTGCTTGCTTTTTCCCACGAATTAATATAAGATAGCTCCCAAGCGGCTTTTGTACTTGATAATGCCCACTCAGTCAATTTAGCATATCTGTATATAATACTTGACTTGGACCCTCTACCTGCTATATATGCGAAGCTCAATAATTGCATTACCCTAGCATAATTAAAGAATAATATATCATGATTCATAAACTACCAAACAGTACTCAAGCTTGGGGAGAGGGGGAGAGGGGAAGAGGGAGAAATTAACCATTTTTACAAATTGATTTTTATATGAAGTATTCGAGTACTATGGATTAAAAAGTAGGAGAAAAAAAGAGATTTTTTTATTATCTTTTGTAATATACATGTAATCAAATGTTTAAATCGGTCGTAATATATAATTTTAACATATTATTAAATGACTAAACTCAAAATACTAAGATTATACTAAGATTTTAAGTTAAAGATCATTATTTAGTACGTGGACCTAAGAAGTTTCTTTATATATATATGGTAATAATTTATAGTAAATAGTTATTATGAATAATATTTTAATAAATTTATCTCTAATCGTTTAATGTGAGATTTAATTCTCAAAAAATATTATGTATTAATTTGTATAAATAATTTTTTACTAATAAAATTTAACATTATTAATTATTATGATAATTTGATTATTTAAAATTTAAACTCTATATTGTAATATAATTTGATTTAATTAATATAAATTATGTTACAAATAAATACATTAAATCTATTTAAATTTAACTAAAGTTGAGGTATTTAAGACATTTATCTATATTTCTACTAAGAGTAATGACATATAATTTTTTTTCCTCATACAATTACTCTTAATAGTGATAAATATACTTTTTGAACATTAAATTACTGATATATATAGTCCTTGGCTCCATGGCTTTAAAATTTGGACCGGATCGACGGTCCGACCGGTAAAAATTAAAATCGGTTTACACTCCGGTTCGATTGGACTCAGAAAATTAGTTTTGACGTGATCCGGTCAAAACTCGGTTGACCAACCGTTAGACCAATAAAATTGACCCAGTGAATTAATTTTAAAATATGTTTTAATATGTTTTTGGTACAAAAGTATCTTTATTTTTAAAATTAGATATTTTTAATAATATTGTAATATAATTTTACTATAATTTAGCTTATAAAAAATTAGATTTTTAAAAATTTATTAATTATTAATAATATTTTTTTTTATATATTTATGACATTATTGATTTAATAATAATTCAACCATTGAATGAACTAAAGACTTATTTATCCGACATTTTATTAATTGGATGATCGATCCGGACCTAAAAATCTTGCTTGGTTCTCATGGTCGGTTGATTTTTGATTGTTTTCAAGGAGGGGGCATGAAATGAATTAATTTGTAATCACTATTCGACTAGCTAAAAGTAAAATGTCAAGACTTCTTCACGAGATATTACCCAAACCCTATTGCCTTTCTATTTACGGGGAAGGCTTAGCTCTCCCTGGCTAGTTACTAGTTAGTCGTTTTCACTACTCTCAATTGATAATAATATAAAATAGTTCAATATTATTATTTTAATTTTATTATCATGCACGTTTTTCATGATTACTTTCAATTATGACTAAATATCAGCTTATTATTTTTGGGCACAAAAATGAAATAAAAATATATTTTTAATGTTATAAATAAGATTATTTTCGTGGAATAAATATAATATAATTTATTTTTCTTCTTGTTTTCTATTGAAAATGGTCACCTCACTTTTCCCCCATCCATCACAACTCATCTATATTGAAGTTGACTCGTCTTTTTACGTGTCGCCATAAAGGTTTCAACACTTGGTAAACCCTAATTCTTTATTCCGAGAAGAATTGACACTTAGCTACACCGAAGTTCATTAGATATTTTCTTTAAGTCCGAACATGAAAATCTCAATTAAATTATTTCACGCAACTTGGTCTTATAATCCTACGCGTGTGCGTATATGTATATATAATACCCCCTCTGCCTTACAATAATTTTTTTATATTAATTTTTGTGATAAAATTAATTATTTTTAAAATTAACAAATAAATATATATATTTAATTTTTTAAAAAAAATAAATATTGAGATTAATATTAAATTGTATATAATTTATAATATTTATAGAATTTTTACATATATATAAAAGAATAATAAGACATGTTACTTTAAAAAATAGTCAATTTGACAAAAAAAAAATTAATTTAAAATTTTTATTCTGAGACAAAGGAATATATAACATGAGTAGAAACGCCATCTTTATTGCTATTTGTTTGATTATTAAATTATTTCAACATTTGTTTATTTTTAAATTATTTCAACATTTATTAAATTATTTCACCATTTGTTTGTTTTTTTAAAAAAAAATAATTAATTTTTTGCCCTTTATTTAATTACTTTTTATAATAAATTAATTAAAATTTTCAAATGCCAGTTCTAACTCTATATATTCATTTAATCTATAAATACGTAAACTTTACATATTTTGTAGAATTTTTAATACGTGACAAGGAAAATTAACAACTATCTAAAAAAAGGTTAATTATGATTTGGACTATAATATATTTTTAAGTATTATGAGAAGATTTTTAAGATTATAATATTTAATTTATTAAAAATATATATATATTAATCAAATTAATAATGCTTATAAAATTCGTTATTTTTTTTTCATTAAGTCAACTTTTCTAATGAATAAATCTAGATGGAAAAGACATGATCATTATTAAATGAGGAACCATCTAGACACGTTCAAAGGTTAAATGCCCTTTGTTTTACGCTTACGTAGAAAATCATGTAATAATTATGTACAGATCAGGAACATCTGGGTGCTGACATATAGCATAAGAGTCCGAAGAAGCTGTCCTCCAGATGGCATGCATCTAACAAATATTATACCCCACCCTTACATGTGAACAGCATCTTACGTTACCAAGTCTAATTATATAAACAGGTATTTTGGTGTTAAGAATATTGTAAAGCCTTTGTCGTTTACTTTTTATTTATTTATTGTTTTTATCTTTATTTTTTTTTATTTTTTTTCTTAAATTATATTTATTTACAAAAAAAATATAAATTAAATTATTTATATTAATTTAACATTATTTTAATCTATTTTATCTTATGATGGGTGATTAATAATCCTTTAAATAATCTTATAGACTTTTTTTTAATTATTCCTAAGACTATTTATGTGGAATTATATAATCTCATAAAAAAATTAGAATTAATAATCCCCCTCATTTTAAATTATTAAATGGTTTTATGAGACTAATAGTTTAACATTAAGTCATTAAAAGATTAAATTGTGTAAAATAATATTAAATTAAATTAAATAGTTCAAGCTAAACATATATTTTACAAATAAATATAGCCTTATTCTCTTATCTCTTTTATATTAATTCACACATATAATATATGTAGTAGTAACTAGTATATATAAAAACTGTTGATCTGAAGTTGGATGATATATGTATAGAACTTTTGATCTGAAGTTGGATGAGTTGAGTCGTTCATCATTATTCCTTATATAAGTAATCGAAAAGGTTTGTTAATCTTGTTTTAAGAATAAAGTTTAATCATCAAAGACGGTTAACATCAGTCACTAGAGAAGATTTTAATTACTGATGCATGGCCATTGTCCTACAAGAAAAAAGAAGATTAAGACAACGTACCTTGTTCTTTTACTTTAGGCAATCATAATCTCGTAGTTATCCTCGCTACTTGAGCTATCATTCAAATTGTTTATAGACAAAACGGGCCATTCATTTTTGAGATAACCTAACATATATATAGAGTTTTTGTGCTACAAATACTTCCTCAAATATTAAATTTAGATTTATTATTTTTTTTTGTTTGAAATTTATAACTAAACATAATTTTTTTATTTAAGAAGATTATTTATTAGATAAATAATGTTTTTAATTTGGAGTGGATAAAATTAATGGCAAAGTTTCATACTCCATAATATTATGCAGTCACGAAATTGATTCAATTATCAATATATTAATAAGAGAAAAAAATATAATTAAATCTTCAAATTGTGTAACACGTTAATTTTTGTCATATCGATCCCTAATTTTTCTGCGCTATATTTTTGATTGTACACGCAGTGAGTGTGCTTGCTTGAAACACCAAGTAACATCATAGTTTCTTTTTACAATAGTGGGTATAAAGGTTGCAAAACTGTTACATAGCATTAATAATGTATAAATATTACCAACTGCAACACCAGGGCCCTATTTTGATAGGTACAAACTTCTACTTTTGTCCTGAAGTACATCTTTCTTCACATCATATATTCAGATAGACAATATTCTCCCCTGCTGCTCATTCCCATTATACAGAGTACTAGTATACATTTGTTTTTTTTTTGGCTATGTGAAATATATTTATCTATACCTAATGAAGTAGTCAACTAAGCACTTTGGCACATTTGAGCTACCCTAATTTGCTACAATCAGCTTTACCAAAACCCACTCTTCGATTACTAAGATCAAATTCCACCCAAAGATTTTGCTGATGAAAATTACCAATGATATTACTTGGGACCCCTAGCAATTCCGACTGTCCGATGCCGAAGCAATGGACCCCACCCCCCACATCTTCTAAAATCCTCCCATTCTCGATCAAAACCTCCACACCCTTGTCAAATTCAAATACCATGTCCCCTATCAACCGTCCGATCTCCTTCGCGTCCCCGCCGAAACACATGTCCAATGTGTTTTCGTAAACGTATCCCTTCTTCATTTTTGGCCCTGCTAACCTCACAATCTCCTCCTTCACCTTTGAGTAAGCCTCGCTCACCAAAAACGTGTACTCCGTGCCGGAATCGATCATCGTCTGTCCGGAGCCACCGGCGTTAGGCCGGAACACCGACGGGGGTATGTTCAATTTTTTCCCGCCAATTCTTATGCCCACCATTCCTAGGGTGTATGCTAGGGGGTCAAGATTAGGCATGCGTTGACTTTGAGGAAAAGTCAAAATGTTCACGTAATGAAATGTATTTGATTTTGGGTTTTGGCCCAGGTAAAATACTCCTGTAGGCATTACCTTGGCCAGCTTTTGGCGAATCGGCACGCAATAAGAAAATTTGCCAACCTTAGCTTGCAAGGGAAATGAGAACCGTCCGAGGTTCATTCCCAAAATACCCTCGGCCTCGGCTGAAGCCGTGGCACATCCAAGGATCAAAGGAGGGGTACTTTGGGAAGGAGAAAATGTCAACTTCTCCCTTACCAAATTACCCTCAGCATACGTACCATCCGCGTAGAAGTAAGAGTAGCGGCAGTGACGGTTTTGGTCGCATGAAGTGGGAAGAGTATAATCGGGAATTGCGGGCTTACAAATTGGGTGGTTACAGGGGAGGATAGAGAAGGATGAGGAGAGAGAAGGGTCAAACGACGTCGTCGGAGGGGGCTTCTTATGGCACTGAATCCATGACAGCTGGCTGCCGGTATCCAACACCATCTGTTGGGTCTGTGGTGGGGTCCCAATCGGGAGAGAGACGATCAGGGCCATTGAATATTTGAAAGTTGATCTGATATCATAGTTTAGTAGCGAATTAGTTGAGCTTCTGTTGTGGGTCGTTCTGTTTCTGTGCTGCGACGGTGAGATTAGAGAGGATGAGTGAGGAGAGAGAGGGAGAGATTTGAGAGGGAAGGAGAGAGAAAGAGATTTGTTATAAACTACTGGTTTTAAGGTGTTTGGGTTATAGTTTGATATGGCTGGGAATCTGGGAAGAGAGTTTAAAATCACCAGTAGGTGAAGGAAGAGAAGAGATGTGCAGAGAGCCATGGAGGGATAGTTTTCAGAGGGAGGGAGAGAGAGAAAATAAATTTATGAGAGAAAAAGATGAGTTCCTAGTGGGTGGGGGGAAGATGGAGTATATATATACGACTAGAGTGGGAATAAAAGGAGAACAATACTAGGCCACAATGAGGAGCAAAACGCGTTTTGATATTGTTGAGTGGTTGAGTCCGATTAATTTGTAATCAAATATAGTGGGAGTTATTGAAATTTGTGCCACGCTATCTACAGCTTGATTTTATAGTCTCCTTCCACTTGATGTCGAAATGACATATATAGCTACAGCTTGATTTGTTTAAATTTCGTGTGAAGTGCGTTAATTTTTTTTATGATTATTTATTTATTTATTTATGAGTATTTTATCACAACATAATACAATTAATAATATCATCTTAATTAGCTCATTATTTTTGCTCTTTACGTCTTCCTTTTCGTATGATATGACCTAGTTAGAATTCTCATAATCACGAATGTTGGGGGAGAAGTAACAGTGTTCAAAAGCACATTGGAAAGATTAACTTGCAAGTGCTTTCGGCAAATAAAAAGATAAAAAAGTATTATAAACTATGGTTTGCGTAGCATTAAATTTCTATTTCAAATTGGTATATTTATTTATTTATGTTCTACTATCGTCATTACCCCCTCTCTCTTGTTCATCAATTATTTCTTGTAATAGTAAGCTATCGTTGAAAAGGGCAAAATTACGGTGCCAAATGTAATTTGTAAAGAAAATAAAATATTCCAACAATTCTCCTTTAGAACTTATATTAGCTTTAACTTTTGACTTTGTATATGTTTATTCTCCCAATTGGGAAAACTATTTTTCTCTAGTGTAAATTGCTCTTGTTTAATTAAGTAACAAACTAAATAATAAAGTATGTCTATCTTTTTCCAATATGATAGCCACATATGCAAATCTTGTAATCTTATGTAAAAATGAGGCAGTTAGAGTATCTCTAACAGTAATAATAATTTTTTTAAAATTAAAATTTGCTAATTTAAGTGAATTTGAAAAGTATTATTTATTATTTTAATATTTTATATCTTATAAATCTTTTTAATTCAATTAATATAGTATTTGACTTAAAACAATAATAATTGATAACATTTGAAATAATTAATAATATTCATTTTTTAAAAAGATAACATTCTGAAAAATAAATTATATTTAAAAATTAATATTTAATTCACGTGAATTAACGTGATTATCCAAAGGGCAATTAAAATAATATTTTATCTAATATGATAAGTAAATAAATAAAAATAAATGATATTAAATTTTAAAATAAACTGTACATCAAACTTATTAAGCAAAATAAATATTTTTAGCCTTTTTCATATAATTTTGACTCTTCCAAAATAAAACAAATATTTTGAAGAAGCAAAATTAACTTACTAATTCTGAAAAGAGAAAATATAATTATAAATTTGATGACTAAAATTAAAGAGATTATTGAAAATATTTTTTTTGATGTAGATCACCTATTTAAATATTTTAAAATAATTAAAAAAGCTATTAAAGATGCTCTTAGAGGAGGACTTGATCAACTAGCTAGGGGTCCCAAACCACAGCTGTTTTTGCTGGCTTTCCCATGTTTTTCAAGAAAAATCAAAGAGTCAATTGATAAAATTTATACAAAGTAAGCTTTAATTTCAATTTTATAAACAATTTAGTCTTCAATATTTTCAACCCCAAATCTTCTCTCTTTAATCGTACAATATTATATACTTGTGGTCTGATTGATTTAATTTATTGTCTTCTAGGTGGTCTTGGAATTTTATGGACCCATTGACTTAGTGGGTCCCTATTATATTATTGATCATTGAGTATGTATGTCGGTTAATTTTACAAAAAATGTTGATACACATAATATGGCACTAAATCCCACACAATCCTTATTTGATCATCATCAGTATGCAATATATAACATAGTCCATTCGCAAGTGTTGCGTTTTTTGGAGACATTCTCATATGGATACATATTTTCTCTTTCTTTTCAATTTTGTTTCTTATTTAACATTTTAATAAATGATAATTGACTAGTGTTACTAGCTGCCAAGGACTGTCCATGCTATGTGGAACGATGGGTTAAACTCCATTCTTGTCTGCCTTCAAGTTAGTCCTGTTAACGCCAAATTTTAGATCTGACAAAATCACCAAAAGAACAGATCAAAAAATGCGCCAATACATGTTGAATATATAAATTGTACTGTAAAAATAGAACTCAAAATATAAGAACACAAGATTTAACATGAAAACCTAAATCAAAAGAAAACCACGGGTGATACGCCAGAAATCCACTAGAATGATATCGGAACTGTTATAATATTCTCACAAAGAAAACACTCATCCACACAGGGACCGACGTATACCGATATATGTCGATATATAATGATTTGTAACGAGACACAACAATGATTATTCATACACGTGGTGTATATGTCTACCCTTTAATATACACCCGGCGCATAACACTACCCTCGATGACCAACAACGTATATAAATGGTGCTTGTGTGTCCACGTTGTATATCACCATAACTTAGTGTATATCGGTGTATGTCAGCGCGTGATCAAGATGGAGTATTTAGGTAGAACTGTATCTTTTGGGTTTAGTATATGTGATTTATATTTTCTATCTCTCTCTCTTCCGCCTGCATGTAAGTCACTGTAGATAGATCATCTGTGTATATCTTTTATCCTCCTTCTTTTCCCAGTATATATATACCGCATAAAGTAACCGCCCTCTCACATATAAGAAATAAATTTTGTCCTTATCTCTCCACTAACTTAACCTTTTAGAATATTTAGTGATGAGTCATCACCCCAAATATTTACACCCCAACAAGTCCTATGGTGGGCGACCCAACTTTGCACTTTGCTATCAACACAAATGAACAACTTGTACGAAATAAAAAATGAGGATTTTTTTTTTCATTTTCATCTTCATCTATTATGTAAAGGGCGAGGGGAAGTGTGACGCTAATCTTTGAGACTTGGTCACAAATCCTCTTCACTTTTTGTTTCTACAGGTTAATATGATTTTATTACTTTTCATCTTTCATATATTTTTGTTTATTTTATTCACAAAATTTGATAAAATTCTAATTATATCCTTGCGGTAACTGCGCACGTACATGATAGATTAAAATAAATAAATTAACTATAATAAATAAATTGACCCCACTGAAATTATAAAAAATTTCTAATTTACGGGATTAAATTGAAAATTTTATAACTTTCTCAAACACATATAACTCCCAATCTTTTATATATGCATCTCTCTTTAATCATTTTTAAATAAATAATATTTTAATTTATATTATTTTTTAAAACAATTAAGAAATTAAGTATTATTAAACAAATTTGTGACTAGAAAAAAATATTAGTGGTTAATAAGGTGTTTATTTATAATGTTACTATTTATTGTATTAATATTGTAACCGTATATTAATGGTCACCAAAGTGTTTATATATAATGTTACTATTGATTGTATTATTTTTATAACCAAATACATATTTTATATATGCAACCAGAAAGTGTAAAACTATTCCAAAAAAATTGGTTCGGGGTGTTGTCCTCGAATCTCTATTAAATTATTCATAACGTATTTTGATCCCACTAAAAAAAACCATGGCTTTGTCACTGTGCGCACGCAACAAGAAATTAGTTTTTATAAAAGGGTCGGTGGAGTTTATGAGATAATCCAATCGCGATACCGACGCAGGATGGCCTTGTGCATGTAAATATATAAACCGTGTTTCAATTGAGAAATAAGATATTAGAAGCATTACCCCAAGGAAAAAATAACATGCATGTTCACGGGTGAAGTATGTCGGCTAATATCTTCTATTTGAGGACTAGATCTTCACATGTGTCATAACTGAAGCTCAAATTAAGAAAACGAACTCCAGGACTAAAAAGGTATGTACTTGACGATTGAAGCTAGAAGACGGTTAAGCTAATTAAGAAGATAAAAAGTAGCTAACTAGCTAGCTAGTTCAGGTGAGTTTTTGGGGTCACGGATTGTCATATAAAGGATGAAAGTTATGACAAGCTGTGTATTATTTGTAATGCATGCATGAGAGGTCTGTCTGTTCACGCTCCTCTTACGTTTGATGTAGTACAAAAGAGAGACATTTAAATAATGGGAAACATTTCTTAGGTTCTTATTGTAATGCCATTGTTTGTAAAATTTGTGATAAATGGTTTATAAAATTCTAATTTAGCATTAAAAAAAAGAAGATGTGATAAATGCACTCTGTTTTTTATTATTTGTCGTTCACTACAAAATTATTTATTATACAGTGGATCAATTTATGAAATAAGGAGTGCGTTTATCTTTACCTTAACCTTCTTTTGAGGTGTAAGAATTTTAACAATAAAACGTACTTCTGTGAACCCTTGGATCTGTCTACACATTTTACCACCCATTTGAACATGTACCTGCATAAAAGTCCTGACGGTTTGGACTGCCGGTGAATTCCTTCAGTGTGAGAATAAGTGAAGGTCTCAAGATAAGTTAACAATAGAGACTGAGAGTAATTAGTAGAGTGACATGAGAGATATTAGTGTGTATCTTTACCTCCATCGTTCACCAGATATTTATAGTACTTACTTGACTCTTTACCATTCTTATTAGGAGTGTCCTTTTAGGAGTTACAATTGAAGAAGGTAACTACCCAGAGGTTTAGGATTCTACCCAAGGCTATTGGACTAAGGAGTCCTCTTAAATAGACACTAAGATGATGGGCTATTTAGGCACACACACGCGCGCACACACACATTTTAGGATTTAAAAGGATAGGAAAACTTCAATATTGCGGTAACCGTGTTTCACGGAAATCGGGGGGTGCCTAACACCTTCCCCTCGCTTAAGCAAGCCCCCGAACTCTATGAATCTCGGTTTGCGGACCAATTAACTCGGAGTCACATATGAGCCAGCGATTACGAAAACAAAATTCGGATGAGTTGGTACATCCATTTCAAATATACCAACTGGCGGCTCTGGTCAATTGGCTCATAAAGAAATCGATCTTTCAAAACCCGTCGACATTAAGCCGACCCTTTTCAAAATCACATTTAATTCAAAAGGCTAAAATTGGAAAGGGCATTTAATTATCAAAAACGAAACGACCGAAAATCCTGGCGTCGACATATATTATATACTAATACATATATTATAATTTAATACATGTATTATAATTATAATTACACCAAATTATGAAATATTAATCATAATTGTATAATTATACATAGCTAATATGTATAAAAATCATTCCATCAATTATGGAATTAATCCATAATTTATTTTAAAACTTTTTGTGGAATGAATCAACTAATTAAATAAATAATATTCATTTCATTAATTATTTTAATTAACTCATTTAATTTATATTTTTACAATTGTGCAACTAAATTACATTATTCCTTCCATAAATTATTTTACTATTTTACTATTGTGCAACTAAATTATTTTAATGATATTTTGTGGTTCAGATTTCATTGTTATTTTTATTTTGTAGGTACATGTGATGATTCTTTGCTTCGATTAATTGTGGAGGATGAAAAGAAAATTGATCAATTCAAGAAATGCTTATGGAGATTCAGAAGGAAGCATGTAGATTCAAATATGTAGTTTTCATTTTTTAATTCAATATTTACAATCCGGGGTACTCTTTTTCCTTCATTTGAGGTTTTATCCCATTGGGTTTTCTCCAAACAAAATTTTAATGAGGTCCCAAAGTGTTCTTTTGTATCTTTTGTAAATTTATATAATTTTAATAAAATTAATTAATTGATATTTTATTTATTTATTTGTTTTATTTGTATAAAAGTGCACACTTAAGGAAATTTACCCTAAACCTTAGAAAATTCAGAACCGGCTCTGCCAATGACCCTTATGCCCGTAGGTATATAAGCATCCACGAACTTATCTCAAAACATATCCTAATTAACCCGTAATTTTAGCCGTGTGTCCCATATCAGAGAGGAGGTTGAATTCTTGGGGCACCACTTGGGTCAAAAGTAACTTTTAAACAAAAAAATTACATTTAAGTGCTTAACGCTCTAAAATTAAATCCGCAATTATGTAACGTCTTTACACACACACATACATATATATATATATATATATATGAATGATCAAATTATTAATAAGATTCAGTCATATTTTTATATATTTTATTTTATATTGTATTGTCTGGAGTATTAATGTCAGTGAAGACGAATTTAGATGATAATTTTTTGCACATCCGATTATTTATCTTGTTTTAAGGTGAGCAAAAGGTCCAGCCTATAAATTTTGACCCTACAGTTGACGCACAACCTTCAATAAGTGGTAAACTATTTTTGTGTTTAGTTTGTGCGATCTAAATTGTTAATCACTCATGCAAATAACAATCTGGGACCAATTTAAATCCGAATCAAGGCTCATTCCATTATTTAAAAGGATAAGTAGTGTTATTTCGGTTCACCACATGTTTATCAAAAAATTATAATAAGTTATTGTTATTTTAACAGTTGAATTGAAATCTTACGTATAATCTAATTTATCTCACATTAAAATTATATAATTTTTTCACTTAAATATTTGAGGTTCACGAGTGATTATCCATTTATAACAACCCGGGTTCAGCCCAAACTCGAATCAAGACTTGATGCGTGTGAGAGTGCTAGTTGATTTTCATGAATTTAGTACCATGTCACTAATTATCTATAGATAATGAAATCTTGGATTATCGGCATTATATTTAATTCACGGGTGCGCATTATAGGGGATTGTGAGGCAGAATGTTTGCCATGTTGTCTGAAACTTTGTGGCAGTTAACAACAAAAGAAATAATATTAAAGGACAATACTGGGAATTAGGCCATGTTAGATCACCTAAACCATTAGTATCGAGCCCTCGGCCTACAGAGAAATGGCGGCCATGTTTCAGATTTTTGAATTATTAACTACCATCGAGATATTTAGCGTATATTTAATACGGTAGTCTCCATTTCCTAAATAATTGAAACTAGATGCTGGTTCACAGATCAAAAGGCATAAGTTTAATGAGTTTAAGAGATGAGTATAGTGGTATGTTTTGTTTACCTTATGAAATAAAAAAAAAGCTCTCTCTCTCTCTCTCTCACACACACACACACACACACACACATATGTATGTATATTCCGTCCGATTATTTTTAATTGATTTAAAAAAAAAACAATTATTAAGAAATATAACTAATTTCTCGTTCGATTAATTAAATGAGTATAAAATTTCAATATTACGTATCATTCTAAATTTTATTAAAAAAATAATAAAAAAATATTTAAAAATAATATGATAAATTAAGTCATTAATTCTTTTTTCAAATTTATAAATGATAAATAAAAAGTATCCATTTTTACTCTTTAAAAAGGCTGATAATTAAAAGTTTATAATTACGATTATTTGAAAATAACATGTGCCAAAAAGTGATTTTTTTTTGTTGAGAAATTGATGGAGTAAATTTCATTCAAATCCTTCCACTAGCATACCAGAATATATATATATATATATATATATATATATTTGGATGTAAAGGTTATTTACAGTTTATAGTATGAATTGAATTATTTTTACACACTATGATGAGCTCAATATTTGGACAGGCCCATTCAAGTTCCCATTTGGGACGGTTTAGTGAATTAAGTGAGTTAAAGTTCATATTAACTTAGAATTTCAAATTAGATTATAATTCAAGATCTTCAGGGTGATAAGGATTGTTCGATCAAATTATATTCTTAATTGGATTATAATTAAGGGATTTCTAATCCTAATTGGCCATTGATACTTATAACAGATAGATGAAAAAGTATAACTACGACTACCTGCGTGGAGAAACAGGTTACACAATTTTTGCTTATTAAATATCAATTATTTTTCAGCAGTTTTATACTCTTCATTGTTTACGCTTTTTGACATGTATTTATTCCGACACCGAAGCAGTCTCGGGCGGCCTAAGCCGTCACTGGTTTTGGAGATTGTTAACAGTTGTTTATAGTGTAGATTGTTTGTTGTTTTGTGATTGCAGTAGCGGACAAAATTATGCGTCAACATTAACACTAGAAGAATGACTTTTGATATTTGATTCAAAAATCACGCGATAACATTGGCACTAGAAGAAGGGTTATTTAATGTCAAATTATTAAAATTTATAACATTAAAGACCATATATATAATTCAAATTTACAGGATTAAGTTTAGAAGATGTATATAATGTTGTAAATGAAATAGGAAAGTTTAGTTCATCCCGAAAGGGAAAGGCGGTCCTAGCTCGGCCAAATGCATCATATATAAAGATATAAATTCACAACCGCGACGTTTGATGGGAAGAAGCAAAGAATATATATATAGTAATTAGTATGTAGGTGGCACATCTATATGTATCGGCGTCAGATAAATTAACCGGATACACGTTTGCTTGTATTTGCTTCAACTTGCACCCCATTCTGTCTTTGGACCACAACTTCTATGTAATCAATTCTCTAAAACCCATGCACAATCGTTATTGTCATCAATTGATTCTTATCCCATAACACATAAAAAGTAGTTGAATTATAATGTGTGTGTGAGATCAATCTATGTCATATAGTGTCTATAAGATCTCACACGACTACTAGATTTTATATATTTTATTTTAAAATTTATTAGTCACGATTTCAAAACATAATCCTCTCCCGTTCCAAAGTAGTATTCCGGAGGGAGACTTGTCCACAGTCGCGATTGTCAAATCTTGTAAAAAACTGTGAAAAAAGACGCCTACAATTGTTCAACCAGTTATTGTCTATACACTAGCAGACCTAACATGAACTTGGCCTGAATAATTTTCGTGTAACTAACTATGGTTCTTAATTTGATGTGATCACAAATGCTAATCGCTTTAATTAGTTAGGTACTCCGTCTTGCCCCTTCTCGTTATTAATCAGTGTATTAATTATCTGTTTGACTTTTACACACACAAACACACACACACACACACACATATATATATATATGCTGTTAGAATGTTAACTATTGTTGAATTAAAAAAAACTGTTGTTAAAATAAATGCATAATTATTCTTAAATAGTAATATATATTTACTTTGAGAGTATAAATAACGTCACGACATTATCAATGAGGTTTTGCAAAATAAGTTGATCACAACCTTGTGAGATGACATTGATCATGAATGCATGACGTACTATATCACACATTAAAGCTATCAAAATTGAAGGGAATTGATATTTCAACCAAAACTTATTTTCATGAACGTGAGTCCTATTTATAATTAATGTCAGAAAATGTTGTAAAACTATTAAATTATCTTATAAAAATATTATTTCTCAAATTTGATTTGTTTACCTATTTATTGCAAATGCAGGCGTGGCAAAATTCTACCAGAAACTCGTTATATTATGGTGAATTAGCCAATTAACAAATGAGCATACTAAAGCCGAAACAGGGCCTGTATTTGGGCCCAACAGGGCCGTCTGTAACAATACTCACCCAGTTTGAACCCAAAGTAGAAAACAGGGTCTGTATTCGGTATTTACACATAAATTAAGTTAAATGTTTTGCATTTAGGTTGAGCCGTTGAGGGCTTAGCTTCTTCCTGTTTATGTTATTACAAGGGAGTTAACCAAATTGCAAAATTTGGTACAGATAAGATGCATACTGAACTTACCATTAAATGATCACAACAATGCTGCAGCAACTATAGAGGCCGCAACATCAGGTGCAGCAGCATGCCTGGCACAACTTTGATTTTAATTAATTCCTAAGTTACTTGAATGCTTAAAACAGAGTATTGAGGGTACTTTGCAACTTGGCCAACCTCAGCGCTTGGATCAATAAGATCATATGGTTGTGATATCTTGTTAGTTTATCACAGTTGACAGTTAGCTTGTCTATTTTCAATTGACCGTTAGTGGCTTGTAATATACTAATAGGAATTGTAACAGAATTTGTATAAAGTTGGGTTCTTCACTTTTACTTTGTCTATGCATGGGTGATTCTGTTAGGATATACCCTGATTATTAATCACACCGGAGGTATCCTGAAGACACAGGCTGGTCAAGCACTCCAGTTCACTCTTTTGTGCATACTAGAACCAATCCAGTCCAGTCCGATCCCGATAGAACAACCCAGGGAGTCAACATAGTCGTAGAGTTCTTAAATATTTACTACCTCAAAACTCCAGTTTCTAAACATCTACTTCTAGTACTTAATCACAGGCGGTTGTTTGGAAAAATTATATGGACCTTGAAATTAAAATCCAAAGTCTTAATTTAATCAGCAAGTTGGGTGAGTCTGTCATCATTAATCATTTACATCATGATGTATATGTGTCATTATATCGTCATATATATATATATATATATATATATTGATGACCACATGCTTATATATAATATATAACTCTGGGTGCAGACCATTTCAGAGTAACTTCTATTCCCAACCAAGACCAAGTGTTGTACCTGTATTGTTGAAATAAAAAACTGACCTGAATTTATTTTTAATTGTCTAAATTCTCTGTATTTCATATCCATAGGTAAGTAGCCATTAATTATGACCTTAAAACCACTGTTCGATCTATGGTCTACTTGGCATGAATATCAAGAAAATACTTGATAGGTAGGTAAGTGTTTTTCTCTTCCTCCATTTTTTGGTTTGCATTCAACTTTTTCCGAGAATAAAACTTGATATTCATCTTGGTGTTCATTTGACCATTTGGTAGCTTTTTTCTCTCTTTATATTCCGTGTTCATTGACCCTAGCTTCATCCTGCTAGTGTATATTTTCTTGAAAATTTGAAGAAGTAGCAGAACTTGTCTCCTGCCTACCTAAATGAAATATATAGCACGGGTACATTACGTTGCAGTCTCTTAAATCGGTGATCAGTCAACCTTCAACTTCTCAAATCTCTGAGTAAGTTCCAATTTTTCCCATCATTTTCCATATCTAAACATATATGCATTGTTTAGTTACTATTAATACACTTTTTCTTGGTACTATGAAGAAGAAAGGACTTAATTTCTTCATAATATTTTTGTGCCGCAAATTCTCTTGAACATAACTAATAGTAAAAGCTAGTAACAATCAAACCATGAGATTCTTTAAAGGTGATTAAAAGGAATTTCAGGTAAGATGTCACATTGCATTTCCTTTTTTCTTCTTAAGTCTGAAGAATTACACTGCATTGCAACTGAAAACTTAAAAACTAAATGTACATAAAGAAAACTGCTAGTGTAGTAGTAGAAGTGAATAAGGTGAAGTCAAGATTTTCTTTTGGAACATTGGTTTAGGTTGTGTAAAGGATTAATCCCATCTTTTTGAGAATGTTTCATTGAAAGTCCGTGGTCCATTTATACGAGTAATTTTTCTTCATTGTGTTATTCTTGTTTATCTGTTCTTTAACACTGGGTACTAATTTTGTCCGACTTTTTAGCAAAGGATTTCTCACACAGACATGAAAGGAGTAAAAGGGATATTCAATCAATGGGAACTGCGCACATTTGTTATTTTGAGCATGATCTTGCAGGTGCCTCTTATTGTTTGGACATACCAGCGCAAGAGAATTTCATTGCACCCCATAAGAATTGTGTGGCTTATTGCTTTTCTTGCAGCAGATTCCATAGCAGCACTTAGTCTAGGTGTCACTTTCCATGTTAACATGAGCACAAACGCAAGTGATAATCCTCACAACAAGTACTTGCTGGCTATGTGGGCCCCGTTCATGCTACTACACCTTGGCAGGCACAGCAGAATAACTGCATTTTCTTTGGCAGAAAATGAGTTTTGGTTGAGTCATCTGATTAGATTCATATATTTTGAGTCAACAGCTTTATTTATCTGCTTCCTAGCTTGGAAAGAAAAACGATTCCACTGGACATCAAGCCTTTTGTTCACCATGGGTACAATTAAATATGGCGAGCGTGTCTTAGCACTAAAATTTGGGAGCTTGAATGAATTGAGGAGCTTCAATAACTTCAAGGAAGAAGATCCTGCTTTGAGCACCAACACCAACACGTCAAGCATTGCCAATAGACAAGGCGAGCTACAATTAAATATTGACTTGGATAATGCCCAGGCAGATGAAGCCTGGACAATAGCTGATGTTTATCAATCTTTTAGCAAATACAAGGGCATATTTACGGATACCATTTTTACTTATGGAGCTAGGGATGAATGGGATTTTAATACTATGGATACCACTAGGGCCTTTGAATTCATGGAAATTGAACTAAGTTTTGCATATGATATGTTTTACACCAAGAGTGTCTGCTCTGACACTGTTTGGGGTTGGATTGCTAGAACGATAAGCCTATTTTCTATTTTCTTTGCGCTTGGGTTATTCGCCAGTGTTGGTAAGCAAGGATTTTTGGACACAGATGTGGGAATTACTTATTGTTTGCTAATTATAGCACTGATCCTTGAGTTAGGGTGTTTTGTAGAATCCATCTTGTCGAATAGGACCACAGTGCTTGTAGGCTTGGAAAATACAGGTGCAACAAGGAGAAATGTGGAGGGCTGCATCAAGAGGATTCAAAATTTTGTGGAAGAAATGAAAACAAGAATTTCACCCACAGTGCAGTCCACAAGTATGGGACAATTCAATCTGCTGCATTTCTGCTTTAATGATCAAAAGTTGAGGCCTTGGCAAAAATGGGTGCTTAAATTTTTTGAAGTGAAAGAGTTTTGGGACAATTACCATTACACAACTTATTCTTCAACTGATGGCCGTACTGAGCTCAGGAATAGCATCATCAATATAGTGAGACAAAGGTTACGAGAAGAAAATAAAGAAACTTTATGTTTTGCTCCAATAAGTTCATCAATAACAGGTCTTTTGGATGATAATAAAAATTTCCATGAATTCGAAAGGTGTCTCCTAGTTTGGCATTTGACCACGGATCTGTGCCATAGAGCTTTGGTTCAACCATGTTTAGAGCTCGAAAATGCCAAGATTTTGTCAGATTACATGTTGTACCTATTGGTACTACATCCTTCCCTGCTATCACAATTAATGACAACCGCAGAACTTACAAGTTATCAAGATTTATGTGCTGACTTAGGAAGATTTTATTCGGATCCTGGAGTAGGAGATATTGGATTGGGAGTTCATAGGGACCTGGATGCTATGAATACTGAAGGCATAACCACCGACTCTTTGCTAAGGGATGGTATTGAGCTTGCTCGTGATCTTAAGAAAATGTGGGAAAACAATGGTGAAGACAATAATAATATATGGGAGTTGGTGCTTAATGTGTGGGTGGATATACTCTCTTATGCAGCATATCGCAGTAGGGGAAAACAACATGCCGAGCTGCTTGGCAAGGGAGAAGAGCTCATCACATATGTCCGGCTTTTCATGTCTCATTGTGGCTGTCAATTTCCAGTTGAAATAGACTCTGATTAGAGAGGGCCATGAGATATCTTTAGATCATAATAATGTTTTCAGAAAGTAAAGAAATGAAAAGACATTTAGAACTTGAATTTGTTCGATCTTGTAAAATTCTTGATGGTTGAATTGTACGAATGGTTTACAACCATGCCAATAAGAGGGATATTGTTATATAAAGCATATCATTTGATGATGATGATGATTTTTTTTTCTTCTGTTTTTCTTTTCCATCTTACATGTATTTTACTTGTGTTGGTCAGCTTTTATCAAAGTCAACAAGGCTACAAGTATTCATCGATGGTAAGAAATATAGAATTCGTATTAATGCATGTTTACTTGAGATATAAGATAAATATTACAAAACCTAAATGAATATTTCAACCAAAGACCGTTTCCAAACAAATAAAAATATATGTATGACATTCTTGTTATTTTTGAAAAGTAAATATCAATGTTTATAAATATGGTTAATTAATTGGTCATCGATAGCTAGGTATCAGTTGGTGAGAATTAGGATACAACTAATGGTGTGCCTTATAAAAAGATGAAGTCTTTGTTAGGTAAGTTGAAATTCCGATATTTCCAATGCTTGTATATTTGTATAATAATTTGATAATAGTAATCAAGACAGTATATGAGGTTGATAATTTTATATTCTTTTTATTGATATTTTTATATAAAATTTTAAATAGAATAAGTAATATTATTTTTGACTTAACAAAGTATTTTGTTTTTTTACATGTTAATATTTTGGACATTTTCTAAATTTTATTTATTAATTATCTATTTTTAATTATAAATTTTTATTTTTTAAAAACATTTATTCTTTATGTTTAATTCTTGAACATATTTTTTTTATGATTTAGATTATTTTTTTATATTTTTGAGCTAACTATGTTCAGATTTCTTATTTTGAATAAAAAACAAATTGTACTACTAATTATGCATGCATTAAATATGAACTTTTTTTTAACCTTTAATTCAAAATATTTTGAGATTTTTTTCGTGCGAGTAGCCAGCAATCAATGTTAGTATAATAAAATATTTTATTTAACAATAAAGTTCAATATATATTATATAAATACCATATTTTGGTAAGTTTAAAAAGAAATTAAGCAACGATGGTGATAGGTTCATTAAATACTATAATATACTAAGTTATTATAAGAGTGGTTCAATAGATTAAAACATAATATATATTAAGTTGATGTGTAAATTGATGATTATTGAAATGTTTTACCATTAATAACTTGATTCCACTATAATTTCTCTTTCCACATCTTCTAAAGGAAGATTTTATAATTAACTATATTTTTTAATTGTTACTAGATTAGTCACAATATATATATAGTATGATAGTATTATAGATTATGGAATAACAAAATGTGTAAATAATCATTATATTGAGATGTTGTCGTTTTTGACTCGGTTAAATTAAACAAAAGGTTTTGTTGTAAAATTATAATGTTATTGATATTTTGAATTTTATTTTTACAATTTTTTATTAGATAAAGTAATTAATTCTTGTTTTTATTTAATAATTAAATCATATGGTTTATTATTGTATTATATTTTTTTTTTGTAATAATAATAAGAATGATAATATCTAAATATTGAGTAAGAATGATAATATCTAGTGCTACACAACCTCAAATTAAATAAAAAATCATATTTACTTATTTTTTTTGCATGATCTTTTCAACCATAAGGTTAAATTTTACTAAAAAAATTGAGATAAACTAATTTTATAAAATTAAGATATATAACTTATATACCCTAGAGGGTATCTCCCGCAAGCCTAAACTATATTACTAATTCTTGTTTCTTTATAAAACTACGATACTAATTCTAATTTTTTATTTGAATTGATAAATAATAACAATTAATTTAATGTAAAAAAAGTCAAAGATTGAACAAAAAAAAAAAGACATACCAAATAAAAACAAAGAGAACGAATTAAATTATCTATTTAATTATAATAATATATAGATGGAGTCTTGATAGTAATAAATCGAGAACTAAAAGTAGGGATGCAAAAAAGGGCAAAATATAACTAAAGATATACGCAGGTTTTGGTTGAAGCTCAAAATCTATATAGACAGCAAAGTGTTAAAAATATTGATATCCTCGAAATAAAGCCTCATAATTTTACAAACACATCTCTGACTTACTCCACCATTTTTTATTTGTTTTGAGTTGGACATTTCACCATATAGTAATCAAAAATGTTTGCACCGAACCCCAAATGCAACATTTTAATCATTTTTTTTAAAAAATTTAAAATTCAAGGTCATCTTTTCTGGTTCATAGCATTACTCTATACTAATACAACTTGAGACAGACGTGAACTTCCAAACAACTAGTAGTTATATCTTTAATTTCACACCCATATGGATGGGACTAAGAAAGCCATATATCTTCCATTGCATAAGCATTTTAAGTCTGTAAATACAATAAAAAAATAAAAATAAAACAATAAAGAGACGTTGCACCTACACCACTTGTTTTTTTTTTTTCTTTTCCTCCCTGCCTTTTATTTAATCCAAGTTGAAGGAGAGATGTACACGCTACAAGCATCCGTTGAAGTGCAGCAGGATCTTGAAGATTAGAATACCAGAACTGCTAATTAATTACCTAATAACAAGAGCATGCATGATAAGGTGAAAGTCAGCGTTAGAGCAGTGAGTTGATTATGATTTTGGTTAAAATAATTTGAGCAACAATTAATTCCTTTGTTGACCAAGTACCTGCTGATGCTTAACATGTTTAATTAAGGATCTTTTTAATTAAGACAGCCCCAAACGTGGGAGACGATGGTTGACATGAAAAACTCTAGCCAATTAAGTGCCATAAAATGTCTGTATGTATCAAATTTTAATTTATAGGAGTAGCATTTTCCAGGCAATGCAGGTTTGTTGATTAAGAGTAGGTAAATTAATCGCCTGCTTGTATTAAGACTTGAGAAAACATAAAGAAATATTTAGTTGAATCTCAATGTCATTGAAACGACAAAGAACAGCGAATACTATTTGACTTGGATTTCCAAATAAAATAATGTTTTTCAGGACAATGCTGGAACTGCTGCTCAAATTTTACAGCAGTCTGCCTCAAATGTCAAAGAAATGGAAATTTCTTTGAGTTTGTTGTTTAATTTAAAGCACAATGTATACGACCTCAATTTTTCTTTAAGTTTGATATTTTTACTTTTATATCGATCTATTGTTTACCAGGCTACCTTTCCAACCAATCCCCCAATACAATTTATTGCAATTTAGGTTTAGCAAAAAAAAGTATATCTGCTGCAGATTGGTATACAAAACCTAATTAAATACTATTCACCATGGACTAACTTTATGTTGTAAAATTTTATCAAAAATATGAATTCTAGGAAATTTTCCGGGGTTTGGTTTTACAATTCCGTGAAGCATTCCAATTGCTTGATTTCTGTCCTATTGAATTTGTCAGAGTCTTGCTTATCAATCCCTTGATACCTTTGTGTTAGAATTTAAGATGGAATTAAGAATAGAAAAGTAAGAACACGCGATATACCGAGGTTCACCAATTTGGCTAGTCTTTCTTGTCTGATGTATTCAATAGATGTCTTACACGCTCTACAATGATTTACATACCAAACAATTACTTTTATAGTAACTAGAAAATCCTAGCTGCTTTAACATGGACTCAAGCCCAATACATTAGTAAACCAAAGACTGGACCATTAATAAATCTTCAAGCCCAATTACACCATTGTGTTTGCCTTCCAGGGGGGCTCGCTCACCGGAGAGCGAAACCCCCAACCACCTTGTCATAGTGGCTATTAGTCGAACTCGCAGAAGTATGAGTCAATCCCAACACTCTGGGATTAGGATCTCTCCATAATTACACTTATACTTCAATTTCTTTTAATACACATTCAACGACACAAATATTTTAATTAACGAAAAAATAAAATTCGTTATAAACAATTAACGACACAATAAAATTTATTATAAATAATTGTGGTGGAAAGCACCTCTTGAAACATCACCTAGGTAGAATCAATCAATTCTATGCAACATCACCTAGGTAGAATCAACCAATTCTATGCTTAAAGGGCCAAACAAAAATGACAGTTGGCAACATCAAGTTGCTACTATTTTTGTTAAATGGAATATTAGTATTGTTGAACGTATATCGGAAAAAATTACAGAATATATGAAATGGAGGGATCCTAATTAATCCACTCAACTAGGACGATGCTTCATGCAAAGTAACTAACAAACTTTCGTTCTTATTCATTTACTGCATTGCTGATGCTTTTTGATGCGTCGCAATTGTACCCCAACTGCCCACCAATGGAAACCCTAAGCTCAACAAAGAAATAATGGAATCTTAACCAGTAGAGCACAGTTTTTTCATTTATATGCACGCATACTTCAGGTTTTGGTGTAATCATAGTCACTCTCGATAATGTTGGAAATTATTAATGCTATGATAGAGGCATTACAGGGATGATAATCAATAATTTTATATAATATGGGATTAAGAGATCTTACTAAATAATTTTTTTGAGTCATGAGTTAATACCGATTCAATTATTTAAGGCATTCTATTTTTTTTAATACAATATATAAACTCTTTATATCACAAAGAAATATATACAATAATTGTGTATATATATATACACATGCGAGCATATATGACATAATTTGAAAACTAATGTATATGGAATATGACCTAATTTGAAAACTAATGGATATGGAAAGACAACTCCTAAATTCAAATTATTCAATATATAAAAATAGATTCAATATATGAAAATAAATCATGTATTTAGCATATTATCTACGTGTGTGTGTGTTGCACACGACTCTTATAAAAAATAACTCAAATTAAGAAGCTAATTATTAATTTACCACCAAAACTGAATAAAGTTATACATTGAGGTAATTATAACAAATCTAAATTAGCATTATAAAATTAATTGGTCAATACAAAAATGCATTGATTTTCATATAAAATATAATATAAAAAATACAAATTTTATAAAAAAACCTGTGTCAATTTGGTCAATAACCGGTTGACCACCGGTTAAACCGGTTAGTTGGTCCGGTTGGATCGGTTTCGAAGTACTTTTTTTTTTCTTTCAAAAATATGTTTACCAATAATATAACATAATTTCACTATATTTTAGCTTACAAAAAAATAAATATTTTAAAATTTTATTAATTATTAATAATATATATTTTTATATATTTATGATGTCACTGGTTCAATAACGATTCGACCACTGGTTTCTCGGTATTTTTTTTGGTTCGCTGAACGAACCGGTTATAAGAACATTGTGACTTCCAGTATTATAATATAAAGAAAAATAACAAAGACAAATAAAAAATCGGAGATATTGTTTTTCAAGAAATGAAAATCAAAATTAGTTTTAGGCCGGCTGATAATTTCATAAGGTCCAGAAACACGATCAAAATTATGACCCAAATTAAAAAGAAGTAAAAAAAGATGCGTCCAGCTTTACTGTAGATGTGTTTAAGAATGATTAAAAGGTAACTGATCAATCTCCTAATCTCAATCTTTCTCCTCGATCTTATTTTAGGAGAAAAATGAATGTTTTCACTTCATAAAATTAAGGGGCAAAGTTATTAATTGGTCAATGAGAATACGTTTAACTTAAAATTATTATCAAATTTTAGTCGCTCGAACAAATGAAGTATTCATGTTCAACTGAAGTCGAAAAGTTAAATTGTAGATATGTAACATGAATGAAGGTACGTATTTGCATGATTAAAGACATAAGCAAATTACTCCTCCATTGTATTGCACAGTATCACTTTGATGCATTGTTTTTCTTGGCCTCGTACTATTAGCGCCAAGATATTTAATATAAATCTCATTAGACATTAATTTTCACCAAATACATTTATTTCTGGATGTTAAAATTAAGATCATCAACGCAGGAAGTTACATATATATCAAAGAATTGAAAAAATAAATAAAAATACAGTGCTTAGGAAAACAACGACCACGCAAACAGGAAAAACAAAAGAACACAAAAATAAATAAATAAAACACCATGAAGAGAGAAAAAGAAAGAACATAAATTGATACAAACTATTACTCGGAGATCCAGACTAGCTACCGGGAGGGATGAACTAAAGCGTTAAGTCGTCACCTTTTCTTGAAAGTTGGGACGACTATTTGATGGATCCATCTTATTAATTCGTTTGAGCACGGGGATTCTCTTGTTGGCTGATGATTTTTTCACAGCAGCAGAGGGCTGAGTGGTGTCTCGGACATGTAGTGAAAACTTTGAGCTCAAATGGATGTACCTCGCCTGACTGGTGAATTGTGCAGGCATGTTTGAAAGCTGCAAGGCTTGGAGAGAAGACAATTTTTTCAGGCCTTTTGGCGGGCCTGAAAGTTTTGGACAATAAGCAATGGTTAGCATTTGAAGATTTCCCATTGCTCCATCTTTTATCTCTGTCCACTGTTTGAGGTTTCTACAATGGAGAATCGATAGCTTCTTTAGCTTCAGAAATCCCCTTGCACCAAATTGTATATTTTCTCCATCATACGCGTTGCACAATGAGAGAAGGACTAGGTTGGGAAGATGCTCCAGGGATGAGAAGGGATCATCAGTCAGCATGTTGTCCCATAAGTACAGATACTTGAGAGCATGCAACTTAGAAACCCAATGGAGAAAATTATGAACTGGACCTCCAAACCGTAGCTTTTCCAGATTGTAGTGTGGCTTGCATGAAATCATGTCAACCTTTTTCTGTTCCCTTGCGCATTTTATGGTCAAGGAACGGAGGAAGTTCAAACAGTCGATAGATTCAAAAAGATACACTGAATGGATACTTTTAACTTCACCTGCTGATAACTTTTGGAGTTGAGGAAGGTGTCGTAGTCCTTTTGAGATGTCTTCTGTAAGGTTCAATCCAGAAAGTGTTTGAAGATTCTTCAAAAGATTAATCTCCACCATGAGATTCACCACGGTATCACTATATGACCCTGCAAGAAGAAGGTGCCTTAACATTGCCAAGCTTTCTAAGCCTGCTGGCAAGTCCCTCACAGAGGTGTGCCTAATGTCTAAGGTCTCTAACCTCTGCAGCTTCTTGAGGGATGAGGGTACCTTTTTTAGCTTTGTACCCCTTAAAGACATGTAGCGCAGTAGAACAAGATCTCCTATTGCATTAGGCAAGGTGTCTACGGATAGTTCCTGAATTTCCAGCACGGATAGTAGTTTGAATTTGACTAAGAGAGGCTGGTCTACATTGAGCTTGGATATTGCAAGAAATGATATCAATCTGCTAAAGTTTAGATTGTCATCGTGATCCATGAGGCTAATAATACGGCTGTTCTCAGCATGCACAAAAAGACGAAGAGGTCTATCTATGAACGCGTAATCACCAGTTCTGTCAAGTATTGTAGAAAAGTATTGATCTTGTTGACACCTTGTAAGAGCGTATTCTCGCATTGGACCAAGTACTCGACATGTTTCAACACCCCCATCTGTACCCACCCTGGCAACTTGAATCATGTTCCTTTGGATGAGCTCGTCCAATTGAAGCTTAGCAACCTCCTCCAGTGTCAAGTTAGCAACAGTTTGAATGAAGCCTTCTGAAATCCACAACCTTTGCAACCTTTTACACGAGATCTCATATTGAGAGGGAAATGAGGCAGCATACAAAAAGCAGCTCTTGAGCACTGGACTCAGATCAGCATAGCTTAATGATATGAAGCTTAACGGAACATATTGAGCTTCCTTGAGCTTCTGGTGGACTTTGTTCCATTCTTGGCTTTTCATTTGTTTTGTCGAAAGCATGCCTCCCACTGTTGCAATAGCGAGTGGGAGACCGTCACATACATTCAAAATCGCCTCTCTTTCTGATCGTACAGAAGGCCAAAACATGGTTCCTTCAAGGCCTAAGCAGGCGCGCTTCCGGAGTAGGTTGAAAGCATTTTGTGGAGTTATTCGCTGAAGATCAAGAACATGCTTATAATCAGCTGAATTTTTTTGGGATGTACAAATTATTTTTGCTTTGCAGTCTTGAGGCAGAGCAAGTAATTTTATATAATCCAACACTACTTCTTCCTTATCTCGTGTTGGAACGTCATCCAAGACTAGCAGAAGCTTCCTCCTCCCCTTCAAAATCCGGTGGATCATCTCTTTCAAGGTCTCTTCATTAAGTGAATCCGTGTTGTTTGGCACCATCACAGACATGCTTTTCAGAATACCTTTCAACACACCTCGCAGGAGGTTTGTGGAGTTGAGATTTGGTGAAACAAAGACCCAAGCATGACAATCAAAATTTTGCTTGACGCGATCGTAAATTGCAGCTACTAAGGTGGTCTTGCCAATTCCTGGCACACCCGTCACGCCTATAACCATTGGAGGACTGGACTCTTCTTTTACCTCCTCCAGCAGCCAACCCTCCAGCTGTTTTTCCTCCATCTGCCGCCCTATCAAATTTACTGATTGAAGAATGGTTTGGATGGCCTTTCCCGAATCATGCTTTGACACAAAATCACCAACTTGTGACACAATATGCATATATAGAGCATCCGAATTGAGTGAGTATATTTCTTCAATCACCTTGTTAGAGAAACGTTGAAGTAATTCCAACATTTCCATCCCCAAGAAGCCATTGGGCCAATTGGTAATAGAATCAGTATAAGAAGAGGCAGGGTAGCTCAATAATGGTACACGATCATCGTCTAATGAGAACTTTCCAGTACTATTCTGCACTAGATCATTCGACTGAGCCCCATTGGGGGTGGCGGGGGTGATGGGCTGCCCTCTGGACAGGAACCTTTGTATCTTGGCATAAACACTTTCAAAACTCGTGAGGAAAAAATGGAAATAATGCAACTTATTGTACAGAGAAGGAGCATTCATGTTGCACAGATGCAAATCATAGGAAACGATGATATCTTCAACCGCCGTGGCCAGAGCTGCAACTCGTGAAACCCAGAATGAAATCTTGCAATAATGTTTTCCCTCTTCTTCTCCGCAGAAGACTTGACGGCCTCTCTTCCTTGCTGCTTCATGGAGTTCTCTCTTCCATTCTGCATCATTGAGGAACTGTTGTAAGAAACGAAGTAATCTTTGAATTTCCTGAAGGTGGTCATTTATTACTGGGTGAAGTTTATGGCGTGCAAATTCACCCAATCTTCGATATAGATTGCCAACCACAGCTGCCATGTATCTCTTTAAAAGGGAACAACCTGGATGCAAAATGATATACTCTGATCCAATACTTTTTCGAAATTCTGGACAGATCTAATTAATGGATCTTTTAGACAAATCTACAGAGTACACTAGATTAAGAACTATACTGAATTTGCTTGGACGCAAATAGCTGCCCAACAAATATAAAGAATGCATGACTATAGGATATAATGAATTGTGAATTGAACCCCCCACCCATATATATATAGATATATATATAGGCTTAATTACTTGACGTCTTCCTAATTAGTAGTATTATAGAACATAGACTTGCTTCTAAACAAATTAGTAGGTAACCTAATGCCAGAGTACAATGAAATTTGTCAAAACCGCGTTAATTGCAAAGCAATAGTATTAGTCATTAGACGTCTGTTGTAGTTTATATTATTTCGTATAAGCTAATGTCATCGATATGCTTATTTCACAAGATATTATACTAATGCTGTCATATAATTAACTTCATTTTAAAAGAGCAAATGGTGATATTATACGAAAATCACAATCATAGACTTGGTCATTAGCAATAAAATATATACCAAAAGTCTGTCAGAAATAAAAATTAGGCAAGCTTCTTAGCAATTTCAGCATTTACCACGCAATGAAATAGTATTATATAATTCTTTACACACTAGTAAAATAACTATACGTACAGTCAATGGAAAAAAGGGCCGGTCTAGGCTGTTTGATTCTTTGTGAAATTGATTCAATGAAATGCCTATATATTTAAAGTCAATAAATCTAATGTCAAGAGCAAATAGTTTAAACCTTAAGCCATTATTCCAGTACATAATACTAAAAATATGTTATTACAAGGTTTACCCAGGAAGAGTATACTAGCTGTTTCATATATAATCTTCAAGGATTGACTTTGATATATAAATTACTTCGGCATTAAATTGAAAAATTCTAGAGAACACGATACTGAATATGAACAGAACATGACGTCAGGACTGTAGAATTTTTTTCACTGAATGCATGCCAATGTAGTAGATTATTCATACATGTGGCTAGCTTCAGTTTCAGCACCTTTTTCAGTTTATTTATTTCAAAAATAAAAGGGATGCATAAAAATCCCATAAAAAAAGATATTGACTGTGTTAGAATTTTAAATTAATCACATATAAAAAATAGATAAAAATAAAAAAAATAAGAACACGCAATATATTTATATTTATCAATTTGATTAATCTTGTTTGTATGATGTATTCGTTAGATGTCTCATACGTTTTATAATGATCCACATACCAAATAATGTTTTATAGTATCTAAAAAACCCTAACTGCCGTAACATTAGCTCAAGCTTAATTCATTAGTAAAACTCAAGATCAACCTACTAATAAATGCTCAAATATAATTTATACCTTGCGCTTGGCTTTTAGGAGTGTTGTCCTGTTGCAATCCCCGTCAGTTCACATGCGAGTTAGGCAGCCGTTTACTCATCGAGGAACAAGACCCTGACTATCCTGTCATAGTGATTATTCATCGGATTCATAGAAATATGAATCAATCCCAAACTATTTGAGGACTTTTAGCTGCTGATCAGTCCAAATAAATTTTCTAAGAAAGTCAAGTACTCTATAAAGATCTTCAGATCTTTAATCCAATGGCTATAAGCTCGTAAAATGAACCAAACTTTCGATTTTGATTTGTATTAGCTCGATTAAAAATTCATTTCGACATTGACTCGAAATATAAATAATTTAAAAATAAGTAAAATTTAAAATTCGATACATTACTCGAATCTCTTCAAATTATATTTTTTTACTAATATTCAAATTATATTTACTCGAAAAGTTCAAACTGTTCGAGCTCGATTCGAGACCGTGTCTAACTTGATAACTAAACGAATTTCAATTAAATTTTATTTTATACTTAATAAATTTTATAAACAAAATTTGAACAACTTAATAACAATTTTTAAATTCAAATTATAATATATACTTACGTCATATAACAAGATAAACACATAATAAGAAAATTATTTAATATCAATTAATAAATGTATAAAAATAAAAACTAATTAATTATTATGAGGACAAGTGACCTCAAGATCAAAAACATCATAATTGATTATATATAATAAAATTAAAGATAAGCTTACAAACATCTGATTAATATGATTTGATTCGACTCGACTCTACTCACTTAATTCAGCTCTTTCAAGGAAAAAAAATGATGTAGTTATCCAAGTAGATTGGACACTCTTTTTGAACTCAGTTCTATATGAACTCAACTTGACTCTTTGCACTTGTACATGTCCGATTCTATTCGATAAACCTGTTTATTTATATAAAAATATAATATTTTAAAATATATATTTACATTAACATATGTTATTATAGTGAAATTCAATCCGTGAATTTAATTTTCTTATTAGCTTTTTGTGATGATATAAATTTGAAGAACAAATCGAAATATAATAACCATTGTGGCATGTGTAAAGAAAATAATACTCTCTCAATTCTAAATAATAAGACTAATATTAATTTTTAAAAAGTTAATTTTATACATTTTCAAATTCAAAAGTGACACAATTTTTTTTAGTTTATATCAGTATTATTATGAATATTATAAATTACCTAAAAAGTATTATTAGTTATAAAATTTATTATTTTTAAAACATAAATAAATCATGCCAATTTTAAATTTAAAAATATTTTAAATTGACTTTTAAAAAGTGAATATTGGTCTAAGAATTTTGATCGGAGGGAGTATATAAATAGTACCTTATTTTATTAATTTGTTACTTATTTTAAAAATATTATAGATTACTAGTTATATTTTATTTTAAAGACGGATCTAAATAATCTTAAATAATTTTTAATTTCCAATATTTTATGATTTCAACATTAATAAGTTTTTTAGCTAATGCTTGTTAGCCTACAGAGTTATAATTTTAATTTAACTACTACAAAAATTCTAAAAAGGTACTTAATACTAGTGCAGCAAGACGCTATAAAAAAAAATATGAATATATATTTATAATCAGACATGTTAAAAGTGAAAATATATAAAATTAATAACTAAATTGCCTGTAAAATGATTTAATTAAATTTTAAAATTGGGTCATGAATGGGCCTGGTAAAAAACTCATCTTTTTAGGGACAATTACATTTACTAAAACATTTTTAGAAAATATTACAACAAAAGTATATACAAAAAATATTTATAAAATTAGTGCATTTTCAATATTTAATTTGCAAAATTAGTGCATTCTTATCCCTTTAATTTAGTTGTGTGATTTTAAAATTTAAATTTTAAAAAGTCAAAACATCACTTTGTCCCCAATTTCGATTGTGTCCCTAGTTCCAAAAATCTCTGAAAAAGAAATCACACTTAGGTTCTAGCAAACCAGTACTGATTAACTTTTGGTGAAAAATTGAGGGTCAAATACATTCTTCAAGTTGAGAGGAAGAGGCAATACAGAGATGTATATTATATGTGTATGTATATATGAATGGTGAGAAAGAAGATGGTGGTGGAGGCGGAAGAAGGTGGTGGTGGTTGTGGCGGAGGAAGAAGATGGTGATGGTTGTGGCGGAGGAAGATGGTGGTGGTTGTGGCGGAAAAAGAAGATGGTGGTGGTGGTTGTGGCGGAGGAAGATGGTGGTGGTTGTGACAGAGGAAGAAGATGGTGGTGGAGGAAAGAAGAAGATTGTGGTGGGTGTGGCGGAGTAAGAAAATGGTAGTGGTTGTGATGGAGGAAGAAAAAATTGTAATTTTTTCATCTCCACACCTGCAGTTTCGTTATACTACAGTTGGTAACCAAACCTTCATACCAATGTAATCAAACATTCATATCAAGGTAACCAAAACCTTCATACCAATGTAACCAAACCTTCATACCAAGATAATCAATCCATCTCCACACCTACATTTTTTTTATAGTGCAGATTCATAAAGTCATACTTTCCATGGGGGAAGAAAGTGAGGATGAGGAAGAAAATGGTAGTGGAGGCGGAAAAAGATGGTGGTGGTTGTGGCGGAAGAAGAAAAAATTGCAGTTTTTTCACTTCCACACCTACAGTTTTGTCATAATACAGTTGGTAATCAAACTTTCATATCAAGGTAACCAAACCTTCATACCAAGATAACCAGACCTTCATACCAAAGTAACCAAAACCTTCATACCAATGTAACCAAACCTTTATACCAAGGTAACCAATCCACTTTCACACCTGTAATTTTTGAATGTGATGCAATTGGTTGCAACCGATCTAATTCAAGTGCCTAGGCGTTTGGGCACGACCAGACTTGAAGGTAACCAAACACGTATATGAAGGTAATCAATTTATAACTGTGTAGTAACTACGAGTCAGTAATCAAATCCTTCGAGCTTCTCGTCAATGGTGGTTTTGAAATAGAGGGACCAACCAGAAGCGCGCCCCCTGTCAAGGATTCATGTTGAAAATGCACATATATATGTCTAGATGAAAGGAGAAGGTGGAGGCGAATGAGAGAGGAGAGAGAAAAGGAGAAGGTGGAGACAGAGGAGAGAGGAGAAAAGAGAAGGTGGAGGCGAAGGAGAGATGAGAGATAAAAGGAGGTGGAGGCGGAGGAGAAGGTGAAAGATAAAGATGACATGGTTTTTATGTTGTACTCTTTTTGTAATTATTTTGTGAATGCATTAATCTTGTAATTAATTTATAAATGTTGTATATTACTGTAAAGAGCCCCATTTTTTAACGGGACTTAGTTTTTGCGAGCAAGTTAGTCGGCTTCGCCAATTTTTGGCAGGCTTAATATCTAAACGCCACACTTTACTCTCTTTTTGGTTTGTTTTCTAAAATCAATCCCTCCTTCTTTCGTCTATTTACCGATCTAAACGAAGAAGGTTCCTTTCTCCCTCGCGTCTCTGAAAGTAGCCCATATATACACACACAGTTATGCATATACATACCTATACAGATACAGATACACTGTGACGCCCCCAAATCTGGACCCACACAGCCCAAACTTGAGTCGTCAAAAGACTACAACAAAATTATTACAACAAAGCACAACGTACAACAATACAGTGTATAATAATACACAACTAAGTCTTCACTATTATTGTCACACTATTTTACAAAACGTGAAGACTAAGATAACTATTCCTCGGACCCTCACTCCATTCCCCGGCTAGACCCTGTTATGTTTTCATCTCCTGTTGAAAAACAATGAAACAAAAGAAAGGGTGAGCTCAAATAGCCCAGTAAGAAATATCATGACTAAGATAATGACGAATAAATTATCATTAGCCTTCAACAGTTGAGTTCTTGATAGAATACAATAGACTACAAGGTTTATATCAAAAACTGTAGTTAAATTCTTAAACAATGTTCAGATCAATAATAGCAGCGGAATGAGCAATCTATTAGAAGAATAATGCAGACTATAATGTCCACTCGCTTCTCTTTTTCGTAAAAACATCATCAACTTTTATCATCTGAAATACCATTAGTCATGATAATATAAATTCACAGTTCCTAATCATAATCATGCACATCAACAGTTCATCTTTGCACTACGGTCCAAAGATATTCAATATAGCACCAACGGTCATGATTATACCAGATTCAGCCTTTGGTCATAATCATACCAAACAACAGTTCATCTTTGCACTACGGGCCAAAGATATTCAATATAGCACCAACGGTCATGATTATACCAGATTCAGCCTTTGGTCATAATCATACCAAACAACAGTTCATCTTTGCACTACGGGCCAAAGAGAACATTCACCACGTGCCATAAAAGACACCGAACAGATGTATCGCCTTTAACCTATTATATCGCCTTTAACCTATCATATCGCCTTTAACCTATCATCTGTTCAACAAATATATCACATCTGTGCCCCCGGCCACAGATATTCACAACAGCTTGATTTTTGGATGATTAGAATGATATAAATGATGAACAGAAGAAATAGGATAACAATAAGTATCGGAAGTTTACTTTGTACAGATTCAAATAATGTCCAAATTGTCAACATGATGTGGAGTAAAATTTAAAAATGATATTCAAGATCCACAGTTCAGAATAACGGTTACAATTCAATAGAAAGGTTCACGTAAATAGGAAGGTTCAGTTGAAATAATGAAGTTCAACTATTATGGAACATATAATATTTTCAGGAATTATAGAAGCAATAGTTCCATAATAAATTTCGATTTAGGAGTATGAAAGAAAATAATATCCCTTACCGTAGCAGGTTTGATTAACAAAAGGTGAAGGAAATTAATACAAAGGGTTATTCACCAACAGGCGGCAATCCGCTCCGTAAGGTTATTCCCACAATTTAATAGAATTTGAGTACAAAGAGTTATTCACCAAACAGGCGGCAATCCGCTCCGTAAGGTTATTCTCAGAGATTAATAATGAATGAATACGAAAGGTTATTCACCAACAGGCGGCAATCCGCTCCGTAAGGTTATTCCCACAATTTAATACATGGAAATAAAAGGCACGTCTTATGAGTAAGGAAGAAACAATATTATTATCGAGAATTAAATAATGATAATCCCTTACCATAGTATGTTTGAATAATGGAAGATGAAAAAGATGGTATCCCTTACCTCAACACGTGACTGGATATTGATTTAAATGAGGTTGATTAACTTGAACAGTACACGTATACTTATAGATCTTCACAAATACTTAAGATGACTTAAGCACACTTAGAGAGAACTTTCACAAGAAGTATTTAGAGAGAGAAAGAAAGAACAAGTAAGGAAGTTTATGAAAAATCCTTAAGTTAAGGCTTCTATTTATAGCCAAAAATCTTATCATTCATTTAATCTAAACCATTCATTTAAAGATCATCTTTTAATCTACACCATCCATTTCAAATATTATATTATCTTTAATCTACACCATTCATTTCATATCACCTAATAATCACCTAACTTTATATTATAAACAAATCAATTTAATTATTCAACAATAATTCATACTTTAATCTACACCATTCATTTCATATCACCTAATAATCACCTAACTTTATATTATAAACAAATCAATTCAATTATTCAACAATAATTCACACTTTAATCTACACCATTCATTTCATATCACCTAATAATCACCTAACTTTATATTATAAACAAATAACTTTATCAATTCAATTATTATGACTAATTGTTATAAATACAGTATAGTTAGCTCTTAGATATCAAGTCAATAAATTAATGAAATACAACTGTTTAAATAACATCATAATAGAGATAACAATAATGTAAAATAAAGCATACGTTACTGTGTAATGACAATTATTGATTCAATAATGTGAATTACTGTGCATATGTTACTGTGACAATTATTAGGTTCAATAATTTTAAAAACAGTGCAACAACAATTATTGACTCAATGATATAAAATACAGTGTAATGACAATTATTAAATCAATAATGCAAAATACTGTGTAACAACAATTATTGAATTGATAATATAAAATATTATGCAGTGACAATTATCGATGAAATGATGCGTAACAGTTACGGTGTCAATTATCAGACCAATAATATGAGACACTATGCAATACCGTGTGTTACTGTAGAGTACCGTGTGCTACAGAAAATACCATAAACTACCGTATGCTACTATTCTTTTATCACCGGTATTTTAACAGTTCCGTTGACTATTTTTATTTAAAAAGGTTACTTCTGTCGTTTTCTATATCCGACAAATATTCCGTTGTGGGGTCCACCAATAATTTATTATTTCGGCGCCGTCGTACGGCACGAATATTCCCCGACCAAACGAATATTCCCCGACAAAGCAAATATTGTCCGACAAAATAAAATTTGCACATAACATCCTTAACTTTCAATTTTGTTAATTTAACCACTTACTGTTTCAAAAAATATATATATGAAGAAAAATTAAATTTTGTATTTCATAAAATTCGGGGTCTTACAACCTCCCCTCCTTATGAAATTTCGTCCCCGAAATTGACGTACCTGACATATCGAAGAGGTAAGGATACTTAGATTTCATCTCAGATTCTAGCTCCCAGGTCATTTCCTCAGTATCTTGGTTCCTCCATAAAACCTTAACTTGAGGTATAACCTTTGAGCGTAGGATCTGCTCCTTCTTATCCAGGATCTTAACAGGTACCTCCTCGTATGTTAAATCCTCTGCTATAACGTCTGGTTCTAACTCAATGACGTGGTTTGGGTCCTTCACATATTTACGTAACATAGATATGTGAAAAACGTTATGGATGCGAAACATACTTGGTGGTAGGGCTAGTCTGTAGGCTACGGTTCCTATTCGATCGAGGATTTCAAATGGGCCAATAAATCGAGGGTTGAGCTTTCCTCTCTTTCCGAATCTCGTAACCCCTTTCCATGGAGAAAACACGTAAGAATACATGATCTCCGACGTTGAAACTTTCGTCTCTCCGATGAAGATCAGCATAACTCTTTTGTCGTTCTTGTGCGGTCTGTATTCGTTGTCGGATCATTTGGATCTTTTCGGTCATCAAGCGTACCAACTCGGGTCCCAACAATTTTGCTTCTCCTACCTCATTCCAACATATTGGAGAGCGACACTTCCTTCCATACAAAGCCTCGAATGGAGCCATGCCTATGCTTGCTTGGTAACTGTTGTTGTAAGAAAATTCCACCAATGGCAAGTACTTATCCCAACTTCCTTTGAAGTCTAATACACAAAGTCTCAAAAGATCTTCGAGGGTCTGGATCGTCCTTTCCGATTGTCCGTCCGTTTGAGGATGGTATGCAGAACTAAAACGTAGTTCAGTGCCCATAGCTTTTTGTAGACTGATCCAAAAGCGTGAAGTGAATCTAGGATCTCGATCAGAAACTATGGAAACTGGCATGCCATGCAATCTCACGATCTCATTTATGTACATACCGGCAAGACGTTCAAGTGAAAAGTTTTCTCGTATAGGCAAGAAATGAGCAGATTTGGTCAATCTATCTACGATCACCCAAATTGCATCTAAGCCTTGAGAAACTTTTGGAAGACCCGTCACGAAGTCCATATTGATGTGTTCCCACTTCCATTCGGGAACTTCAAGTGATTGTAATGGACCTTTAGGAACTTGATGCTCTGCCTTGACACGTTGACAAGTTAGACACCTTGAGATAAACTCCGCAATCTCTCTTTTCATATTGTTCCACCAAAATGTATGTCGAAGATCTCGATACATCTTGGTACCTCCTGGGTGGATTGCAAATGGCGTGTTGTGTGCCTCCATCATGATTTTATGCTTTAATTCAGGATCGTTAGGAACACAGAGTCGAGAGTTGACTCGAAGTATTCCTTTCTCGTCGATTCTTGCTTCGGGAATGGCACCTTCTTGTACTTTCTTTATCATGTTTATCAGTTCCGGATCGGTAGCTTGAGCAGCTTTAATTTTATCGATTAAAGTTGGTTCTACTCGCACGTGAGCAATCTTCGAGTGGGTCCCTGGTGTCTTTAGCTCTATCTCCATCTTTCGCAAGTCGTATAGAATACACTTTTGTGTTGTCAGCAGTGCACTTGTACTTGCATAAGATTTTCTGCTCAAAGCGTCAGCTATAACGTTCGCCTTTCCCGGGTGATACTGGATTGTGTGGTCATAATCCTTTAACAGCTCAAGCCAACGTCGTTGTCGCATGTTGAGTTCCTTCTGGGTGAAGAAATACTTGAGACTTTTATGATCCGTATAGATATCCACTTTTTCTCCGTACAAGTAGTGTCTCCAGATCTTCAACGCGAAAACGACTGCTGCCAACTCTAGATCATGAGTAGGATAATTTTTCTCATAATCTTTGAGTTGTCGAGAGGCGTAGGCTATAACCTTTCCATGTTGCATAAGGACACAGCCTAGACCTTTGCCAGAAGCATCGCTGTAGATAACAAATTCTCCTGATCCTGATGGTATGGTCAGAACAGGAGCTGAAACCAGTCTCTTCTTGAGTTCTTGGAAACTTTTCTCGCATTCCTCGCTCCATATGAATTTTGTGTTTTTCCGAGTAAGCTGCGTTAATGGAGTGGCGATTCGAGAAAATCCTTCTACGAATCTCCGATAATAACCGGCTAGACCCAGAAAACTTCGGACTTCGGTTACTGTTTTGGGTTGTTCCCAATTTAGTACCGTTTCAATCTTCGCAGGATCGACTGATATTCCTTGACTAGAAATCACATGCCCAAGAAACGCGACCTCCTCAAGCCAGAACTCACATTTCTTCAACTTGGCATATAATTTGTTTTCACGGAGCTTTTGTAGTATCAATCTCAGGTGTTGTTCATGATCCTCGCGACTCTTGGAGTATATGAGGATGTCATCAATAAAGACAACCACAAAATGATCCAAATGTTCCTTGAATATCCGGTTCATCATGTCCATGAAAGCTGCAGGAGCATTAGTTAGTCCAAAAGGCATGACTAAGAACTCATAATGCCCATAACGAGTTCTGAAAGCAGTCTTTGGAATGTCCTCAGCTTTAACCTTTAACTGATGATATCCAGAACGGAGATCAATCTTTGAGAAATGTTGAGCGCCTTGCAATTGATCAAACATGTCATCAATCCGAGGTAACGGGTACCTGTTCTTGATGGTGACATGGTTCAATTCTCGGTAGTCAATGCACAATCTCATACTCCCGTCTTTCTTCTTCACAAATAGAACAGGAGCACCCCAAGGTGATGCACTCGGACGAATGAAACCGGTATCCAACAATTCCTGTAGTTGGACTTTTAACTCTTGAAGTTCAATGGGAGCCATTCGGTAGGGAGCTTTGGAAATGGGCTTGGTACCGGGTTCAAGATCAATATAAAAATCAATTTCACGGTTTGGGGGTAAGCCAGGAAGTTCTTCAGGAAAAACGTCAGGAAACTCATTAACAATGGGAATATCATTTAAGTTTGACGTATTTTTGTTCAAATCAGTGACATGAGCTAAAAAGGCTTGACATCCGTTTTTCAATAAACGAATGACTTTATGGCTAGAAATAACAGTTATAGATTTCAATGGTTTAGTTGCTTGAATTTGCATGACAGGTTGATTAGGAATATGAAAACTAATAATCTTATGAAAACAATCAATTTTAGCATGATGGGTAGTCAACCAATCAATTCCTAAAATCACATCAAATTCATGCATCTCCAAAGAAATAAGGTCAACAGGTAATGTGAGGTTGTTGATTTGAACTAGGCAAGATTTATAGACAGTAGATGTAATGGTCATTTCTCCTAATGGGGTTTCAACTGATAAGTCAAAGTCCAAATTTTCAGGAGTTAAGTTTAAACGCTGAGCACATGCAGGTGAGATAAAAGAATGGGTAGAGCCAGTATCTAACAAAGCGTAGACTTCACGAGAATTTATGAATAGCTTACCGGTTATCACCTCGTTCGAGTTTCGCGCCATTTGGGATGTCACAACAAAAGCTCTCCCTTGAACTACAGATTTTCCCTTATCCGCGCTAGTTTTTGGTATCATCATTGCAGCTGGACTTGATTTTGTGGCAGGACAAAACCGCGCAAGATGACCCTCTTTCCCACAACTGTAGCACTTTTTGGACTGCAGTGTACAGTTTGGGCTGATGTGACCTTCCTGACCACACCTATAGCATCTCACTGGTGGTCGATCTTCTCCCCTTGAAACTGGGGTCGGTGCTGGTGTTGGTACTGGTGCTGGTGCCCTTCCATAATTATTATGGAATCTCTTTCTTTTGAAATTGTTCCCACTAGATTCTCCTCTTCTGTTATTTGGTATGGAATTACCACCGAAGTGTTGGTTACCTCCTCGATGGTTCTCGTTCCTGTGGTTGTTGTCACTCCTTTCTCTATGCTGATCATTAACTCTTGGCTGCAATGTTTCATCTGTTTGCTCCACCCTTTGAGCCCTATCTACAACATCTGAATACAAACTAAATTTATGAGAGCTAAGTTGTTGACGAATTTTGAATCTCAAACCTCTTAGGAACATCCGACTCATTCGTGCTTCGTCATCCACAAGATGGGTGGCAAAGCGAGATAACTCGGCAAACTTGGCTTCATATTGGGAGACTGTCATGTTTCCCTGCTCCAGCTTAATGAATTCCACCTCTTTCATATGGCGGATGCTTTCTGGGAAATACTTCTCGTTAAACAGTTCTTCGAATTCTGTCCAAGACATTTCGAGTGCTGAAGGTTGGATACGTTTTACCGCTTCCCACCAATGGTCCGCCTCACCTCGTAACATAAAAGTGGCAAATGGCACCTTCTGATCATCAGCGCATTGTAAGACATCAAGTATTTTTGTCGTCTGCTTTAGCCATGCCTCCGCTTTGAGTGGGTCAGGCTTCCCGTGGAATTCAGGTGGTCCTAATTCTTTAAATTGCTTAACAGTGACCATCCTCAAATTGCCAGCGTTTCTACCGTTATTATTGACTGGATTTCCTCTTCCTTGATTCTGTATGAACTGCATGAAATTCCTAAAGAATCCATCGTTCATCATGTTATCAGGAACATTATTTCCTGAGTTGGCAGGAGGATTGTTTGGGGCCTCTTGATTCTCGGCTACATTTGCTTCAGGCATTCCATAGTTAACCTCTTGATTTCCAGATGCCATACTAAACTGTGGTCACAAAATAAATGTTAGTTCAAATAAACTGACTCATCACTTCATGTTCCTACATTCAAATCGACTCATTAGATAATAAAATCTATTTTAGGTAGGACACACTAGTGACTGATTCTATTCGTCTCTCCCCTCCTAGTTCTACCCCAGATCTCCATTAAAGACCATATCCCTAAGCTCTGATGCCAACTGTGACGCCCCCAAATCTGGATCCACACAGCCCAAACTTGAGTCGTCAAAAGACTACAACAAAATTATTACAACAAAGCACAACGTACAACAATACAGTGTATAATAATACACAACTAAGTCTTCACTATTATTGTCACACTATTTTACAAAACGTGAAGACTAAGATAACTATTCCTCGGACCCTCACTCCATTCCCCGGCTAGACCCTGTTATGTTTTCATCTCCTGTTGAAAAACAATAAAACAAAAGAAAGGGTGAGCTCAAATAGCCCAGTAAGAAATATCATGACTAAGATAATGACGAATAAATTATCATTAGCCTTCAACAGTTGAGTTCTTGATAGAATACAATAGACTACAAGGTTTATATCAAAAACTGTAGTTAAATTCTTAAACAATGTTCAGATCAATAATAGCAGCGGAATGAGCAATCTATTAGAAGAATAATGCAGACTATAATGTCCACTCGCTTCTCTTTTTCGTAAAAACATCATCAACTTTTATCATCTGAAATACCATTAGTCATGATAATATAAATTCACAGTTCCTAATCATAATCATGCACATCAACAGTTCATCTTTGCACTACGGTCCAAAGATATTCAATATAGCACCAACGGTCATGATTATACCAGATTCAGCCTTTGGTCATAATCATACCAAACAACAGTTCATCTTTGCACTACGGGCCAAAGATATTCAATATAGCACCAACGGTCATGATTATACCAGATTCAGCCTTTGGTCATAATCATACCAAACAACAGTTCATCTTTGCACTACGGGCCAAAGAGAACATTCACCACGTGCCATAAAAGACACCGAACAGATGTATCGCCTTTAACCTATTATATCGCCTTTAACCTATCATATCGCCTTTAACCTATCATCTGTTCAACAAATATATCACATCTGTGCCCCCGGCCACAGATATTCACAACAGCTTGATTTTTGGATGATTAGAATGATATAAATGATGAACAGAAGAAATAGGATAACAATAAGTATCGGAAGTTTACTTTGTACAGATTCAAATAATGTCCAAATTGTCAACATGATGTGGAGTAAAATTTAAAAATGATATTCAAGATCCACAGTTCAGAATAACGGTTACAATTCAATAGAAAGGTTCACGTAAATAGGAAGGTTCAGTTGAAATAATGAAGTTCAACTATTATGGAACATATAATATTTTCAGGAATTATAGAAGCAATAGTTCCATAATAAATTTCGATTTAGGAGTATGAAAGAAAATAATATCCCTTACCGTAGCAGGTTTGATTAACAAAAGGTGAAGGAAATTAATACAAAGGGTTATTCACCAACAGGCGGCAATCCGCTCCGTAAGGTTATTCCCACAATTTAATAGAATTTGAGTACAAAGAGTTATTCACCAAACAGGCGGCAATCCGCTCCGTAAGGTTATTCTCAGAGATTAATAATGAATGAATACGAAAGGTTATTCACCAACAGGCGGCAATCCGCTCCGTAAGGTTATTCCCACAATTTAATACATGGAAATAAAAGGCACGTCTTATGAGTAAGGAAGAAACAATATTATTATCGAGAATTAAATAATGATAATCCCTTACCATAGTATGTTTGAATAATGGAAGATGAAAAAGATGGTATCCCTTACCTCAACACGTGACTGGATATTGATTTAAATGAGGTTGATTAACTTGAACAGTACACGTATACTTATAGATCTTCACAAATACTCAAGATGACTTAAGCACACTTAGAGAGAACTTTCACAAGAAGTATTTAGAGAGAGAAAGAAAGAACAAGTAAGGAAGTTTATGAAAAATCCTTAAGTTAAGGCTTCTATTTATAGCCAAAAATCTTATCATTCATTTAATCTAAACCATTCATTTAAAGATCATCTTTTAATCTACACCATCCATTTCAAATATTATATTATCTTTAATCTACACCATTCATTTCATATCACCTAATAATCACCTAACTTTATATTATAAACAAATCAATTTAATTATTCAACAATAATTCATACTTTAATCTACACCATTCATTTCATATCACCTAATAATCACCTAACTTTATATTATAAACAAATCAATTCAATTATTTAACAATAATTCACACTTTAATCTACACCATTCATTTCATATCACCTAATAATCACCTAACTTTATATTATAAACAAATAACTTTATCAATTCAATTATTATGACTAATTGTTATAAATACAGTATAGTTAGCTCTTAGATATCAAGTCAATAAATTAATGAAATACAACTGTTTAAATAACATCATAATAGAGATAACAATAATGTAAAATAAAGCATACGTTACTGTGTAATGACAATTATTGATTCAATAATGTGAATTACTGTGCATATGTTACTGTGACAATTATTAGGTTCAATAATTTTAAAAACAGTGCAACAACAATTATTGACTCAATGATATAAAATACAGTGTAATGACAATTATTAAATCAATAATGCAAAATACTGTGTAACAACAATTATTGAATTGATAATATAAAATATTATGCAGTGACAATTATCGATGAAATGATGCGTAACAGTTACGGTGTCAATTATCAGACCAATAATATGAGACACTATGCAATACCGTGTGTTACTGTAGAGTACCGTGTGCTACAGAAAATACCATAAACTACCGTATGCTACTATTCTTTTATCACCGGTATTTTAACAGTTCCGTTGACTATTTTTATTTAAAAAGGTTACTTCTGTCGTTTTCTATATCCGACAAATATTCCGTTGTGGGGTCCACCAATAATTTATTATTTCGGCGCCGTCGTACGGCACGAATATTCCCCGACCAAACGAATATTCCCCGACAAAGCGAATATTGTCCGACAAAATAAAATTTGCACATAACATCCTTAACTTTCAATTTTGTTAATTTAACCACTTACTGTTTCAAAAAATATATATATGAAGAAAAATTAAATTTTGTATTTCATAAAATTCGGGGTCTTACATACACATACACATACACAGTTATTCATATATATATACAAATACACGCGTAATTTCCCAGACTCACTTCATGTTGATTCATCTTTCTCGATTTCATCCAAAAAGTTCAGACTTTCTAAATTTTAGTCTCAATGCCACTTCAATTGGCGTTGAGTAGAATTTTTAAACACAACGCCACTTGAAGTGACGTTCAATATTAACCTTGTTAATTACTTTTACCTTAATTAAAATTAATTTAACAAAATAAAAAATATATCTATTCAACGCCAATTTGATTGGCTTTCAATTGTTTTTGAAAAAAAAAACACAAACTGTACCAACTCAACACAAAAATTGAAAAAAGAAAAACAAAAATTATTTCAACGCCAATTCAACTGGACTTCAACTGTTTTCTGGAAAAGAAAAAAAAACAATACCCAATGCCAATCTGATTGGCGTTAAACTGTTTTTAAAAAAAACTGTACTAACCCAACAAAAAAATTGAAAAAATAAAAATAACTTCAACGCCAATTGAACTAGCATTCAATTATTTTCAGAAAAAAAAAAAAAAACTGTACCAACCCAACAAAAAAACTGAAAAAATTAAAACAAAAATTATTTCAACGCCAGTTGAATTGGCGTTCAACTGTTTTTAAGAAGAAAAAAAAATAGTACCAACCCAAAAAAAAAATTGATTTTTTTTTAAAAAAAAAGTTCAACGCCAATTAAACTGGTGTTCAACTGTTTTATGCAAATAATTAGTTATCTAGGCAAATATAAAATAGCCTCTTTTTTGTCCTTGGTGGGTATAGATATGGATGGACTTATTCCTTCCTACTAGATGATTTGAGGACGCGTGGAGAGGAAGGACAAACGCAGCTAGGAGTCTCCTTAATGTGACCAAATTCCAACTTCCCATGCTACTTACCTTGTCCAAAAAAAATAGCTGAAAGAAAAAAAGTTCAACGCCAATTGAACTGGCCTCCACCTAACAGAAACATAAAAATAAAAAAATTCAATGCCATTTACAGTCGTTTACATTTAAAAAAAAAATTTAAATAGAAAAAGTAACTTTTGACTTTTAAAATAAAAATAGAAAAGGCTGTAAAAATAGAAAAAACTGAATGACTGGCGTTGGAATCTTTGAATTTTTTGTAACTTTTTTTATAAAGCAAATTAAAAAAAAAATAAAGAGTTAGAAGCTAGTCAAAATAGATCTAACACCAATTTGACTGGCGTTGGAATTTTTTTTTTTTTTATCCATCCAAGCCTTATCTTATATACCCATAAGTTCTCCTCTTATTTTCTTCATTCGTTATGTTGTCATATCTCTTATCATTCTCTCTTTTCATTTTTTTTCTAATGGATTTTCTTGCTTCCATTTACCTCCAGATTTGTTCAGAACACCCCTAACTAAAGGTATATCCATTAATATTTGTTATACTCATTAATTTTATTGTAAAATTTAATGTTGTTTTAATTTTTTTATCTATACTATTAGCGTTAAATTTAGTATATTGTGACATTAAATTTTGTTTTTTGGCGAATGGTTTAAACTGTTATTTTGTTATTAAGTTTTTTGGTGATAAAAATAAAATTTTAAATTAAATGTTTTTTTTACATAAAAATAGTGTAAAATATAATTTATTTAAAAAACAAACTGATAATTAAATTTTATTGTTTTTACCCCATTTGCTAAGAATGTACATATATTTAATTAGCAAGAATGTTTCATAAATGATTTTAATACATTGTATTAAAAATTACTCTATTACTGACAAATAATAATGAAAAAAGTTAATATTATTAGACAAGAACGTAATCTTGTTGTCAAGTTGATTATTTAAAGTAATGTTATGTAAATGATATTTTTGCAAAATATTTACGATGAATATTTATATTCAAGTTGTGTTTTTGGGGAGGTGAGGTTTTGACATAAAATGAAAATGACTTCAGATACTCACTAGATCCGAAAAAGGTTTTCATCATACAACGTAACACCTTGTATAATGAGCCGATTCATAAACTTTGTAATGAGTTGGGAAAAGACCCTCCTCCCAATGGAATTTCAAATTTAGTTATAAATATCCAAGCTATATTGTGAATGGGGTGTCCAAGTATTAGAGATCGAAAATTAATAATAACAATGACGTTGATATAATGTTAGGTATTCGAAAAAGATGCTATAACAATAATTGCGGAGTAGAATTATATATCAAGCTTGAACAAGTTACATCATCATTAATGGGTTCTGATAATTTTTTAATTAATAGGGTATTTTGAAAACACTAATTTGTTAAGTCAGCCAAACCTATCAACTTTGTTACGGTTAGAAAATATGAATAAGTCATATGGAGGTGCTTATCAAATGTATCAAAATCAGGACATTGGTGTTGGTGGTAGTGATCATGGAGGGATGTCAATGTATGATGAACAAAATTATGACCACTACTACAATCACAGTGGAGAGCATGTTGTTCAGGGAGCCTACAGTCCAACTAATGTAGTAGAAGTTTAGGATAAAGAGGATACGCGTTGGGGCCCTGGCCCGAATTTGATTTCTTCAGCTATCATTAACATTGCCTCACGTGGAGATTTTCCCGATAGCTATGATGCAAGTAGAATTCCTCCCACCGATAATGAGAGAAGTGATGAAGATGACCTGGTGCCTAACCAAGAGAATGAGGATAGTGCATATACTGGTAATGTCGGTGATGTTGATGTGTCTACCCAAAAAATCAACCTATGGCTTCATGGTATAAAACTAAGGAGTTTAAAAATGAGATAACTGATCACGGTGGTCGTGGGGAAACATTTGACAGCTCTTGTGATGAATTGTACCTGGGTGCTCCTTTTGCAAACAAAGATGTTATGAAATCAGTAGTTAAAGGGGTACACATCAAGGAACGTAGAAAATTTGACACCTTATGAAGTCAGGTGTAAAAGTGAAAAATGTCCTTGGAGGATTCGTGCATCCAAATTAAAGAAGCATGGATATTTTCAGATCACAAGATTGTCGTCCGAACACATATGTCAGTTTGCAAATCCTTCCCAAGATCATGCCAAACTTACAACAAAATTTATAGGAAACACCATCAAATCAATGGTAATATAAATTGTGTATGTTTATACTATCAATATTTTTGAGGAACTAGTTTAAATAGTCCAATCTAATTATAATTATATATTTTTTCATTAATGTAATCAGATTGCGGAAAACCCGAAAACCAAAGTGATGGATATACAATCTATGATCAACAAAACATACGAATATCATGTGACGTACAAAAGGGTGTGGTATAGCAAACAAACCGTAATTGCTGCAATTTATGGAAACTAGAATACATCATATGCACAGATCCCTTGATTCATGACCGCCATTAAGATATACAATCCAAGGAATGTTATAACGATCAAAGTTGATCCGTACGTACTTGGTCAAGGTAAATTTGTCTTTAAGCTTATGTGGTGGGCATTCAAGCCGGTGATTGATGGTTGGTTACACGCGCATCCAGTTCTCACCATTGATGATACTTTTTTAAAAGGTAAATATAAGGAAAATTACTAGTTGCCATGGGATTTGATTTAAGAATGGGACAATACCCTATTTATTATGGTTTGGTTAATGAGGAAATGGTTGACAATTGGTCATGGTTTTTGAAACTTCTTCGCCAATACTTGTATAAGCAATGATGGAAAATGTGTTTGATTTCTGATCATGCACAGGGCATAATACAAGCTATGAATGCACAAGAAAATGGGTTCATTGTGCCTGTTAGGGTTTATCGTTTATATCTTCGTCATGGTCAAAGCAATTTTGCATCTGCAAAACCAGGTTCACAATTAAATCTCTCTGTAGGAAAGAGGGGAACACCCACCAAGTAAGAAAATTTGAGGCATACATGAAAGAAATAAAAAAAAAATATCTCGTGAAGCTTATGATTGGTTGCATAATATCCCACCGGAGATGCAGACACTTTCCTATGACGGTGGTTGTCGATACGGTGTCATGACCACAAACTTAGTGGAATGTTTTAACAACAATATAATGTCTGCTCGAAACTTGCTGAACATTGCCATGGTTGAATATATATTTTACACCGATCTATTGAACTGTTCTCTTTGAAACGGATGGAAGCTTTAAAAGAAATCAATGGATTAAGTTTTAACGCACGAGATTCCGGTTAATATGGTTTAAGGTTAATGATTATAATATCCAGAGGTAATCGGATAGAATTAAGGAAGGTGGGGATCTCGGGGCGTTACATTGGCTGAGCTGAGTGATCCAATTGAAGAAGAAGAATGTATCGCTAATGCAAGTCGTGTGAAAAGGCTGTGGGTATTTTGTGGTGGACTTGGTCATCTTATTCGTGATTGTCTCAAGTTGGAGCATCAGAAAAGCATGCAAATTGCTAGCTTTAAGAGGGACTATTTTGAAGCTGGGGGTTATAGAGCTGAAATCTAACACATATTTCTACTGTGTACTTTGTTTTGTAATGTGACCTATAATGCGAAGGTTTTTAATCAGCAAAAAAATTATGTTTGTAGGATATAACGATAATACAATCTAGATTTTCTGTTACTAGTTACTACTATTTTTTAGATTTCAATAACAATTGATTTTCTGTCATCCTTTTCAGGATGAAAACCAACATGCAATCTGATACTGAAACATGTTGCCACTGGTTAGCTATAATTTTTGTTACACCAGCTTTATTTTACAGTCCTTTGATTTTATGTTGTTTATGGCTTCTGGTTTGGGGTTTGCGAGTTTATTTATTTTATGGTGGTGATTGGTGGTCCTACCTACAAGTAGTAGGGCATGTTATGGTGGCTGGGTTACCTACAAGTAGTTTTGGCTGGCTTGATTTAATGTGATTTTGGGCTTGTTATTAAGTGTTGGCTAGGTCTGTTTTTAAGATCTTGTGGGTTTGATCAAGTATTTAGGTTTGTGTTGTGTATTTGTGCTTTTTGTATTTAGGTTTATTTGTGTATTTATTATTTATTTTTTCTCTTATTACTTGTATTATAAAGTTGGAGGGCAGGGTTTCACCAAATTATTTATCGTAATTTAACCCCTAATTTTAACAATCTTCATATAATTAATCCTCCGACTTAAATAATATTTCTATTTTGTCCTTCAAATTAAAATTTCAAATTTTAAACTAAATAATATGAATTATAGATTCAATACTTGTGCCAGACCCCCAAGTAGACATGCACAGTAGGCCGGACTGGTCCGGCCTGGCCTGGGCCTGGTAGGCTTTGGCCGTTGACTAGGTCGGGCCAGGCTTTGACTTTTGGGCCTGTAGGTCAGGTCAGGTCGGGCTTCTCGATCAAAGTTTGGCCTTTTGAGGCATGTAGGCCAGGCCTGTAGGCTAGGACTGGCCTGTAGGCCGGGCCGGGTCAGGCCAGTCCTGTCCAGTCCTTGAGCCGGGCCGGGCCAGGGCAGGCCTAAAAATATAATCAACTAATTTTTAATGTGAAATATAAATATTAAATAAACTAACTACTATATTAATTAAATGTATTGACAAAAAATTAAAAATGAGTAACTAATCAATAATAAATAATGAGTCGGTTATAAATATTTTGCTTCAAAATATTTTTAAAATGTCTTCAAAATTCAAATCTTCAAAAAATGTATCTTCCTATCTTCAAAAAATATCTCTTCGTTATATCTTCAAAAAATATATCTTCAATCTTCAAAAAAATATATATCTTCAATATTCATGGATATGCAATTTCGTCAGTTTCTACTCCAACTTCGAGACACACACACACACACACACACACACACACACACACACACACACACACACGTAGCATAAATGATGATGGAATGTGGAGTAAGACTTGTTGTAGGGCCTAGTGGGTGTAGCCATGTACTATGTAGGCATTTGTAGAAGTAAGATATATGATACCAATTCAAATATTAATAATTCATTAATTTTGATTTACATGGTAAATGTAATACTCTTATTGTTCTTCGTGTTTTTTTTTGCTTAGACTACTTTACAAGTTTTGATAATTCAAAAAGTTAGACAGCGCCACAATGGTAATAACAACATAGGCTATTCTGCGGACTGGGCCGGGCCGGACCTTTGCGTAGGCTGGGTCGGGCTTTTTCGTATGCCAGGTCAGGCCGTGCTTTTTCGTATGTCGGGCCAGGCCGGGCTTTTACGTCAAAATAGCAGCTTGTTCAAAGACTGTAGACCGGACCGGCCTGGTCCGAACTTTAACTAGGCCGGACTTTGACCAGGCCGGACTCAGGCCAGGTCAGGCCGACTTATGGACCGTAGACTTTTTATGCATCTCTACCCTAAGTAAATTTAGTGCATATTGTTAAACTATTGGCCAGTTACTTTCATAACTATGTTGGATAAGAATATGACAGTAGGTCATTTAAAACTCCAAGACCCGGGGAGTTATTCGATGATTTTAAATATTATCATGTGGTGTTTTAAATTATGTTATTATTTTAATATATATAATAATTTTTTTATTATACATATTGAAATGATGAGGGATTTTGAAATATCACTTAACCATGCCCAGGATCATAGACATAATTGGATAAATATGTCCCACACTCCCGCCTAGACGACCAGGCTACTTCTATTGACTATTTAGTCTTCACATGGGTTAAACAAGCACACAGTCAACTTCCCTTTCTCTCTCTTTTCCTCACTCTCTCTGGCGAATGTAAGGTAAACCGCTACCATCGTATTTTTATCCTCTTTCTCTGTGTTGTGTTACTTTGTGTATATACTCTCTGAACATCTTTACATCTGGGCCTCCATTCTTAGATGTCTGTTGTTGATCTTGGGTTAATCAGCTTGTTTAATTTGGTTATGTTCTTAAGCCTTTAACATATAGAAAGTGATGATTTTAAATTTAATTCTAATTTCAATTATGATATACTGTGGCTGAATTGTGATTTCACATTAATAATATCCTTGAAACATTGAGGGTAGCTTTATGATTACATCCCTGCAGAGAATTGGTCTCTAAGGTGCTATTTATTGGCAATGTCTTCTACAATCTATGATAATTTTATGTGTCAATGGTCAAAATTATTAAGAGTCGTCCAGCCCAAAATTGTTCCGACCAGCCCTAAATTGGTGATGATCGAGTCTACTATCATACTCTAATATTGTCACTTGAGATTGTACATGAATTGTGAAAAATATTTACTCCCCAGGGCATGGATTTAGTTCTTGCCCAATAATGGAGATAATATACTCCCACAACTTATCAGCAGTGTTTATAATTTTCCCTTTGTGGTAGAATTGGAATCTTTGAGTTTCTTATTTACCCAACTATTTTGGTTTAGTTTCTTTGTTAAGTTTTGAGGTTTTAGAGTTCCGTGTAAGTAACTTGTGAGAATTTGTTGTTTTGATTATTTTGACTCCTTGAGAGGGTTACTTGACTGGATGAATTATGTAAACTTAATTTTACTTGGTGTAAGAGATAAAATTTATGCATGTTTGGAAAAGCTTAAGACATTCTTGTGATATCCTTTTAATCTCCCCCTCACAAGTGAGTTTGAGAGCCCTCACAAGTGAGTTTGAAAGCCTTTAGGGAGGAGCCCTCACAAGTGACTGACTGAGTTTGAAAGCCTTTAGGGAGGAGATGACAATCCTGCGCGTACCCAAAGCACTAGCATACATATTTGGAGCTCAACTTGACCCAAAAGCTTAAGCCATTAGGTCTTGGGTCCATTTATATATATATTAATCATTCACTGTTTTATTGTTTCGCTGATGTGGGACTCCAACTCACTTGTGAGCACTTGAATATGAGTAGCTAGATACTGATTTGTAAATATGGAACATTGGTCCCAAATAGGTTGTTCTAGTGGACTGAAGCTTAAATTAAGTTTCAGTATTTGCAATGGCAATTGACTCATGTCTTGTGTACGAGGTGATGTTGAATGTCTTTATGAAGAAATTTGCTTGCAAGATTGAAGACAGTTCTAAGATATTCATCTTGGTTACACTAGTCTTGAGGATAAATAACATTCTCATACCAGATCAATGAATGCTCATAAGTGCTTGCCCAAAAGATATGCTAATAATATGTCAATTAAGACTAAGATGATAAAAATTCATACTCGTTTCTATCCTTTTAATTCATGCATATGCTACCCTTTTATTAAAGGAGGACTTTTGAATTTGATTCATTAATGTGTCAAGAATTATGTGCACTCTTTCTTATGTAGAAGATTGGTTGCAACATAGGAGAATTTTGTTGTACAAAAAGTCATACATAGTAATAATAAAGAATAAATTACTTTTCTGAAGACACCGGAGAGGATTTATTAGAGTAATGTACTAGTGAAATTGTAAAGAAATTGTAACCATATAGAAAGGTGAGAAAGAAAGTTATATGTTTGAAGGATTGATTGTGAATTGTGAAGCTGACTAAATGAAGATGTATGGTTGATAAAGTTACCGTAAAGAAGTAATTTATGCAGAGACTATAACTACCTAACTTCAGTACGTTTCCCACATAAAAAACACATCAAAAGAAGCGTAGTAATATTCCAATTGTATACTGATATGTTACTTCTTACTTTCAAGCATATGAAGGCATTAGGTGAAGAGTATTGATGACACAAAAGAACGAAAGAAAAGTCCATTTGAAATATTAACGATGTATGGAGAATATGTTTTGTCTTTTAAGACGCAAACTGGCTCAAGGCAGCACAATGACTATGTTTGTTAGAACTTAGAACATATGCTAAACATTAACCATCCTGAAAGAATCTTCCTAGTGTTGATGAGCTTTAGTCTGCTTGTCAGACGATTTAACTTGGGCAGCATCAGCTAGCCCTTCTGAGCATCATCTCATAGATTGGAAAGCCTCCAGTCGCAGTATCAAGCATTGAAGTAGTGAAATTTGCTTCTCAATTAACAGTTTCGTGTTATCATGAAATAGCATGCGGCTGCCCGTCAAAACCTTGCAAAACTATTTAGTCTCAAAAAATCCACAATCTTACCTATGGTTTCAAAATTGCTTGATAGAATAGTCTTCAGGAGTCTTCTATAATGATTTTTCCCCCCCCATGTTTGAAGATATTATGTTTTTAATTGTTTTGTTAATAGTGACAAGGCAATTGGAAGCCTTCTTTTGTTCGAGTTCATTATAAAATCATGAATATATTGGCAGTTTGATAGTGCCTCTGTATACTTCTCTACATGACTGTATTCCGTTTCCTATATGCAAATAATTCAATCCTTTTTGTATGTTATAATTATTAGCGTTCATAATTATTAGCATTCAGTAGTTAAAAGTATTATACAAAAGGCATCTGAAATTCCCGTTCTGCTTTAATAATATTTCTATTACTTTGTTCCACAAGATCAGTGGCCCGTAAGTTTTAAGCTTTATGTTTTAGTCTTACATTTTAAGTTTTCAACACTTTGCCTTAATACTGGACGTAACAATATTGGAATTGTTAGCAGCCAGATCATTATTTCTGCATCTAACATTCTAACTACGTGATGAATTCCCGTGACTTGTCATTCTTCGGAATCAAATTTGTATCCTTTTTTTTACTCTGGACCATCTCTGTTTGCTTGATACAATTATTCAATACTTTACACTAATGAAGAACCTCCTGACTGCCTATTTGGTTATAAACTTGCAGTATCTTCTTAAAACAATTTCCAGCAAATTATACAAACAGCACAAGCATCATTCATCTGTCTATAGAGCATCTGAAGACAGCAAATCCTGAAGAATGGATTCTGCAATGGTATTACATAGTGGTGGATGTCACTGCAAAAGAGTAAGATGGCAAGTCCAAGCACCATCAAGTATAGTAGCCTGGAAATGCAACTGTTCTAACTGCTCCATGAGAGGAAACACTCACTTCATTGTCCCTTCTGAAAGATTTGAGCTTCTGGGAGAATCAAAAGAGTTCCTCACAACTTACACCTTTGGCACTCACACAGCTCAGCACAAATTTTGCAAGGTTTGTGGCATAACTTCATTCTATATTCCACGGTCCAACCCAGATGGAGTATCAGTTACCTTCAGGTGTGTTGATCCTGGAACGATAACCCATGTTGAGATCAAGGATTTTGATGGGAAAAATTGGGAGAACTCGTATAATACATCAGGCATTGCTTCATGTTCAAAAGTTCTGCCTGAAGGATCAAACTGATACCAACCCGATCGAAGGTGTTGAAAGCATTGCAGAGCAGAGTGCTCTACAGACATGCAGATTTAAAAGTTGATGTTTTGTGGAATGAAAGCTGAAATTTTTTGTGGTTTATATAAGACTTCTTTCATGTTTTGCAGTCTTGGGATATTTCTTGATTCAAGCAACCAGAGTAATACAAACTTAAACCAAATACAGATGGAGCTTCTCTTATTTTTGGGTTTTTCCCTTCTGTTTCTTTATAATATTGTTCTTCTTGTGCAAACTGACAAGAAAATGGGAGTACGGAGAGATTACGGGTAGTAATTATTCAGTGGTCTGGGGGCGGTGTCCCAAAAGTATTCAATAATTTTTTGATTACTAGAGCCTCTTTTGCAATTTCTTTTTAATATCCAAACTAGCTTTGAATTGTTCGGACTTCATTATTTTTTGTAATATTTCTTCTTTTTTTAGGTTTTTCCCTTCTGTCTCTTTATAATATTGTTCTTCTTGTGCAAACTGACAAGAAAATGGGAGTACGGAGGGATTACGGGCCGTGTCCTAAGAATATTTAATAATTTTTTGATTACTAGAGCCTCTTTTGTAATTTCTTTTGATATCCAAACTAGCTTTGAATTGTTCGGATTTCATTATTTTTTGTACATTGATTAATAATTTTAAGCGGTTTTGGGGTAATTAATATCATACCTTAGTTTCGTAATGTTACCATTTAATTGATAGAAAACTAGATTTCAAAAGAAAAGGATTTACTTTAATTTTGTTTAGGATGTTCTGATATCCATATTTACCAGGCATTCCCAAATTTTTGGACCCCTATGTGAATTTGAGATTTTATTTTTTCATTTGCAAACAAATGTGTGAATTAAATGAAAATATGATCAAGCTGAAATAGTCGGAACTAAAGCACTTGTATAAAGGATAAAGTGTTTTTCTATAGTTAACAAACAGCTAAGCTTTTTTATTTTTTTATTTTTTGAGACTCACACTATGGTGTAAAATCACGAATACACATAATTTTATAATGAATATCTTACCTTTATATTGAAAGCTATAAATTTTATAACGAAGATCAGCTTTTATATTTAAAATTGTGAAAAATTCAAACCAAATATTTCAATAGGTTCACGTGAAAGAATAATATAATACGTCATATAGGATATAATAATAAATTCACATCTAAATTGCGAATTGATTGATGATTCATTTGCTTAAATATAGATATCATATTAATTCAAACTTGATTTAACACGTACCGATACTTCATTTCATTTTTATTATTATTTCTCATTTCTTGATTCAAACATTAGTATTGCTATTTTTTTATTATATTTTGCTGTTGTTGAAGCCTTGTATTAGATATTAGCATTTGATTGAACCTCACTCGCGCTACGAACAAACCGACCTAACTTGCCCCTCCTCAAGGTTGATTGAAATTGAAAAAGTAACCCTCTAATTTACATTATTTTTGCAAAATTCACCATCTAATTTTTATATTTGTAAAACTCTTCTTCCAGAATGTATTAATTATGCAAAACTCACATTTTATGTATTTTTTATTAAAAATTCTCACATATTTCATCTAATTTATTACTTAAAAGTTTTAATTTTAAAATACTCATTTTTATTTCACTCAAATGACTTTCAATTAACAAAAAGAATTTCACAATAAATATATTTCGAACCCTAAATTGCTTAATAAAATATCTATTTTATTCTCGATTTTTAAGTGTTGTTCATCATTAAATATTTCACTAAATACCACAAACAAATTAATTGTATGAATTATATAATAAATACATGTTCATCAATTTATCTCATTACTAACACTATACGAAAATGCTTCAAAGGCAACTAATACAAAATAAAATAATAATTGATTGATATATAGTAAAGATAGAAGATCTATGAATTAGATGATCAAAAGATTTCAAATATATTATTTGGTGTTGTGATAATTTTTTTACTAATTAAAAGTTGTTTGAGTGAAATAAAATGTGTATTATAAATGTAAGATTCTTAAGTGATGGATTGGAGTGAAATAATCTACATATATAAGTCTTTTTAACAAAAAAAAATATAAAAGGGTGAGTTTTGCATAATTAATATAATTTAGAGAGAGTTTTATAAAAATAAAAGTTAAAAGGTGAGTTTTGCAAAAGAGGTACAAATAGGAGAGTTAGTTTTGCAGTTTAGTCCCTCAAGATTTAGGGTTTTATTGAGCGAAAGCCCACCATCCCTTTCCCTCTATTTCCTCTGCTCTGCATCCCATCCATCCAGTTATCTCCGATTTACCCTATTCTTCACTCACTTCGTCTTCTCTATATGTATTCCTTAAAATTCTGTTTGTATAATTTTTTTTGTACTATGTAATGTTTTCTCAATGGCAAGAGGCCCTGCAAGTAAATTACTCCGTCTCTATTCAGCAAAACCCAACCATTTTAGAGTTAGGTTTATTTTACCCTCTTCAAGTTACGAAAATTTTTACCCTTCAAATCCCTCAAAATCACGACTTTATTCCTCCTTTGATCCCCCAAAGCCCCTTCCTTTTTCCCTAACCCAATTCAACGATGTACCCTTTTTTGATAGTACAAAATTAAGGGTTTCAATTCTGAGCAAACAACCCTTTTCAACATTAGTCGAAAATGAGAACTGTAATCCTGATTCTGATTTGCCAACTGCAGTTGAATCAGTTTCTAATGATTCAACAAGTGTGAGATTTGGAAATGTGGCGTCTCGTGATCCTGTTGAAATTTATAGGGCGCTTCGGGATGCCTCGAACTACTATAAGCAAACCCGGGATGAATGGGAAGTAATAACTGAAATTTTTGGGTGTTTTTGTAAGTCCGGTTGGGCTTCGAATCAGGCCCTTGCTGTTTATATTAGTGCATCCTTTTTTCCAACTGCAGCGCATAAGTTTCGTAGTTTTTTCCTTGATAAGTGTCAGGATGATGTTGTCAAATACTTGGTTTCGTTGGGTCCTTGTAATGAAGCAGAGAGGTTTTTATTTCCAATATTTGTTGAGTTTTGTTTGGAAGAGTTTCCGTATGAAATTAAGCGATTTAAGGGTATGATTGACTCCGCAGACCTCACTAAACCTCACACTTGGTTTCCGTTTGCACGAGCTATGAAACGCAAGATTATATATCATTGTGGTCCGACTAATAGTGGTAAAACATATAATGCTTTGCAAAGATTTATGGAAGCAAAGAAGGGAATCTATTGTAGTCCACTTAGGCTCTTGGCTATGGAAGTTTTTGATAAGGTTAATGCTCTGGGAGTTTATTGTAGTCTCCAAACCGGGCAGGAAAAGAAGCATGTTCCATTTTCGAACCACACTGCTTGTACTGTTGAAATGGCATCGACGGATGAATTGTATGAAGTTGCTGTAATTGATGAAATTCAAATGATGGCTGACCGGTTTAGAGGTTATGCATGGACAAGAGCTTTGCTTGGGTTGAAGGCTGATGAGATACATATATGTGGTGATCCTAGCGTGTTGAATATTGTTCGAACATTTTGTTCTGAAACTGGTGATGAGCTAGTGGAACGGCATTATGGGAGGTTCAAGCCACTGGTGGTTGAAGCTAAGACCCTTTTGGGAGATCTCAAAAATGTAAGATCAGGAGATTGCGTTGTTGCGTTTTCAAGGAGGGAGATATTTGAGGTGAAGTTGGCCATCGAAAAGTATACAAGTCACCATTGTTGTGTTATTTATGGTGCATTGCCACCAGAGACTCGAAGGATGCAGGCCAACTTATTCAATGACCAAGATAATGAATATGACATTTTGGTTGCCAGTGATGCAGTAGGAATGGGTTTGAATCTTAACATTAGAAGGGTTGTATTTTATTCCCTTTCAAAGTATAATGGTGACAAGATCGTTCCAGTTCCAGCCTCTCAAGTCAAGCAGATTGCTGGAAGAGCTGGTCGGAGAGGAAGTCGCTACCCAGAAGGGCTGACAACTACCCTGCATCTTGATGATTTGAGCTATTTGATAGAGTGCTTGAAGAAACCTTTCGACGAAGTTACGAAAGTGGGTCTCTTCCCCTTCTTTGAGCAGGTTGAATTGTTTGCAGGTCAACTTCCAAAAATTACTTTCCCTAAGCTACTTGAAAAGTTTGGTGAAAATTGCCGTTTGGATGGATCTTACTTTTTGTGCAAACATGACCACATAAAGAAGGTTGCTAATATGTTGGAGAAGGTTCAGGGAATATCTCTAGAAGATCGTTTTAACTTTTGCTTCGCCCCAGTAAATATTCGAGACCCAAAAGCAATGTACCATCTTTTACGGTTTGCTTCATCATATGCCCAAAACTTGCCTGTTGGTATAGCAATGGGCATGCCAAAATGCTCTGCTCGTAATGACACAGAGCTCTTGGATCTTGAGACTAAGCACCAAGTGCTGTCAATGTACCTATGGTTGTCTAATCACTTCAAGGAGGAAACTTTTCCATATGTGAAGAAGGCTGAGGCTATGGCAATAGATATAGCTGAATTACTTGGTCAGTCGTTAACCAAAGCTTGCTGGAAACCAGAATCAAGGCATGCAGGGAAGCCAAAGCCTCAAGAGAAGGAAGATGGTTATGAGAGGCCAAGGTCACTCATTAAAATGTATGAATCGTAAGTGCTAGTTAAGTAATTGCATTTTGTGGTTTCATTTATTATTAATTCAATTACGTGTGACATGTTTTCTGATCAACTCACTCCTGTTGCTGTAAATTTCATGTGCAAATGATGATTTTGAGAATCCTTCTCCGTCCTCTCTTTTTTTGGGTTTATTATAGCGTGTGCTGATTTTATCGTTTTACTTGTAGAATTGTTGATCCGACTGTTCAATTGTTTAAGTTGCTCCTTTCTTTTTCATGCTCATTAAAATTACTATAAGTGTGAGTAGAAGAAAAACTAAATTATTCACTTTAACAATGATTGGCTGAAGAAACAGTCTTACATTGACGTTGCTAAGATTTATTTTCTGTCAACGTTTTTGTGTTAGAGTTAGCATCTTAATCCAGAAGGTTTGTTTCACTCATTGTGTACATCTCCTAGTCCTCTTCTTCTGCATGTTTATTAATTTATTCATGCTTACTCCCAAAGCCTTTAAACTGAATTCGTGTTCAGATTATGGTTGCTCCTAAAACTTATATACACGAGTAGATCAAAAAATTTTGTGTGGGATTTTGTTCACCCATTTTTGTGTGATATGAACTGTTAATAAATCTTTTATGTTTATTATGTTGAGTTGTTCTAGAATTGTGCTTCTAATCACAGTTTATGACTTATGAAATGTTGCTTATTGTTTTACTGAGGTACTTTGTAATATCTTTGACATTCCTCTTGAAATTTTGGTTCGCAGCTTAAACTTCCTAGACCTAATCATAATGTGTAATAACAATTACCTTTTTGACAATTTCTTTTTTAGACTCTAGCATCTATAGTCCATCTCATTTTAAAATGTCTTAGGATCACCGTCTTTTTGTTTTATCTTTTTATTATTATAAAAAAGGATATGGTAAATATTTTTGTTTAATAGGTAAGAGAGGATGATTGTGTTAGAATCGAGAGAGAGAAAGAGAAAGGTTAAAAAGATAAGAGTATGTATAACCACCTTAGCTCTATATGATAATCTTGATTTAGGAAAAAGAAACTCATTTGTTGTTTGCTTGTTGCTTGCTTGTGATGTTTTGTCATTCTTCTATCAGCCAATTTTCTTATAGCTTAAAATTTCATAGTTTGTAGCCTCATACAGATACCAAAGTGAAATGCTAATGGATTTTATGTTGCCTGTCAGGAAAAGGCACAATAAGCACTCACTACCTGAAGAGACAGTAGCCGCATAGTGCTTCTGCTAGGTACATGCAATTGCACCTCAGTTGTTTTGGCTACATCTTTCTCGTGCTTCCATCAACTTTTAGTTTTAATTGTTTGGGGGCCTATCTTTCCGCTATTAAAAGACTTCTAAATTGGGTTTTTGGGTCGGGCTTGTGGTTCTGGTAATATGTCTTACGTACTATGGGATATTTATGAACAAGGATTTTTTTAAAATGTGAAGTCTTGTATTTCACTCATAAAGCTTTTATGCTTTTCGTTAAAGTAGAATTTGATCACAAAGTGGAGTCCATTTGCATTCCTTCTTGGGAAATGTGCATGCCCTCTGGTAATCATTTTGATGTAATTATCTTCTTAAAGACCAAGGATTTACTGATTTTTGTACTCCAGGAATCCAGGTAAACTCGCCCCCCAAATGACTACACAAGCGAGATCAAGTTATTTTTTGCATGCCTAGTAAGTTTGCACATGTCACAACAGCAGGTTCTGGTGGATGGAGCTGGGTCTGGTTTAAAAATTACTGGGTTGTAATACTCTGGAAGAAGATGCCTGCTAGAAGATTTGTCAAGAGCGTCATCAATATTTTGAGATGGTTGGGCTTGATTTTGAAGCTGTTAAATGGCTATTCAAGCTGAATGGAAGACTCGGGTGAAGTGACTATTATAATCCAGTCCCAAGTGCAATGCCTGCGGATTGTTAATTTGTTATAGTGATATAGCAACTATTTTTGTTACGTAACTTCTGAAGTTCAAATTTCATCTTGTGGCAGTTAGCATACTTTTAATGGATTCATGGTTTCTTCTTGATTTTCATTTGCTCAAATGAGTAAGAATAGGGCTCAGTGAACATTGGCACATCGCATATTTGTGGTGGACTATGATTATTCAGTAATTTAGAATATTAATTAATTAACAGTTATTAATACGAGGGTTGATCTATATTTTTATGTCATTTTTAAGCCAATTCATTCATAGTCGTCCGCATAGGATAAATATTGATCGAGAGGCTAATATTACTGGTGGAGTGTCCTTTTACTATAATATCTGACGTAACAATAGTTTGTGTGCTAGTATTATAAGTGGAGGGTGTGTTTTATCAATTTTTAACTTCTTAACCCTTGGTTAAAAAATTTCTAATTCATAACACCTCGAAATTATAAATTGGTGATCGATCTATAACAATAATAATAATAATAAATTAATTAATTAAAATAAGAGGTTTTCACTAAATTCAACATTCTTGAAAAAATCTTGATTCATTAAACTAATTTTTTTATTTTAAAATTAGAGATATTATTTTTTTTAGTCTGTTAAAATTAGAGCATACGTATAATTTTAGAGTATAGAGTGACATATTTCTTAACATGTCATTATTAATACTCTGTATACCTTTGAGTATCATTATGCTATCACTATTACATATTTTAACTAATGATATAAATATATTTTAAAAAGTAATTTTTTTCCTAAAATGGTTGTTTTAAAAATGTATTACAACTTTAAAACCTAGAAAATACTCCCTCCATTCCTTTTAATTTGTCGTCTTAAAAAGATAATTTTGTTTCTTTTTTATTTATCGTTTGTAAATATCAAAAAAACATTAAAAATGTATAATTTCTTATATATTATTCTTTACAATTAAAGAGTAATTTGTTTCTCTTTCATCTTTCTAATAAATTTTAGAAGACTAATATTTTAATATTTTATACTAAATTTAGTCATTAATTATATTTTTTAATATATGTGCATAACCTTAAAACTTAAATTAAAAAGGAACAAAATACGGAGTAATATGATACAAGATTCGAGGTTGTGGAGATACAAAATTTGGGGACTGGAATGATTGAGGGCATCGTTCTTTCTGTTTTTCCCTTCCCTTCTTCCCAACTCGAACAAAAAGAGTAGTTCTCATTACATAAAATTTACAAATTTGGTCAGTCAACACCTAACCACATACAGGAAAGGCCATTTACATCTACAGAGCATGGGACCCCGGTCACAATGATGCCCCCGATAAACAAAAAAGGCAACGACAGAGAATATTGCATCCTTATCCTTTCGCTCAAAGATTCCAGCACCAACAATGATGGTTGGGTTTTTAGCATTTTTGAGGGCTGATGAAAACGGATGACCACCCTCAGTGATTTCAATTAATGCTTCAGGACCTGTGCCAAGATGTTGATGATCATAGTTTAGATCAGTTGCAGGACCAACGTAACCCAACTTAGCTTGGGTAGCTTGGACTGTTTTTCGGATTCTCGCGTTTACCATCGCAGCTTCTACCCTTGGCTGGAATTTGAAAGAGTTGATTTAGCCATTAGAAACTAAAGTTTGCAACACACACAGTACGCCATTGACTAAATCTTTAAATGTTGTAGCAAGGTAGATTGGGAGCCGGGAGCGAGGCAGAAAGCAAAGAGAAACAGGTAACAAGCAGAGACTTATGCAGTAACAGAGATGTTCAGCAAATTCCAATATATCACAAAGTTCTCAGTTTAATGGTTCAAATATCTTATCAAAAGTTCTACACCTACTTGTAACACCAATGTAGAAAAGAATTACTCAATTACCTGAGTACCAACAAAAAGAAAAACATCTGCGTTCTCCAGACCATTGATGCTACTGTTCAGGAGATATCCTGAGCGCAAGTCAGCATTGGGACATACACCATTCCTTTTGCACCAGACACTATTCGAACCCATCTTGTTCAAGAAATGTTTTGGCGCCATCATGGACTCGGCATCTGAGAGTTTACCAGCAACCCCAACGATTTCCTCAGGTTTAACTTGGTGGATGACCTCAGCAGCCACAGCAAGAGTATCACACCGGCTCACAGCCTTAAAGCTTCCATCAGCGCCCCGAATCATAGGATCATTTAGCCTCTGCCTCTTCAAACCATCATAGCAAAATCTTGTTTTATCTGATATCCATTCCTCATTAATATCCTGCAGAATTTTAGTTGCAGCAGCTAATGGAACTAGCTGATTGGCAAAAGAAAACAGAAATACCGTACAAGAAATCCAAGTTTGAGTACGAAAGATGTTTTTCTTGCAAAAGGATACAAAACCAAATGAAAATGCCTGTATACATAAGCAAGCAAAAAGAACAACAAAGAGAAATAAAACAAGATTCATGTCATTAACAATATACCTCATTTAACCATGGCAGAATGTGCATGACCTCTGGACCTCTACTATCAATTCAAATATTCGGACCAACAGCATCTGTAACATCAATGCTCTCTGTACCCTTTAGCTCCCAATTTTGAGCTTTGAAGGCAAACGGTTTTGAGGTGAGAACTCCAACAGGACAGATATCTATCACATTTCCTGAAAGTTCACTAGTCATCATTTTTTCAAAATAAACCCCAATTTCTTCTCCACTGCCACGACCCAACATGCCAAGATCCTGAACCCCAGCTACCTCAGTTGCAAACTTAACACATCTGTTTGGTAAAACATGCCTACATCAAAACTAGGTCCACACAGCCAATATTGACTTGCATGCACATTGTTGACATGGAATGAGAACTATCAATTTTTTCCCCACTATCTCTGGCATCATTGTATAGTTTAACTCAATGTACCACATACGTAAGATTCGTTTACACACGGACACACATTTCTCGGTAATTCCATATATATATATATATATATATATATATATATATATATATTGTAATCTAAGAAATAGAAATCCATCTGGAGCATTTTATCATGATTCAGTGCTAGAGCTCTATGATAGGATTAGCAAACAGTTTACGCTATAATAAATCTACTCTCATCGACCAGAACACTTGCATTTTTAATTTCAGCTTCCTTGCTTTCATGACTTCAAATATATATGCTTTTTCTTTTAATGAAAAATAGCATCTTCTAGCAAATTTTTAGCAAGGATAAATTGATGGTGGTGGTGGATGTGGTGGTTTCAACAGTGTTCTATAAATCCCTGTCTAGGTCCAATTTAATCTCAGCAAGGAACTAGGTGGTCCTCCACCACTTCAATTTGGCTGGGTGCCTAGGCGGCGTGATCAGGATCAGACCTTCATTTTGAAATTCTACAATATTTCAAAAAATTGTTAAGCTTTAAAAGACTATTTTTTGGGGCAATGTTAGCATCCACTATAAGCTTTGTATCGTATAGCAAGTATGTACAATAGAAAAATAAATAAATGAGAAAGCCTAAGAAAACGCCTAGGCACCGCCTAGACGCTCTCTCAACCGCCTAATAATTTTTAGAACACTAGTTTCAAGTTAGCTGTGTGAAACTCAAGTGCTTAAGATACTTCAAATATGATATTGAGATAGAGATAGAGAAAAAGAGAGAGGGAGGGAGGGAGGGATCGGGCTAGACTCAGAGCACCATTTCTTGTTTCCAGTTCAAGAGAAAATAATTTTTTGAGTGCCCATTTGGCAATATGATATGCCTGATACATACCTCGTCAAGTCATCACAGTCTTAACTAAGGGACCCAGATTCTTCTCAACCACAGATCTCTTCATTTCAGTAAAACAGCCTCGATCAGATCCAAAGGCCATAGACTGATCCTGGAGGTCACACCCTCCACCCTGATCGAAAATTGGGCAATCCAATGAATGGTTCATTAACAAAAACTCCATCACCCTTCTCGTGCCTTCTTTGCTATAGGTGTATCCGTTTTTATCTTCATCCCTAAAATGGAGACACAAATAAATTAGTTAAAGCTAAGAAAGCACATTAACAAGTTTGCCAAGAAATTCATTTTAAATGATAAACAGAGTAAAAATATCAAATATAAATTCAAGTACATGAACAATTAAGTGGAAAAGGCAATGAAAGAAAATACTGTAGCTAAATAATTTTTTTGACACAAACTTAAAACTGAAAACGAAATTAAGTCAAAATGAACTATACCCCATACTTTAAAAAATCAAAAAACAGAAACAACTTGGAAGATGAAAACTTTACATATGTACGTGTATTTACATATAGGATTTAACATAAACTACAAAAGCCTAAAAGAAAATAATCAAACTATCAAAAAAATGGTTGGTAAGATTAAAACATGGAATGATAATACTAAAAGTGTGCAAATCAACAATATTATTATCAGACAATGACACACATTTTTATTTTATTTCTGAAATACAAGTAGTTAGTAATGTAAACTATGCACTACAGGAACCTTAAGACTACAAAGAAAAAATGTAAACTATATAGTAATTACACTAATTGCATACGTTTACAAATCAAACAATAGATTCAGTAAAAATGGCATAAAAAAAATTTAACAAATGACTAACAAATCCTGATCATCGCATAAAGCCAATAAGTTTCAAATCCACACCAAAATTGAAAACCAATTATATGTATATACAACCTAGAAGGGCAACCATGGCGCAAGAAGCGACAGGCTTGGGGGACTTTTCGACCTCAACAAGGCACATACGGCAGTTACCGGCGATAGAGAGGCGGCTGTGGTAACAAAACCTTGGAAAGTCGACGCCAGCGAACTTCGCAGGCCTGAAGTACAGTCATCCCCCCTTCGGGATTTTGACCGGGTACCCATCGACGAATACGTCGATAACATCGTCCGGGTTGGGCTAATGAACCCTAGCTCCGGCCACTGGGGTCCGATCTGCGGGTGGAGGTGGGTCAGGCTGGACTGCGGCTTTGGCTTCCGAATTGTTGAGCTCCAGTGTGGTGACGATGGCTCTGATGAAGGCATTTTTGATAGAGTTTGTAGATGTGAAAACCCTAGATGATCGAAGAGCTCTGGAAGCTACTAGTAACCCTAACCCCATTTTTCTCTCTCCACCTACAGTTTGTTTCTCTCTAAGAAAGTGTGTATTTTCGTCTCAGCTTGTCGACTGGAGATGTTCCAGGCGTGTGGACACCATTGACGGTAACAGGTAAACGGGTCATGAAGTATCGAGTCGATTTAATGTATTTCTCTCGTCTTTCGGGTTGTAGGCTTTTGGGTCATGAAATCGAAATTGGGCTAAGGACCAACGTTAATTACAAAATCTCGTTATGGTAAATCTTTCATATGAATTTACTATTCTCTGATTTGGGTGTATATATATATGAGGTATAAATTCATAGCAACTGATTATTGGGAATAGTACTGTTGTAACAAATAAATACATGGGCCAAATTGCTTTTATTTTGTCTGCTACTAAAAATTTTAACGACAGATAAAAATAAAATTAATTTTACCCCTATATCTGGTTGTAACAACAGTATCCCTAACAAATGATTGTTATGAATGACTATATATATATATATATATATATATATATATATATATATATATATATATATATATATATATATAAATGTACGCATAAAGTGTATGCCACTAGAGCTTGTAAATTTGGTCTGTCGCTACAAGGTCTAGTGACAGACACTTTTTCAAGTTAATTTAGCCCTTGCATGCGATTGTTATAACAGTACTCCAATAAATCACTTGTTGTGGATGACTACTCATATATAGGAGTCGCATCCATAACAACCAGTTGTTGGGCTACTGTTTTGGCAACCAATACAAGAGGACATTTTTGCTGTAAGAATCACTGCCGCTAGAAATTCTAGCAGCAGGGCCAAAAAATAAATTCAAAACTGTCGTTAAAGTCTCTAGCTACAACTTCGACGCATGAGCATTTTTAATGTATTTTTGGGTTGCTGGGAGTTAATCTGTAGCAATTGGTTGCTATATATTAACTTCCATATATATATATATATATATATATATATATATATATATATATAAATGAGGGATATATCCACAACAGTTAGTTGCTGAGAGGGACAAATTGGTATTGAAAGTTGTTGTCGTTAGAGACTCTAACGACAATTTAAAAATATTTTTTGCCATGTCGCTACAAGATCTAGCGGCAAATACTTTTTTAAGCCAATTTGTGGTTACTTCAAAAGTATTCATAACAAGCGGTTGATGTGGATGTCTTACCATATAAATGTGTATTATGAATAAAAAGTGGAATTAAAAAAAAAATTGGTTTCTTGATTTCATTTTCATTGCAAACTCAAATAGGTCTTTTGTTCACTGTTTTAATTAGTATCCACATTTCAATTTTTTAGGTAATTGATATTTTCATAAATTAATTTAACATTTTTATAAGTACGTCCTATTTGATCTTGTGAAAATATCAAATTAACTTGTGAAAATATTATTATTAGTATTTTTTAATTATTAAAGATTCAGATGCGTGTATAAAAATAAATATATACAGATAAGATATTGCTTCAACCAGAGAGGTTGAAGACATGAAGAAGAGAGACAAATATAATATGTTTTAGACACATTTTGTAAGTGTTTACTAGTATATCTTGGTGGTATAGTCAAGACGTATCATATGTGTTCAAAATGTATAAAAAATTCAAGTGTCGCAACTTTTCGGGTCATTTTTCACCGAAATTTAGCTTGCATCGGTGACTTACATACTGCTACTCGAGATTGATATTAACTGATTTGAGCTTCTCTTTTTTCTTAAAAAATATGTGTTTAAACTTTAATCAATTTAAATAATAAAAAATAATTAACCAACTCCAGCCATTCCGTCCCATAAATTTATTAACTATATTGTCAGCTCTAATCGGTCGTGACATAATGATAACATTGTGACAGTAAAGCTGAAGATATGGTGTCAAATTTTAATTTATAATCAATAGGAGTGGTATTATTTGGTGAATTTTTTTTTTTTTGTCAAATGAAACTCTCATAAAAAAAGAGGACTCAAACGAACCCTCCTATTTGTTATGTTTTAATAAAAGTGTTCCTTATTTTTTATTTTTTTTTAGCTTAGGTCACTTTTAGATACTTTAATTAGCCGTACAAAATTGTTCCTCTAGCCTTTTTTTCAATAAAAGAGTGAATTTTGTTAATTAAAAAGTGAATTTTATTAATAAGATTATTATAGTAGTAGGCATGCCTATTTGAAATGCATCTGAACAATAATATTTGCATTTAATTACAATTAGGAAGGGGTAAAGGCGGGCTAAGAGGTTTCAAATTAGGGTTAGAATTCATCTTAATCGGACCATGAGTTTTAAATTAGGGCTAAAATTCACCTCAATTAATCTAAATTGTATTTTGTGAAACTTAAGCTGCAATTAGTTGTTAGGGTTCTAAGTAGTAGCAAATAATTCAATGCCATCTTTTTTTTTTTTTTTGAAAATTGATCAATCAATTAAAGGGATAAAAGATCATGAAATAAAGCAGTCATGGCTGGTGGGGGATCATCCTCCAACCAAAACAACTCCTCATCCACAGAATGCCTAACATACTGAGCCAAAACATGAGCCACCTTATTCCCATTCCTCCTAATACTGGAAATACTAGACCAATTCAAACCTCTAATCAAAAGACGAATATCATATACTACATTACCAAAAAGGGAATAATTTTCCCCAGAAGAAGAAATGGCATGAGTAACATTGCAGTTATCACCCTCAATAACCAGCCTAAAGAAACCAACCTCCACAGCAAATTCTATAACTCTTCGGCAAGCAAGTAATTTAGCTTCCTCACTAGTGCTCACATTAGGACCAGTAGCAGACATAGCAGCCATAACCTCTCCCTTGTCATTTCGAATGATAGCTCCAAAACCAATTTTGCCTAACTTCGAAAAAATTGCTGCATCAAAATTGAGTTTATACGCCTCAAATGGTGGTGGTCGCCAAACATTCCCACTTGATTGCTGCCTCCTCTAAACAAGCAGCTGGGATTGAGAATATTTAAACTCTTCAATGCACTCATCTGCTCGTTTACTCAAGTTATCTGGACTCTTCAACTTCCCTCCATGCATTAAGAAATTTCGCTGGTTCCAGATCAGCCACACTTGGATCCAAGATAACTTAAACTCATCTGCAGTCAATCTCTACAAACAATCCTCCATCAGGTGCATAATATCAGCCTGTCCATGCTTACCTTTTTGCAATTTTCGAACACTTCCAGCCCAAATGTCTTGAGCCACAACACAATCCCATAAAGCATAGATTGTGGATTCAGGTTCTCTTGTACACATCAAACATTTATCGTCCTGGAGGATCCTTCTTCTCCTAAGATTCATTGCAGTTGGTAAAATTTCATGACAAGCTCTCCATGCAAAAAATTTGATTTTATTTGGAATCCTAAGCTTCCATATTGCCGCCCAAACATTTTCAGTAGTACAGATTCTAGACGTTCCAATCTGATTGGCAGCAGATATAAGTCATCTCGCCACATGATATGCAGACTTGACAGTAAAAACACCCTTTGGATTAGGCAACCAATAGATAGTATCAGAAACATATCGTTTACTCAAAGGAATTCGGCAAATTGCATTAGCTTCATCCCTATGAAACATAGACATAATCTCTTCATATCTCCAACTATTCAATTCCGAATTGATTAAGTCAGATACCATCAATTCACCCCAATGTTCTTGAACTGGATTTAGAACTCTGTTTGTGGGAAAATTAGGGATCCATCGATCTGTCAAGGCATTAATAGAAGCCCCATTACCAACCCTCCAACAGTAACCAGATTTAATAATAGATTGTGCAGCCATCAAACTTCGCCACACATAAGAGCAATTAGGTGATACCTTCGCCTCAAGAAAATTTGATCTCGGAAAGTACCTTGCTTTAAAACATTGATAGAGTAATGAATCATTACCTTGAACCATCCTCCAACCTTGCTTGGCCAACATTGCTAGATTAAATGCTCTCAAATCCCGAAATCCCATACCTCCTTCTTTCTTTGAAACGGTCAGCTTCTCCCAACTCTTCCAATGATTTTTTCGTTCATTTGCCACTTGTCCCTACCAAAATTTTGCACATAATGCATCTAATTCATCACATAATTTCAAGGAGAGTTGAAAAACACTCATAGTGTAAGTGGGTATGGATTGAGCCACAGCCTTTATGAGAATTTCTTTACCAGCTCTAGATAATAGCATGCCCTTCCATCCTTGGAGCTTTTGTCAGATTCTAGCTTTCAAAAAAGAGAATGTTTTATACTTGGCCCTCCCAATCAAAGTCGGTAGACCAAGATAGGTGTCAAACTGATCAACCTCCACTACTCCCAAGACCTCCAGAATCTAAGTCTTTTGCCTATCCAAAGTATTACTGCTGAAGTAGGCCGAAGACTTTTCCAAATTAATACTTTGACCAGAAGCTCTTTCATAAGTTTGGAGTATGTCAGCTATTGTTTCTCCTTCAACCCGATTTGCCTGACAAAATAGCAATGAGTCATCAGCAAACATAAGATTCGTGACCTTTGGGCCCCCTCTGCAAACGGAAACTCCCGTGATCCGCCTTTCTAATTCTGCTTTTTTTAGCAATGCAGTAAAACCTTCTGCACACAAAAGAAAAAGGTAGGGCCATCTTGGAATCTGATGATATACCCGTTAGTACTATATATAATAACTTTAATTAGATATGGGAATAATATATTACCAATTTTTTGTCAAATTTAATTAACTTAATTCACTTCTTTTTCTTTTTTCTTTTTTTACGGAAAATGACGGAAGAACAATTTTACACAACTAATGTCTCTACGAGGGAGATATATACTAAAAAATAAATTTAGAGAACACTCAAAAATATGACAAATAAAAGGATCAAATTTACACTTTAGTTGAGAAAGAGGAGGTAGTTTAGTACTAATACTCCATAAAGTCCGTGAATCCTATTCAAATTAGAACTCGTAAGTTGATATAATGTTAGGAATTTGATTTTGATTCGAACTTGGGACCTTGTATAACCACGATTTTTACGTATAAATAAAGTAGAGCATAGTCAGAATTAGAGGTAGTTAAACCCTAGCTTCATGCAGCACCTAGGTTACATGATCATGAGGAAGAATTTCCTTACTTTCTTATTCAGTATTTTACTTACCTTCTCCTTCTTGTCCTCGTTCTCTTCTTCCATATGTTGTTCGGCCGAATACGAAGTCCGAGGATTGAATCAAGATGTCATCGACCCAGATGAAAATTTCGATACCCCCTTCTTAATCAACGAAGTCCGGGGATGGAATCAAGATGTCATCGACCCAGATGAAAATTTTGATATCCCCTTAATCAACGAAGTCCGGGGATGGAATCAAGATGGCATCGACCCAGATGAAAATTTCGATATCCCCTTAATCAATCGAAAGCCAATCATCCGTTCAAAAGCAAAAACAACCAAACTCACCACAAATATTATCAAGCCTCTAAATACTAATATCCTCCCTCCAAAACCATTAAAACATGGTATGTTTCTACTCCACAGATTTTTCAATATTGTTCTTGGCAAAATCTATAGTGATATATACCAATTTTTATTTGTCAAAAAGAATATTGATAATAATTTTGTTTAGATCTGTTTTTTTCTTTTCAATTATTGAATTGAGTTTCCATTTAATGATTTTTAATATAGATGCTTACTTTTTGTTCGGCAAAAATGAAAATTTTATTAATACTAAGCCTCAAAACCTTATTGTTTTATATAAGTTTTTATTTATAGATGTGCTTATTTATCTTTTACTGTTAGCTTTGAGTAATTATATAGTTTCAATATGGAGTTTTATTATGAAGATGTATTAATTGGATAGAGAAAGTTTGTGGTAGATAATTTCTTTCAAGTTACATTTATGATTATTATGTGTTCCACTATTTTTTGCCTTTAATTAATTATCCAAGTTCTTGCCTGAATTTAACATATAAACAAAAACATCTAACAAGGTAGCTTCATATTAAAAAATACGCAGCGACAACACTGTCTGAACATGAATTAGAGTAATGTAATGGGATGGGACTTAGCTTCCAAAAAGTACTTATAAATTTGATTCTTTATTACTAGCAAGCCATATGTATATAAATTGATGATAGTAAATTATGCGACGTAGACATTTTATTGTCTTTCGGTTGTTGTAGCTCTCTCTCCCTCTCTCTCTGTGTGGTTTTTATGCCAAATTTAATTTGTTTCATGTTATGACTATCCTTTGTAATTATTATTGTAGTATGGAGAGATTACCGGAAAATTAGAGTAAAGGCGGACGAAGTAGCTAAGAAGTTGAATCTTGAGAAAGTAGCTGAACAACTTGGAGATATTGAAGATCTTAACAAGAAGGTTGGAGAAGTTAAAAGATGAACCGGTCTTTATAAGGACCGAATGTTAAGTAAAATGTTTCTTGAAATTAAGTACATTTGACTATTTGATAAAGAATGAAATAAAGGCCAAGCCATCCATGGTGAAGAATGATAATCTAACACATGTTACATTTGTACATGGGTTTTAAAGTGGTAATATTTTCTTAATGATAAATTTAAGAAAATAATATATATATATATATATATATATATATATATATATATATATATATATATATATATATATATATATATAGGGGTCCGATCTATAGCAAATAGTGTTATGGATCCTTAAATGGACCTGAAAATGGATGTCTACTATTAGTAGCGGACTCCGCTACTAGTAGTAGCAGACATTTAAATCATCCACTAATAATAGTAGCTTTAGTTTAGGGTTTGACTTTTAAATGAACGTCCGCGAATTTTTTTTAGTTTAGGGTTTGACTTTTAAATGAATGTCCGCGAATTTTTGAAACATCTTAAATCATCCACTAATAATAGTAGCTTTAGTTTAGGGTTTGGCTTTTAAATGAGCGTCCGTGAATTTTTTTTAGTTTAGGATTTGACTTTTAAATGAATGTCCGCGAATTTTTTAAACATCCACTACTAATATAGTAGCGGACGTAGATTTTCAATTTATAATACTAATTGTTTACTCTTATTTTGAATGATATGGATAGTGTATGCCCTATAAAGATTCATGGCAAATACATATTATGGATCACTCCCCATATATATATATATATGCATGTGCCGTCTAGGAGGGCACAGTAAGTGATTCCTAATTAAATCAATTTTTGAATGATTTGTTACCTATGCTTATATTTTTTTACTGTACTTATGTTTTCCAATTACTTTTAGTTATATAATTGCGACGGTGTCTTTTTTCTTTCGCAAACTACACCTTTTATGTTTCAAAAAGTGACACATTTGTTCTTCATAATATTTAATTTAACATATTTATTTTGTTATTTGCTCAAAAAATTAAGCCCTTTTTCTCTTACAAAATAAAAATAGTCAAAACATGGTTTAAGTAACTGAAAATTCTAGGATACAGTACAATAAACATGCACAACCAAAATAACTCCAATAACTCCAGATTGTTAAGGTTGTACCGAAGTCCATAATAACTCATCGTTTGAATATATTTCGATTTATGTTGAGTCGTTTCTCCCCGACACTTATACCAGGTAATGGCCAATATAACTAACTCCAATTGGGGTTGAATATCCCAGTCTTTTTGCCCCTCCTCCAATTATTATTTGGTTATATTTATAATCAAGGTCATTTATATTGCCCAAGCAATAAGAAAACCTACCAAGACTCTTTTTCATAACCAAGACCTAGAAGCCCACTGATAGGACCATCGTCTGTCGATGGAAAATGAAGCATTATCAATCTTTGCTGTTACATCATGCATTATAGTTGCAATCTTTTCTATGGCAAGATCTCCGATAAGACGAATTTGACCAGCACTCTAAAAAGCTCTAGAAGTGCAATCCTTTGAGTTGCAACGATCATCAAGTGTTTTACTACAAAATCTTGAATGACGTGGTATAAGCCCATACCTTTGACCCACATTAAGCTACTGAGCATCACAAACACCAAGTTGTATATATTAATGTTTAATGTACAATATATCTTGCAAGCATTCCTTAACAAGCTAAAAGTAAAGTTAAATCTTCCTTCAAAATTCCAAATTGAAAAGAAAGGAGTATTTAAACATACTTTTTTCTTCAATTCTGTTTTTTTAAGAATCAAAATTATTGTCTGTTGGGATAGGATTTGTCCGACCCGGATGTCGTCTGGGCTGGGTAAAAATGATGGGTTGGGTTCGGATTTTGGTTATGGATCTTGTGGCATGGGGGTTCGGCTGGGTTGGGCTCGGGGATGAGAGGCCCAGTTCTTGGTTGATAGTTTCCGCACGGCTTGGGGTGATTGAGGTTTAGTCCTATTAGGTGTCCTTTTCCTGTTTTTGTGGAGGTCAGACATGTGATTAGGAAAGGTTTCTATGGACAACAAGGATAATCCAAATATGGTTTGGATTGGGATACCTCACTCCAATAAGGACTCTGGGGATGACATGCATTATAAATACAAGCCATTAGCTCCTGGATTATGGTACACACTATTATATCTTACACAGAGCTATAATAATTCCAGCATTATTGTTCTCTATTGTTACGTTTTTGGCCTGCTACTTACTCTCACACCGGAGCATCCCCGGACGGCCCAAGCCGTCGCTATTGCTGGGGGTGACTAACGGTTTTGTGGTTGCAGGTGCTCGTGCTTTGGTGATTTTCCACGTGCTTACAAAATCAGGCGTTAACATTGGCGCTAGAAGGAGGGCTTTCTGTGTAACGGAAATCATTGTTCACGAGAGTTGAGGTAGTAATCTCGTTTGATAATTGAAGCAGACAGTCATGGTGCAGGTTGAACAAACTGGTTCGTCTGCGGGGAAATCAACTCGTGCTGCTAAGGGTTCTGTGATGGATCGTTTAGGACATGGCGGTGGGAGGTCTACATCGAAAGGGACCCTGTCTGACAGGTTGAGGCGTAGGTTGGATTTTTCTTCGAGTACAAAGAATGGGGGGTCCCGAAGGAGTATTCACGGTGGGGCGAACAACACGATTGATCAGAGGGAAACCATCAGAAAGAGGAAAGTTCAGGAGGCTCAGGATGCTATGCAGGTTCTGCAGACGCAGCAGCAGGACTTAGAAAACTTGTTGTTTAAGCTTGAGGGGGATAAAGAGCGACGGACTGCGGGGGGAAGATCCAGGGAGTCCACCCCCCAGAGTCGCCATCGGAGAAGGAGAGTCAGTATATCCCCCACTGTGCAGACGTGGGCGACTGCGGACACACCACCTGGACGGGGGGACTTCAGGTTCAGTAGTCACCGCACTGTTGTTCGGGGGCCTCATGATGATCCCCTGAGGAATAAATCAGAAACATACGAGAGCAGAACCAAGAGCGGCTACGCTCGTAGCCGTCGAGAAGACCCAAGAGGGGGTCAGTCTGGTTCGGAAAGTAACCGCTATCGAGAGGATCCGAGGCGAGGACGGTCTGATTTGAAGGGTGATCGTCGTCGGGATGATTTGAGGCGGGGTCGGTCTGGTTCGAGGGGTGACCGCCATCGGGAGGATCCGAGGCCGAGTCAGCCGAACCATCTTGAGACCGAACACCACGTGAACAATGGTGGTCAGGTAGTCGAAAGCCCAGCAAAAGAGCCTTTACAGCAGGGCCCAGCTCCTACCGATCTTCTGATGGAAAGGCTGGCGGAAATGGAACGAATGATAGCTGAGGTGAAACCAGCGGCGATGACGTTGAGCAGCAAGTCGCCCTTCTCGTCAGCTATTAACCAGGAGAAAGCAGACCCAAAAATGAAGTTGCCGCCTTTGGATACGTACGATGGCACTGGGGATCCATTTGACCACACCAATGGATATGAGATAGTGATGGGTTATTTCAATCACTCGGAGGCGGGGATGTGCAAGATTTTTGTGACTACGCTTACAAAGGCGGCAAAGCAATGGGTAGTGTCCTTGACCCCGGGTAGCATCAATTCATGGAGAGAACTAACCGACAAGTTCCATGAGCGATTCGGAAGCAATAAAAGGAGAGGGAAGCTTACCGCTTCGCTGATGCAGATCAGGCAGAGGAGTAATGAATCCCTGGCACAGTACGTACAGAGGTTCAGGGATGCTGTCGGGACTGTGGCGGAACTTAATGTCACTCAGGCCTTGGGATTCTTCACCACCGGGTTAGACGTTAGCCGGTCGAAGAAATTACTAAAAAACATCATGTTCAACCCTCCTAAAGATTTGGCCGACGCCTACGAGAGGGCTGAAAAATTGGTATCGATAGAAGAAGCAATGAACAACCTTGCGCCGGCACAGGAGGTGGCCGCTCGGCCCAAGGGGGAAGGATCAAAGCCTGGGGTGTGGGATCGGATTGGACCGAAGACAACAGTACCACCTCAGACCGAGAAGATGCCGTTCCGTCCGAAACAGCCACCGAAGGTATATACTCCATTGAACACTGACAGGGTGCTCATTTTGGACGAGATAAGGGGAAAACCTTGCTATGAACCGCCTCCACCAATTAAAGGGGGGGATCGGAGGTTCTACTGTCAGTACCACCAGGACAAGGGCCACTCTACAGGGAGGTGCAAAGCGTTGAAGGAGATGATCGAAAGAAATGTACAGAAAGGTGAATTGGTCCAGTATGTTGCTGGACGGCAGGCTCTGGGGGGAAGTCAGCCTTCCGCCCAGGAGGGGTGTCCGCAGAGAAGAGTCGTAGATGTCATCTCTGGTGGAACTTTCCAGAGGCAAGGTGGCAAGAAGTGGCGGGCCGGACCCGATGGGGTCATGTCAGTAGACCGCCCAATAAAAGTGGAAAAACCATTCCCAGGGACTGTGATTTCCTTTACCGACGAAGACTACCCTCTCGACGCCGTAGAACCACACGAAGGGGCTCTAGTTATCACGGCCCAGGTCGGCCCCGTCGATATGAAGCGGATGATGATTGACAATGGTTCTTCGGTCGATGTCTTATATAGCCATGCATATCAGAGGATGGACTTACAAGGTGTGAAAATGGAGGTAGGCTTCGAGGCTCCCCTGTATGGATTTGGCAATGAACAAGTTCCCGTGGTCGGGACGGTCGAGCTACCGGTAGTGTTCGGCACTCTTCCGAGACAGAGGCAGGTGATGGTGAAGTTTTTTGTGGTACAAGTAGATTCGGCTTATAATGCCATCTTAGGCCGAACCACCTTATCGGCCCTTCAGGCAGTGACTTCGATCCCGCATTTTAAGATGAAGTTTCCTACTGCTAACGGGGTCGGGGAAGTGTTGGGCGACTTGGATATAGCCCGAAGGTGCTATCGACATACGCTTACATCGTCTTCGGTAGGGGTCAGTAAGTTCAAGCAAACGATGAGGGTGGACGTGGAGCCCTTCACAGAGGGGGTTACGGAACCCTTGGCTCTACCTGCTGAGGAAACCGAAGACGTTAGGCTGATACCGGGCAATCCCCTGAAAGTGGTGAAGATTGGTGCCGGGTTACAGGATCCAGTTAAGAAGGACTTGGTGAAGCTGCTTCAGACATATGCCGATATCTTTGCCTGGACATCCAACGACATGCCCGGATTAGCTAAAGGAGTGGCTGTCCATCGGCTGTCGGTTGATTCAGAAAGGAAACCAGTTCGACAGAAGAGGAGGATATTTGCACCCGAAAGGCAAAAGGTAATTGATGACGAGATCGGAAAGCTTTTGGAAGCTGGTATAATTCAGGAGATCGAGTACCCGGAATGGTTAGCCAATGTAGTGCTTGTCAGAAAGCAGAATGGGAAGTGGAGGGTCTGTATTGACTACACCGACCTCAATAAGGCGTGCCCAAAGGATTTCTACCCCCTTCCTCATATTGATCAATTAATTGATGCTACGTCGGGAAACGCAATACTCAGCTTCTTGGATGCATTCTCAGGGTATCACCAGATTCTGATGGCAGAAGAGGACATCCCAAAGACGGCCTTTATAACCCATCGGGCGACTTATGCTTATAAGAGGATGACGTTCGGGTTAATCAATGCAGGCGCCACTTACCAAAGGATGATGAATCTGGTGTTCGAGAAGCAGATCGGAAGGAATATGGAGGTTTACGTGGACGACATGATAGTCCGAAGCGTCAAAGTGCAAGATCACCTGAAGGATCTGGAGGAATGTTTTCAAACGGTCAGAAGTTACAACATGAGGCTGAATCCTACTAAGTGCACTTTTGGTTTGGGTTCGGGAAAATTTCTGGGGTATCTGGTTAGCAGAAGGGGCATAGAGGCTAACCCGGAAAAGATCAAGGCCATACTGGATATGCGATCTCCCCAGACTATTAAGGACGTGCAAAGGTTGACCGGAAGAATTGCTGCGTTAAGAAGGTTCATGTCTCGGTCGGCAGAAAGATGTCTTCCCTTTTTTGACACTCTAAAGGGCCCGAAGAATGAAAAAGCTTTTCAATGGACTTCTGAGTGTGAGGACGCCTTTCAAAACATAAAGAGATATCTGATGACAGTCCCTTCGCTGCAAAAGCCGAAGCCTCGAGAGACGCTTTATCTTTATCTAGCAGTAAGTTCCTTGGCAGTGGGAGCAGTACTAGTTCGGGAAGAGGATGGTAGGCAGACCCCTGTGTACTATGTCAGCCATGCTTTGAGAGACGCTGAGACTCGCTATCCGAATCTGGAGAAATGTGCCTATGCTCTGGTAATTGCAAGTAGGAAACTCAGACACTACTTTCAGGGTCGGATGGTGGTCATCTATACGGATCAGCCGTTAAAGAAAGTACTTCATAAGCCGGACGCGTCAGGTCGATTGATAGCATGGGCAGTGGAGTTGAGCCAGTTTGTCTTGGAGTACAAGCCTCGGACGGCAATTAAAGGGCAGGCCTTGGCGGATTTCATAGTGGAATGCATGTTTTCTGAGGAAGATGAAGGACCGAACTCTGGTGGTCAGGTTGAGTTGCTATCCAAAGAACAGTTCCAAACATCTTCGGCGTGGACTTTGTACGTGGATGGTTCGTCTTCGGCTGATGCAAGTGGGGCAGGGATGATCCTCGCTAGTCCGGAGGGTTTCCGGGTTCAGCAGGCGGTGCGATTTCTGTTCAAGACAACTAACAATGAAGCCGAGTATGAGGCCATTTTAGCAGGATTAAGGTTGGCTCGAAGCTTGGAAGTGAAGCGTATTATCATCTTCAGTGATTCACAGTTGGTGGTTAAGCAGATCAAAGGAGAGTATGAAGCCAGGGGGGATAGGATGGCTAAATATTTGGCGGAAGTAAAGATGTTGCTCCATCAGTTTGACTCATACTCCCTTCAGGGTGTGGGTCGGGAAGATAATACGGTTGCTGATGCCCTATCCAAGTTGGCTGCTACACAGGCAGAGTCCCTTACTGGGTCGGTATATATGGAAGTGCTTAAGGAGCCTAGCATCCAGAAGAAGGAAATTAAGTGTTTAATGGAGAGGGAAAATTGTTGGATGACACCGTATATAGAGTACTTGGCGGATGGGAAGTTGCCAACCGATAAGCTCTTGGCTAAAAAGATCAAATACAGGAGTTCTTACTTTTGTTTGATTGATGGAGACTTATATCGTCGCACGTATTCAGGTCCTTTGGCAAAATGTTTGGTTCCGGCAGAAGCGGCCTATGCTCTACAGGAGGTTCATGAGGGGATCTGTGGCGATCACATGGGGGCTAAGTCGCTGGCTTGCAAGTTGGTTCGACAAGGTTATTATTGGCCGACCATGTTCCAAGAGGCGAAAGGTTACGTGCAAAGGTGTCCGAAGTGTCAGCTCAACAGTTCTGTACCACATAAGCCTCCGGAGGAGCTGTCATCGGTGTTGTCACCTATCCCTTTTGCGGTATGGGGGGTTGACTTGGTCGGTCCGATGCCGAAGGGAAAAGGGCAGGTGGCTTACATGATAGTCGCCATTGATTATATGACAAAGTGGGTTGAGGCGAAGCCGCTTCGAAGGATTGCTGAGAAGGATTGTATTCAATTTCTGAAGGAATATGTGGTGTATAGGTTCGGCATTCCAATGGTTCTGGTATCGGACAATGGGTTGCAATTTGTGGGGTCGGATTTTGAGAAATTTCTCGAAGAGTTGGGTGTTCAGCATCGAAGGGTATCAGTGGCACATCCGCAAGCTAATGGGCAAGTCGAGGTGACCAATAGAACTCTCCTCAACGGGATCAAGAAGAGGTTAGATGGGGCCAAAGGGCGATGGCCGGAAGAATTACCAAGTGTGTTATGGGCGTACCGAACGACCCCTCGGTCTACTACCGGAGACTCTCCCTTTCGGCTAGCTTATGGGACTGAAGCCCTAATTCCTGTGGATGTGGGGTCGCCTTCGTTCAGAAGGGTTACCTTTAGAGAAGCTTACAATGATCAGGGTCTGAGGTTGAATCTTGATCTGGTGGATGAGGTCAGGGACGCTGCGATTTTTCGATTAGCAGCGTATCAACAGAGGACGGCCAGGCATTACAACAGAAGAGTCAGGCAAAGAAGGTTTGAGGTCGGGGATATGGTCCTTCGGGAGGCTGAGGCCTCTACTCCTATGGAAACGGGAAAGTTGATGCCAACTTGGGAGGGGCCGTATGAGATCATCGAGGTTGTCAAGCCAGGTACTTATCGTCTGAAGGATATGTCGGGGGCCGAACTAAAAAATTACTGGCATGCTGCCAGACTAAGGAGGTACTATCAGTGATTGCTTGTAGTAGTTCGGGTGTCACTTCGGTTACGTTCAGTTATTTTCATATTATCAAAATTTAATGTTAGGTAGTTGTTATCAGTTCTTGAGGTCATTTGAGCTCGTTTAGAAAGTCGGAGGTTTATATTATTTAAAGTACTGATGTCTGTCCGGATGCGAAATGTAATACTTGTAAAAGACGTCAATGAAACAAGATATTTTTCATTTAAATTTGTTACATTTACATATAAGAACAACAAATACATTAAACTAGTGGCTGAGGGGCATCTGCAAGTGAAGCTTCGGGGTCGGGGGATCCCTTGTCTTCGGTAGGGGTATGAATCTCTTGGGGGGTCGGTTCCTCTTGCGGGTTCTGACTTCCGGGAGGAGATTGGACCGAAGATAGTGTTTCGGTCGTGGGCGGCTGGATGGGATCTGTTGTCTGACTTTCGGGGTTTTGTTGATCGGGCGCGGGGTTAGGCTCTGTGGGTGGATTTGGTTGTTTGGGGGAGTTGATTGTGGGTTCTTCTTGATCGGACATGTCATCGTCCGACGAGAAGCCCAGAGTGGTGGGATTGACTCCAGATTGTGCTACCAGGCTCTTGGCGTATAAATACCCCTTGGTGTACTGGTCCATTACCGCCTCCGTCAGCTCTTTGGATTTCCTATACTCCTCAATGATAGCTTTTTTGGAGTCTTCGGTTGGTTGAAGGGTTTGGGTCTTGAGCTGCTCGATCTCCTCTGCAAGGAGTTTGTTCGTTGTAGTCAGGAGGGTGAGGGACTCGCTTTTCTCGTCCAGGCTTCGGGTCAGCTGGAGGGTTTTCTGATGGAGGTCCTGGTTCTGCTTCAGGAGCTCTTCCGATTTCTTGGTTCTGTTTTCTAGCTCTTGAAGTAGGGAGGTTCTGTTTGTAGCGAGGTCGGCCAGTTTCGCTTCCAGGGATTGGTTCTGGTGGGTTTGTTCGATCAGTTGGTTCTGAGCGTTTTGGAGCAGGGCGTCGGTGGCGTTTGCTTGAATGAGGTGTTCGGCCAACTCTTGCTGAATCTCGATGTGTTTCTCGAGGAGTGGACCGTGTTCTTTTCTGAGGTTGTCGTGATCCTCATGGAGTTGGTGATGGTCCGCTTTGAGTTGATCCAGTTCAGCCTGAAGTCGGGTGAGGGTGTCAGTCTGATCTGTTTGGGTTTTCTGTTGGTTATGTAGGCGGCTGAACCCTCCGAGTGTCTGCGAAAGATAAGTATATTATTGCTTCAGTTTTTGGTATGAATTGATCATTTTACTGAAAGTAAGGTGTTTACCTGACCAAGGTGGAGCATAGTTTTGGTCAGCAGCGCTTGGGGGTTTGAGACGGGATAGTGCGGATCGTCGGCGGGAAGGTTGAAAAAACGAAAGAGATCTTCAGGAATGTATGAGTTGGGTTCGGTGGGGAAGAAGGAGAGTTGGGAGAATAGATGAATAGGAATGTGGGGGTATGATTTGTCTTGGTTGGAGGATGAAGCTCTGGGCTCAGGGTTTTTTGCTGAGGTTGGGGCTGGGGAGTGGTCAGACTCGATCTCAATGGGTGTTGGGGATCGGGTAGATTGTTGAGGGGGTATGTTCTGATCGGTGGAGGTTGGGGTCGGCAGAAGGGGGTGTGAAGGTTGGGTCTGGACTGGGGAAATTGGTTCTTTCTCTCCGAGAATGGGTGATGGTGAAGTGGGTGGAGAAGGGGTGTTTGGATGAGCGGTGGCTGGGGGGTTTACTGGGAGGGGGTCAGCAGTTCGGGGAGGAAGATCAGCGGTCTTGACTAGTCTTCTCCTTTTCTTTTTTCTGAAATGCTGCTTCTCAAGGTCTGTCATGTCTAGGACACTTTTTTCAGGGTGAGGTTCGTTTGGGGAGGTATGGGGCAGGACGGTTCGGATGGTCGAGGTACCGGCAGATTGTGGTTCTTTGACCGCCGTGGGGGGTCTACGGGCGTGGTGATCTGGTCTTACCATTGGTTGGGGAGCAGGGTGAGAAGGGGGTTTTGGTCTTGTAGCCGGGTCGGGAGTGGGATCGATGGCTGATGTAGGGTTAGCCGCGAAGGGCTGGTTTTTGTAAATTTCAACTACTGATGCCAAAATAAAATAAAAGAGGGGAGATTAAATGAATGCATTAGTACGAAGAATAAAGGAAAATTGAGTTCGGGAACTTACGTCCGTGGGAATGTAGCCATTTGTGGTCCGCCAGGAGGTTGATACTCCACGGGTCTTCGGGGATCTTCCTACAGAGGCGTTTGAACTTGTTTTCTCGCTCTTCGGTGATGGGGTCGATGGTTGGTTTCTCTGGGTTTCCCCATGGCGGAATCAGATGGGTGTCAGGGCCGGAGACGTAGAACCATTCCTTGTTCCATCCTTTGTTGCTTGAGGGCAGCTGCATCCATGCTTTTTGGCCTGGGAGTCTGTTTATGGTTCTGAACCCTGCCTCTTTGGATCGGGTTAGGCAAAAAATGTGGAAGAAGAAGTCGAGAGATGGGGTAATTTGGAGGTCGTGACAGTGGGCGATGAAGCATATGATATGGATATATGAGTTGGGGACTAGTTGGGATAGACCTATTCCCACGAAGTCTAGGAGATCGGTGATGAAGGGATGGAGGGGAAATCGAACGCCGTTTCTCAAGACCTGGACTGGTACGGCGACTTTGGGAGTGGAGGGACGCCAGTACAGTCGTTCTTCAGGCTTCGGTACGGTAAGGGAGTATTCGCCGGGGAAATGGAAATCTCTTTTGTATTGATGGAGGGTTTGTTTAGTGATTTTAGAGGGAGTGTTAACGTGGCTGAATTCCTCTTCGTCACTGAACATTGCCCTTATTGCGGCTTCTTGCTGTTTTGTTTGGGAGGCGGTGGCAGAGAAGGAGGCGACAATAGTGGAGGAAGCCATGGATTCCGATAGAAGGATTTGGGTTTTGGGGGTTAGTGCTTAGATGAGTTTTGGAGTCGGTAATCGAATGGGGAGTGCCGATTAGAGGAATCGGAGGATTTTTGATGCTATAGCAGGGCGTTGTTGAGAGTTTTGCTGTTGGACCTGTACGAGGAGATAGGAGGGGACTTTGAAATGTTGATGACGATGAAGGGTTTCTATCGAAAACAAGGGTTTTGTATCTGGGTTTTGGAGAACACGTGTGTCTGATGTGTTAGGGTGACAGTTAAGGGTTTGTTTGGCAACGGTTAGGATTATGTATGATTAAAGGGGTGACGTTATACTCTCCTCATTTTACCTTTTAAATTAGGAGAGTGGGGGGTAATGTTGGGATAGGATTTGTCCGACCCGGATGTCGTCTGGGCTGGGTAAAAATGATGGGTTGGGTTCGGATTTTGGTTATGGATCTTGTGGCATGGGGGTTCGGCTGGGTTGGGCTCGGGGATGAGAGGCCCAGTTCTTGGTTGATAGTTTCCGCACGGCTTGGGGTGATTGAGGTTTAGTCCTATTAGGTGTCCTTTTCTTGTTTTTGTGGAGGTCAGACATGTGATTAGGAAAGGTTTCTATGGACAACAAGGATAATCCAAATATGGTTTGGATTGGGATACCTCACTCCAATAAGGACTCTGGGGATGACATGCATTATAAATACAAGCCATTAGCTCCTGGATTATGGTACACACTATTATATCTTACACAGAGCTATAATAATTCCAGCATTATTGTTCTCTATTGTTACGTTTTTGGCCTGCTACTTACTCTCACACCGGAGCATCCCCGGACGGCCCAAGCCGTCGCTATTGCTGGGGGTGACTAACGGTTTTGTGGTTGCAGGTGCTCGTGCTTTGGTGATTTTCCACGTGCTTACAAAATCAGGCGTTAACATTGTCAAAAAGTAATTGTGCACAATAATTGTTCACTTAAACATGTTAAATAATCAAACCATATGAATGCAAAATATATACAATTTATCAAAAAGTAATTTTTTGGAGTCCATACCGTCATCCAAACAATTGGAAAGACAAATTTCACAATTGGAGAGTGGAGCTAAACAAACAAAACAATGGAAAAGAAGATACACATCATCATAGAGATATCAGTAGGCCAAGCAATGAAGAACTGAAAGCCTCAAAGGTAGTGAATTTGAAGGGAAGAAAGAATCTTCAACCATATATGTACATGGCTGAAGACAAAATTTTCAAGGAGGCATGGGTGTTGTTTGAGAGAATTAGGTTGCGTTTGTTTAAGTATGAATGCCTCTTAATGAACCTACATTTGAATCAATAAGAGTTAAAAATTATTTGTTAAAATTTTGTTTGTCTCTTAATGTCTCTTAATCTGTAAGATATAAAATGAAGTCCAAATTATTAAGAGTTGTCTTTTAATATATAAAAAATTGGTAATTTTTTATATAAATACATTCAACAATAGTATCCACTCATTTTTATTAAATTGAATATTTAAAATTATTAAATAAAATTTTAACTTTTAAAATAGTAAAATAATATCATTAAAAAACGTGTCACTTTTTTAATTATCAAACAATTTTTTAAATTTAAATGCTCGTTGTAAATGTGTATATCCCACAAAGGAGAAATAACAGAAGACGGGCATTTTAATGTGTATATCCCACAAAGGAGAAATAACAGAAGACGGGCATTTTTCGCTTTTGTGAGATTTGAAAGCAAATACGAGGCACTAATTGATAGTTGCATTTGGTCGAATGAGGCCTTTAATTTATAAGATAAAATGGGGGTCTAAAATTGATCCATGCTAGACCTCGCAAAACTGGCTCGGGCCTGCGGGCTATTTTTTTTTAATAAACAAAATGCTTGCGCGCTTGCCAAGAGTTGAACGTAAGAACTTCTTTTAATAAACACAAGCTCCAACCAACTTAGGGTGTGTTTGATTAACTCTGAATGCCTCTTAATAGAGGCGGCTCTTAATCGGTCAGAGGCTAATCTTGTTTGATAATTTTTTTGTTACCTCTTATTGTCTCTTAATCGGTAAGAGACAAATATGATGCTTAATCATCCAGAGGCACATCTGAAAGAATTTATATTTTTTCTGGACAAAAATAACCTTCTTAATTTTACAAAATTCCTCTTTTATCCCCTTTGTTGCTCTTCTCCTTCGTTGCCGCCAGATCTGGGAAGGGGGAAGGGGGTACCGGGGAGGGGGGCGCCGGGGAAGAGGGAGGAGGAGGACGGGGACGACAGGGATGGGGGAGGAGGAGGGGGACGGCGGGGATGGGGGGGAGGCGGGGGTCGGGGGGATGGGGGATGGGGGACGTCGGGGGTCGGGGGGGATGGGGGAGGAGGAGCGGGCCGGCGGGGGGATGGGGGGAGGAGGGGGCCTGCGCTAGGGGAGGGGGAGGGGGAGGGGGCCGGCGGGGGGAGGGGGGGTCGGGGAGATGAGGGTGGGAGAAGAAGAAGCAGCTGCTGCTTTATCTTCTTCTTTTTCTTTTTCTTTTTTTAATAATATTTTTGTGCATAGGGATAAAATAGTAAAATACTTTTATTCAGACATTTTAAAAAAAATAATTATCAAACAACATTTTTTTATTCAGATACAATTTGATTCAGACGCTCTATATTATTCAGATGTCTAAACTATTCAGATCTTAACAACTAATTTTATCAAACACAACCTTAGCCACGTAAATTGATATCTTGAATTCATCTTACTAAGTCTATGTTGTAAAGTGTAAACATATGCTCTCATTAGCCAATCATTACTCATTCCATCTCCTTTACGGTTTTTTACTTTTCCATTCCATCTTTTTTTGTTTTCTACTTTTTCCTATTTTCCATATTCTTTCTCTCTCCGTGGGTTAAATATTCAAATCTAAAATTCTCAATCTCTCTTTCCCTTTCCATTTTATGTTGCGTGACTCTCGTTCCTTGTTTCATCTTCCATGCTTCCTTTCTTTTTCACTTTCTCCTACTCTCACCGGAGCCCCTCTTTCTCTTCACAAAAGTTTTTGTAAGTGAATATATATACATCCACAACCAAGAGTTTGTTCAATCAAGCTATAAAAGCTAATACATCCCATCTTTCTCTATTAGTTTTGTTGTTTTGGGTGTCTCTGCATTGATTATTTGTTAATTTGTGATGAAGATTCAATTTTTCTTCAAGATCTGATATATTTTTTTTGGATCTGAATAGAAAGGCTGAAGGGTATTTGAGAAATTTGGAGCAACATGAGGTAACTTTAGAGTACTAGAGATCATATGGCATACTTGATATATTCTTAATAATTGGACTAAATATTTCTTAAACTCGTTGACAATGATCTATGAGATGGATGACATGTAAATCTGTGTTTTATGGTTTTTTTTTGTGCAATAGTAGCTTGGAAATGGAGTTTCGCATTAGATGTTCAATAATTGAATATAATGATTAAAACAAGATCATGTTGGTTTAATATTATGCTGGTGTTTTGTTGTAATCTAGTCCATGAGATTGAATACATGCATGTCATAATTGAATGGATTTTATTGGACTCAGGGGGTGTTTGATTAGAATTTAATGTATCTGAATAGTTGAATGGTTGAATCAGTCAGTTATTCAATGCATTTGTTTATGACTGAATGGCTGAATCGGTGTCAGATTTTTGGGCTGAATGGTTAAATTTAATTTTTTTGGTTGAATGGTTAAGTCCCGGCTAAATGAAATAAAAAAAATTAAAAAATAAATAAATATTATACTAAGTAATATTAAATAAATTTATAACAATTCAGCTTATTCAAATTATTTAAGCATTCAGAATTATTTTATTCAGTTTTTATCAAACACCCACTCCTTTAGAATTGATAGACTTTTATTATAGGCTAAAAGCTTTGGCTCGCGGGTAGACTTGACCTGGCCCAATCCGGGTCTTGGATCTTTCATTTTCAGCCCACAAAAATCTGGGTTATTTAGACTTGGTGTGAATTTGGTCCAGTTTGACAGGTCTAATCCATGCAATTAGATGGTAAAAATGGGAAAAATTGATCCTGCTTTTGGCTCGACTCTGAGGTTGAATTATGGGGTATATCCGGATGTGTGACCCAACCTCTGAGTAGTTTGTCAACGTATTTCGACGCTTTAAAATTTAATTTTATGGAGCATTAAAATGTATTATTGCTAATCTATGAGATCAAGTTTCCAACATGATGATCAGTGTGATAGCTAGGAAGATCATCCGTGTGAGCTAACTAACCCTAGTGTTTTTTTAATCAGCAGAAAAGATTATTTATTAATTAAATAAACTAAAGTCACTAAAGATCGGTCAATCTCTCTCTTGACCTATAGTACATAATACATAGTAAAGTTTCTAGGATCTCCCAGCCAAAATTGAAAAAAACAACGACTTAATACTCATTTGGATCCTAATTTCAGATGAGCATGAAGTTACGTAGAAATTCCATACTCTACATTAGTTCCATCCATGATATGGGAGGTCTTGATTGCAATCATGATTCATCAGTTTTGATCCGTTGTCCATAATCTTAGTTACCTAAAGATAAATGAGCAGTTAAAATCCATATGAAGTCATCTGCTATACTTGAAAAATCTTCCTCGTAGCTCCTAAAACACATTTCTTCATTATAAAATCGCTAGACACACACAACTTCTGCGTAGTCTTAGTTCCAGCACATCCACACGCACGAATCTGTAAAAGTAAAATATATCTCCAACCCATTAATAAACCCTAGTCTCCATTAATTGATTATAACTAAATGACAATTTAAGAAATTAATAAGCCTTTAGAAGTATCCATTCATGCAAAACATCTTGTGTGATTATTTATCTGCTTATTGCTACTATACACACACACACACACACACACACACACATATTTTCTCTGGTTATAATAATAAATAGACTTCATATAAAATCAAAATAAGGAAGGTTATCAACGGTCAAATCTCACCTTTAAAATAGATTAAGGGTGATGATATATGCGCACCCTAAATACATTCAAATATGTATAGAAAAAACATACAATTGAATCCACTATAAGATTAACTATTTTAAACTCCAAATTACATGTTAATTGAGGACGGTAATCACATTGGGAAGAGGCAATCATACACAAATATATAATCAAACTCGTTTAACTTAAAGACACTTGCCCAAAAAATCAAAAGCCCAAAAATAATTCTCAATGGAGAACGAATCTAATTCTAAATCACTTGCCCAAAAAATCAAAAAACCCAAAAATAATTAACAAAAAAATCCCAAATCTAAAAAGGAATGCACTGATCTAAAATTGCAATAGAAACCTATATAAAGATAAGATAAAGAAAAGAGCAAATTGTACCTTCAATCTACACGGAAACACATACGAGAGAGACATGAAGCGAAGATGAGAACGAAAATCAAAGAAAAGCGGCGCCGATGATATTGAATTGATTGTGAGTTTGAAGAAAATCGCGGAGAGAGAGAGGGACGAGAGAAGAGGATTAGCGCGAAGAAAGACAAGTATGGGGGTGTATGTGTTTCTTCAAGGTGTTTTAATTTGTGAATCTGATGGATCCCAATGGTTTAGTCGATTATGAAGTTCACACGGTTGATTTTTAAAATCTCTTTAAGAGGTATGGTATTCATTTTATGATATTAAAATGTTTAGTGTTGGAATTTAATACTAATTCCACATACATATTTGTTATCCAAATGATTGAATTGAAGTTAGGGGTGTCAATTCTAATTCCAAGTCATCGATTCAATGTTCCCAAACAGACCTTTAATGATTTTTAATATAGATGCTTACTTTTTGTTTGGCAAAAATGAAAAGTTTATTAATACTAAACCTCAAAGCCTTATTGTTTTATATAAATTTTTATTTATAGATGTGCTTATTTATCTTTTACTGTTAGCTTTGAGTAATTATATAGTTTCAATATGGAGTTTTATTATGAAGATGTATTAGTTGGATAGAGAAAGTTTGTGGTAGATAATATCTTTCAAGTTACATTTATGATTATTATATGTTCCATTATTTTTTGCCTTTAATTAATTATCCAAGTTCTTGCCTGAATTTAACATATAAACAAAAACATCTAACAAGGTAGCTTCATATTAAAAAATACACAGAGAATCTGTTACTTTAAGGGTGCGAATCTGTTACTTTACTCCATCGGATCAAATAAAATCTAAGTTTTTTTTTTTTTTTATGATAACTAATACAATTTAAAAAAATATTTTATCTTAAAACTTAAGAGAAAATTTGTGGACGATACTAAAAATAGAATTACAGGGAACTTATCTTTAATTTATAGCATATGATGATTTTGATTTTTTGTTGAACGACAAACTCGAATTTGTAATTTTTACAATAAAAACAATGACTTTATCGCATTTGCTCTAGGTGTGTAAATTTAAGAAATAAGAAAAGCTTGAAAACTTTGACCATGATGCCATATAAATGAATATAAATTTTATAAATTTTATTTTGTGTTGTTTCTTATGTGTTTACAATAGAAAGATAAATTATGTTTTTGTATTGTTGTTAAAAAATAAATTCTTCTTACAAATAAAAAATACTATAGAAATTATAAAAGATTTACATAAGTCTTTATCTATAAGTCTATTTTTTACATAAAAATAACTTTAACAAGACAGGTGGTTTAGTTTTTTATCCATATATTTTCTTTTTCATCCCTTAAGAATTTGCAAATAAGAAAAATACATAAGAATTGATATAACTATTAATTATAAGCATTATTCAGTATTAAATAACTAATTCATATAAATATATATTACTACAAGAATAGAATGATAAAATTAAACATCTCTTCCTATTTTGGAATTTAAAGACTTATTTATTTTCTATTTTAGAGGAAGGAGAATGAGTTGATCCCCTAACCTTTCTATCAAACAGGATGACTAATACCAAATACCAATGAGAGTATTATGAGAGTAACCTTTCAAGATCAAAGATGATCCAGTAATAAATGTCTTACTATATAGATTGTATGTTCGCTTCTACTCCTAAATAAAAGTCAGAATATTTTAAAATTAACCAAGCAATTAGAATATTTTAAAATTACCCAAGTCAACCCCTATATGAAGAACATAAGTTTGACCTGATTTCCCCCAACTTCCTCTTACCCATCGTTGAAGGGGATATAGGTACAGAAAAGCTTAGATTTATCACGTATGATCAGGGATTAACAACCATTCCCGATGCAGTTGTAGGTTGCACAACCTCCTACGAAAGCAGTTCAACATCTAGTACTAGTGGCATTTTAGGACTTGCATATGATAAAATCTCCGTACTCACTAAGATGGTTACCCCCAAGTTTTACTATTGTGTGGGCAGTATATTTGATGGTGATTACAAATATAACCATTGTTAGGATGAATATTTAACCAGGCCTGATCCAGGAAATGACATTGGGCCAGACCCAATAGACCGTCAGCCTGGTAACCTTCCTAGTGGGCTTACAGCACGTGGGTGAAGGATGAAACGTACATGTATCATAACTACCTAGTGTAATGGTCAGAACCGTTACACAGGTGACCGTTAATCAGGTACGTAGTATAAATACCCAGTTGACAATGGAGAGAGGGGTAACGCATAATTTGCTACACTAGATATTCAGACCTCCATTGTTGACTTTTCCATATACCTTCACTAACACTCACACCGGAGGAGTCCACCAACGGCCCAAGCCGTTCGGACTTTTGTGCAGGTATTCTTACCGGACGGCCAGCAGGACTGCCCGACAGAATCAGGCGTCAACATTGGCGCTAGAAGGAGGGCCCCCTAGTAAAACTTCCATCAACTTTTGTTAACATGGAAACATCACAGTCGCAGAGTCATTCACGGCGACCTCCTCTCTCTCGGTCTCATCAGGAGACGGCAGCTGATAAAGACCGCCGCCTCCAGATAATCCTCGACAGAAAAAAGGCTCTGGACCTCCAGCAGAAGGAGCTTGACAAACAGTACGAGGAGTTAACCGAGGCGGGTAATGAACTTTTGAGCCAGAGAGGCTCGGCCTCCCGCTCAACCCGCTATACCAGACGAGAGGATAATGAACCCCGAGGGGAAGTAAACCGAAACCGCGGGAAAGAGCCGGCTCGCTCTAAGTCGATCTGGACAGCAGATTTGAGAAAGCGAGCCAGATCGCCGACGAGGAAATATCGGGAAGACCGACATAGTCATGGGAGCCACACTGGCGAATCTTTACCCATCAAGGTTTCGGATAAGTATTATGGGTCAAAAAAGGCCCGATTCTCACCATTCTCGAAGGACCTCGAAGAGGCTAAGATCGACCGATCCCGTAAGGTCCCTACTTTGGAGATGTTTGATGGGACGGGTGATCCACATGATCACACTTATTCCTTCGAGCAGGCCATGCACTTTCATGGTCATGATGCAGTGGCGATGTGCCACTTGTTTTTATCCACTCTGAAGAAAACTGCCAGAGAATGGATTATCTCCCTCCCAGCAGGATCCATCAAATCATGGGAGGAATTACAAGAACAGTTCCACAACCGCTTCGGGAGCAACAAGCGGCGAGCCCGAATGATGACATCCCTTCTGCAAGTAAAACAGAGGCCGAATGAAACTCTTCGGCAGTATATTAAAAGATTCAGAGAGGCTGTGTCAGAAATCAACGGGATTGACCCGAAGCAGGTAATCCAATTTTTAACCATGGGATTAAATGTTGATAAATCCAGCAGGTTAATTGAGGAGCTTATCTCGAAGTCCCCAGAGACCTTATCGGAGACTTATGAGAAGGTGGACAAGTTCGTAGAGTTGGAAGAGGCTCTCGCCAATCTACGGGGATCCTCGAAAAACACAGGTGATTTTCACCAGAGAGACCCCGGAGGCGTTAGTGCCGAAAAGAAATCCAACGGCAATGGTAAAAAGGGGAATGATCGAAGGGATTCTAACAAGGATCGGCAACAAAAGAATGATCCCCCGAGGGATCGAAGAGGTGCCGAGAAAGATTACACACCCCTGAACACCAGCAAGAGCAATATCGTGAAAGCGATAAAAAATAAACCCTTCTATGAGAAGCCCCCGAAGATCCGGGTTTTTGCAAGGCAAAAGGAAGGAGATCGGTATTGCACTTACCACGAAGCCAAAGGGCATGATACTGAGGAATGCTACCATCTTAAAGACTTCCTCGAAAAACAGGTACGGAGTGGCAATCTGGACAGTTATGTTGCCGATTCCTACAGACCATCGGCCTTTGATCGCCTCGAGCCACCTCCTCCCATTACTGAAGCAAGAGGCGTGGTTGATGTTATTTCCGGAGGATCAATTTCCGCTCTGTCCAATCGAAAGAGAAAAGCTTTCGGCAGAGAAGTACATCAAGTGTCCGGGAAACCAATGAGTGCCAAAACCGACCCCATCACTTTCTCCGATGATGATTACCCCTCGGGGATGGTCACTCCCCATCAGGATGCACTGGTCATAACAGCTCAGGTCGGCACCATGGATATGAAAAGGATGTTTGTTGATAATGGGAGTTCAGTCGATGTACTGTATAGCCAAGCGTACAATCGGCTGGACTTGGGGGGAAGAAAGCTGGAGATCTGCAACGAGTCCCCTCTATATGGGTTCGGGAATAACCCAGTTCGTATAGCAGGGACGATTGAGTTGCCTGTGATCTTCGGGACTGCCCCGAAACAAGCTTCCATTATGGTCCGCTTTTACGTGGTTCAAGTGGAAAGCAACTACAATGCCATCTTGGGAAGAACAACTCTATCGGCATTAAAAGCAATTACATCCATCCCCCATTTAAAAATGAAATTTCCAACCAAAAATGGGATCGGGGAATCTGTTGGAGATCAGGATCTTTCCCGAAGATGTTATCTGCAGACCATACAGACATCCTCTCCCAGTGATAGCAAACAGAAAGCTACAATGAAGATCGAGCTTGAACCATTCACTGAGGGATGTACTGAACCATTAGCAACGCCAGCCGAAGATACAGTTGAAGTCCCACTATTTCAAACTGATGATCAGAAAACTGTACAGATTGGCACAAACCTTCGAGAGGAAACCAAAACTCGGTTGGTCTCGCTTCTTCGGGAATATGCTGACATCTTTGCATGGGTCCCAGCCGATGTGCCGGGCATTGACAAAACTGTGGCCGTACATCAGCTGAGTGTCAATCCGAACTCCAAGCCCGTAAAGCAAAAACGGAGAAACATAGCTCCCGAGAGGCAACAGGTAATTGATAATGAAATTGACAAACTTTTGGCTGCTGACTTCATTTTTGAAATCAATTACCCAGAATGGCTTGCTAATGTGGTGCTGGTCAAAAAACACAATGGGAAGTGGAGGATGTGCGTGGATTATACAGATCTCAACAAAGCATGTCCGAAAGATTACTACCCTCTCCCGAGCATAGACCAATTGATCGATTCAACCTCGGGACACACCATAATGAGCTTCTTAGACGCTTTCTCGGGGTATAATCAAATAGCCATGCTTGAAAGCGATATACCAAAGACGGCTTTCATCACCCATCGAGCCATATATGCTTACAAGGTCATGTCCTTCGGGTTGATTAATGCGGGGGCTACCTATCAGAGGATGATGAACAAGGTGTTCAGCAGCCAGATCGGGAGAAATATGGAAGTCTATGTTGACGACATTATAGTCCGAAGCATGAAGGAGGATGATCATTTGTCCGATCTAAAAGAATGCTTCGAGAATGTCAGGACAAACAACATGAGACTTAACCCAACTAAATGCACATTTGGCCTCGGGTCAGGCAAATTTTTGGGGTATATGGTTAGCCGAAGAGGGATTGAGGCAAATCCCGAAAAGATATCGGCTATCCTTGAAATGCAGCCACCGAAGAACTTCAAAGAAATTCAACGGTTGACCGGGAGGCTGGCAGCTCTTCGGCGGTTTGTGGCCCGATTAGCAGAGAAATGTCTCCCATTCTTCGGGACTCTCAAAGGAGCTCAGAATCAGAAAACTTTTCAATGGACCGAAGAATGCCAAGAGGCTTTTGAGCAGATTAAAAGATATATCTCCTCACCTCCGATATTGAGCAAAGCATTGCCTGAGGAGGATCTACAACTATACTTGTCTGCCACATCCTTGGCAGTTGGGTCAGCATTGATCAGAGAAGATTCGCAAGGACAAAAGCCAGTCTACTACGTAAGCCATGCTCTTCGGGACGCTGAAACAAGGTACCCAAATTTAGAGAAGTTGGTTTACGCACTGGTTATCTCCAGTCGGAAACTGAGGCATTATTTCCAGGGGCGAACTATCATCGTCCTCACAGATCAACCACTACGAAAAGTCCTCTACAGACCTGAGTCCTCGGGGAGATTGGCCGCATGGGCCATCGAGCTAAGTCAGTTTAACATTGAGTTCCGTCCTCGGACGGCTATAAAAGCTCAGGCTCTCATCGATTTCATTATCGAGTGTTCGTTCCCCGAGGATACCAAAGAGAAGGAATCTGAGTCCGAGGAAGTGACAGTAACCCCCGAGGAGATTGCGTGGGTTTTATATGTCGATGGATCCTCTACCGGGATGAGAAGCGGGGCTGGGGTAATTCTCACCTCCCCAGAAGGCTTCAAGGTACAACAATCTATCCGGTTCGGGTTCATGGCCACTAACAACATAGCCGAATACGAAGCACTAGTGGCAGGATTGAAATTGGCCCGAAGTCTGGAAGTAAAAAACTTGACAATTTACAGCGACTCCCAACTGGTTGTGAAGCAAGTGCTGGGAGAATATGAAGCAAGGGAAGTTCATTTACAAGCCTATCTGCATCTGGTTCGGTCATTATTAACGTCTTTCCCGAAGTATCAGATAGTAGGCGTGGTCAGATCGGAAAATACTATGGCCGATGTTCTTTCAAAACTGGCAACCACCGATCAGGGGGAGTTAGATGGGGCAGTATACCTAGAAAATCTTCAACAACCAAGCACCCTCGTTCAGACAGTAATGGATATTGAACAGGGGGATTCGTGGATGACCCCTATCTTCAAATTTCTCTTGAATGGTGAATTGCCCGAAGACAAAGCTTTGGCCCGAAGAATAAAGTACAAATCCACCAAGTACTGTATTCACAATGACCATCTGTACCGAAGATCTTACTCTTCCCCATTGCTTCGATGTCTCGACCCTAGGGAATCCAATTATTCTCTTCGGGAAGTTCATGAAGGAATCTGCGGGGATCACGTGGGAGCAAAAGCACTTGCCCATAAAATTTTACGACAAGGATATTTTTGGCCGACAATGCTTGAAGATGCCAAAGACTTCGTCAAAAAATGTCACAAGTGCCAAATATTTGCATCCGTCCCACACCAACCTCCCGAGGAATTATCCCCTATACTCTCCCCGATACCATTTTCTGTGTGGGGAATAGACATTTTGGGCCCTCTTCCCCAGGGTAAGGGGCAAGTGAAGTTTGTAATCGTCGCTATCGATTATTTCACCAAGTGGGTAGAAGCCAAACCACTTGCCAAGATCACCGAGCATACATGTCTTCAATTCTTCAAAGAGCAAGTGGTCTATCGGTTCGGCATCCCGATGATTCTGATTTCCGACAACGGCCTTCAATTTGTTGGAAAAACATTCGAGGGATTCTTGGCAGAGCTTAACATCCAACATCGACGGACCTCGGTAGCTCATCCACAAGCAAATGGTCAAGTAGAAGTAACGAACAGAACACTTCTTCATGGCATTAAAAGAAGGTTGGAGAATGCTAAGGGTGCTTGGCCCGAAGAGCTTTTGCATGTCCTTTGGGCCTACCGAACAACTCCTCGGACTACTACTGGGGAGACACCTTTTAAGATGGCCTATGGTTCCGAAGCCCTGATACCTATTGAGATCGGAGTACCTTCTCCGAGAGTCTTAAACTTCGACGAAATACTCAATAGCGAAGGTCTTCGGTTAAACCTCGACTTATTAGAAGAGGAACGTGACTCAGTTGTCCTCAGATTGGCTGCTTATCAACAACGAACTGCTCGGCACTTCAACAAAAATGTTAAAAGCAGGTCATTCAGTGTGGGCGATTTGGTCCTTCGACAAGCTGAGGCATCCACTCCTCGGGAAACTGGCAAACTTATGCCAACATGGGAAGGACCATACTTAGTGATCGAAGTGCTGAGGGCTGGAACTTACAAGCTTCAGGGCATGGATGGAAAAAATGTTCCAAATACTTGGCATGCTATTCGGCTTCGTAGGTATTATCAGTAGTTCACACTTTGTACTTAGTCCCATTTTGAGGCTATTATTGAAGCCGATCAAATTTTGTACATAGTCTAAATTTTGAGGCTCTCTTTTTAGCCGATCACATGTCATCTTTTCGATATTCATGAGCATATTTTTTATCATCTGGTCTCTGTATTACTGTTTTGATACATACTTTAAAATTAATTTGCTAGCCTCATCGGATATGCATTCGATCAGGCTAGTGGGGGGTGAAGCAGTATAAGTGAACAGTTGTACATACAGATGATAGGAACGAACTCATGAGAAAAGATAAGTGGGAAAAGATAAATCATTTCATTGATAATTACTGGAAGCATTACATGATATAAAAACAACAACAAAAACAATGTATTCACAAATCAGTCTTCGGGAAATACAATTCCTAGCTGATCGGGATCATGACCCTTCTCCTTGGCAAGCTCCCGAGCATATTCGAATCCGTCGCTGAATTCATTAGCAACAGATGGCAAGATATCAGCCTGAAATTGATTCGAGGCCTTATATTCTTCTATCACCTTCTGTTTGAGCTCGGGGATCAAGACGCTCGGGGAGGCAGAGGCAATCGGCCCTTTGAGCCAATCGGCTTCTTTCGCAGCCCAACCTTCGACGATCAGTTCGACATTGTCCTTGAGATTCTTCATCTGATCGGTCTGAAGTTGGAGGATGTTTTCCGATTGGGCCAGGAGGATCTTCTGACTCTGGACTTGGGCTTCGAGCTCATTTTTATTTTTCTCAAGTTCTATTTTCTTGAGCTCTTTGGATTGCACCAAATCCAGGGCACGGGTATTCGCCTTCTCCAGATCAATTATCCGGGACTGCAGGAAGCTGATCTCCTTGTCCTTTTCTTGATGAACCTCCCGAGCCGAGTCATGATCCTTCTTCATGATTTGGAAGGAATCGTGAAGAGTTTTCAGCTGGTCCTTGGTCTTCTTATGGTTCGACAGAGCTTCGGCAAGTTTTTTGTTGCTCTCCTCGGCTCTCCGTTCCAGGACCTTTTGCTCATTGGACACTTTCAGGAGAAGTGTATTTCCCTACAAAGAGATGGTCAATCGATGAACAAGTCAGAATTATAATCACTTCAAACAGGAGAAATTTATGAGGAGATCTTTACCTTGGCATGGCATGAGAACAGCATCTCCATCAACGTCTTCAGATCAGCCCCCTCGGCACCGGCTTCGGCGAAGGGAATCATTGAGGTACCCAAGGCAGACGTATTGACCCCCTCCTCGGGCCTAGGACCCCCGGACGATATTGGGGGATCCATCGGACCTCCTTGGGTGCTTGAAGGCTCTTGACCTTCAGCGGGTCTTTTCCCTTTATTTTGAGGAGGGGCAGCAACGGGTTCCTCTGGCTGCCTGATGACGTTCTGCTCGGCAGGAGGATTGGTCGTCGTCCCAGCTTGGGAGGATGGGGCCTGCTGGGTTCGTGCCTCCAGCACGGATCTCAGGACCAACCTCCTCCTCTTTACTCTCGGTCTGCTGGCCCCCGAGTCTTCGGCAGCAGACTTTTCTCCTTCGGTGGGCTTGATAGTATCATCCACCTGAGGAGATCCCGAGCCCGTCTCGGGATTGGCAGCAACAACAGTAGAGTCTTTGGGCTTTGCAGCCCTCAGGCTTCGGCTCACCTTCAATTTCTCGGCGGCACTCATCTTGACCCTGGAAACTCCGGCTGCTTCCATTATGGCTTCGTTATCGGGGTGTTTCCCTTGGTCAGCCACTGCAACACAATCAGAACAACAGAATGAGTATACCAAAATATTCAGAATAAAGGAGCAGTCATGACAGAATACTTACAACCGAAGGAGTATAACCAGTCCTGGTCATTAAGGAGACTTCGGTCCCACTTCACAGATGGTCTCTTGGAATATAAGACCTCGAACTCTTCTAACCGTGCCCGAGAGATTCTCTTCGGATTCAGCTGGTCTTTATTCGGGTCTGACCAAGGTCCTACCATCTCAGTGTCCGGCCCCTTAATGAAGAACCAGTCCACGTGCCACCCTTTATTACTCGAAGGGGTCTCCATCAGGGTATCCCTCCCAGGGTTCTTTATTACAGTATAAAACCCTTTTTCCTTATTATTCGTAACGGAAAAGAATTGAAAGAAGAAATCTATGGCGGGGATGGTTGATTCGGAAAAGCAAAAGGCGATGAAGCTATTTATATGGATGAAGGAGTTGGGGGATAGTTGATTCAAACTGAGCCCCGTCGTATGAAGTAGCTCTAATATGAAGGGGCGAAGAGGGAATCGGACCCCATAAAGCAGTGACTGCCTATGGATCGGGATCCAACCCCCCTCGAGTTGGTAGTACATCCTCTCCCCAGCCCCGGGTCTTTTGATTTCATAAGCATTGGGGATATAAAATTCTGTTTGGGCTAGGTCGAAATACTGGTTCCGGATAGAAGATGGGATATTGGCTACTCTATACTTGATGTTAAAGTATTTGTTCCTATTGTACTCCTCTACATCCCTCATGCGCTCAACGACTACCGGTTTCCAAGGTTGACCCTCTGGAATTCCCGCTTCGGCAACAGTAACTTCGTCCTCAACCCGGGAAGACGAAGCTTGTGCCCTTTTATCTTGAGTACTCCTAGTCATTATGAGAAATTGAGGAAAAGAGGGTTAAAAACTTACTTGATTTCAGAAAGGAGATTGATCGAAAAATAGCAGAGCAAGAACGACAGAATCTGGGCTGGGAATGAAGTTATTCTCTCTCAAACGTCCTTTCTCTCGTGATAAGTTGCTTCTGATAAAAAGATGATCTGTTGGAAAGGAATCCTTTTATCGTGATCCAAACGTTGCAACGGTTCAGATGGAAAAGATCTTACGGATGGGGCGCACGCGCGGTATTTACTGCAGCGTAATAAATGCTCCTTCCCGCGTACGCTTCACCATTGATTGGGCACCAATTTCAAAATTCAAAAAGTAATAAATTGCCATATGAAACGTCTGGGCAAACTTTTGGGCCGGTTCGATTGGGTTGAGAATATAAGACTTTGGGCTTGATTGACACAAAGGCCCAAAGTCTTATCCAAAGGCGTGAAACCCAGATAACAAAGGCCCAAGTCTTTAACCCAAAAGCTTTCCCATCGGTCTGATGCCTCCGGGCTCCCGATAGAGAGTTCCTCTTCGGTCTGATGCCTCCGGGTTCCCGAATGATATTTCCCATCGGTCTGATGCCTCCGGGCTCCCGATGGAGTTCCTCTTCGGTCTGATGCCTCCGGGTTCCCGAAAGATATTTCCCATCGGTCTGATGCCTCCGGGCTCCCGATGGAGTTCCTCTTCGGTCTAATGCCTCCGGGCTCCCGAATGATATTTCCCATCGGTCTGATGCCTCCGGGCTCCCGAATGATATTTCCCATCGGTCTGATGCCTCCGGGCTCCCGATGGAGTTTTTCTTCGGAAGGTTTCATTCTACTCCCCCAGCACATTCATATACTGGAGGAGTGGGGGGCAATGTTAGGATGAATATTTAACCAGGCCTGATCCAGGAAATGACATTGGGCCAGGCCCAATAGACCGTCAGCCTGGTAACCTTCCTAGTGGGCTTACAGCACGTGGGTGAAGGATGAAACGTACATGTATCATAACTACCTAGTGTAATGGTCAGAACCGTTACACAGGTGACCGTTAATCAGGTACGTAGTATAAATACCCAGTTGACAATGGAGAGAGGGGTAACGCATAATTTGCTACACTAGATATTCAGACCTCCATTGTTGACTTTTCCATATACCTTCACTAACACTCACACCGGAGGAGTCCACCAACGGCCCAAGCCGTTCGGACTTTTGTGCAGGTATTCTTACCGGACGGCCAGCAGGACTGCCCGACAGAATCAGGCGTCAACAACCTTCTTCCGCTGGATGAGATCTGTGAATGAACGAGTAATTAAAACGGTTAATATTTTATAACAATTATGCTACAGAATTATATATGTGGTCTGTAGATGAACATAAATGATTTGTAGACGAACATAACTGATTTGAGGAGTAAAAAGGTCAAGAATTATATTACATGACACTAATACAACCCCATTGTCCAAGTCTCTGAATCCCTTCAAATTGGAACTCAGCAGTTCATTACTCAGTACACATAACTGGAATATATTTTGTTAAGGTAATGTTCAACAATAAAACCTAATCAGTTGGCCACCCAATATATAATATAAAAACTTGAAATTGGCTCATATATCTGGCATAGTTATTTTATTTTATTTTATTTATTTGATGTTGTTGGAAAAAAAAATTAACTTAAAAAATGAATAAAATAGGAATTTATGAAGAATATAAGAATAAATTCTAACATGTGATCTTGAATAATAATACAAAAAAATATTATGAATATAATATATATATTACCTTTAGTATTTTTTTTTACTCTCTTATATTTAATATTGATATTATATACATTTATCAATTAATTAATCACAAGATTAGTTACATTTTAATATATGTGACTATAAAATGTATATAAAATAATTGATTGTTTTATTTTATTTACTAATAATATTAAATGATTATGTAAAAATTATGTATCATAATTGTAAATAATTAGAGTTAGTATTTATTTCAAATTATGTGTTATAGTTTTCTATATATATATATATTTTAAAAAAATACTAAAATGACCTGCGGGTCAATTCAACCCGGACGGGCCACAGGCTTAATTTTTTCAACTAACAAAAAATTGGACCGTTTTAGCCCAATTCGCCAACAACCCGACCCGTTTGTCAACTCTAGGCATAGTTATCAATTATAATACTTTTTACGCAAACTACTTTGTTCCTAACCTGTAATTTGGCACCTTGTTATACTTCTTTGTTCCTAACCTGTAACAGTTTTTAAGTTTTCAGACTATAAAAAGCTCGCATCCAATGCTCTAATTACCTACACAATTCCTAACCTGTAACAGTTTTTAAGTTTTCAAACTATACAAATTTCTTATCCAATGCTCTAATTACCCACACAATCAAGCCTACATAGCTACTTATAGCAAAAAGCGAAACAAACCTAACTAAAAATCATCATGACCCTGTTTACTTTCTTCACCTTCTGCTCTTTGTTATTTCATACTTCAATATGTGCTGCCCGAACACCCAAAAATGCAACAACTGCAACAGTACTCAGAAATATAAATGCAACTAAAACACCACCCAAAACTATTAAGATTAAGTTATTTCCTCGAGACTCTATTTTCCCTCCTACAATAGTCGAGACTGATTACAACGACTACGACTATGAAAATGATGAAAGCGTTCGGGCTTTTCTTAGTCCAGACCAAGAATCAAACATTTTTCTAGCGAGCATACAAATTGGGGAACCGCCAGTGCCCCAGCTCATGGTACCCGATACCGGAAGTAGCTTAACGTTTGTTAAGTCTACATTGTGCATCGGGTGTGAGGGCACAACTGTTCCGCTATACGATCCATCTGCTTCGTCCACATATGAGCGTGTCTCATGTAATTCCAACTACTGTAAGAAAGTGAGGGGATCAACGAATGGCTTTGGTTGCAACCCTATGCGCCAATGCTCCTTCAAAAATAGATATGGCGGTGGTCGAACCATCGTTGAAGGAGATATTGGTACAGAAAAGCTTAGATTTATCACATATGATCAGGGAATAACAACCATTCCCGATGCAGTTGTAGGTTGCACAACCTCCTACGAAAGCAGTTCAACAACTAGTACTAGTGGAGTTTTAGGACTAGCATATGATAAAATCTCCATACTCAATAAGATGGTTACATAGCCTTGAGACGAGCCTATATTGCTCATTGGAACTTAAACATGGAACATTTTCATGATTAGACCTTGCAGTCGTCAGAGTTGATACCTATTGAAACATATATGAAGAGGTATAATAGGATTACGTGTATAAATCAGCCTCGGTGGGAAGGTAATCCCAACACTTCTTATGAGCCTTGGGTCCGTATACAATCAGTATCACTCATTAACATGGTAAAGAAGTTAATTATTCAAGTCAATTTGGAATATATATATATATTCTTTCGTATTTATGAATGCTAATCTTTTTTCTTTCTTTTTTAATTACAGGCTAAGAGTGCAAAATCTCTTTTAATTAGACAAAATTTTCAAGTTTAACATGTCTCCTAAATACGTTTTGATGAAAGAGGGATGGGAACACCAATACGCCATCTAAGATGCCGATGTGAATGGAGATAAAAGTCTCAGGAGGGGAGGAGGCAGAGATACTCCTTTCCTTTCATAAGGGTTGGTAGATATTTACATTTTTAGCACCTAGGCAGATATGCCTCAACTATCATTTGAGGGTGCATCAAATTTTATTGGAGAGAAGGTTGAAACAAAAGCACATACTTAAAATGCTAATTTCATACGGAGAGAAAAGGTCTCCAAGCAAGATACTTCATGCGCACAAAATCCAATGGTTAATGAAAATTTCTTCGATTTAGCTATAGCCAATCCCACACTATTTCCGATAGCTCATCCTAGAATGTGGTATTTCGTGAATCATGAAAAATTCAGTATCTTATGCCATGGCAACTGGATTTATGAACATGTCATAAATGCTTACATACTACTCTTGCGGGATAGAGAGGATAAATAACGGGACGCTGGAATAAGAAAGTGTGCTAAATTTGCTTTCATGTCGTCCTTTTCATGCAACTGTAGAAAAATTTTGTACCCACAGCAACAACATGTTGTATGCAACAACAAATTTAAAGGATGAAAGATAAAATTGTGATATTGCGGCCACGTACCAATAAAGGAGGCATGTTGAAACTGAAAGAATCACATTCGTTTGAAACTTAAAATATAAGTTTTAAAATTATAAGATTTTTATGGAAATAAAACACACATAACACAACACTTGGACTTTGAATTCAAATCATTTGATTAATTTAGAAACCTTAGAAGGGAGGGTGCACTTTGCATTGTATCACTCAACTTTAGTGAGCTTCGTGTGGTCAAATAGACACGGTCATAACCCAATAGTGATAACAACACACGCTCATATTGACCTTGTAACAATCGCTCTTAAAAAATTATTAAATATTTATGAAAAAATTTATACAAACTAACCCGTGCCTCGCACGGGCTATCAAACTTATGTTGGTTTATATGCTTATGTTTTAATGATGATAATATGTTTTCTATGGAGTTAATATATTTTGCATGAGATTTTGCATGAAAATATATCTTGTATGGAAATAATATTTCTTGCATGAAAATAATATAATGTGCATAGACATAATATGGCTTGCATGGAAATAATGTGCTTGGCGTGGATATAATATTCTTTGTATAGAGATATTTAATCTTAACAAGTTTGGGCTTAAAGGATGAACTACTCATTTATGGTGAAATGATTTCGTAGAGGTCTAACAATGTTTCAAGTTTCATAGTGATGCTACTGGACTAGGTCCACTAATAATCATTTAGGTTTTCATGTAAGGTTTTCTAACCCAAAAGATTTTAATTAAAAGATTTTTTAGTGGTTGGAAGTTATTTATAAAAAGAAGTCACATGGGTTTAAAACTCAAATCAGAAGTCTTTAAGAATTAAATCAGCAAGGATATTTTGTCAAATCAAATTTTATATGTCGAGTTTTTCACAACGGTTGGAATTCAAATTAGTCAAAGTACTCTATATCAAGTAAGATATTCTAGTTGGGATCTTTTCCATAAATCATGCTCGTTCAAACTGTTTCATATTAAAATTCAAATTCTTTAAAACATATCTTATCATACCCATTATTCCTAAATCACGCTTCTAAAATCTTGGGCATTCAAAACCATGATCTGGGTAATTGGTTTACTGAGTTCTTATTGTCGTTAGAACTTATATTATATATATTATCCTTTCTTGGCAAAACAAGAGAAAAAAGCTTTCAAGCAATTCATATACTTGTACTAAAGAGCTCTCAAAGAATATTTTCAGCAGTTTATTGTGTCTTCTTCTTAATCTCTTTTGCCCGAAAAATGTAATCATATTCTTTCATATATCAACTTGTATTTAAGCCTAGTTTGGCTTAGTTGATCCAGTAGTGGATAGGGTTGTGCAAAAAAAGCTTTGAAGGTTGGAAAGGTGCAAAAATTACAGAGGTGCAAATGGGGCAGAGGTGTCCAACTTAAATCAAAAGCTTCTTTATACAGGAAGTAATTGTATTTAATTGAGAAATTTATTAATAAAAGAATCTCCAATACCAATTGATATTGGAAGTAGATTAGGTCGTTAGATTAGAGAATTAAGGGACGAACCACGTAAAAAATCTTGGTGTCCTTGCTACTCTGTTATTTCAGTTCTGTAATATATTATTCTGTTATATTGAAAGTTGAATAAGTTTTTTCAAAGCAGACACTAAAGCAGACAAGGTATACATGTCTAGATTATAAGTGACTAAGAACATAACTTAAAACAGACACCAAAGCGAATAGGTTTTACATATCTAAATTGCGTTAGTTTATAGAAAAGTTTAAATTGCCATTAGAAATCGTTTGACAATTAAACACTTATTCAACCCCCCCCCCCCCCCTTGTAGATATGCGCACACACATAATTACATTTAGTATCAGAGCTCAATCTTTATCTTTGCAAACCGTAAAGTAATTAAGATCCTATGGCACACCGTAATTTCCAAGAAGGGCAGTCCACTGGCAGGCCATCATTGCTGCTAGGTAGTGATAATTTTAATTTTTGAAAATTCAGGAATCCATGAGAATGGTAGGTAGTTGACAACGGACCCGTCATTCCAAGGCACGAAAATGGCAGACCGAAGACACTTATGAAAATAGACTGCAATGAATCATATATGTTATCTTACAACTCAAAAGCCATGAATACTTTGCTAGGCGGGATGGTCCAATTAGAAATTGATAAGGTCTTTAGTTGCAATACAGCGAATTTTTTTTGGGATACAATCATCATGAGTCATGAAGGCATTTCCACAGTCAAAGAGGTAAAACTAAGCATGTTAATGCAAGACTATGAGCTATTCAGATTAGAGAAAGATGAAACAATTAACAAAGCTCAAGCGAGGTTCCTCGTGCTAATGAACTCACTCAGCATGTTAGGGAGAAAAATTGATCAAAAAGAAATCAATAAAAAGCTGTTGAGAATCATGCCAAAAAGATTTGCTCCAAAAGTTACCACCCTCCAAGACTCAACAACATTTAGCACTATGGAGACTCACACTTTTTGGTGAACTAGAAGAGTTTGAGAACCAACTCAGAAGGTATGGTGAAGACGATGAGACACCAAAGAAAATGACTTTAGCTCTTCAAGTTAAGAGCAACAATATTGGAGAACATGAAGATTCTGATGAAGAGATAGCATGAATAACCAGAAAGTTAAGAGACTTAACTAGAAAAAAGAATAAATCCACTACTACAAAATCGACCTATAGCGACGGTCGCCGACCATCGCTATAGGCCAAATGACCGTCGCTATAAGATTTAGCGTCGGCCGAAGGACCGTCGCCATTGAAGCCGTCGATAAATACTATAGCAACGGTCCTACACATCTATACCAACGGTCCGACCGTCGCTAAAAAAAGAACAAAAACAACGTTACATTCTTTTACTGACAGTCAGAAAATATCAATAGCGACCGTCGCTAAAGGTGCCAAATAAAAATCTCTATAGCGACGGTCGGGACAGACCGTCGCTATATAACTTTTAAATATTAAAAAAAATTATAACAAGACCTATAGCGACAGTCGCCGACCGTCGCTATAGGCTTTCTAAATATTAAAAAAAATTATTAATAAAATTGTTATTCAACACAATAGAATGTCTGGTAACAATCATAAATAAATTTAAATCATTTAAAATTATTTACATCACAATTGTTAAATACATCAAATCATAGTTAACCAAAAGTAAGATAAAAATAATGTGGAAAAAATAAAACTGAAACAAAATTTGATATGCATGCCGTGTAATTCACCCTGAACTCAACTTCAGCAACTCATCAAAACTGAAACAAAAGAACACATTAGTGAGCCTTAAGTGCATTCAATGGCAACACTAAAAATGTAAACTTTTATGTTGTTTGTTTGCGTTGAATGCAAGTAAAAATAGTATGTAGACTACTAAGTATCAATACATACCACATTTGAGTCTGCACCCGGTAGAATTGACTCATCACTTTGAGTGTGGGAGTCTATATACATATCAGCTCGATCCATTTCTCTCCCTTTTTTTTGGTACTGTAAATAAAACACACAGCACATAATTAGAATGTAAGAGACTGATGTAGCTGGATTTTCTGTTCTTTCCTAAATGTAGAAGAAATTAGAATGTAAGGGGGGATATAACTATTCACAGCCTAATACAAGTATACAACCATAGATAAGAAAAGGTTTCTTATGTATACTTTTGCTCATATAAATCCTGTTTAAGCTTTGTATTATCCAGATTTCAGGCCTTGTACTAATAGTCAAAATGTTTAAATTATATATATATAAAATACCCAAAAAGGTGTTAATTCAGCCTTAGCATGAAACTCAAAAATTTGGCTAATTCAAATGAATCCAACTATTTTGGCACTTTACATTCAAATTACAGAGTCAGTCACAATGTCCTATAAATAATAGATCACAAGACTGTAGAAGAAGATATACTAAAGAGAGAGGAAAGTAAGAGAATAAAGAAGATAGAAATGAAGTAATTGTAAAAAGAAAGTTGTTCTAATAAAACGAGTGATTATAAGTTGTATCCTCGAATATTTATACTAAAGTTTTAACTCAAAATGCAAATAGACATGTAACTCGATATCAGTAGATACTTCCATTCTCTTTAATAGTCACCTGGTAAATTTTTTGTTTTTCAGAATGTAACACCTTAGATACATAGTTTCCAAATCCCCTGCAAAAGAAAAACTAATTGATCATCACATCAAAAGCACTCGATTTGAAAATAAATCTAAAAGACATTTTATGAGTACAGGAAATCGACTTGCAATCAAGTTGTTCGGTTCCTCTTCCACTTTCTTCAAGGAAGAGAAAACACAAGAAATCAGCCGTTTAAATAATAATAACTTCACTTGAGTAATGTTTCTATAAACAAGCATGTAGTTAAAACTATTTGTATGATATAAATACCAGAAGAACAAAAAACAGTAACTCCTAGTACTCAATGATAGCCAAGAAACTTACCTGCTTAACACACAAACTGTTGAAGTAAAGGCACGCCCCAAAATGCTTATACAACCAGGTTTTGTCATCGTAAGGCAACCGTGGAACAAGGTCATTGCAGTAAACTACCCGAAAGTACCAAGAATAGTCAAAATCAGTAATCCAGTCATGTGCATCAAATGGCTCTGTGCCCCTAAAACTGATCAATATCAAGTTTGCATCTTTTGGCTTGTCACAGAGTATGAAAACTTGGGTGGACCTCTCCTTTTGGTAATCTATCAACACAAACATAATTACAATGATAAGAGGTATATAAAAGCAAGAACTTCCCAAGGAGAAGTAGGAAAGAAGGACAACATATTAATAACGACTTGACAGGAATAGGATAAAGAAATAATAATCAATGAATATGGATCTTGTACGTAAGAGTTGATGTCTCACCATTCCAACAGTTGTAGAAATCAACAAAATGCATCTGCTTGTATCAATAGGGGAAATTTTTATAGTTAGAATTCATCATCTGGAGAAGCTCTAAATTTTAAAAAAAAACAATAAGCCAATAATAATATAACCTAGGGAGCTCTGCAGCATATGAGTAAGCTTTGAGTTCCTGGTTTGACCCAAATTAAAAAAAAAAAAAAACAATAAGCCAATAATAGTTGGTAGGTAGATGATACATATACACGAGATACAGATATAGATCGAGATAGATAGATAGATAGATAGATAGATAGATAGATAGAAATATACGTGTGTGGGTGAGTGTGTATATATATATAGAGAGAGAGAGACCTGTAAGGAATATGAGATGTCTTGGAAGCTAGAGCAAAGATAACATCCCCAAGAGCTGACAAGGACTTGTTTATAAATTGAGATTCCTTCAGTCTTTCACCTTCAACTTCAATTTTCCCTACACGCTCACTTCCAACCAAGTCTACCAGCCAAAGGTGGCTCCTTGTCTTTTGACCATTTATCAAATTCTCTCCTATAATAGTCACTCGCAACAAGCTACACACAAAAATGATTTCATAGTGGGAAACAATTGAAAAAAGATGTTTACTCTGATTTTTGAATTTATAAATATTAGTGACAAATCGTACTGTAAAGCAAAAAGGGTTAGTAATTACCATTGAGATCGACTGCTAAGCTCATTAGCACTAGTGGATCCAACAGATCTCACTCAACTTCCAGACTTGAGCAGTTCCCAAACTTCATTTGTACCATGAACTCGAGCTTCCACGAGTCCAGGGACTTCTTGGGTTCCTTTTGCTGATTGCTATATCTCCAACCTTCGTTGGAGCAAGTAATAATTAGAAAACTTAATCCACTGATCATTTATAAACGAGTAACAACTAAATTTAGAGAAGCTTCAATATTAACTGTTTGATAAAAAAAATCATAATCTTGAAAGGGAAATAACCACATATAATTAAAAGAAGATCTAAACAATCTGACATCTATAAAAATCAACTATTTCTTATTTATGAGAAGGGATTCTAAGGCAAGTAAATATAAAGAAAGGTATAGAAAACTATAAAAAGTGATTGCTTAACACAGTTAAATCTGATAGGACTGTCCAAAAGGGCAAAATCCAAATCTAGATGAGTTTTAGGTTACCGGTTCAGAACAATATATATAAGAGATCTTAAAGAGAGGCAGAAAAAGAGAATCTCAATTTAGTAATTGCTAATTATAGGTTGGAGTAAGGAAAACATCGCTAAATGATTTCCTAACAACCAATTCCTTGTATATTTTTAGGGGAACACCAGGAACAACTGAGCTTTTTGTTCTCATCAGTGGAGTTAACTAAACTTCTATTCTATGAAATGATGTGATCCTTTGAGCTCTCATTATTTTTTGTTTTTAAAAGGGAAGAAAATTAAAAATGTATCTTTAATTTTAAAATTGATGTAATAATATAATTGTATTAACAAGTGTTCACACTTCTCGTATGGACCAATCAAATGCATCTTGTAACTTGTTACTTAACATCTAAACTGGCCTTAAGTGCATGATTAACAATACTTAACATTTATTCCAACATGAAGAAGCTTATGCCCTCCACATTTTAAAATAGTATTCTTAAGCTAAATTTGGTAACATAGTTCTCATTTGGCAATTGTTAATTTCCTCTAAAAATTAGGCACCATTATTGACATTGTAAAGAAAAGGAAAAATGAAAGCCAAGAAAAAACCGACTCTAAACGAGCCCAAAGTAAGTATAGCTCCATTATACATAAATATTTTGATTGGATAAAGTATGATATAATGGATAAATCCTAAACATGTGTAACTAGCAGCCTTCCGACCTTTATGCTTTACAATTCTATTCATTCATTTGTTGGTCAGATCACCAAATGCCCCCCACCCCACCACTGTAGTTGAAGAATATGTTCATTATTTTTTTAATTTTTTATGGGTATGAAGATGGTCGTTGGCATGTTGAAAATTAGGGAAAACCCAACTAATCTGAACTATTGTAACAGACTGTCTAAAATGAGATTGGGTAGAGAATGTATATAAATAGTCATTTAGCATTCCTTCTATTAGAAATGAGATTTGGTAGAGAATTTTTTTTACGGATACCTGTATCATTCTCATCAATGGGTACATCAAAATCTGCACAAGGTTCATCAATAGGTTCTTCGTCTGTATGAGGTTGATCTATGGGATCTTCATCTACACGAGGTTCATCAGAACTGCGCGCACGACGGCTGGACGCTCTGCCACCGGCCATGAAAACAACGTGAAAAATGTATTTCAGTTATTAGAGGATATTATTTTGCAATGAACCATTCAAAAGCAACTATTAGATAATAATCCTTCATATAAAAGTTCAAAAGTAAACTTTCTAAACAGTCGGTATGAAAAGTTTAGAAGTAAACTTTCAATGAGTAGTAGGTATGAAAAAAAAATTGAAAAGGAAAACAATATGTTATTTGGTCTTAAACTAAAGTTTATCTCTTCAGTGCAAAAATTAGTTCATTTAGTTTAGAAGAATTTAGCCAACTACATTCACTATCTTTTTGACATGACAAAAGAATAAAAATAACTAAAAGGAAAGCTTATTTGTTTCTTAGGCAATAACTTCTATATCCAAATCCTACATTCTGACTGAACCCGAAATGATTGCCGGCTGAATGCGCTACTAATACAGGTGAAGAACATGAAAACAGAGCCTCAAATTACTTGCGTCTAAAAGTATGCACACCAGGGAGATTGAGGACAAATTAATAAATCAAAAACAACATGGTAAAACACACAAATTAACTACTAGTAATAAAATCTCTGGAACAACCATACAAAGTTTCAAATTAACAAAGCAGGCCGGAATTCTGTGAATCAAAAACCTCCAAAACCCAAACCTTACAACCTGATTATAAACTGAAAATAAATATTCAACAAAGGAGATGAAAGTTTCTTTATGCCACCAAACTAACATATCTGGGTCTAAATAGAACTAAAAATGAGAACCTCAAAATAACAACAAATGGAAAAATGAAAATATACTGTAGTAAAGGCAAATCCATCAACCATCCAAGGCAAATTCTGCAAACTGAACAAAAGTAATCGCCATCAAACTAAACATATATACTCAAGTAAAGGTAAAACCTACAACCATTCAAGGTAAATTCAAATGATTATACTGAAATTCCCAAAGAGAACCTCAAAATAACAGCAAATGGAAAACAATAAAATAAATTAATGCAGCTAAAAAAAGAACATGTTAGAGATTACCTGAACTGAAAACACGGTATATATTGAGGGCTCTTTAAATGCAAAAATGAAGATTATGGCAGGGTATGAGAAATTAGGCCCGAGTATGGGAGATTAGGGCAGTGTATGAGAGAGTAGGCCTGGGTATGAGAGATTAGGGCTGGGTATGAAAGATTTAGGCCTTGAATTGCAACCGTGAGGCGCTTTTTATTTCTAAGGTGGAGATTAGGGATTGCACCAAAGTAAGCGAGATGGAGGTTTTAGTTTCTAAGATTGAGATTAGGGAAACGAGATGGAGATTATGGAAGCGAGATGGAGATGGAGATTATGGAAGCAAGATGGAGATGGAGGTTTTAGTTTCTGAGATGGATTGCACTCTGATGAAGCGAGATGGAGGGATATACGAAAGATAAGATTTGGGGGAGAAATGGAGGGATCTATTTAGCTGCTTCCCGCTATTTACTAAAAGAGTTCTACACCGACAGCCATTTGGGGACCCTCGGTATAGAATATTTTATAATCTCTATAGCGACGGTCATTGAGTGACCCTTAGAATAGGCTACCTATATATCTCTACAGCGACGGCCACTTGGTGACCGTCAGAATAGGCCTCCTATAAATCTCTATAGCGACGGTTTCACCCGACCGTCGCTATATCTCGTCGTTGTAGATCAATTTTCTAGTAGTGATCTAAGTCTCAAGGAAAATGTTTTGACAACAAGAAGGATTTCAATAAAAAAAACAGGATGAAGAAATATGTTTGGAATGTGGAAGGCCTGGTCATTTCAAGAGAGATTGTTTCCAACTCAAAAAGAAGAACAATGGAAACAATTCAAAAGGGAAAGCATTCATGACATGGAGTGATGATGAATCCGAGCATGAAGTTGATCAAGGTGATGAAACTACACAAATTTGCTTCACCGGATTGGACAATCAAGAAACATCGGAGGTAAACAACAAACATTTTGAAATTACCATTTCTAATTATCTTGTTTTAAAAAATGAGAATCTTCGTCTTAAAGAAAAAACTATGTATTTAAAAATTTGGGTAAAAGACTTGATGAAGGAAGTAGAAACACTAATTGAAGAAAAAATTGGCATTATTAAAGATTGGACATCAAACGAAGTGTCTAAGTTAAATGTTAAGAATGATTATTTGGAAAATTATAATAAAATTCTACATAATCGCGCTAATAAATTACATGAAGAAAATATTAGCCTTAAAAAGAAAAATGATGGTCTAAAAGAAAATCTAAAAATGAGAGATGCATGCATAGATGCTTTTAATGATGAAAAAATAATGAATGTGCAACATGATGATAACGTAAAACATGTAGAAATAACATCTTTAAAAAGTGAGCTTGCTAAATTTGTTCAAGGAGAAGAGAACTTAAATGTTATGTTAAGAGTATAAAGGTCAAGTCTTGATAAACAAGGAATTGAGTAGAATCCTGTAAAAATAGTGAACAGTAAAACTAAAAATAATAATATGAGAATAATAAATAGTAAACCAAAGCATAAGTCACTTTATTGTTCTTCATTTGTTACTTGCAAAAAATGTGATTTTAAAGGGCACTTTGATTCTAATTAAAATTAAAACAAAACAAATTTGGGTAAAGAAATGTGATTTATATGCTACTAACTCAAAAGGACCCAAAAAGATTTAGGTACCAAAAAGGTAAAGACTGTTTGTTTGTTTTGTAGATATCTCAAGAAAACGAATAGTACTTTACTTTGAGAGAGTAAGTTACACAAAAATTATTTGATTTAGTTGCTATATGTGATATTGTACCCGGTTCTTTCTTTATCATTGCGTTTATTTATTTTTGTTAACAAAGGGAATGAGATAACTAAATTAATATGTTAAATTGATATGACTATTTAACATGAAGTGTACAAATTTATTTATGAAGTCTTATTTTAGCCATGATTGTATTTGTCTATATAAGAAGTTACGGGTATTCTATGCCTAATATGATTATTTTTTATGTTTTGAATCACCATATTGTCTATAAAGGTTTTACTGGGCATGTTTATCTATACTTAACATGCATGCTTATTTGTTCAGAATTGTTTACTGTGGGAACACAAACATAAAAATAAAAAATCTCATGCCTTCATCCTTAATATATAATTCTTTTTCATAATGCCAAATGGGGAGATAAATTTATGTGTTTATTTTGAGTCGATGAACCAAGTTAATAATTCTTTTTGATAATGACAAATCATATTCTTTTATATATAAACTTATATTCAAGCCTAGTTTGGCTTAGTTGATCCAGTAGTGGATAGAATTATACAAAGAAAGCTTTAAAGGTTGCAAAGGTGCAAATGGGGCAGAGGTGTCCAACTAAGATTAGAAGTTTCTTTGTACAGAGAGTAATTGTATTTAATTGAGAAATTTATTAATAAAAGAGTCTTCAATGCCAATTGGTATTGAACATGGATTAGGCCGTTAGATTAGAGAATTAAAGGCCGAACCGCGTAAAAAATCTTGGTGTCTTTGCTACTCTGTTATTTCAATTCTGCAATATATTATTCTGTTATGTTGAAAGTTGAATAAGTTTTCTCAAAGCAAATATCAAAGCAGACAGGTCTTACCTATCTAAATTGTGTTAGTTTGCAGAAAATTTTAAATTGCCATTAAAAATTATTTGAAACTTAAACACCTATTCAACTCCCTTCTAGGTGTGCACACACACAGAATTACAACTTGTTTCAAATAAAGTGTTCAAGAAAAAATGTGATGTCCTGGTGAACTGTGCCAACTTTGTCATTTGCCATAGAATAATCTATTTGTTCTATTCATGTGTAACTCTACTTTTTTGGTATTTTAGTATTATATTTTGTTTCAGTAATGCATATGGTTTGCAGACAACTTTTCTTTGGATCAATTAGAGTGTATATGAGCCCAAGTAATGGCTTGCTCAATGTTAGCTCAGTGCCCAGTTTATTAAGCTTCAAAATGAAGTTGCAGCTAATTGCTAGCACATAGAATGTGCTAATCTTTCATCGAGCATTAACTTGAATGTTGAATAACACCAAATTAAACCATGTCAAGGTTAGATACTCTCATTTTTTTCACCCAATTCGTATTGGTAAGCCAAATATAATATGATAGTAGCTACTTTCACGTAGAAAGTGAATGATTAAATAAGACATCAGACTAATTAACATATTAGAACTCAAACATTTTGCCAAAAAAGTATCCATCAACTATAAATAATCTGCAATATATCATTTATGACTGATTTGAATTTTGCATTGAAACATATAAAAACACTTAGTCCTATCTATAGTCTGAATACCGCACAGGGGGATGCGAGGTTCAAGCCATCCATACTTCCATTGAAAAAGTCTATCGATCCTAAAAAGACAATGTTATTTTAGCTCCTTAGGTGATGGAGGACCATCTTGAAAGTAGAACTGCGAGATCAATACCAAAAAAAATCAGATGATTCATCTTTCTGTTCCATGTGGCTATAAAATTTCAAAGGGCTAAAAAATAGCAGTATCTCATAGTTAACAGCCAAACGATAAATCTATTAAAGAAACAGGCTATGCTTATTCTTTTAAGAGGTATAGTTCGGAACAAATAGCCTCTCCATCTTCCTCCCTTCATAAAAAGAGAGAATGGATAGATCATAAGAACTGTGTGAATATATGAAAATATGTATGTATATGTATAGGTGTAACACGTCATGTTTCAAAGATATGCTAATTTGTCTAATTGAAGGTTAAAAATTATGTACGACCTTTTTGTGTCATTCCATCAAACACGTAGTATACAGTGGATTTGCTAATTTGTCTAATTGAAGGTTAAAAACTATGTAAGACCTCTTTGTGTCATTCTATCAACGTTTTCCTATTAACCATCAAAGCTCGAACTAATTAGGGGTACAGAATGAGAATATATCTTACAAAAAAACATAAACCTTAGAACAATAATTGGGGGTATTAAAAGGTACACTTGAAGTTACCATTTGAAGGGAAAGGGTGTCCATAGATTACATTAAATTGTAACAAAACTAACTCAGATTTTCATAATGTACAATTATATGTTTTATGCTTGAATTTATTAAAAAAAATTAGATTAGTAGTTGTGGAGTGAAAGATTTTACTAATAATAAGGTGTATGGAAAAATTGTGAACTGTTAAAAGAAGCAACAGCTGCAGTTATATCCAAATTCGAAGTCGTTGCCTTCGTCGTCGTCATCTCTAGCTTCTTTTGATTGTCGCAACAACGGCTATGGACTATAAAAAGTAGTAGATGCGTTTGAATGAAACAAAAAATATTGAATTTGCTATTTGGAAGATGAAACCCAAAAGTCGACATAACGGATTGGCCTCAGAAAAGCCACCGAGATGACTTATATCAACTCAAATTCAAATTAAGCTAGTTAACTCGGATCATAACTCAAATCGATGGATTTTGAAATTAAACCGAGTTAACTCGATTGGTTAGTTAGTTTAATTGTGTTTTGCTTTTTATATATAGTAATAGATATGTACATCAAAGTTGCAATTGATTCCATTAACATTTCCAAAGGTTCAACCATTGACATTACGCAAGACAACTCTAAAGGTTCAAGTCGTAGATACATTTGTTAGAATAGTGTTAATAACAAAATAAAGTTTATGCTTCTATCTGAAATGTATTTAAAAGTATCATTTTTAATTTCTTAGCACCGGTTCACATTCATTTACTTCTATTCTTCTGTCTATTAGAATGACTCAGAAGGTTGTGTTTGATTGCATTTTAATGCGTCTTAATAATTCACCTTTTAATGCATCTTAATATTTGAAATTGGGATTAAAAAAAAATCTCTGAATGTCTCAAAATCATTAAGATACAAAATTAAATCTGAACTGTTCAGAGTACTTGTTTAAGATACATTAAGAAGTGAACTGTTAAAAATGTATTCAGATGCAATCAAACACAGTCGGAGTCAAGTCTGGCTAAAAGTACTCTAAAAATAATATTTTTTAATTTTAGTTTTTTAAAATTCAACTGTATAAATAAATAGATGATCAAAACATTAGGAAATAAGGGGGTCTATCAATTCTTTAGTAGTTCGATCAAGTGAAATCCATTGATCTACGTAATGAAATTTTAGAATAATTTCAATGGCATAGATTCGCTAATTTTTTTATTTTAAATAAGAGAACTTAAAGAATAAAATTAAACAAACACTTAACAGAATAATAAAGGATGAATACTTTTTTGTTTATTACATAAAACCAGGAACTACGGTATAATGTATCTGATAAACTAATATTCCAATAAATCGAGAGCCTTTTGGCTCAGTGATACTGTAACACCTCCAAATCAGGCTCACACCACCCAATTTGAGTCGTCAAAAAACTACAACAAAATTATTACAATATACTGTACAATACCCAATAATACACAATTAAGTCTTCACAATTATTATAATTCTACAATACAGTGAAGACTACTACAATAACTATCTCGGACCGCTATTCCATTCCCCATTCCTCCCCGCTAGTCTTGGCTACGCTCTCATTTCTTGAACAATTGAACAAAAAGGAAAGGGGGAGCTCAAATAACCCAGTAAAGAATATCATGACTAAGATAATAAAAAATTAAATTATTCTTAGCCTTCAACAGTTGAGTTCTTAATCGAATATAATAAACAATAAGTTTTAAATCGATAGCTGCAGTTGAGTGTTAATAGAGTAATATAAACAGTAAGATTTAAATCAAAAATAGCAGTTAAATTCTTAAACAAAGTTCAACTGCAGTGAAGTAACCACCACTATGAAAATCAAGTAGATCATGATGTATACTAGCGTTTCTTTTTAAGAAAAGCATCATCAACTTTTATTATCTGAAACACCACTAGTCATGATCATGCCAAACAATAGTTTTTCTTTGCCCCTGACCAAAGAGAACATTCATCACGCGTCCTTGTCATCCGACTAAAGACACTCAACAATTATATCGCCTTTAACCTATATCGCCTTTAACTTATCATCTGTGCCCCAGGACACAGATATTCAGAACAACCTGATACTTGATGATTGAAATAACAACAGAGCAATCAATAATGAACAGAAGAAACATGATAAACAATAACATTAGGAGTTAGCAAATTTTAATTTGTCCATATTCAAATAATGTCCAAATTGTCAACATGATGTATAGAAAAATGCGTTCAAGTCCAAGAGTAATGTTCAAGATCCACAGGGAAGAAGTTAAATGGAAAGGTTTACGGTTCTAAGAAATTAGTCCAAAATATTCATAGTTAAAATAAATGTCCACAGTTCAAAAGTTCAAGGTCCATAAGTTCGCAATTCAAATATGATGATGAAAATTTAATAAAAATGTTCTTGTCAAAGGGTATTAGATGAAGTGCAAACTATTAAAAAAATTAATGAATTATTACTTCAAGAATTTTTACCGTTTAATAATATTAGAGATACAATTAAGATACTTTCTTACCGTAGTAAGTTTAAGTGATATAAGATGAAAAAGATGGTATCCCTTACAAGTAAGAAAGAAAATGATATCCCTTTATGATAATGAAAAGAATGATAACCCATTACCGAAATAAGTTTAAGAGTTTGAAAAAAAATGATATCTCTTACCTTATTTCGTGACTAAATACAGCTTTTATGAGGTTGATCAACCTATATATATTCATAATTTAATTAGTAAGCAACACATACTAATTTTATGTATATAAAATCATCAAAGTGATTATATAGTATAAATATACTGCAAAATAGTTTTTTTAAAAAATAATTTTTCAAAGTAAAATCTTTCAAATGAAGTTTTTCAAAATAAATTTTTAATAGAAGAATCTTCTAAAGGAAGAGTTATAAACTAATGTGTGTGTGAGTGTTTATATAACTTTTATAAAAGCTTACTTGTACAATACTCGTACCCTTCCAGATCTTCAACGCTTAAAATAGTTTTAATGCACTAAGAGAGACACTTATACTAATAAATATCTAGAGAGTGGAAAGAAGATTGAGTGAGGAATGTATGAAACTTCTTATGCTAAGCCTCCTATTTATAGTCAGAGTCTAACCAACTTTTCTACACACACATTACACATTTTAATCTTATCTTTTAATTTAAACCATTCATCAAACAACACACGTTTCACTTTAATCTGCATTGTTCATTGACTAACACGCGTTTCACGCCTACACGTGTTACACACTTACACGTGTTACACTTTTTTATATTATTTTATTGATTTAATATCTCAATTATTAAACATACAGTGTTTTTCAAATAATAAATCTGTCTAACTGTTTAATATCCGTGACTACTACTATAACAATTATTGGTCTAATAATGCAAGATGTTGTACATTATGATAATTATTGATTCAATAATATAGAACACTGTGCAATTAATAATGTAAAATATTGTGTAATGATAATTATTGATTCAATAATGTAAAATATTATGTAATGAAAATTATTGATGAAATACTGTGCAATAGACACTTTATCAGTTCAATAATTTAAACATTGCGTAATACCGTGTGCTGCTATGCAATATCATATGCTATTGTAAAATACCGTGTGCTACAGTAAAATATCATATGTTACCATACTTATCACAGGATATTTTAACAGTTAAAAATGATAATACCGTTGACCATTTTTATTTAGAAAAGTTACTACTGTCGTTTTCTACATCCGACAATATTTCGTTGTGAGGTTCACCAATAACTGAATATTTCGGCGCCGTCGTACGAATATTTTCCAACAGAACGAATATTCCCCGACCAATCGAATATCGTCCGGTATAATTTTTTTGCACATAACATTCTTAACTTTAATTTTTATTAATTTAACACCTTACTGTTAATTATAAAATTATGAAAAAAAATTAAAATCTATTTATTAAAATTCGAGATCTTACAAATATTAGAGACCTTTTGTTAAGCAAAAGGTCCTAGGTTCAAACCGAGAGTTTTTGGCTCTGTGATATTCCCATAATTTTGAGGAGGTACGTAGCCAATTCATGGCAGGAAGAAAATTTGGGATGATTTTGATAGCGATCCTCCATCCAAGGAGGATCATAAAAACATTTCATGTAATCCGACGCTGCTTCCATGCAATCCCACCCTAAAAATCTTGATGATTTTAGAAGGCGGCATACTAGCTTGTCATCCAGATGAATGATTAGATGGCCTTTCTTCTTCTTCTTCTTGATGATGATGATCAGATGGGCCTTCTTTTTCTTTTATTTGATGAGATCTGTGGATGAACATAACTGAAACAAAGAGTAAATAGGTTTAAAGATTTTACAAACTACTAATCTACTATTAATATTATTGTTTTTGTAGTAAGCCATGGCTAACAGTTGTACAATAGTATCTTAAGACTCCCTCTATATATATATGAGCATTAGTATTTAATTATATAATTGTCTAAGTCTCTGAAGGAAATTCAAATTAGAACTTAGCAGTTCTGTTCACTATAATTAAGAAGTTTGATTTTGATTAGAACTAGATTAAATACGGGAGTTTGTCTACAACTACTATCCTACTCTACTAAATTTCTGGAGTTAGTAGTTTAATAATAAAACGTAATCTGTTGGCCCATAATTTAATTGTTTAAAGGACTTAACATATGAAATAATTGAATCGGCTTATGTTTCCGCAATGATTATCAATACATATAATCTTGACTTTTTTAGAATTAATTTGAAAAACTTTTAAATCCGAATTGACATGAGGTATAGCGGAGTGGGATAGTATTTTATGTATTTTCTTAACGGATTTCATGTCCAATCCAAACACCCCTACAATAGGGCGGGGAATGGTTTAATTTCTTTTTTGTCAGATTAAAAATAGAATGGGTTTTTGTTAGGGTATCCGAAAGTCAATCTTTATTTTAATGATGACAAATAAAATTCTAATTCTAATTCTAATTCTAATTATAAATTCATTTGCGTAAGAATTCAATCAATCTAGTTTGGATATAAGTAATTTGATTTCTTTTGTTAGTTTTAGGATAAAAGGTTTTATCCGAATTTGTACTCTCATAAATTGAATGCACATTATTTTTTTATACATATTATTTTCATATTAAAATTCTATTTTTATATATAAATGTTAGGTTGCTTGTACATTATTTTTACATATATATTTTTTTTGCAAATACTATATTTACATATATATTTTTATCTTTTTAAAAAAAAATACTACTTAAATAGGTTACTATACTTCTTTTTAAAACGATGCTATTTTTAAGGCAAGAAAATTGATTTTGGCCTGAAAAATATTTTTCAAAATTATTCACAATTATTATAAAAATATTTTTGCATAAATGTCTTTCAAAATAAAATTATTGTTTGATCCGTATTTTTTTTCCAGAGTATTGTTACATTTACAAAGAATTCTAACAAAAAATAGTTTACAAAAATGATGCGTCAAAATATAATTAATAGATAATTTATCATATACGAGTGAGTCCAATAATTATAACCAGACAAAAGTATATATATCATTCTATATATATTTTTTATAATCATTCTTTAGTCACCATAATATTATTTTTTTTTTGGACCAAAAAATCGTTCATTACTCAATCCGAGGGTTCCAATCAAAACTCTTTTATACTCTCCCATTATGCCACACGTTCTAAATCTAAAGGTATGACGACTATCAAAATTTAATATTTCCTTGTAGAAGCATGGATAATTGAGTGACCAAAGGTAATTTCTTTTTTTTCGGTGGGTTAATGCCCAAATATGGTCTGTCCTATTACATGAATTTCCAAAAAGAAAACAAAACCGAGCGCAAAAAAACCAGACAGGAGCTTTCATCTTAGAAATAAAAACTCTTCTTCCCTCTCTAATCCATCTCCAAATCTCAATAAATATCAACATCTTAAAGGACAAAATTACTTGCTCTCTCTCTCTCTCTCTCTCTCTCTCTATATATATATATATATATATATATATATATATACACGTTATTATATCTAAAGATTAATACTTAACTTTAATTTTTATTTGATATGCTTGTGATATATTGTGATGATTGCTATATAGAATATCTTATTTTTGTATTGAATTTTTTTGAGTAATTGAGGTTGATATAATTTTTAAAAAGCATATACACTATACATTATGAATATAGGTCTAAGTATAATCACTGACTATCTCCTTAATTGCTCAAATTTGGTGACTAAAAATTAAATTCTTTCACCAATACTCCTTAAGGATACTAGTTCAATTAATAAAACTATTCACACTGATAATCTGCGTTAGTGTTTAAATTTGGTGACTAAAGATTAAATTCTTTCTCCAATCCGCCTTACGATCGATATTAGTCTTCTAGTGAAAAATCTGCTCTTTAAAATGGAAATTAAAAGATTTGCTCAACTAATTTTCCTTTCTCTATACAAGTATCTTTAAACTATATAAATATTTCACATATTTGTGTAGTTTAAAGTATTTGAGTTGATTTATATATATCTTCACCATATAATTTAAATTAATTTTATTATAAATTAAAAGCATAAACTGACATATATGGATACTTATATTAATTCATAAGTAAATTATTATAAATATGCAGATAAGTAAACCTACTACCTAATCCATGAAGGCTAGTGAACAAAAATATTAAATAAACAGTGTATCTCTTATATTAATTCAGTAACGAATATATCCATGAGTCATCAGTGTATGAGTGCATATCTCATGTTAATTCTGCAGTATTGAATATAACCATGAGTCATCAACTATCTGTTGAGGATTTTCTAAAATTAAATCAAAAATCCTAAAACTAGTGGTTGAATTGAATAATCAAATATATATATATATATATATAGAGGGTTAAGGACACACGAATCAAGCCTCTCAATTAGACTTGTCTAATGTTAGTGAATGAAGATAGGTTAAACAATTCATTCATGTAAATAACTAGCATATTTTACTCAGAATTTTTTTAAAATATTCATTGTGATTGCTTAATAATTTGTCAGAATTCAATTTTAAATTTGAGGTTACTTGTACAACTTACTCAATAATACTTTGTAGCACCTTACGTAAAAGTCAATGGTAGATTCATTATACACTACATTATATAATTCGAACATTATAATTTTTAAGTTTTTAAGTTTGATTTTTATCAGTAATATTTTTTTATTTGATGATTGTCTCTTCTTTTATTTGAGATTAATTTTTTATATAATTTTTTTTCTTACATAAGTCTTAATTAATTGATTATTGTATTTTTTTAATTATCAGTGTGGTTTATTAATATTATTGTGATTGCTTAATAAATCATCATTTCTCCTCTTTTTCCTTTAGACAAAAACCCTATCCTGCATCTAAGATCTCGGGAGGGAGAGCCCTCCTCAACATCAACATCTCTCTGATTGTGCTCTAATAATTTTTCTCTTTTGTGGAGTTTATTTTTATATGATTGAATTTATTTTTTTTGTGAGATAATTTCATTATTATTTATTGGGAGATTTTATTTTTTTCAATTGACAGATATATTTTTTTTCGTGAGACACGAATGATTGAAAATAGATTGTTCAAATTTAAGTGTGACATTCTCATGACAGTTAATTTTTTCTTTGCCGTATTGAAAACTATTTAAATTTATATATTCTATTATTATTTTTAAAATATAATTATTTTTAGGGGTATATATGATTTTAGTCATGACCTGCGGCTACGACTGACACTTTTTGTGATAATATGTTATTATATTTGAAAAAAATGTCATTTTAATCTTTTGTATAATAATTTTTTTTATTATTTATAATAATTTAAAATTATAATATATTTCAGTCGATTCTACTCTTTGATAAAAATAAATAAATTATGAGAAGTCATTCTTAATTAAAGATTTTTTTTTACTAAAAACACATGGCCATCAAATGGACGGCCACGTGTCTGTATCGATAATTCACGCGTCCCAATATCTATCAGTCATGAAATTATCAGTACTTAATCAAACACTCAACACTGTACCGGGAAGCATCAATATACAGTGACTGATTTTCGAGAGCCAGAGGTGAGAGAAAATGGCGGAAGTTGACGATGCGACGGAAAAACCCAACGGCGACGAAAATTCTTACAAATCTAATCGGATTCCTATTCAAGAAGAACAAGTCACGTTGTACGCCGTTTTCCACCGTCTGATTACCGAGATTTTCTTTCCGAATCCAAACACAAGCTACGAAAAATCTACTAATTTGCTCCATCGGATCAAAACCTCTGTATCTGAAAATTTGCCTCTGCTTATCGACACTTCACGGAACACTGGTCGCGATGTTCTTTTGTGGACTCGCCGTGGCAGTCCTCTCCGTGCTCTCCTTGTTGTTTCTGTAAGTACAGGCATTAGTGAATTATTAATTTGATTGAATTACGTTTTAGTTTGTTAATTGTGAGGTGTTGATTGGTTGTACATTTTGTTCTGTTTATTTGGAATTGAGTTTCCCGTTTTGGTGAGATTTAAATTGCTGATTTAACCTGGTTATGTGATTATTGAAAGAATTGAGCTTTTCATAGTCTGTCCAATCTATTTGATTCTGGAGCTCTTAGAGTAAGATTTGAGATTTTGGCATCAATAGTATGAAGGACCTCAAGAAGAATGGGAAAGTTTTAGTAGAGTGATAGACGCAAGTAGGGTTCAGGGAGGGATAATTAGGGATAAGTCTACATACACACATCCAACCACTATATCCATCTTAACTATGAGACGAATTTCAATATAAAACCTTACTTTTTAATTTTCAAGATTAATTTTGTGGTTGATATTTGTGTACTTATACTTATTCGATAATTAATGGATAATGGGATTTAATGCCATTGTACTAAAGGTCGTGTTGGAAAATAGTGTGCTTACTTTTTGAAGTACCACCCGTGAAGTAAACCATTGATCTTACGGTCCAACCAATTGGTAGAGAGGATTGGGGGTTCAGGGGTCCAACCAAATGGCGTTGGAGTTGGCACCACTTGCCTATATGCAAAGGATGCATATTGGTGCTTTCAATTGTGCCTGTAGCAAAGGATGCATCTTGGTGCTTCTCATATGACCAAGTGCAAACTCAAACTAACTTGAGAAATTTTATATACTATGTTGGTAGCCAAGAATGTACTAAATGCCTAATTGATGCTTCAAGCGGCATCAAAGATCATAGTTTCATAATTCACATAGTAGCCATAACTTTATATGTCGTTTGAACTAGTTTATAATACCCCCTCCCCTCCCCTCCCCTCCCCTCCCCAAACCAACCCAAAGAAAAAGATAAAACACATCTTAGAACGTTTTGAGATCATTGCACCTTTCTTTGATATTGCTAATGGAAGCAGTAAGCAAAGTTAGTGCTACCAAATTACCAATAACCATCATGAAACTTAGGTTACTTATTCATATTCTAGTTGAGCTATAGTTTTGAAGGTAGGTGATTTATAAATTTTGAAATTATAAGGTAAAAGGAAATGAGAACATCACTACTGAAGTAATTATTTCACTCTACCACTGCTGGAACCTCACCGGAACCCTAGCCTCAGTTTACCACATCGTCACTGCTACCTCTCCAAGTCATCAGAACCATCGCTGACAAGAAAAAAACTGAGAAGGACAGAAGAAGAAATAGGACCCAAAAAAAAAAAAAAGGAGAAGACAAAGCAAAAGATGAAGAGACAAAGGGAAGGAGAATAGAAGAGGTAAGAGAAAAAGGAGAAGAAGAAAAGAAAGAAAGGAAGAAAAAAGGAGAGAGGAAAAAAAAGGAAAGAGAACCTGCCGATCTGATCTGCTGAATCTGGGAGATTTTAATATCTTTGAGAAATTACAATTTGATGCCTCAACGTTTCGTAAAGTTTTTAAAATGCCCCTGAACTTTTAAATTTTACATATTAGCCTCTATACTTTTTACAGTTTAGCTCTTGAAGTTTCTTATCAGTCCATATGATTTCATTTTCTTCAATTTCAACCCCTAAAGTTTTATTAGTTGTCAGTTTAGCCCCTGCTTTTTTTCTTTTTCAGTTAGGTCCTTAAGTTATCAAAAAAAAAAAAATTATTTATTTTTAACCCATTATACCAATGTCCCGAACCACAAAATAATTGATGACTAAAGTACACCTTGCACCCCAAACTTTGCACCATTGTTGACTTTTGTATCCTAAACTGGAAAATGTGCTTAATTACACCCTAAACTTTATTTTACGTAAACAAAAAGCACACTTTTTTCTCTTAACTAGTCAAAAGTAACTGGCTAAGCCTGTAATTCTTATTACAGAGGGGTAATTTAGGTAGATTATTTTAAACAATTAGAAACCCCAACCCCAATCACTGTTCCTTGTCTTCTTTCAAATTCATCACTGGGAAAAGAAAAAAAAATTCTAATCACCACCGTTTCACCATCTCGATCCACTACTACTGCCACCACCTTCCATCAATTGATTGTCCCTAAAAGATGACTAAGCTATCAATTAATTGTCCCTAAGGGCTAAGAATGCTCCAATTGGTAACTAACGGGCCACAAAGAAAAAAAAAACTTAAGCTTCAAATCAATAATGAATACTGAAAATTGAATACTATGTACAGTTTCTACATGTAGATCCCAGGTTATATCATGGATTTTTTTGCTTTGAGAAAAAATGACTTCCCAGATAAAGTATTTCCGAAAGAAAAAAAACACTCCATTTGGGTTAAGAACAAATGAAAATAATAATAAACAATTTTTCTCATGAGAAAATGAACTGACTGAGCACTGTTCTTAAAAGACTCACTGAGACGATTAACGTTGAATTTGAGAATAGTTTTGAGACTAGAACAACACGACCCTTTGGCTTTTTGATGGTGCCGCTGGTGGTGACATAAGAGAGACAGTCGGCCAAGTTCAGAACAATGAAGGAGTAGTCGATGACCGTAGCTGGGGCTATGTACTTACAATTTGTTTATTATTAAAATGTTAATAAATTACTTAGTAACTTATTTTTATATTGATTAGATGAGAATTTTATTTTTAGATTATTTGTTATTCTTTTATGATTTTATCCTTTAATATATTGTGATATACCTAAATTACCCCTGCAAAATTTGGTTTATAGGCACAATAAGTCACTTTTGATCGGTCAAAACGTTGAAGTGTACACTTTGTTTAGCGGAATAGAACCTTAGGGTGCACTTATGTACGTTTTAAATATTAGGGTGCAAAAGTCAACAATGGTGTAAAGTTTAGAATGCAAAATGTACTTTAGTCATAATTGATTGCACAACAAAAGGAGTATATTTGGTTTCTTTATGATGAAGGTGCGAATATACTATCTTATTAATACATGTGGTCATAGATATTTGAAACCTCAGCGAGAAGGGCTTAGACGCTATATTACTAATGCACATTACGATCTTGAAAATTTTCAATGTCGATATCAACGTGAGCAAAGAAAAGTTGAAGTCGAGAGACCACAACAACTTAAGCAGAAGAGTTTCAAAAGGTTGCACATGAAAATGTTTTAATATGTTTTTCTACGCAAGATGAAATCTTTTGTATAAAAATGACATCTCTCTTATAAAAAATGGCCTTACTGACTTTTTGGCACATATTCGAGCAGAGAAAGAGTAAGAGAAATAAAACGAGGATGTTCACAATTTCGGGGTTACAGACAATTGTGACGTGTCCATGAAAATTCTTGAAACTCCAAAAGTTGAACTAAAAATTGTGTGTGAACAACCACTTGAGAAAAAACCTAATGTTGCTTTTGAATTGTTTGTTACCAAAGAGAGGACAGTTTGAGAAGTTGGTCCAATCCAAGTTAATAACGTCGAGTTCATCATTCCGGCTAATCTACTTCAACTGCCTTTGAATGCAAAAAGATGCTCTCTCAGTTATCTTTCCAACAATTTTTTAGCCTTATCGTGTGAAGATATTGTCAACCGTGTTCCAAAATGTTTTTTCGGTGGAGATGAGTTCATAGATTATTCTATCATGCTATAAAATTCGAGGTCGAGTTTTCTCAAATAAGGGGAGAAATGACGGGGATCACATTTGTATTTATTTAGTTATTGATTTGATTTATTTATTTATTTGTGGAACTGTGTTAATTTTAGGAGATAGTTGATATTTTATTTTAATTAGTTAGGGTATTTTTGTTTTTAAATATTTTTTAGAATTAGGGTCTGTGTCCTATTTAGACTAAGATTTGTGTCCTATTTAAACACTTGTGTATTCTCAGATTATTTAGAATATAGAATATAGATTATTGATTATTGAGAATTGTTTTGGCTTAAGTTATCGCAGAGATAATTATTCCTTTTAGGGCTAATAGACATGGAGTTGAAGTCCTAAACCCCTAGCGATTTACGGGTGGAGCTAAATCCTAAGTCTTAATTATATTATTTGCTACCGATTAAACAGCCCAAAAATTTGTCCTACATCAATTTTAGTTTCTCTTCACACGGAGATTCTTTGAAGCCTCTGATGGTGGAACATCAAACTTTTAGGCTCCAGCACCAACATGTATTACCTTAAGACTAGATTTTTCATTGTCTGAAACTGAAACTGAAACTTGTTTCAGTATTGCCTCTTGTTGAGTTTGGTACTGAATACTGATTAGCCAAGTTACTAATGGCATCAGTGAGATTATTCCACACCTCTCTGTTACATAAATTGATCATTAGTTTTAAAGGTAGGCTGATCATCAACAAATTTGTTTCAAATATTGCCCTTTGATAACTTGGTTCAATTATGGACCAGTCTATATGAAACTAATGCTGATACTAGGACTTTCTGGTTTATAGCATAGCAGCACCCTGTTTCCCTAATTTGCAGGGGCAGTACAGGTAACAACTCGTGTTAGAGCTTTTATGATGTATGCCATGAATAGTTGCTAAAGTATCTATTGGATGCTGCTGAAAGCTGTTTAATTTCTGCAAGAACTATGTCTGATGAAGTTGCACTTCATAACCAACAGCTGGAAAAAAGAAAGAAAAAAAAAGACATACAAAGCAATGATACAATTGATATACTTATCAAGAAATAAAAATTATGTATCATGATTGGTCTATACTTTTTGTGCTAGTTAATGCAAGATATATTTGGTACCTGATACACCTACTTACTAGTATTTCGATGAACTTCATTTTACTCTACATAGGTCCCTTCTGATAAAGATTAAACTTTTTGGTTACTTCAATACATTTTATTCTTTTTAATGTTCTACTTATTCTTTAGTTTCCTTGTTTATAATTTTCTTGTATTCTTTCCAACTGCTGCAGGTTGGTACGATAACTCTTCTGGCTTCGATAGGAATCCTAGTCTTTATGCTTTTCTTTCTTGTGGCAACTGTCAATGCCATTGTGATCTGTGTCTTCCTGTCTTTAGCAGCAGCAGGAGGCTTCCTGGCTCTTTTCTTTGCTTGTTTGACAGCCATTTATATTGGGGCATTATCGATAGCTGCTTTTGTTGTATCCACTCTGACAATTTCAACAATCATAGCTGCTCTTGTTGTTACCGGTATGACCTTTAGTCCTTTCCTGCAATTCATGTGACTTGTTTACATTCTAGTTCATGATTAGTTAATTGTCTACTCCGTCTTTAATTTTCCATGGACTTTGTAGTTGGGTTGTTGGCATTTTTACCTTTAGACAGCTGAGACTTCTTTCAAGTTGTTGAGATTTCCAGACTCCAAGTCCTCATTAGATCCTTTAATTATGAGATTGCCTAAAATAATGTTGCTGTTTTGTTTCTTCATTCTGTATTAACTCTTGAAAATTAATTGTGGACCAGGGTGGATTGGATTCTTCTATACCATATGGTTGTTGATGAAGAAGAGTGTAGATCTTGCTAAGCATTCACTGAGCTAGACTGGGTCAGCACTTTCAGCTTACTCTTCCGCACGGCATGCTCAATCCCGCCATGAGACGAGCAAAATTTCAGATTGATTTCCTGGTGTAGAATGAAATGGATGCGTGTAAAAGATGCTATTTGCTTTTGGCATTTTTACATGAAGGGTTGCATATATGCCTGTGAGCCTACCCGCCACGATGGTGGTAATGCTGGCATGATATGTTTATCATGTGCAGTCGCGTGTCTTTTCCCACCATCAATGACGATGTTTGTACTGCTGCTTCTGCTGTGTTTATTGTCCTTCGACTATTTGGATTCTATCCCAGATATACAAGGTTAAGGGTTGATGTACAACTCTACTATGCAAGGCGTGGCGATTTTAAGAAACTGCTGCAATATTTAAGTTTTTGCGTTGGGTGGTTCAACTTTAGAGTAGCAGTTTACATAAGCTCTTAAAAAATCGTCAGGAACTCCCCAGTCCATAGTCTCGAAACGAATGATGCATCTGGATTTTTTACAGCCAAATGTATTAACTACTCTCTATGTTATAATTTATAAAGAAAATTAATTTAAGATATTTAAATTCAAAGTTTGATATGATTTGTTGAGAATTATTTTAAATACTTATAATATTCACGATTAATATTAAATGAATATGTGTCATTTTGAGCCTAGAAAATGAAAATATATTAATTTGACTTCAGACGTTTAATAATGTCTTGGGGCGGAGGATTATTTTTAATCCGTGTATCCTTTGAGCCATGACTCTTTATAATGCTTCAAAGTCCAAGTCAAGCATCCAAGATAAATTGTGCCCATCTGCTTCAGTTGGGTTTTAAGGGTTGTCCTAGGATCAACTTAATTAGTACCACCATTTTTCTGCTCCCAGAATGAGGATGACAGTACACAGAGTATCTGTTTTGCTTTCTGTAGGGCAGAGAAGAAACAGAATGGCTCGGCAAGGCTCAGATTATGTATCAAGGGTCATATCATATGGTGAGCTTAACTCCAGCTAGTCCAGTTTATTGGCTCAATTTCTGAGCTCATCAATTGGTACATGCAGCTGAACTTAAAACTAATCCACTTTAGCCAGTCTCCTGATACTTTTAATTGATTTAAATATCTTTATGACTCCTTCAGTACAAGTATACAACAAAAAATACAGTTAACGAGTATGAAAATATATAAATAACTAATTTAAAAATTAATATATATATATATATATATATGTGTGTGTGTGTGTGTGTGTGTGTGTGTGTGTGTGTGTGTGTGTGTGAGTGTGTGTGTTTTTCTTCGGTTTTATTTCAGCTCAGCTTTCAAATTTATTTCATTGTTAACTAGAATTAATTTTGTCAGCTGCCAAAGCTTGAAACTTGTATATATGAGTCCTTGGGATTTAAGTACTCCCCTTGTTTTGTGTTAATGTTCTTTTAGAAATCTATGAAATCCTTATTTACAAATAAAAATTTACATTAACACACGCTACGTCGGTAACATGACTTCAAACTTGATAGACGTCATCCAAAGTGTATTCTTAATTTACGTACGAGGCAAATGAAAGTTTAATCCGTTTGCTTGGTAACTGTTAGCTTCTAAATTTTCATTTCCACTTTAGATTTACGACATCAATAACAGAAATGTTGTTTGATAATTGTTTCTGTTTTGAAAAAGCTGAAAATAAATGTATTAGGTAGTAAAAAAAGAGAATTAATATTTTCACAAGACTTTACTTACATGAAGGTGGACCTCACTTATTATTCAGTGAGTAGAGCCTTGTGGAAATATCATTTTTCCTAAAAAAATGAAAACATAAGAAACTTGTATTTTCAATTTTGGCAATAAAAAGTTATTCTAATTCTATTGAGATCAAACACCGATTCTTATTAAATTTTAGATATTATTTTTTAAAAATAAAAAATACCAAACATTTAAACTTACTTATCAAACAATATTATTATTTGATTTCTGTTTTTAAAGCTAGTAACAGTAAGTAAAATAGAAAAAAACATATAAAAACCAAAACAAGAAGCACAAACATATATAGAAGCAATCAAACGAACCAAAAAATTTCAAAATTAAATTCGTCCATAGGCTAAACCAAACATGTACGTACATCAATCACTTTAATTCTCACTTTCATGAGCAGCTGCTATATAAGTCCGAAATTCCCAATCTTACATGAAAATTAAATCTAGATCAAGCGGGATAAAACTATTTTTCTAGTTAAAAGCAAAAGCAAAAATCAAAATCGACCATATATCACTGAACTTTCACCAACCAATAACGCAATTCATCATCTTCTTACAACCCTTATGACTATATATATATATATCGAAACCCATATCACCACAATTTAATGTGTGCCAAAACCAAATCACTCGTCACGATCTTAGCACAAACCCTGGGGTTGACCACACCTTGCTATTTGTTTTCCCTTTTCTTTTTATTTTTATATTCCATTTTTGGATTCATATATGTAACCATTTTAGGCCTAATGTTCAGTCATAGCATCTAATATTGTAATGACAAACCACTAACCAGTACTCATGGGGGAGTTTGACACAAATTGAAGCTAAGGACGAAATTGTCACTAGACTACAAGCCCGAGGGTCAAATTTGAATTTTAGCCAAACCAAAATGCAAGTAGATACAATTAATGAGTTGAATCAGCCTGGTCTGCCTAATGTGAACTCCAAGCTTGGATTTTTCTGATCCAAAATGGACCCTAAGCAACTCTTTCGCCGTGAAGAATCGCATTCCTGCAATAAATTGAATCTGCGAATATCATTTGAGACACTATTTGATTATTGCAGTATAATAATTCCACATTATTTGAGACACTTTTAAAACGAAAATTTTGAGTCCCCCTTGCATTGCCCTTATAACTAAACCAGTGCATGCATGCCCTTATAATGATGCACTTCTTAAAATGATTGGTACATTTGAACTTTTTTGGGCTAGAATCGAATGCCTAAAAAAAAATGAAGCTCATGCTTCAGTTTTCACCAAAAGTGTGCAACTCATGCAACGGAATCTAGTACTTCAATTTCTGATGAGTTTTTATTTTGAAAAATCCGCTATAGAATTTTACATACCTCAATCTGGTGCCCAGATCTTTGCTGTGATGAAAACGTGGAGAATGGTCTGATCACTTCAACGTCGATGGAGTTAGTCTGCAACCAATCCTCTCTATTGCTGGAAATATTTGTAAAACATCACAGTTAGTTTTATGTATTGAACAAAGAATTAATAATAAACTAGAATTAGAGGAGAAGGTGAAATTTAAGTCCTGCGATTTAGTTTAATTATTCCATGCATGATAAAATATTAATCAATTCCAAAAGATAAGAATGGAATTTTGTAAGTCCATATAGAACTAATTAATACTGTTGTAGAACTTTTATGGCGAAAGGTATGTGTGCGTGCATGAATGTGTATACCTAGTGTTAGGATGAGAATATTTGGGCTCGGGTTTGGGCTAAGTCTATATTATTTTGTTGGATGGGGTCTTTTAATTGGTATATGGGTTTTGTCCGGTTTAGGATATAAAGATATTAGATTCCTTATTTCAAGGGGATTCTGTTTCTTTATTTGAAGGATACAAGGAAGTCTAAGTGGAGTTGGATTCAACAACTGAGAATGGAAACGTTTGTTTGGAAAGGAACTCCTAATCCTAATCACTTTCGGATGCATGCAGCTTGTATATATATACTGCTGCATGGGCGCCTTAAAGGATACCTACTTTTTACTATTCACATACAGAACCATTATTTCCAACATACAAGCTCTCTATTATTGTTAGAGAAATCTGTAAACACCATTATTATTTTAGTAAATCCATCTTTTTCCCCGCGGTTTTTTTCCAATTGGGTTTCCACGTAAATCTCGTGTTCTTGTAGTAATTTCTTTAGAATTATTTGTGTTTAACGTCTATTTTATTCGTTATTTTGTGATTTAAACGGGTGGTACAAAATTTGGCGTTAACATTGGCGCTAGAAGGAGGGGGGTTCTGTTTGAAAATCACAGCAGGAGTAAACAGCAGGAGCGGTCTAATTATGGAGTACAAGGGTGATCGTGTGGAGCAGACGGGTTCATCAACACCTACGGCGACAGGTTCGGTCAAGGATAAATTGGGTCATTCCATTTAAAAAGGAGGATCGGCGGCGACACACTCTAATTTAGTCCAATGACGGTTGTTCCCCTCGGATTCTCCCAGTCTAGCACATGACAGGGGGACCATTCGACAGTCTTCTATTCGGGAGCATAGTCAGAGAAAGAGACCCCGTGATCAAATGGAGTCTATCAAGAGACAGCGGATTCAGGCAGCAGAAGGGGCCTTGCAATCTCTTCGTCATCAACAAGAGGAGTGAGCCGTTCTATTGGCAGAGCTGAAAAGGGATGAGGAGCCACAAAACGCAGTTCGAGGATCCGGAGAACAGACACCTCAGAGCAGAGCGGGTCGGGGACGAGTGAATGACCCACCCACATCGCAGTTGATGGGACGAGGCAGTTATGGCCCATTAAAACCAAACTTGGAGTCTGCGGGTAGAGGAATAACCCCTTTTCACGACAGAGAGTCAACCTATTCAAATCGTCGAAGGCAATCCCTGTCCCCACATAATGATCGGAGAAAACGAAGCCCGAAGAGAAGTCTGGCAATCGATTTTGATACTCGGGGAAGACGAAGTCCGAGGAGGAGTTTAGAAGATAATTTCGACACTCGGGGAAGACGAAGTCCGAGGAGAAGCCTAAGAGATGATTCTGGTACTCTGGGAGTACAAAGTCCGAGGAGTCCAGGAGATAATATTGATGCTCGGGGAAGACGAAGTCCGAGAAGAAGTCGAGGAGATGATTTTGGTAATCGGGGCGGACGAAGCCCGAGGAGGAGTCCGGGAGATAAGTATGACCCTCGGGGAAGACGAAGCCCGAGGAGAAACCCAGAAGATAGAACTAACCCCTAGAAAAGTAATGATGATCCGATTATGAAAATGATGGCAGACCTAGAACGACAATTAGCTGAAATAAAGGCGAGAGCTAAGCCCGCGGATACCAAGTCCCCATCTCAGCCGCAATTAATGTGGAAAAAGCTGATCCAAAGATGAAGTTATCGCCATTGGAGTCTTTTGATGGTACCGGAGATCCCTACGACCACACTAATTCCTATGAAATTGTGATGAGATATTACAACCATTCTGACGCGGGGATGTGTAAAATTTTCATAACCACTTTAAAGAAGGCAGCGAAGCAGTGGATCGTGTCTTTACTTTCAGGAAGCATTAATTCGTGGAAGAAGTTGTGTGATAAGTTCCATGACCGATTCAGAAGTAACAAGAAGAGGGGAAAATTGACAGCATCGTTAATGCAGATTAAACAAAGAGGAGATGAAACTTTAAACCAGTACGTGCAGAGATTCAGAGAGGCGACGAGAGCAGTGGTAAACCTGGATATGACCCAGGCGTTAGGATTTTTTACTACGGGGTTGGATATCGGCAGATCGAAAAAGTTGATGAAGGATATCATGTTCAAACCACCAAAGGATTTGGCCGATGCTTATGAGCGAGCAGAGAACTTCATTGCAATTGAAGAGGCGATGTCGACTTTGTCAAAGAATCATAAGGGATTCGATCAATACAAGCCTAAGGAGGGGAAGTCAGATGTGCTGGACAGACTCGGCCCACGGGGAAACAATCAGGCAAACAGGCCCCCTGTCCAGCCTAGATTTGAGCAGAAGACCTACACTCCTCTGAACACTGACCCGGTGCAGATATTAGAAGATATCATAGGCACCCCACTTTTTGAGCCCCCCCGATCAAGAAAGGGGTTTCAGGGGCACAAGGACCAGTTCTGTGATTACATCAGGCGTCGGGGCACTGCGCGAAAGGATATTATGAATTAAATGAGCTGATAGAGAAGAACGTTCAGAACGGACGATTACTACATTTTGTCGGTGCACGAAGAGTCCCACAGAGGGGACAGTCACAAAGGGAATATCGGAACGAGGAACATACCAATCAGCCAAGGCGAGTTATTGATGTCATCACGGGAGGTGTACCTAAAAGGCAGGCAGGGAAATGCCGAAGATCCACTTCGGAGATTATAATGGTCTTGGCAGGACAGACAACTAAGCTCGAGCGACTATACCCGAGGACAGTCATCTCCTTCTCTGACGACTACTATCCCCCCGATACGGTAGAACCACATGAAGGAGCGCTGGTAATAACTGCCCAAGTGGGGCCCGTGGACATAAAGAAGATAATGATTGATAATGGGTCATATGTTAATGTGTTATATAGTCATGCCTATCAACGCATGAATTTGGAAGGATTCAGGTTGGAGGTCGGTCAAGAATCACCATTGTACGGGTTCGGAAACGAAGCCGTACCAGTAATCGGAACTGTGGAATTATCGATTGTATTTGGAGAGGCCCCGAAGCAGGTAAAGATCAACGTGAAGTTCTTTGTAGTTCAAGTAGACTCAGCCTATAATGCTATTCTCAGGCAAACGACGTTATCAGCACTCCAGGTAGTCACTTCAATCCCTCATTTCAAAATGAAGTTCCCCACCTCCCATGGAGTCGGAGAAGTGAAAGGAGATCTAGACATTGTAAGGAGGTGTTATCGACACACACTTACCGCACCAGTAGTCGGAGTCAGTAAGATGAAGCAGACATTAAGCGTGGATGTCGAATCGTTTACCGAAGGAGCTACAGAACCCGTGGCTTTCCCTGCCGAGGAAACTGAAGATATAGAACTCATTCCAGGCAATAAAGAGAAGTTGGTTAAAATAGGTGTCGGGTTGCAAGATACGATGAAGAAAAGCCTGATATACCTGCTAAGGACATATGCATCTTCGCCTGGACACCTCGAGATATGCCAGAGATGGCAAAAGATGTGGCTATTCATAGGTTGTCCGTTGATCCCGAAAAGAAGCCCGTTTTCCAAAAGAGATGGATCTTTGCTCCCGAACGACAGATGATCATTGATGAAGAAGTGGGAAAGTTGTTAGACGCAAGGATAATCGAGGAAATTGAGTACCCAGAATGGCTCGCCAATGTTGTGTTGGTTCGTAAACAGAATGGGAAGTGGAGAGTCTGCATAGACTACACGGATCTGAACAAAGCTTGCCCGAAGGATTTTTATCCCCTCCCTCACATAAACCAGCTGATCGATGCTACTTCGGGGAATGCTATATTGAGTTTTTTGGATGCGTTTTCAGGATATAATCAAATTCTGATGGAGAAAGAAGACATCCCGAAGACGTCGTTTATCACTCATCGGGCCATTTATACCTATAATCAAATGACATTCGGACTTATTAATGTGGGAGCAACTTATCAGAGAATGATGAATAATGTGTTCCGTAAACAGATCGGACGAAATATGGAAGTTTATGTCGACGATATGATTGTTCGAAGTATGAGGTTGCATGACCACTTAAAAGATTTAGAAAAATGTTTTCGGACTGTTCGCCACTACCACATATGACTCAATCCCACAAAATGTACTTTCGGACTCGGCGCAGGCAAGTTTATGGGATATTTGGTTAGTAAAAGGGGAATAGAGGCTAATCCAGAAAAAATCAAGGCAATAATTGACATGAAGTCTCCGAAGACTTTTAAAGATGTGCAGAGGCTAACGGGTCGGATAGCGGCTCTTCGGCGGTTCATGTCCTGATCAGCAGAAAGGTGTCTACCGTTCTTTGACACGTTAAAATGGCCAAAAAACAAAAAAACCTTTCATTGGACTTCAGACTGTGAGGACGTATTTTAGGGCGTCAAACGATATTTGTCTTCGGCCCCATTGCTGCAGAAGCCGTTACCTAGGGAACTACTTTATTTATACTTGGCTGTAAGTTCGTTGGCAGTAGGAGCAGTTCTGATTCGAGAAGAAGGGGGTCGACATAACCCAGTTTACTATATGAGCCATGCCTTAAGGGATGCTGAGACCAGGTACCCTAATCTAGAGAAATGTGTTTATTCCTTGATAGTAGCAAGCCGAAAGCTGAGACACTACTTTCAAGGTCGGGTGATAGTCGTATATACTGATCAGCCTCTGAAGAAGATTTTGCATAAACCTGATTCATCAGGAAGGATGGTGGCATGGGCTGTGGAGTTGAGCTAGTTTACCTTCGAGTATCGACCGAGGACGGCAATAAAGGGTCAAGCCTTGGCAGATTTTGTCCTGGAGTGCATGTTTTCCAAGGAGGAATCGGCCAACGGTTCGGACTCGGAAGTTACGCTAATTGCTGAGGGGTAGCACACCTCGTCTCATTCTTGGACTTTATGCGTGGATGGGTCGTCTACATCAGATTCAAGCGGGGCCGGGGTAATCTTAACTAGTCCTGAGGGCTTCAAAGTCTAGCAGGCTATCCAGTTCAGATTTAAAGTAACCAATAATGAAGCAGAGTACGAAGCTATCTTGGCAGGTCTAAGATTGGCCCGCAGTTTGGAGGCAAAGAATTTGCTAGTTCTAAGTGATTCGCAGTTGGTAATAAACAAATCCTGAGGGAGTATGAAGCTCGGGGAGACAGAATGACAAAATACTTATCCGAAGTAAAGAACCTTCTGCAGTGCTTTGATTCCTACTCTTTGCAAAATGTAGATCGGAGTAACAACACCGTAGCTGATGCTATGTCAAGGCTTGCTTCCACCCCGAATGAGTCCTTATCGGGGTCGATATATGTGGAGGAGTTGATTGAACCCAGCATTTCAAGGAAGGAGATTAAATGCATAGAGAGGTCCAACTGTTGGTTAACTCCATACTTGGATTATTTATCCGATGGTACGTTGTCGACCGATAAAATCTTGGCGAAGAAGATAAAATATATAAGTGCCTATTTCTGTCTGATTGATGGAGATCTGTTCCGACGAATGTATTCGGGGCTACTGGCGAAGTGTCTTATTCCATCAGAAGCAGTATACGCTCTTTGGGAGGTCCACGAGGGTATTTATGGGGACCATATGGGGGCGAAGTCTCTAACATTTAAGTTGGTTCGGCAAGGTTATTATTGGCCGACAATGTTTCAGGAGGGAAAAAAGTTTATTCAGAAGTGCCCGAAATGTCAGTTGAATAGTTCTATAGCACATCGGCCATCCGAAGAGTTGTCTTCAGTACTGTCCTTGGTTCCTTTTGTAGTTTGAGGAGTTGATTTGGTGGGGCCTATGCCAAAGGCTAAAGGGCAATTTGCTTAAATGATCGTGGCGATTGATTATATGACAAAATGGGTAGAAGCGAAACCCCTTCGGCGGATCACCGAGCAAGATTGTATCCAGTTTCTTAAGAAGAATGTCGTCTTTAGGTTCGGGATTCCGATCATGCTCGTATTCGACAACGGTTTACAATTTGTTGGTTCAGAGTTTGAGAAGTTTCTTGGGGACCTGAGAATACAGCATCGGAGGGTTTCAGTAGCCCATCCTCAGGCTAATGGGTAGGTCGAAGTAACAAACAGGACTCTACTAAATGGAATTAAACAGAGGCTGGATGTTGCTAAAGGAAGATGGCCCGAGGAGCTTTCTAGTGTTTTGTGGGCTTATCGGACGACTCCCAGGTCAACAACAGGGGATTCTCCTTTTCGGCTGGCGTATGGAACCGAAGCTTTAATTCCGGTAAAGGTCGAATCCCCATCTTTTCGGGTCGTAAATTTTAATGAATTATACAATGATCAGGGACTTCGACTCAACCTTGATTTGTTGGATGAAGTGCGGGATGTGGCTTTAATGAAGTTAGCTTTGTATCAACAAAAAACTGCGAGACATTATAATCAGAGAGTCAAACAGGGGCATTTTGAGGTTGGGGATTTGGTTCTCCGGGAAGCTGAAGCATCTACGCCTTTGAACACGGGCAAATTGATGCCGAATTGGGAATGACCGTATGAAGTAATCGAAGTTGTGAAGCAAGGGACATATCGCCTTCGGGATATGTCAGGTTTGAATTTATAGAATTTTTGGCATGCAAGTAGGTTAAGGAAGTATTTTCAATAATTCGGGATGTTTATTTTAGTTATTTGTGCTCGGTAGGCTTTTTGTACTTAAGAAAATTCAAAATATTGTTTATATGTTTTCACAAGGTATTAATAAAATTCTCAATTTCATTGATACTAAATGCGATTTACATTTCGTAAAAAAAATGGGTATATATACATATTTGGAGTTAATTTTTGTCTTCGAGAGAATCGGAGTCGGAATCATTAAAGATCGAAGGTTCACGCCGGCTTTTGTTGCCTTGTCAACTGCCGCTTGAAATCCCTTGCTGAATCAATCTATTATCTCTTCCAGTAGTTCAGGGGACGCCCGGTATTCTTCAAGGATCTGATGGCGTAGTTCGGGGTCCCGACATGGGCCTGTTCTCGAAGAATTTCGTTGGCAGTGTGTTGGCGTTGAATGTCAGAGGCTAGCTGTTCATTTTGTTTCTTCAATTCAATGATCTCCTCAGCTTGTTGCTCGGCTCTTTTCACGATTTCTGAATTTTCGAGTTGAAGACGAGTGAGCTCTTCTGTTCTTTTATTACTCACTTCGAGGATGGTCTCAAACTGCTGTTGGAAGTTGTTGTTAGATGTTTGAAGGCATACGTTGTCTTTGGCAAGTTGTTTCTTTTCTTTCTTTAGGGTTTTGTATTTGGCCTTCATTTTCTTCTGTCTGTCGTCACTATTATTTGGCTTGGACTCCCGACCAAGGAGTCGACTGAAGGTGGCCAGGGCCTGACAAATGGAAGATTGTCAAAATAAAGAATATTTACATATTTATAAGTAATTCAAAAAATAGGAGTCTTACTCGGCCTTGGTGGATTGCTGTGGCCAAAACAAGTTCCCGATCAGAGTAATCTTCGAACATTTTGCTGTCAGCCGGGAAGTTGAAGCTGTTATAGGAAGAGAATGGAATTGGGAGGTTGGCATCATCGGGGAAGAAGGTTGGAAGGGTTCGAGAGTTGCCAGGGTTTTCTGATGATTGTCTAGGAGGATGTCCGATGGGGAAGGGGTCATTCTCGAATGTGGGTTGTTGTAGGGTTTCGACTTGGTCCGAAATTGGTCGTTTGCCGGCTGACTTCTTCATTTGTTCTAATTGTTGTTGAGGCTGATCGAAAGTTTGTTCTTTGTGCGGTTCAGGGGTTGGTTGTTGGGTTTGCTCGGACGTTTGTTGTTTGGTCGGTTCTAGGGTTGGTTGTTTGGGAGAGTCGAAAGTTGATGTTTTGGATGGATCGGGCTTTTGCAATGGGGGTATAGGCTAATCTGAAGGAGGTTTCGATGAGTGGATGTTTTTTGGTTTTTTTGCTTTCTTGTGGTTTTTGAGTTCAGAATCAGACATCTCGAAAACACTTCGTTTTTTAGATATTTTCGGACCTTTTTCTTTTGGGGCATTCGGGGAAGGTTGGCTTGAGGATGGTAAATGACCTTTTTCCTTTAAAGGTTTTGGATGATTGTTTGAAGGGGACACGTGCGGGGTATTCATGGACTGGGGGGCAGACCCTGTCGATGGTTGGGTCTGTGTAGCTTCTTGAGTGGGGGTTGGGTTTTTGGAGATCGGTTGAGAAGAGAGGAATGAAATTTCTTCCGAGGTTGCCGAAGAGGAGGAAATTTTCTTTCTTCGGAACAGAGGTTCGGCTGGTGGTTCGGATTCTTCAGAAGAAGTGGGAGAGGGTATGAAGACAGGACCTTCTTGAAGTTGTCTTTGGGTAATCGAGGGTCGGTCGGTTTGGTCTTCCGAATTACGGAAAAGAACTACTGCACAGAAGTTAGATGACGATTAAATTTGATTATTGAAAACAGCCTATTAAGGTAATTCGGATACTTACATGCATGGAGAAATAGTCAGTTGGGGTCATTGAGGAGGCTAGTGGACCAAAGTGTGGTCGGCATGGTGGACAGTCCTCGATGTGGTCGAAGCCTAACGAAGTCTTGCTTGGTTCTCCCCAGGGCTGAAGAAGCTTGGTGTCGGTTCCTCGGAGAAAGAACCAGGACGAATGCCATCCTTTGTTGCTCGACGGGGTTGCCATCCATACTTTCCGATTGGAATATCGGGTTAAAACCTTGAAACCCTTTTTCTTTGAATTTATCAATTTGAAGTAGTTCAAGAATAATTCTAGGGCTAGTTCAATATCCTGATCTTTACAGTGGGCGATGAAGCAGATTAGGTGAATGTAAGAGTTGGGAACTAATTGAGAAAATCTGATTCCCATGAACCCTAGGAATTCGGTTATGAAGGGATGAAAGGAAAATCGGACGCTGTGTTTCAGGGTCTAGGTGGGTACTCCTATCCATCCTCCTTCAAGTTGCCAGTACATTCTCTCGTGAGGCTTGGGGAATCGAAGCTCGTATTGAAGGGGGATCTGGTATTCATGGCGAATGGTGTTGAGTTGGGCGGGGGTGAGAGAAGAGGGGGTGTTTGCTACCGGAGCATCCGTGTAGATTCAACGGTTGGCCCTTTCCTTCTCCATATCGAATGCAGGAGAAAGATCGTCTGGAGCTCGAGAGGAAAAGCTTGACCTTGGGCGACCATGATTTACTGAGAGTGAATCGACTTCAAGGGTTTTCTCTGAAATAGGAAAGATAGAGGAGTTGGTGGACGTAAAGATATGGAAGTGTCTGTAGATAAGTTTTTGAGGGTTTTTATTAAAGGGATGGGACGCGTGAAGTTCAATAGGCAGCAATTTGGGGGAATGTAATGGGGTAATGATGGTCGTGTGTTGATCGCGGGGGATAATTGCTGTTTGGGTGCATCTTATTACGAGGGAATGTATCATTTGAATTTTTTACTCTCCTATTTAAGGTCCTTAAAAGTAGGAGAGTGGGGGGCAATGTTGGGATGAGAATATTTGGGCCCGGGTTTGGGCTAAGTCCATATTATTTTGTTGGATGAGGTCTTTTAATTGGTATATGGGTTTTGTACGGTTTAGGATATAAAGATATTAGATTCCTTATTTCAAGGGGATCTTGTTTCTTTATTTGGAGGATACAAGAAAGTCTAAGTGGAGTTGGATTCAACAACTGAGAAAGGGAACGTTTGTTTGGAAATAGACTCCTAATCCTAATCACTTTCGGATGCATGCAGCTTGAATATATGTGTTGCTGCATGGGCACCTTAAAAGATACCTACTTTTTACTATTCACATACAGAACCATTATTTCCAACATACAAGCTCTCTATTATTGTTAGAGAAATCTGTAAACACCATTATTATTTTAGTAAATCCGTCTCTTTCTCCGCGGTTTTTTCCCAATTGAGTTTCCACATAAATCTCGTGTTCTTGCAGTAATTTCTTTTGAATTATTTGTGTTTAACGTCTATTTTATTCATTATTTTGTGATTTAAACGGGTGGTACAAAATTTGACGTTAACACCTAGAATTAGAATTCATCACATCTTTCATCTGATTTTTCCAAATACATATTTAACATCCTAAATAATATTTATGTCATTAAACATATACTTAGAAGAAATTGAATAAAAAGTGTAGTAAAAAAAATCCTAATCTATACATATACCTACCACAGGGAAAAGTAGTATGATTAACGTTAGCATGCCTTTTATATCCTAGACAATATTGATACAAACTAATTGTTGGAATGTAATTATTTAGGTTTATATATATTTATTTTGATAGCTTGCATAGTGGAAGAGTACTTATTAAAATAGGATTATGTTTATTTATTTGGGGAAGATAAGGAAATCAAATTTGTAAGAAAATCTATTAATAATTAATTACAGTTATAAGGAGATTTGGAACTACTCCTAATTGGACATATATAAATATAACTACAAGCAAGGATTGAGGGAGATGGCATAAGATACTACATATTCAATACATCACAAGAGAACAAAATATTCATCACAATACCACAAAATGTACCAAGTGTGAGGAGGAAGGGAGAAGTAATCAATTAATTTATCTATCACTGAGAAAGTTTGTACTCTCAACATTATTATAATGAATTTCTTATCTCTCCCTGTGGTCTTTTCTTAATTAGGTTTCCACGTAAAAATTATTGTGTTCTTATTTTAAAAATTATTGTGTTCTTATTCTACTCGTTGTTTAGTGATTTGGGCGAGCGATACAAAATTTAACGTTAACACTAATATTAATCATTGAAACTGAAATACGAAGTCTCACAAGGTAACTGACACTCATTATATAATATGGCTGATATGATATTTGATGTCTCAGCAAAAAATAACGTTATTAGAATAAATATATATTTAATAACACTTTTATAATTATATTAACGACATTTAATATTTTAATTAATATTTATTGTTAAAAATATTATTTTTTCTCTGTAGCTGACTCCTATAACATAGGCTACTAATGGTATATGACAATTCATTTGACACTGCAATGCCAAATGGTCCACATGCTCTAGTTACTCTGTACAAGTTGTCCACGTGATGCAGGCATTAAAAATGATAATGTAAAATGTATAGACATATAAGGAAGTAGACTTGAAAAATTGGCTTCTATAGTTTCTTTTATGCAATATTTAGAACTTTATTCGGGACATACAAAGGTTTAGTTTTTTATTTTGTTTTATTCAAAAACTACTTAATTATAAGTCCTCGAATTATTAGCTTTTAGCAAGAAGGAGAAAATGATCTTATTTTATATGTCTAGTCCGGAAACAGATGGACACATGCAACAGATATTCCTTGTCAATCTGAAAACATCAAACAATAAGGCATCGATCAATTCTAGAAAGAATTCATTGAGTTCTTCTTTCATACTTAATTATTGATTGGCTAATTACTTGAAGGGGTTGATATATATATATATATATATATATATATATATATATATTTCCAGGACATCCAGCTCTTTTAGTTGGTATATAACGTATAATTAGTGAGTATTAACCACTTTTGCAATCCATAATATATGAAAGTTTTATCCCAAATTTGATTTTGGTTCTCTAGATTTAGTTAGGATATATTGCCTTTTGGCTTCGAGGAACATATTGTGTGCGCAATTGGTATATCTTTTTATTATTACGGGATACTATTACTTCCTAACTATGTTACATTTTTAAAATGATGACTTCTAAATAAAGCTTTAATTTTTTTAACCTATCTCTAATATTTGCTAGATATATAATAATTATGACATGACAATACTTAATCTACATAAGTATATAAGTGATGACATGTTAGGATCGAATAACTAATTTACTATATCTTTAATTTTAAAATAAATTTTAAAAAAATTGATCTAAAATGGAGGGAATATTTTTGTACTTCTATATCGATGACATGAACGTAACTATAGTCAATTAGTTACATAATGAACTCCAACAATTCTGTCACATGCTTAGCCAAAAAATCAATGGCCAAGCACTAAACATACCCCTCTAAATTCTAATGCATGTTTTCTCCTATAAGCCAGTACTTGAACTATCAAAACTTAGTTAAATCATCATCCAACTTGAACTTTTTTACAACCTTTTTGATCTAATTGTCAACAGTAATGGGTTGAACAGATATTTGAATTTGATAAAAATATTACAGCAAGAAAATAAAATTTTCATATTGACTAATTAAAAAGTTGCTAATCTTTAGCGCTCATTATATCTACATTAGAATTTTCTACAGAAGCTTTTATTTTGTTTGAGATTTACAAGTAGTTTACATAATTTACCTAAACCTACTATAAAACATTAGACTTACTAAAGGATATGCTTTTAGAATTAGAATTTATAAATGTTACTCCTTCTATTCCAAAAAGAGAGTATCATTTGCAAATTTTATGAGTATTAAGGATGTATTTTTGTTCTATATTTATCCTAAAAGTAGTTGTTTGTAATTTAGTAATGATGGCATTTTAATAAAATTTTCCTGACAAATTTGAGGATAATATTGTATCATTTTAGTTATGGTACTCTTATTTCCAGATTGAGAGAATAGTTAATGAATAGTAGACAAGCAACAACATATATATATATATACTCCCACAATTGCATGCATGTAACCTCAAGTAGCAAAAATTAGGGGGAGAATGAAAAACAAAAACAAAAGAAGAGTCATTTATGTTAAAATGTTGTAACTTGCAAGATGCAAAGGGTTATAAGTGTTGGATTTTTGCTATAAAAAAATCATATTTATCTATTTATTTAATGTTTATTTATGTTGAACATTTATTTATTAATAAAAGTACATCATTCGTCATTCATTAAATGATCATTTATTTTGTTTATATAAATCTCCAAATTTATATATATTATGATTTATGTGTATAAGTATTATACATAGTAGATATAAATCATATGTAATATATATAAATAAAGATATAATGGTTTATAACCTATGATAATTTGGAGATATAATCATGTAGGTTATAGTACTTTAATAGAGATGATTTATCTTGATCATGAAAGTTGGACTTCTAATTAAAGTACTAGTGCATTAACGGTGCACATTAAACGAATCATTTGATAATATTTTATTTATAAAATATTTTCACATAAATACTAATTTGTGATTTTTTCTTAATTTTGAAATAATAATGGACTTAATATATATATATATATATATATATATATATATATATATATATATATATATATATTAGTTTAATATTCCAACGAGTGAAATTACATTGTGTTCATTAATACCTCAGAGTGTTAATTAATATTATGAACATTATTATTGTCAAAATATCTATAAGATTTTTGATAAGATAATTTATTATTGATCATAGAATCTTGGCCAAGTCTTTTAATATTTATTATTGAAATAATTTATTTAATTGTTAAATCAATTTATGATCAAATGAAGATAGATTATGGACTTATGAAATTAGTTTAAATATATTGGGATTATATTTAATTCTAAAATATTTATGTACATCTACAGATAAAATATTTACAGTTTATTAGTAAATGGTTTATTTTAATTAATTCCTGGACTGAAGTGCAATTACAATTATTTAGTGAAATTAATTGTAATTAATATTTATTTAGTATATTATAATTAGATAATAATATATAAATAAGTATTGGAGTCAGAATATGAATTCCTTAAGATCATCATCCTAGTGATCTAATATGAATCAATTTTATTAGAGAGATAATGATCAATAAAGATATAAATATATTATTGATCAGATACATGGTCAGTAGGTTTTTATTCTAAATTAGAGTAAAATACCAAATAGCGTATTCTCTCTTTGCCTAGAAAAATTATATAAAAGTATTTTTTCAGAAATACTAGAGATTACTCGAAAATTTAAACGTGTTAATCCAACCAAGTACTAAGTAACAATTCGTACTCTAGATACATGGTATATATATAATTGTTATTTTGTATAAAATCATAAATATAATCTTGTTTTATTAAATTTTTAAAACTATTTTTCGGAAATTTTTTCCAACAACAAGTGATTACTTGCCTCAATACAAAACAAAAAAAAGTAAAAAATGAATGGAAAAATCCTAAGCCATGAAAACAATTTCACATGAAATTTTAAACAAAAGTTATAAATTTTTGTTATAATGAAGCGCAAAAAATTAAAATGAAATCAAAAAGTGAGATATTGAGTAGTACACATAATCAAAGAAAGCATATATATTGACTAGTCCTCTAGTCCTTTTGATCTGAATAAGTTGACAATCCAATCCCCAGAGGATATTTTATCACTCCTAAGATCAGTTTATCTGGTTTTCATATAATTTCCAAGCCAATTGCATTTTACTTGACTGGGTGTAGTATATTGGGGCCATAGCCAAGGACAAAATAGCAGGTGATCACTCTCTTCACTAGAAGCTGTAACATACCAAACCATTGCCCAAAGTTATGCTATTATAATATCACAAACATATATATATATATATATATATATATATATATATATATATATATAGAGAGAGAGAGAGAGAGAGAGAGAGAGAGAGAGAGAGAGAGAGATAGAGAGAGAGAGAGAGACGGACAGAGTATAGTTTAGTATATTTAAATCAACCTTTGAGAAGAGGAGAGCACTTAAGTCAAGGTACTGGTCTTTTTTTGGTCATATATGCAAAAATGTCCTCGTGAAGAGAATAAGAACTAGACTAATATATTATCTAATAATATAATATATCATTAACAGTACCAATAATATGAAATTATTGATAGTACTTAGTAGTTCCAAAGATAAAAGATAAAGTCATGTAGCAGTAGTTTTTTCTTTTCTTTTATCCGATTTATTTAGTGTTTGATTATTTTTGTTGGTTGCTTTATCTTATAATATCCTAATCAAATCTGCTCCATATCTAATCTCAGGTGAAATCTATCAAACATGCATGCACAAAAGATATAAAAAATCACAAACACATACACATAAGAAAGAAGAAACTAAGGAAAAAGCAAAAGCTGCCACAAGAACCCTTTTATTCTTCAAAAATGGTGGACGTGGGTTTGCATTTCTAAATTGAACGTACCATGCAAAAGTTAAAGCAAACAAAATAATCCATAGATTTAATAATTACTCCATCATTGTAAATATATTCCAAAGTCTAAAGTCCAAAGTCCAAAGTCTACGAGTGTAGTTACACAGAAACTGCACCATTATATCTGTTTTAAAATATTATAATATCATTATTAATTTTTAGAAATTAATTTAAAATATTTTTAAACATAAAATCAAATAGACTAGTTAAAAATTATAAAGCAATAATTTTAAAATCAGTAATACTTTTTTAAATAGTTTATAATATTTATTATTATATTGATAAAAAATAAATGAATTTATATCAATTTTGAGTATAAAAATGTCTTATATTAATTTCAAAAAATCAATAATGTTCTTATATTTTGGAACAAACAGAGTATTTATATATATGTTACCTCGAAGAGTTACTCCAAAGAGTAGTAGATGGATAGTCCGATTCATGCTGCAAATTAGATCCATCAGATGGCCGTCTCGGATCTATAAACCGGCGCAAACTGGCCGCATGGTGCTCGCCAGAGCTGCCCAAAGTGGAGAGGTCTTCTTCTCCAGACCCATCAGATTGCCCTTCATCAAAAACCCATAAATATATTATAAGGGTTTAATGAAATGAGAATGTGGCATGGAATGATATTAAAGAAAAGGTGTATTATTATTAAAGAAAAAGCTGATGAATTAAAGCGAATTCTACAAATTAGTAGTAGTACGTACCTGAAGAAACTGCAGGTTTGTCAGTTGTTTTAACAGTTCGATACATCTGCAATTAATAAAACGATCAGAATGAAATACTCCGTCTTAAAGATGGATTATTAACAGAATGGAAATAGGAAAATATTTTTGGGAAATGAAAAACACAATTCAATTACCACTAGTATACTATATATATATATATATATATATATATGCATCTAGCAGTTCAATTCTCTCTCTCTCTCTCTCTCTCTCTATGTTTGTGTGTGTGTGAAGTTTTGTTGTTGGTATTACCATCATTAATCACGAGGTAGATATATGTTTGATAAGCTAGCTAGCTGTATTACTAGTTACACTATATTGAGAAATGATGACTTTCTTAGTTTTGCCTGTTACCACTAGTAGCAGAGATAGGAATATCATTCTTCTCTCTCACACAGTCACTGGTGACTGACCGGTTGGTCTCAGAAGATCAGGCTGCTGCTTACTGGAGTAGCACTACTACTATTCTTCTTTAATTCTTTCATTTATTTATTTATTCACTGCCCTAATTTCATCGGTTACTGTATCGGAGGGTTATTTAGGACCTGATTTTTCGGTACAAAATTTCTCTAAATGATACAATACACGGTTATATTATGTATATTAAAAATTATACAATGACCAAAAAATATCATTTCCTTTTATTTAGAGAGGAAGAGAAAAATAGAGAGGTCAAATTAAGATGGATAAGCTTTACTTTTTCTCATCACTTTGTATGTTATACCTACCTGTAAATGGCTCTTGACATGGGCAAGTGTAAGATCTTTGACATCCATGAGCTCAAGAACTGACTTTGGAGTTGCCCCTGTATAATTTCACAATCATTCATACACACCCACTCCTAATTAGTAATAGAAGTATAAATTAAAAAAAAATCCCAAAAAACCCACGAGTCCACGACTCCTAAAACCCTTAAACTAAAACGTATAATTAAGCTAATAATAATGAGAAAATGAAGACAAATTATATATATTTACTTTCATGGCCACCAAGAAGCTCAACGGCATGAACGAACCGAGCATGAAGGGTGCTGGTCCATCGCATCCTGGGTGCCCTCATGCTCCGTTTAGCTGGGAGCTTAGGCAGAAATCTTGATCTCAATATTGCGTGATGATGAGAGGCCTCAGAAGCCCCTACTCCAAACTGGTTGATGTTGCTGTGGTGGTGGTGATGATACGACGAGAGCCCGTTAAACCTCGTGGCAGCTCCGGATAACCGATAAGCAGACGACGAGGATCCATTAGGCCCCGAGTTATTTAAGATTGATGATGACATATGATCCAAATTAGCACCAAAATAAGGCGAATGAGAGGAAGAATTAGAAGGATAAGAGGACATTGGATAGAAGCACATCTGTGGATCTTTATCTCTACTATGATGGTCCAAAGGCAAGAAGGGAAATGAAAGGTTGTGACAGACCGGAATGCCCTTTATCGGCCTTATGCCGTCCGATGATGGCGCTACATCAAGTAATGAAACCCCACGGTTTATGTGATTTAAGTGGCTATTATTGGGTTGGTTTTGATGATGACGATGAAAAGGGTTTATTTGTGGTTCCTGAGCTCCATTATTTCTCTGGTTGTGGGTGTTAGCTGGATGAGTAAGGGAGAGCTCAGTGAAAGAGGCGGCGGTGGATTTATGATGGGTCGGGTTTAATTTACTATTTGATATTGTTGAAGAGGAGAAGGAAGTAGTATTGGGAAGACTAATGTGGAGTGAAAGATCAGGAGGAGCTGCTTGTGAGTTTGTAGTATTAGGTTCTAGGAAAATCCCTTTCAAGGGCATTTTCTTTTTAATTAAGCAAAACAAAATTGATATCCAAAGAAATTATGAATGAACTGATCTCTCTCTTTTCTCTCTCCAATTAGACAAATTAACCCAAACAAAGGGGGGGAAATGAAGCAAAAGAGAGAAAAGGAAGAACACAAATTACTTTCGAGTCTTGGCACTTAATTCTGATGGAAAAGATTGGGTGTGTTTGGAACACCACCAGTGGTATATATATATATTGAAAAGGGTGAAGGAATTGGAGAAGTGAAAGAAAGAGTCTTCTTTAATTACTTTTCTGGTTTGTATCTTCTTCTCCAAAAGAAAGTAGATATGAAGAGCGTTGGGAACTATGAAATGGAAGGAAAATTAAAAAGTAGAATAATTATTATAGACGAATTGAATTCCAGAAAGGCGTTGAAAGGAGAGGGGGGGGGGGGGGGGGGGGGGGGGGGGGGGGGGTCTTCGAGAGTATATCTCGGCAAGTCACACTAGAGGAGAAAACGTACCACCTCTCTCTCCTCTTGTCAAAAACACGCAAAGCACAAAACAAAAACACAACACTAAAACAGACGAGGGAAATAATACTATGAGTAATTTTATATGCAAAAATTATGTACAAACACTATGCATGAATGCTATTATCTTGTGTACTTTATGATAAAAAAAAAAAGTAATGTAAAATGTCACTTTCTTTGTTTAATTTTATTTATTCTAACTGATTTTTTATAATTAAATCGGTCAAATTTAAAATTAATAATTAAATAAAAATATTCATAATGTTAAAATTAAATAAGTTTACTTTATTCTGCATAACTGTTCGAACATAAATTGTGCACATAGATTTATTTTAATAATAATTTTTATCAAAGTAGAAAAAGCTAAATTAATGGAAAAAAAATACGGATCTTACTTTTTATTTTTCTTCTTCCCCGTATGCTACGCGTTAATTTTTTTTTTTTGGAGAGTGAAAGAGATTTTTCCTTGTGTGATTGATTCCTTTCCCCCCACTCTCCTCGCTCTCTGATTCACACTCATCACACAGTAGTAGTACGCATTTAATAAAGTACATTGATTAAAATTCTAATTTTACGCTACAATGCTCAGAGGCACATTCTACCATTTGTAAACGATAATATTGTACTAAATCAGTTATATATATTTCTATATCGGACACTTACGTATACTGTATACGACCCCATATACTATATATAATCAACTATATATATACTTCTTTCATTTTAAAAAATTAGATATATATTTTTAAAACAATAATTTTTAAAGATAGTGCTCATTTACAGGATTAAGATTCTTGCCATTTCACATACCACTCAATTTTGTCCAATATATATTTAGAGACAAATATTACTTTTAGTGATGGTTCTAACAACACAATTTATTTGTGATGCTTTCAATTAATTGTGTTATTTAATTCAATATTTATGTCGCTTAGTACGTATTATTTAGGTAAAATATGTAATGGAGGAAAATTTTAATCCTAATCTTTTTATTATATTAATAATATCATATTAAGAACTTAATATATCTTTATAATTAGTGCAAATTTTGGAATAAATTGAAAAGAAACATTATCTCAAATTTTGGGACTATGGAGTAAATAAAATAATAGAGATATAGTCGACCCATTGACTTAAGGAGGAGACCCCGAGAGGGAGAGAGAGCCACAAAGGTGTGTTTGTTTGATAGCACTAGGAAATAGGGAATAGCATATGGTTAACATGCGTAAACCCAATAATCCCCATGTACAAATTAATATAAATAAATATAAGAGTAAAACCTTCTAATTCCCTTTCATACTCCCAAATATTCCCTTCTAATCTTTCAACAACTTTGTCTGGCATCTTGGGTTTTTATTATGTCTTCCATCACATGACCCCTCAACCCAATTAAACCCTCATTGACTCCACCCCCCCTCCCACCACAGTTTTAGGCTTTCAAAACCCTAGGCTGAATCAATGGCTACATATTCATTTTATATATGGGGGATCCTTCTACATATTTTGCCGAGTAATTACTTCTCTGGCTATTTTAATGCTTCCTTCTATACCGGAGATTAACAAACTACTATGTTCTAGGGTTTCTAAATTTACATGTACCAGTATATTTTCTCTATATATATTTTTTTCACCTGGGGAATTTAAAATATACAATATAATGTGCCACCATTTTCAATGTTATACTAAATGTCACGACTAGTCCACATATGGTGTTTGGATGGGGCATTAAATGCAAAAATATATGGTATATTTGCTTAATGTTGCTTGCTGTTCAGTTTTTGAAAACAATTTGTTATCTAAATAAATTTAAAATGAACAAATTTTTTTGTCACGAATATCGATGAAGATGTTGATTTTTACTAATTGGTAGTCTTTGCCTCTTTCCTTAAATAGTTTCGTATAATGCATTGCTTATGTATTTACCGAGCTACAGAACGATATTTTTACAAAGTGTTGCCATATATTTTGACGTTATATGTTCCGATTGAATATACTGACAATGTATATATAAATAATTATAATTTCAATGATAATTATTAAATGTGTCTAGTCGTAAAAAAAATTTTGTATTGCATATCAGAAGGACTGAGTCCTCATTATTTTGTGTCTATTTAGTAGTGGTTGAGGGGTACTTAGTTAATTAGTATATATATATATATATATATATATATATATATAACTAATCTTTTCAGAGGGTGTAATGGAGCAAATTGGCTACTCCTAGCTCTTAAAAACAGATTCACGTGAGAATCGATATAAAATTTAGCATACTCGTAGTACTTTTCAGTTGCTTGTCGCTAAATGTGACTGTTTTTTCATGTAGTTGCCATAATCTTTTTAAACTAAAAGCTACCGCTTAATGGCAATTATTAAACATTATTTGCTTTTCCCGTGGACTTTTTATACCTACTCCCTTGGGTCCTAAAAAGGTGTACTACTTTATGTTGAAGATTTGCATATATAGGATGTTACCGTTTGAATATTTTACCGCGCTCGATCACTCTCTAAGACGTCAGGCCTATACAATTTAACAATAAAAAATATTTAACAGTTTGAATTGTTGAGAAATAATTTTAGTGTGAGAGTAAGTATAAATTTTAAGATATATTAACAATAGAGAAATTTAGTATTCAGGAGGTTAAAATAACATTCTTCTCACTTCTATTGTCCACCTTGTCTTTTATATCAACCGTTTCTTCTCCTATTTCTAATGGATAGTCCAATGGATCCTTATGAAAAATGTAGTTGTCGTCTCATTATTGCTCAGAGTAATTGTTATAATGTCCGGAGTAAACGCTTAGTTATAATCGTTGGTAACTGTCATATCATTTATCAACCAGAGTTAAGAAGCGGTGGACTAAGCTCATTGGACTTAAAAGTCCTTTTGTGGATGTACTCAGCCTTATGGGCTGCCATGTTACAACCCAAATATGGACAACTCACTTACTTTAGTAAAATGTGCAACCCAACATTGCCCCCACTCCTTCAGCATATGAGATAGGGTAAATGAGTAGAGAAAAAGAGTCATCTCGTATTGTAGACGGCGGTTGAGCATCCCGACGTATTCAAGCATTAACATTGACGCTAGAAGGAGGGTTGAACGCCTTAAGAATGGTATAAGGCCATGAAGTTATGACGATGAACAAAAGAGTTGGGCACCAACTAGCTCAGGCTGAGACTAACGGTGTGAAAAACTCAAGAAAGAAAGAATGAAAAAGGAAACGGAGGCCAAAGAGAAGGAGTTGCCTAGGTACAACAACCCACCCATGGACCAAACTCATTGGACTTAAAACTCTTCTTGTGGATGTACTCAGCCTTATGGGCTGTAAGGTTAAAGCCTAAATGAATGTAGACAACCCACTTAATTATTTTAGTAAAATGCGTAGCCCAACGTTCCCCCCTCCCCCCACTTCTTCAGCATATGAGATAGGGTAAAGGAGTACAGAAAAAAAGTCGTCTGACTTCTTAGACGATGGTTGAGTGTCCCGATATATTCAAGCGTTAACATTGGCGCTAGAAGGAGGTCTGAATGCCTTGAGAATGGTAGAAGGCCATGAATTTATGAAGACGAACAAAAATGTTGGGCACCAACTAGCTCAGGCTGAGACCAACGGTGTGAAAAAGCTCGTGAAGGAAAGAATGAAAAGGGAAACGAAGGTCGAAGAGAAGGAGTTGCATAGGTACAGCAACCCACCCGCATTCGAGTTGCCAGTACATCCTCTCTTCTGCCGGAGACTTCTTAACCTTATAGACCTGCAAAATGTAAAACTCTATCATCAACAGTTGTATATTTTCATCTGAGATGTTGGATGGAGTATTGGTTGTCCTATATACTTGCCCGAAAATACTTTTTTCTATTATGTTCCTCTACATTGCTAAAGCGCTTAACAACTGGGGGCTTATAAGTTTGCCACTCTAGAATCTCAGGAATGGCCACAGTGATCTCATCCTCAATAGGGGAAAATAAAGACAGGCCTTGACTCTTGGAGGCTTTATCCATTAGAAAGAAATGGCAAAAAAACAAAGGAATTTACTTAAATTAGAGGAAATTTGATTGAGAAGGAATAATCGACGGAGAATTGTAACAATGGAAGCTAGAGCTCTATATATTCTCTCTTTTTGCACAAGTTTTAGGATTGTAAAAGTGAAACCGATTTCAGGTTTCTCTCTGCTATTTTAACCCAACAACTGGCGGTTCAATAAACCACGATCCAATGGTTATGTCCACAATCCAACAGTTACGAGGAGTAATGGTACACGACCTTATGAGATCATGCATGTGATGGAGATTTTTCCCCGTAAAGTCGATTAGAATTCTTTTCACTTTCAGTGAATATTAAATTGTAGGGCCTTTTTAAATTTTAAAATTGGGCCTGAACTACTATTATGGTCAAAGCCTATTTCTTGAAAGTTCATTATAAACTTAGAAGATGCCCAATTGGCTTAATCAGAAGTAAATTGATTTTCTTTTAAGTGTTGTCTTTGGCATGAAATCCTTGGAATCCCGAAGAATTTATCTCTACGATTTGAAGTTCTTTGAAGCCTAAAGCTCTTTATCTTCGATTTGGTAGTCTGTTAACTCCTGAAGCCTTTTATCTATTTAGTCAGACGCATCCGGGCTCCTGAAAGCTTATATCTTCAGTTAGACGCTTCTAGGCTCCCAAAAGCTTATCTATTTGATTAGAGCCTCCTGACTCCCGAAAACTTATTTATTCGGTCAAACACCACCAGGCTCCCGGAAGCTTATCTCTTCGATTATAGCCTCCGGCCTCCCAAAAACTTATCTTTTCGGTCAGACGTCTCTAGACTCCCAAAAGCTTATCTCTTCAACCAGACGCCTTCGGGATCCCGAAAGCTTTATCTGTTCGATCTGAAGCCTTTTCGTCTCCCGAAGACTATTTTTCTTTACTATCTCACCTTATTTCATATGCTGAAGTAGTGGGGGGAATATTGGGTTGTGCATTTTACTAGAGTAAATGATTGGTACACATTGGGTTTTAACCCTGTAGCCCATAAGGCCTAGTGCGCCCATAAGATCACTTTTAAGTCTAATGAGCTTGGTCCGTCGCTTCTTAACTCCGGTGATAAATAATATGACAGTTACGATAGCGGTTATAACTCAATGTTTACTCCGGTTGTTGCGGCAGTTACTAATTCAGATGTTAGTTACTTTCTCAAAAAGGATCCGTTAGACTACCCAATGAAAAGAGGGGAAGAAGCGGCTGATATAAAAGATAAAGAAGACAATAGAAGTAAGAATAATGTCATTTTAGTTTACTGAATACGAAACACCTCTACTGTTGACATATCTTTGAAACTTGTATTTACTCTCACACCAGAAATATTCCCCGGCACCCTAAGTCGTCAAGTATTTTTAGTTGTTCAATTGTGCAGGTATGATGTCTTAGGCGGCAGTTGAGTGTGCCTACATATTCAAGCGTTAACATTGGACAAACACATTACATAATTAATTTTTTTCCTTAACTATAGTCATTAAAAATTGATATTAAAGAAAGATTTAAATTAGATATTTGAGTAAGATTGTCACAAAATTATTACCAAGCGCAAAACCTAAATAATTTTCTTTAAATAGTCGACATATCATAGTTGTATACTACACGACTTATTTTAAAATAAAAAAAATGATGGATGGAGTATTTCCTAAGAAAGTTACCAATGATGTTTTTCGGGAAAGAAGAGAGAAAAAAACATGGAGACCATGTCCATTAAACTATTATTGATTTGGTGATCAAATTTGTTTCAAAAAGAAAGACACTTCTCCTAATCTAATTCTGCGGGTGGGTGGTAAAAGAAAAGTGTCCTAATTCAACTAGCTAGTTAATTTGTAGTCCAAAATCAAACAAAGTTTGACTTTAAACTGCCAAAACGCTCTAAAGTCGAACGAATTTACAATTAATCTAACTTGAAATCGTGAATTTGTAATCCTAAATGTTAAAAGCTTAATTTTAGGTGAAATTTATTAATTCCAATATCAAAAATAACTTTTATTATATAGTACTTTTGTGGTAAAATTAATATAACAGCAATTTCAATTATCTTCGCTTCCAATCTTTGATCTAAGGACAAGTTTACAAACACATACATTAAATTCAAATTTAAATATTAACAACATCTATACCATTAAAAAGTGGAGTATGACATGAATTTCAGTGTCATACCCTATTTTTTAGTGATATAAATATTGTTAGTATTTGATTTGTATTTTGTATTTGAGCACTTAGGCTTACTCTTGATCTAATAGTGATTTCACCTTAATTCGGGAATCAATATATTTTATGCTATTGAAATATATGTTGTCGCCACTTAATTATGCTCCCATAGCTAAATTAATATATAGCTAAATGAGTAGAGAAGACCCCTAGCTACTGATGGCTTCTCTCCTTCAAAATTCAAAATTAACAAAGCTGCAAGAATTATCCTCTTCTTCTTGTTCTTCAGAGAAATTTTTTCACATGGACCCATTAATTGGTTGGACAATCTGAAAAGAATTAACATGGAGGATATGGAATAGCTTAGTACTATTATACTACTTTGTAACATTGGTACAAACTATATACCATACAAATGATATATGCTCATTCCCATCAATCACAACCATTCACTGGCGGGTCCCTTGTAACAAAACTTTTGGAATAAAGTATTCCATTAACTCATTCTTAGCCTTGTGCATAATAAATGGGATTTTTTTTTTATTTTTTATATATATGTTAAAATTATAAAGAATCATGTGAACTCTAATGCAATACTCTCCGTGCCCATTTATCTGTCCTTTTAAAGAGTAAAATTCTCCATCCCTATTTATTTATATATTATTTTAAAAAGTGATTTTTTTTTATTTATAATATTTTAGAGAAACATTGATGACTTAATTTTTTATATCATCCCTATATTAATTGTTAATTTATTTTTAATTCATCTTTTTTAATAAATTTTAAAAAAATAATATTAAGATTGTTAATCCTACTTGATCAATCAAATAAAATATTAATTATAATTTTTAATTTTTGTACTTTTGCCTAAAACATTAATTTAAAAAAAAACGAATTAGTAGTATTTTATTATATCATAAAAATGATTAAACACACATTTTCTTAGGTCCATTATTAAATAAAGATATTGTATTTATACAATAACTAGCAAAAAGGTTATTAAATTTCCATGTGAAAAATTATATTTAAGTCATTCCCTTGGAACAAAGGGAGTAATATTAAATGTAAAATATAAATTATATTTTTGTATTTTCCCGTTAGTTATTGTTGGCAAAGAACTGAGAAAGTCGAACGTCGTCTGTGCGTACACAAGTCAAAAACTCAATATTGCCATATATCGAGAGTCATTTGGGGAAGAGAACCAACCCTGTATCGAGAATTCAACACTTATCGCGTGTATTTTGAAGATGCTATTTGGAATTAATTTAATTTCGAACCACCATCGAGTCTTTTGAAAAGGTTCACTCACTAGTATGGGATCAATTTTCACCCCCTTCACTTGAACATTTCTTTTCAATTATTGTACACTAATTTTTGATTAACTACTCTTGGTCATTTTCTCAATTGAGATTTAATTTTCATCAAAAATTGAATATTTTCTCTTTAATTATCGTGGATCGGCACCTTTTGGAACCAATTATTAGTTATATCTATCAAGAATTCAACATCACCATCGAGCTTCATCGAGAATTCAACATTCATTGCATGTCTTTTGAAGAGATTGTTTGAAATTAATTATTGAACCATCATCACGTCTTTTGAAGATGCTCACCAATCCGAGATCAATCTTCTATAGCTCTTATACTAGTTGTTGGGGAAGAACTAGGGAATCCGAGAATCACATGTGTGTACACAAGAAACTAACACATATTTAGAAGTTAACTTGACCCAAAAGTTTAAGTTATTATGTTTTAAACTCATTCATGTTTATTAGTCTTTCACTTTTTCATTATTTTTTGAATATGAAACTTTAACTCACTTGTGATATTCTAACAATTTTTCCCTCACAAGTGAATTCATCACTTTAAAGAGCCCCTCACTCACTTGAACACTTCTTTTCAATCACAGCATACTAATTTTTGACTAACTATTCTTGGCCATTTTCTTCATCTACCGAGATTCAATTTTTATCGGGAATTAAATATCTTCTCTTCAATTACTGCAATCACCATCTATCGGAATCAATTATTGGCTAAATCCGTCAAGAATTTAACATTGCCATCTAGAGTTCTTTGAGCAAGTATAAATCTTTCATTGAGAATTTTACATTCTCGTCTGTCTTTTGAAGAATCAGGGAGCTTGAGAATTACATGCTCGTACACAAGACACTAATACACTTGTTTCGAACTAAACTTGACTTCAAAATTTAAGTAATTAAGTTTGGGTTCATTCATATATATTAGCTTTTCACTTTTTCATTATATCTCTGATGTAAAACTCTAATTTACTTGTGATATCTTAACAGTTATTTTATTTTTATAATGATTGGTAAAATAATAAATAAAATTATATTTAAATAATTATATTAAGTCATTTTTTTGGAACGAAATAAGTAATATTAAATGTAAAATATAATTTTTTATATTAGCGTATTTTCCCGACAGCCAAAAGAATAGTCGCAGCATTTCTAGAAAAGCTGTTTAGTGACAAAGATCACACTATAAGGCTGGATTTTGCTGTGATATTTATTCTACACTGGGCCCACTGATTGGACGGTTGGTATCAAAATTCACAACAGCATGTATTTTTATAGATTTGGATATTAAAATTTTGGATCGACTCCCCTGTTTTTTTCTGGAAAACTAGTTAAGTCCCGTAGTAACTGGAGTTGGGGAAGTGGTAGGGATGGTGGGTCTAGGCAGATCAATTTGGTGGGTTTAACCTTATTATCATTTTTTTATCTTCCTCAGTTTATTATTAGAATTATAAATTTAACATATTATAACAAATATATCGTTAACATGTTATCAATAATAATTATTTACATAATTAATAATAAAAAATTAAAACATAAAGTTTCATAATATATATTAATTTTCATTGTATTATGAATTTCATACGACAGCATAGATAAAATCACGTGGAATCAGACAATAATGCACAATTAAAGGCTGCTGGGATAGACATTACTTTTGGAAAATGTGAAGTTAATCCATAGAGAAAGTCTCCCACTAATCTTCTCCTTTTTTGGAAAATATGCGAAATGTCCATTTTAGTGAAATAATGCCATAAATTGAAAACTACTAGAGCTATATAATAATAATAATAATAATAATAATAATAATAATAATAATAATAATAAAATAAAATTGGGGAGAAAGTCAGACATTGCTTAGTAAATATGTTTAAAAGCATTTTCTAAAGATATCTGATTAAATTTCAATTTAAAAGGTAAGTAAAATAGTTCCTTATTTAGCCAAAAAAGAAAAGGAAAAAAAAAATTATTAATCCATACACTCTTAGCTCTGCAGCTAATAGAATTCTAACCATGTTGCAAAAAAATAAAAATAAATAAATAAGACGAAGAAGAAGAGAATTTATAAAATAAAAATGTTTTTAAACCACTACACCGCTTCGCATAATGTTCATCAGCCAATACTTGGAAATTTTATCATGGAATGGCCACACTTCCTTGCATACATCATACGTGGGCTTATATACTCATTTCAAAAAAAAAAAAAACATAAATTCTAATATTTTGTTTTAAGATATTAAACCTTGATATCTTTGAATTTTTATAAATAAAATTTTTTGGCCACTGAAATTTAACATTTTTGACTAGAATAAGTTTTTTGATTTAAAATAAAAAAATAGTTTAATTTTTTTTAAGAATATATATTGTTTATATTAATTTTAACTTTTTTTTCGTCACACACTAATCACGTGACAATCTCAAAAACCTCACTTCTATCAATTATTACCAGAGGTGTCAAAATATTCTATGAATAAAAATTTAGGAACACTAAGATTCAATTTCAGAAAATTAAAATATTGAAGTTTAAATTTTAATATATAAAAAAATTAAATTAAAGAGTATTTAAAACAATTCAATTGGAGAAGAAACAAGGAATTGCTCGACTTCCAAACACTGCAAAGAGTTGTTCATGTAATAAGTTTTTGAAGCATTGTATGGTCAGCATACCCCTTTGTCCATTACATGTATCTGTATGTTTGCGATGTAAAAAGTCCATCCAAACAAATAAATACTTTCGAAGGCAGTAAATAGTAAGAAAAAGAAAAAAAAAGCCATTTATATCTTATTTTAAGCACCCAAATGGTCCAAATCACATGAATACAATACTAACTTCATTTTAAAATTTCAGAAATAATTTAATTTTTGAGATTGAACGACAATATATTAAATTTTAAATTAATGTGAATTTATTTAATATAATTATTATAATTATATAGTATATAATAAAATTTATTAATCACAAAATTTATTTTATTCTAAATTTTTATGAATTATATAAATTTTAAAGTTTAATATGAAATAATTTGATTTTAAAAGTCAAATTATATCTTTAATTTTAAAAACGGACATAGTATAGTATAACACTAAGCCCTCTTTTTGAAGAAAAATTTCACTAGGAAACGTCTCTCTTGCTCTTCGAATATTTAATGCTCTTTCATTATTTAACGACCTTTTTCAGCTCGTCTATATACCTATGCAATTTACGTGGAAAAGACAATATATACTTTTATGATATAGCTGATAGTAATTAAAAAGTAGTTAATTGGAAGTGTTTGAGGGATCTAGCTACAACTTATATTGACAAATGGACGAGTACCCTATTGTCAAAGTAAGGTAAAAATAATCAAAAAGTAAATATATAATGCAAATCTTTTAATTGTAGAGTATTGCTACTTAATTTGTGATAATAAGTACTTAAAAGTGACTTTATTATCTCTTTCTTAGTTTGTGCAACATAAAAGAGTCTAATGTTCACGCACTTGACTCTCGACGGGAGCATGACAAATATTTCCCTTTCTAATTGGTGCTAAGCATAGCATTATATGACTACAACTTGCTAATCCCATGTATAAGTTGGTTTTTGTCGGCGCTTCATAACCCAACATTACATAATTTGGTTGAATATTAAGCTAGACTATAAATTGCATTAGTTAGTGTATCATGTTATTCATAGAAAAAATCCAACAAATATTGAATTTGCCAATTAAGCTTTTCAATCTTTCCAATTAGCGTTTAATCATCCTTCAAGAGAAATTTCAGAGGGGAGGAAGATTGAGTGGTTTTGGCCACCTAAAAAGAACAAAAAATGTGAGTACTTTTATGAGAAAGGGTAGGGTTGAGACCTCTTTGAGAGTTCATGGCTTACTCCTAACAAGAATGTGTAAATTATAAATTAAGTATATCAGATATTTCTTGAGTGTGCAAATATTTCTATAGAGGACTACTTATATAAGAACTATTTCCTTAATTTGAAAAAAACCAAAATTTTCCTCCCATTATCGTATTCCTTGCTAATTAAGTGTTTGGTAAATTTTAAAGTCATAACATAGATGAAATTTCAAAAGCATAAATTTTAGTTTCTCCAAAAAGGATTTTTATATTAATTTGCAATGTAAACGCTAAAATTTCTTTTCTTTTCTTTTTTTCTTTCTTTGAACTAGCGCCCATATACAGTGAAAAGAGAGTCTTCGCCATTAGGCTTATATTCTTTTATGTTATTAAAGACTGCATCTTGTCTCACTCCAAATGTCATATCTATATTATAATGCGATTAGACATACACAGTAAGTCGGATTAGATTAGGTCTAGCAGATTTTTTGACCGTTGATCAAGTCAAATCAAGCATTAATTTTTGAGCCTACAGGCCAGGCTTCCTAACAAAACTATGAACTGTTAAAACCTGCGGGCTGAGCGGGCTTCACATGACTACTTCAATTCTTGATACTTATTAAAAAAAAATACTTCCAGTAAATATGTAAGAATAGAATATCAAATATTCTATTATCAACCATCAACTTCAATGCCACTAAGAAATTTTTTCTTTTATTATAGTATATGTGTATTGAATGTATCCCACTCAAGTAGATTTTTAACATGTCGGTCTGGTCTGCGGGCCGGGCTAGGCCAAACTTTTGGTCAGACCGGGCTTTTACGTCTAAATAACAGCTTATTGAAGGTCTGCAGGTCAGGTCGAACTGACTTAGGCGTTGACTAGGTCGAATTTTGACTAGACTGAACTAGGTCAGCTTGTGGGCTGTAGGCTCTTTGTGCATGTTTAAATGCGGTCATGGGCTGCTTCGTATAATTGTGTCACACTACTTAATTTTTATTTTTTCTATTTTGTCCCAATAAGTTTAGTTAAATTACTATATTTTTGTTTTTATATTAATTTTTTTTATCTTTCTATTTAATTTTTTAAATTTTATAAAAAAATTATTTTATCCCACATAATTTATACACACAACACAACGTGTGTGTCACTGGATGCTAATATATATTAGCCTGTTTAACTATAACCATGAATTATAGCTTTCATCGACCAAGATTGTCCTTAGTCTTGAATGCGGGCTTTCCCCAAATTAGACCACTCATTAAGCTTGCCATGAATATTAAGGAAATGTTTTAATAAGCTGGACATTCATTTGTATTCAGGTCTAATCGAATTACATTCTTGGTTGGCTGGCACGTCAAATGGGGTCCCCATGCACTGTGCCATTTCCCATCAAATGATATCCACGGAGTAGTTGAGAAATCCATCCCTGTGGACTGATGGTGAAAGAGCGAATGATAGAGAGAGAACATGGAGGTGTCAATGGCTTCAACTAATGGACAATAATGGATTTTCATTTATGGAATTAAAGTGACAAGGACTTTAGAGCAAGAACAAAGAATGTAGACCTCCTTTAGAATTCCACAAGAAAAGCTAAATAATTAACTCAAATGTGAAATGCAAAGAAAAAGGCCACCTAATCTTAATTTTCTTTTCTTTATATTAGATTTAGTCACTAATGCTTAGTACAATAAAAAATAACTTTTAATTTCCTCTACCCATTGATCATAAGTCTAGGTCTTTGGTTTCATACCCATTTAATTAATAAAATTCGTCAGAGAAGAATTAATTGATTAAGATATAAGCAATTATACAGACAAATGTAGGATGCATAAACTAAAGCTAGACTGAATGTCACCCAATGCTATCAAATCAGGAAGGAAAAAAGAGCAAAAACAAAATTTAGTTGTGTTTAGACGTTTGCATACATTTCAGTACTTTAGAATTTATTTTATTAGTAAATATTTTATTGACCAATTCAAATAATACCAAATAAGTGAACCTAAAACAAGATTTAACTACAAATAATTACAATAATCCTAGTCTTTTGGATTTTGGAGTTTCATATCTCAGCTAATAAAATATTTTGCCTTTTATTAAAACTAATTAACTATAAATTACATATACCGACATAATAATTGTTTTTCTTTTTTTTAAAGATTACCCAATGAGCTCGCTGAAACTAAGACAATTTAAAGAATTTAAAAAAAAAACAGAAAAATATTTGGACGGAGGGAGTAGTACATTTATTGGATATCAAAGTGCACAATATTAGAATTTGGAGATCTTCACTCAAATTTTGGTATGAATCTTCCGGTTACCCCCTCCTTCTGGGAGATGATGATCTTCTCCGGTCATAGTCAACTAGAGGATCTCGAGTTCAATGCATAAAAAAAATGATGCGCCTCAAACTGTAAATAAATTATCCAGATTTATAAATACTAGTCATCTTGGCACACACTATGATCGTGCTACTAAAATTAAAAATTGTAGTTTAATAACTTTTGAGAGAATAAGTGAAAAAATGTTGGAGAGAAATTAAAATTTAGGGGTTGATAAAAAGTGAGAGTGGGTACAGAGAAAAAGAAAGTTGGGGAGGAGTTGATAAAAAATTATGGGAACCAATTTTAATTGCCATAAAAATTGAGAGTGGGATTGTTAATTAGAGGACAAACGTGATGATAAATTTTGAGAGAACATGAAGAAAATGTAAGAACAATTTTAATTAATTTTTATCTTATTTATATTTTATTCGAATTTTTTTGAGTGTAACTCAACGAAAAATTTAAAATTTTTCCTCACCCTTAATAATATAGATGTTTAATTGATTTTGTTTGGACGCACTATGCCTTGTGCACCACCCATCCAATTAGCACTGGATATCCCCCAAACTGTGTTCCTATCTATAGTGCACTGGCAGGATTGATTTGGGATCAATTCCACCATCTTAGAATTTCACCTTTTGGAAAGAAGATATGAATTTCGACAAGACATCTCTATGAAAACATATATGCAAAAGCAGACTGGAAATTTGTATGTCATGGCTGGATGATACCAATTTTGTGTTTGCCTGCCTGTTTTTTGTATTGGTGGTTGGGTCCCATCTATGACGAAAAATATGCACCCTGCCATAAACATTATATTTCGTTGGGATAACTCTCTTTTGATAATTTCATAAAGGGATTTATTTATGTCTTCTAATTCATGGTTGTTTGGACAGTCTAAAAGCTAGTATGAAACCTTAAAAGCATCTATTCTCACTTTATACATAATTATGTCACCAAACACCAACTTTCCCAATCTTTACTACTTCTCCTTACAATTTTCATTTCCAGTCTTATGATTGGCTCCTTTTAGTTTTCCATGACAAATTCCATCTTTCTCTCCCATTGAATTTTTATATTATGGTAACTTTTATTAATTAAGGACTAGTAAAAACCTAATACTAAGACTAGGACTAATATATATATATATATATATATATATATATAAACAGTATGAATATTTAATTTTTTATATTGAGACAAATAATCTTATACATATTCTAAGCGAATGTACTATTTAAAGTCTCATTCGTTTAGGACTAGTGTTAACATTTTAATATCTTACTCTAGTGGAGATGTCTCTCGTATTTGTAGATAATTGTTATTTTCACAAATAAATCATTCCGTGAGAATTTTTCATATGATTGAGCTTGTATATATCTTACTAAACTTATGAGGGTTGTATCTCGTAAAAATATCGAATTTATTTATAAAAATAAAAATAAAAATAAAAAATTCATATATATAATAGTGCAATATATATTATTTTTGTGAAACATGCCTCAGTAATTTTGGTCCCCTCATGCGAGGCATTAGCTCAACGTAGGAAGTGTTTGTTAACAGATTGGATAAAGAAAGAAGATTTCTTTCTTTCTATCTATTACAAAACGTAAAACCTACATGTTTTGAAAAGGGGGAATTCCGATCCTAAGCTGAATTCCATAGATGTACTAAAGTGGCGTAAAAGGTACTCAAAGTTGATCAATTAGAGCAAGCAAAAGGGAGCTTCAATGCTATTTGATTTGACAGCCAGCAAGAGCGTTGGATTAACAATTTAAACTTTACTGCAATAATTGGAGTAATGATATCGATGGGGCTGGTAGTCAGAAAAGAAGTAAAAAATCATTGCTGATAAAAACTGTCCCGAGAGCAAGTTTAACTTTTTGAAGTAGTTGAGGTATTTTTAAATTTAAAATTAATATGAATTTATAATAATAATAATTAAACATAAAAATGAAAATTATAAAGAATTTTAAAAAGTATTATTAAATCACAAGATTTATAATTTTTAAAAATTAAATAAATCACTTTTATTTTGAACTTTAAAATATTTTAAACTAACCTTCAAAATGTACTTAATTTTATATTTCGGAGTATGGAATATTAAATAATTATTACTTGATTTGTGTGTGTGTGTGTGTGTGTGTGTGTGTGGATGGGTGGGGGGGAGGAGGGGGGAAGTGAGAGTAACAAGGTACTTAATAATGTGTTGTTTTCAAGATTGAGAAAAGAGCTAGCTAGATACCCAGAAGTCATGTGAGGAAGAAATGTCCTCACATGATCAAATACGTAATCTCTTGTGTACTTAATTAACACCAAAATACATATTATACACATTTAATATCTATATCTGTATATTATATTCCATTCATGAATGGAAAAATCGAAAGCAAGAAATGTGTAGTATATAAATATGCCACTAGTCCTACTCTTTAGTTTGATAGATATAAGAGTTTGAAATTTGATTCTCAAAGAATATATGGGAGAACGAAAGTCTCCGATGATTCTGCCCATCTTTTGACTCCCTCTATTATTCTAAACTCTACTACTAGACTATGTATTGTCTGCAACATTCTTGATGGGACCATCGCAACATTTACGGTCTCACCAGCTGTTCCCCTCGATCTACTCCTCTATATATTAGCTTTTATTTTTGACCCCACGTGTATCCTGCTTTCTTATTATATATTCCACATGAAAAGGAATATATATATATAACACATAATGAATATATATATAACACAATGAATATGACAAATTTATAATTATGAAATTGTTAATCGTAAAATCTAATGATCAATTTTTTTTTTAAAAAAAAAAATACACGAATATTCCATTACAATATATGTCTTATAATTTAGAATTGGAGATGACTTTGAATTTTTTTTAAATCTCAATGTTTAATCTTATAATGAGTAATACAAAATTTGGCACATAACCATAATTTGTTATAAATAAGGTCATATATATATGTATGTTCTCATATACTAATACTATAAGTCTATATATGATGAGGAAGAACAAGAACAAATCACCTTTCACGATTCCCGAAATCCATGGGGGACGTTTTGGAAGGTCCCTGTTCCTCTTCCTTTGGGGACATGTTATGGAGTAATGGTACTATTTGCTTTCGTCTTCATCATAGGTGCCCACAATCAATATTATTGCTTTTAAAAGCAAAGCTAATCGCTTTCTGTAAAGTCATGCATGAAATAATATTTACTTTTTCTTTTCTCTCTTGCATGGAGGAATATTTTCGATATCTGTCTTTTCTCGTGTAATGAAGCTAAATTAGCAAGTGTTTGCACAAAACACGTTCATATTATAAAGACTGATCAACATGCATTACGTGTGGAGATAATGATAATAATAACAATAATATGCATGACCCACCTGAGATTTATTGATGTAACACGACAACCTACATTATACTTCTAAAATAACTCACGTTATTATCATTTATTAAATTTTTTTATCTCTTTAGTTTGCTTAAAATTTGGGGATAGCTTTTTCATTCATAACTTATGTGTTAGGATATTATAAATGTCTTAAAATTTTATATCGGATAAATAATAAAAAAATAAAAAATTAATATATATATATATATATATATATATATATATATATATATATATATATATATATAATTATAAAAATTTAATAATTTAAAATATTAAATATTAAATTAATTAAATTATAAATATGTATATTAATATCTTGTGTAGACTCAACTCGTTCTCCCTTAATTGTTAGAAGTCAGCATCCAGGTATCTGTAACTAGCTCTACTAATACGTACAACCTGTGCTCTAACTAGACCCACATATTTAAAGTGACTGAAGTGCCATTATATGAGTGAAATAGTTTTCAGCAATAAAATATATATATTTAAAGTGTCATGCAACACACAAATATAAGACAGCACCATAAGACTTCTGAATATTCTAAATTGACTTAAAAATTAAAATAATTCTTATATTTAAAATAGAGAAAGTATTTTTATAGATATTTTTTTAAAGAGTATTTTATATATTTTATTTTATTTATAAATCTTGGGGTGCCTAAAGTAAAAATATAAAAATTGTATATAGGCTTAATTTTTTTTGTTAAAATCGAGTAGCCCGGGAGTAGGCGACTCGGCTCCCTATAATGGTTTCGTCCCTTCCCTGCTTGTGGGTGAGTAATTATTTTTTGGGACAACTGTCATGTGGTATTTCATATTATTTATATATTGTTATTTCAGTATTTAAAATGAAATGATTCAAAGTGTTGAAGTGTGAAGTAGTAATATATGAGTAGTGTGTGACATTACGTGATAGCTGTCTAAGAGCATTTAATAATTTTTAGATGAGCACAATCTGAAAATCTGCAAAATTGTTCGTATTCTTTACATAACTCCAGTAAATCATATGCTTGGTTTACTACTTCAATTTTAACTGAGGAAAAATATATATGTTCTTGCATGTATATACACAATATTCCTAAGGTCTGCAACTGACTGTGATCCTCACACACATGACACACACAAACATGCACGTACTATCTGGAAAGAAATATCAGCACTCGGACTGTGGAGGGCAGATATGTTTGTATATATAATAAACCTGACAATGGTGCTGTTTTCACGTGGGACTTCTTTAATTTTCTTCCTCCAATACACAGCTGTTTCCAAAAATAATTTGTTTGTTTGATTTTTTTTTTTCGTTTTATTAGGTTGGTAAGATCCAATCAATTTTTTGAGTAGAAACATTTTGTTTCAGATTGGTTTAGAATCATCAGATAAAATTCATAAAAAGCACGGAATTATTGATACCATTAAAAGTTTACATTACCTTTCTCTGTCAAAGAATGTCATCATGATACGAGGATTAGGATATGATCTCTCCTCTTACAAATTTCACCAAATTTCTCTCGTAAATACTTAATGACATTAAATTTTATGTTTAGCGAGAGCGCCAACAAACAAATTATTTGCGCCAAATATTATCATGTCTCTCAATATAATATTTTTACTATCAAATGCGTAGTATAGGGAATTTGGCTAAAGAAATAATGAAGGAGATCAGTTTGGTCCATGATTAATGTTTTCACAAAGATCAAACAAGTCATTATTTGAAAATGAAAATTATAATGCTTTAAATAATTTTAGATTACCCTTATGAGACTCCAATATATATATCAACATATGTGCTTATATTTATAATGGGATTCATAAAAATAAAAAAATTTCTTTTGGTTCTACTATGAAATTAATTTTGCAAAATTGCTTGATGATCATTTTTATTAGTATAAAATTGAAATCAATTGTGACATTAATTATAGCAAGATGAAGTCTCATAATCTATTAACCTTCTTCTTCTGATGTACCGTGTGTGTATATATATATATATTGGGAATAATTTATAACAAATGATTATTATGTATATTATTACAGCAAATTCATCTTATATCCTCCATATAAGTAGATCTAACGGCTTAAAATAGAGACTTTTTTTCCCCTAGCACTAGAAAGAGTGGCGGCAAACTTGAGCTGCTGCTACTCCTTCTGTAGACAGGCAGGGGAAAAAAATCCAGCCACTACTCCTTATGGTGACAATTATCGGCAGCCATCGGCTTCCGATGTTTGCTGCCAATGGCTGTCGACGATGTTTGTCGATACCTACCGATACTTGCTGCCAGTTGTTGTCAGAAGGAGTAACGGTTGGGCTTTTTTTTCCTGTCACTAGAAGGTATAGCAGCAATTCAGGTTTGTCGTCACTCATTCTAGCAATAGGAGATAAAAGTTTTTATTTTGGGCCGTTAAATCTTTTTATGGATGGTATAAGTTGTATTTATTAGAATAGTATCTATAACAATTCCAAGTAAACTGTAGCATGAACCAGCACTATGATCTAAGAAATAGAGTATCTCATTAAATGCCTCCGTGAGCACGCTTGGTACATGTGGTACAGGTAAAGAAATTAAACTAGATTTAACCACATTTGCAGTCCCTTACCACCGTATAGCAACTCAAATCAGAATCCTTCTAGTCCTTTAAGAGTTTCATGTCAATTAGTATAATTGCTCCATATGAGTTGGACATGAAACCTGGTGGAAAATATATAGAAGAGGATAAATTATAGAGAAGTAGGGAAGATTGTTTAAACCTTAAAATACTTCATTCAACTCACTTACTTTAAAATGACTCACATACAAGACTATTTATAGGACTCTTAGGACACTTCTAGAGCTAATTTAATAATTACTACATGAATAAATACATGTACATGAATCTAGCCATACATGTTCCAAGACATGCACTTCTAAATACATTCATGTACATACATGTATCATGAACTTAGACACTCACTTATTCATGTACTAGCATAAATTAATAATATTAAATCAAGTTTATATATTCAACATTCCCTCTTAAACTTGATTTACTCCATATTTGAAAAACTCAAAAATTAAAGAGCCTTATTGAAAATCTTCACAATGTCGTAAAACCTTTTGATTTTTCAATTCCTTCAAACACAAGATTCTATTTTGTCATCTCCATTGATGTAAATGGCATAAACAATTTTCTTGGCATACTCGAGTCTTTAACACGTTGAAATACTTTCATCATTTTTGCAATTTTCTTGGATGTGAGAATTTTATCTCTTTTCTTCACAAGTACCTTGTCTAGGGAGGTTTTTTTTATTAAGTGGTCATTCATGTATTTGGGTTTATACATGTTAGAAGATTCCTATAAATACCTATGTAGAAATATAAGTCTTCCTTTTCAACAAAACCTTGCTGGAAATTGAGGTAGATCGTTCTGTAAGAATCGTGCATCAGCTTGTTTCTTGGATTCATTTCACTAGAGGGAAGATTACTACCGTGAGGGAAATTATTACTTAACATGTGCCTAAAGACCTCGCCTGGATTAAAATAAATTCCTAGAAGTTGACATGCTGTTGCCTCCCAAAATATTACGTTCCCTCTTAGTACATGGGTATCTTGGTAGAAGAAAACTTGATAACCTGGTAGCTGTGAAAGAATCCCATGAAACTCAGAACCTATAATTTTCTGGACCTTAATCCATAAGGACTTTATCACTTCCACTTTAACCAACCTATAATCAGCAAATTCCAAAGCTTTCTCATATTTTCTTAAATAAGACAATAAGCTCCAATGAGGTTTAACAATGTCAAGTTGAGCATTTGTATAAACAACAAACCCAACAAGGCATAGATATTTTCATTTTTCGAAATGTAAACTACACAAAGTTTCGCTTTGACACCAGGCATGTTGCGATGACTCCATTCATCCCATACTAAATGGTCACCTTTCGAGTGCACTCGTGAAGAAACATAGAAATCCTCCCCACCTGGAGCTGCTGCCAGAAGCTTCTCCTTTATAGGATAAGCTTCAGTAGTATCACATTTATATGGTAGCCCCTCTCTCTTGTCTACTCTGAGTAAATGAGGCTCATGGCTGCCCATTGGAGGAATTTCATTGCTACTAATTAGTGTAAAGAACCAAATTACTCCACCTGAAAATGATAATGATCCTGTTGCCAGTGACCCTAATCCTCTATTCAGTCCTTTGCACAAAACACCATCAACAGTGAATTCAAGCACAAACACCATCAACAGTGAATTCAAGCACAAACACTACAGTCATGACAACCCATTTATAAGCCTTTTCGTCCTCTAGGTGGGACATATGATCGTCATTATTTGCTTCAACTGTGTGACTAGAAAAAATAAAAGCCCTAGATCAAATCTAAATCCCAAGAATTTAAACATTGTTGACTCGTGATATTTTTTTGCTATGTACAGGGAAGTCAGTGGTATTTGCACTGTAGTTTTTTTGAACAATTTTTTTACCACTAACCTGCGTAAACCCTTGTTTCCAAGCAAACATGAGAAAGAAAAGTTCTGAGACCAATTGGTTCGGTAGGACTTGCACTTTGTAATGTCCATCAGCTAGAGTTCTGAGACCATAAACTTTATCTACGTACCCAGCCATCATAATAGCGAAATACACAAACAAGAATTAGTTCTGCTGTGGCAGCCTGCTCATAAGGTTTCCCATTATCCCATGTCTCAAGAGGTGCAATCTCATCATTGAGTTTCTCAATCATATCAACAAAGTGCAGTAATTTGTGTGACGGTACATAAGGTATCATGTATTGCCATTGCCCCTCATCAAATGCGTTGCAAGCAGCAACCATTACACTACTGAATTTTGCAGCACCTTCAGAGACATTTAGAGATAGTACAACATCAAGATAAAAAAATGGAATTCCCATCATTAAGCAATTAGTGCCCACATGTTGTGGCAACCAACTTAACGGCATATGCTTTCAAAAGGATAATGTTCCAATGAGTATTTTCCCATTATTAATAAATATAGTTTACATCCGGAACTTGCCAATAAATTCCCATTGCCAATGAAGGCAATCACATTTGGATATAATGTTCAATAGACAAGATAAGCTAGTTTTCTTCCTATTTTCTGCTCCAAATCATGACCAAAAGCATCAAAAATGCAAATGAACTCTTTTCCAATAATTTTCCTCTTTACCTCAGGACTACACCTTTCAACTTGCTGAGAAATTGCTCTAAAGCATCAACACAAGTGACAAGTAAATAAATATCCCTTTTGAGGGGTTCCATCACCCTCTCTCTCTCTCCTTGAATCTTAATACACCATTATCAACAAAAACACAATGAAGCCTATCTCCAATTATTTTGTGAATGAAGTGGCTGCAACGGTAGAATCCACACCCCCAGCTAAGGCATAAATGACATTCATTATAGATGGAGAACTTGAACAGTTTGGTAGTCCATCATTTATCAATCGTTTATCCATACCTAGATTAGTAAATTTAGCTCTCCAGTTCTCATAAAATAGAATGTTTGTAGATTTTCTTGGTGTAGCTGCTTCATGGAGATACTCCGATCCTTTGGTTATGGTGAAGTTGAAAAAATCAACTTCACCATAGTAAGTTGTAAGGTTTTTAATTACATTAAATGTGTATTGGTGACAATGTAATTAAAAACCTTACAACTTACTATGATGAAGTTGATTTTCAACTTCACTATAGCCGGAATATATATCATTAGTATTTTTGTAGTATCAAATTTGGTCGTCCTCAATATGTTGCTTGATCCGGCCTCAATGGTTTTAATATGGATAAGTCTACGTACACAACATTCAAACACAATACTAAATACTACATTCATCTTAACTATTAAAAAATAACACGGATTTCAATGTCATACTCACTTTTTAATAGTTAAAATAAATATAGTATTTGAATTTTATGCACTTAAACTTATTCTTTTAATATTTATGTTTCTGATTTCTCAGTCCTTTCTGTTCCGTTAAGTCAGCTACTGCACATGCTACATGCAACTATAATTTTAGGTTGTTTGTTTACTAGTACCAACTTCAATGAGTCGTGAGTATAATTATGAATTTACTAGTGTAGATCTTGAAAGACCGTCATTATTGAGCGGTAGTTAAAGTTTGTATTAGTTGAAATTTTAAAATAATTTATAATAATTTTAATTATATTCACTAATATTAAATTCATTCAAGTACATTTTTAATTTAAACATAACTCCAATCAACTTCAAAAAATTAAAATTGTGAGACGGTGAAAGAAAACTAAGAGTGTAGAGCATTGTTTTGCGCTTCTTACGGTTTGACAACAATAAAGATTGAACCACTTTTTGTTGCCAAAGTCCAACCAGGTCTTTTGGTTACTTCATTCCTAAAAAGGAAAAAGAAAAAAGAAAAATAGATAGTTTCCTTTTGATCGTTTAAAGTAAAATTGAGAAACATAATATTGATATAAATTTTTATATAATTTAAGGTTTTAATACATTATAATTATAATAGTATATAATAAATATATTTTTGACAAAAATTTAACATAAGGGGAGAAACACATTTCACACAAAAAAATAACTCATTTAAGCGAGAATCAAACTTAAGACTTAAAGGTCATGACACCAAAATCTTAACCACTAGACTAAAATCAAATTAAAAATGATCTTAAGTACGTTATCTAAAATCGAATTCAATAATATTGAATACATATATGTGGTATAGGACAATTATTTTTGCCCCCTTAATTTAAGAATTTACAAATTTTTAAGACAATTTACTAATTAGGAAATGAGTTATGAGGGTATCCATTAATGTACACAGATCTTCGAGTAAGCAAAATAATTATGAGGATTTTGATAATATTTCACAGCTCAGAGATAATAGAGTTTCAAACCTTAGCGAAGTTCCTTCTCCATTACAAAATGTCATAATTATAGAAAGAGATCAACATGAAGATGTGATTGATACAAATTTGCATGATGGTGGTGGGTCAGATATAGAGTGTTGAGTAGGGGGAGCAGCCCGTTCACCTTTATATTAAAGAACCTTAGCTCAAGAGATCCATGAGAGTGCGCGTGCCATCAGACGTGTATTCTTCATTTGAATATCTTTTAGTAGATGAAGAGGGGAGCCAAAGAAATTTCAATAAGTCAAGACTCATAAGGAGAAAAACAATTGGCTGAAAGCAATGCGGGATGAGATGAATTTTTTTTGCACAAGAATCACACTTATGAGTTGACTACACTTCCGAAAGGCATGAAAAACATTGAAGAATAAATGGGTGTTCAAGTTGAAAAAAGGTGGTGAAAAACTAGTGAGTTAAAGGTTTTCCTCAAAAGTAAGGTATTGACTTTGATGAGATTTTTTCTCCAGTTGTGACTTCAATTCGAGCAGTGTTGGGGTTAGTAGCTAGTATGGTTCTTTAGTTTAAGTAACTAGATGTGAATACTGCCTTCTTTTATGGTGATTTGAAGGAAAAAAATCTACATTCACCAGTGAGAGGGAACTGAAGTTATCGGGAAATAACACTTGGTTTATAGATTGAAGAAAAGTTTGTACTGCCTGAAACAAGCCTCAAGGCAGTGGTACAAGAAATTTGATTCATTTATGGTGTATTATAATGCTATAATAAAATAGATGCAGATCATCGTGTATGTGTGAGAAAATTCTCGGATAGTAACTTCATTATTTTTTTGCTATATGTATATGATATGTTGATAATTGGGCAATATGCTAACATGATTCGTAAGCTCAATGGTGAGTTATTCAAGTCTTTTAATATGAAAGACTTAGGCCCGACTAAGCAAATTTTGGGCATGAAGATTGTTCATGACAGGAAAGCCAAGAGGTTATGATTGTCACATGAGAAGTATGTTGAACAGGTGCTTGTAAGATTTAACATGGGTGATGCTAAGATAGTTAACACACCATTGGCCAACCATTTTAAGTTGACGAAGCTTATGTCTCCTTTTACTAAGGAAAAGAGAAATGACATGGCAACATTTCTCTACTCCTCTATTATAGGAAGTTTTATGTACATGATGGTTTACATACGACCAAATATTGCTCATGCAATTGGCATTGCAAGCAGGTATTTGTCTAATCTTGGTTGAGAACATTAGGAAGCAGTTAAGTGGATTCTCAAATCATTGAAAGCTACTTCCATTTCATGTTTGGGTTTTAGTGGTTCGAATCCAATTTTGGAGGATTTTACAGATGCAACATAACATGTTTTATTGAGAAGAAGTCTACTTTGGGGTATTTGTTTACTTTTGTAGGGGGTTGTGTCATTGCAGTCCAAATTGTAGAAGTGCGTTGTTTTGTCTACAACTGAGTCGGAAAACATTACTGCTATGGAAGCATGTAAGGAGATCTATGTTATGGTTGAAATGGTTTCTCTGAGAATTAGGTTTGACACATGATGAATATATGGTTTATTGTGATAGTCAGAGTACAATTGACTTGATAAAAAAAGCTACTTATCATAATCATATCAATCACATTACTGTTCGTTATCACTGACTTTGAGAAGTAATGGAACAAGAATTGATAAAAGTGAAGAAAGTTCATACCGATGAGAACCCCTTAGACATGTTGACAAAAGGTTGTGACTCGCGATAAGTTCGAGGCTTGCAAGGAACTGGTCGGAATGGATTCCAAATGACGGGATCACGGTGGAAGTCTCTTTCTCACGAATTTGGTGGGGGAGATTGTTGAATTTGTGGAGTCCAAGCCATGATATTTTTTCAAATTAGAATTGAGTTTTTTTTAATGTGATATGTACGGAGCAGAATCCTATTGGATTATGAAATTAAATCTTCATTACTTTAAGATTTTAATAAGGTAGGGAGCCTTAGCTAAATACCGAAACTGAGATGGAAAGTAAGTTACCACGTAATAGTGGGTTCTCTTAGAATTGCCTTTATATATATATATATATATATATATAATCCTTGTGTGGCGAGAAAAAGAATACAGAACATATCACATTGCGAAGTGCAGCAAAATTATAATAATTGTGAGTAGTTTCAGCAGAGGATATACAAGGAGGTTATATCGTAGATCGGAACAAACAAAAATTCAGAGTTTGCCTGAAAATTTATTCACGGGCTATCTATTTGGATCAATCAATTATTGAAAGACTTTAATTAATTTGAAAGAGTTTAGGTGGTGTCAAATTAAGGTATTCTTGTATTTTCTCAATTTTTCAATATTTTGAAGTTTTTAGTATTAAAACTTGGAAAGATAATTGTACTCATAGTTGATTATAGTGAAATTTTTAAAACTCAAGGCCCGTGATTTTTACCTTTTAGTTTTATAGGTTTTTTTAAGTAAAATTTGGTATCTTGTGTTTGGTTTATTTTTGTATTATTATTTTCTGCAGTTGCTATTTATTTGGTAAAATTATATTACTTGATTGACTTTATTTGTTATTTAATTTATCATAAACAGTTCTAATTCGAGAAATTTTTCCATCAATCTCAATCATTAGATTTTTCATGACAAAAATCTGTAACACTCTCCCCCTTACAATAGTTACATTGAATATATAATTGCAAACAACATAATGTCTTGGGATAAACTTTTAGTTGTGTATATGACATTTCAACATAACATCTTTTGTTATGTACATCCTTTAGAATATTGAGAGTTTTGTTGGCTTAGAAACATTTAATATCGAATGTAATTTTAGTATCCAAAACTCATCAAATGCTTGCTTGGAAATATTTTGAATGTTAAAGTTATTAATTCATCTAAAACTTAAAATATTAAAAAGAAGTATCAACAATCTATGTCTCATTAACACTCTCCCTTAGAAAAATTATCTAATGGTCTTGGGGTAACATCATGTGATGACCCAGGTCAATAATTTTTTTCTATTTTAGTGATGTCTTATTACTTGTAGCTATCGGCCAACTAAAATAAAAAAAAGTTTATTAACTTAAAACACTACATAAATTTATTCTAAGATTACTGAATAATCTCTCTTCTCTTAAGTGCATACGTGAGCTAGAGGTGAGTTATAAATATATATATATATGTATTATCAAATATCAATAAAAAGGACAATATACGTAACAGAAAAATTTGGGCCCAAAACTTTATAAACCCAAATATCCTCAACTGATCAAAAAAATTTAAACTAATACAAAAGGATTTAATAACGCATTTCATGCCAAAACTAACCACTAGTAACTAAACACATTAAAAATAAGAAAACATTGAGATTTTTGTCATTAAAATAAAAGTTTTCTTAACATATGTCTTAAGAGTATATACTAAGGGCAAAAATTGAGAGACGAGACTCACTAAATATTATTTATTTATATATTTATACTGAATTTAATGTATAAAAAATATTATATTAGTGAATTCTATATAATGAATTCAATATATATATATAAATAAATAATATTTAATGAATCTAGTTTTTCAATTTTCATGTTTAATATATATTTTTAAGAAACATGTTAAGGGGACCTTCGAAGTAAAACCGTAATTAAAATGGAGTACAGACAACGTAGCAGTAGTGATAAACAATGTGAGAAATGGAAAAAGCTTATTGCGAGTTGACACTCGGAAAAACAAAGGCTAGGCAAGCATCAGAAGTTGACTGACATTAACGAAGAAGAAGAGAGAGAGAGAGAGAAGGGGGCGTCCAACCCTAGATGAGATTAGATGGCCCATTCCTCGAAACGGGAGTAATAAATGTAAAGGCTAAGGGGACAGGCAGAACAGAAGGACAGAAAAGATGGATGTGAGAGAAGAGTGTAAATCATTTTGTAATCGATTACTTTATGATTGAAGTCAAGAGAGAGGAGAGAGAACTTAAGAGTACAAAAGGTGGGTGGGTCAGTGGGTGAGTGAGTGATTGTTTGAAGTTTGAGAGAGAGATGAAAGGGGCTTTTCATAAAGCTCTTTTCTTATATCCTCTGGGCTTTGGCTTTTACTTTTTGTAAGGACAAAAGTAGAGGAAGGAGGGTTCCCATCACAAAGCCTAGCCAGCTATGATAATGCCACTATGATGAGTTAGAATTAGATAGAGAATTAGAGAGAGAGAGAGAGAGACTAAGTTAGAAAGAAAGAATTGTGGTGCATAGTTTCATTGCAGTCAGTGATCTATTGTATTTATTGCCCAACCCGCTTACCCTATATATTTCATGATGTTGACCGTCAGCTATAAAATGCTAGTAGCTAGAGAGGGAAAAAAATAATATTGGATTATTATTATGATTATTATTCTACATTTATAGTTTATACATGGTGTGTGTATATATATTATCTTTTAAAAAGTTTTATTTATAAAATTAGTGAATACCTACAAAAATAGTAATGACAAATTTTAAAATATTATATTTATTTATATTACTTTAGTAAAGTAATAGATTTTTTTTATAAAATAAAAAGATTCATTATTTTTATACATCAATACATACATACATACATACTTGAATTATATTTAGTCATACTTGTGTATAAATATTTATAGAGAGAGAATAGGGGTGAGAGATAGAGATAAGGGCGTGAATGAGCTTTCACATCTTGGGCGGGGAAAGGGACCCCGGGGTGGGGGCTGACATTGTCCTTCACGAGACTTGCTCGTCGTATTGTCTATCCACATTTAATAAGTCGCACCATTACATTACATTCTACTCTACTCCTAGTAGTTGTTGTATTATTTGTAATTACTAGTATAGTATAATTAAATTCATGCATTGTCACATTTTATAAATCAACTAGTCAGGAGTATAATACTCCTTCACTCGGAAATAAAAATTCTATTTTTTATTTCTTAATGTTTTCTAATAAAAAAAGTTAACTTTTAGTCGATATTAATACAAATGACATAATATCTATAAATTTGTATATAATTTTATTATTATATTATCATTATTAAACTCCAACTTATTAATACCATAAAGAATAAATATTGAATAAAAATATATACTTAACTTTTACAAATCTTATAAGTGATTCTCTTTTAGTATTATTAGGAGTAAATATCGAATAAAAACACATATTTAACTTTTAAAATAGTACAAGTGAAACACTTTTTGAAATTGGAGTATAAAGTACCAAGGTTGTTTGAAATAAAGACTTGTTTTACAGAAGGTTTAGTCGATGTCGAGGGAGGGAATGAGTTATGGTCGCAAATACAGAAGGGATAAGCAAATGGCATCATATAGTAGGCGTGGGGACTTTGTCAGCTCCCCTGTAATCTATCAACATGTTAAAGGATATATGTTTTGAAAACTCAGGAATAATATTACTTCCGCTACGTTTTGATTTTGATTGAAGAATGGAATGAGTGAAGAAATAAAATAAAGAAGAAAATAAGATAAAAGGTAGAATGATTCATTTCATTTCAACTGAAATGACTTATTTCATACAATCTCTTAAAGAATAAAATTTATAAATTTAAGATGGATGAAAATTGTCCATTTCATTCTAATAGATTAACCAAACATAATTTTTTTCACTCCATATGAAAGAGTTATTTTTTTTTTAATTTTATTCATTTAATCCAAACGTGATATTAAGACTTTGACGAGGTTCATTTGAGATTTGGGTCTGTTGACTCTTTTTCAGTGGTCAAATATATTTGTAGTAATCCAGCAACAGCATTGGCTAGGCTCAGAATATATATATAGTTTGTTTCCAGCTCTCTTGCTTCTCAGTTTAGTTTTCCCTCATTATGAATACTGGATTTGGAGCCCTTATTTGTTATTTTTTTTATTTTTGTATTCTCATTCAAAATTGTAGTACTCACAAAAATCTACAAGCAAAGCAACTTTAAATTGAGAAGGAATTTTCTTCTTAAACTTATTAATTTTGCTTTAAATTAAGTTCTAATTATCTCAAATAAGCTTTGCAAACGAACTAATGTCTACCTGCTTGTTGGTTTTAAGGAAATAATAATAATAATAATTCAGAGGCAACATTAAATTGAGACGAGTAAATTCCATAACCATGTGTCCAAACAGTGATGGTTGGTACATTATTGCATTTTTACCAATTTCAGTTAACTTGCTGTGTCCAGGCCAAGCCTAGAAAGATTAAAGAAGCCCAAGACCCAGGACTAGGGTCCAGGACAGGTCAGATTGGACTGAGGCCTTTTATAATAAGACCAAAAGTTATTAAAAAAAAAACCACCTTCAAATGATCATCAAAACCTTTATGCTGTATATTAATAATATACATTAAGAAAAAAAACTTACAGATAAAGAAGGATGACATAATTCCAAAACCTCTGCAATAAATTTAAGAGTTTAATTTTTATCATTTATAAACTATGACAAACGATAAATAAAGCATTACAAACAATACATAAATTACTATTAATTTTTTTTGAATGTCTTAATCTATTACAATAATTTATCCTAATTTAGGGGGAGGGGTTTAGATGGAGAAGTAGATAAGTTACAATCTTCATTTTTTCTTTCGAATCCATCTTCATAATTGCCCCGACCTCTACATCAATAAAAATAAGTTATATTAGTGGATCAAATGATCATCGGTAAATTAGTTAATTACAATACAAAATACATGACAAACAAACCCAGTCCAGGCCCTATGGATGCTGGATTAGTGAGCCGTGGCCTTATCTTTTGGACCAGTACGGGCCAGCAAAAACTGGTTGGACCAGATCGATTGAGTCACCCACATAAACAATATTTTCTTGTTTCATAAAAGAGTCCAATGTTGACTTTTTAAAATCCATTTACAAAATCTTTATTTAATATTGATGTAATCCATGAGTTGACACTTAAACTTTTTGTATTTTTCTCATGTTGTTGCATCAGTTGTTCCCTATAATAACACCGTTTTAAAAACTTCCAAATATCATTTTGCACAACATGGGAGAAATGTATTTTTATATATATTTAATTATGTAAAATGACTTCGTTTTATGTGATAGCTCAAGTAATTATATGTGGTGTTCCTCACATCCTTTTTTTGCCTAAATTAAAATAAAATAAATTTATAGTATTCACTTTGTTCCACAAAATGAGTACAAAATGACTTAATATACTCGAGTTTGTTTTCATAATTTTATTATCATATCATATTATAAAAAACTTTGAACAAGTTACGGTGTCAAATTATCAAGTTCATGCAAGTATCTTCACTTATTATTTTTAAGAGTACACATGAAAGAAAAATATATTCTTAATATTCACAAATTTTACAAATGAGACTTTTTATATAATGAACAATGTACTAATTTGAATTTTAAAATTTTCTAAATTAACTTTAAAAACCAAAATGAGACTCTATTTTTTCTATAAAAAAAAACACTCATGGATGTAATTCCTTACATCCATATGTAAATATTTATGCTTGTAATAGTGTTGTAGTAAATATGTACATATTAGGTATTATAGGATTTTAATAGTAGAATATTTGCATTAATATCTAAAGATTTGCTAAATTTTCATATGTATTTTGTTAAATATTTTAATATTTTTATTAAATAATTTTAGACCAATATTTTTTTTAATATTGGATGGATATGAGGTAAAAAATATGAAGTCATCATGTCAACCACCCAATGTTCCCATGTATTGAAAAAGTACCCACTACACACTCCGTCTCCTATCATAATGGTCATACCCGCCATTTGCCTCTCAACTAACGCAGCTGTCCCAACTAACATAACGGCCACTTCAGCTCCCATTATTCACAAACCAAAAACTCTCCATTCAACACTCAAATATCTATCAAAATCTGGCAAATTGGATGAAGCCCTTCACCTAATTGAATCATTATCTTCAAAATCCAATTCCACCAATCCAGATCTCGAGGCCTATTCTTCCTTTCTCCATGCCTACATCTCCAAAAAATCCTTACAACATGGTAAAAGACTCTACCTTCAACTCCTCTTATCAAGAAACAAAACCTACCAAAATCTCCTTCAGAATCCCACTATAAAAAGTTAGCAAATTAATCGATGAAGCTCGTCATTACCCTTTACTAACGCCGAGCAGATTCTAGAATCCGTTTGGGTGGCAATGCCAATTGAGTATTCAAGAAATGGGCACTTTAAAGAAAGTATGCTTCTTTATTGTGATATGTTGGGTCATTGTTAGAATTGAAAATGGGTAGATCAATTCATGCCCAGATTGTAATATCTGTTGAAGATCCTGATCAAGTAGTGTACAATTCTCTTCTTAGGTTGTATACGGAGTGTGGGTGTTTTTAAGACGTACTCCAGTTTTGATGAAATGCCTCAGCGAAATATTGTTACTTGGAACTCATTGATTGCTGGATTAGTACAGCGTGGGCAACTCTGAGGCTTTTGAAATATTTAAGAAAATTCAAGAAGAGGGATTTGGGTTTAGTTGGGTTACCCTTACTACAGTGTTACAAGTGTCTGCTCGAGTAATGGCTATTTATAGTGGAAAAGAGATTACGTGCTCAGATTGTGAAATCGAGTAGGAAAGTTGATGTGGTGGTTTTAAAATCACTTGTGGATTGTGAAATGGACAACTGTCGTAGAGTGTTTGATATGATGCATTACAAAGATGTGACTTCGTGGAATACTGTGCTTAATGGGTTTGCAATGAGTGGATGTATGATAAAAGCAATAGAGTTATTCAACGAGATGGTTGATTCTGGCTATTGTCCAGACGGGATTACATTTATTGCGTTGTTATCAGGTTGCAGATACTCGGGGTTTACAAATGAGGGACGAAATTTGTTTGACAGAATGGGGGTAGAGTTTGGGATCACTGCAACCGTAGAGCATTATGCTTTTGTGGTTGATTTATTAGGTAGAGTTGGGGCAATCGAGGAGGCCTTACAGGTTGTTTAGAACATGCCTATGAAGCCAAGTGGTAGCATCTGGGGTTCATTCTAATTTGTTCATTATTTGTGTCAAATTCACAAATAAATAGGTGATTTAGAGTCCCGTTATTACTAAATTCATGTCTGACTCTGTGGGAATGTTCCTTTAGCAGAGTTGATTGCAAAAATGTTGTTTGAATTAGAACCAAACAACCCTGGGAATTATGTGATGCTATCAAACATTCATGCAAAAGCAAGGATGTGGGCAGGTGTTAAAATGATGAGAGAAATAATGGAAAATAAGGGACTTCGGAAGGTGCCTGGATGCAGATAAAACACAGAGTATACATATTTATTGCTGGATGGAGTTTACATTTCGTAATTCCAACGAGTTTAAAAAAGTTTGGAATGACTTAATGGAAGCCATGGAAGACGTTGGATATGTCCCAGATACATGAGTTGTACTTCACGATGTAGATGATGAAATGAAGACAGAGCGGGTGTGTGAACTTAGTGAACGGTTTGCAACAATGTTTGGGCTCATTCACACAGGATCTGGAATGCCAATTAGTATCACCAAAAATTTACGTGTTGTGTTTGTGTAGATTGTCACATTTGGATGAAGAATGTGTCTAAAGTAACGAGGAGAGCGATTATATTGAGAGACACAAACCGATTCCACCGATTTGAACAAGGGACGTGCTCTTGCAAAGACTATTGGTGATTACACCAGCTAAGCAAACAAATTCTTCTTTGGAAGTTCTACTTAATTTACATGCAGACTTTTTATTTTTATTTTTGCTGGATTTCTAAAATATTCTCATGTGAGGCTGAGATTATGCGAATACAGACGGTATCATTTGGTTATAAACTCTAGGGAAGCATTCTAAAGCATAGGTAAAAACCATCTTTGCTGATTGTCAGCATTGCGATATAAAATTATAGTCCTTTCAAGTTCACAAACATGACCAGCTTATTTGGATTTTTCTCTCGGAGTGCCCGGCAGAATGGGCGTGGAGAAATTATTGCACTTCCTTTTGATTACCTATCTAAACTATAATTAGTCCGACTTCATACATCAAATTGCATTTGAAACTTTTAGAGTTGTTCAGTATTGATTTTGAAAGATGTGAAAGTATTAAGTATTTAGAATTCCTTTTCAATAGTTCTTTAGATAGAATCCTAGATGAAATGAAAATGAGATGAAAAAGAGAGAATTTGCATAAGAACAATATATAATTTTACTAACTATAACTAAATCAATTCGAAATACGTGTAATGGAGAGCTGACTAACTCATTGTTTAAAATATAGATAAAAAGAATAATTAAAGTACTAGAGTATACAAAAAAACACAATTAGTTATCGACTCGATATATGAATGGCCAGAAAACTACAAGCGAAATCGGTTGCGGAGATTATATTTTCTTGTTATTGAAGTGGTTGAGATCGTGTTCTCTCCAACCTCCTCTGGAAGCATGAAGTCGGGATCTTCCAATTTGTCTACATCTTCGGGTAAGTCAGCATCAACCCATGCTGACCAGTCTTCCTCGCTGTCCGTATCCCATGACAACTCTTTATGCCTTTGCATCCCGTCAAACTTCTCCATCAGTGTTAGAAGCATCTGATGGTTCAGTGTTTCATAGTCTCTGCATATTTCAAAATATGTTAGATACATAATCCATATATACAGTTTCTTAATCCATAATAAACCTTACCACTTATTTCTATCCCCACCTGTATGTAAAAATGGCATACAGAAGTTGGGCTGAAGCAAGAAGCACAAACAACAATCTGACTAGATTTGTTATCCATGCATGATGTTCAATGCCATTTGTCCAGAACTTCAGTACAAAAAATTCAATCAAGAATGTAACACATAGCCCTGCAGAAAGGTAAATAATAGATAACTTAGCTAATAAATTATGAAGTTGAGCTAAAAACATTCAGAATTGAACTAAAAATAATCAGGGTTCCATACTTTGTAAAGTTATCAAGCTACATACCCATATAAAGCCTTGGTCTCATAGTGTACGTTTGCTTAGTACTTGTGAACATATAGAGGATAAAGATTGCTATTGAGTACAGTATGAATGCTTTAATTAGGCGTGATTCGAGCAGGATAGCATTATGTAGGGCAAAGAGCTTGTCTATGGCAATAAACATGCTTGCTTGCTTTGATTCAAAAGCTTCCTATAAAACATGGACAAAAGAAACCCATTATTCAAGGTGCTGAAACATAGTACGTGTAATTTGTAAATGTGAGAATTATAAATATATAGGCTCTAAAAGCACAAATTTACCTGAGCTGCCACTATGGTCTCTGAATTCTCAAGTAAATGATCATGAGCTTGTTCAAGTTGTTTTTGTCGATGAAGAAGCTCTTCCTGCTGCCTGTGACCAAATTCAGCTAATTGTTGCATTGTAACCCTACAAAAATACAAGGGAACAAATCAATAAATACATTAATATACTACAGGAAAGAACTTGTAATGTAGGTTACTTTGTGATATTTACTTGCTATCTTCAAGTGTTTGGGACATAATTTTGTTTAGTGTTTGAAGACCTTCAACAGCTGCAGATTGTCCGGCTAAAAGTTCACTCTGCTTATCTAATGAAATTTCTGTAATATTCCCGATGTCTTCAGCTTTACTCTGCAGAGTATTCATCTTTGAAGACATTGCAATGCCAACCTTACTAATCTGATTGTCTATCTCTACAGCTTTATCCCCCAAGCTACTTATTTCTGTGCCCAAATTGTTATAAGAATCATGAAGCATAGCCATCCCCTGTTCCATTGTTTCATTCATCTTTGATTGCCCTTCACGCAGTTCTGACTGCGAAGCTGCTATCCCAACAAATTGCTCATAAACGGCTTCTGAATTAATCAACACAGCGCTAACATGATCTCCAACGTTCTTCAACGTTTGAGCCACTTGTCCTGTATGAAGATCAACTAAATTTAACGAGTCGTGAATTTGATTTGAACTCTGCAACAATTGTTCTGCCCGCTCTTCTATATTTTCTATCTTGATTTCTGCGTTCTCTGCAGTCTTCTTTAGTTCATTTACCAATCTCTCCATTTGACGTTTAAACGCATCAGCCCTTTAAGAACACAACAAGGATTCTAGTTAGTTTCTTTGGACAAATAATGATGCTTTTGAATTAAATAGAAAGTATATATACAGAGAACAGATACTTAACTGTAACTGATGACATATAGAGTTGGTTTCGAGAAAAAACTCGAGATAGACTTTTCTAGCATCCTCGTTAAGTTTCTTTAGACAATTCAACATGGGAGATTTGGCATCACAATAGGGAAAATCAGGTCTACCGGAATCCTTCTGAAAGCAATCGCTGAGATGCCAAGCAAACCTAGACCGCTTCTCTTCACCAGCAAGAATCTCGGAACACCCTGCAAATAGATTTTTATATGCATTCTGCCAGCAAGAATTTGAAGAAACCGCCATTCGCCTAGCGTTCTCGACTAACTTCATCCCCTTTTGGCTATTGAGAGGTTCCATGGAGAATTCGGCCACCATATCCTTAGGAATTTGATTGTTTTCTGAGCGTTGGCCGTCTTCAGTACTCGAGTCATCTTTAGAGGAGAAAAACCAACCTTTTGACTGGTAATTTTGTAAAAGCAAGATTAATATCCATAGGAACTGAAAAGCATGACGGCCCATTTGAGTTTTGTTCCTGATATTTACTGATCAAAATATTAACGAGAAGACTGTAAGCAACAAAATTTGGCCAGGGTAAACAAAATAGAGATGCCTGCAGACTCAAAGCTTGAATAGTTACATATATCTATGTAAATACATATGTATATGTATAGAGAGAGATGGGGAGGGGTTCAAAACTTGGAGGGCAAGATTATATATATATATAATAAATATATAAAATAAAGTTGAAAGTAACGTGTAGAATATGGAAGAAAGACGATAGAAAGGGACTGAATACGGATACGTATGCATAACTAGAAAAAGACGGTATATATATATGTTAACATAATATAGATACCTACTAAATTATAGTTTCCTTTTCCTCTTTTATTAATTTGTTTGATGTCTCGCGTACATAAATAAGATGCAAATAAAAGTGCGACAAAAGCTCACTTTTAAAGTAACAAATTAAAATTTTTGGATCTAGTTACTATAAAGTTAACTTTGGTCAATTAATTAATATAGTACTGACACGCAAAAAGAAAATACTTTTAAAACTGTATATCAATACTATATTGATCAATTGACCAAAATTAACTTCATAATAACTAGATCCAAATTTCTTAATGCAAACTTGTCAGTTTTGGAACACATCTAATCAAGTAAATGACAGACGTGTTTTTTACAAAATTCTGATAATAGTAACAAAATCTTCAGATAATTATCAGCCAGCCAAATTTAGAAGGCTCAAACTACAAGAAGACCAAAATTAACTTCTCCGTAATTTTTACTGCAAACACTTTTTCTAAAAATGCATAGAGTAGAAAGTAAATTATTATTTTCCGAAAAGCAAAAAGTAAAATCTGTTTTCCTTTGAAATTGGTTCTTCTTGCATTTTGAACATGTTATAAATTTCATACACAAAAACATGAAACAAATTTTGCCAAGACATGAAAAACAGAATCGACAGAGAAAAAAGAAATAATCAAAACAATAATTCGACATACATACATATATATATTGTTTTTTTTTGGGTCAAAATTTAGAAAATTACACAATTAACCAGCAGAGGCCAGAGGGTGAGTATAAGTTGCATCTGTTTAGAGAGAGAGAGAAAGAGAGATACATACCAGTAAAAATATATGTGTGGCGTTTGTTTGGAATGAAGGTTGGTGTCTCTTGCAAGGTTGAGAGACACGAACAGATACCAAATCCATAACGTAGAATATTAGAGGAAGAGATGAAGAAAGCGGTTCGCTCAAGAGGCACGTGACTTTTCGGATCCGGGCTCGTTGGATATCGACCGGATCAAATTTCAGTTTGTAATTTGGGCCGCTCTTTCTATATTAATAGTCCGTTCTTATTTTCATTAATGTTGGGCTATTGGAGTGGGTAGCTTTTATTTAGTTTAAAGCTTTAGTTGAAACGCCATCGAAATTTGTTTTGTGCGTGAAAAATTACATCCGTTTGAAAGAAAGTCTTTTTACAGTACTGTACCACCATATACATTAAATTTCACCATATAATTAAAATCCGGCTTTGAATTTCGCAGTGTCTTTGCACTTGTGTCAATCATCGGTGTTCATGTTTTACTTGCTTCCAAATTCCAAGTGTGTTCCAAGGCTAGATTGTTGGGTTCATCCATGTCTGTCCCTGCCACCTGAAGAAACTAAGGAGAGCTTTGGGTTGGGTCAATTGATGCGGCTGTCTAAGGCCTGATCCAACTCATAATATCTTTCTGGCATTGGTCGATTGAGCGGCTTGACTAGCCAGTTGGTTGTTTTTGCATTAGATTAGACTGGCACAATTTGTTAGCCTTGCTCATATATATATATATATATCTTATTGACTTCAATTTTGATTTCTCATGTGTTATATCAATTTCATGTATTATTGTCACCTAATATTTTTTTTATTTATCTATAGTTAACTTTGCAATTTTATAACACGTGAAGAATAATAATATATGCGAGGGAGGAGGGCAGCAAGTGAGACAAAAAATATAATGACATATTTAATGTATATCTTATGGTGCACGATATTGGTTCTATTTTTGGCCTAATCCCTTATTTCATACTCATTTGAAGCACATAAAAATTGAGTTTCATTCTGTTCAGGAGAGGGTTGTGCAGCTATATTTTAGAGTCTTAACAGCTAGACTGAGAGAAAATGAGGAAAGAAAGAAGAAGATAGATAGGGAGAAAAATATCAATTATCATTCATATTCCTAATTTGGTTATAAGGCTGATCTATATAACAGCCAGCAAGATACGAAAACAAAGGAAAATAATCCAAACCTTGCAAACAGCAATCATTTTAATCCCTTGGATGCTAATAACTAGATGCTAATTACTTAAGTACCCTCTAATTTTTCTCTTCCTTTCCTACCCTTCGCACAGCTGGATAACCAATTGGGCTCTCTAGTGTTCCTTCTAAATCTTCTCAGCCCATTAAGGGTCAGAATTTCTTTTAACTTAGATTCCTCTAGCTTAGCATCTCTATAGGCCTTTTCCTCCCTTAAGTCATCCAATTCTTCTGGGCTTAAGTTGGCTGATTCCATGAATGTTTCAGTGCCTAGCATTGGTTTCTCTAAGTGTGGTGCCGGGTGTTCCACGTTAAAGGGCAATGTTGTATTGTTGGTGATATTAGTACCATTCCCTTGACGTGATGACCCTTCCATGTCGACTATTTGCTTAGGATCAACTATGGAACCATTACCCACATTTGTAGCAGTAATAGGAGGAATATCCCTTGTAACAATATCAACATTAGTAGTATCTGTATCAATACCCATCCCTTCAAGGGAGATCTTGTCCTCAAGGTGAAAAGAAGGGTAATTCATTCTATTTAAATCATACTTCATTGCGTACTAGCAAATGCGTGAGTGATCCCTTTATACTCCACCCTACTTAACCCATTGTTTAGTTAACTAAGAGGTTCACAATCAGCTAAAGGCCATGAACAAGAATAAACTGTAAAAAAGTTAACCTCTAAATATACAGCCAAAAATTGAAGCAGATTGGAGAAAATTTATAATAAGTGAATAATAAGTAGTGTATCATTTTCTTAAAATGAATTGTAGTGAAAGTAATATAACATTTCTTCATAAGTTGATCACTAAAGAAATATTGAGAGAGAAAAAAATTCAAACACAGAAAGCGACGACTATACCACCAAATTAAAAATAATCGTTCTCATGCTTGGAAAGTTATCTGTCAACAATATAAAATAATTTTCTTTAAATTCTGATTTCAACGCAAATATGCTGTATCAAGCGTGATGAAGATCAATTCACTTTCTTGATTATTATTTTTTTATTTCCTTCATTATATATATATATATATATATATATATATATATATATATATATATATAGTGGTGGATCCAGCTTATGACCAGTATAGGCAATTGCCTACACTAGATTTTGATTTTTTTGGGTGTTATTAAGATAAATATTAATTCCTTGACTGACATAAGTAGATAACATTAATTACAATATAAACAGTCGATATATGTGACAAAAGACAAACTACTTTAGCAATAACAATTATTTTTTTTATTTTAAAATTAGAGAAATTTTTTTCTTTTTAATACGTTTTAAAATTAAAAATATTTTTTAAATTTTAAATTAAAAAGTGACATGTCGCTCCTTCTATTTTATTTGAAACAAATTAAATACTATCATACCCAGCTATCATATTTCTAACAAATGCTATAGAAATATTTAAAAGTTTTCTTAAAAGAAGTATCTCCTATTTTGAAATGGATGAATTAAATCACTAATTTCAACATAATAACTGTTATTATAATATATTTCGGATTTCTCTTCCGGTCCTCCTCACCAGAAAGTGTAAAGCTCTTCTTAGTTTAGTAGTTTTGCAAAAAAACAAAAAAAATATCCTTGACGAAGGCACCACAAAAAATATAGGGTTCTATTATTCATTTAGAGTATTCTTTCTCTTCTACATTCTTTTGTTTCTAGCAAATATAAATTGAGACTGTTAATCATATAATTAAAAAATATATATTATAAACTTTTTATAATAATTTTTTTATTATAGGTTGCTTACTCTGAATACAAATTCTAGACCCGTCACTGTATATATATACTTAAGGTAAATGCGACTGCCTTGTTATTGTGGCCAAAAAAGTTTTAATGTTCACATATTACTTATGGGGGAGCAAGTTTGAATGGATTTAGACCATAATCAACAATTGAAGGTAAAATCTTTTTGAGAGATGCCACGGTGATTGAAGAGAGCAACAAATCATGATTAATCGGAGCACATATGATTTGGAAAAAGACAGTTGTGATCATTCACAGTTAACTATGATCACAATTTCTCTAAGGCTACCTTTATAACTAAGAAAAACGCGGAGGCAAAGAAAGGAAAAGGAAACACAAATAAATGTAAAAAGATATTTTTTTTTTAATCTCAAAGTAGATAAATCTAGTTATCTATACTTTCTTTTCTTTTTTTTATAAAAAAAAAACGTATATTAGTAACAATGTATAAATATAGTGTAAAAAATAAACAAAAGATGCTCCAATGAAATTTTAGACCTCATTTTTTCCGATTCTTGGAATTTGGAAAATTCCAAACAAAGCTTAAAGGAACAAACTTTTCCTCTACAGCTAACCATCTTACAAAGGAACCTGTTTCTGGAATTGTTGAATTGGTACTTTAAGTCTTGATATTCCATATAAATAGAAAGAAGAAGAATTTCAACCATCTTATGAACTCTATATATAAATTAAATTACTATGAAATAAGTGCTAAAATTTAAGGTTTTAAGTTTTACTGTGGTTCTGGATGTTTTAATTCATGCACCTAACTATTTTCAAAAGCAAAAACAAATTTTATTGCTGAAAATTCCATATCTATAAGAAATAGAAAATGGAATATGACATACAAATCAAAGGCTGCAAAAGTATCAATCAAAGCAAAAAACAAAGTGATCACACAATTCTTCTAAAGAAAAGAGATCAAACTAAACACTGTCACAAACCAAGATGACAGAATCATACAAAAACAAATAAAAAATTTGTTCCCCTGGTGCATGGAAACAACAGCTGAATCACTTGCAATTATACTCATCAACAGCTGAAACACAAAACAACTATATTATCAAATGAATAATTGAATAAGTATAAACACACAACAACTAAACACCACATCAAATATTACATTCATTTACACTATCAAAAAGTGAGGTATGACATTAAAATTTGTGCAATGTCCCACTTTTTAATAATGTAGATGAATGTAATATTTGATATAATATTTAATTGTTGTGTGAGTAGACTATTCATACCTTTTGAATTTCTCACTTTTTGTAAGTCTCCGTACATGTTTTGATAAAATTTCTCTTTTGCCTGTCAAAATCATAAAAAATAAAAAAAATGGGTACAAAGGATGAGTTGCAGTTTCGGTCCAAGTTGTAGTGGTATTATCTTAGGCACTTACCAGTACTGACATGAATTTCTGTTCAAGTATTCAAGTAGCTGCAGATATATATGCCTACATAAATATTGTTCAAATTATTAGTACTTCGAGATTAATTTTAGTTTGATGATCTCACTATAAGATTTCTGGGCTGCCTAAGGGATTCATAATTAAACTACTCTAGTAAAACTAAGAGCACCTATATATACGTTGTAAAAGATTTTGACCAATTCTAAAAGATATTAGGCAATGTTATGTATGAAAAAGCAAATAATGTTGCATATATATTTTGATGATGAAATGTGAAATGAATTGGTACGGTTGTGAAATAAATTTTATAATAACAAGTCTGGATTTCTCTTACATTTTAATATGAATTCAATCGTGAAAGGCTGCAAAATGTAACTGTGCATTCGTTTGAAACATAAAGCTGAAGTGTTAACCTATTTCTAAGACATACACTCCTTTAGTGATTAAAAGGAAAGATATATTCAATTGCCTCAAACCCTAATGCAACCTGACAGCCTTGTTATAAAAATCCGACATATTTACGAAAATATTTAGAACGAACAAGAGAATAAGTAATTAAATAAATGAATATTTGAGGAGTACATCTGATACAGTATCTCTTTAACCATTTAGCACCGAATTGGTTACACTTATAATTCCTAACCCCTAATGCAACGTCAGGGTCATATTCTCAATTCTAACTTAATAAGAAACGTATAGGCAGGGGAATGAAGATTAATGAATGAATGATGTAATGAATTTTATGTTTTATTTAGCAAAAATAAATAAATAAATAATATAACTGCATTTATTTCAAATTAACATCTTAACTATTTGCATCCTAATAAATCTTCCACATGCAGCTAAAAACAACTTCTCTCACCTTATGCCCTTCCTTTGATGCATATATATCTCTCACCGTGTACCCCTTCTTTGATGCAGTAGCTAACTAGTCTGTAGCAACCATCCTTGCAGCTGCACTTTATAAAAGAAACTTGACTAATTCATAAAAAATTTTACATACATGTATTTAGTTGTTCAACAAATGAAACTATAGACTTTACTCACCTTTTAAAATCAAAAAGAGAAAGCAACATCAGAAAATGACATGGAAGTGCAAAAATTTTGTGCTTTAATTTTTACTGACTTATTCCTCGATTCAATTACACAATGCTTCAATAGGTCAAAACGGAAAACTTAGAAGAAGAAAAGAGGAAAATAAATAACAATTAAGAAACAATCGATATGATGGTAATGGAAATTCATGAACTTTTAGTATCATTCTCAGAACAATTCAGGAGCTCCTCTAATAAATCCGATCCCAAGTCCTCAAATACCAGCACATCTTTGTCGCCTGCTCCTTTTTTTTTTAGTTTAGAGATATATCTGATCTTATGTTTATCCTTTATGGCTTTTGCTGGGGAGGATCCATCCAGACAAATGTATTTCATGTCTCGTAACGAATCCCGTACTTTCTCAGCAGAAAAGTTGAGTAAAGCCAACTGACCTCTCATTGATAAAGCCGCTTGATCATAAACTAAAGCAGCCTCCTCTGCGCTATCAAATGTTCCGAGCCAAACCCTCATCCCATTTCTTGTAGAATCCCTAATTTCAGCTGCATACTTCCCCCAAGGTCGCTTTCGAACCCCTATATAGTGCTTTTCCTTTTTGAGTTCCTCTTTCACTTCCGAAATCATGACTTCAACTCAAGCAACTGTCTTTGGTGAATCGATTTGGGATTATTTTTTCGCTCGTATATATGATTTCCTGACAGTAATACAAGAAACATGAAGATGGGCCTGTCCTTAATTTTCTTATCGGCGACTTAGGAGTTTAATATGGATAAAGCAGCATTTTAGGCCTTAATTTGCATTATTCTTAATTATACAAGTGGGTATTTTTAATTCTACGGTTTAATTAAGTATGGTTCTTTTCTCCCTCCTTAGATTGGATCAGCTTCATGTTCTATTGTTTTGTTAATAGTTATCTATGTTGAATCTAATACATAGCAAAGCTCATAGCTAACATGAAACATAAATTTTTTGTTGTTGAAAAATTTAGATGGACTTGTTACTACATGAATGATGAATAACTAAACTAGAAAAAAAAATGATGAATAACTAGTTCTGCTGAGCAAAATAGTTGGTTATTAAGCTTATTATATTTACAAGTTTTTATTGAATTGATCCGAATCTTTCAGAAGTTACTAAACAGTTTAGTATTAGTGATTAACCCTTAAAACTTATAACATATACAATCAATCCATTTTTTTTAACATATACTAATTTTTCTTCTATGAATAAATAAATAGGCATTAATTCGAAGTGACAAGTAATCTGACATAATTTTGTCTACTGAAATATAAGTTGTTAACTCAATTATTGAGTATATTTTAAGTCTTAATCATGCTGAGCTAGGTCATTAGTTAACCATAGTCCATCAATTATTGGATTTATTTTGTTTGTTCTTGTCAAGAAATTCTTAACAAAGCTGCACTATATCGTGGTAAACTATCGCTACTGTAATTTGGACTTTGGAGCTAAAGCGATGTCCTATAGCTACGGTCACCAGATGAGCGTAACTATAGATATCAATAGCTACGGTCGGCATACAAACCTAGCTATAGAATTCTCCAACTAGGCCGCACATCTACCGTTAGAATTTACCGACCTATACCTAGGGCCAAACGCTGACCGTAGGACTAGGATTATAAAATATACTTATTTCGAGGATTGTCCTATACTTATTACTACCAGCATTATATAGGATGAAACTAAGCAAGTGTTATGTTTGAAGTTTGACCTTTGAAGAGTAATCTACTTGTCATTAATTTTAGTTCAGATAATACTCAATTTGTTTAGTTTCATTTGAAAAACTTACGAATGCTAAGAAAATATGTTTATCTCATATGTACCCTTAAGACGTAATATTCGAATTTTTTTTTCTTCTTAAAATCACTGATTAAACATAAGTATCACTTATTAGGAATGTGGGAGGACTATTCTCACTAATTATTTTTCTACTTCCGTTAAGTTTTATTTTACTAAATAGTTACGTAATATTTTTGAGTTTGGACAAAAAAGAAAAGAACGGAAAAATTAACTAAAATAGAGAACAAAAGAGTAGTAAGCTTTTAAGTTTCTTTCATATTATTGCTAAGTTTACAAAACACTTAAATTTTACATTTAAATTATTATTCTACTCCCCCATTAATTCTATTGACATGATTGAGTTTGTAATGTTGAATGTATAATAGAAATTATAATATATATATATATATATATATATATATATATATATATATATATATGTGTGTGTGTGTGTGTGTGTGTGTTTAATTTTTTGCTTAAATTTGTTCATTTTTGGACGAAAATTGTTGACATGAAAACTGGCCAGGCTTTTTGATAATCTTCTCTCTTTTTTTTAGATAAAAAACTTAATAACAAAGTAAAAAATTGAACAGAACATAACTCTTCGTTCATTTTAAAACTCAAAAACATGGTGTTAATAGATATCATACTCATGTTAGAAATCGGTGCGAATAAAAAGATAATTAACAAAAATATCAACTCCCTAAACATTGTTATATAAATTGAGTTAAGAAGTTTAATGTTGGCAATTTATAAATGTCTGACTTTTCAAGATGAGACTGATCTCAGACAGGAAAGTCGAACTTCATTGTTTCGGTAGTTTATGCATGAACCTTTGTAAAATTGGTTATAAATAGAATTTCACAAATCTCCCACTCACGTTGCTGCTCATTCCAATTTTCATTCCATTGGGAACATTTCGACCTATAGCAAAGACCAAAGAGAGGAAGAGACTTTGGTTTGACCCATAGCGTTTGTCTTTTTCCGTCGGCGGATGACGCCCGTGGATGCCGTATTCAAAAGTTAGGCGGGATAAAAAAATTCACGTGAATGCTTTATTAAAAGCTAGGCGTGAAACAAGGACAAATACGGGATTATATATAACAAATTTATCAACCTCGCGCAAAGCATGTACGGCATATATAATATTTTATTATATTATTAGATAAATAAATATTTAATAATGATCTAGAGAAGGTAGTTATAGTTATAAAATTATTAAATATTTATTTAAATAATAAATTATTGAATTATATATTCTAAGTTTCTTTGATTAATTATTAATCTAAACATTTGAATAGAGTACATATTTATTTAGCATGATTATGAAAAAATAACTATTTTAATTTTATTTAAGTTTGTAACAGAATTCTATATTAGTGTTTATATTGACAAAATTTGCTCGAAATTCTAATCCGAATAGACTTATAAAGCTTTAAGAAATATTAATTTAATTATGACAATTACGTAGTAATAAATCTACTATAAGCTTTCAGCTAATTTATAGTTATTATATTTTAAAAAGATTGACATATATTATTAATACAATTAATTAATCATGTAATTTGATAAAAATTTAAGTTTTAATAAATTTAATTTTGTTAAGACATTAATTTAATAATAAAATTTACGATTGATATTGATAGTGCTATGTTAAGTGATTTTTTAGATATCTTAATATCGTAATAAAATAGTAATAATACAAACATCCTACATAAAAAAATTAAGATATATTATCTTATATAAAATTGTGATTTTTTTTTTGTAATAAAATTGATAGACCAAAAATAAAAATTCTTTTAAAAGTTTCTTTTTCTATCTATATAAAAATAAAAAATATCTTCTTTTTTCTAACAAGTTGGAGTTTTTTTTTAATAATATAAAATTTTAAATAATATTTAATTAATACAAATTTCGATAGAAAAGTAAAAGGCTAAAACAAAAATTGGTAAAACCAAATTTAAACTTTTAATTATATATTTGATATAAGGATGATTTTTCTACTTCTTCTTTTCCAATTTGTGTACATGGAAATGTTGACATAAGTTTATATTTTTCCAAGGAACTAAGTACAAAAATACATTAACCATATGTTACAAATAATAATTATATCAAAGGTAGGGTTCAAATTTGCAACTTTCGATCTAAAATATGCATCTCTCGCACGTATAAATTTTAGTTGACAAATATGACGCTCTGATAGTAAAATATGGATATCTGGCACGAATAAATTTTAGTTAACAAATATAACGCTCTCACAGTAATAGATTTGTCTTTTCTAATAATGTTATGACTTGAACATATATATAACGCATATAAGTACATTGAACGAGTAATAATTAATTATTTTTTCCTATTTTTAGTTAAAATTGTAAGGAACAACATTTTTTATATATTCGTTAATCTCATTTAATTGAAATTAAGAGTTGGAAAATTTTACTTTGATTGGCCCTTCTCTAAATAGCCGCCTATATGCGTAACTTTATCATAGTTCAAATAGCACTAGTTGAAAAAAGAATAATGTTACTTTTGAATTTAGGGAATAGAATGAATAAAAGAATATAATAAAAAAATAGTGTATTTGATAGTTATTTTAGAGGATAAATCATTCCAATGGGATGAAAATTCATTTAATCCCCTTGATTTTTATTTCATATGAGAGGCAGTGAAATAAATTAAATCAATTTCAATAAAATGGATATATGTAATAATTTTGTCATCGTATTACACCATCTACTATTATGAACAATCAAACATACATTAAAATTATTTTACTTCTTTTTCTATTTAATTCTTTCGATGTAAACACAATATAAAAGAGATGAACCCAATCTCAGAGAAACCAGGTATTCCAAAGTAAGTGATGTTATGTTGATGTACTACAGTTTTATTTAAGGCTTCAAGTACCTTTGTGCTCGTATGCTCAGTGTACCAATATAATTGCTGATGCATGTTAGATTTAAAAAAATAGGCCCAAGTCTTTCATATAAAAATATTAAATTTTTTAATTTAAAATTAATTGATAATAAAAAGAGTTAGTCTAAGTTATTATATATTAGACATATTTTCTCAAGATATTTAATGTATGACAAGATATATACTCTACTATTCTCCCTCACGTGTAACCTGGTATATCGAGGGTTGCATGTGGTCCCAATGGAATATGATACCCTTACAAGATAAGTAAGTGCAGAAGAAACTAGTCACAAGACAAGTTCAGAAGAAATTTAGTAAATCACGAGCAACTATTGACCCAACTGATAAGTGATATTGGTTAAGAAATTAGTAACTTTGACGATCCTTAAGAAATGTACTATAAGTGGATAATAATGAAGGTCAAGAAGAATGTTTAATTAACATACTCTGATAATATGTTAAGTAATTCAAGAGGTACTAACAATATATGTCATATCTAATACTCCCTCGCAAATGCAATTTTACAGGGTAGGGACAAATTAAAAATCAGAAAAATTTGAACCCAAAATCTTGTTCACCAAGAGTATTAATAGCATGTTAGATTTATAAAATGAGTTCAAATTTAACATATAAAGATATCAAACTTTTTAACTCAAAATTAATTGACAATAAAAAAAGTTATCTCAAGTCATTATATACAAAGCATATTTTTTTAAAGTACTGAAAACATACTTGAGATAATAAATTCATTTGGTGATTGAAGACTGCACTTGCTGTTATGTTTGTGGCATTTGGTTGAGCTGCTGTTATGGCTGCAGTATTCTTATATAAGTTGCTTCTAAATTCTAGATGTTTCTTAGGGCTGCTAAGAAATATCTACGCCGAAACACATTTTCAAACCAATAAGCACTTCAATTCACTTTTTTAATTAAGGCCTTACTTTTATGAATCCAGAGCTGCTGGCATCATATTTCTCCTTGTTTTTGTGTCATTCAAAATAGTTTTCACGAATTTAGTATTTGCTCACATAAAATATAAGTTGAGCAGTATTCACTTGTGTGTACCTAAAAACTAATAAGCTATACAAGATAATATAATTAATAATCCCATGATTTTAGGAATGGATACACTAATTTACATGATAGTATAATTCTAGGGATTATGAATATATTTACATGATATACCAGGCTTGAACCTAGACTAAATAACATAAACATACGTGGAGCAATTCAATCCTTTTATTGAGATTCTTGGTCTAACACAACTGATAATATAAGTATAATATATACTCATAAAACTTGAGATTTTAATTGGTCTAACACAATAGATAATATAATTACAATATATATATATACTCATAAAACTGTAGACTACTTTAGGCTTCATGTTTTTCGATTCCGTTGGCACGTGCATTCTCTTGAGTTTCATGTTTACTAAATGTTGAAGCTTAGACTTCGAGCAAGGTTGATTAAAATTAATGTGCAACACAATAATTTGATAGTCCGGAAAATTGAATAACCTTTTGATTGGGGCTACAATTAATTGACAATTATGAAATATATATAGACCTATCAAACCATAATTGTTTTTTGTTTTTGGATCGGCACAGTTTAACGACCAATAATACTAATAATATAATAATATTTTCTGACTGTCTTCAAAAATATATATTAAAAAAGTAACGTAAGCTAGAACTTTTAAATTATAAGGTTTACAGACTGTCTTCAGAAATATATATATTTATATATATATGTTAAAGAAGTTGGAAAAAGTGATGAGAGAAAAACATTAAAAGATTCCCAGACTGGCCAAGAAAATATAATTTATATATTTCCATTGTTCGAAAAAAGAGTATAATTTTCAATAAAAATTACAAAGAGAAAGTAGCATTAACATTTTTTTGGGTTTATGGAGTATAAATTAAACTGGAAGTAACCAGTGAAAGTGAGAGCGCCCTAAATAAAATAAAGTCACTTTCTTTCAAAGAAAGTTTCTTTATGGACAATAAGATTGATATGAATAGAAATTGTGTTAGACCTTGTAAACACATCTAACATTTTAATTACATGTTGATTGAGGTATTCAAATTTTATGGAATTAATGGTTGTAGACACTACCGGAGGATGGCGGAGATTTTTATTTGCTTTTAATTATTCATCTTTCTTCCCCTACTTATTTTCATATATGGAAGACTTTGAGAGCATATTACCAGGTTGAAGTTGGGATTAAAGTATTTATTTAAACTGAAAGATTTGGTCAATATATAGAGTATGGAATAGATTTCAACTCCAAAGTTACGCAAAAAAGAAATACATAATAATGTAAAACGAAATTGAAAGAATAAGAAGACGAGTGAAAAAAGAGACAAATCGAATATATATATCTAGTCCATCATATCCTCCTTCCGTAATATATAGCCAGACCCTTCATCTGACATACCTCATAAATCCTGATGCAAATTTATGAATATGATCGTAAAGACCGGAAAACTTTCAGGAGAGAGATATATATGGGGGGAGCAGGGGTGGCTCAAGACAATTTGAGGCCTAAAGCGATAATTTTAAATGAGGCCTTTTATATTTAGTATGTTTTTTTATTGATTTTTATGGTCAAATTAATTATTTTTTAAATCAATATATCTTATTATTATTTAATATATGTATAAAAATCCTATAAACATTATAAACTATATAAAATTTAGTACTAATCTCAATGTTTACTTTTTTGAAAATTTAAATATATATGTTTAATTGTTAATTTTAAAAATAGTTAATTTGATTACAAAAGTCAATAGATGATTTTTATTTTGAGATGGAGTAAATATTAAATTTTTTTATTTTAATGAGGCTTTTTTTTATAATGTTAATTTTTTTTAGGTATTTAATATTTGTATTGGACTATGGGCCCTAAGGATTGATTGAGTTTATATTTTTATAAGATTTTTTTTACATAAATTATTTATAGTATATAAAAATTTGAGGCCTTCCTTTAAGATGGGGCCTAAAGCCCAGGCTTTTTTTCCCATACCATAGGGCCGGCCCGGGGGGGGGAGAGAGAGAAAGAGAGAAATAAAATAAAATAAATGAAATAATAATAATAATAATAATAATAATAATAATAATAATAATAATAATAATAATAATATTAATAATATAAGGCTTCCCAACTAAACCAAATCCATTTATTTCGAAATCTTCAATCCGGTGCAACTTCAAATTAGTGTTCTCGAGTGGTCAATATTTTGGAAATAGATATTGAGGAAGAAGAAGAACAAACAAAGCGGCAAAATCAAATCTACTACATTGATCCTTTTTTAGTGATCCTTTTCGATACTCTAATCCAAAAATACAAACCTTGAGGTGTTCCTTTGTAAGATTTCTCCTAGTGCTAATATAATTAATTTCTTTAATTTCGCTGAAGAAGAAAAAAAAAAACTTTGCATTGTGTAAATATTTCTTTTATATCTCCCACGTACCTGATCATCGAACTTCGACATATATAGATTTTATCTTATGGTCTATCTCTGCGCTTTAGTAGTGCAGCTGGGAGAAGCCATCTTCTTTGTTCTTTCTCATTTTGGACAGAGAGAGGAGCCATCTTTACAACTAATATATATATATATATATATATATATATATATATATATATATATATATATATATATATAGAAAAGTAGAGAAATGTCAAACTTAACATTAAATACTCAGAAAAGCAAAATTATAAATGAAACTCAATGGGAGGAACATTTTTATGTGGTTTCCTCCTTACTAATTAACGCAATTGTTACTTTCTTTCCTTTTCAAACCATAAATGTAGAGAAATGTCAACCTGAACATTAAATACTCAGAAAAGCAAAATTATAAATGAAACTCAATGGGAGGAACATTTTTATGTGGTTTCCTCCTTACTAATTAACGCAATTGTTACTTTCTTTCCTTTTCAAGCCATAAAAGAGGAGAAAACCCAACATTTAACAAGCACTAATGCATAACAAATTATATGTACTTGTGCAGGATCATGTACACTATTTACAAGATACAATTTAATGAACAAAATCATATTTTAATTATATAAATATGTTTACATTAGTTTTAAGTTTTGCAATTTTAGCTTGAGCAAATAATTATTTTTTAAGTTATTACTACTCTAACCATTCTTTTCATGAGACTACAGGGAGTACTTACTTTTTTTGTTTCTCTGTATGTTCCACAATAAGAGCATTATTATTTTTTTCTTACTCCATTTATGATATTCGTAATTTCAAAAATAATTTGATTACATTTGATTTTGATAAATATAATAGTCATTTTTACAAACTACTTAAAAGTATGCTAAAATATAAAAAAGAAATTATAATTTTAAATAATTTACATTGAAAGAATTTAAATTTTATAAATTTTTAAATTAACTATAAAAAAAATTAAATACTTTTTTGTGAGTAGTATTGTAAAACTACAGCCACATTATTTACCAGGAAAACATAGAGACGTGGATGGACTTGGTTTAGACCGCATTCACAATTTTGTCTTCTTGCGTCGGCGGATGCCCCACGTGCATTCCTTCATTAGTTATATATTCTAGTACAACAATAATTTGAAATTAGTCAGTTGCACACAATTAAGGACAAATTGTTTTAATTTCTTCTTGTAAGCTTTTCCTTGGGAGAAACTATACATATATATATATACTGCTATATATGTATAATTATCAACAGTAAATACTCCCCATATTTCCACTGCCTATTGTGTTGGGAATCTAAGATTGCCTCGTATCGGTAGATTTTCAACTTCCACTTCCAAACATCTGTGGACGGTAAGTATATTTTATATATATATTGCAAGCTAGGGTCTCTGTTTGAACTTCTTGTAACCATTTTTCACTTGAGACTTGGATGATGTTCTACATTTTCTTTTTAATTGTACTTTTCTTCATAAGTTTCAGAGTTTATATTTGGAAATTTATAGAACATCCTAGTGCATAGTCATGAGAAAGATGTACACCATCGGTAGATACTTGTGGGCAAGAAAATCATACATCACTAGGGTTAGGGTTTCATGTTAGCTGAGGAGGAGAGAAATTCACGAAGAGTATGAAATTGATTAAAGATTTGAAGATGAGAAAAAAACAAGCAGACAATTACTCTAACAACGCGTGATAGAACTCTTAGGCTCAAAGGGCCTTCTCGGTTGTCTTGGGTCTAGAGAGAATCCAAAAGTCCCCCCTTGGAGGGAGTATTTATAAAGTTTCTTGGAGAGTGAACATGTGCCTGGTACATGTCTGGATCATGTGACTGACATATGTTTAGGTCATGTGTCTGGCATGTGACCTTAGAAAAAATTTCAGAAATACCGTAGTTACTAGAGTAATGCCCAAATTGTCATATCCTTCTAGCCACCAATCCAATCTCTCAATTAATTCTCAACATAAGTTGCCTCCAAAAGCCTTCTGCCTCGGGATTCATGGAGGCTTGATCTCTCAGGTCTTATAGTTTAAGGTATTTGTTGCTTAATCCGTGTCTTCCCATTCTTCTTTCTTCATTATGTCATCTAACCTTGTCGTCGAAAACTTTAGAGGAGCTGGGCACGAAGCAGGAAAGGCCATGCCCTAAGGGCCGAACCCTAGGTTCGTGCCTCCTTTGGTCCTCTTCGTTCGTTTTAGCTTTTCTTGATTATTTTTCATCATTTTCTCTTGATTCTTGGTCATGTGAGAAGCTTGGTCATGTGAGAAGCTTCCCTTGTCATGGAAGATTCAAGAAAAATTATTTCTAGACCTACACAACTTTTCTTGCTTTCTTTCTATGGTTCAAGTTCGTTATTCCGTCATTGTACTGCTTAAGGCTTATCCGGCACCTTACTTTTTGTTCCTTCCCAGTTCACTTTCCTTGTTTCATTCCAATAGTTCAAATCAAGTTCAATTGTTAAAGTCATTTGTCTCTAAGTGGGACCACCTAGGGGTGGCCGAATCTTATAGGTCAAACCCTACGGGGTCGAACCCTTGGTGTTCCCCCCTTTTGATCATTTATTTTCGTCTTGTTCATTTATTTCTGACTTTTTTGTCTTTCATTAAATTTCGGTCCTAATTTATATTTAGGCCCACAATACTAACTAAAAGGTACCATTTAATTTATTTGTACAATGAAAAAGAAATGGTGCTTTTTTACCCTAGCTTCTAGTTTTGTTTTTTGTTTTTTGTTTTTGCTAATTTGTTTGTATGTTATTAAAAGCAAAAAACTAAAGATATTACAATAAAGGTCAAGACACTAATTCCGTCTCCCGAAGAGACTAAAAATACCAAGTCAAAAACTTGGAGACAAAACGCCTAACCGCTAAAGATACCACACACATCCTGTGAGATTAGGCTACAAGAAAGAAAAAAAAAAGACACCAAGTTAATAACAAGAAAAATTCCTGAACAAGGAAAACATCCTAAACATATCAAGACAAATGACTAGAACAAACCAACAACAACGTCCATCACAACCCAAGATCAGTTAAACTATGTGAAGAGTGAAAAAAAACAGTGAAGCACAACCAAAATACAGAATCTACATAAACCAAATCCAGGCCCTCATAACATTCCATATGAGACCATCGAAAAACCTACAGAGCTTAGCTCAAGTAGCAACAATCCTCACTCAAACAACCCAAATCACAATGCATTAACTAACACTACAAGAAAAACGCATATCAGCGACCAAGACTTTCTACGTCCGCCAAATCTGTCGCTAATGCTACGTTTTAGCGACCTATTTCAGCGACCGAAAGTGCAACTAGTTGCTAACATTAATAGCGACCGAAATACGATTGCTATTTTCGTCGCAAATACCAATTTTGTCAAAAAAAAATGTGGGAATTCTGGCGCCATAATTAGCGACCGATTATCGGTCGCTGATACGATAAATAATGTATCAGCGACTGCACTTGCCATCGCTAAAAGTGTCAACGCATTAAAAAAAATTTAGCGATAGAAAGCGGTCGCTATTATATTCAAACCTAAATTTAGGCGCCGCCGCAGGGGAACGGGAAGAAGAAAGAAGAAGAAAAAGAGACGGCCCTGCCGCAACCGCAGTCGCCCCCGCCCCCTGCCGCAGCCGCCCCACCCTCAGCCCCCGCCCCCTGCCGCCTCCTTCCCCGCCCCTTGCCCGACGCCACCCCCTGCCGGACGCCGCCCCTGTCAGGAAAGGTAAAAACCAAATTTTAAATATAATATATCTAATATTTTTAATTGTTGTTATGGTAGTTTCAAATGCTTATAATAATTATTACTACGTACTATATTAATTTGTCGTAAAGAAAGGATGTCTATGTGAACATGCTAACTATTAAGTATGAACGAAGAATATTTTTGTGTTTGTTTGTTACTTCTGGTTAGGTTAATGATTAAGACAACTAAATTTTATATGCAATGTAATAGATTCTTTTACTTCTGTACAATATTAGATTTACTAATTCATGTTTTCTTTTATAATGTCCAACCTCGTACATGGCCCTTTCTGTTATTTATTTATTTTAAATAAATAATATTGGGCCACGGGCCGAGCCGAGCCACTGCAGGCCTGTACCATTTTTGTCAGGTGTACTTGTGATATGGGAATTTGAAGTACACTGCCAAACAACAATTTCATCACCCTCTTTCCCTTTCAAACTCCCCACAATTTCAAAATAATACAAAATAATATAATAAACATAATATAATATCATTCAAATTAATATAAAATAATATAATATAATATAATATATATAAAATAATATAATATAATATCATTCAAAATTATACAAAATAATATTATGAAATAAATAAATATAATATAATATAAAATAATACAAAAAATATAATAAAGAAAAATAAAACAAAATAATAAAAAATAATATAATAAAAATAATATTATATAATATCATTCAAATTAATATAAAATAAAGAAATATAATATCATTCAAAATAATATAATAATATAAGATAAGATAAAATAAAGAAATTTAATATAAAAAATAATATACGCAGCTTAGAAACCCGTTCAAGATTCATTCATTAGGAGTGAATGTTGAATAGTCTCCGTTTTGGGACTGTTCTTGTCTGTTCCGCTCCCACTTAGGCCGGTGTCAATGACTTAAGCGAATTTATCTGTTTGTTATAAAGAAAATTTGATTTTTTTTTATCTTCTATTGTTCTTCGGGTGCATACTTAGACTGTGTAAATCATAGTCTATTTTGTGTACTTGGAGACCGATAGTAGATGCTGCCGAAATTTCTTTAGAACAAACAGATGCATTTGTTTAAGTCGTTGACATTAGTGGGACGTCACATACAAGAATGGGATAGAAGCCTGACCGGTGTAATAAGGGTGGAGATGTATTTAGGTAGGAAACATTCATTATACCTATACATTTGTAATAAGTAAATTTAATGAATACAATAAATCTTGTCAAAATAGGTACCATATTATTATGGATTTCTATTTAGACCGTAGTTGGATGAGGCGACGAAAGTTACGCGGGCAGATAGGTGCTACAGCTGAATTTAGAACCGGTTGTCAAGTGTTTTTGGATTACGCATATAGCCAGAAAGAATATGTCAACGCTCAGAACAAGATAAGATGTCCTTATTTGAAGTGTAAGAATGTAAATTATACGAAAAGAGATATAGTCGCCTATCATTTACTTGTTAATGGGTTCATGAAAAATTACGAAGAATGTTGGTGGGCACATGGATAGAAAAGAGAGAGTGTCAATGCACGGATACATAATCCAGCAGACAGTAATACCCATCGTATGAATGACATGGTTCATGATATTGCTGGGCCGGATTTTGATTGGTAACAAAACATAGATCAACTTATGACTTCTGATGCCAAAGCGTTCTTTAAGTTATTAGAGGAGGGTAGCGAGCTGTTGTGGCCTGGTTGCTCAAAGCAAACTACATTCTCTACAGTGACGACGTTACTTAACATCAAGGCTTATCACAACATGAGTTATGCGTGTTTTGAGTCGCTCATAAAGGCCATTAAGTACTTATTACCTGACAGTGAAAAATTGCCTGATAATTATTACTTTTGTAAAAAAATGGTAAAGAAGTTGGGTCTTAGATACCAGAGATCGATGCATGTCCGAACGATTGTATGATGTTTTATAAGGAAAATGAACATAAGACAAAGTACACGTTATGCAATCATTATCGGTTTAAGCCTAAGAAAGAGGGTGTGACTACAAAAAAAACAAATATACCTTTTAAGATTTTAAAGTATTTTCCAATTACACATCAGCTGCAAAGATTGTACATGTCTTCAAGAACAGCTGAACACATAACTTGGCATGCGAGATCTCCAGCTAAAAGTGGGGAACTTAACCATCCTGCAGATAGGAAAGCTTGGAAAGAATTCAACTTAGCACATCCGAAGTTTGCATTTGAACCAAGAAATGAGAGGCTTGGATTGTCAACCGATTATTTCAACCCTTTCGGCCACTCAATTGTTCCGTACTCCTGCTGGCCTGTGATAGTGACTCCATACAACTTACCTCCTAAGATGTGTATGAAACAACCATATTTGTTTCTTTCACTCATGATTCCTAGTCCCAAGAGTCCTGGAAAGAATCTAGATGTTTACTTTAGACCTCTTATAGACTAGTTGAAGGTATTGTGGGAGGATGGAGTACAGACTTGGGATGTTTTGACGAAAACAAATTGCAACCTTCGGGCAACAATTATGTAGACTATTAGTGATTTTCCTGCTTATAGTATGTTATCTGGATGAAGTACACACGAGAAGATGTCTTGTTTATATTGTATAGAGCATACAAAATCTTTTAATCTACCACATGGTCCGAAGCCATGTTGGTTTGACTGTCATCGTCGAAGAAATAGAGAAAATTTTATAAAAGGCAAAGTAGAGAAATATATGTCAGTAGGACGATTATCTGGGACGGAGGTGCGTGACTGTGTGATGAGATTGCCAGTAATCCCATTTGGTAAAAGTGTTGCCTCAGCAACAATCAATGAGTTTGGTGAGTCTCACAATTGGGTTCAGAGAAACATATTTTGGGAACTATCTTATTGGTCTACAAACTTGATTCGTCACAATCTAGATGTAATGCATATTGAGAAGAATGTGTTCAACAGTGTATTTAACACCGTGATGGGTGTTAAGGGTAAGACGAAAGATAACGATAAAGCACGGTTGGATATGAAAGATATTTGTAAGCGTCCTGGATTAGAGCTTTATGAATCACCTAATGGAAAGATTGTCAAACCGCATGCAAAATACACATTGTCCAAGAAGCAGGTTGAAGATGTGTATGCATGGATTAAGTCTCTAAAACTACCAGATGGATATGCGTCAAACATTGCAAGGTGTGTTACAGGTGACAAAATACAAGGGATGAAGAGTCATGATTGTCACGTGTTCATGGAAAGACTCTTGCCAATAGCATTTCGAGACTCTTGCCAATAGCATTTCGAGACTTGCTTGATAAACCAATATGAGATGTTTTGACTGAGCTTAGTCATTTCTTCAAAAGCATATGTTCAAAAACATTAAATGCAAAGGACATGGAAATACTTGAGAAGAGCATCATTGAGATCACGTGTAAGCTTGAAAAAATATTTCCACTAGGATTTTTTGACTCCATTGAGCATTTGCAAATTCATCTACCCTATGAAGCTCGTGTTGGTAGTCCAGTTCAATACAGATGGATGTATCCTTTTGAGAGGGTGGTGGGAAACCTGAAGAGGAAGGTTAAAAATAGAGCTTATGTCGAGGAGTCGAGATGTGAAGCATACAGTTTTGATGAGATATCTACGTTTGTATTGGACTATTTTCCCGACGAAGTTTTGACAAAGGCCAATCGAGTTCCGAGACATGATGATGGGGGGAACGTTAAACTAAACGATCGACTTTCTGTATTTGGTCTACCGAGTTGCGCTTATGGAAAAGAAAAACGCATATTCCTCTCTGAAGCAAAATTACATGCTGCACATACTTACATTTTTATCAATTACGAGGAGATTGAGGGATTGGTGAGGTATGCATGTAAAACTCATATTTAACTTAATCTCATTGATGTACACTATAATCTCATGAATGTTGTTTCATATATATAATATATCTGTAAATCATTCGATGCTGAGTTAAGAACAAATCAACACGGCATCACTAATAAAGATATTGAACTGAATCGGGATCAAAACTTTGCAAAATGACTAAAGGACAAAACTTAATTAAGTCAATTTATTTAATTTATTTTGCTCGTTATTCACAATGTATTACACTATTGTAGACTCTTAATGATGGTACAATTCCTTCAAATGTACAAGTCTTAGTCATAGGCCCAGATAGGCACCAAGTCACTCGTAATGGTTGTAAAGTAAATGGCTATGATTTTCATACAAAGATATACGTCATTGGTAAGAACAACCAATACTGGAGTGTTGGTTCAAGGAAATTGCTACAATGAGGTTGGTTGTGCCTTTTATGGGGAATTGGAAGAGATTATTGAGTTGTCGTATAAAGGTACATACGGAGGTCAGATTAATATTTTTAAATGTCGTTGATTTGATTCAGAAAAAGGGATACGTGTCGATCAACATAGAATTGTCGATATTGACCTCAACAAAAGGACATATATGAATGCACCATTTGTGTTGCCAACTCAAACACAGCAAGTATATTACACTCATACTCCTATTCAAAAAAGGGATAGAACGCCTATAGATTGGCAAGTTGTCATTCACACCCCTGCACGCATTCGTGTCCAATTAGTAGACGAAGAAGTCTACCAAGAGGAGACGTTACATAACCCTCCTATAATAAATCTCGATGACAGCAATCAACTCAACAATTTAGAGGGTAGAGATGATGATGATGATGAATTGGATCCCGATTCAGTACAACACTTAGATGACAGTGATACTGAGGAGGAAGAGTTATCAAGTGACAGCGACACTGAATCTGAAGTAGGAGATGGTTATGAATCTCCACATATTGTTGAAGATGATTCGGAATCTGACAGCGAGTTTCATTAAAATGTATGTTTAATTTAATTTGTATTCTGTAGAGTTATATATAAATGTTTATATAATATTATTGACTTGTTGTATATACTCGCATTTTATTTCTGTAATCATTATTATGTAAGTCAAATTAATATGTCATTTTTTTGAATAGATGACATCTTCAATAGCAGGAAGAAAACGTGGTTTAGGCCGGGGTCCAAATCAGATCCCAAAGGCCCCAGATAATTCAGACGAGCGTATTTTATTACAGATTCACCCTGATCCTACTAACATGTAAGTTATTAACCATATAGTAATATAAAATTAAAAATTATATTATTGTATATACTAATGTAAATTATTCTATATTTCAGAGATTTTGCAGATGTTAGGGTTATTAAATGTATTTCACAGTTATGCTTACAAAACTGGCCTACCCCATCTATTACGTGGGCCAACACACCGCTAACCCATAAGGAGGCATGTTGGTAGGAGTTCCAGGTATTGAACTATTCTAATGTTTAGTATTATCAAGTTAATTATATTATAATTATTTTAATGTTATTATTGTATTTTTATTTCAGAAAAGATACAAGTGGGAAGATTCACAGACAAGGGTTATACAGACACTATTCTGGCAAAAGTGTGTTGTCCACATAAAAGACAACATAAAGAATGAGCGGGAAAATGCACTGTATAATGCTGGCATAGACCATCCTGGCCAGACTGCGGAGTATATGCATGGGTACGGCTCATGGTGGTGCTCGCGCAATATATGGGTTGAGATGTGCCAGCAGTGACAGAGTGACGAATGGGCGAGGAAAGGGAGGATTTCCGCCAAGAACAGATCCGCAGGTGTAGCTCAAGGGGAAAAGACAAAGGGTACATACAAAGGCGGTAGTATATCACAGACGCAGCATATCATTGATAGGGAGGTATAGAGTTCGTCAAATTTACTTTATTAATGTTTACGATCATTTAATTAGTATTTATTTGCATCATTAATATATGTATACACTTGTCATATTTGTAGTCATCTAGTAGGTCTAGATATCAGACTATCAATTGGTTGGATGTGTACGTGGCCACCCGTGATGGTCTGCCTGATGCCATACAGATACGGGTAATTAGTTTTTTTTAACGTTACATGTTTATACATTAATTTTGACGTTATATTTAACTATTCAATGTATTACTTAATCACAGGACACTTACAACCAACTAATGGATGAGCGGTATCCCCCTTACAGTGGTCGCTCGTCGATTGATCAAGAGTTGTGGGAAAGGGCGTCGGTTGTTAAGAAAAATTTTGTTAAGGGCCAAGGGCAGCGAAGACGGCCGAGTATTACTGCCTCTTGCAGCTCTGGTAGCCAGTCTACCTAAGTATCATATAATCCGACGCCACATAACGTTGTAGATTGTATTAAAGCCATATTCAAAGATCCTGCCCTTCTACGTCAGCTGCAATATCATTTGAAAAGCGTTGAGTCCTGATTTATTAGCGGATGCGGTGGCGACAGCAACAAGTGAGCTGGACCAGGAAGAGGAAACTGAGCAAGATGAGGTAATATTATTGCTTAATGCACCAAAATTAATCAGTCAATAATACTATCTTGAACATGTTTCTTTTTTCGTTACAGGAACGTGGCAATTAGCGTTGTGATGAAGCTTGGCGAGCTACATATCGTTCATAGCTTTTTTATTTTCTTCATTTTATTGTGTAACTCATGCACGATCGGAATTTTTTCCTATTGTATATATTTATGTACCAAGATTGGATTAGATGTTGGTTTTATGTTTATTTGAAATGTATGTTATTTCATTTAGTTAGAATTTGATATTTGGTTGGAGATCTCAATGAAATTGTTTATATATCTGTTGTGCTGTGTTGGGATGTATTTGACAGGTAAAGAAATTTATGGGAATCGAAAAAAAAAAAAAATATATATATATATATATATATATATATATATATATATATATATATATATATATATATATATATATATATTTACAGTAATTAGCGATCGAATTCGGTCGCTAATAGTGGTCACTGATAAAACGGTCACTAATAATCGGTCGTTGTTTATCTTTCAATTTAGTCGCTGATATCGGTCGCTGTTACGTTCGGTCGCTATTAGTGATCGCTACACGTGGTGCATGTTGGCATATGTGATGACTCAACTTAGAGACCGCATCGGTCGCTGAAAGTTCGGTCGTTATTGTCCGTCGCTGATACGTATGTTATTGACCAAACTATAGGCAACGGATATTAGCGACTGTATTCGGTCGCTGATACATATTAGCGACGGAAGGCGGTCGCTGATAGACCTTTTTCTTATAGTGTAAATAGGTAAAACACAAACTGCAACATCCAAAGTATATATGCCACAAAGGAATCACAAACCTCAAATCTGCAGCAAGAAAAACTACAGAGATCAAATCCAAGCCCACAAATAGTCCATCAAAGACCATAATCTGCAGAAAGGCAACAAGCAGCATGAACCAGCAGCACCACCTACTGAACGGATTCATCCACAAAACCCATTCATGGGGAAATCAAACTCCCATAGCCTTAAGTTAAATCAACCATCCTACTACCCGAATTCTTAAGACAAGACTTGAGATGAGCAATAGAAGCTAAGGTATCCTTCTTTGCAATTGAAACTTTATCCAATAAAAAATCAGCCTGAGTTGAAATAACAAAGTGGTCTGAAAGTGCAAAGCAATAAGACAAAGAATGATCTTCAATTCTACTAATAATCGAGAAGCGGTCTGAAGGAGCAGGGAAATTATCAGCAAAGTAAGACATGGAGTGATCACACGTGGTACGTCCCTCAACAGGGATCAGTCGACAAGAAGCTGTAGAGGTCCCAATTACCTTGCTTATATATATATATATATATATATATATATATATATATATATATATAATTACTACCAGTGGCGGAACCAGGACAAAATTTGAGGGCGATTATCGGAGGTCCGAAGCGGCGACTTGCAGGCTGTAGCGGCGACGGAGGGGAGTTGAGGACGCATTTTAAGCAGTTTTGATTGGGAGGGCCGCGCCGACTGCCGAGAAACGAAAAAGTCAGGAAGAAGCCTGAGGGCCGCGCCTCCATGATCGCCGGTTAGGGGGTCAAGAACTCTTCCGTCGCCTGAATCTTAGCCTGAGGGCCAGAGCTACCGGGGGCAACTGCCCCCGCTCGCCCCCCCTGATTCCGCCTCTGATTACTACTAGATGTATCCTTAGTGACCTTCAAGTCGATCTAAAGCCATTTTTTTATGAAAATGATTGTAAAAATGATTCAGAACTATTGAATTTTTGGCTAGCTCGTGATGACATACCCCATCATTTTAGGACAAGTCTAAATACAAAACATCTAAAAATAAAACTAAACACTATATCCATTTTAACAATTATAAAAAATAGAGTATGACACGAATTTTAATATCATGTCTCACTTTTTAATGATTAAAATAAATGTAGTATTTAGATATTGTGTAATTATACTTATTCATCATTTTATGATAAAGAGATATGTGTTAGATTTATAAATGTGGGCTCAAATATTGCAAATAAAGATATCATGCTTTCTTACTTAAAATTAATTGGCAATAAGAATAATTGACTCTAGTCACTATATATATATTATTTTACCCCCTTTCGATAAATATCGATAAATGGAAAATCAAGTTAATTTTATATAAAATGTCAGATAGTATAGTATTTTCTATAATCTATAAATGTTTTTCTTATTAAAATGAAAAATATAAATTATTTTCGTAATGAACTAGTAAATGATTGGGAACAAACTAACTAAAAATTCTTATTTTATTAGGACAAGTTTTTGATCTTCGTTAATTCTATGATTCATATAAGAATTAAATACTCTTTTTAATGTAATTTTTTATTTTTGTTCTATGAATATAAATTCATGTAATAATAATTAAAAATTTTATTTTTGGAATATATATATATACTCTCAAAATATTTAATTCAATATGAGACGCGATATATAATTTAACGAGATATACTACTTGGTATACGAATTTAATTTATTGATACGTTCTATTTTATTAGAACGGATCGACAGTATTAAGAATTGGGATCTATGATGGATCTACCAAATTGAATCGATTCCCTAAGATATAAAAAAAAAAAAAATAGTTTTATGTTATTCCCTAATTGTAGTCGCAGGCTAGCCATAAATTTTCATAACAGCGGCAATGCAGAAGCTGCCCAGGGGCCAATTTTAGTGCTACGAAAAGAGACTCTTTTGGAGGGCTGCTGAGCTGGTGACATATTTGAGTGCTGAAAACCAATAATATATTATTAGCCATTTACGTACAATTAGCACCACTCGTTTGTTCCAAAAATAGGTTCTACAATATGTGGACAAAACCATGCAACGTAACAGCACTTGATTTCTAATCTCTCATTGTATATCTAAATAAAGAAGTGAAAAATATGACTGCTGATATTTGGCCAGATCTTTCCGTACCATCCATCAATAGGAATTGGCTTTCCGTACCAAAAATAGGTTCTACAATATGTGGACAAAACCATGCAACGTAACAGCACTTGATTTCTAATCGCGCATTGTATATCTAAATAAAGAAGTGAAAAATATGACTGCTGATATTTGGCCAGATCTTTCCGTACCATCATCAATAGGAATTGGCTTTCCGTACCATCCATCGATAGGAATTGGGGTAAAGAGGGGAGAGAGAGAGAGAGAGAGAGAGAGAGAGAGAGAGAGAGAGAGAGATTAATTCATGCTTAGCTGAGAACTGCAGACATTAATATAATTCCATTTTTTCATTTCTGAAGATGCATTATTTTAATTAACCTTGATAATATCCATAGACACAGGATGCCCACAAAGAATAGCACTCATTTTCAGAATAAATTTCTTTTTTATGTAGTAGTGTACTACATACTTTGTTAATTTACCTTTTTTAAAACAAATAAGCACTATTAAATTTAGATGTTTGTTAGGGCTGCTCATTGATGTATATCTAAGCCGAAATACTTTTTTAAACCAATAAGCAAATTCATTATACCCTTTTCCTGCCTTTCTTTAAGAAATTCAGAGTTGCTACCTTGGAGTATTATATATATATATATATATATATATATATATATATATATATATATATATATATATGTGTGTGTGTGTGTGTGTGTGTGTGTGTGTGTGTGTGTGTATTTATGTGGCAGATAGATAAAGACATATATGTGCACAGACTAATAAATAATTCAAGTCACACACTCTTATAATCCAAATTTTTTTCGAAAAATTACCTTCACTATATTAATAATACTATAGCTTTCAAGGAAAATATCCAAATATATGTTTTATTATTTTCAATAATCCATATTTGTAGCAATGAAATACTATCGTTCTTCCTAGTGATAACTGAAGGATTACAAATATCTATGATATATCTTCACTATAAAGGATCAGAAATACCTTGTTTACGTATCATTGGAAAGTGCACTAACATAAATACGGCAATAAGAAGCAGCAATACAAAAGTCTATAAACTATAAAAACGAGTCAAAGTGGATTGTCCCACACTAGCACTTCCACGCAATAATTCTACCAAAGGGGATCATATTACAGGAATAACTTCGGATACACCTGTTACAATTTTCACTGTCCAATAACCAATTTGGTCCCAAGGTAAGGAATAACCAGTTACACCAAAAGATGCAGTCAATACAGTCAAAACCACACCTGTAATCCAAGTTAATTCGCGAGAATTTTTAAATCCTCTAGTGAGATACACACGAAATACAAGCAAGTTCATCATTAGAAACATCATACTTGTCGATCATCGAGAACTGATCGGATTAACCAACCAAAATTAGCTTTAGTCATTATGTATTGAAGAGAAGAAAAAACGTCAGTAACAGTCAGACGATAATAAAAAGTCATAGCAAAACACCCAAATACTAGTCATAATAAAATATGTTAACATATGGAAGAACGTATTTATTAGTTATATCATCCGCAATCACCTGAATCTCGAGACGTTCTTCAAACTAATCATAGACTTTATTGAGATAGGTGGGACTCCCCCTCCAAGAACCGTATATGAGACTTTCATCTCGTACAGCTCAAGCAAAACACCCAAATACTAACGGATATTTAATAGAAAATTTGAAATTTCTTTTCTTAATCTCTAATTCAATCTTCTCTGAAGATACAAAGGGAAATGAAAAAAAATCCAAAAGTTCTTTGTGAAGATAATACCAAAATATCAAGTTGGCTCAGTCGTCGTCATTATCTTGATCCTTACGGACCTCTTGAATCCTCCTTTTCTCTATTTCTTTTTCTTTGATTTGTTTTTGTATGTAATGTGGCTTTTATTATTTATTTTCTTTATTATTGATACAAATTCTCTTGTTAAGACCCTATGAATCGATTAAAACCTCATATTCATACTAGAACCACAATGATTCAATAAAAATCCTAACTTAAGCCCAAGGATTCCCTGAGTAAGAACATTTGGATCATCACTTATTCCACGAATAAATATAATGACTATAAATCGAAAGAAATTTTTGTCTTCTTCAAATTTTTGTTTATGTTTATTTTGACTAAAAACAAAAATTTCAATGATTTACAAATTCTAATTCTTTGAAAAAAAATTAGAGTCTGACCGCGAGGTCTGAATATTTAGTATGAATCATAGTTCAACTATTTCTTAGTTAATCTATTTCATATATTATGTGTTTCAGATACTAGAATAAATATCCGTCGAATTAAATATATATATAATATGTGGCAATGAGTATCATTTTAATACAAAAAAAATTAGCATTCTTTTTTGGTTTTAAAGAGTAGATCAGACGAGAAGTATAAAAAGTGAGAGCCTCAGTAAAATAAAGGGATTTTTTTTCAAATGAAGTTTCATTATGGACAATTTGATTGACAAGAATATAAATTATGTTAGACGACTTTGGAAACATTTAACAGCTTAATTACATGTTAACGAGGCATTCGGTTCTAAAGGTGGCCGAGATTTCGATTTGCTTTCTTCCTCAATTTTTTTTATATATATACATGGGAGACTTTCAGAGCATAAATTCTACCATGTTGCTTTTGAGGTTAAAGAATTGACTTAAACTGGAAGATTAGGTCGAGAGATCTAGTATATCATTTTTTCAAGTCTCAACTCCAATGTTAAGCAAAATACATACATAATAATTTGAAACTAAATTGGGGAAATAAGAATACAAATGTGTATAAAGTACAAATAGAATCTAGTCCATCTTCAGTGATTATATATTACCACACCCTTCATCTGACATACCTCAAATGCAAATTGATGAATATGATCTTAAAGACTTGAATACTTTCACGAGAGAGAGAGGGGCATAATTTGCTTATAGATTGGGCTATTGGGGAAGGGGGAAAGAGAATTAAAATAATATACAATAATAAAATAAAAATAAAAATATATATATAGGACATCCTCATTCAACCCAAATCCATTCATTTCAAAATCTTCAGTCCAGTGAAAATTGAAAATTGTGTTCTCAGTGGGCAATATTTTTGAAAATAGATCGAGGAAGAAGAAGACTAAACGAAGAAGCAAAATCAAAATCTCTGCCATTCTCCTTTAAAGATTTTATGAAAAAAGGGGCTTTGGCTCTAGGCTCCAACTCGATCTTGTGGTAGACTACCCTTATAAGGAGCTCTATCATCAATATCATCACTATCATCATTATCATTTTCAGTAATTTAATCCTAAAATGCAAAACTATAGATCCATTTAAAAGGCTTGAGGTGTCGATATAATGTATTATTAGTAGGAATCATAAGATTTATCCTAATGCTAATGTACAATATAATTAATTTATTTGGCTGAAGAGAAGACGAAAAAAAAAGTTTTGCATTGTTTACATATTTCTTCTATATATATCGCCTACCTCTTGAATCTCGATATAGTTTTGATCATCTTATGGTGCAGCTGGGAGGAGCCATCTTTACAACTGCATTTCATGTCTTGAACCCGGACCATCTGCATCTAAAATTTGAGAAATGCCAATCTCAACATGAACTGATCAGGAAATAAAAACTATAAAAGGGGGACATGGATTTATGTGGTTTCCTCCTTGCCAAATAAAGCAATTGTTACTTTCCTTTTATTTTCAAACCATAAAAAAAGAGAAAAGTCAAAACATTTAATAAACACTAATGCATACAAGTATGTACTTAGGCATCATGTATACTATTTACAAGATACAAAAGTTAATGAAGAAAATCATAAAAAGTACTCCCTCAGATCCAAAACATAAGATCAGTTTTCTGATTTACTAAGAAGCTCCTCTAACAAATCAGTTCCCAAGTCTTCTAGTACCAGCATATTTTTTCCACTTACTTCACTCCTTTTATTTCTACTTATTTTAGACTTAGTTCTCATCTTATGCGTCTCCTTTAAGGCGGCCGCCGGAGAAGATCCTTCACTAAAACTATACTTCCCTTCTCGTAACGAATCTCGTACTCTTTCCATCGAGAAGTTGAGGTGAGCCAACGAGCCGCGCATAGATAAAGCAGCTTGGTCATAAATCAACGCAGCCTCCTCCGCGCTATCGAAAGTTCCAAGCCAAACCCTTGTTCCATTTCTTGTTGAATCTCTAATCTCGGCTGCAAACTTTCCCCAAGGCCGCTTACGGACTCCGATGTAACGCTTTTCCTTTTCAGGTTCTTGTTTTTGTTCTTGATCTTGTTCTTGTTTCACTTTTGAGATTATTTCTTCTTCATTTGTGCTCTTGGATGAATTTGTTTCGGATGATTCTTTGTGTTCTTGATCTGCGAGCACGGCGAATGGAGGATTGTAGTTGTTGTGTTGTGAGTCTTCTTCTTTGTGGATGGGGAGAAAATTGTAATCGAAAACAAGCTCATCCCATGAATAAGGAGACCTGGGAAAGTCCATCTAATTTGAATTGATGGATCTCAAGGGTCTAAAAAAACTTGGGTTATTTTTCTGTTTCTATATGGTGTGAATTAAGTATCATAGTGTTTTAAGAGTTGAGACCCTACACCTTTTAAGGATGGGCTAGCTCCTCTAGAGTTGTTAGGTACTTCAAAGTATGGAGTTCTCAAAACTTTGTCCTTTCATTTGAATAAAATGGTTAAGATAAACCCATATATTAGGATAAAAAATTTATTATAAAAGTTCTTATTATTATTTTAGATAATCTCAAGTTAAATATTTACTTATCTTAAATAATCTATTTTTATAATAATTTATCTATAATATCCTTAGTATTAATTGTCATATTTATAGTCTCTATGCATATTTATGAAACATTACTAGTTATGTTCAAAAAATTATGTAATTAAATGAGAATTTAAATATGGACAATTTTTTCATTTTATCCTCTTCTTAATATACATAAAAAGACAATCAGAACTTTTATTCTGAGACGAAAAGAGTATTTAAATAATTTTCAACTAAACAAATACGGAGTACGTTATTAATTTTCTCTCCTTTCTACCATCTCCTTAAATTTTAGGTCATCTCCATCTTTGATAAAATCGGCAATCACCATCCATCACCTAAATTCACCACCTTTGTCAAAATTTATCACCACCATCATGTCCGCCAAATTGGCACAGCTTCATAAGTCATTTACCTCTACAATCGCATTCATTACCACCATTGTTATCACATTCATGACTATTACAATTCTTAAATTTACCATCATGTACAACTAAATCAACCAAATTACGGTTTAATATTTTGTATTAGTATAAATATAAAATTCAATAATCCAATTAAATCATAAGGAGCTATTGTAACTATTGAAAATTGTTGTTTTCCGTAAAATGACCAGACTCAATGAAGAATCGTTGCAATAGTTACCAAGATATGATTTTTTTATTTTTTATTTTTTCAGATTGTAGAACTTCAACTTTTTCTTTCTCAATAATGTTGTTCTTCAATAAAACATTCTTATAAATTTCAATTAACAAAAGTTATTGATTTTAAAAAGGTGAAGGAAATTGTTATAATGGTACAGTAAAAAAATGGAGGTTAACTATTTCGGTGGTTGTAGTGAGCCACGATCAATATTTTCAAAAATTAAGAAGATGATGGAGAGTAGGGATGAGTATCCGGTTACAACTGAATTGTCTTTTCGGCTATAACTAAATATCGAATTTTATATAATTTTATTATCCGAACAAATATCTGAAATGTGTACTAACCGAAACCGAATAACCAAATTATATTGTTCGATTATTCGGTATATAACCGAAATATGAAACTTTTTTTACCAAATAAAAATTTTCATTTCAAAATTCATAGTAGAGTTTTCAAATAATATTTAACTACAATCCACAACCATAATAATTTATAAACTAGCTTAATAATTTCAAATTAACAATATATAAGTACAACCAAGTCTAATTAAAAATAATATTTTAATTTTTTTAAGTTTCTAATTCGGTTATCCAAATAGTTTAATTTTCATACTCGAAAACGAAATTGAAATTGAATATCGAATTATAAAACAGTTATAACCGAATAACCAAAATATTTCGATTAAAAAAATATGGTTCAATTCGATTATTCAATTTTATCAATTTTTTGCTCAAACCTAATTAAGAGGAGAAATTTAAGAAAATGATACAAAGGAGAGGAGAAATTTAAGGAGATGATGGGCAGGAGCGAAAAAGTGTTGATGTGTTTACTTTGTTAAAAATTATTTAAATAAAATTTCAGTGTTGTAATATATGATTTTATCTTAACTATTTAATTCAAATAAAAGGATGGAATTTAGAGAATTCTAAAATTTAAAGCATCCTAAAATGACAAGTCTACATACACAACATTCAAACTCAAAATCAAACACTATATCCATCTTAACAATTAAAAAATGGGGTATGATACGAATTTCAATATCATACCCACTTTTTAATAGTTAAGATAGATATAATATTTAAATATTGTGTACTTATACTTATTCATCCTAAAAACTCTCAAGGAACCCGATCCCACCTTTAATGCCTAGACAAGTGGAAAGATTTTAGGTTACACAATTATAGAGACATATTTATACATAAATAAACCAAAAAGGACACCCCAAATATAGCAAATGCGGGTCGCACGTCACCAAGAAAAATAAAATTGTTCAAAAAATAAAGGAAAAAATTATCAGAAAATTAAAATAGATAAAGACGCAACCCAATTTATTTTAGCATTTATAGTTGATTTTAAGTTTTATAGTATTAGATAATATTCTAGTAATACTGTTAGAAGTGTTATTTAGAATATTAATGCCGGAATATCTCTAAATAATAATTCTAATAATATTGCTAGAATATTATCTAATAAGAACATTTTCTTTTTATGAAAATATATGTGGTTGGCTATTTATTATGTACCATGGGGTTTTTATTCTATTGATCGATCCTCATGTTCCGAAGAATCTCTAGCTAGCTAGTAAATTATGACTAGCCTGAGGAGGAGATCAAGCAGTAAAACCGTTCTTTCAATCGGCTTCTAACTCGGGCAACTTGGGACATTAACAGGACAGCAATGATTTAATTAATGTTATTTTCAATAAACAAACTTGGTAACAAGTTGCATAAATGTTCAAAAAATAGAAAAAGGGAAGCCTTATCCAAGTTGTACTACGATGTTCACTTGCTTTTTTGAGTGGTCCGACTTTTCAGTTTTGTCTCTAATTGATTGAATTATTTTTCTATTTACATTCTCACTTCATTAATTACGACCGTAAATTGAACAATTTCAAACAAGGAAAATATTTAATACGCAATCTTAATGTTTGAATTTCATTTCCATGTACCCAAAGCTCCAGCTCAAGCAATTCAATCCAAAACTGATATGTCTGTCTTCGTTCTCGCTCAAGCTAAAACGTCACAAGTCGAGTAGTGGAGGTCTAGTGACAGACATAAAAAAGAGTTGGACTTACCAACCACATAATTAATAATTCAAAAAGAAAGCTAACATGAATGTGTCCCAAAATAGGTCAAGAATACAAGTCATGAACCCTAGGACGTGCAGTATCTATCTCGTATTCGCTTCGTACGGCAAAATGCAAATGGTCTAGAGGAACTCGATGACAGATCATTGTTTAAAGTTTAAATGATCAAACACCACAGTTTTATACAAGAATGTACAATCTTCCCAACATAAACTTTCATCATTCTCTTTTTTTCAAAAGTTAATTTGAGACATTTTTAAATTTAAAATTGATATAGTTTATTAAAGTTTTGAAAATAATAAATCTTGTAATAATTATTGTTTTTTAAATGGTTTACGATTTTGATAATTATATTAATTTTTTAAATCAATTTTTGAATTTTAAAAAATCACAAATAGGCTCCAAAAGGTTAAATCCTATATTTTAAAGCAGAAGGTGAGTAAATGTTAAGAAAAATATTGCTCAGATCTTTATGACAATTACGGGGAACACTGTTTGTCACACGCAACACATTTTCGCTATGATATATTTAGGAAATTGACATTTTTATATTATCTTTTAATATTTTTTCACGATAAACTGTATAATCTATAACAATAACAGTACAAAAATATCAGTTTCCTATATTTATTCTCGTCGGCATATAAAAGGACGGTCACTATGGCCCCTTATGCTTCGTTTTAGCTGGCTATAAATTAGGTAACTGTCTCACTTATCTTTTACTAATCTCACTGTATCTATCACTAACTGAAAGTGTTGATGAAACATATAAATAAATAACTCAATGGATCAAATTAATTAGAAGATGTGGTGAATAATATATATATATATATATATTATCAAGGGAGAGAGAAAAATAATATTTCTTTTGAATCTCTGTCTCTATTTATTGAGTATTGCTATGGTACTGATAAAAGAATTTTATAAAAAATAGCTAGCTAGTTTAGAAAATGATGTGACAAAATATAATTAGCGGATGATTTAGTAAACCTAATGATAATAACCAACCACAACCAATCACATCATTTTTATTCATCTTTTATAATAATTTTTTTATCACCAAAATATTATTGTAACTTATCTGATTAAATTTTTGTTTGTCATTCTTATCTTTTCTCCATTCTCTTTCAAATTAAAAAAATTCTCTCTCCCCCACCCTTATTCTCTCCCACACTTCTTATCAACCCCTAAAATATCTCTAGGAACACTAATACATATAATTGATGTAACATTATTATTCCCACGCGTAAAATATGTTTTTTAAAAGACAAAAAAGGGGTTTGCTCATGTCCTTCCAGACAGCCTCTCTTCAAAAAGATGTTAAGAATGATTTTTCATCAAACACCTAGAAATGCTGATGATTATATATTAATTGAATAAATATAAATACACAATAATCAAATACTACATTCATTTACACCATTAAAAAGTAGGGCATTTAATTAGCGGTGTTATTTTATCATTATATTAACTACATGCAAAGATAATTAAAGGAGAAAAAGAGGTCAGGAGAGAGCGGGAGAGTAAAAATAAAAATAAAAGAATAAAAAACATTGACATAATTTCAAGAAGACAGTTATTTTCTCGCTTCTTCATTAATAATATAAATAATAATTTTAGTTCCATAATTGGTGCTCTGTTTTAACGCCGATCGCCTGGTCCATAGGGCATTACGAAATTCTGTTTGGCTTTAAGATGATGATTCCTCTCTAGAGACAAAGACAACGGAGCCAAGGTGGCCAGCCCATCTTGCTGTTTACTCCTAATTAGTATCCATGCCCTTGCTTATATATATAAATATATATATATATATATAAAATTAACAATTTATAATAATACTATATTATATTTTTTTGCACTTCAATTTTTTTAAGAATAATTATGTATGCATATGTCACAAACTTCCATTAATATCATATATAGTACTTTCCACGTTTCAAAATATGAAATTATTGTTGAATTTTTGAAAACTAATTTGAGACATTTCAAATTTAAAATTAATATGAGATTATAACTATACAACAGTAAAATATTATAATTAGATATATTTTTAGATAATTTCCAGACTAAAATTAAATAATTTATATCCATTTTGAGTTTAAAAATGTCCAAATGAATTTTAAAAAGTCAATAGTTATCTTATTTTGAAACAGAATGAGTATATAATATTAACTAAAAATCTCATAATAACAAAATATTGCATATTATGATGCACTTTAAATATTTTGTGAATCAATACATAAAAATAAAAGGGAAAAAAACTCTTATTGGAGGAGATAATATGAAGTTTTAAAATGATAAGTATGCTTTAATTTTTAAATAAAGTTTCTGAAAAATATAAACACAATCGAGAATTGGAACAGAACAAGTTTGACACGGGTTGTCCCTGTCCTTAAGGTGTTTATTGCCCCTTACCACTAAGGTTTGCTAAAGGCTGCTGGCAATATACCTCCAGGATATATGTCAAGCCTATTTTTTCAAATGCAATAGCAATTCACAATTGAAAACCAGTATTTTGCTTCTGTGTAAAGGTTGAAACATATATAAAATATAAAGAAGAAGGAAGAGAGAACCTTTGAAATTCTACAACTGAAAAGCAATATCAATTCAGTTTATGTTACAGAATTAATTCTGTAACAGTTACTGAATTGACCACTAATGAGTTTCAGTTGCTGCATTTGTTTGCAGTTAATTCATAGTCAGGTACAATGACTTGAGCCTTATCTAGGTGCAAAGTGCGCCTAAAGCGCCAATGCGACTTTGCGACGCGACCGCACCGGCACCGGCCACGGCCCCGGCTCGCGGGACGCGGGCGGGTGGTGCTTTGCACCACGTCATTGTGACCCGATCCAAGCCTTTCCTTTAGTACTACAAGTAAATTAAACTATTCCATTCATGCTTATAAAACATTAAATAGTTTTACTTCTTATCGATGTGGTACTTAAAAGAAAGTAGTTTTGCAAACAACAATGCACCTTTTCATATACCTCACTTTGAATATGATTAAAATATAGTATATAATTCCTACTTGAATTATATTTGTTCTCTCTTAATTTCCTTATTGTAGACTATCAAAAACACTTTTAATTTAATTTAAATTCAATCAACTAATGAGTCTAAATTAAACCCAAAATTGATCAAAACTCATTTAATTAAAAGGTGCAATTTAACAGTTTCTAAAGCTTATTTTCATAAATAACTCAAAAAAAGAAATCTATTTTTTGAGTCGGCTCATGACCAACCAAAAAACTCAATTAACTCAGCCAACTTCTTTGGTTGTTCTCCACAAATTGTCTAATTAGTTTATAATCAGAGTATTATGTGCCAATACCGAAACTTGCAAGAAACAGTTCTCCAGTAATGTAATTCCATAACTTGATACTCTTAATAAATACATTTATTCTTAGGGAACCAAGTTAACCAATTATTCCTTGATAAGCTACAAAATAGTAATAACCTAACAATAATGTTCTATAAAAGAAAAAAAAGGAAAGAACCTATCATCGAAAGTTTCTTGTGAATGACATCAATTTTTTTAGTTTGTAAATATGTTTCTCTTTGTCCAAATTATAAATGTGAAAGAAAGGATTAATCCTCCCTACAAAAAGAGTTAATTTTTAGCATTTTTAAATTTTAAAAATATGTTTTTCTACCGTAATTATTCTTGAATTTTAATGGGGTCATGGTATAATAGATTAAAATTTAATGGTAAACTTGAAAATTATTGTTTCATTCAATTTATAGTGCTTGCCATCAAATAAATAAATGAAACACTTAAACAAAAATGGTCAAATGAGACTCTTATTGTGAAATTAAGAAAGTGATAATGTGCTACATTTGTCCAGATACAACAAGTCCCTTATTTGTTTATTTTTAACAAATATTTAGGTGTTCAAGTAAACCTTGATATTCATAAATTAATATCAAATTATTAAAAGTATGAAAAAGGTCAACCTTAAAATTAATGCTAATTTGCCGATACTAAATTCCATCAAAACCAATAAATTATATAGAACACTGATATTTTCACAGCAAAAAAATAATATTTTCACAATAAAATCGGCGCTATAAATATATAGCGATAGTTTTGACCGTCGCTATACATCTATAGCGACGATTTGACTGTAAAAATACTTTTCATTATATATTTTGTATGTCTTCACCTCTTCGTGTGTGTGTGTGTGTGTGTGTATATATATATATGGGAAATGATCCATAGCAAGCGTTTGTTATGGACACTATTTCAGCAAATGCATCTTGAACTGTTAAAATAATAATTTTAATGGATTAGATGAATGTCACCCGCCATCTAAAATAACAGGTAGAAAAAAAAAATAATTCTCAGTTAACCCGCTATCTTAGATAACGGGTAGACTGAAAAAAAAAAAAATCAAAAAATCCTCCACCCGCTAACTCAGATGCCGGGTGGAGTGAATTTTTTTTTTTTTTTTTTTGTTTAAACTAAGTTTTAAAATAAATAAAAAAATCCTCCACCCGTCAACTAAGATGACAGGTGGAAAAAAAATTTGATTTTTGATTTTATTTTGTTAAAATTAATTTTAAAAATTAAAAAAAAAAAAACAAAAAACAAATTCCACCCGTCAACTAAGATGACGGGTGGAAAAAAAATTGATTTTTAGTTTTTTTTTTTTTATTGTTAAACTTAGTTTTAAAAATTAAAAATATAAATAAAAAAAAATTAAAAAACAAAAAAAACAAACTCCACCCGTCATCTTTGACGGGTGGGGAAAAAATTCGATTTTTGATTTTTTTTTTTTTTTTGTTAAACTTAGTTTTAAAAAAAAAAAAAAAAAAACTCCACCCGTCAACTAAGATAACGGGTGGAAACAAAAATTAAATTTTGATTTTTTTTTTTAAAAACTTAGTTTTAAAAATTATAAAATAAAATAAAAAAAATAAAAACTCCACCCGTCAATTTAGATGACGGGTGGAAAAAAAATTTGATTTTTTTTTTTGTTAAACTTAGTTTTAAAAATAAAAAAAGAAAAAAGAAAAACAAACTCCACCCGTCAACTAAGATGACGGGTGGAAAAAAATTTTGATTTTTTTTTTTTTTATTAAACTTAGTTTAAAAAAAACAAACAAACAAACAAACTCCACCCGTCAAGTTTAATAAAAAAATTCAAAATCAAAATTTTTTTCCACCCGTCATCTTACTTGACGGGTAGAGTTTGTTTTTTTTTTTTTAATTTTTAATTTTTAAAACTAAGTTTAACAAAAAAAAAATCAAAAATCAAATTTTTTTTCCACCCGTCATCTTAGTTGACGAGCGGAGTTTTTTTTTTTTTTTTTAAAAATTTTTAAAACTAAGTTTAACAAAAAAAATCAAAAATCAAATTTTTTTGGAGTTTTATTTATTTTATTTTTTTAAAATTAAGTTTAACAAAAAAATCAAAAATCAAAAAAAAAATCCACCCGTCATCTTAGTTGACGGGTGGAGTTTGTTTTTCTTTTCTTTTTCTTTTTTTTTTATTTTTAAAACTAAGTCTAACAACAACAAAAAAATTAAAAATCAAATTTTTTTTTTTACCCGTCATCTTAGTTGACAGGTGGAGTTTGTTTTTTTTTTTTTTTTTTTAATTTTTAAAATTAAGTTTAACAAAAAAAAAATCAAAAATCAAAAAAAAATTGCACCCGTCATCTTAGTTGACGAGTGGAGGATTTTGTTTTTTTTCTTTTAAAAACTTAGTTTAAACAAAAAAAAAAGAATTTTTCACTCCACCCGGCGTCTAAGTTAGCGGGTGGAGAATTTTTTTGAAAAAAAAATTTCACTCCACCCGTCATCTAAGATGGCGGGTTGACTGAGAATGTATTATTTTATTTGCTAATGGAAAGAGGCTTATAAATAATTAAGAATTCCTGGTTAACAATTCATCGTGACCGTATAATTAAATGGAGAATTATGATATTTGAATGAAGCATTGGGTGAAATTAATAATCTTAGATTTATTTATTTTATTATTTATTTTTATTAGTTAGTTTAATTGGTAATTTTAATTTAATTCATATGTTTAAATAAGATTGAGTTGATATAAAATTGGTACTTGAAAAATATTAGATGTAATATAATGATAAGTCAAATATCGATCCCACAGAGAATTACATCTAATATTTTTCAAGTACCAATTTTATATCAACTCAATCTTATTTAAACATATGAATTAAATTAAAATTACCAATTAAACTAACTAATAAAAATAAATAATAAAATAAATAAATCTAAGATTATTAATTTCACCTAATGCTTCATTCAAATCTCATAATTCTCCATTTAATTATACGGTCACGATGAATTGTTAACCAGGAATTCTTAATTATTTATAAGCCTCTTTCCATTAGCAAATAAAATTATCCATTCTAATTAAATTACTATATTTCTATGTTATTTAAATTAGAACTGATTCATTAAGAACAAATTCCCTAAATTGGTTACATATGACATATAGGTATATTCCTATCCTATACACAAATTATGAATTCCAACTAATATAGAATATCACAAACACATGTCATTATATTCACATCCAAATCTATAATCAATCTCCCAATTTCATATAGATTATCCCAAATTAATTACTGGTTAAGCAATTATTACATGAACGCACAAAATATAATGATCAATTCATATAGTGCCAATTAAATGAAAAGATAATCAATTTAAACTACACAATAAATTCTATTAAAATCTTAAATTAAAAAGTCGTTCATAGCAGATAAAATTATAATCACAAAATATTCAACAATAATGAAAGACATAAATAATAAAAAGACTAGAGAAGAAAAATAATCTCCCGCCAATCTTCTATCTCCAAGCTTATTCCATCCACGACATTCATCTTTGTTGATATCTTGCTCGCTCTTGAACTCCAAAATTTGGAAAGGAATTAGCCTCTCACACTGTTCATTGGCTTTTTCCCAACACCTAAATAATACATAGAATAAAAATATTTATAAGAGTATTTATTTTTCCTAACCCTAATAGGAATTAAAATCCAATTCAGAATCAAATTAATGCAAAAATCGCGAATAATCTGAATTTGCAGCAAAAACGCGCTTTCCAAACACGGCGTTGACCGAAGTCAACGCGGTTTCTTTTTCCTGATGCTGGTCGCGCATTGCGCGACTGCCATTCCTGCTGTTTTCCTTCATGCGACATCGTCCCCTATCCTCGGAGCTGATTCATTCACCGCGCATTGCGCGAACTTCTATTTCTTCACCATACGACGCCACACACTGCCATTTTACCTACTGGGCATTTGAGTTGCGCGCATTGCGCGGACATGCCAACTTGCTGAATATTACAATTATGCCACCGGTTCGTTGTAAATTACTATTTTGCCATCAGATTCTTAGAGAATTTACCAAATTGCCACCAAACTTATTTTTCCTACAAAATAAAATATAAATTAATTAAAAATAATATAAAAATAATAATAATGCATAATAATAAATAAAACACCTAAAATAAAAAATAAAATACTTAAAACTAACAAATAATTAAGCCTAAAAATATCTAATAAATAGGAATAAAATCCAATTATCAAATACCCCTAAACTTAACTTTTTGCTTGCCCTCAAGCAAAACAAAAATAAAAACTAAGACTCTACTAACTCAACAACTCAAGCAATGAAGCAATACGAATTTCAACTTTAGCCTTCACGATTTCAAAATTAATAACTCAAAGAAAATTTTAAAATTATGAAAAGTCCAAAATTTTAACATATTTATTAATCTTACTTTACTCAAGATCCTTCGTGTGTGTGTGTGAATCCAAATGTATCAAACTAGCAGAAAAAACTTAGATGCGCTCACATAATTAAATGTCTCATAAAAGATACCAAATGTATATATATATATATATATATATATATATATATACACACACAACAAAACTCTATATCTTCATTTTTCACATCACTCAAAGCTAATATATGCAAATATAACTTGAGGGATCAAAAAGTTTTTTAATCTCTTAAGCACCACTAGGATTATTAATTTCTTTTAAGCCTTTTTCTTTCTTCAATTAAATGGGTGCATTTTATGCTTCGTCCCATTTTTTTCTTTTTTCTTTTCTTTTTTCTTGGTGAGTGCATTTTATGCTCCATCTCACCAGCGAGTGCATTTTACGCTCCATCTCGCTTCTCTTCACATATTTATGAGTGAGTGCATTTTACGCTCTATCTCAACTCATAATTCTCTTAACTATTTTTTTTTCTCCACAAGATAAATTAATTTTACTAATCCCAGAAAATTCACTTCAATCATCTCTCCTAAATCATATTTTACCACAATTTCGCTTCAAATTACGATCAAATAAAATTATAGAATTCAAAAATATCTAGCATGAGCATTTAACCCAATAAACTTCACTTAAGTTAAACTAGCTCAAACAATTGGATATGTGCATAAAAATTTGAAGATCTCAAATAAAATAAATACTAACAAATAGCCAAAATTCAAACTATGCAAAAAAATTTCACTTTTTCAAAAGTTATTAAATAAAAACTAAAAATTTTATCATCGACCAAAAATTTTAAAATCCAAAGTAATTTATTGTCCAAGTGACACATTCTAAAAACAAAACAATGGAAAACATTCATATTTAACAAATTCCTAAAAACACAATGAAAACAAAATTTTCCTAGCTGCAAAATACCTACATGCCTAACTAATGAAAAAAATAAAATAAAAAACAAAATAATATGACATAAATCATGTTTGGTTATGAGTGGATGTGTGTTGTGGGAAACCATGGTAGGTTCTGAAGGTATAAGGACGGTTGTTGATGGAGATTATGTGTTAAAATATGATTTGATATGAAAAATATGCATATAAGATGAACATGTATGTAAACCCTAAGTAATGTGCTTGATGATCAATAAAATGATTTATGTTGTATATGAAAACCTTAATATCTAAAACTTGTATATGATAGATCTATGAGTTATGAAACTAATCCAAGTAGAATGAACAAAAACGGAGTTAAAATAGATTTATGGTGGAATTTTTGATAAAACATGTCCTTTGTAAATCCTAGCATGGTTAGACCAATATTTTGCCTAATAAATGACTTTGAAAAATGATCAAAACTTATGAATATTGTAGATCTATGAGTTTACTAACTAATGAAGTAAGTTTGAACTCATTTGGATGAAAATGAATAAGTTATGAAAGTTGGAATCAAAAGAGGTAAAATTCACAAAACTGGAAAAAAAATGTTGAATTGCATTCTGCCATAGAGCGCTGGGGTGCTCCTTCTTAGTGCAAATCCAACGTCGGGATGCTATCCCCAATTCAAATTGGAGCACTGGGGCGCTGGTCCTGTTAACCCCGATTCGGGTCAAACAGGGTCAGGTCTTGGTCAACGGATCAACCGGGTAGACTCGACCCGAATAAATAAAATAAAATAAAATAATAATAATAAAATAAATAAAGAAACAAATAAAATAATAAAGATTATTTTATTTGTGAAAATAAAGAATAATTAAATATTAAACAAATAAAATAATAATAAATATTATTTTATTTGTAAAAAATAGTGAAGGAAGTTAATGAATAATAATTAATAAAAGGAGATGACTAAGCAAATAAAATAATGAATAATTATTTTATTTGTGAAGATTAATAAATTTAAGTATTAATAAAAGATGATTAAACAAATAAGATTGTTATAACAATTATTTTATTTGTGGAAAAGGATTATAATAAATGAAAAATAATAGTAAGATATTGAGATTAATTATTAAACAATAAACAATAAAGTCATTTATTTATGAAGAATAATAATGTGAAATGATAAAGATTAATTGACGATAATTAATGAGACAAGATGAAACAAATAAAATAATAATGAGATTATTTTATTTTGTGAAGAAAATGATAGAAATGATTTAAAGGAATATTAATGAGAGATGAAAATGTGTAAAGAATAACTAAACAAATAAAATAATAACAAAGATTATTTTATTTACGGATGATAAATATGAGAATAAGTGAATAATAATAATGAAGAATATTTGTAAATGGGTAAGATGTCTAATAAATAATAAATAATTTCGAGAAATGGTTAAACAATAAAGTAATAAGGGTTAATGTTATTGTGGAAGATTGATAGGAGGTGTAGATATTGAAGAAGATGATGAGAGAGGATATTGGAAGATAGGTGTGAAGATGAATGCAGAAGGGTTATGAGATAATAAAAGATTAATGAAAGTTTATTTATGATCCGATAGAGAATAATCAGTGTATCGAATTACGACACATGTAGGTTGTCCGAAGGAAGAGAAGTGTGAAGTAATTATAGAAGACAATTCAGGCAAGTTTTCTAACTTGATTATTTGTATATGCAAAATTTTTAAGAATTAAATACCTTTTAAAGACCTTGTTGAACTTGAATATTGTTGTTTACATTCTTATATATATTTGAATCACCTATTGAACTGTTAAAGTTTATGAAACCCTGTGTAATCATAAATGGTCTATAAGATTGGTCTATGTCATTTGTTCCGGCTGAACTTGTAATGAAATGAACAATGGAATCGATATGGTTTAGGAAAGCTACCCAAACCGATTGAGTCGGTGCCGATTTTCATAAGCTGAGTTGAACGACCCATAAGAAAAAGGAAGAACGTATGAATATATAATTGCATCGGCATATAGCTCTGACCTATGTGCACGATGTTTAAATGGCATGCATAATGTAGGGCACTATAGCTTGATCACCTATCTGCTTGCAAGGAGTATTTTGCTGCAACCTTTGTGATTGGAAAATACTTTCGAGGATGACTCTCTGAGGAGTTCACGGTCCATAGTGACCACTCGGTGATATGGCAGAAATGCATTTTCGTTGAATGAAACTGTCCTATTACTCATCATTTTGAGTTGTTTCTAAATCTCTACCCAAATTGTTTGAAAGTTCTAGATGGAATAAACTTTATCCTTGATATACATTATTCCTTACAGGCTTTAAACTTTCTAAGCAATTATTTGCTCACCCTTGCTTAACCCAAAATTTTCAGTTAAGCCAGAGAATGCCAGAAGTTTCGATAAGGGTAAGGATAAGGAAGAGATTATTGAATAGTCGACACCTTCAATTAAGTGGCATTAGAATTTAATATATGATCCATGCTATTTAGCTTGTATCAAATTACGAGGATTGTAATAGTAAAGGTTGTTAGAACCTGGGATATTGTTATGTAAGTAAGGTTAGTTAACGTATTTGATTACATTAAGGATGAATGAATGTATGAGATGGATGTGGAGTATGTGTTATCATGATCGAACACCAGATTGAAGATAGAGGTACCTGAATTTGAAGGCGTCACACAAGCAAATGGCTGGTAGGCCAGGCCGGACTCAGGCCATAGGCCACTCCAGGTCAGGTTTTTAGCCAGGGCGATTCCAGATTTTGCTCAAAATAAAAAGGCCTTTTCAAATCCTTCAAATTGGACTAGGCCTTGACCGGACCGAGTTTTGACAAGTCATCCCAGGCCGAACCAAGGCCAGATTGCCGACCTTGGGCTTTTATGCATGTCTATCTGTTACTAGATCCAATGGCTTACAAATAAACATACCGTGTAACAATTACTACTGTACAAAAAAAAAAATCCAAGATATCGCATAACAATTATGCCAAAAAAATAAAATTTTGGGGTGCCGCATAACTGTTATGCCGTATCTTATAATTATTTTTTTTCTCCTACCGCATTACTGTCATGCAGTATCCAAAAAAAAAATGGGTTTAGAACAATTGGTTGTTGATGAGATTAGTACTGAAACATATTTACGAACCCAGACGATAACAACTACTGATAACTTAATTTCCTTATATAATTTGGACCATTTTCTGGATTTCCTTTTTGCACTTGTGGCTAATATAAGCACCATTGTCAATTTTGGTCAATCTACGAAGGTACCTCCCAAGCCTGATGGCATCTTTCAAACTAAACTCCTCATCTATCAATAGAAAGATCAACGACAAGGCCTTTATTGCATAAACGTTTTTTACGAACTCTTTTAAGTAATGGAAAAATATGAGTGATTTAAGAAAGGGATGAACCACATCCCTGGGTACATGTTCCTTTGATTTTCAACACCGGTCAGCGAGGAAGATTATTGCTTGAACAGAGTTTGCAGCCCTTACTCTACTCCATCCTCACTTTTCTAGTATGTATATGGTCACCAAATGTTATGTTTATTCCATCATGTTCTCCTCCTTCAATAATCATCCAGCAGTAGAAGATCGCAACGAGGGTGCATGTCATATGTACTAGGAACTTCATAATGGCTTGATGTATCTTAATCAACAGTTCATAATGGCTTCTGCCGATATGTTTTGATACTAATCTCATCAACAATAATTTGTTCCAAACCCAAAAAAAAAAATTGACTAATGCATAACAGTTATGTAGTATGAGGAAAAAATAAATAAATAATTTTTTTTAAATACCGTATAACTATTATACGGTAGGAGAAAAAAAAATTAAGGTAACGCATAACTGTTATATGATATCTTAGAATTTTTTTATTTTTTATTTTTTTATTATGTATTTAAAAAGTAATATGAATATTTTTTATATAGTTCATGTAGACATGTAGTGTATAATAATGACTATGTAATATATTTATGGTCACATGTTAAATACGAAAAATAAAAAATAGGATCCACTAAATATTATTTGTTTATGTATTTGTATTGAATTCAATACATGGAGTCAACTAACATATTATTTTTTTATACATTAAATTCAGTATAAATGTATAAACAAATAATATTTAGTGAACTTCATCTCCTATTTTTCGTACTTAATATCTATCGTTAAAACATATGTTAAAGAAAATCCTATATTTATTTGTAAGTGATTGAATCTGACAACGGGTCGCTTCGTGAGATGCATGCGTGAAAGTTACGGGTAATCTTTTCAACAATCATTTAAGTTGCATTATAAGTCAGTGCATGTACAAGACTTCTGTGTACTGCTCTCTAAATTCCTCTCCAAATTTTTTATCAACGTACGTACACATCACCATCGAGTCTCGACAGTTTACTTGTTCTCAATATGAAGAAGAATTAATTTTCGATCTTGTTTAAATTTTCTAATTAGAAAAAAATATATTTTTATTAAAATCAAAGTAGTACTACAAAAGTGACGAATTCAACATAACACGTCAAATGAGCTACGTACCCAAACTTACAAGACTTCATCAATGAATGATAAGATTTAATAAAGAAAACGTCTCGTAGTTTTAAATTGAAAGTGTCACGAACACCCCCTTTTTATCTCTACTTGAAGCATTCCACCTTCAGAGACTTCCTTCAAAAGACGGCAACACGAACTATTTTAAGAATTACTTATTTTAACGAATATATATTTAATTATTTATATTTTAAAAATATTATGTAGTGGAAGATTAAACAAATCTAATTATTTTCTTTCTTTTCAATTCCCAAATTCTAAAAGCACCACAATCATACCCTAAATTTAATAAATAAATAGTTGATAACTCTAAAATTGATCGAGAATTTTTTTTTATCAAACAATTAAATTAACTGAAGTTTATTGTAATTATAAATTATTACAAATAATAATAAAATTATAATTTAAATAATTAAAAAAATAATTCTTTCAAATAAAATACCAAATAATCCAAAAAAAATAGATCATAATAATAATTAATAAACATCATGAAAAAACGATTATATTCTTAGATTTGAACCTTGTGTCGTAATTTGTCGTTATTCGTCGGCGCATGGCTCTGGAATTCCTGTGTCAAAATGGGCCCAAGTTGTAAAATGATTTATTGAAAAGAGAGAGATGGTTCAGCTATAGGATCTGTGTGCTGTGGACTGTGGCCCCTATTGTTAAGAAATAGTGTCATTTTCACAATTCTCCTCAAATTATTACTACCTAACCAAATCTTATAGGTTCATATTTTTCGTTCGAGCTTCTTAATGGTGAAGAGTCGGCGTATTAAATATTCTTATGAGTCCCGTCACTTATTACAAAAAATTTATCCCCTGTCAAAAAATAGAGACCAATTCTTTTGTTAATTTTTTAATATTAAATTTGAGTTGCATTATTTTTATAAAATTTTCAATATTTTTATATAATCTCCTCTTACATAAATATAAAACTCACTCACTTCTCAAGTGAAAAGCACTATACAAAAATATATATAAAAATACTAGTTCTTTAAATTTACTTACTTATAGATAAAGATATACAAAAAGTCTGCGGCCTGACATTGGTTCGGCCTGGTTAGGCCCGATATGGAGATTGTAAAAAGGTCGATATTTGGACACAAAATCCTGGCCTAGCCTAGTCTGAAAAAAAGCCAAATCCAATCCGGTCTGACCTGAAAAAAGTGAAATGAAATCATTAATGAAATATAATAGAGAATGAAATAAAATACAAAGTGAAACGATTCAATCCATTAATCTAGTTGGAATGAAATGGTATTTAGGATCGTTTATAAGCAGTTAAACTTGCTTATAAACAGTTTTAGGAAGCAAAAATAACTTAATAAACTGATTTTAAACTATGTATAATTAATTTTTATGAAAATAATCATAAACTCCAAATTAGAGTTTTTGATTATTTGTCAAATTTAATAATCAGGTATGACCAAGTATATTACTAATATATCCCTATTTATTTTAGTAATTTTATCTATTACCCATCTTTATTTCTCAAAATAAAAAATATTTTTTAGTAATTTACACTTGAAATAAATGCTTAACAAAAAATAAAAATTTTGTACCAACAATTTTTTACTTCTTACTAGTTTAGGTACTTTTTATTTACCAAAAGCAAATTAGTTTTTTAAAATTAATTATAAGTAAAAGTAGTAATCAAAATCACTAATCAAATTTTTTAAGTAATCTCAAACATACTCTGAGTCATTCTATATTCTCACTCAAGAAGAAAAATTCACAAATTTCATAAAAATGAGAATGATTCATTCTATTTTAATAAAATAACTAAATACATTTTTTATTTATTTCATATGAATAAATTTTCTTCTATTTTCACCTTCATTTTTTCAATTTAAACATAGCATTAATATTGGTTGTTGAGAGCTACTCTTCATTGTTCAATTGTATCAGTCTCTTCAGAATAAGTATAAGTGCACTACATTCATCTTAACCATTAAAAAGTTAGGCATGACATTGAAATCCGTGTCATGCCCCACTTTTTAATTATTAAAATAAATGTAGTGTTTAATTTTATATTTAAATATTGTATATGTAAACTTATCCGACTCTTTAACAACACTCAATGATAGTGAGTGGTACATTAACTGTCTTGCTTCATTTTTTTAATTTATTTTATTTTTATGATAAATAATATTGGTTGACAATTGTGTGTTCCTCTCCAGGGAAGGAAGAGATGAGAAGTACAATGAGATGAATTTTTTTCCTCATATTTTATTACACATGCCACTAAAGTTGTTAAAACTCTGGCAGGTGTTCAGTTTTTTTGATTTTTTCAATATATATATTGGACCGGGCGGAACCAATCAGTTCGGTACAAAAAAGACCAATTCGGTACCTGTTTGGTATACCGAAACTGATCGGTTTGGTACCGGTCCGGAATTTTGGGAGATCGGTATTAACCGGACCATATCGGTTTTCTATTTTTTTTTATAATTTTTTTTTTATTAATAATAATAATAATCATTATATTTCTGTAAAAATAAGTATTGAATTGACTAACTGGTTCGGTATATCGGTTCAATCAGTAGCGAATTTTATATAATTTTGGTATTAATTTTATTCAATTTTTACCAAATGAACACCCCTAAGCTCTGATATTAAATGTCGTATGATGAATGAATGAATGATTGAGACAACACCTTATAAAAACAAGTTGATTTAACAACTTATGCCCGTAACGGATTAAAATAAAATTGGCTAACTTCACTCATGGATTGATCAATTCAACATAATCAAATTGAATGGTGAAGAATATAAATTATTTATTCTCATATATATATATATATAGAAAATGATGTCATGACAACACATAATTTTTAATTTACATGATTGCACATACATGATTATACTATGGAAATTAGAATTTGTACATTGGTATTATTCATAATTATTTTCATTGGTATTATTGTGGAATATTTTTATTTTTATTTTTGTTATGACGTTTATAAATCACTCAGAAAGTGTAAGTTATACTTGAATTTTAAGAGATTTAAAAATTATTGAGATAATTATGTAATTCATTATACTCGGACATATATCTTTACAAAGAGTGGTTTGGAAAAGGAAATTTTTTTTTATTAGAGTTGGGTTTGTTTGGTACAAGGCTTAACCCAGTGAATTCAATGTTAATATTCACAACTTTTTGGAACTAAAGCTTCAGGCTAATAGTATATGGTAACCCAATTCCTAATTCTCGGTTTTGGGCTGGGCCAATCTTGGTCCAACTTGCACTCCCAAGTCCCACCTTTTTCCAAAATTGAGAAAAATAAAGTGAACTTTCATATTCATACTCGATCCTTTTACGTCGAATTCAAGCCTTTTCTTTTTCTTTTTTGATTTAAATTTTGTTATGATAGTGAGATCAACATCTTGTATTGTCCATAAAATTTCATTTAAAAATCCACGTACATCTATCTATAGAAGTGTAAAATATTAATACATTGACGTACTATATCATTACAAGTTTTTTTGAACTTATAACATTGAAGTACGTATTGGTAATTAAAGGCATTCATAATCAAAGTGTATATATACCAAAAACTGTATTATATATTCTATTAAATTATGGAATATATTCAACTTAATAAATAAATTTTACTTTATAAAAATATAACATACTTTACAACTTGTTTATAAATCATCTCACTAAATATATTTTGATTAATTAGTTGTTGACAATGTTAAACATTTAAATTGATTTATACTATTATATTGACTTGTTAAAAACTTGAAATAATATATTTTCTTCTTTTTTTCTAAGATATATGGCCCGGTTTGCATTTTAACTAAAAAAATTACGGGGAGATATCTTATAAATTCACCATGAATAATATTAGAGACTGCGACTTTGATTAGTGTTTTAATGATTAGTCATTGAATAAGAAGATAATATTTAATCTCATTTTCCTTCTTGAGATTGTATAGTTCCGAATAAATAATCTTAAAAACAAAGATTAAGATTGTCATTTTTAAGACTAATCGACAAAAAAGAAAATATTTTAAAATATTGAATTAATATGAATAAGTTAAAATAATATAATCCCGTACAACCTAATTACAAATAAGCCTAGTTCTGCATTAAATAAGACTAGCATTGTAGATATAATGCAATAATACAGAAGTTCTGAATTCGATTTCTAACTTTTGGGAGTTTTGGCCACAAAACTAGGGATTGTTTTCCTTCACAAAATACACCATGATTATTCATATGGAAGACATTAAGAATATGGGCTCAAATCATCTATCAACAAGGCAACACATTATGAACAGGTGCGGACGCATAAATTTTAACAAGAGGAATACATTTATAATTAAAAAATAAAAAACAAAATTAATCACTCTATTATACAAAAAGAGATCCATCTGTGATATATGTAAATATTAATGATGTATTTTAATTTCATGTTTATCATTAAATATATTGAGTTGTTAGTTTAATTGTGATGACCTGTAATAAGATTATAATAACATATTTAAAGATATTGTGTCAGTTTGTACTATATTAGCAATAAGAAAAGAAATTTTTTTGTGGAAAAGAAATTTAGAAATGAGACTCTTTTATTGTGAAATAGAGGGGATAATAAAATTCATCAAATATAGATTTTAAAAGAAATACTTCATTCTAACTTATAAGATCGATTTTGACTTTTGAAAATTAATTTTAGATATTTTAAAACTTAAAATTGATGATATTGATTGAAAATTATAATTTTTTTTTTTTTTATATTTAGTAGTTATTTTTAGATAATTTATAATATTTATTATTGACTAAAATTAAATCAATCTATGCTAATTTTAATTTTAAAAAATCAATAATATATAAAAATCATTAAAAAAATATTTTTTAAAAACTTCATTATTTAAAGTTACTATTTTTTCTTTTTTTAAGAAGGGCACTTTACCTAAATATTCTTACACTAACAAAAAAAATTACAAAAATCAAGAGGAGACACTTACCCCTTCCTTAGTGTGCATTCGCCCCCTCATTGTGAGACATGCCATAAAGAGTACTTGAAGTTATCTTGTTAGGATATAACATCTCAACTAGGCTCAGTATGCAAGACCCATATACTTTATATGGACAAAGCCCACGGAAGCTCAAGTGGCTCTCTCTCCACACGCGCGCGCGCGCGCACACACACACACACACATATATATATATATATATGATAATGATCCATAATAAATATTTGTTATAAATATTATTCTAACAAATAAAATTTTCACTGTTCATGATAAGATTTAATTACTTAGGAGGGGGTCTGGCTGCACCTTCCACATACGCTAGGGAGATTTTTTATTTTTTTTAGCCTAGAAGCATGTAAGAGGTGTGGCCCGGCAGACGACATCGTTTTCCCTAACTGCACCTCTTACATGCGCCCAGGGAGATTTTGTGTTTTTGCCTGGCCGCATGTAGGAGGTGTGACCAGGTAAACGATGTCGTTTCCCCCAGTCGCATCTCCTATATGCGGTCAAGTCAAATCTAAAATATTCTCATTTTTTTTCTACGGGTTCAAATTTAAATAAGATAGTTTAACTTAGCAGTTATAGAGATTATTTTAGCTTTTTGATACTATGGTTACTTTCACCATTCTGCCATGTGGTTTGAGTCATAGATATATATGCATATATGTAGGGATGCATAACGGTCGATTTTGAATTTAAAAAATAATCAAACCATTTAAAACGGTTATAAAAAAAATTAAAAAACAAAATCGGCCAAATTTTTACTCTATAGTCAATTATAGTTCTATTCGGCTATCTATTAAATCGGTTGGTTTAAACGATTTGGTCGGTTATAAAAATTTTCTAAATGGCTAATAGCTATGCAGCTCAAGCTCCACAAATATAGGTATTGCAGCCAAACCAATGGCTGCAGCCATTGCAAGTGTGAACAATGCAATCGTGGACACTGCAACTCTACTAACCTTTCTTTCACCAAGTTCATCACTAGTTCTATCTAACCGAAGGAACCCTTTGTACCAGAGCCATCAATAATGCTTGCATTCTTTAATGGAGTAGCTCTTAACCTTTGTGTGACTTTTCATTACCTGAATCTGTTGTTGCCTAACCATTCAATGCTACTAAAAGGATTAATAGAAATAGGACAACTTTGAATGTAAAGTTCATTCTAGATGAGATGTACATCACCAAAATTATAAATTTTAAAACTTTATAATCAAGACGACAATCCACTCATACGACCACTACGACAGAATGGTCGGGAGTCTCGTTCCCCGGTGAGCGAGCGACTGCCCAGCTCGTCGATGAGCTGACAGAGGTTGCAATGGGGTAACGCCCCTTAGAAGTCAAGCGCAAGGGTGTAATTGGGCTTGTGAATTTATTAGTGATCAAGTCTTTGGTTTACTAATGTATTAGGCTTGAGCTTATATTATAACAACCTGAATTTTCTAGTTACTATAAAAGTAATTGTTTTGTATATGAATCATTGTAGAGCATGTGAGACATTTATTGAATACATCAGACAGGCATGACTACCCAAATTGGTGAACCTGAGTATATCGCGTGTTCTTACGTTTATGTTCTTCATCTAATATTTTGTTTGATTGTGCTATTATTCCATCTTAAATTCTAACAACCACCAAATTCGATTTTTCTCTTAGTCCTCGCAAGTCACAAATCAAACTGCAAAGTTGTCTATTATTGTCAATTACAGAGTAAACTAATAAAGTAATTTATTTATATTTTATAATATATAATTATATAAAATAAATAATTATTAATAAAGTACATAAATTATATAATTATATTATAGTTTTAAGTATTCAGTCGGTTCGGTTGGTTTTGATTTTTTGGAACCCAAAACGAAATCGACCGACCAAATTTTTGTTTTTTGTTTTTTAAAATTTCGGTCCATTGATTTTGTAAATTTCGATTTGGTTTATTGTCAATTCGATTTGGCCCGGTCGATTTTTTGGTTTAGTGTGCACCCCTATATATATGTGTGTGTGTGTGTGTGTATACGTGTTTACCCTTTTTGTAGAAGAATGTGTTAATAAGTTTACAAATTCTAGAAACTGATTAAGCTTTCCTTTGCTATGAAGACCGAACAAGGTAACAAATTTTTTATTATAGAATAATAATTGCATACTATCATTTGCGGTAACAATTCTGAACATATTTAGGATGAAAAAAATGATGGATGAGAAAGATATTTCTTCAAATCTGAACTCATGAAAAAAAAAATGAAAGTATTTTGGGTTTGGCTTGGTCGCATGTAAGAGGTGCGGTTAGGGAAAACGACGTTATTTTTCTTGCTCGCACCTCTTACATGCGGACTGCAGTTAGGCCAAACTTAGAACGATGTCGTTTGTCTGGTCGCAACTCCTACATGTGGCTAGACAAAAGAAAAAAAAAATCTTTTTTGTTGCATATAGGAGATGCGGCCAGACCCCCTCCTAACCGTTAGATTCTATTATGAACGGTGAAAGATTTATTTGTTGAAATAATGTCCATAATAAACGTTTGCTATGAATCACTATATATATATATATATATATATATATATATATATATATATATATATATATATATAAATCTATTTTTTCTTGAGATTTCTCACTTTTTTAAATAAAATATTTTTCACATATTGTTAATGTCTCTAAATGTTTTATTAATTTCTATGCTGAAAGATTTTTTTGGTGACCACAGTTGTAGAATTATCGATTTGTTACGATGTACAAGTCACATTTATCCGACAATGACTTCGTAAAATATTATGACATTAGCATGTCTAATATAGTTCTTGTTTCAGCAACCGAGTGCAAATCGGAATGGATCTTGGAAGAAAGTTGAGACAACATTAGCAAATATAAGCACAAGCATCAATATTTCTCGACCAATGATAATACGGCAGACCTCACTAAATACAATAGGCTCTAGGACAAAATAATCAATGTATTTGTTAATTTTATTTTTTATTATTATCCTAGAAAATAAAATAAAAAAAAGAAAGAAGAGAGTCGGTTATGATGGTCCACAACTAGACATGCGCCACCTCATCGAAAGTGGTGCATAACAGCACAAATTTGGTTGTAAGAGCCTCTTCTTCACATGCAAGACCAGAGAGATGCTTAAGAAAACATAGTCCAACAATTCCAAGTTGGCCATTTCCCCCATGTTCCAAAAAAGAATCAACCACTTAACTAAATATATCCACCTTTTTTAATCACTCCAACAAATTAAATATTCCCTTCCTCACAACATTTTTAAGTTAATTTATAAAAAATTTAAACATTAATATTAATGTAAATTTATTTAATATAATATTATAATTATTACAAGTTAATTGTAATGAGACTCTTTTTTATAAAAATACAAAGGATATTAATTAACATTATTTATAACTTTTATAACTTAAACAAGTTGATATCAATTTTAAATTCGGGTTAAAAATTATCTTCAGCCATTCACCTCTAATATATGTTGTTCCCTCCCTCCTTCCCTTACGTCCTACTCAAAAACTCTCGTCACCTCCACCATCTCCATCTTCTCTCTCTCTTGCATCCAAAGCTCCTAAAACCCCCCTCTTACAGGAATTCATTGAAGCTCACCGCCTGTAATCTCCTTAGCTTTATCAGTCTTTCTCTCTTTAGCTTCCCAACATGATTATTCATCTGGGGTTCAAGTTTTTACTCATCTTTCTTGCTGCTGCTTCTTCATTCTTCCTCTGTGTAAAGTCTCAAACCGACCCAAATGATACTGCAGTCATGTTAGCTCTTCAAAAAGCTCTAGACCCAACACCGGAACTCGGATGGACCGACCCAGATCCATGCAAATGGAACCACGTGGTCTGCTCAGAGGACAAACGGGTCACTCGGATCCAAGTTGGGCACCAGAATCTCCAAGGTACACTCCCTCCAAATCTCTCTGAGCTTGCTGAACTAGAGCGTTTAGAGCTTCAATGGAACAATATTTCTGGTCCATTACCGACCTTAAGTGGGTTAAGTTCGTTACAAGTGTTAATGCTTAGTAATAATCAGTTTAGTTCAATTCCTGCTGATTTCTTTACTAAAATGAACTCGTTACAATCTGTTGAAGTTGATAATAATCCCTTTTCTGCTTGGGAAATCCCCGAGAGCCTGCGAAATGCTTCAACCATTCAGAATTTCTCTGCAAATTCTGCTAACCTTTCTGGGAAAATACCCGAATTTTTAGGCCCGGATGAGTTCCCGGGGCTGATTAATTTGCACTTGGCTTTCAATAGCTTGGAGGGTGAATTGCCTATGAGCTTTTCGGGTTCGGTAATGGAGTCCCTTTGGGTTAATGGGCAGAAAGGTAGCGGTAAACTTGGTGGAGGAATTGATGTTATACAGAACATGACATCTTTGAAGGAGCTTTGGTTGCATTCCAATGCATTTTCGGGTCCATTACCCGATTTTTCAGGGTTGAAGGTATTGGAAAGGTTGAGTCTTCGTGATAATTCGTTTACGGGTCCTGTTCCTTTGTCTTTGGTGAATCTTGGGTCATTGAAAGTTGTTAATTTGACAAATAATTTGCTTCAAGGACCAATGCCCAAGTTTAACAATTTGGTTGCTGTGGATATGACAGAGGACACTAATTGCTTTTGTTTGCCTACGCCTGGCGAGTGTGATCCAAGAGTGAATACATTGCTTTTGATTGTGAAATCATTGGGTTATCCAACAAAGTTTGCAGATAATTGGAAGTGGAATGATCCTTGTGCTGATTGGTTTGGGATCACCTGTAGCAATGGGAATATTACTATTGTTAATTTTGAGAAGATGGGCCTTACGGGTACTATTTCTCCTGAATTTGCTGCTCTCAAATCACTGCGAAGACTGGTTCTTGCTGATAACAATCTCAGTGGTACAATTCCAGAAGAACTCACAACTCTACCTGCACTTTCTGTGCTAGATGTGTCAAACAACCAGCTTCATGGGAAGGTGCCAGCCTTTAAGAATAACTTGATTGTGAAAACAAATGGGAACATGGATTTTGGGAAGGATAAGAGTGATTCTGATTCTCTGGGCAGCAATTCCCCGGGTAGTTCTGGTTCAGGCTCTGAAAATGATGGCAGTTCCAAAAATGATGGTAAGAAGTCTAAAAGTTCGGTTGGAATCATTGTGGTTTCTGTTCTTGGCAGTGTTTTTGTGATAGTCTTGATTGGCTTGGCCGCTTTTTGTTTCTACAAAAGTAAGAAAAAGCGGTTTAGCAGGGTACAAAACCCAAATGCCATGGTGATTCATCCTCGTCTTCCTGGATCCGATGATGAGAGTGTGAAGATCACAGTTGCAGGAGCAAGTGTTAGTGTTGGTGCAGTTAGTGAAGCCCATACTATTCCTACCAGTGAAGCTAGTGACATCCAAACGGTTGAAGCAGGTAACATGGTTATTTCCATTCAAGTCCTAAAAAATGTGACAAACAATTTTAGTGAAGAAAATATATTGGGGCAAGGAGGTTTTGGGACGGTCTACAAAGGAGAATTGCATGACGGAACCAAGATTGCTGTGAAGAGAATGGAGGGTGGGGTGATTTCTGGAAAGGGTCTGACTGAGTTCAAGTCTGAGATTGCTGTTTTGACTAAGGTTCGACATCGACATCTTGTTGCTCTCCTTGGGTACTGTTTAGATGGGAATGAGAAGCTTCTTGTATATGAATACATGCCTCAAGGAACACTCAGTAGGCATCTTTTCAACTGGCCCGAAGAAGGGTTAAAACCATTGGAGTGGACAAGAAGGTTGACCATTGCGTTGGATGTGGCAAGGGGCGTAGAATACCTACATGGTTTGGCCCACCAGAGTTTCATACACAGGGACCTAAAGCCCTCCAACATTCTTCTCGGTGATGATATGAGAGCCAAGGTTTCAGATTTTGGTCTTGTACGCCTTGCTCCTGAAGGGAAAGGCTCTATTGAGACAAGAATTGCTGGAACTTTTGGGTATCTAGCACCAGAATATGCAGGTATTCCTATGTTCTAACTTGTTTTGTCAATTAATTATTATTATTTTCTTCTTCTTTTTTGCGTCAATTCATTGCTCTGCTATGTTTCTTTGATCTATAACTCTAGCAATTAGCATTACATAGGACAAGCAAAAGATCATATGTTGAACCAACAAAAAAAAAAAAGGAATCTGCACAGATATAGAAATGAACACAAGAAATTTAAAGTCCTGTTTGGATTTCTTCTGCCATATGTGAACTTGATAAGTTTACTAGTATTTATATTGTGTGGTATATAATAGTTTTTACTTGTTGATAGAAAAATATTCCACCTTGGTCAATTAAGCTATACCTTTTACATAAGTGAACCCCCTGGTACTAAGTCCATCATATATGTTTAGTTGCCCTTGCGAATTTCTCAACTGCAAGTAGTGGCATAAGCAGTTATGTATGTTTTCCTTAACCGAAGCAAGTTGTGATCATGTAAGTTATAAGATATGAAATTCATTGTTGGTTGTTGCCTAAAAAAAGAGAGTCCTAATACCCTAGTTAATAAGGGAAGAGTTGTATAAAATTGGATTGAAGTTTGACAATGTAAAAGCTTAGGTAAGACACCAATTTTTAGGATAATATATTAACCTCTGTTGAAACCAGAATTGCTGAAACTATATATGCCTACTCCATTAGATTTTGGACCTTCCTTCAGTTCAGTTTCTCAATTGTTTGCTACATCTTACTGGTGTCCAACCAATACACCGTACATTTGCATAATTATTAGGCCCTAGAACCATTTCTAAACCTTGTCCTATTTTCAACCGTGTGATTGCAGTAACTGGGAGAGTAACCACTAAAGTGGATGTCTTCAGTGTCGGGGTGATCTTAATGGAGTTAATCACAGGAAGAAAGGCACTTGACGAAAGCAAGCCTGAGGAAAGCATGCACCTTGTAACATGGTTCCGAAGAATGCACCTTAACAAGGATACATTCCGAAAGGCCATTGATCCCACGCTCGACCTCAATGAGGAAACCCTGGCCAGCATACACACTACTGCTGAACTTGCAGGCCACTGCTGTGCAAGAGAGCCATATCAAAGGCCCGACATGGGTCATGCTGTAAATGTTCTATCATCTCTTGTAGAGCTCTGGAAACCATCCGAGCAAAGTTCTGAGGACATATATGGGATTGATCTCGATATGTCTTTGCCACAAGCACTCAAAAAATGGCAAGCTTTTGAAGGTAGAAGCCATATGGATTCTTCATCTTCTTCTTCATTTCTTGCAAGCTTGGATAATACTTCCACAAGTATACCGATGCTGCCATATGGATTTGCTGAATCGTTCACATCCGCAGATGGAAGATGACAGATGGAAACTACAAAAATTGTAGTGATGTTGATTATTGGTTTGGTTTGGCTTGGCTTGGCTGTTTATTCTTTTTTGCTTCTTTCTAGCTGTAATCTATGTAAGCTTTGATTTATCACTTTTACAGTTTTTAGAAATATAGCTTGGATATTCTTTACTTTGTTTATGAAGATTGGATAGATGGAATGTAAAGAGTTCAATGTCTTTTTATGTGTCACTATCTCTTTATTCGTATATATGGAATATATGATGGGTCTGTTCTTTCTTTAGAGCTGTTATCAATATCTGAAAATTGATGAAAGGTTTCACCACTTTAAAGTCTGTAAAGAAGTTGGAAATTGGAATAATTTCATTACAGTGGACCTTGGAATCTCCCTTTTAATATCAATTATGATATGTTTTAGCGATGGATTTCTGAAAGCAAGTTCATTACAAGTAGGATGCAAGAAATCAGAAAAAGTTATTTTTAATTTATTCATGCTAAAAAAATATTTGCTTTTCAGTGGATTCGTAAACATTTGCAACTTTAAAGGCCGGATGCTAAAAAATTGACATTTTTTATCGTAATATACATTACTATTTTTGTTTTGCTGATATCGTCAGAATAAAAGTAATGTTGTTAAAATAAAAATAATATTATTAAAACAATAGGTGTCATTTAAAGTGCATAGCGTGGCCTAAAATAATTATAAGAATATACTTACATGTACATTTACTCCGGCAATATAATTTTTGGTCACCAATATCAACAACTTTATTCTTCTGCTTGTAAAGGCTTTTCAGATAAATGTTGCTTCAGCTGTCTTCTGAAAACTTTTAATAATGGCAAAGTTGGCCCAATAGACACTGAATTATCAAGTAATTGGGAAAGTAAAGTTATGATTGAACTTCCACTAGAAACTTTTGGGATTGTACAACGCAAGAAAGTGCTCCAAACAATTACAAAGATATTGAAGATCCAAAAATATCTAGGTAGTGTTTGGCATAATCGAAATCATAACTGTAAAATTTCTTCTTTAATTGGTTGCCCTAAAAAATTATTTGTGACGAATGACTTCTTGATGGCATTTGGTGACACACGCACTGCATTTGCCATTTGGTGACACACGCATTACATATATAAATTATGTAAAATAAATAAAATTTAGAGAACTAAATAGAAAAGAAAAAAAATAATATAAAAAAGATAAAATAATAATATAGTTAAAGTTATAAAAGTAAAAGAGAAAAACAAAAAACGTGACACAATTATATAAAACCCCTCATGAAAGTTTTATAATATAGATATAGATAGATAAATACACCAATAAAATATGTAGATTCTACATTAATGCTACTTTGGAATGGAGGAATTAATGCAAGAATGAAATGACTCGTTTTTATGGAATAAAAAAAATTATGTTCAGTTGTTCCACTGGAATGTAACAGACTATTCTTATTTTTTTCAAATTTATGAATTTTATTGTAAGACCCCGAATTTTATGAAATATAAAATTTAATTTTTCTTCATATATATTTTTTTTTCCTGAAACAGTAAGCGGTTAAATTAACAAAATTGAAAGTTAAGGATGTTATGTGCAAATTTTATTTTGTCGGACAATATTCGTTTTGTCGGGGAATATTCGGGCCGTATGACGGCGCCGAAATAACTAATTATTGGTGGACCCCACAACGGAATATCTGTCGGATATAGAAAACGACAGAAGTAACCTTTTTAAATAAAAATAGTCAACGGTGTTAACTGTTAAAATACCGGTGATAAAAGAATAGTAGTATACGATAATTTATGGTATTTTACTGTAGCATGCGGTACTCTACAATAGCACACGGTATTGCACAGTGTCTCATATTATTGGTCTGATAATTGACACCGTAACTGTTGCGCATCATTTCATCAATAATTGTCACTGCATAATATTTTATATTATCAATTCAATTATTGTTGCTACACAGTATTTTGCATTATTGATTCAATAATTGTCATTACACTGTATTTCATATCATCGAGTCAATAATTGTTGGTACACTGTAGTTTAAAATTATTGAATCTAATAATTGTCACAGTAGCAAATACACTATAATTTATATTATTAAATTAATAAAAATATGTAACGTGTTTCTTACATTATTGTGGTAACATTATTTTATATGTTGGACTCACAGGAAGAATAAATAAATAAATAAAAAATAAAATAATTAATTTTACTATTTGAAATAGTAACGTGAATAGTGACGTGAATAGTAACGTGAATAGTAAGTGAATAGTAAGAAACATGTGGACCCATTGGTGGGGCCCACATGAGTTGGTGAAGTTGAAGAAGTTGGAGAAAAAAATTGCAGCACGAGGCTGCTGCTGCTGGCGAGCAGCAGCCAGCCACCTACCCCCACCTACCTCGCATAGTAACCTCTTTTCTCCTATAAATAGCTTGCTCAGCTGAATAGAAAAATCACACCTAAAATATAGAATTTTTCTATAAGAATTTTATGAGTTTTCTCTGATAATAGTAAGGCTATTTTGAGTGTTTGAAAGCCAAAAGGAGTGCAGGAATTTTTCAAGTAAGTCTTTTATTAAAGAGTAGTAATTTTATAAATTCCTATTTTTCACGGTATTCACAAATCTTCCTTTAGAAGACTCTTCTTTGAGAAGATTCATTTTTAAAAGCTTTATTTAGAAGATTTATTTTGGAATATTATTTTTTAAAGTAGTTATATTATACTACAAAAATTATGTTAAATATATATAATTTTGATAGTTCATATTATACGAGTTATCATACACTTTGAAATTTATATGTGGTAATTACTAATTTTACTATAAAAATATAGGTTGATCAATCTCATTTAAATCAATATACAGTCACGTGTTAAGGTAAGAAATGTCATTTTTTTTACACTCTTGAACTTGCTACGGTAAGGGATATTATTTTTCTTTCATACTCCTGAATCGAAACTTATTATGGAACTATTGCTTCTATAATTCCTGAAAATATTATATGTTCCATAATAGTTGAACTTCATTATTTCAACTGAACCTTCCTATTTTCTGAATCTTTCTATTGAACTGTAACCGTTATTCTGAACTGAGAATCTTGAATAACATTTTTAAATTTCACTCCACATCATGTTGACAATTTGGACATTATTTGAATCTGCACAAAGTAAACTTTCGATACTTATTGTTTATCATGTTTCTTCTGTTCATCAATTGTATCACTATTATTTGTACTAATCATCAAGAATCAAGCTGTTGTGAATATCTGTGGCCGGGGGCACAGATGTGATATATTTGTTAAACAGATGATAGGTTAAAGGCGATATACTAGGTTAAAGGCGATACATCTGTTCGGTGTCTTTTATGGCACGTGGTTAATGTTCTCTTTGGCCCGTAGTGCATAGATGAACTGTTGTTTGGTATGATTATGACCAAAGGCTGAATCTGGTATAATCATGACCGTTGATGTTATATTGAATGTCTTTGGCCCGTAGTGCAAAGATGAACTGTTGATCTGCATGATTATGATCAGGAACTGTGAATTTTTATTATCATGACTAATGGTATTTCAGATGATAAAAGTTGATGATATTTTTACAAAAAAGAGAAGCGAGTGGACATTATAGTCTGCATTATTCTTCTAATAGATTGATCATTCCGCTGCTATTATTGATCTGAACGTTGTTTAAGAATTTAACTACAGTTTTTGATATAAACCTTGTAGTCTATTGTATTCTATCAAGAACTCAACTGTTGAAGGCTAATGATAATTTATTCGTCATTATCTTAGTCATGATATTTCTTACTGGGCTATTTGAGCTCACCCTTTCTTTTGTTCCATTGTTTTCAACAGGAGATGAGAACGTAGCGGGGTTTAGCCGGGGGATGGAGTGGGAGTCCGAGAAATAGTTGTCTTAGTCTTCACGTGTTGTAAAATAGTGTGGCAATAATAGTGAAGACTTAGTTGTGTATTATTATACACGGTATTGTTGTACGTTGTGCCTTGTTGTAATAATTTTGTTGTAGTCTTTTGACGACTCAAGTTTGGGCTGTGTGGGCCTAGATTTGGGGGCGTCACATTTATTCTTTGGGGAAGGATATGCAATGACTCATTTCAGCTGAAATAAAATAAATCATTATATTCCAAATTTTATTCATTTTTTTATTTCATTCATTCACCTATTTTATTCATGTAATTCAAACGTAGCACAATAATCATATACTTTAATCAAACATATATAGTGTTTTAAAGAAGCACATTAGTTAGGGTTATCAGTTATCACCAAGGGGCTCCCCATTAGTAGCTTAAACATTTATAGATTTGACTTCCGCCTACTATATAGTTTTCTCAATTCAACAACACTTTGTCTGTTCGTCTGTACGTATATAAATGGAAACTGAAGTATGTATCTTATAAGATATATCGTGTGTCATGTATTAGGATTTAATTTTGTTAAATAAATTAGTAAAATGTTAAAACAAGCATTAATAAAAATGAAAAAATATAAAAATTATCATTCAAAACTGATACGACTCATTTAAACGAATGAATGTACTATTAATTATGCACTTTTATAATAAAAAGTATTATATATATACAATTTACAATATTTATCATTATATTTATTAATTAAAAGTAAACAACTCTAAATTAATTTTAAGTTTAAAAATATTTTAAATTGTCATTTAAAAAGTTTATTACTTGTTTAGGAAAAATTATATATATAGGTTTGCACTGTTCCAACAAACAAATCTTACACTATTCATATAAAAATCTAACGACCCAATATGTGAATAATTTTATACATGTCGCTAGAAGAACGCTGGCAAGAACATTCCTTCGAGCTGCAAGAACAATTACATAATTACCCTCAACTGCCGATAGTCCTTTTAGCGGCAACCATCGACAAGTGTTGACAACTATCAATATCTGCCACTTGCTTTCTAACATGTCGCCACTAGTCTTTCTTGCGGCAATCCAGGGTCCAGCTGCTACAAGAAGTAGCGGCAAGAAGTCTATCTAGGATCAACCGTTACTAGGAATAGCAACAACTAGGCAAGTCCATCCAATCGCTACTCCTTGTAGCGGTATCATGTAAACTCATTTATACTCATTAATTGGATAGGTCAATAAGGAGTAAAATCAAATTTTCACGTGTCATCCCTTTTAATGGTATCCTATATCAGACGTGTATCTTCATATTTTGACCCCTTTTTGCAGTAGTTGCAGAATTCTAGCTTTGGTGATATTCCTTGCAAAATTAAGCACATTAATTGTTTATTTGTTCATAAATTTGAAAAGTCTTCTTTAATGGCTTCAATGCCTGTTGCAAATATATATATTTTTATCTAGTTCTTCTGAATCGCTAGCTAGTTTAGATTGTTCAAATGCATCTGAATTTGTTAATGAATTTGAAAGTAGTAAAACTGAAATGGTTCCATTGGTTAATTATTTTTTAAGTTAGAAGAAGTTAACATTTTTTATAGAGCCTATGCATATAAAAATAGATTTAAGATTAAAATTACTATAAGTCATAAACATGTTCATACTGATAATTTTTCCTCTAGATTATATGTATATAAAGAAGTCAATTGGACCCGCCTAGTTGACGCTACTCCTAATAACGGTTAAACCTCAATGGACTTCTTGCCGCTATTCCTTATAACAACTGGACCTTAGGTTACCACTAGAAGGACTAGTAGCAGTATGCTTAGTTGTCGACAAGCACCAACAAATCCTGATAATTGTCGACGCCTACCGACGATTACTGCTATACCGCCAAAAGGACTAGCGACAATGGTAATTATGTAATTGCTTTTATTGCTAGAAGAAATGTTCCTATCACTAGTCTTTCTAACAGCATGCATAGAATTACTCTCATTTTAAGTTATTAGAATTTCATATAAACAGTGTAAAATTAATTTATTAAAATAATATCTATAACAATTATTTATTATAAATTATTTTATTTATATATATATATATATATATATATATATATATATATATATATATATATATATATATATGTGCCAACTAGACATGCACAGTAGGCCGGACTGGTCCGGCCTGGCCTGGGCCTGGTAGGCTTTGGCCGTTGACCAGGCCAGGCCGGGCTTTGACTTTTGGGCCTGCAGGCCGGGCCGGGCCGGGCTTCTCGATTGAAGTCTGGCCTTTTGAGGCCTGTAGGCCGGGCCGGGCCAGGCTTTAGGCCGGGCCGGGCCAGGCTTTAGGCCAGGCCAGGCCTTGGGCCGGCCCAGGGTAGGCCAGGCTAGTCCTTGGGCCGGGCCGGGTCAGGCCAGGCCTAAAAATGTAATCAACTAATTTTTAATGTGAAATATAAATATTAAATAAACTAACTACTATATTAATTAAATGTATTGACAAAAAATTAAAAATGAGTAATTAATCAATAATAAATAATGAGTCGGTTACAAATATTTTGCTTCAAAATATTTTTAAAATGTCTTCAAAATTCAAATCTTCAAAAAATGTATCTTCCTATCTTCAAAATTTATCTCTTCGTTATATCTTCAAGAAACATATCTTCAGTTTTAAGAAAAAATATATATCTTCAATATTCATGGATGTACAATTTCGTCAGTTTTTACTCTAACTTCGAGATCTTCTGAGCTATCTTGATCGTCTATTACACCTTGTACTATTCTTTGTGCGGAAAAATAATCTCTATAATAAATGCATATCTCCAACGATTCTAAGCTAAGTCTACTTCTCTTTTCATCCAATACCCTGCCAGATAAAGAAAATTATTGATGAATTTATTTATCTAACTTTTTAAAAAAATTAATCTTGAATATTTGAGTAGTATATTTTTAGATAATTTATAATTATATTGAATCAATTTAAATTTAAATATATTTTAAAATTAATTTTAGAATACCTAAATTAATTAATTCTATTTTGAAACTGAAAAAGTTGTACAACATTAACCGGATTTGTCAACCAATTGTGATTAGTACAATGAACAGAAAAGCCAAACAAAGTTTTTCAAAGTTTATTATCTCCCTACAATGAACTATTTCTTCCCTTCATCCGTCTTTTTGCTGCTTATATATATCAAGTTATAGTCTATAGTTAAAATGAATTAGCTAGGCTGGGCAGGCTGGGCTGGGCCGGTCCTCTGCGTAGGCCAGGCCGGGCTTTTTTGTAGGCCGGGCCAGGGCGGTCTTCGTGGGCCAGGCCGGGCTTTTTCGTAGGCCGGGCTTTTTCGTGGGCCAGGCCGGGCTTTTTCGTAGGCCGGGCCAGGCCGGGCTTTTTGGTAGGCCGGACCAGGCCAGACTTTTACGTCAAAATAGCAGCCTGTTCAAAGACTGTAGGCCGGACCGGCCCGGTCTGGGCTTTGACCAGGCCGGGCTTTGACCAGACCGGGCTCTGACCAGACCGGGCTCAGGCCAGGCCAGGCCGACCTGTGGGCCGTAGGCCTTTTGTGCATCCCTAGTGCCAACCAAGAAACACATGGGTAAGGTTCACGTTGGGGTTGGCTTTTTGAGAGGGATTCCATTTTCAAATTTTTGATGACCAATATTACACTGGACCCACTCACTGAGAATTCCCATGTGCATGATGCACCTCTATACTATACCAAATTTATCCGACTTTATATATATATATATATATATATATATATATATATAAATAATCCACTCCCAATATAAAAAGTCGGAAGGATGTATGTCGTCGGATTTGCTCATAGCTAGCTAAGTTTTTTGGTTGGACCATTTTTTAGTCCCCTACTTTTGGTTTAGACTGCGTTGGAAGTTGGGCCTTCGCCTACAATCAGCGGTCCAATACACAAAAGGATGGAGAGGAAAAAATGGGTCACCATAATCTGATCAAGACCCATTAAGTAGTAAGCCCTATCTGCTATTACTTTTTCTGTTTTATTTGATTAAAAAAAATAAGTAATTGTATTACACTTTGTTAAATTTAAGATAGAAAAATGATATTTTCATAGTATATTTTGATATTTTAACATAAAAACCGTCGTTATATGTCTATCACGACGGTTTTAACCGTCGTTATAAATCTATAACAACGATTTTTATGTAAAAATATCAAAAAATACTGTGAAAATATCAATTTCCTTTAAATATGATATAAGTCACAATTATATAAAAAATTATTATATGAACAAAAAATAAACAATACGTGATAATACCCAAGCTTATTAAATTATGACTAATTTTACTTATCTGATATCTTTATTAATGCAATTCCCATAACAAACTACAGTTTATATATAGCAACCAAAAAAACTCAACTATTATAACATGAGTTCAAAATATTAAACAAACTTAAAATTAGAGAATACACATGATATAATACCAAAGTCTTTTAAAATATTTAATTTTTTTTGAATTAAATTGAAGAATTATTAAATATCAAAATTTAAAATATATAAACTTTTTCTGAATTAAATTGGAGAATAATTAAATATCAAAGTTTAAAACATATAACATCAACATCATCATGACCGCCAACTCTCCCTACGAAATGCACAATTATGGAATGGAAAGGTTCGTCCTACCGTCTGTGCTGACTTAAAGACTTTTTCATCCAGTCAAAACAAAGCCGCTCCCTCAAACTTTTCTCTTCGATTACCATTACTACTAAAATACATGAATTAGATTATTACTAAAGTATTTGCTGGACTCTCATTTTGTTCAAATCTTCAACGGTCAATATTCAAATATAACGTACAAAATCATCCCCTATGATTTTTAAATATTCCCTCTTCTCTTTCCCCCTACCTTTGACTCATACCAATAAAACAAACGACTTTAATTTATTATATAAACATATGGCAAACATTATATAATCCATCTATATATATACAAACCCAGCAAATTCTCTCCTTCATTCACAAAACATATCACATAATTTGAAGAACATATTCTCTTATATATTCCCAGCTATATACCTAAAAACCTCACCTAATTTTCATTTCTTGCTAGCTTGAAGTTTTAACTAGTACTACTACATACATACTACTAATTAAGCATGACTTTCTCATGGAGAAGAAAAAAGGCCAGCCGTGCCGGAAAAAGTGGGCTTTCCCAAGAAAACTCCGACATGGAGCTCACCATTCCGACACATTTCCGGTGCGCTATATCACTAGACCTAATGAAAGATCCGGTGACATTATCAACCGGGATCACATACGATCGAGAGAGTATCGAAAAATGGATTGAAGACGGAAATCAAACTTGCCCGGTCACCAATCAGGTATTAACAAGCTTTGATGTTATTCCAAATCATGCAATCAGAAAAATGATCCAAGATTGGTCCGTGAGTAACAAATCTTATGGCATTGAAAGAATTCCAACTCCAAAAATCGTCATTACCTCGTATGAAATTTTGGATATTTCTTCGAGAATTAGGGCTGCTAGTCAACGTGGGGACGGAAATAAGTGCATGGAATTGGTCAGAAAGATTATAATTTGGGCTAAAGAGAGCGAAAGAAACAAAACGAGCATTATTGAAAATGGAGTTGGCTATGTGTTAGCGGCTTCATTTGAGTCTTTTGCAAGCATTTCGATTGAAAAATATGAGGGTTTATTGGAAAATATGTTGTCTACACTAATATGGATGTTTCCACTTGGCTCAGAAGGCCAATCCAAGCTTGTATCACCTTCATCTTTACGTTGCATGGCATGGTTTTTGAAAAGTAATAACTTATCCGCCAAGCAAGACGCAGTTTTAGCCCTAAAAGAGCTACTCTCTACGGATCAACAAAGGGTTAATGCGTTAATAGAGGTTGAAGATGTTCCTGAATCTTTGTTCAAGATTATAAACGAGCCCATTTGCCCCGCGGCTACAAAAGCTTCCCTAATGGCTATTTATTACATAATCTCATACCCCAAAATAAGCGAGAAAATTACCTCAAAGTTTGTGGAAATGGGGTTGATTTCTTTATTGTTAGAAATTCTTGTGGATTCGGATCCAAGCTTATGTCAGAAAGCATTAGGGGTTTTGGATAGTATTAGCAGTACTTATGAGGGGAGAGAAAAAGCACGTAACAATGCGTTGACCGTGCCGTTGATCGTGAAGAAGATTTTGCGGGTATCGCCGGTGGCGACGGAGTTTTCGGTGTCGATTTTGTGGAAGTTGTGTGAGAATGGGAATGGGAGTGCTTTGGTTGAGGCGTTGGAAGTGGGGGGATTTCAGAAGGTATTGGTTGCTTTGCAGATGGGGTGTGGAGAGAAAACTAAAGCTAAGGCTACTGAGTTGTTGAAGTTGATGAATCAAAACAGAAAGAAGATGGATTGTTTTGATTCATCAATGGATTTGAGGTATCTCAAAAAGTCATATTGATTAATTAGTGATCAAACAGATTTGTAATTTAATTACCCTAAAAAAGTGTTATAGAATATGTACGTGCAAAGATAACATATATAGAAGAAGCTTGTCAATTATGGTACCTATAATTGTGTGATCATACATGTGTACTCAGTATTGTTCAATTATATAGAATATACAATTGCAAATTTGTTCTATTTATTTGAGAAGTTTTAATTTATTGATTTGTGTTATGATGAGAATTAATTTCCAAAACTAGTACAACTCCCAGCCCTTAATTTCATCTTTTTAATCTGGTCTTGAAAATTGACATTAGATTTATCAAGAACATTTATACTTGAGCTAGTACGTTGTAGTTGGAAAGAACATTTATAAAGTAGTATTTAGGTTCTACAATTTAAATTATTGATAAAATTTCTTACATATTTTTTTTGCTATTCAATACATGGGGTAACTAACATTGTTTAATTAGTACTACCCACATAATACATTGATCAACCTTTCCTTAATTTGGGTAAGAACCAGGCAAGGGTTTTGTGTGAGAGAAAATGTAATCTAACGACTATATATATATATATATCACACCGAGAAACTTCTCTAGTTAATCCTAATGGAAAAACTACTCAGTCTCAATGTGTGTAATTAAAAAGAAAAATTAAAGGAAAAAGAAAGAGAGTTAATTACTAGTCATCGATCATGTTTTGGATGGGGTTAAGCTTTGAGAATGTTTTGTGGCCACAAATATAGAAATTGTGTGGACAAAATAATTCTATATATTCACTGAATACAAATTCTATGATCTATGTTAATTGACAACACTTTCTTAATTTGATCCAAAAATACAAGCGGGGACATCATAGAGTCTTGCTAGCTAGGTCAAAAAACAAGCTAGAACAAAAATAGTCTTGTTGACGTCTAAAAGAAGGAAAAGAAAAAGGAAAGAGATGGTGAGTGTATATATAGTAGGTATATGTAATTATGTAGTATATAAGTTTTACTACAAGCACAAGCGAAAGAGATGAATGTTTTGACCGTTAAGCCAACCCTTCAGGCCCTCGAAAATCTAATGTTTGCTAGCTATATTTTGAAATAAACCTCCTTGAGTAATATTATTAAGTAATCATACAGTGTATGTGTATGTGTGGTCAAAGAAAAGAAGGTATATATATTTACATGTGCTTGACAGAGGAATAACTGGGCCTGCTTTTGATTTATTTAGTCTAAAGTCTTCATCACTGAATTGGCCGAACCAACTCGAACAATAATGTTACTTGTTGAAGCTATCATAGATGCATACAAAAATATTGAAGTAGGTAACTTATTTTTAGGTCTAATTTGAACTATTTGGGTACTGCCAATTGAAAGTTCCATTCCTACTTTTTTATTTCTATTTTACACTTCAAAATGACAGTTCCATCTTAATTTATAAAAGTAGGCTAGCTAGCTAATGAGTGACATTATATTTAATCAGAAGTGATTGAACCTAACTTTGATCATATTCAAACAACCGGTTGAAATCCACAGAGTTATTTAAAATGTGAGTTAAAAATAGTTTGAAAGCTTTTACATTTAATTCACAAAATGTACATCATATCAAAGGTCATTATTGCAGTAGTTGTTCAAGACTCCCTGTGTTCCTATTCAATTAACGTTTAGGAGAAAACATATAGTCTAAGAAATATAATTAAGTGCTTATCTAATTAATTTAGTTGGGCATAAAAATTTCCCTTTCAAAATTCATTGGAAAGATGATACAATTAGTACTTAATGATTAAGGATAATATGAAAAATTAAGTAATTAATTTTTTCTTGAAATTATATACAAATGACATATAATAAGGAACAAAAATAATTCTTTCTAAATAGATAAATTAAAAAGAACGGAAGGAGTATTTTAGTTGGGACCTAACATTATTTATTGTGGATTAAAACTTTTATTTAGGACACAAGGAGTACATGCATTCTATTCTTTATTATTGTGAGCGCTAGTGTATCAACTTGTTACTTGTGCATGAACCGTTAGTCTTCGATGTATTATTGATGCCAGCAATTCAATGATCTTGAACGGATTCGATTCATATATATATCAATTATTTAAAGTAACAGGCGGCATATGCATTGCATATATATATTATTTAGAGTAAAATAAAAATTTTATAAAATTTGAAGGACAAAATAAAAAAATAAAAAAGATTTAATATATAAAGAACAAAATAATTATATAATTAAAGTTATAAAGATAAAAAAAAAGAGAACAAATAGTTGACATTAACATCTCCAAAGAGTCGCTTTATAATATAGATAGAAGATATAGATGACATACTTTTTTTTTTTGTAAAATTAAGTTAAGAATTTATTTTCAAACACGAGTAAAGAAGTAAAGACGACACGCGGTTTTCGTTGAGGTAAAGTATTCCAGACAAATATCTAGATTGGAGAAATTTAGTTATATTTTATCCTTTATTTGTATATATATATATATATATATATATATATCAAGCCCTATGATCCAACTGATACGGAGTTACGGACCACTTACAAAAGAAAGAAGCATTAATTACATCCAATTTAGCCGAAATAATTGATTTGAATAATTCTTTTAGTGACCAAAGTGCAATTTTGCAATTTTGGTGATACTTCGGGGAGTTGAAAACTCAAAATTCAACTAAGCCGAACTTATTATAGTTCTCACTTATTCTCAATTTAATCACTATATATCTCAACAATATTTTCTATTTAACTTTCCAATCAACCTCATATGACTACTGTTACCAGTGGCAAAAATGAGATCATGCAATTTACTTTCTGATAATGCTTAGCACACTTTAATTCAAACGTTAGTCCGTTCAACACAGTATGCTAGGTAACTTGACATATAGCCCGTGATTTTGACGGCCGTCTTTTTAATCATATTCGGCTGATTGAGAATAGCGCATCTCGTGATCATCTTGTAAAATTTGTTCAATCAATGGAGTTTCAAATTCTTACTTCTTGCATCTATAAAATTTATTTTAATATTCTACCTTTAGTTGTATCTGATGATTTGAGTAATTAATAAAATTTTCAATCAAAAAAAATAATAAATAAAAAGGTTCAACCACGATAACACCCAAAATTCTAATAAAACAAGTAATTTAGGCACATTTAGAATTTTCCCCAACTGAGTAATACTGAAGGGAACTCATAAAATTATATTGCTTTGTTTTCGTGGTTGTTCACTTGATTACTATTCCTTTCTTATCTCGGGTTTAGTTTAATAAGTATTTTTATAATAATTACAAAAACATCCTTTTATACGCAACATAAGAGGGAGAGTATTTTTAATATATACAAGTACACAAAACGATGAAGTTTTTGTGTAATAACTCATTCAATTATATATAGAGCCTCTTATCTCTCTTTTTGCCAATTTTTTAATATATTTACTTTCATAATATAAGTCTAGGCTCCATCCTCGATAGCAGAAAAATATTAAAACTTCCTACAAGCCCAATGAAAGGAAGGGCCTTAACAACTTCTTGAAACATACGGCCTCAATACTGTAATAATACAGTTTGTGCTGGGCTGAACTGAAGCCAATTATGCAGCCATTGGACATTAATGTTGTGAAAAAGGGAAAACCGAAAGAAAAAAAGAAAAGAAAAAGGACATACAAGTCCTTGAAAAAAAGTCAAAAAATTAGTAAGCCAATCTATTGAGAGAAAATATTGACACGAAATGAACCATACAATTACACAAAGAGAGAGAGATAGACACACCAATAACGTTGGATATTATTTTTGTTATACTTAATTATAAAAATTAAGATTATTGGCCAAGAGTCATGTATTCAATTTATATATATATATATATATATATATATATTTGGGGATAGGGAAGCAATTTGGAAATGGAACTACCTACATTTTCTTTGGTGGCAAAATAACTACATCATGAATGTAAATATTTGTGCATATAATCAGAAAAGAATAACAAAGTGGATATGGGAAAACCTGCAGCTCAACTAATTTCCACATCCCATTTTATCAACCAAAATAAATATTTAATATACTTGATGAGAGGGAAGGTGTTCAAATTTGAGGAAACCCACTGCCTCCTTTGGGATCTTTATGAGTATGTGTATACTTGAAATATTTTTATTTCTCTCGACTTCTGATCCATGCATATATGATGAAATCGATCTAGCATTTTAAAATACTAGTAGTATTTCCGATCTCCTATGGAAGGCATTAACTTCGCCGTGTATAGCGCGCAGAAAGCCACAAAAAGTTATAAGCATCGGTTTCAAATGTAGTGGTACATATGGATCAACCCGTTAAATATGCAACAAACAACGGTACAACATTGATTGATCCCCCAGACCACCAAGAACTGGTTCAGATCCACCTGCATTTGCAAATTTATGTTCAGATATTGAATTTGTCAACACTTCACCTGTTGTTCACAATATTCAAATGCTAAAAATATGTACTCACTCCGTTACAAATTATAAGATTATTGTTGACTTTTTAAAAGTTAATTTTAAATATTTTTAAATTTAAAATTAACATGAATTTATAAAATTTATGTTTATTTTGAATTTAAAAACATCTCAAATTAAATTTTAAAAAGTAAATAGTTATCTTATTATTCGGAACGGTATAAACTAACAAAAGAATATATCAAGCCTTTACATGCGTTATTAATATGGGAAAGTGAGAAACTTATTTATCCAAGTTGAAGAGTAGTTTATTAAGTTGTACATACACTGAGCATTACACGATGTTGACTTCTATAAGTTCCATTACCTGCTGCAACATTAGCTGACATGGTTAAGTGAGTAAAACAACACCTGCTTCTCATTTTCAAACCAGTATTATATATGGACAAACTTTGCATTTTGCAATGCTTAAATAAAACAAAATTGCCGGCATCTTATGCGCAATTGTGTTAGTACATATACGTTGCTTGATTGAATTAAAAGACCTGAAAATAATATTCAAATCCTAATCATATAATTTATAAGCACGCCGATCGAGGAACTTCTCCCCAAGACATTTTCACTTTTATCTTAAACTCTAAGTGACCCAAAATCAATGAGAATCACAACCCATGGACTCTCCTCATAAATCCAAGTCTCAGTCCATGAACCTCTTATTTCTTTTTCTCCTTTTCTCTTCAAATCTTCTGACCTTGTTCATCTCCACCACATTTAATTCCTCTTGCTCTTTGAAATTTTTAAGAAACACTGGTACAACAACTGCAGCTGTCATTGTTGAGCCAGGTCCTAAGTATGATTCGGCTGTGGCATTCGATGACTCTCAAACTACAACAGACCTCCCACCCGAGTTTCTTGCCTTCACATCTCCACAACAACTTGCATTTGGATTCAACACAAATTTTGATTCCGACAAGATCATTCCGCCAGTTGGCCGTCCATGTACCCTCTTTCCTGATATACTACGTAAATACATGTTATACAAAGTCAACGGATCCTGCCCTGATGACGAGCTACTGGCCCAAAAGCTCCTCCTTAAAGGATGTGAGCCACTCCCTCGTCGCCGCTGCCGCCCAGCTGCTTCACAGGACTATGTTGAACCATATCCTCTTCCCGATAGCTTCTGGTCCACGCCATCCGATTCATCAGTGGTTTGGACTGCTTATACTTGCAAGAATTATTCATGCCTAATCAATCGCAAGCGTAACCAGAAAGGCTTTGACGATTGCAAAGACTGTTTTGATCTTGATGGCGTTGAAAAGACTCGTTGGGCTAGCAGAACTGGTAGTGGAGTTGACTTCTCCATCGACCAAGTCCTGGCAGTAAAGAAGCCTGGCACAATCAGAATAGGGCTTGACATTGGAGGTGGTGTGGCTACATTTGCTATAAGAATGAGGGAAAGGAACATAACCATTGTTACAACTTCCATGAACTTGAATGGTCCATTCAACAGCTTTATAGCAGCAAGAGGGGTTGTTCCTTTGTACCTAAGCATTTCTCAAAGACTTCCATTCTTCGATAACACACTGGACATCGTGCACTCGATGCATGTTATGAGTAACTGGATACCAACGACGCTGCTGCACTTCATGTTTTTTGACATCTATAGGGTGCTTAGACCTGGTGGGTTGTTTTGGCTTGACCATTTCTTCTGTGTGGGTGAGCAGTTGAAGGAGGTTTATGGACCACTTATTGACAGCATTGGTTTCGGAAAGGTGAAGTGGGTAGTGGGCCGGAAGCTGGACCGCGGTCCAGAGCTCAGAGAAATGTACCTTTCAGCATTGCTGGAAAAACCATTAAGGAAGTCTTGGTGATTGCAGCAACTGTTACTCTATTTTTCTTACAAACAGAGTTTATTTAATTTCTAGATTTCCCGTTTCATTTCTGTATTCATATCAGAACTTACTATGAATTCTATGTTTTCAGATAACGTACAATCGCAATATATTATTTATGTAATCAGATCAATTTCACTCGGGGTTGCTTAATAAAATTGAATGAAATAATTTTGAATACTGAATAAAAAAAATTATTTAATAATTGATATATTTAAAACATTTGAATAATGATTTTTACTATTTTATCCCTCTAAACAAGTATATAAATATGACCGAACTAAAAAAATTCATATATATATATATATATATATATATATATATATATATATATATATATATATATATATATAAAATAATATTTATATAATATTATAATGTTAAAATTACTTTTTATTATTTTAAAAAAAATTATCTATCAAATTAAAGAAAAAACTTCTCTCTCTCAAAAAGGACTCCCTTGTTGTCAATTACTCTTCTTCCACTCTTCTCTCTCTTTAATCGCCGCCGTATCCCACAGAGGACACAAATACTTTGCTTTTATTTGTGTTTTTTAGAGGAGAGACAAAAGAGGAAAAAGCAAAAGCTACATCATAATCATCATCATAACCATCATCTTCATACCATTCGATTTGGAGTTTCTATTTACTCATTTCCCCCCGTTCTTTGTATAAACCCTCTGAATCATTTCCTCTTCAGGTTTGTGCTTATACTGAGATCTTGTTGTAGAAGTATACTGATTGGAGCTTCAAATACTATTTACGTGTACTTGGAAGCTGAATGGGGTAAATGTTTTTGCTTTATTTGAGTTTTTGTACTGTCAGTTAGAAGATCGAATATACACTACAAGAAAAAAGTTTATTTCCGACAACATTTTCTATTGGAAATAAGCTATTTTCGATGGAATTTTTCGTCAAAAATTCGGTCATAAATAATCGCGTATGGAATAAATCCGTCAAAAATAAGCTTATTTTTCGTCGAAATATGCTTATTTTTCTTGTCAATGTAGCACTTTTTACGACGGAATTCCACTTTTCGTCAAAAAAAGATTATTTCCGACAGAATTTATTCCCTCGAAAATAAGTTTTTTTCTTGTAGTGATAGCTGATTCCATCTTGCGGAGGGATATTGAAGTTAAAAGTCTTTCAGCGAAGGCACTAATTGATTCAGGCAGAAAATTTATGCTTATTCGATCAAATCAGTTAGGATCATTAAGAACTTCGTCAGCTTTAAGGTCATTCAGACTCATCTAGACCTTAACAAACAACTCTTACATTACTAATTTTATTTGTTGAATTTGAACACAAATATACTTAAAGATCAAACCTTTTTTCTTTTTTCTTTTTTTTAAAAAATAAAAAATGGAACAAGTTCAGTTAAAATACCCATTATATTATGTTGGCAAGACGAATATTTGAGAAGATTACTGTAACACCTCCTTCCCGACTAGTGGAAAAGGAGGCTACGCACGAATGAACTCTAAACAGAGTGTCAAAACAAATAAGAAAACTCTCTTCACACTTGCCCTTGAATCCCCTTGCAAACCCTGCCGGAAGAAAAACACAGCATGAGCCAAATGCCCAGTACGAATAAAGAGTGCAGAAATAAAAACTGAAATTGAATAACAAAAGCAACTGAACCAAACTGAGATTAACAAAATCAACTGAACTAAATAACATAATCTTACTGAACTGAATAACATAATCGACTAAACTGAACTAATCTACTGAACTGAACTAATCTACTGAACTGAAACTGATCTCCTGAACTGAATTGATTTACTGAACAACATAAAAGGCTGAATTGAATGGTTGTGTTTATTTCATACCGAGCTCAGAACAAAACAGAAATATACCTTGTCACAAAGACAAGTCAAAATACTGCCACACAGGCAGGCACACATTGGACTGCAGATCCAAATATATACAAAATCGGAAGGTGTGTTCGGCACAAATAACACCAAACCGCAGAACAGAACAGAACAGAAACCTAGGGTCGACCCATACGCCTCCCACAACAAAACACCAATTGGCCAACTCCCATCGGAGCACACAAAATGGAGACACCGTGGACTAATCACACTGCCACAGAAGTGTCATGCCTCGGTGCCAAGAGGACATGTCTGTGGTACCCCCACAGGTGGTTATAGCTCAGGTATACCCTACGGTACTTTCTAACAAAAATATCATGTCACAACGAATGCGACACAATATCACAAAAAGGGTTCTAATACGCACATGCTAAACCGAAACAAATCAACACAAAGTCTCCCAAATATACTTGCATGTACCTTTCTACAGAATCAAAATAAATACTAGACATGCTTAATAAGTCTAAAGAGTACAAGATAAGTTGCGAATATCTAAAATCAAACAAAACTATCATATGCGATTATGAACAATATATCGAAATAATATCCAAATTCTAATGAGGAACAAAACAAACAAATTAAAATCAAAGGAATATTGCTGAAGGAGTACGGAATTCGTACCTGGAATACGCAATGTAATTCCCAAAATTATATTGCGAAACTGACTTGTTAAATTCCCTCCCTCAGAACTAATTAAACAAAATAAAGGAATAAATAAATAAATAGTTAATCAATTGATTAAGTTTTACACATTTTCTATCTCTTAGGTGAATCTGAAATCTTTTCGTTCTAAACAAAATTCTACCTAAAGTTATACATACATAAATATTTTAATCATGGTAACGTATATATTAATAAATAATTGTATTCTTGTTCCTTCTGAAATACATATAAGTATATTTACAAAAATATTATTTCCATTTTTAATTATGTTACAAATAAATATTATTATATTATTATTATTATTATTATTATTATTATTATTATTATTATGCCAAAACTCTAAAGTTACAAACATAATAATTTAATATTCCAAAATGCTAATTACTAACAAATATATACTAAAATATATAAACTAACAAACTAAATAACATACAAAAATTAAAGCTACAAAATTAAAACTACAAAATTAAAACGAATACAGAAAATTAAATAATTACACAAAGAAAGAAAAAGAGACATACCCGAAATTATGAGGTTCGCAGTCCGCCCACGTCCTCGACACCAAAAATTTTAACTAGGGAGGTCCTTACTAAAAAGGCCCTCACAAAAAAAGTTCCTGTGACGACCCCAAATCCGGGTTCCTTTAACCTCGGATTCGGTTCAACACTAGTACTACTTTTCCTTATTGTTCATGAATTACAACAATATTATAATTGCTAAATAATCATTTATTTACAATTATATAACATCTCTTTCTATTCCAGAATCGCAATCTTTATACATTCCTAGTATGTCTTCATATCATACATGATACGACATTCTATTACAATCAATTTGAGATCATATGTATAATGACTCAATCACACCATCCTATTATCCTTATTCATAAAGGACAACGTCTGAAAAATGATATTCAAATAATCTGTAAATGTTCTCTTAACAATTTAAGTTTGCTAATCTATAGCACAACAAAACATAAACTCTTCATATCTATTTACACAAGTGAATGAATTAGTCTACCGCAAGGTTTTACTACAAAAGCACCTATGCTTCAATCTTGATGACTCGTTAGTCAATCTTCATCTTTGCCTCTACCGGAGTAATCGGCTTCCTCAAGCTACTCTGTAATGTTTTGTTTTAAGCAAGGGTGAGCACGACGGCTCAGCAAGTCTAACAATTTCACATAACACGTAAAAACAGTTCAATCATGCTTCATGCTTCATGCATCTTACGCTTTGCAGTACATACATTTCTCATGCATATCATGCCTCGCATTTAATCTATGCTTCATGCCTAGCCTCTATCATGACATATAGTTCAATGCAGAACAATTGTCTTAAATCAACTACCGCATATCAATAGTTCAAATCAACTTATTTCACAAAAGCACATTAACACATCTTTGCACATAACCACGTATGAGCACATCACAGTTTAATAACAAACTTATAAATTATGCACATAATGCAACACGTTCTGAAAAACTTGCCTGGACTTGTATAACCAGCTTACGTTAATCTTTGACGTTCCTTGCACCACCTACACGGTATGTGAGATCAACGGTACACAATATCAGTCAAAGTTTGACTCAATACTAAATCTTATTTTAAAGATATTTATTTCTTCTTATCATCCCCTTTATTTAATAAGGTTAATTTCATATTTTAGTCTCTCTTTGACTTGACTCAGTGTTTCATATTCAACACCATAAATCTTTTGTTCGAAACTATGCAATTCTGACATTTATTAATGTCACTGCATTAAAACTTGGACCCTATATTTATTTAGGTCGATCCACCAATTAATCACTAATGGACCATACCCTTGGTTTAACTTAATCACAGCATTTATCTCGATACTTATCATAATATTACCCACCTTGGATAATATTTTAAATTTTACTATCAATTAGTAATAACTTATAATGTTATTTAATTGTTAAATAACACTTTAAATAATCATTACTATTATTCATTTATTTTTAATAATAGTTTACCTTAATCATTATGATTAATCTTTTAATAATAATTTAATTGCTTGCTAATATTATTACCCTTTAATAATATTTTAATTGACTTCTCATTATTATCAATCATTTTAATAATAATTTAATTGTTCATCAATATTATCAATCATTTAATAATATTTGAAATCCTCACGTATCATTAGTAATTATTTAATAACGATTCAACCCTTAACTATTATTACCCAATAGTTAATTACTTGTTAAACAATATTATTAATTCTTTAATAATATTCTAAATCTTTATTTATCATTATTATTTATTTAATAATGATTTAACTCTTAACTATTATTATTTAATAGTTAATTAAATGCTAAATAACATTATTAATCCTTTAATAATATTTTAAATTAATTACATATCATTATTAATTATTGAATAATGATTTAATTCTTAACTATTATCATTTAATAGTTAGTCAATAATATTATCAATATATTTTAATTACTTAATAATCTTCTTTCGATTAAGTAATAATTTATTCCACTTAATTACCATTTAATTATTATTTAATATGAATTAAATAATAATTAATTAACTAATTATCCGAACTCATTATTTAATATTAATTAAATAATAATTAATTAATTAATTAACCTTACTTATTATTTAATATTAATTAAATAATAAATAATTAGTTTATTAACCTTAATTATCCTTTAATTATTATTTAATATTAATTAAATAATAATTAATTACTTAATTAACCTTACTTATTATTTAATATTAATTAAATAATAAATAATTAGCTTTCTAACTTTAATATTCTTTAATTATTATTTAATATTAATTTAAATAATAATTAATTATTTATTTAACTTTACTTATTATTTAAGTGCAATTAAATAATAAATAACTAACTTATTCATCTTAACATCCTTTAATTATTATTTAATATTCATTAAATCATAATTAATTAATTACATAACTTCATATATTATTTAATATTTATTAAATAATATTTAATTAGATTATTAGCCTATTTATACACTAATAAATAGCTAATGTATAGTGAATCACTCCAATAATTTCAAATTTTATTTTATAACACTTAACTAGCATGCCAATAGGTCAAATATTATTTTTCTGAAATTAAAAATAATTTTCCCATAATTATTAGCAATTTAGTAAGCTTTAATCCACCATTAATTCTAATAAATACCAAATTACAAAAAAAATCGGATTTTAAATTTTGATAATTTTCTTTATAAAATTATAAGCATTTTCTCTTTTGTAACCAACCCAAGAACCGGCCTAAAAATGCCCGAACCGGCCTTACCTAGAAATCATGAAAAACCGAAAAAAATCGAACCGGCCGGTTTTTTTAAAAAAATAGGCAGATTACTTTTTGAATTTTTCAGACTTGGGGTCTCCGACGGGAACTTGAATAAAATGAAATCCACAAGTCCGATTGAGGGCTATTTGGTATCGATGGATTCGTAACTTCCCGAACTACATTTTTCTGTCATCAAACATCAAATTTGGATTTGTTTTGGTCACGGAAATTGGCTCCAAACCGGACTGTTGTGCACAGCCCTAAAACAATGGGGTGTTTTGGTAGAAAATCCATATCTTGCTCATTTTAAATCGGATTTTAGTCATTCAACTTGGAGAATCTTCATATTTCATGGATCTATCACCCAAAATTGACGGATCATGAATTCGACTTACGGATCATGCCCAGAAATTTCGGGAGTGGCTGCTATGATTTTGGTTACTTGGTTTTCGTCGGTAAAAACTTATTTGATGATTTTGATGAAATCTTTCCACATAAATACACCCAAAAATTCATATTAAACCCATGTAACCCTAGATATATCAATCTAGCATGTTTCTACCTTTTTAGATTTTGAAAATTAGTTTTCTACCAAAGAAATTACATAGTACCCAAAGAACAATACCAAGCTAGAATGTTTTATACCTTTTGTGGATTATCCTCTTTGTTAGAACTTTGAAAAGGCTTGGATGATTAATCTTCTTACATAGATAGCTTCCTCTTGATGAGACCTCCATCTTTAAACCTTGCTCCAAGATCATCCAACCATCAATGCTCACAAGATCTAACTTTCTTTTTCTTTTTCTCTAGAGTTCTCTCTCTTTTCTCTATTGAAATTTTTGTAAAATGACTAACCAACACAATGAATTGGTGAAGCACTATATTTATAGTACTTCCTTAATCTCCATTAGCTCCTACTAATCAACCAACACTTGGACATTTAAGGCTTAAACTCATGCTTACTATAGCTTGGATGGACAAGATGATTGACAAGGATGAATGACTCATATCAAGGTTGCTTGGAAGCAACTTTTAGAGTGTAAAACAAGCAAAATAAAGTCACACTCAACATTTTCATGTGGGGCCCCCTCCAAAATTCGGGATTTGTCAATAAATTACACCAATTTGGCTTTATTTTTATATCCTATATCATTATATAAGTATCAATATATATATATATATATATATACCAATGTATATATATTGACCATAACTTTGACTACCATTTGGGCTCCACATTGGATCAATTTAATATTTCTATTGGGCTCGTCAATTAAATTTGTTTGGGCTCAATTTAATTACTACATTGGGCTAATATTAAATACCCTATGTTACATTTAATTAAACAAGCATTGGGCTTGGTTAATTATTACATAAATCCATGTTCAAATTAAATTATATGGACTACTAGGTTAAATTAATTTGACCTAGTTTAATACCTCAATTGGACTTATAATATAATCCAATTAGATTTGCTATAATTAATTCTACCACATTGGGTTACTTAATTAACTCATCCACGGTTAATTCTTAACCCCACATTTATTTATCTAGCAATTAACCAATGATTGGTTAATGCTATCTCTCTTGTCAACCAACTAGGGTTATTCAATTAACTAGACACTAGTTAATTCTCTACACTCAATCAATACTTGAAATGCTTCTCCCAACCATTGACCATCATTTGACTTTTAATGGTTTGGGCTACATAACTTACTTTTTATTGGCTCTCTTATTTAATTACCCATTTCATGCAAATATCTCCATATTGGGCTTACATCTATAACAACTTGTTAATTAAGTAAATTACTTAATTAATTAACTTCTTAATATTGTCCTTCTAGGCAATATTCCACTTCCCTACTTGTTACTCATAACCTTAATTCATAACTTATATAATTAATTCAATTAATTATATTACATGACTTTTCTTTTTAATCCATACTAAAACTAATTAATTTATTAGTTTTATTAAGTATTTAATTTACTTCACACATCATCTTGTTTGACTAACAAACTCAACTATAGGTGTATATATATAAATATTAATATATTCACCTTCACTTCTCAATTGAATTTCTTTCTTAAATAAATTATTTACCTGCATCATTAAAATATTCTCACATTTAATTTCTAACAAATAATTTATGTTAAAAAAAAATGTTTACCCATTTTCTACACATCTTCCTTCTCACCTTCTAGGTTTAAACCTTAACCTTTAATAAAATCAATTAAGATATTATTTAAAATCTTGAAATTATCTGGGATATTACAGTTATTGAGGGTGACAATTGCAATGCTACTCAAGCCATTTCTTCTTCTAGGAAAAATTATTCCCTTTTTGGTAATGTAGTTGATGATATTCGTCTTTTGGTTAGGGGTTTGAATTGGTCTAGTATTTGTAGTATTATGAGGGATGAGAATAAGGTGGCTCATGTATTGGCTCAGTATGCTAGGCATTCAGTAGATGAGGAGTTGTACTGGTTAGAGGACAATCCCCCGCTAGCCATGGTTGCTTTGTATCAGGATCTTATAGACCTTTAATTGAATGATCATTTTTCTTCAAAAAAAAAAAAACTATACATTTATTTGATAAAAAAATTAGGCTATAATTTCAGAATATAATTTCACATAATGCCTAAATCGCAATTGTGATCCAAATTAATTTTTTTATAAAACCCAGCCCAATTGAGAAATTGAAGAAAAATGAAATGGGTATTAAGTAAAATTCTTACTACTGCAATAGGAAATGTTAAGCTAAACTCTCTCCGATGGTGACCTGAGGAATAATAACTACCATTGGAATATTAAGCCGAAGAACCAAATGCACAGAGGTTGCAGGTGAAAGTTTGGATGTCGTAGAAGAACTCATCAGGTGTTGTCCTTCCCGATTCTGGACACTATACGCGTAGCTTCTGATAAAATTTCTAAAGGGACTCTTATGGGAGGGGGAGGAGGTATTATTGGAACCAAACACTTTGAAGGACCAAAGTGTAATTAACCAGCTATTATTATTATTATTATTATTATTATTATTCTATTAAGAATAAAAGTGCAGCTTAAACTTGTTTAACTTATGATATACATATATTATGAAGTACTCCATATCAGAAGAAAGAGATAATAGACGGGATGTCATCCAACAACACCAAGTATGGAGCCAGATCCAAATATACCCAACTCATCTCACATTGTCCGTGTAAACTTTTAAAGGCCGATTAGGACTGTTAATTGATTCTTTACACTCGCTCAAATTTAATTTAAGAGCGAGCGAGACGAATTTAAATAAAAAATTTAAAATTAAAATAAAATTTGAGTCAAGCTTGATCAATAGGCCGACCGAATTTTAGTTTTAAAAATGTATAAAATATATTTAGACAATCTATATTAACTATTACATATTTACCCTCTCACTTTATATTTATATATAATATCTTTGACTAAAAATGAAGTATTATTTTTTCTTTAAAGTAGACATTTCTATCAATTTAATAACAAAATCTAATAATTACATCAAAAAAAATTGAGATGAAATATTAAAAATAATAAATCTATTTATAAAATCGCTCATTATTGTTAATTTAAACTTCAATTTGGTTCGTAAAAAAATAATGTGTGTCAATATTTTAAGTGAATTATTTTAAATTATATTTTAAACGTCTACATATCACTCTTAATAATATCATTTTTTAATACGAACTTGACCCAAAAAAGGCCCAAGACTTCTGATATTAATTGGGTCAACTTGGACAAATTGATCATGGCTCGAATGGGCCAAACTCGATAATTTTAAAGTGAACCGAGCTTGAACAATCTTAAACTTTTCGCACAAAACCCGATTGACAGGATGGTCAGTTGAGCAAACGCCTAACATTTTAGCAAACAAAGTAAGGTGTTTAAACTGTTGGATGGATTTTTGTTTTACAAATTTAATCGTGTTAATATTGAATAGCTAAAATTTTAAATTGTTTATTGTTAATTACTTGTTAGAAAAAATAGAAGTGTGTTAGCTACAGAAGCTAATATCCTGTTAACCTTCCTTATTTCGATTGTATAAGTAATAAGATTAATAGTCTATATTTTAGTATATTATTTCAAAAATCAAGTCAAACTAAACTACTTTTGGCGGTCATGTACATGAACCACAACTTGCAAAGTAAAAGTCTCAATTTAGTAAATGTTTCATTTCCCTTTTCTTGTTGATCAAGAGAGCAAATCTACAATGACTCGAAATATTGCACTAATAATCCTCTAACAGCTGTCAAGAAAACAACCACAAGGTGGTTCCCAGCTTAACATGCATTGCATGCACCATCCAACGGCAACCACGCACGAAAGTCATTTGCTATAAGGTCAATTTGACCATAATGTAGTATGACACTACTGAATCAACATGACTTGGTAGCCACGGAAATAGACCCAACAGAGGGACATAAAAGACGACATACTACAAATTTTGAGCAAAAACTAGCTATGTATCTACAGAGAGCTGAAGCCATCTATTCATCTGTTCCCCTTCTGGGCTGTGTTTTGGGTACTTTCTTTCGTCTCTTCTCCGATTCGGATTCCGGCAGCACAAACCCCATTGAGAAGAGTAATTCAATAGTGAAAGATGAAAAGGAAAATGATAGAGCAATTGATTGTAATATAGCAGCAGCACAGAAGCATTTTCAACAACTTCAACACATCAAAGGAGCATGATTAATGTACATGCTCTGTTATAATATGTACTCTATTTAATTCATGGGGCTTTACGCATTTGTTCAATAAAGTTTCTTAGTTCTTGCTAAAAAAATAATAATAAAATTTTATATATAGGAGTGATACTTGCATTCTAAATTTTCCCATTTGCGCTCCCCCTTGCTGATTAAGGATATAAATTTATATAAAATCAGTCCCATTAAATGCGACTGCTCTGTTATTTTTTCTCCAAATGCCGATAACACCTTTCTCATGCATCAAAAAGCAAGCAATTACTACTTTTTCGTTAGCACCTTAGCCCCTTAATTTGTGATTGAAGAGAAAGATGAATGGATCACCGCTGGTGATTGGGAGATCAACCATCAAATCAGTCCATTTCCTTCGCCAAACAGGGAGGTTTGGTCAATGGAAAGTGATATTTACACAGTCCACACATTAATGAGAACAAAGAAGCCCTGTACAATATTCTTCATGCTCATTATTTGAATCTCGAGTTTTAATGCACTCGAATGTTAAATGTCTTCTCTAACATGGTTAATAACAAAAATTCAGTGACCAAAGAAATCAACCCTGAATTTGTGGACTAACAAAAGTACAAATTCTAGAAATATAAAGCACGCCCGTTTGCCTGGATGCGAAGAGCATCAGGGGGCTAAACAGATATACAATTCCTTTCTATAGCCTGTTTTGCAGTCAGAAATATTTCAGGCAATGTCAAGTATCTGATGCATAAATCACATTGAACACAAAAGTTTTCCACAAGAGTAATTAGGGAATTCAGACAATAGAGTAGATTTTGCTTCTTCCAGTAGCCTGATCAGATTCTTGTTTCCAGACTTTTGCCCTTCATCAATTGGGGTGTTTCCCCATCTGCAAATCAGAAAAAGGGTGAGATCTTTCAGTTGTGTAAAGAAGTAATTTTTGATAAATTAATAAATTATCACTCGAAGGTAACCCAAACTTATTCAAATCCAACTTATGATCAGCTTTCAATTAGAATATACCCAATGCTTTGGCTTATTGTGAAACTCGTTAATTATTGAGATCAACATAAAGTGCTCAGGAAGTTGATTAGCATCTAAATGACTATGAATAACCTTGCACTGAAGCTCAGCTCCCCTACGGATCACTCGAGATTACTTGTGCTGTTCACGAGCTAAGCTCCAACTTCCAATATCTTGTTCGACTTGCGAGCCAAGCTTGAGCAATCCACCATTCTCCATCACGTTTTATATTTATACCTGCACGAACATTTAACTTCCGATATATTCCATAAATTAAGACAACAAGAAAAGGTACAATTGCAGATACAAGCATTAATGAATTAGGGAATGGTAATGAGTCTCAGGGTACAATCTCTTGTTAGCTAGCTTTATACCAGGGCAAGCAAACTGAAAAATAAAGAATGTAAAATTGGACAAAAGTAACTGCTGGTTTCCATTCCCTAAAATGCACCGATACATGTTACCAAGAATATCTGAGAGCATTACTAGGGCTCTGCAATGGTTGCATAAGGAATTAATATTGAAAGATGAAACTGAATTCCGATCATAGTCTAATGATTAAACTGAATTCTGTTTCCTTCCTTGTATCTTGATGAACAAGGATGCCAAACAAGAATGATTTCCTTCATCTGTTTTCCTCTTTCATTCATTTTGTTTCTAGTTCCTCAAATGACTTCGAAGTGGAATTCTGGAAGAATGTGTATAAAATGCAAAGTTAGATTAAGAAACATTAACATGTAAATGTTAGAAACCATGGAAAAGTTAATTCTATAAATAGTGGTTACAATAGAACGAATGGATGCAAGATACTAACAAGATGTCTGATATCTCAGAAACTTAATATATGATCTCAGAAACATATCAATATTCAAGTGAAGCTCATGCACCTATTGTCACAGATCAATTACCTCTAGTAGATTGTTCAAGATTTTTAGCCCGTCATGGAAATATATCTCAAGGATATTGGAGAAAGACTGTTCATCAAGCCGAAGAAGCCTACGCAGCTAGCAAAATTTAACTGCACAAGGCTGAGGAAAATAAGCTGCAAGTTTTAGAAGAAAAACCATCTCTTCTGATCCATCTTCATATATACCTACCTTCTCCTGCACCAAAATGATTTCAATCAATCACACCTATGAAATATTAAAAAAATAACTAAGCAGGTAATAAATAAGAAATGAAATTGATTCCACACAACTGTATCATCTAAGTGCCTTGGCGGGATGGAAGGAAGGGGGAAAATGATTTGTCCTTTACCCTTCTCTCAATCTGATTTTCCTTTCAGAAGAAAGGATGTGGGGGGGGGGGGGGGGGGGGGGGAGAAGGATTCAGGAATGGACAGATATCTGTCTAGTGTATAAATGTTAGTGCGCTGTGAGAGCTAACAATCGAGGAAATGAAACATTTAAATATATAGACTGGGTTCATCTGGAAATTTTGATGGTTCACATCGACAGGGGTTTGTTTACTCTCCAAAAAGAGGACATTCTCCGACAATTAACTAATTTGTAATCACATTGAGCTCACTTCAGTAAACATACATCCACATAGATACGTGAATAACATAGAATTGGAAATCACATAAATGTCTAAGATAAATGAAGAAGAATATGAAGAAAGAAGAAAGAACTTCACTAATAACTACTAAAAAACAGTCGTGCCAAAAGACCATGACAGACAAAACAATGTTGATCAACCACATTCCCCAGTTCCATTATCAAATTCCCCTGGGAGAAAATAAACTCATCAACGGACTCTAGTTATCTGAAAGAATAAATAGGATAGTTACATAAAACTTTGTTCATTCACATGAAGCAAAATTAGTTTATATTGCAAGGAAAATATATCCTTTCAATCATTGAAAGTGGCAGGTGCCAGGCAGCACTTTATCATGATGCAGAATATGCGTCAATTATTCAAATTAATAAAAGAAAAGAAATAGATTTCAGAAATAGAGTTGAGGGGAAAAAGGAAGAACTTGAGGTTGAAAGAAAGGATAAGGGATCTAAATATTCTCAATTTTCATTTATAATCAACATAAACTGAAATTACAACCACTATTCAGATTTATACTACCAGATAGAAACTACTACATCTCCTACCTCATTCTTATACTAGCAACCTTGCACATGGGCCACATGAAGGCACCACTATCTAATAGTTAGCAGAACATTAAAAAACAACAATAAATGCCACTACACTACAAGGATTTCTCTTTACAATCTGAACATTCAAGTTGAGAGCTTTTCATGGTTTTTGCTTTAAAATCAATATTAATCAACTTTGGGAATTCTAAATTTTGAAACGAAAGAGAATGACAATACAAAACACTAAGATCATATATATTAAGTCTCTAGTTTGAATCTTCTAAGTATAGGTTACTGTGAATGTACATAACGATCTGAATCACAAGCCACCTTCAAAATGGAAAACAATTGAAAAATATACCATTATAATAAGCATATCTGCATCAAAATTCAAACCTTGGATAAAAGGACCAAGCAGCTTACAATAACAATTTCCCTTGGCAAAAATGTGCTATCATATGGCTACGAGTGCTCAACATATATATATATATATATATATATATATATATATATATATATAGAGAGAGAGAGAGAGAGAGAGAGAGAGAGATTAAGATAATAACCAACTATAATTTTAATATCAGACAACCTGTCCAATAGTCAAAATGTCTTTTTTGAGGTGTTTTTGTTTGGCATTTAGAACTACACCACACGAGTGAAAAGTTCAAAACCTGAACAAGTTCACCATGGCATGTCTTCCTCAAGCTACATATTTTCTACAAATTGTGATGCTTGATAAAGTCAATGTCGTAACTCCATGAAGATAACATGAGACTGTATAAGAGTTGATCAATAACTATTTACGGTTGAGGCCAAAATAAATTAAGTCTGATATGTACTATAGAAAGATTTGATTCTTTCAACTTCTAATACTAATGTGATTAACTCAGTATAGTTAATCATCCCACATTTCTATCTTAGACATAAAGAAGATTTTAAATTTCATTTCATGAAACTACAGAATTGGAGGTTGGATGTTTATTGTTTCCGTAAGAGACCATCTAGTATACCTCCATTTCATTCTAGTTGTCCCATATTTAAGGTTGTGAGTGACAGGAATGGGACAACTAAAATGAGGTGGATGTAACATTCAACCTTTGGATAATCCAATAGCTCTAGACCTGATTTTCACAATTAATGGATATTGAAGTCCATGAACTTTAAAATATGTAGAAAGGGAGAAACAAAATTCAGGTAAAAGCGTATTTCTTAACATGAACTTAAATAACTAACAAACGACTTAAAATCTAGCTGATGAAATCTGAGGAGCAACCCTTGAAGAGAGAAACATTTTCAATGAATGACTTATACAGGGTTTGGGAAATCTGCAAGACGCAATGAGCTCATCATGTAATATTGGAAATGGGTAAAGAGTAAAAAAAAATGTTGAGCGAAACAGGAAGGAGGTATCCCATTCACATCCTATATTATACTCCCTCATACTCCCTCTGTTTCGAATTATAAGATCATTATTAACTTTTTAAAAGTCAATTTAACACATTTTCAAATTTAAAATTGACATGATTTATTTATATTTTTAAAACAATAAATCTTATAATTAGTAGTACTTTTTAAGTAGTTTATGATATTTATAACTGTATTGATTGAAGTAAACTAAATGAATTTATCTCAATTTTGACTTTAAAAATATTTGAAATTAACTTTTTAAAAATCAATATTTAACGGATGTAGTAGCATAACAGAGTTTACCATTAGAAACACATAAAAACCCAAAACACATTTTGAAGAAAAACAAAAATAATGGAAGGAAACAAAAATGAATGAATCAGTCTATTCAGTGTTCTTTCAGAACACATTATGGACACTAACAAATTCTTCTTTCTAGAACTTAAAAAGAAGAAATACTAAGAAAGATGCAATTTATTATTGTTAGCCAACTACTCCGGCCGGGTGAACACAAACTGCATACTGACACTATATACTGTAATCCCAGTAACTGCAAAATTTGCCGAAAAGAAATCCATCCAAATTTTTTCCAAGTTCCTGTTTCTCCCAACACCTCAAGGACATGGTTTTTACCCCTCTGGCAACTTAGATCATTCTTTGGCATTGTGGTTTTACAGTCGGGTACCTCGTGAATTTCTATAAGTAAGCTAACTTCATTTGGGATAAGTCTCTTCCTCCCTCGGTTTTTGTCTCTGGTGTTACCCTTCTCCTTCCTTGATGTAATTTCTTGTATTATAGCAGTAACAAATTCTTCAACGTACATAAAAATTATTAATCCGAGCAGGATTCAGAGTTAATCCGGCACTTATTTCTATTGATCAAGTATGAGGTCAGTAGACAATTTCCCTATATTTCAAACAAAATCTTCGTCTTCTATCTAAATAAAATGAAAAACACGTTATTAGCGATCCAACTTGATAAGGTAATGACATGAAAATGTCTAATATATAAAATTATTTCTCCTAGAATTATGGCTTTTTTTATTTTATCAAAGTAGCTATTTTGCAGCTTGCTCTATACTCTACACCCTTGTTGAAATGGCTTAGCTAATAAGACACTATACAGTAACACGTACTAATAACGACAGAAAATACAGGCGACCCTAGTTTTATTTTTCCGTCAACAGAAAATAAAACACCAAGTAGTAGTATAGTATTTGGGTGAAAACTTCAAATAAAAAGTCGTCCCTGACTAAATTCGCCAGTCAACAAAAACAAAAACCTAACCTTCTCTCGCTCTTACCATAACTCTTCCTCCCATTTCTCCGATCTGAAAAACACACCAAACGGCCATCAGATTGGTGTCTACCGACGCTTGCCGGCGCAATATACCATGGACGAGGATGACGAGATCCAGTCACATCCGTCTCCGGGAAGCGAATCTCCGGCGTCGCCCCGTCCGAACGGTCGAATCACGGTGACGGTGGCCGCCGCGCCTCCTCAGAACAACACCCTGACCTTGGCCCTCCCCATACAGCAGCAAAGGACCGGCGGTAACGGCGGCGGCCGTGAGGATTGCTGGAGTGAAGGCGCAACTGCGGTTCTAATCGACGCCTGGGGAGAACGGTACCTCGAATTAAGCCGAGGTAATCTAAAACAAAAGCACTGGAAAGAGGTTGCTGATATAGTTAGTAGCCGAGAAGATTACAGAAAAAACCCTAAAACCGACATTCAGTGCAAAAATCGCATTGATACGGTCAAGAAAAAGTATAAACTAGAAAAGACGAAACTCGCCTCCGGCGGTGGCCCTAGTAAGTGGCCGTTTTTTGAGAGACTCGATCAATTGATCGGTCCAACGGCTAAGAATCCATCCGGCGCCGCCGGCACATCTGGCATGATATCTCCGGTCATACCCAAAGGTGTCCCCATGGGGATACCAGTTGGAATTAGATCAGTCCCTCATTTCCAAAAACAACAACAGCCAAAACAGTTCAAAAGGCCGGCACCGATCGATTCGGAATCGTCGCCTTCCGAACCAGAGGAACAGTCTCCGGACTCCACTGATAGTTTTCCTCCGGAGACGTATGAGCCTAAAAGGCCTAGGGTTCAACGGAGGGAAATGACTTTGATGAGCACAGTGAGGCCAGGGGCGTATTTATTAGGAGCCAAGGGAAAAGAGAAAGAGAAAGAGAAAGAGAAAGAGGACAAGAATTCCAATTGGGGGAATTCGGTTAGGGAGCTGACTCGGGCTATACTGAAATTTGGGGAAGCATATGAGCACGCAGAGAGTTCCAAGGTGCAGCAGCTAGTGGAAATGGAGAAGCAGAGGATGAAGTTTACGAAGGAGCTGGAGTTGCAGAGAATGCAGTTTTTTATGAAGACACAATTGGAGCTTTCACAGTTGAAATGTAGGAGAGGTGGAAATAATAGCAACAATAATCATAATACTAGCAATAACAGTGATAGTAGTAATTAGAGATTGGGGGATTTAGATTAAGATTGGTCTGTTTATTGGGTGTAATAATACCCCTGCCCGGTTGTTTGAGTTGAGTAACAAATTTGTATCTGCAGATTAAATGTTTATTTATGTTCTTTTTTCCTTATTTGTCAGATCCTTGAGATTAACTATTATTTCAGTCATCGTTACCATATCAGAATAGCTCCATTGATGCATATTTTTTCATGGTCATTCTTTCTTTGCTTCATTGATCCATAACATCCCAAAGCTAATATTTGTTCGTGGTCATTCTTTCCTTGCTACCGCAACTTCTGATTTCTGAATAATCTTATCATTTGCTTTACATGTAACCTGATCCCATGCAAACATACAATTACGTCTGAGTGAAACTTGGTGAGGTAAGACCAAGGTTATGACTTTATTATCCCAGGTCAGAACAAGTTTAGTCCATGCCCCCATGTGACAACATTGGGAGGAAAAAGGAATAAAAGGGATGAGTTTCTCTTGTTTTTGGCATAGTCGTCTCCCAGTGGGACTCGCTCAATGGGTTATTAGTTCAGTGGTAGAGCGTATTTCTGGTTGTATTGGGCTATGAGGGCTCTCAATCACGTACATGGTTCAATGTGTATATTAGCATGGTGTACTATTACTATTCAAATTGGGGATCTTTTCACTTCTTTACATGTAACCTGATCAAATGTGAACATACAAAGATGGCGTTGGTGTTGCTGCATTAGCAATATAAATAATTGAGGTGAGGTACGAATGGGGATGATCCTTCCTATTAATACAACTAAACATTCTTGGAAGATGTTAACAGAACAGCAGGATCAGTGAGCTTACAGACCCTCGTGTAATTGAGCTATTTGGTTCCCTCAGTTTAAATTTGATTACTTTAGAATGGAGTTGGATCTTATTTTGTTTAGATTTAATCGAAGATAAAACATGATTCGAAGAATTTACCCTTCAATAAAGAATGAATGTTAATAAAATATTTGAAATAACTTTTTTTTAATTACGTTTCAGTTGGATATGGGGCCTAGTTAGGGAGTCACCTCATCAATTTTTGACATGTCAACTAAAATTGAACAAAAGTAAAATTAATTAATAATTTAACTTAATAAAATTAAAAAGTGAAGGACAATAATTTAGAGTGGTAAAATATATTAAGACTTGAAAGGATCTTGACCATAAAATTGATGAATAGAAGATGGGAAGATCATTTGGGCCATGTACAAAATTAATTAAAGAACTGTTTGATAAAATTGAATGAAAATTTTTGAATGACTAAAAGAACTAAATAAAACATAGGTCCGATTAAAATTAAACACTAAATAAAAAAAAATTATTTGTTAATTTATTCGTCTGAAATAACTGAATGACAATAAATTTTTTTTTAACTTTTTGAATTGTCTAAAACGAATATACTTAAAAAATTTAAAATGCAATTTTATTTAAATATAAAAGAATGAAAACTCAGAATATGTATTAAAAAAATTATACTTCTTTTTTTAAATATTGAGGTGGAAGTATTATTTTAAATTGTTTAATTTATTTTTTTAATAGTCATACTTTAAAATTTTCTATCTCAGATATTTAATATTTAAAAAATTAAAATGACATTTTTTTGGAATGTAAAGATTATTTTACTTTATAAATTATAAATTTATATTACGCATCTGATTTATTTTTCTTTCCCTGCCAAACAATTACTTGAGCTTGGATGCCATAAAAAACGAACCACCACTTTCCCTCTCCTGCCCGACTTCACCACCTCTACTCCATCGCCGCCGCCTGGTACACTCCACCGCCGCCATAAATAACGGCCAAATAAAACCCCTCCACACCTTCCCTCAAAGCCCATCACATAATCAACCTCAACCCCCATTCTCTCCCCCGCCCCCCCACCCCCCCCCACAATCTCGCCTCTTTCTTTATTTAATTGGCTATCTTCATTTCGCCACACCCTCATCCAATTAGTCATCTCTCGCAAAGGTAAAAACTCAGCTTTTTCAGTCTTTGCTGCAATTCTCGAAACAAAAGATACCCCCCCCATCAATCTAATTTTGGTTGAGGATATTTCAGTAAAAAATTCATTAGAAAAAACTTCTGACCGAGTAAGCTACAATTTTGAGACTGACCGATCCAGACCAATTCACGCGTCATTCAACCAGAGCAGGTGTTTACCAAACAGCCTCAAAATCTTACCGAGTCAGATTTGTGGTCATTAAGATCTGAAATGCGATCAAACATCCCCTACGCTGCCTGTAATGTTCAAAAGTCCCTTAATTGGAAACGAGACTTTTATTAGTATTAGTATTATTTTCTAAATTTTTGTGAATGTTTATGCTTTAATTGGACACTGTTTTCTTTTTCAATATTAAACTTTAAAAATAAAATATATTATTAAAAATAATGAAAATAAGTGTTGCGAAATACAATTTTAATATTTCATAAAGACGTGAAAAAGAAAAATAATATTCTCATTTTCACACAGATGTCATACAATAGAGAGGTCGATATTGTGAGACATAATTCCGAAACACAAAAGTCAATATTTATGGAATTTAGTGTGTGTATATATGATAAATATTACACACAGATATAGTAATAGACATAAACAAAACACATACAGATTTTGAGCAAAAACTAGCTATGTATCTCCAGAAAGCTGAAGCCGTCTGTTCATCAGTTGCCCTTCTAACCCCCATTGAGAAGAGTAATTCAATAGTGAAAGATGAAAAGGAAAATGACAGAGCAATTGATTGTAATATAGCATCAGCACAGAAGCATTTTCAACAACTTCAACACATCAAAGGAGCATGATTAATGTACATGCTCTGTTATAATATGTACTCTAGTTAATTCATGGAGCTTTAATGCATAAATACATTTAGGGAAGTGTTATTGCCATTCTAAAATTTTCCATTTGCCGCCTTTGCTTATTCAGGATATAAATTGACATAAAATAGATCCCATTAAATGTTCTGCTTTGTTATTTTTTTCAAAATGCTGATAACATAAACAAACAAGCACTTGTTAATTCTTCGTCGGATCCCAAGCCCCCTTGTGAATCGAAGAAAAAGAAGAATGAATCACCACTCATATTCAAGGTGCTTGATTGGTGATTGGAGATCAACCATCATTCTAATTGTTGTCTTGTTCAACGATTTTGAGCTATCCATACAATCCTGCAGGTCCTCATCACAGGCGATTAAAACCCATTCACTCTCATCGTCTTGATACTTGATACTAAAAGTTCCATCCTTTAACTTGAGCCTCATTCTCACTTTCTCCTCCAACTCTGCCAATCTTGAAGAAAAAGATAGTTGAAACTTTATAAGAGCACCATTATATGTTGTCTTTACGGTAATGTTGTTTGCATTTTGCGCCGATGAAACTTGAGGTATTGTATGAGCAAAAGCAGCTGCTCTTGATACGCGTTCGCATCTTCTCTTTTTTTTCACCCTTTTCTCAATCAGAGATGGTGACAGTTTTTGGTTAGAGGCGATTGCGGGATATTTACCGGAAGGAGATAAGTTGGAGATAACGTTGTCGGCGCAAATTAAATAATATAAATAAAAAGAGAATAGTAATAATAATTTAATATGAAATTTTTTTTAATAGAAAAATGCTAAACTCCAAATATTTACCATAAATTACTCTCTCTTAAAACTTGAGATTATACGAGAAATAAAAGTTACAAAATCTATCTCATATAATTTTTTTTGCATAGAATATAAAAATTATAAAAATTTTATTTCTCACATAAATATAAAACTCATTTATATTCTCTCTCAACTTTTAAAATTATGTTATAATAATTAAACATAATATTTTATTTATAGAGAAAATAGAATTTCTCCAATCTTCTGCTATTTTAATTTCATATTTAAATAGGATTCGAGAAATATTCCAATCGTCAGTCCTTCGTCTTATTAATGCTTTATCCTAATGTTGCAGGAGGAGAGAAGTCATTTGATTCCTTCATATTTCAGCTTTATGCTAAATTTTGTGGTACTAAAAATGTGGAATGGGGTAGATCTTGCGTTTTGAAGCACTGTATGGATTGGGAGGTAAGGTTTTTCTTTATGAAATTCGGTTTTGTGGGGTACCAAAGCTGCTTGTTTTCCTCTTCCCCGACTCAGTCTTGGTTACAACTTGATTGGCGGCGTTGATTGCTTCTTTGAAGAATAATTTCAACAATACAATAAATATTCCAACAAATAATAATAATAATAATAGTTACCCACCTAATAGAAAAGTTTGATGTTAACAATAAGTAGTTTGGATAAAGAATTTATCTAAGAGAAAAGTCGTATAGCAGTTTTGATGATGGTAATAGACAAAGTTGTAATCTTTTCATTGAAACTAATCTTCCTTATTTCTGATTGGGAGAGAAAAAACATGATATTGAAATAAAATTTGATTTTAAGTGGCTGTCAGTTGATCCTAGAATTTAATAAAAGAATTGACATTTTTATAAGTTAATTTAATATTTTTATAAGTGGATCTTATTTAATCTTGTAAAAATATTAATTTCATATGAAAATTAATATTTTCATAAATTAATTTAATATTTTTATAAATAAATTTTATTTTATTTTATAAAAATATTAAATTATCTTATAAAAATGTCAAATTCCTTTTAATAATCTTCACAACCATCTTGATGAAAAACCCCTCGTTCAGGAGGGAGGGGATTGCTTGCAAAAGTAGACTTGTCGTTTGTGTCATATTTTTCTAGAAAAAAATTTTAAAAATCAATGCGTAGATTCTTCGAATTTTTTGAAAGTCCACACTAGGGGTACACAATAGTCGATTTGATCGGTTTATTCAATAAAAAAAAAAATTCAAACCATTTAAATCGGTTATAAAAAATAAAAAACTAAAATTGTCTAAATTTTTATTCCGTAATCGGTTATCGGTTTAGTCGATTATTAAAATTTAAATATAAAAAAAGAGTTGGTTATTAAAACTTAAACATACGCGGTTAAGTTTAAAATATTGTATTCAAATTTAAATTAAAATCAAATGTGTATATCATTATACATGTAATATAATTGTGTAACTAATTATCATAACTAAAATAAATATTTATTAGAAATATATATAAATTATATTATAATTTTAAATTGTTCGGTCGGTTTTAATTTTTTGAGAAGTCAAACCAAAATCGGCTGAACTAATCTCGGTCTTTCGACTTTACAATGTTCGATTTTTCGATTTTGTATTTTTTGGTTTAAATTTTTAACAATTCGGTTTGATTCGGTCGATTTTTCAATTTTTTTTGATTTTTTGTGCACTCCTAGTCCACACTATCAGATTGGGAGTGATGAGAGGAAAAAATATTACATACTCCTGTAACAAATAAATAATATACTCTCCTCTCTTACATACATGTAACTCCGTCTTAATAGACTACTGTTCACTTATTCTAGAAATATAAAATAATGTCTTGTAATAAGAGTGGGTTCAAAAGAGGGTTTGGGGACTAGGTCGAGTAGACACTAATCGCCCCGTCACATGATAAAAAGAATCTCAAAGTTGAAGGCCAATACAAACTCTGACGAGAATTGTAATTAGTATCATTAAATTATATGGTCTGGGTCTAAATTATCAAAATAGGAAACCATTAAATTAGAGTATATTTTTAAATGTGATATAACAAATTTATAAATTTTCATTTTATATATGGTACTCTTTAAACAATCACCTTACCATAAACGAAAGAATAATACAAAAGACGAAAAAGTATAAAATGATTTCTTTATTTTTACATATTATAATAAATTAATATTGTTTAATTGATTAATTTGAGTATAAAATCTCAATATTATTATTCTAAAATTTTAAAAAAAGATAAAATAAATAATTAATTAACTTAACATTTAATGTTTTATGGACAATATAAAAATAAAAAAAACATAAATAAATTACTATTTGATATTTATAGATAATATAGAAAATTAAGTTGTTAATTCATAAATAACTTAAAATCTACAAATAACAAATAAAAAGAAATAAATTTTTATCTATAAAAAGACAGCTAAAAAGGAACTGCCGAACAGGGGAGTAATTTACAATGGGAAAAAAAGGAGGGAGTAACAAGTTATTTTCATCTTCTCTTCTTTTCCGGTCACCGGTCACCGACCACCGGCCACGTAGATTGTAACTCAATCTCCTAAAAGCGCGTGATAAAGTTTCTTTCAATAACTCCTCACTACTAAATAAATCTCTTCTTCTGCATTACTCCTGTTTCCACTCCTGGATTTGCCCTTGCAGGGAGATCGAGATCTGCGTCATATATATATACACACGCAAATATTTCGCATGATCTGTGTTTATGTGAGTGAAAATGGAGCAGAATACGGGCTTGCTATTCATGGTGACATTACTGGTGATGATGAGCAGTGCATCACTAGTAAGATCGAGTGCATCAAATCACAAATATAAAGCTGGTGATCCAGTTCCTCTTTACGTCAACAAAGTCGGCCCTTTCCAAAACCCTAGGTAACAAATACGGATATCTCTCTCTTTCTTTTGTGATTTATTAACTAATTAGTTTCCCTGTGTGTTTGTGCATTTTAATAATTTGAGAAAATTTAGGGCTTTTGTTTCGTAATATTTAGTTGGGTGTTTTCTAATTAGGTTTATTGATTTATTGGATTTAATTTTAAAATTTTTAATATAAATGCCAAAGTTGATTTTTGGTGATTTAATGCTTTTTAAACCTGGGCTGTTTCTATTTGTATCTTGTAAATTGGATGAACGAAATGTGTCATTTCTATATAGATGTGATTTCAGCAGCATTTGGGTGAGGGAAAATGGGTGTTGCAAATTGAATTTCAGCAGCAGCATTTGGGTGAGGGAAGGGAATTTAGGAAAGTGTTATGCGATGTAATATGGCCAAAAGAGCTTGTTGTATCTCTTAGTTAAGTTATTAATGAGGCAATGAGGTATTTTAAAAGCCAAGTTATGACCTTTTTAAGTGGCATTCAATAGAGGGATGGAACTTCGCATGCCAATCCGAGAAAATAAGAGTTACATTTACTTATTGTTTTGAACTTAAGATTATTGCTGATTGTTGTTCTGAGAGCAGTCTTAAGAGGAATAGTATTTCTTACTTAGCTAAAGGAAAAAAACAAAAAAGACAAAGATTCGTACCTACACCACACATTTGTTTTTGACCTTGGTTACTGAAGAGTATCAAAATAAATAACACGAAAGGATAATCAAAAGATTTAGTAACGAAAGATTAAATTTTCACCCACCCTTAACAAGTAGTTGTCAGTCCATGTTTTGCCAACACTATAGCTCCACTTTGCGCAATACGGATTTTGATGATTAGAAGCAGGGGGTGTCTGTTTTTTTTTATATTATTTGCAGTTGTATTGAGTTGTTTCATTACATGTTCAGATACTGCATCTATATTCGTTTCTCATAATGGGCTAATCCGTGATTAAATATCCGTGTAAATATTCGTGCACAGACACACACACATATATGTCTGATAATGTCATGGTAGCTAATTTTCTTGCCACATTTGATAAACCTCTTCTTCTCTTTAGTCCTCTTCTATTTAGTATACTTTGTGCGAGTACATTTGCTTGTCAGAAGGAAAAATAATCCTCATGATGGACTTATGGTAACTACTCTGTTTTCTCCAATTTCAGCGAGACGTATCGTTACTTCGATCTTCCGTTCTGTATGCCAGGTCAATCATCCTTGTCTATTTCCTTTTTTTTTGATGTGTTTGTTTTCCCTTTTCTGCTTCCTACATGTCTCTTTAATAGTTGGTTTAGTATATAACTGTAAACATTATGATGGTTTGTCAGGTTCAACTCATTTGCTTGATAAACCGGAAGCTCTTGGTGAAGTTTTGAATGGAGATCGTTTAGTTAGTGCCCCCTACCAGCTTAACTTTTTAGTTGAGAAAGACCCGGAAATTGTTTGCAAGAAGACGCTGACAAAGGAAGAAGTTACTAAATTCCGAAGTGCTGTTGCTAAGGACTACTATTTTCAGATGTACTATGATGACTTGCCCCTATGGGGTTTCTTGGGGAAGGCTGAGAAGGACGCCAAAGCCGATTCAGGAGAAAACAAATATTATCTATTTAAGCATCTTCATTTTGAGGTATTTTACAATAAGGATCGTGTCATTGAGGTTACTGTACGAACTGATCCTAGTGCTCTTGTGGACCTTACGGAAGACAAAGAAGTTGATGCAGACTTCATGTACACTGTCAAGTGGAAAGAAACAAACACTCCATTTGAGAAAAGGATGGAGAAGTACTCACAGTCGTCTAATATGCCACATCATTTGGAAATACATTGGTTCTCAATCATCAATTCCTGTGTGACAGTTCTCCTCTTAACTGGTTTTCTTGCCACAATTCTCATGCGAGTTCTTAAAAACGATTTTGTCAAGTAAAGAACACTGTTTATATAGTTTCATTTTTTGTTGTTCTCTGATTCTTACTTGCATGTCCCTTTCAAGATCTTCTATGAGATGTTTAGCAATATTTTATCATTTATCAAAGGTATGCTCATGATGAAGAGACAGCTGAGGACCAAGAAGAAACTGGATGGAAGTACATCCATGGTGATGTTTTCCGGTACCCAAAGTACAAATCTGTGTTTGCTGCAGCTCTTGGTTCTGGCACCCAGTTATTTGCCATGTAAGGATCTCTATTAAGTTTAATTTGATCTAGTTTAGCACAACTGATCTATTTGCTTATCATCATAAACTTTGTTACGTGTTCCAGTGCAATTTTAGTTTTCATGCTTGCGCTGGTTGGTGTATTCTATCCATATAATCGGGGAGCTTTGTTTACTGCACTGGTTATCATATATGCGCTCACATCTGGGTTTGCAGGCTATTCTGCGGCCTCGTTCTATTGCCAACTGGAAGGAACAAACTGGGTATGTTTTAGTAGGTTAGCTTATTTGATATATAGAGTTGTTGCAGAGAGATTTTATTTCTGACTTAAATAACTATCTTACACTGTTAGGTTCTTATAATGGTTGCATGTGTGGTATCATCATATCATACTTTGTTTCATAATGTGTATCCTGTACAATATTTTACTGAAGTTCTTATAAGGTTTATAGTCTTCGAGGGTAGTGGTTTCAAGGATTTTGTTGTACAATTTGAGAGGTATAATTAATAATTATATGCCAAATCTCTCTTCAGAATTTAATCCCCCCCATCCCCATCCCCACCCTACAAAAAAAAAAGAGAAGCGAAAGTGAAGAATTACCTTGGTGATCTACTTTTCTTTCTTTTGAGGTCACTTCTGACTGTATAAGACCTTATTTGCGTAGCTGAAGAAATCCCATTACTTGTGTTTTTTACAGGTCAGAACAAAGTTTTGTATTCTTTGTTACTTGTTGATTAAAAGGTGAAGTGAAATTTGTTTAACTATTTTTTTTTAATAAAAGCATCATTTGGGAGAATGGGAGAAAATTTTCTGATTGAACATGTTATGAAAGTAATCCTAATACTTCACTTCAGAGTGGGGTGACCATATATGCTTATTATTATTTTTTCTCATCTCTTTACTTGCATGACTCCTTGGATACTTCAGTAGTTATTTTCCCAAACATTAGGAAATATACATTTGCCGATAACTGGTCTGATCATCAATTTCTGACCTTACAGGTAAGGAATCTGTTGTTGACTGGAAGTCTCTTTTGTGGGCCTCTGTTTCTCACATTCTGCTTTCTTAATACCGTTGCAATTGCTTACAATGCCACTGCGGCTCTGCCATTTGGTACAATTGTGGTGATAGTTCTTATATGGGCCCTAGTGACATCACCTTTGCTAGTTTTGGGTGGAATTGCTGGAAAGAACAGCAAGATGGAGTTTCAAGCTCCTGTTCGAACCACAAAGTATCCCAGAGAGATTCCACCATTGCCTTGGTATCGTGGAACACTTCCTCAGATGGCAATGGCTGGGTTTCTGCCTTTCAGTGCTATCTATATTGAACTCTATTATATATTTGCCAGTGTTTGGGGTCACAGGATTTACACAATTTATAGCATCTTATTCATTGTCTTCATCATTCTTCTGATTGTAACGGCTTTCATTACTGTGGCATTGACATATTTTCAACTTGCTGCTGAGGACCATGAATGGTGGTGGAGGTATGTACCATGTTAACTATATATTTTATTTTCTGCGTCTAATTATATTCTCTTGCACATGCATTACTAATTGCTTTTGACTCTTTTTTACTTTGAATATCTGATTTATTGCTCGAGTGTTGATTATTTACCACATGTTATTGATCCAGGATTCAGACTTCGAGAGAGAAAAGGAGAGAGAGACTTTGAGCAGTAAAATGGATCTCTCAAAATAATGATCAAAATATATAGATAATATATACTCCTTATCATTTTAGTTTCAGACATTGACATAGATAAGTACTAAAAAATACCAAAAAGGAACAACAGTGTGAGAAGTTATCCCATGATACTCGTAAGTAAACATAAAATTAAAAAAAAAAACTTCCATTAGTAAGAGCTCAAGGAGCCGAGCCTTATAAGTACTTGTTTGCTGTCTTTTATTTGTGACTGAACTAGCAGTAGTATACATAAATTTGAGAAATGTTAGGTGGGACAGCTTTATTACTTTTTGAGGACCTCCTACTGAAAAACGGTATGAATTAAAACATATATAAATCTTGGAGGAAGCTGCCTTCACTAGTCTAAATGATATAATGCCCTAGCATTTATTCTTTTTATTTATTTTCTAATTATTTTTTAGTAAAAAAACTATTCTAAGCCACATCAATCTTGGAGTTCTAGCACTTTTTATCATTTCTGGGAACTAATTAAGCAGTCAATGATATTTGTTCGAGCAGTTGATATATTATATACGGAATTGGTGAAAATTTGTGGTAGCTGAATCACCACCTCTGATTCTAAGTGATTGTCCTTGTTGCTCAGTGTCTTGGTCCATTTTGGTTATTTATAGGTGGCATCCGTGTTCCCAAGAGCACTAATTTTTTAAGTAGAATGTGAAATCGTTCTCAAGAAAGTATAACCGTATTTTTTTTATAAAAAAAATCCTTCCCCATATCTCTCGCTTTTCTAAGGTTCCATTTTGTCTCTACAACAAGCCAAATATTTAGATTCTGAGATCTGTCGGAACTCTGGATTCTACAATCTTGTGACAGTTGATACATATATTTACTGCATTTAGAAAAAAATTAAATATTTATATAGGAATAATATCATGTCTTGATTAACCAGTTTCTAAGAGAGTTTACACGCAGTGCAATAAGTGTGGCACCATTTGATATGTTTTTAATGTTGTTATAAATAGATGTAGAAATGAAAAATATGACATGAAGATGATGAAAAAAATTGAGATGTGATAGGGACTAGGATTGTGGGATAAGAATTGTGAGAGAGGATGGGAGTAAACATAGGGATGAGAGAAGGCTACAGAGAGAAAATGGATGAGAGAGATAATTACGACTAAAATTTTAATATGGGAGAAGTGGGACTGCAGGAGAAGAACTGTGAGAGAACATGATGATAGCGAAAATAGAATTGAGAAAGTAGGAGATAGAGAGAAGGATACTTGGAATTATTTACAATACATGTGAAACTAAGGTTTCAAGCTAATGGGAATGGTATATTTAGAAATTCATACAGGAGGACGCCAAATGAGAGACCAAACTCCTCCCACTTTATAATATTAAATTAGAAATACCACTTGGTAGAATGTGTTTGACTCCATGTGATTAAAATTCAGAGGAAGTCAAACTAGTTATTAATTCATTATGTAATTTGTCTTGTGAATTTAGGCATTTTGATGTTTTCGTGAGACTACTTGGTAACTCGAAGTAGAAAAGGGAATTCCAAATTTGGGTTTCATGGCCTTTTTGAGCACTAGTTTTTATTTATTTATTGTACTTAGTTTTTTGTGTATGTTGATTGTCCAGGTCTTTCCTTTGCGGTGGATCAACTGGGTTGTTCATTTACGGTTATTGCTTGTATTACTACTATGCACGATCAGATATGAACGGTTTCATGCAAACCTCCTTCTTCTTTGGGTACATGGCTTGCATTTGCTATGGTTTCTTTCTCATGCTTGGGACCGTTGGTTTCCGCGCCTCACTGTTTTTTGTTCGTCACATATATCGCTCAATCAAGTGTGAGTAATGAGAAATTTAGGTGGTACTCCAAGTTCAAGAGTGTGCTTTACAAATGTTGGATTCCAATCTTGGATCAAAGAGGACCATGTTGGACGGTAAGACTCCACAGTACAAACGCTTGTATTATTTTCCAGTGGTATCATGTGGGAACTGTTTTCCTCGTTTTGCATTATAGCTCCAAATTTTATGTTGTTCTACTAGTATAGCCTTGCAGATTCTTCCTAAAAATATGATATTTGTTTTCGTTTTTCTAATATTAAATATCAGGATGGATACATGGTAGTACATAACAAAGGCCTGTTCTGGTAGTGTTTTTAACTTTCATTCAGTTTTGTTTTACCTAGTTAAGTCTAACCGCGATGTGCATCACTGAATTTGGAATCCTCAGTTCGTGGAAAATAGATAGATTGTGAGCGGTCTGTATTTGTATTTTTAGTAAATTACTGTACTAGCTGAAAGCAGTATTCATTAATGTTACATTTGGATTGAAGGAATTGAAGAAATTAAATAGAGAAAGGGAATGGAATGGAGAGTGGAATAAAACTCCAAACATTACCCATTTTGTAGTTCACTTTGAATGGTTGTCACATGTCAAGGAAGAAAAAGAAAAAATCCAAAATAGCTGCCCCATAAAAAGAACAACTTTAATAATAATGGGAACGATTATTTTTACATGAAAGAAAATAATTTTTCCACATAAATATGAGACTTGCATAAATAGCGAATGAATTTCACATTCATGTGAGATAAACTATGTAAAATAATTTTTTTTTATGTAAAATTCTTAAAAAAAAAGACTAGGAAAAGCAGTCTGGGCGGTTATTTTTTTATTTACTGACGACTAAAAACATAGGCTTTTCACAACTCAATAGAATGCTCACAATCTAACTGGAGAAATGAGATGATCATAACATAACATCGTATGAACGGCTGTTACTTAAACAGCAAGCAGTTTAAAATTCTGAAGGGCCTCAAATAAAAAAAAAACAAGATGGTCCAGAAGATATCATTTTTAACATGTAATCTGTTTCATAAGCATTATCCAGTATTCAAGAGTTACCTAAATTGATACATTGGGAGGGTAGTTGTGTTAAGAGAATGCTGAATGATATTAAATATACATGCAGCACTTCCCCAACTGCAGACGCACTACATGCGATGGACTTGAAGTGTGGATGTCTCATCCAATTAGTGTCTACTTCAAGATGTTACATTGCCATAGTAGATGATAATGGAAGAGGGTCTCTGCCGGCTTTCGAAGAAAATCTAACATTTTACCTGAACACGACCATTAGCATAATAAACTACTTCCAAGCAGAACCACCAAGTACAATAACCTCAGCACCATTAACCCTATTAGGCAGGTTCTCTTTCCCAACCTCCTTTTGGGTTGCACAAGTCATCATACAGATCTTTAAGCTTGGCCAGATTGCTAGCTGCAGATGTTCTAACCTGGCCTTCATCTTTAAGTGGACTTGGGAGGTGATCATTAGGAGTACTCTGAGCATGAATGCTCTCACCTCTGCTCCTGCTCGTACTCCTACCCCTGCTTGTACGAGAACTTTCTCTGTAATGTCTACTGCCATCATGGCTGCTCTTATCATAATCCCTTCTGCTTCTTTCTCTAGATCTTCGATCATAATCATGTTTCGGTCTCTGTCCCTCTCCCTATCCCTATACCTGTCTCTGTCCTTGTCAGTGTCACGGTCCCTGTCTCTCCCCCTTTCCCTATCTCTATCCCTATCCATGCTCCTGTTTCTGTCTGCAAATTCTCCATCACTCAAGTCACGACTTTGGCTATGGTGTCTGCTGGGATCTCCGTTCATCATCATCATTGTTTCTGTCATAAGATGGCAGCAGCCTAGTACGGCGAACAGGAGATGAGTCCCAGATGAGTCCCTGGTTGATGCACGGTGAGGGGTACGCTGACCAAATGAGACCGAAAGAGCAGCTTTAACAGATGGTGGCCGACGAGCAGTGTCATCAGATCCGCGGTGGACTCCCCAGTCACACCAGAATGCATAGAGGGGACCTTCATCTTTTTGAGGTTGGCTACGATACATTGCATTACAGGAACAGGGATTTGGGGGAAAAGAGTATTAAAGTAGTACTGCGATAGTAAACATAACTTGTCAGTATTTGGCACATTGCCTGGACAGAGTAATATAGGCTAGAAGATTTCCACACAAAAATCAAAATTATACAAAGTTCTTAAAAATCATGTTGATCATGTTATTTTTCTTTAGTTAGTTACGAACCCAAAACACGACGATAAGCAGTTAAATCAGAAACCTTACCCAGGAATGCATCACTGGATGACGAAAATAATGGGTAAAACAAAAAGGAAATCTCCTTAATGAAGTCCAAGAAATCTTTATGTCAAAGAGTTACAATCTCTAAATGCCGAGGATATACTTCTATGGAAGGGTCTCTGTCAGTCTATGATCCATTCTACCCCCTTCCGTTCCATTCAACCAAATCTAATTACAAAACCAAAAAGTACTTGGTTACGGCTAGAGGACCACTATTCTCCTCTCACTATAATGTTAGTTAAGCTCATTTAGTGGACTTCTTTTGAGGGTAAAGACTAAAGAAAATGAAGTGTTTAGCGATTAGGTGCTAATCAAGCCACATATAGACATAAAATCAGCCACGCACTCACCATCTAATGAATTATTAAAGGAACCTACTCGGAGCCACAAAATTGGTCCAAAACAGCAGATTAAATGAGTATCAATTAAGTTTGAGTGTGCTAAGGCTTCCACTTGCATTGCTCTTAACCAGATTTTTTAAAGACGAAAGAAGAAATTTTATAAGATGAAAAGAGAGAATAAAAGTTAAGGGGGAACAAAAAGTCCACCCATCCTAAGAAGGGGGACAAAAAGAAGACTCCAAAAGAGGGCAACACTCCAATCTCCACCATCAGTCACATAATACCTATTGGCAAAGGCATGGATAAAGAAGCAAGAAAAAAATCCCTCTTGCAACAAAACAAAATATAGTCATCTCTAAAAAGTCAAGCATTGCGCTCAATCTAATTCCCAAAAACATAGAGAAGATAACATGCTTCCAAAGTACCTTCGCATCGTTCCTCTATAAAACCTCTGAACCGGTGCAGCACATACCCACTCCCCCAACACGCTAAAAATAGAGTTCCACAAAGAACCATGACAATGCAAACTATACGAGTGACTAAGTCACCTTCTTAGCTTCCTCATAGGCTTCTGCTACATAAACTTTTTGCTAGATTTATTTTCTATTTTTACCCACTTGTTTCCCTTTAATTTGAGTGCACTCCTTGTCCGCGAGCAGTTTCTGACAATGGCCTAAAAGCTGCTCATGTTTTTGAATTTGGCCTATTTATACACAATTTCTCATTTTTAGCCTCAACGTCACTTCAATTGGCGTTGAGTATGCTTTTAAAATTCAACGTCTTCAATCTTAAATTAAGATTAGCTTTATCACTTCGCTTAACAAAATAAAATAAGCTCAACGTCAATTGATATGGCGTTCAGTCAAATTTTTTTATTTAACAAACTGTAAAAACAAAAAAAATTGAAAAAAAAGCCAAATCAATTGGCGTTCAACAGGTGTTAACAAATTTTTATTTTTTAAAAAAAACTCGATGCCAATTGATATGGCATTCAGTCAATTTTATTTTTTTTAGTTTTAAAATTTTTAAATAAAACAAACTGTAACATCAAAAAAAGTTGATTTTTTAAAAAAAAAAAACCAACTCCATATCAATTGGTGTTCAACATTGTTACGAAAATTTTAAAAAATAAATAATTAAAACCAACGCCAATTGATATCGCGTTCAGTCAAATTTTTCCCAACTACTTCACAAACTGCAATTTAATAAAAAAAAATTAAAAAAATTAACAACAAAAAAAAACAGGGAAAATAGTTTTTAAAATGAAGTCTTTTATTTTTTTTTACAAAATAAACTGTAACAACAACAAAAATTTATAAAAAAAAAAAAAAAAAAAAAAGACCAACGTGTTCAATCAATTTTTTTTTTTAAAACAAATTGTAACAACAAAACAGTTGAAAATAAAAATAAATAAAAAAACCCAACGCGCGTTCAATTAACTTACCTCCTGCAAAAAGAAGGCACAGGTCCAAATTCTAACGATGCAAAAAAATATCTTCAAATTCCAACGATGCAAAAAAACAAATTCCAACAACAGTTGTTAGGTTGTTTGGTACCAAGCATCCTATCCTTATATTAATTCAAATTCAACGTCAATTGAAATGGTGTCTAACTAAAAAAAAAACCCCAACGCCAAGGCTGTTGTCGTCCAAACTTAAGAGAAAAAGTATCTTTTCTTTTCTTCTCCTCTCGTTGCTTCATCAATTCTTTTTTTCCATTTTTCTGGGCAAGTCTCTATCTACGACACCATTTTGTTTTAATTTTTATTTTCAACTTTTTTGTTGTTACAGTTTGTTTTATTAAGAACGTCATATCAATTGGCGTTGGTCTTATTTTTTTTATTTTTATTTTTCAGTTTTTTTGTTGTTGTTGCAGTTTGTTTTATAAAAAAAATAAAAGACTTCATTTTAAAACTATTTTCCCTGTTTTTTGTTGTTGTTAATATTGTTTTTTTATTTTATTTTATTGAATTGCAGTTTGCGAAGTAGATGGGAAAATTTTTATTGAACGCCATATCAATTGGCGTTGGTCTTATTTATTTATTTTTTAAAATTTTCGTAACAAGTTGAATTGTTTTATAAAAAAAGTTAAAAAATAAAATAAAATTTAACTGAACGCCATATCAATTGCCGTTGAGTTTTTATTTTATTTTAAATTTTTGTTAACACCTGTTGAACGCCATTTGATATGGCTTTGGATTTTATTTTATTTTCAACTTTTTTATTTTTACAATTTTTTATAAATAAAAAATAAATTGACTGAACATCATATCAATTGGCGTTGAGCTTATTTTTATTATTATTTTTTGTTAAGCAAAGTGGGGTTAAGCTAATCTTATTTTAGGGTAGAAGGATTAACATTCAACGTCACTTGAATTGGAGTTGAATTTTAAAAAAATACTCGTCGCCAATTAAAGTGGCGTTGAGGCCAAAATGGAAAACTGTGAGCAAAATAGGCCAAATTCAAAAACATGAGCAACTTTTAGGCCATTGCAAGAAACTACTCCCTTGTCCACCCCCGGCACGAACTTTATTCTCCAGTTACTAAAAAAGTCTTTTTAATTAGTGGTAAAACATTTCATTTGTTATTTGGGGGTGGAGTAACCAGGTAGGAACCAAAAATACCAAAATATATAAAATGCGTAGAAAATAAAAAACTAACTAAATAAAGAGTGCTATAATTCAGAAATATGTTGGCGACCTGTCCAAGAAGTAAAATCACGAATATAAACAACACCCTTTGTCATCATTCGACCACTTGAGGGAAGAATTGAGTCAACTGAATGTTTTAATAATTTTGATTTGATAGATTGAATTTGATTAGAGTAATGATTTGTTATTTTTATTTGGTAATGTAAAATTGATCTGAGTAATAAACGAATAAGTTAAAAGTTAATACATGATTAATGGAAGCGGGCCTAATTCAAGTCGGAACCAAATTTAGATAAATCTACAAAAAAAAGGTTGCGTATATATTTTTAATACATAGTTTTTTTTTCCCTTGAATTTTATATAAATACATGATTAATTAAGCTAGGTCTAATTCAAGTCGGAACCAGATTTAGATAAATGTGAAATAAATTTGAGTATATACTTTTCTACACATAGTTTTTTATCCTGAATTTTGTATAGAATAGTTATATTAGCATTACAATATATATATATATATATATATATATATATATATTACAATCAAGAATTTAATTATAAGTGTCTAAGGTTGTAAAATGAATCAAACGGTTCAGGCTCGATTCGTACTCGCTCGACTAAAATTAGTTCTTTTTGAGCTAAAGTCAAAATATGAGTAAAATTTAAAATTCGATAAATTACTCGAATATCTTTAAATTATAATTTTTTATTGATATTTGATTATATTCGTTCAAAAAGGTCAAACCGCTCAGGCTCGATTCGAGATCGTGTCCGACTCGATAATTTAACGAATCTCAATCAAATCTTATTTCATACTCGATAAATTTTAAAAATTAAATCTGAGCAACTTAATATTCGACTTGACTCGAATATCGTGTACACCCTTATAAGTGTCAAGTCATGTTGTTGAGCTGATGGTTGGTTTATAGCTAGACTTGGCAAAATTCAATTTTGTTTTAGATATGAGTTAAGAAATGTGGTTATAGGTTAATTATACACGCTCTTCATCATCCTCTCTACACTAGAAAAAAAGTGATAAACTTCTTACCAATCATGGTCTAAAACACCAAAGACAGAAAGCAAAATTCACTGATTGAAGATCCAATACACAGATAACATAGAACATGGGAATATAGTCTATTTTTTGAGTTTTAGAGAGGAGGATATTTAAGGGCTTCTGGAGTGGAGAATAAAATGAAGAGAGAATACAGAACGATCAAGAAAAAAAATTGTATCGAATTGATAGGGAAAGAACCGATTCAAATGGTTAACTGGTTTGGGCCCAAATTTTATCTCTTATAATATGGGTTCAAATTTAACCAAATTAAATTACGTAAAATAGGTAACCAACCCAAATAATTTCAATTAAACTGGGTTTTCAATTTATATTGTCACGCCTACTTAGAAAGGGATAAAGTATTATGGTAAAATATATAATCTAGATTACTTCTAATTATAAAATTCAAATATCTTTTTCTTGTTACCTATGTTTTAAAAGATCTTTTAACTTTAATTATAGGTTATAAAATCTAGCAATTCCCTAATGTTGTTGGAACACTAACATGACTTTAAAAGGAACACTCATTTTCCCAGATAGATAGTTTAAATTGGTTATTCGAAGAGTAATCCCTTTGCCAGATAGATTTTACCCCTTGGCTCCACCCCCACCATCCAAGTTTTGTAAATATTTTACTCTTATTATTGTTCTTTACTATATTTCGTTAGTTTTCCCAAGGTATTATTAAAGCTGAAAGGTATAAAAGATTAGTCTGATCACTTGTCTTTACTTGTTACTTTCTTTTATTAGGTCGTGTATAGCTTAGTAAAAGAGAAATGATCATATTCTCTATCTATCCGCGTTCTGTTTCATCTCATGTATTAATAATTCCGTGTTAAGTAAATATTAAAACACTTGTTAAATTAACCGTAAATAATACATGACATGAGTAAGTGAAATAATGACATGAAACCGTAGATGAGATAATAAATTTGGACTCAATAGAAAAGGTGAAATGATATTTAGCATTTCTACGAGACGGAATTTGCTTTTATTGCCAAAACCCTTGAAGCACAGATCGATTTATTTAACAACTAGAGCATGCAAAACCACAGTAGCTGCTACTCAACAGCTTTTACATTGCAGAACGGAACAAGAACTCTAGAATAATCTTAGCTAGCTAGCGCATAATACATGAACTACATTAATGGTAAAAATCTTGCAAGATAGAAGAAGCTAGCTTTCTTTCTCCATGAACCATGAGTTACTCAGTGTGCTTCATTAAAACTGAAAAGATTATAGATCGAAAAGCGACTGGAGCATTTGTCACTCATCATACTTGGCTCCCTTGGAACTGTCAATGGCCTAGTTGATCTGCAAAATTAATCAACACACAAAGCTTATAATTAAATACAAAGGAAAAAAATAAGAAGATTTCTAGCTGAAATTTGAACAGTACACTATATATGTATTCTTAAATTATATATTAGGCAATTGAGCATTTTATATAGGTGCAAAAAAAAATAAAAAAAAATTGATTCATGGTTCACAAATTATATTATTATATCACCTTTGTGGATAAAAAGGTCTATCAAATAGAGGCATCAACTGAGCTCTAGGAACCATCTCCTTCCTCAACATCCGAACCTCTTCCTCCTCGATAATCTGCAACGAGCTAGTTAATTATTTTTCTGATTATGATAGTTTATACTTCCTCCGTGCAACAAAAAAAATAATTCCTAATTGCAAATATTAAGGATTTGTTTTTGTTTCATAATTACTCATAAATCACTGAGCTTTTAACTTAATAGTAATGACATGTTAATAAAATTATGATTACATATTTAAAGACATTATATTGCATCTTTTTATATTACTTTAATAAAAAGATGATCGACTTTTTTGTGGGTAAATAGAAAATTGGATTTTTTTTTTTTTGTAAAACAGAGGGAATATATAAAACCAAAGTTTTGAAGAGGCATGCATACCTTCTGCACCTTCTCTACTTGTCTCTTTTGTTGCTCTATGAGATATAGCTTGGTTGCAACCTGTGTGATTATATGTCTAACAATTTATAAAATCCTTCTATACATTAATTAATCTTTAAATGTTGATAAATAGTGGAAACATTGATAGCAACTTTTAGTTTCTTTGTTTTCAACTTTCAAATTATCATGGAAACAAATTAAGTTATGTTGAAAACTCACCGTATAGTTAAAGATTGCCCGATTGACAGCTCTTTGCTGAGTGCGGAGTTTGAAATCCACTGGTTTAGTATGTTCCTTTATTTGAGGCTTTTGAACAACCTGCATATGATCTCCAACATCTCGTTAATTATGTTGTTCAAATTATTGATTATGATTTGAAGGGGAGAAACATATACATTAAATTGTACAAATATGCATGTAGTTTGATACACCCACCTTAACTTTATTCCCTTGGCGCTCCTTCAGCTCATCCCTAGACTGTGAAACATGCATAACGCAGAATGTTTTACCAGTAGAGTAGCAGTATAATTCTTGTCCAAATTAATCTCAAAAGGCCAAACATATATATATACATATATATATATATATATATATATATATATATATATATATATATATATATATATATATATATGGGTAATAATTAGGCATTAATTATGAGGCGACCTATCATTGTAGCGTGTGCACATGTCAGCACCCTTTTTTCCCCAGGTCGGAGGTAGTAATATAAGTAAAGAGAAAGGGTACATACCCAAGAATGGTTTTTGAATGAATGTTGAGGTGAAGTGGATCTAGATCTCACAACTCTAGTAGTGGATTGAAGTGTAGATTGAGAACTATTCTTCGCAAACTAAAACCAAAACAAAAACGGAAAGGAGTTAGAAACATATATAGTATTCTATATATATGTAGAGAAAGAAAGAAATAAAGAAAGAATTAGGAGCTAGCTAGAGCTAGTGCATATAATTATATTAACCTTTGGAGCAGCTTGTCTGGTGTTTGGGCTTTCCATGATTAGCTGATGATGGATGGGATTAGGTGGATAATAATTAACTAAATGAAGTCTATGTATATATATATAGTTATATAATGCATGCATAAACTAGCTGGGATTAGTGTGTTTGGAGATTTGTAACTGTCTGTGCAGTTTTAATTTACTTTTTGTAATTTGTTGCTACATCACCAGCATGTTTAGGAATTGGCATGCTCTCCTTCACCAAACATTCTGATCAACCCTCCCATTCATGCACATACATAGCATGCACGTATACTTTCTTCAAATACCTCTATCTTTGGTATACGAGTTAGTAATACGACTGATGATCAGAGGCTTTAATTTTTAGTATAAGTAGCTAGTCAAATGATAGACTTGGTTAATTGTCTCGAGAGTTAATCAATATTGTGGTTCTGTATTAAGATCATACAATAATACTGAAATTGCAATTATTTGATTCCATGGCTTGCAAACTGCGCAACAAACTATTTAATTTTCAAATTAATTAGTTTGTGCCCCATGCGTTGAAATGGTTGAACCTGTATAGTGTTTTCGATTTAAAATTAATCGGCCTCAAAGTCAACTTAATTCACTTGAAGTTTTATTTGTCAAATACTATAGGTTTAACGTATGGAGAAAAGAAAATCCTAAAATCATTTGGACTTAAATTGGATGATTTTTTCTCAATTATTATATTATTATACGCTTTTAAAAGTCAGTTTAAAATATTTTCAATCTCAAAATTAATATAATTTATTAAAATTATGAAATGATCAATCTTATAACTACATGTACTTTTTAAAAATTTACAAGCAATGAATAAAATTATATATATTTTGAAATATAGAGACGTATCATTCAATTCCAAAACGCTACGTACCCACATTTTATAGTTGTCGTTATGGGGAAAGTACAGTTAATAATTTAGCAACAAAAAAAAAAAAGAAAGTTCAGTTTATATTGCTAGAATGGAAGGCGCTGCAAATGTATATATAAAATGGTACATACGTACAGACAGCTAAATCCTAAAGGAGCTGAGAGACTAAAGGCTAGGCCCACATTATGAAGTGTTTGATTCTTGTCCATTCCGTTAGGTAACCAAATTAATTAAGCTGGATGGTAATCTTTCATTTCGGGGCTGTTCTTACTTAATTGGATTCTTTTCACCAGAAATATCAAATGGAAGGGCATGCCTGTCAATCAGTCGTGTATATAGTTAGGTCATGGTTCGAATATTGACCTACCAATGCAGATGCTTACATTTGACGTTTAAAGAAATTTATAACTACTTTGAAAGCCTTAATTTCCAAATATATTTGTTCCCATTGTTTGATATAATAACTAATTGATAATGAAATGTGAACTTCCCAACCGGTGGTTGTAATTTGCAAATTGCAATTGCTCTAGCTGCAAAGATTATATTTGTGCATTAAATGTTTAGAACATAATAATGTTACGTTTGAATTGATGGAAGAAATGTGGGAATGAAATGATTCATTTTTATAGAACAAAAAAATATTATGTTTAGTTGTTTTATGGGAATAGAATGAACCATCTTCATTCATCTCAAATTTATGAATTTTATTCCTTATGGGAGGGTATAGAATGACTCATTCTAGTTAGAATAGAATGAATCATTCCATCATCTATTCCATTTCCTTCTCTATTCTATTCATTCACACATTCTATTTCTTTAATCCAAATGTAGCAAACAAAATACACTACGTTTTGATTGGAGAAATGAAATTAGTGAATGAATAGAATAAATAAGAGATTGAAATGATGAGTGAAATGATTTATTCTATTCTTGACCAGAATTAGTCACTCAATTTTCTTACCAACTAAATAAAATTCACAAATTTGAGAGGAATAAAAATTGTTCATTTAATTATAATAAAACAACTAAACACAATTTTTTTTTATTCCATGTGAATAAATTATTACATTCTCACCTTGATTTCTGCAATCCGACACAACATTAGTATTCTACTATTTTAACTTTTGTTGTTGAGAGGAGGCATACAAGATTTTGCTCTAAATATGTTGTTTGCGAGTTTAGTTTGGAGGAAAGAAAAGGAAAATTAATTGCTTTAAATAAACTTACAGACACCATAAAAGGGTGGTCTGCGTTTTCTTTCATGAACGACAGAGGATGATAGAAAAGAAATGAATAAGAAAAAAATAATGAAATTTAAGATTTTAGTACATCTTTATTAAATCTATACTTAGAATTAAAGTTTCATGCACGCAAACAATTTTAAGCTTGCGACATCTCTTTCGTGAAGCAATTATATTGGACATTATTAATTTTATTATAATGACATGTCGTGATTCTAACACCGTTTGTGTACACACTGTTAGTATATCAAATTTTAACTCTTATACTTAATACTCTATCTGTTTCATATTATTTGATCATTATTGATTTTTTAAAATTAACTTGAGAGATTTTGAAACTTAAAATTGACATAGATCTTTTTAATTTTAATCAATACAATAATAAATATTGTAAACTATTTAGGAAGTATTACTCATTATAAGTTTTACTATTTCATAATTTTTAATGAATCATCTTAATTTTAAATTTAAAAATATTTCAAATTAACTTTTAAAAGTCAACAATAATCAAAATTATTTGAAACAGAGGGAGTATTATATTTTATAAGTGTTCATAATTGCAAATTAATATGTTTATAGTAGGGTGCAAATTTTGATATGATTAGTAGTAGTATTTAAATCACAATTCTTACAAAAACTGATAATTGGTATCCTTAGCATATCAGGAGGAAGTAATTAAACAGTTGGGTCATATCAAATATTGCTTTATAAAGCTAGCTAGGTTTCTTACCTTCTCCTATTTAATTTTACAATGAATCAGCCATGAGTTGGGACTAGAGTGGCGACCGATCGTGCACTATTTCTCAATTTTTGATATTGATAGGGTTGAGTGTAAGGTTGGTGAAGTCGACAACCAATACCAAAAATTTTGGGGGACCAGTGCCCCAAAATTTTTCATCAGCCATTTAGTCATAAACTTACTTTCAATATCTAGTACTAACTAACTAAATCGGCACCTTCACATAAGAGTGGTGCCAGGTCTCGGCTTAATATATTACAGATGGATAGATAGGCTCATCATTCACCACCCACTTTTTGATTTCTATTGATACCTTTTTTTTCCAACAAGGGTGGGTGGTTGTCAAACGGAGTTGCTATTTCTGGTGATCATTCACTCTTTTTTTTTCCGAGAAACGATGGTATGAATTGAACAAAAAATTATTCATTAATTCTGGAGCAACGCTACGTAATGTCTCAAATTAATGAATTCTTTCTATTTTAGTAGTATTCCACTACTTGCAGTTATGAATTCTCTGAAATAGAAAGGATTTCATTAGCCTAAGGCACTACGTGAATTTGGCTCAGGACCCCTAAATAATTACTCAAATTGAACCTCATAAATCAAAAATAAAAAAGTTGTTAGATTATTTTGTAGTATTTTGGTGAATGAGAAACCTAATTAAGGAATGGGTTAATGACAAAAGTGTCTCCCAACCCAAGTATGGACTTATTTTAATTTATCTCCCAAAATTTGGGAATTGTCAATTAATACCCCCAACCTTTTTTTAAAAATCAATTGTGTCTCTTTCTATCGGAAATACCAAAATACTTGTGGAGATAGTATAAAATGGTGTGTTGACCGTATTTGCCCAACAAATAATGTATTTCAAATAAAAAAAATCAAACCCAATGCCCTCAAAGGCTCAGTTCCTGTCTGGTTTTTGGTTCATCCCAACCTTGGTTCAACTCGATCTCTCCAAGAACAAGCTAGGAGGCACCATTGGTTCGAACCCAGTTTAGATTTGGGTCCATTTTCTTTAAGCCAAGTTCTCAGTTTGTCTCAAAATAGGTTCATAAATTTGGCTCATCTCTCTCCTTTCCCAAACCTCGCAATTTATTCAAAATATATTATGCTGCCTAATAATAAATATCATATGGAGGAGTAATCTATTTATAATGCCTAATTGATGAGTGTACGTAATAAAGCGGTGGCGGAGAACATCGCCGAGGTGGAGAGCGCGGAGGTGATGATGAGGTGAAAAGGCGAGGGACCTATTCTGGACAATGAAAATCCTGATGATGATGGCTGATTAGGAACTGAAAACCCCACTATTTTTTGGGCATATCACTTGCATCAACAATTCTAGTTTTGGCCATACCTGTATCTATATTTTGTATGTATAGAAAGAGAAAATTGGCCATAATTAAGGAACAAATGGGCAATCTCAAGGCTTAAACACCCAAATCAGTGGAATCGAAACAAGATATCGCAGTGGAAAAAGGTATCTAGTTTATTCCAACGGGGAAGAGGAGGATGAAGTAAGGAAATAATTCATCGGTGATATGGATTCAGCTAGCGCAGAAGAAATCTAAGTATTTTCAGATTAGTAAGATTTTATTTTCATGGTTTGTTTAAGACAATTTGGGCTTAGTTTTGAATGGTGGAATTTGGGGTTTTCTTGATTTTGGTCCTTGCGCTTTTTTACTCATCTCTGTTTTTTCTCGGTTTTGTTGTTGGGCATTGTTTGATTGATCAATGTTGTGAAACTGAGATAAATTTCTAAAAAATCTCCATGAAAGAGATTAATTTGGATTATTGGTAGATTTGCGCAGTTTAAATAAGAGGATATTAGATTTGGATTTGAAATTGGGTTTTATTTTATGGATTTGGATTGGGTTTGTTTTTTTTATATTTGAAATACATTTTTTTTTTGGTTAAATACGGTCAACACACCACTTTGTACCATCTCCGTCAAGTATTTTGGTAATTTTGACAAAAAGGGTAACAATTGTTTTTTAAAAACGTTAAGAATATTGATTGACGATTTTTAAATTTTAAGAGATAAATTAAAATACATTCATACTTACTTGATAGGATAATTTTGTCATTAATTCTTTAGGAATTGTAAGCTTTAAGGGTTTCAGTGGTCAAATGGGTGACATTGTACTTGGCCGAATGGGCCGATTTGATAGTACTATTAACTAGATATTGAAAGAATGTTTATGCCTTTTATGGATGAAATGCCAAGTTAGTAATCTAAATTATGTGTATAATAGTATATTTTGTTCTTGCGGAAGTGTGTCATGTCATTAATTGAAATGTTTGGATTAGAGCATATATAAATTTGTTAATGAGATTGGTCACTAGACTTTAGAAATGTCAATGCTATGGTGCGGTAGCGGTTTTTTAATAATTTGATATCACACTATTTTAAAAATAAAATTTTATATTGAAATCGTACTGCATTAATTTCAATTCATGAAATTACGGTATTATAATCAAATCGCCCGATTTTTAGTATTGAACCACACCGCACTCATGAATTGAACATGCAACTTTTAACTTAAATTACAACAAAATAAAATTTACATAACAAATTATTCTTAAAACAAATTTTACATAATAAATGTTTTTGATAATAATTGAGTTTATAATTTGATCTTATAATGAACTCAGTTGTTATAAAAAAAAAACGTTTACTTCCTCCATTCTAAATTATAAAATTAATATTGACTTTTAATAATTAATTTTAAATATTTTCAAACTCAAAATTGACATGAATTGACATGAATTTATTTAGTTTATTTTAATACAATTATGAATACTATAAACTATCTAAAAAGTATTATTAATTATAATATTTATTATTTTAAAATTTTAAATAAATCATGTCAATTTTAAATTTAAAAATATCTCAAATTAACTTTTAAAAAGTTAATAATTATCATATAATTCTGAATGGAATGAGTATTATGTAAACCTTGATTTAAGAACAATTTGTTATTTAAATTACAAGTTGAATGTGTTAATTCATGAGTGGTGTAGTGTAATACAATTTAAGTAAAAAGTTAGAAATTGCAGTTATGGTACTACAATTTTAATCGGCCCTCCGATACAAAGTATTTTAAAAGCGATACGATACTAAATCATTAGAAAATTGTTATCGTACCATTATCATAACCATCTCCAACCGCATCACATGACACTTGCACAACCATAACCTTACGATTATCAAACCAACCAAGTAGATCACAAACTCTCAAATTCAAGAAAGCACAAATATGCATGCATGGCTTGATAAATTTCTGTCTGTAAGCTTTAAATATACATACTCCCGGTTACTTGGTATCGATCTCGGTTTTTATTCTCTGTTTCGGCTTATAGTCTGCTGATGCATAAGCCATTCTATTCATTGTTATTACATGGTGCAACTAAATTTGGCATCACACATTTATTTCTCTAGTGTATAAATCTTCCACCATCCAATATTTCAATTATTAACACCACCCTTTATTACAAATATTATGAATTTTAATAAAATAATTTAAATAGGAATATAATTAAATAAAAAGATTACTTTTAGAAATAGTTATACATATATAAATTATTATATTATTGGGTCGGGGTGAAGACGGGTAGGGTTTGGCCTAATCCGACATGATTTTAAAATAAAAATAAAATAATAATTTAGATATAAAACTTCATTTTATTTTATTTTTATTTGTACTTTCGTTCTTTAATTTTTCAATAGACGTACATAAGATAGAACCAGTTAAGTTATGACCATCTCTTTAACTTTTTTGTTCCCTCTACTCTCTTTTTTTTATTAGTTTTCGGTTGACGCTAAGCTAACTAAGTTAATTCATGTACCAATTTCGCCTGCCGGACATCGGGCGACCCCATCTCCCCTATCTATTTACCATCTCCCCTATTTATTTACGGAGAACTTTGCTTCCTATCTATTTTACGGCGACCTTTGCTTGGGTTCTCATATATCGGTAGGGCTAAATATTCCCCAATTATCTTACATTCATTCACCGCGATCTGTCTATTAAATATACATATATATCACATATATTTTTAATGATATAGATGATATATGTTAGTTTTTAGTCCATAGTATACATGGATGTGTGTGCATACCCTTGTAATAAAAGGTAACCACCAGTTGTATTTTAGAAATTAAAACTGGTGTGATTAATTGAACTTTTGAGAATAATAATATTTTAAAGATGTTTTATAATCTCATATTTGTATTGTTTAAAATTAAACAAATTTATATTAATTTTTTTAATCTGAGAATATCTCAATGTAACTTCAAAAAATCAAATTTAATCATATATTTTGAAGCAGAGGGAGTCCTTGTTTTTGACTGAACTTTGGTATGCATTTATGCTTGACTAGCTCCTCCTTCCTTGGCAGCTGGTTGCTCATTGAAGTTTTGACAGAACATTGTCTCGATTGATGATGTTGACAATGGTTTCCAGCAATCCGATACAGGATGAGTATGAACTTTACCAGGCTGAAATCCGATTATTAATCTTCCATGTTTCTGCGATAGATGTTCTGGGGCCGTGATATGATGTATTCAATGATAAACAGTCCCCCGTAAATCTTTTTGAGGCAATAACATGTTTCCGTGTCACTGTACTATGTAATGTAAACATTTAAATGCAATTTTGCAGTTGATTAAAATCGGTGTTTGGCAGTCAAAATTACTATAGTATGCGTCTCTTGTAACTGTGATTGATTTTGCTGAGCCCGAGCTCTTTTGATCTCAATTACATCCAGTTTATTCTGTGTTTCTATAATTTGGTTGAGCTCTGCAATCCATCAAACTCAAGTAGCTAACTAGTAGCTAGCACCCACCCAGTGGCGAAGCTAGGTGGAGTTGAGTGGGGTCAATTGACCCCACTGATTTATTTTATTTTATTTTATAATGTATGATAAATTTTAAAATTTTTAAGTATTATATATAAATTGACATCACTCAAATTTTATAAATTTTTTATTATACGGGGTCAAATTGAAAATTTATAACTTTCTCAATCAAATTTTAATCACATGACTCATATACTCTAAATATATATATCTCTTTCTATAATATTTTTAAACTAAATAATAATTTAATTTATATTATTTTTTAAAATAATTAATAAATTAATTATTTATGAACAATTGTGATTAGAAAAATCTAATATGAGTCAATATAATGTATATATACTATATATTATTAGTTATTATATTGTCATTGTAATATAGTATATATTATATATATGTGTGATCCGAGAGTACAAAAGTATTAAAAAAAAATGGCTCGGGGGCCCACTAAAATATTAATAGCTTAGTAACTATTTTGACCCCACTGAAATTATTTTCTGGCTTCGCCGCTGCACCCACCTAGTGTTTTGATATATGTGTTCTCATATTGATTTATCTTTTCCAAATGAATCAATTTATTAGAGGTCGAGGAAATTTGAATAATAAAAGTATCAGTTGATGATAATTTGGAAATATGGTACCAAAGATGACTTACATAAGTGATTTACTGGCATTAACGTAGGATTAGTTTATTAGTGGACTTGAACATCAGCAAAGAATATGCTTATTAGTATAGTAATGCGCATATGGTTGGGTATATGCAGCTAGTTAAAAGTTCATGGCTTAAACGGCTAGCTTGTGGTTTGTGGCACTGAAGGCTTGCATCCCCCCTAAACTTAATATATTATGATATCTAAGAAAATATAACACTCTTAGACCATCTTTATTTGTAAGGATTAGATCAATATTTTTAGATTCGGACAAGTCATTAAATCGAAAAAGGTATTGAGTGGATGGATCATTGGTCGAACCGTTATTGAATCGGTGACGTCATAAATATATATAAATATATATATTATTAATAATTACTTTGTAAAAAAGTTTTAAAACATCTAATTTTTATAAGCTAAAATATAGTGAAATTATGTTAAATATTACTAAAAAAATCTAATTTTAAAAATTAAAATATTTTTGTACAAAAAATATATTAAAAAATGCTTTAAAATTAGTTCACGGGGTCAACTTAACCGGTTTTACAGATTAACCATCGGTTCGACCGGTGGTCAACCGGTTAAACCGGGTTTTGACCTGTTCAATTAAAAATCATTTTTTTTAGGGCAAATAAGACTGGAATGTCGACTGGTTCAGATTTTTACTTGTCGTGCCGTCTATCCGATCTGGGTTTAATAACCTTGTCCGAAATTATAATCTTAAGGCATAGATTATAATCCCAAGGTTATGTTTGTTGGTAAGAATTATACTTAGAATATAAGCCTATTAATCTCAAGGCCATATTTGTTTGTAAGAATTATAATCATAGGATTATGATCTATGATATTATAATCCCTGAGACTATAATCCCAAAATTATTAATCGTACGATTAAATGGTCTTAGGATTATAATGTCTGGTTGAATATGGTATTAAATAATTCCTTCCATATTAAGTCATTTTATAATCCTTAGACTACAAGTCTAAATTTAAAAATAAACAAGACACTTGGGATTAATAGACTTTTCCTAAGTGTAATTCTTACCAACAAACATAACCTTGAGATTATGATCCATGTTTTGGGATTATAATCTTTGTAAACAAATATAATCCAAGTATCTTGTTTGTTTTTAAATTTAGATTTGAAATTATTAGTTCATAGATTATAAACGACTTAATATGAGAGATTATTTAATACTATATTCAACCAGATGCTATAATTCCAAGGCTATTTAATCATATGATTAATAATCTTAAAATTATAATATCATAAATCATAATCCTGAAATTATAATTCTTATAAAGAAACATAAGATCACTCTTAAATGTAATTCTAGATTAATCTCTAACATTAATTAGATACATGATAGCGGTAACATGACAATATAATAATGATAGGTTAGAAACTTTAAAATATTTGATATTCTAAAAATATATATTAATTTTTTAAAAAAAAATATATATTTTTAATTTTGAAATAGAAAAATAAGAGGAGTTTCCCCGCCCAAAGTTTCTCCCTCCCATTATACAGCTTCTTTAGGAGTTAGGACCCACAATTTATCCCTTAAAACTCGTACTTTCTGAATTTTTTAGTAAATAAAATACCAATTTTAATTCAAATTTCAATTTAAAATCATTTTTAATGTGTGCAATGTACACTATTGGTCTATTGCCTATAAATACCAGTTCGTCTCCGCGCAGATGTATGGATATAACTCCATATACTTGCGCGAACCAAAAAGAGGATCAATGTTCCTTCTAATCATTAAAATGTGTCGCTAAATCTCCAAATATCTCTAAATTCCTATCCAAACGCGATTAACGTCTTTCCTATTTTAATTTCTTCATCCCCAATCACTATTACGTACATATCAATAAACATTAATTTTGTTGGAAATCCATCAAATGAAATGATTCAATCAAAATGTAATTTCTGTGCAGAATTCCGTTCATGTTTGTTATTGATTGATTGATGATGATGAATAGAAGAAGTATTGGCAGGAAAGATGAGAGAGAAAATGAAGAGAGCATTCGCAATAGAGGAGAAGAAGATGAGATAAGGGAGTATGAGGTGGAGGATCCGACCGACGAAATAAATTCGCCGAGGGGACATCATTTGACTCGACTCAGTAATGAGTTGGAACTCAGTTCCATTTCGACTCGGAAGAGGTACAGCAGAGAAAATATCTTCAAAGGTCTCAAAGACCTCTCTCAAGGTTGCTCCATTCATCCTGATAACAGGTACATGCTGTTTTTTTTCACTTCCTTTTCTCCCTCTACATATACACGTTACATATAATTTCTCTCTCTATATATGCTATCCAAATTAAGGTGTCCAAAATGTATATAATATGCAAATTAAGTAAGATGAGTCCGAAAATGGCCAAAAATGACTCAATCAGTTGAGGTTGATTTTAATTTCTCTCACTCTCTAAAATCACGGCAAATGTTTCTGAAGCCGTCCCACCAGCGATGAACACGTGATATCTGCCCAGCGGATGGCTAAACCGTTTTCTGTGTGGCTCACAGTAAACATGGTTTGCTTATGGGCCGTATGGCCATGAAAGAAAGCTATTGATAGAAAAATTAAGCTTTAGGGTAGTCAATAATTTGGGCATATTCTTGCAAGCTAAATCCATCGGGCTTTAAAGTTTTAAGTAGCTGATAAAGTTTTTAATGGACTATTCTCTTTATCAGCAGAGAGACTAGTCCAGTATAGTTTTTTTTGCGTTTAAATTTGATACATTCGTGCATTTTCGTTTTCCTGCGTGTTTGGCCGCACAGTTAGTATAGATTGTATAGGCAAAGGTAAAACATTGGTTACAAACATTGTTTTGAAGGCTAGGCCCCATTTTTGTTAGTAGCGTTAAGAATTAGAAGTTATATGACGAGTGATATGAACAAAATAACGAAAGGCTAGTAGAAATACTTTCAAAAACTTGCATGTCTCTAACTTAGTTATTTTTGGTAGAAAAAACGGCAGTTCAAATAGACTACATCTTCTTGGAAAATGGAAAAAATAACAAGTTTACGTTCCAAAAACGTTTTTGCTCCTCAGGACTCGGGAGTTTACACTTGGTCTTGTTTTATGTTAACATAGTTTGCATGCTATTCCTTTTTGGTGTTTCAATCATGAAATAAGGTCCAGTGCAGGTGCTATCGGGCATGGGAGAAATTTATACTATTATGGGCAATCTACTCATCTTTCTTCACACCCTTTGAGTTTGGGTTCTTTAGAGGATTGCCCAGAAACCTCTTCTTATTGGACATTGCCGGGCAAATAGCTTTTGTTTTTGACATTGTACTACAATTCTTTGTCGCTTTCAGAGAGAGGCAGACATACAAAATGATATATAAGCGCTCCCCAATTGCACTTCGGTCAGTTTTCTCCTCCTTCCATATTCATACAAGAGATGTGTTAAATTTGTTTCAATTCAGAGGTATATATTTTCTCATTTTCGTTTTGTACAATATCTTTTGAAGGTACTTGAAATCTTATTTCATCGTTGATCTCCTTGGCTGTTTGCCTTGGGATATTCTCTATAGGGTATTACTCTTCCTTTCCATTACAATTTATTTTTTGTTTTGAGGTTGGTGTACATATAATAAGGTTCCATTTCCTTAACTCTATATTACAGCTTCCTGGTATTTAATGAGTTTAATTTCTTTTGGAAATAATTCTTTTAGTTTTCCTTTTTTACTGTTTTATTTACACTCACTGTATATCCCAGGAATGTGTATTCATTTTCTAGCAGTTAATATTTTCTATTGCCATTATCTATGTTGCGATGGTCTTATCTTATGTGTGAACGTTTATTATTCGCATAATCATCACTACTTGGTAAAAATAACAGATTTCAAACCTAGAAGAATTGAAGAAAAAAGTAATAATGCTATAATTTACTTGCTTATCGAAAATGATTTATATGCATTGTGGTCAGGATAATAAAATAATATAAACTAAACTAATTTTGTAAATTGTCATAGAAGTAATATCCAAATGCAATGTAAATGGCATATTTTACATCTGTATATTATGATTTTAACAGAACGAAACACCTTGTAAGCTTGTAAGTAGTTAGATAGTTCTATACCTTAAACTGATCATACGAGTCATTAATAGATGCTAATGCATTTATATATATATATATATATATATATATTATATGGAGTTCTCAAACTTTAGATTACCCTGCCCATGAATTTAGTTATAGCTAGCTATTCATTATTTATTTCTATTTTTTGGCGGGGAAGGGGATTTCTGGAGGAACAGTAACTTTGTACATGTACTGTTTTATTAGCCATTTCAGCAACAGTATAGACCAAGCCGAAAATAGCTACTTTGATAAAAAAAAATCCTACATCCATAATTCTATTTCTGTCTAGACTAATGTAGTTATTTGCCTAATATATATTAATCAGGTTTTTGGAAATAAAGAAGAAGTAAGATGTCTTCTTTGGATTAGGTTGAGTCGGGTGCGGAAAGTTCTAGCTTTTTTCCAGAAGATGGAGAAGGACATACGGATCAAGTATATCTTCTGCAGAATTGTTAAACTTATAGTTGTTGAACTCTACTGCACTCATACAGCAGCATGCATCTTTTACTATTTGGCTACCATTCTGCCTGCTGAGCAAGAAGGTTATACATGGATTGGAAGTCTAAAATTGGGTGACTACAGTTATTCACACTTCAGAGAGATTGATCTGTGGAAGCGTTATACAACATCTCTATATTTTGCCATTGTCACTATGACAACTGTTGGTAACTCCCTTTCAGCCAAAAAAAAGTATTTTTGTATTAATTCTCCTTGTGTCATTTCATATATTTTCATCTTGTTTAGATAGAAGAAGAATTTGTTTGAATAAAACATAACAGATAGCTCCAGAAATATAGGGAAATTGTCTCCTGACCTCATACTTAATCAAGAGAAATAATTGCAAGATTAACTCTGAATCTTGCTTGGATTAATTATTTCATGTATATTGAAGAACTTACTAAAATAAGATAAGAAATTACATAAAGGGAGGAGAAGGCTGACACCAGTACCAAAAATCGAGGGAGGATCAGGCATTCAGGCTAAACTAAAGTTTATTTTAGAGGAGACTTGTCCCAAATGAAGTTAGCTTATAGAAATTCACAAGGTACCTGACTGTAAACAAAAATGGCAAAGAATGATATAGAAGAGAAGTTGCCAGAGGGGTCCAGAGAACCATGTCCTTGAGTCAGGACTAAGGAGAAACAGAAACTTGGAAATTTTTTGGATGAGTGATCAACATAGTCAACTTTACAATCTGTATTGTTCAGGTTGTTGAATGTTGAAACAGTAAAGTTTTCAGGCAATGTCCCTTTCTGCATATTTTACAGTTATTGGGATTACAGTATATTGTGTCGGTTAAAATTTAGATGACTAAGACCATCCAATTGTTGATGGTTTTCTAGAAAAGTTGACTTTGCCCTTATTAGTGACTCTGAACAACTTCTGGAATATATTTGTAAAATTTGTATTTGTCTACTATTGGATTATAGTCCATTGGTACCAAAAACAAATAACACCAGGTTTATTGTATGAACTGATCCATTTTTCAGCATCTGTTACTCTCTTTCTAACGGGGTTTCAGTAACACTGATTGATTGGGGAGAGGATTATGAACTGAATAGCCTTCTGATGAGTGATTGCCAATAATATGATGCAACTGTCCGATTGACAGCTCAATGCTGCGGAAGGGCGGGCTAAGCAGGAAACTTATAACAAGTGATAACAATGAATCATCCTGTATAACTTTGCAAAAAAAAAAAAAAAAAATATTCAGTGAAGTAGGTACATCTTTCTTTATTTTTTGGGACTAACTTAAGGTAACTACATGTCTTTTTACTTTAAACACTGATGAAAAATTATCCTCCTGTTGCAATTATTTTTATTTTTGGCTGATTGTAGCTTTGTATTGTGCTAACTGGAAATTAGTTTATGCTACAGGTTATGGAGATATACACGCAGTCAATCTGAGAGAGATGATATTCATAATGATTTTTGTGTCTTTTGACATGGTTATTAGTGCTTATTTGATCGGTAACATGACAGCATTAATTGTGAAAGGATCAAAGACTGAGAGATATAGGGATAAAATGACAGATATCATCAAATATATGAATAGAAATAAACTTGGGAGGGAAATTCGTAACCAGATCAAAGGTCACTTAAGGTTACAGTATGAGAGCAGTTACTCTGATGCTTCTGTTCTTCAGGGTCTTCCCATCTCCATTCGTGCAAAGGTAAAATAAAGATGTCTTCTTTTTTCCTCATTCATAGCCAAATACATAGAATTGGAGAAGTATTTCATGTTTGTTTATCAGTTGATGCTGGGGTGATTTGTAAAGTTATACTTTATACTTTTTCTGCTTAAGTCTGATGATGCTTCTTATTGTTTATATTTCTTTGAAACATGGTATTACTTTCTGTAGTTATGGTTTCTTACAAAGCTCCATGTGTAAGAATTAAAGGACCTATTTGGGGTCACCATAATTTTTGTTCTCTAGTATTTAGAATGATTACCTTTTTATCTTCCATTTGCATACTCTTGGTTGTAGGTTTGAGCTCCTATGCTGTGTTTCAAAACTATTTTTTCTTGTGTGTTTGTTTGTTTTTTTTTTTTTAATTTTATTATCTGAACCTAAAATTGTTATTTGGATTAATCTTTTACTTTTCTTTCTCAATATGCTCAAACATCTATATGATTCTCTATCGAGTAGTTTCTAGTTTACCTAGCTTTAATTGATATCTTGGGTTGTTCAGTTGTCCTGTAGTCATTTTGGTACTTTCATGGGACAATGTGATGCTGAACTATCTATCAATGGCCACTACTAGTATAAAAAAACATTTTTATTAAGTAAGTATCGTGCAGCACAATAATGTAATAAATTCACGTCTTGATATGACATAGAAAAACACAGTGATTAACTCATCTTTGCTCCACTGGCATAATCATCATAATCGGATACTTTTGGCATTTATCAACACTATGTCAGTATTTTAATCAAAAGCAAAATTATTTAACACTTTAGTTTTCTATACGTTTAACTTATTTGCTATATCCTAATTTAGTTAGGTGTTGCTTGTAGTGATCTTAATTTTATTTGGATTCTATTTAATATTTTTTAAGAGGATAATAAAATTTCTTTGTTTCCCTTCTGTCTAAAGTCTATGCCTTTCATATATGGGTGATGTATCATTTTCATGGATTGGAATATCTGTAATCTCTTTTTTGTATTGAATTTTCGAATTATAAATTTAAAAATAGGGTCCATTGCTTAGCGTGATGGGAAAAAACTGGACACACTAGAAACAAATTAGAAAAAAAAGATGGTAAATTAGGTTCGAGGACGTGCATTTCAGTCTACATGCATCTGTTGCGCACACAAAGCCAAAGATAGGTCAGTCTACAGTTAAGTGTTCACCCATCCCAATACCTGCAATAGTTGGACCAACAATGAGAAATTTCATCTTTCTTTGTATTTTTTTAAGTTCTCGAAAGAAGAATTTGTAATAATGTCCACAATGTGTTCTGAAAGAACATTGAATAGACTAATAACTACTGGTATTGTGTTGAGCATTCTAAATTAACCTTTTTTTTTGTATGTTTTCAGTAATATCTGTTACATGATTCTACCTTCAATCATTCTTGTTTCCTTCCTTTGTTTTTCTTTTTCTCCAAAATGCGTTTTGGGTTTGGATGTGTTTCTATTGGTGAACTCTGTTATATAATATAGGATATGGACAGAATACCTCTTTCCTGTTCCATTTAACATTTTTCTGCACTATTTACTGAAATCCGATTTTCAATATTATTTGATGAGCTCATTTGATTGCAGATTTCCCAAACCCTGTTTAAGTCATACATTGAAAATGTTTCTCTATTCAAGGGATGCTCCTCAGATTTCATCAGCCAGATTGTAAGTCGTTTGGTAGTTATTTAAGTTCATGTAAAGAAATACGTGTTTACCTGATTTTAATTCTCCCTTCTGCATATTTTAAAGTTCATGGACTTCAATATCCCTTAATTGTTGGGAATTTTTACTGATTGCTGTCAATATCTGGTGAATTGTTAGGCAAACTTTAGTGACTTAGGGATCTATGTGAAGCTAATATTACTTATTCTACTAAAATTATAAATCATTCGTTGATGCTCCAGTCTATTCTCATTGATTTGCAAGTATAAGAGTGTAAAACAAGGTCTCTAGAAACAGGAATTCTGATTATACCCAAACATTAGTTGGTGGTTCCTAGGGATTATGATGCTAATTTGATTGATAAATCTCGAAAATAGGAAAACCACAGCAGGATGTCATATTATGATGAGTACTCATATGATAGCACATTTTGCGGAACCAAATCGTTATTGTAAGCTGCTTGGTCGTTTTATCCGAAGTTCGAATTTTGATGCAGATACACTTATTATAATGGAATGTTTTTTCGTTTTTTTTTACACTTTGAAGGTGATTTGTGATTCAGATACCTATGTACATTAACAGTAACCTATACTTACAAGATCCTAACTGTAGACTTAATATATGATCTTATTGTTCTGTGTCGTCATGCTCTTTCTTTTCTAAATTTAAAATACCCAAAGTTGATTAATATTGATCTTAAAGCGGAAACCATGACAAGCTCTCAATTTGCATGTCCATACTGTAAGGAGAAATCCTAGTAGTGTAGTGGCATTTATGTTATTTCTTTTTGTTTTGCTTGCTTTTAGATAGTGGTACCTTCATGTAGCCCATATGCATGGTTGCTAGGATAAGAATGAGGAAGAAGGATGTAGTAGCTTCTATCCAGTAGTATAAATATGAGTATGGTTGTAATTTCAGTTTATGTTGATTATGAATGAAAATTGAGAATATTGAGATCCCTTATCCTTTCCTTCAAGCTCAAGCTCTTCCTTTTTCTGCCTATTCTTTCTCCACTCAACTCTATTTCTGAAATATATTTCTTTTATTGGTTTGAATAATTGTTAGGATCTAGCTTAGTCCTAACTAGTATTCTGCATCATGCGAAAGTTTGTTATGGTCATTATGGATACCTGCTTATTTCATTTTGATTAATGAACTTCAAACAGCATGGATACCTGTTTATTTCACACAGGTATCTGTGCTTAAACTGCTGCCTTGCACTTGCCACTTTCAATGATTGAAAGGATATATTTTCCTTGCACTATAAACTAATTTTTCTTCATGTGAATCAATAAAGTTTTATGTAACTCTACTATTATTTTTCAGGTAACTAGAGTTCGCGAGGAGTTTTTTCTCCCAGGAGAATTGATAATGGAACAGGGAAATGTAGTTGATCAACTTTATTTTGTCTGTCATGGTCTTCTGGTAGGACTTTTTTTTATAGTTATTGATGAAGCTCTTTCTTATTTCTTCATATTCTGCTTAATTTGTCTTAGACATTTTATGTGATTTCCAATTCTATGTTACTCAAGTATCTATGTGGATGTTAATTTACTGAACTGATTTCATGTGATTGTCATCTTTTTGAAGATTAAACCACTCCTATCATTGTGAACCAATAAAATCCCAGATGAACCTAGTCTACATATTTAAATGTTTCATTTCCTGAATTACTAGCTCTTAGTGACAGAACACTGACTTCTATAAAATGGACAGATATAGTCCATTCCTGTATGCTTCTTTGCCACCCACCCCTTCCCTCATCCTTTCTTCTGAAAGAAAAATCAGATTGGGAGCAGGGCAAAGGACAAGCCCTTTTCCCCTCCTTCCATTTCTGTTTTATTCCCTGCTGAATTTAGTTTTTAACATTTCAATAGTGTGATTGATCGAAACCATTTTGGTGCAGGAAGAGGTAGGTATATGTGAAGATGGATCAGAAGAGACGGTTTCTGTTCTAAAACCTAACAGCTTATTTGGAGAAGTATCTATTCTTTGTAATATTCCTCAGCCTTATACAGTTAGAGTTTGCGAACTATGTAGGCTTCTTCGGCTTGATAAACAGTCCTTTTCCAATATCCTTGAAATATATTTTCATGATGGGCGAAAAATCTTGAACAACCTACTAGAGGTAATTGATCTGTGACAATAGTACAACTTCACTTGAATATTGATATGCTTCTTTTCCTTATTGTGGTTGTCTATTTTATAAATTCCTGAGAAAATCTCCAAAGCATGTGCAAGTTCTTGTAATTAATGATTTTTTTGAAGTATAATCATCTTAATATCCATGTATCATATGCACATCAGTCATCTGATAATGTAAGCCATCAGGGGAAAGAATCCGATCTCCGTGTGAAGCAACTGGAGACAGATATCACCTTTCATATAGGAAAACAAGAGGCAGAACTTGCTCTACGGGTAAATAGTGCCGCTTATTATGGTGATCTATATCAGCTGAAAGGCTTGATTAGAGCTGGAGCTGATCCAAATAAGAAAGATTACGACGGAAGGACACCACTGGTATGAGTTAGCTAATTAATGTTTCAGCATTGTAGTTGAAGTAGTTTTACTTATTGCAGTTTTAGAATTGGGACTCAAAATGCAGCTCATATTTGCTTGGACTTCTTTTTATTTAATTTTATTCTACTCAAGAAACTTTTTATTTTTTGATAATCATGTTTATAACCTGTTTGAAGCATGTCAAAATATCATTGCTGAGATATAACTGCGCTAAAGATGTGAGGTGGCAAGATCCATAAGTTATTGTATACTTCTTCCGTTTTAAAATATAAGATCATTACTAACTTTTTGATGTCAACTTAAGACATTTTCAAACTCAAAATTGACATAAATTCCTTTAGTTTTTATCAATATAGTGATGAATATGTTAAACTATCTAAAAAGTATTACTCATTGTATGATTTATTGTTCATAATTTTTTAATCATCTCAATTTTGAGTTTGAAAATGTATCAAATTGACTTTCAAAAGTAATGATATAATAATTTGGAATGGAAATAGGTTTTGTCAGTAGAATGTGAAGGAAACAGGTTAATATAAATTGAATGACACCAATATCTATTAATTCTATTGTCATCATGTAAGAAGCACAGATACTTTATCTGTCGTATTGTGCTGCTACTATATTTTGTCGGTAGAATGTGATGGAAACAGGATAAATTGAATGACACCAGTATCTGTTAATTCTGTTGTTGTCATTAGGAAGGAAGCAGCATAAATTATCTATCGTATCAGTTCTTATCAATGATACTCTAGATATCTTGTATCTTTTGCCACTGTTTTCGATATGTTTAAATTTTCAAATAAATTTATTCGTGTAGGAAAATCCAAAGCTTCTTGCACACTCATTAATGCATGCGTAACAAGATATTTGGTGTTTGTGTGTGTGTGTGTGTGTATATATATATATATATATAATATAATTTATCAAAATGTAAAAACGGCATATTTCATAAAAGAAACAAAAAAGAAGGTCATATCAACCAAAAGAAAGGTAGAGAAAATGATTGGCTAAAGGAATATACATGGAAAGGGAGGGTAATGACTTTCTATACACGATTTATCAAAACGTAGCATTGAAGGAATAAACGTGGGAATGGAATAACTCATTTTTATGGAATGAAAAAAATTGTGTTTGGTTGTTCTATTGAAATGGAATGGACCGTTCTCATCTTTCCCAAATTTATGAATTTTATTCCTTAAGGAAGGGTATAGAATGATTTATTCCACCTAGAATGAAATGAATCATTTTACTCTCCATTCCATTCCCTTCTCTATTTCATTCCTTCACTCATTTCATTCCTTCACGTTAAGTCTCTAGAAACAATTCATTCTTTAATGTTACATTTGGTTTGAAGGAATGAAATTAGTGAAGGCATGTAATAGAGAATGGAATGGAGAGTGGAATGATTCATTCCATTACAGCTAGAATGAGTCATTCCATATCTTTCCCCAATGTATAAAATTCACAAATTTGACAGGAAATGGTTCGGCAGGAAATGGTTCATTCCATTCCAATGGAAGAACCAAATACAATTTTTTTCATTCTATAAGAATGAGTAATTATATTCCCACATTCACTCCTACAATCCAGACGTAGCATTAAAAGGTTTTCATATTATTTTACCAATTTACTTTAGTGTTTTTAAGGACTTGGTGCGTACTAGGTCCTTCACCTTTATTTTTCTCTTTATATATTTGATAAAATATGATATTTAAGGTATCCCTGGTGTATCAGTATTCCAATCATTTGGAAATCTATATCCGTCCTTCTTAGGTTGTCCTTTTTGCAAAACAACTTAAGCAAAGCTGAAATGATTTATTTCACCGAAAACAACAAGATGTTAGCATAAGTTTAATTTATGTCCAGCAGGCAGCAGTAGAATTTTGGTTACATGATAGCTGACAGGCTGCTTATGTCAGAAAATTATCAGATCAAGTTCCTTTCACACATTCATTATTTAGTAAAAGAACTGTGTTCAGAAATATCTAAAAAGAGCGTTTTCGCAGCATCTTGCTGCATCAAGAGGATATGAAGACATTTCGTTTTTCCTTATTCAAGAAGGCGTAGAGATCAATATCTCAGGTAACCTTCATACAAACTAATATGTTCTATTTCTCATGGCTTTTGAGCTTTGATATGTTTCTGCCTCGATATAGTAATTCACATGGGTGGTAACTATTTACTGCACAGATAATTTTGGAAACACACCTCTATTTGAAGCCATCAAGAGCGGACATGATCGAGTTGCTTCCTTACTAACTAAAGAAGGTGCCTTCCTGAAAATTGATGATGCTGGTACTTTCTTGTGTACAACAGTCGCAAGGGGGGATTTAGATTTGATTAGAAGGGTTTTATCCAGTGGCATTGATCCAAACTCCAATGACTATGATCACCAAACTCCACTTCATGTAGCTGCCTCACAAGGATTATATCTATTGGCAAAGCTTCTTTTGGAAGCTGGGGCTTCTGTTTTCTCAAAGGACAGGTTTAATTATGTTGCCCTCTTCCATGATGAAAGTTATTATTGATTTAAAAGTTGATCCTTCTACCAATTTGCAGAATTACCTTTTATTCATTTTGTGTTTCTTCCAACATGTTAGCATCTACATATGGGAGTTGGGACATGTAGATGTAGGTGCACAAAGTTTTAGCTCAACAGACTGCTTTCTTTAAACCCTTCTTTAGGCATAAAACCTCCTTTTTACCATGAACAGCCTACATTTAATAGGGTACTCCATTTAGTCCCAACTTTTTACATGTCGAAGTTCATTAGTTATGCCACTTTGACCTTGCCCATGCCATGGTCAATGAAATCATTGTATCTCAAAATGCCTATCTTGTACTTCTTGTCATCCCTAATTAGTTAATGCTTGTGTCTGCAATTGTACCTCTTCTTGTTGTCTTAATTTGGGGAACATATGATCAGAAGTTAGTGTTCTTGTAAGTATTATAAAAAGGGTGATTGAGAATGGTGGACTGCTCAAGCTTGGCTTTCAAATTGAACACAATATTGGAAGTTCTAGCTTAGTTCATGAATAGCACAATTAATCTCAAGTGATCTTAGTTGTGCGTCTCAAGCTGAGCTTTGGTGCCAGGTTATTCACTGTCATACTCATCAACTGCTTGGGCAAGTAAATGTTGATCTCAATAGTTAACGAGTTTCACAATAAGCTAATTTCACAATAAGCCAATGCATTTGTATATTCTAATTGAGAGCTGATCATAAGTTAGACTTGAATAGTTTGGGTTACCTTTGAGTGATAATTTACTAATTTATCAAAAAAAAATCTCCACACAACTGAAAAGATCTCACCCTTTTCTGATTTGCAGATGGGGAAACACCCCAATTGATGAAGGGCGAATGTCTGGAAACAAGAATCTGATCAGGCTACTGGAAGAAGCAAAATCTACTCAATTGTCTGAATTCCCTAATCAGTCTAAAGAAATCACAGGTGCAGAAAATTTTGTGTTCAATATAATTTATGCATTAGATACTTGACATTGCCCGAAATGTTTCTGACTGCAAAGCAGGCTATAGAAAGGAATAGTATATCTATTTAGCCACCCTGATAAGAGTTTAGTCTCATGTCATCGCACATCAAGGAAAATGGGTGTTGGCCACCTTATTAGTTTTAGTCTGGACTAAAGGGTGTTGCAGCCCCCCCTCCATCTCCTCCTGAGGGATTAAAGCATGAATTTGATAGTGGCCTACCTAATGTTTTCTCCTCTTGTTTAAAGCTGAATATAATTTTAGTGATCTACCTTTTTCCCTACCTACATATAACACAAGGCTTTCTCCTCTCCTCATGCTTAATGAGACTATTCTGATCAATTATATATAGATGGAGAGGCTACACCCAAACTCAAAAATAGTGATTCATTTTTCCGAGCTTAGTTTCATTAGTCTTCTCCCCCCACCTCTTTTGTTGTTACAAGAGTTTCTTTGACACTAGTGATATTACTTAGACCAGTGCTACGAGCTATTTTATCAACAGATTTTCCTTTTATGATGACAGATAAACTGCAGTCTAGAAAATGCACGGTTTTCCCTTTCCACCCTGGGAAGCCAAATGAGAGTAAAGGTTATGGAGTTGTGTTGTGGGTTCCACAAACCATTGAAGAGCTCATCAAAGCAGCAGCATCAGAGCAGTTAAACTATCCTCATAATGCTTGTATATTATCAGAAGATGCAGGTAAAATTCTTGATGTGGATATGATAAGTGATGGTCAGAAGTTGTATTTAATCAGTGAAACACAATAGATATAGTGCCTTACATAGCGCATCTGGCCTTTGTATCATCTTTTTGGAACAGTTATACATAGATAAAATTCAGCAAGTATCATTGATAAATTATGATATCATTTATACAATAATGTTTCGATCCCATTGTGAATTTGTTTCAAAACCTATATATTTTCTGTACTTTAAATTTCTAGAATTTGAAATTTTGACAGTCTACAAGTACATATGTCAAGAATTCAGCGTAACAATTTATACTAAAGGTTTTCTGAACTTATGGTGGGGTAAATATTCTTTTAGATCATGTAACAATTATTCTTAAACACCCATCGAATAAATCAGTATCTGCACGTAATATAACAATATTGAAACATGACAATTTTATACATAATAAAGACTGTGCGAGTGTTAAAGACAACATTGTTGCTATTAAAATATGAAGACAACAACATATCTCTGCAATTACAACAAAATATTTCAAGGGTAATAATTACGTTCTCAAATTTTATATTTTCAATGATGTGACAAATAAGTTAAATTATACTATCTTACATAGTCAGATATATTCAACTAATATATTAATAATTTATATTATATAAAATTAAAATTTTTAATAAAGTTTTTAATAATAAAACCCCTGATGGTTTGTCTCGAAACACGTGAAAAACTTTGTAAACATGCTTCATAAAGTTTTGTCAAAGAAAAAGAAGGGAGAGATAGTACAATTTAATTGTGTTCCTCGTTATTTAAACAGCCAGCACTCTGCACTTCTCATAAGTAAATCGATTGATGGATAGCTCTTACTTACGTGGGGGTGATGATGGGCATAGCGCATTTGGTCATGCATGTCCATGTCGCGTAATTTAAAGGTTAGTTACTGATTAAAGAATTTTTATTACTTCCTCCATTTAATATAAATAAATAAAAAGTATATTTTGACTTTCTCTGGGTTAATTTCTAAAATTATAAAATTTAATTTTTATTTGAAATTATCTTAGTTTTTGAATTAACAATTTCGTACTAATATTTTTCAAAAAGCTAATAATATTAATAACGATTACATTAATTAGAATCAAATAAAATTATATTATTTTAAAATTTTATTACAAACTAGTTAAAAAAACATAAAACTCTTTTTATGGAAACCAAAGGAGTGCAATTGAGGAAATACAATTTTCTAATGATTCATACTCCATATAGTGACCTAGAGAGAAACAAATTCATGCTATTGTTACACGACGTCGTCATTGTAATACTCCTTTTTTTAGTTGTGCTCAAAAATATTATTTTCTTAAAATTTAAGATTAAAGTGTGTGTGTGTGTGTGTGTGTGTATTGCACCAACACCAAAATTTGAGCATATCTTGTTTAAAAATTTGGGCCCAAGGATAATTCTTTGCACCTGTTGAAAAGAATTAAAGAAATTATGGGCTGACCACTCTGTAGGACAGCTGCTAAAAGAAATGAATGTTCCATACTACTCTCTTTTCGGCTTCATGAATGTTTTCACATTATTAAATTATTCAAGATTTCTTGAAAGGAAAATAGTATAACAGTGGCCCACATGTACTCTTGAAGCCTCCAATCTTATTGTAATTGGCCCATAATAGTGATATTTAAAGAACAGAAAGTTGACGATCAACCAGGACCCGTGAGCCAGTGGATCCGGTAATTAACAACGTATTTGATGCAGGTATTTCTTTTCACCTTTTGGACAGTACCACGATGCCGGGCCAACTCTATAACTGTGATTCATGGGAGTAGGAATAGGGCTTCTCATAAGTTAGCCCAGTGGGCTCACATCCCAAACAATCCCTACCTTGGTACAGCAAGTGGATGGAGCAGGACATTTAAAGTTTCAAACTATTCAAGCACAAGTATTTCATACAAATTTGTTGGGTGTTTATGATTTATACTCCATGACAATCCCTAACTTTGACTGAATCGTTTTTAGACGAAATGAAATGATAGTTGAAATCAAAATCGAGTTTAAATATAATCAAAATCAAATATTTAATTCATACATTTGGTGTACTACTTAGAAATAGTGTGTTACAATATAATTATCATTTTATTTTAGCGTTTGATAGATAGTAAAATAGATTTTAATGGAATTGTAATTTTGTTGAATGATCAAAATATCCCGAATTACATCTATTGTAGTGTTTGGTGTTATAATAAAGATGTTGGAACGGGAATGACATTTTTTTTTTGCTAAATTAATGGAATGACAAATTTTTTTTTTTTTCCTGCTAAATATAAGGAATGACAATTTATGATATGTTATTTAACAATTTGTATTATATAGCAATTTAAATTTTATTCACGTAAATCAATACCTTTATCATTGTACTATGGTATAGTGTAAAAGAAATAGAGATGATTAATTAAATTAAAACATATTTTTGAGTATTCATCTTATTGACTACGAATATAATTAAAAAGATATTTACAATTCAATACATGAGCTTGAAAAAATATTATTTTGTTTTTAGTTACAACTGATCAACACTAGGCCTAGCTCTACAAAAAGGGGAAAGGGGCATAAAGTAATGATGCAGAAAACCTCACCACATACTGCCACTGTCCCAAACTTCTAAAATTAGTCTACAATATAGATGTCTAATTTAGTAGCCAAAAGCTAGAAAACAGTCAAACATAGATTTAGCCAGAAATCTCCAATTAGTTAACTCCACAATTGTAATAGTCTTGTTGATAGCTCTCTCTGCCCATTGCCGTGAACACAATTTCTTTTGAACCTTTTTCCTGAAAAAAAAATTCTAAATTTACTTGAAAAAATTATCCGCTAACTTTACTCGTAAAAAAAATAAAAGAATATAATCCCGCTTTATTTGTATCTTATAAATGAATTGGGGCCATACTCCTTTGTCTTTTATAAGAATAAAGTTTGTTAATAATTTTTTTTGATAAATGTAAAAACACCCTTCCTGAAATGATATAACTTCGCATCCTACCTTGACTTGTAATACGAATTTCATTCAGTAGCCCATTAATTATTTGAATAATATAAAAACTTTCTTTATACATAGTCAAAGGGTTCTTTATACATAAACAAAATTGCTAATACCGAAGACGAAAACAAGTTTGGGATGGGAATATGGTTGCGATTGAGAAGAGAAAGCACCCATCTCCCCATGGCAACTAGGGTTCTTCAATTGAAAGAGAAGATCAATCTTTGGGTACTGAACAGGAGTATGGATTCGACTGTTTTTTTATTCTAACAGCCAACGGAATCACAATTCCCAATCCCCCTAGGAATTGTGTTTCCAATATACAAATGAATCGGCTTTCCGATTTCATTCCATCACTAATTCCTGCAAATCAAACGGCCTATCAGGTACTAGATTTTGTTGGAATAATTAGTTGACAATAAGTAATATTCTTGTTGAAATTTTAGTTATGTTTCACTATAATATAATATATATACAATCTTAGTACTAATTTGAAATTTCTGTTCCTCAGATAATTCATGACTCATGAATTTGATCATAATTAAATACTTCTGGATTATTTCACATTCAAAGGGATCCCTCCGTTTCAAACTTCGACACATAAAAACTAGTACTCTCGATATAGATATAGAGGAGGAATTTGACACTATTTTCATAAAAAATATATATATTTATTAATATCAAATTTTAAATATTAAAATTTATCATTAACACTAAAAGTAATGAATTTTTCCAATGATTAAGTGAGTCCTTTAAACAAATTTAACATTTTAAAAAAAAATTAAAAGAGAGAGAGGGAGTACTCGAGGTAGTTCGACCAAACGAAACATTTATTTTTTTTTATTTTGGCCTAAGACATATATTTTTTTGAAAAAATTATTCTTTTAAATTTATTCGTGTCATTGAAAGACTTGGTCAATTATCATCGAGAAGGAATAAAAAAATGTTGAATAAAGAAACCTCCAAACAATTATTCTCAAGGAACACTGTTAATGAAGTAATGAAGTTCAAAACTATATGTTTCTAGTCTCTTCAAGAAGCTACCTACTCATCTTTTTTTGGTACAAAAGTCCAAATCCTTCAAAACTATAAATATTATAATAAAAAATTTAAAACATATACTCCATATATACATATAGTAAGGGATCTAGAGTTAATTTACACAGAGAGAGAGAAAGAAAAGATGGCGAATTGTAAAGCTCGAACAGTAGGGATTGCAATGGATTATTCAGCAACAAGCAAATTAGCGCTTAAATGGGCAATCAACAATCTGATCGAAGCTGGAGATTTGATCATTATTATTCATGTTCTTTCTTCTAAAGATGATCATCCCACTAACAAGCTGCTCTTTGAGGACACTGGATCACGTAAGTATATATACTCTAGTATTTGTTCATTTTAATTACTACATGTTGATTGGTATGTTCATATATATAATCATGCATATTCATCATATATATTTGGTATATATAATAATATAATATTTAAGCTTGATTTTGTTTTGGCCTAAATATAAAATAGTACCCTGAACTTTTAACGTTTTTCCACTTTGGGGATTGAACTCTCAAGTTTTTCAATTGAGTGATTAAACTTTTAATTTTTTCCACTTTGGGGATTGACTTATCTGTTTTTTTAATTAGGAGATTGAACTTTTAATTTTTTCCACGTTGGGAATTGTCTTCTCAATTTTTTTTAATAATAATAATAATAATAATAATAATAGTAATAACAATAATAGTAATAATAATAATAATAATAATAATAATAATAATAATAGTAATAACAATAATAATAATAATAATAATAATAATAATAATAATAATAATTATTGTTATTATTACTATTACTATTAATATTTTTATTATTATCATTATTAACATTATTATTGTTATTATTATTACTATTATTATAATTATTATTGTTATTATTATTATTAGTAGTATTATTATTATTGTTATTATTATTACTATTATTATAATTATTATTGTTATTATTAGTAGTAGTAGTATTATTATTATTGTTATTATTATTATTATTATTATTATTATTATTATACTTAATATTATTTTTATTATTGTTATAATTATTATTATAATTACTATTATTATTATTAGTAGTAGTTTTATAATTGTTATTATTATTATTTTTACTATTACTATTACTATTACTATTATTATTATTATTATTATTATTATTATTATTATTATTATTATTATTTTATTACTATTACTATTATTATTATTATTATTATTATTATTATTATTATTATTATTATTATTATTATTATTATTATTACTATTATTGTTATTACTATTATTATTATTAAAAAAAATTGAGAAGACAATCTCCAAAGTAGACAAAATTAAAAGTTCAATCCCCTAATTGAAAAAACAGATAAGTCAGTCCCCAAAGTGGAAAAAATTAAAAGTTTAATCACTTAATTGAAAAAATTAAGAATTCAATCCCCAAAGTGGAAAAACGTTAAAAATTCAGGGTACTAATTTATATTTAGGTATTTTGTTTTCTATGATTTGATTTCAGCTTTGATACCACTTGTGGAGTTTAGAGAGATTGATGTGTCTAAGAAATATGGACTGACACCTGATCCTGAGGTTCTTGATATCCTTGATACCGTCTCCCGGACCAAAGGAGTAAGCAACTACTCTCTCTCTCTATATATATATACATCTCTCTATACACACATATATGTGTATGATATATAATATTCTCTGTACGTTTCAAAAGAAGAATAAAAAAAAAAACTCTCGTTTGATTTAATTTGTTCCTATTAGTTTGCACAAATTCTAAAGTTTAAATTGTAATGTGAATTATTTAAAATAACAACTAACGGTTGAGGGATCCAGATGACTGTCGCCTACAATAGCCACCCTTCCTAGCATAGGCCTTTGCCACTTCAAACAGAAATTTCGTTTGTAGTTAGTAATACTTTTAATAGTACTTTTTAAATAATTTATAATTATGATTATAAGATTAATCAAAATCAAATAAAATAGCATTAATTTTAAATTTTATAAATAGACTTTGTAAAAAATTAAATGGGGCGGAATGGATGGAATATATAACAAATCTATAATGAACTAAGTAGTGATACTAAATATATGATGGAGGTTAATGCATATATATATATATGAAATGCAGGCAAAGGTGGTGGCGAAGGTATACTGGGGCGATCCAAGGGAGAAGCTATGTGAAGCTGTGGAACATCACAAGTTAGATTCTCTTGTTGTTGGAAGCAGAGGCTTGGGCGCCCTTAAAAGGTACTATTACTATTAACCCACCTGGCTACCTATTTACATACACTTATTATTAATTTATGCACTTTCTTTAATTATGTCAATAATAAAATACATAAACCATATACAGGTCACCAACCCCTCCGATACATATTATAGCTCAAATTAGGCTATTTAGAATTTTAAAATATATTTTGAAAATTAATTAGGATCGAATTAAATATGTTAGCGTAAGAGATTTATTAAGACTCCAATACATTAGATTTGATATTACATTTTTCTTGAGCATATATAATTGTAATTATGTTTCTTAAAAAAATTTATATTCTTATAATAACTTTTAAATTGCTTTTTTTTTTTCTCTATAATTTTTCATGTTCTAAACATAATTTTGAAGTTATTATATTAAGATTAACATAATTAATATGGAGGCCTAATGTCATGTTTGGAGCAGTAGCCAAATATAATGATATTTTGTCAATTCATGATATTGGATCATTTCAAGTTTTCTGTGAAGAAAAGAAGCCAAGGAGTCTTATGTGGAGGAAGGAAGTCAAGGAGTAGCATATCAAATTTTTATATAAACAACCAGTTTGTTAGTTTGATTTTTGAAAGTTTTTCTTTGTTTTTTATTTATTACCAAAATAAACTCATCTATTTTTGAATATGAAAGTAAAACTACTTCGATAACCATCATAATTTATTTAAAAAATTGCTCAAATCTATATATTTTGATATTATTTTTGAAGTATAACTATTTTTTAAGAGTATATTTTATGTCCACTAGTTGTAGTAGTTGTTGTTGACACTTTTTGTAATTATCTGTTATTATGATTTTGAATGGTTATTATTTTAATTTTTTTTATATTATAATCTTTTTATCGTTTAGAATAATGTACAATTTTAATCTATTAGATTGTTTGATAAAAAAAATGACGGAAATACACCAGTCTCATTTGTACCATGTATATGTGGCAATTCAACATGACATTTATAGAGTCAAAAATAATTGTTGAGCCTCATAGTAAATCGTTTAAATTATTTGATTTGACAACCCAACAATGTGTTATATATATATATATATATATATATATATATATATATGTGGGTGCAGGGTGTTGCTTGGAAGTGTAAGCAATTATGTGGTTCAAAATGCAACATGCCCGGTGACAGTTGTGAAAGGGACACCATTGTCCAAGCAGCATCATTAGTTGACAACTTGATTATTGTGTACGCGGAGCCAAAGAGGAGTACCGGACCAGCTGGTAAAGCATATTGGCCGATATAGTTTAATATGTATATTTCATTATTCGTATTGTATTTGTCTCCCGGTGGTTGATTGCTTTAAATATTTGCATGAATGTGATAACAATGAAGCTTTTGTATTGTCATGATGAGTCATGGTTTTATCATCATTATAAATTTGTTGGTTTTACGATATGATTCATATCATTTTCGTGGGAGCCATGGTTAATTTGGTGTGTGTGCGTGTGTGTGTGTGTATATATATATATATATATATATATATATATATATATATTGTTTTTATTTCTTTAGGAACTTTGAAGAAAAGTAAATGAAACAAAAAGTATAATCTCAAGTTTTGAAGTCAATCCATTATAATTTTTTAATTTGATTTAAAGTTAACTAATATAAATTTATTCAATATATAATGGATATATATATTATTAGTGGAATATGAAGTATACGTACAGCTAATGTTAAAGGCTAGTTTATTAATTTCTCTTACATTATGCGTAACGCAGTTCAAACACAATGCATGCATCATAATTTGATAGTGGATGAAAAAGTATTCTAAGTAATGGCAAGCTAGCTAGTGATGTGGAGTAGAATCCAATTGCCATATTATATTATAGTGAGTATTGACCACCTCCAGGAAGGGTCAAAATGCTAATTAATTATTACACATGCCTTTCCTTTGAATTTTCTGGTGGCCGGAGCTGGTCTTGTTATATAATGTAGCCGCCACTTGTTTGTAGTTTAATGCCCTGTTAACTTTCTTGTACCAAGGAAGGAATTCATGAACAACTGTAAAAATAGTGCAGTGAACTTGATGCATTGTAGCTAGCATGGTGGACTTGAATTGCTGTGGCTTGGGCTTGTGCTTGTGCTTGTGCTTGTGCTTGTGCTGCTTCAGTCACTTGTCCTGTTGTGGCTGGCCATCATGCTGAGTTTGTTGAGTGAGAGACTGAGCCATGTGAATTGTAGTGGCTGTTTTAGTCGCTTGATTAACTTCATCATGTCCTGTAGTGTCAATATACTTCCTTCAAAAATCAATGATATAGAATGACGGGTTTTATTTATTTTTTGAATTTAATTTTCAGGCAAATTTTATAGTATTTGCTAAAAATATTATTATGATAGTGTGATAATACTCGATCTACTTAATTTAAAAGTAATAATATGTAATTTTATAATTTAAAAAATATATATCTCTATTTTTATAACCGATGATGTTAAATTTGTGTACCCTCAAAAGAAGGACCGAGTGAAAAACGAGTAAAACCGAATAGTCAAACCGAACTAATTTTTTTTAACTAATTTTTTTTGGTTATTATTAAAAACTTAAAAAAATAAAATACTATTTTTAATTACTTTGATACACTTTGTTCTATGGATTATGTACTTATGTATTGTTAATTTTAAATTATTAAACTAGTTTATGAATTATTATAAATGTTTATTGTGGTTAGATATTGTTTGGAACTCTAGTTTAAATTTTGAAAGAAAAAAAAATTGATTTGATAAAAATAGATTCATATTTCGATTATATACTAAATAACTGAATAGTAAAATTCGGTTATTCGAGTTTCGATTATCCTATTAATTCATATTTCGACTACTTGTTCGAATAATAAAATTATATAAAATTTAATATTTAATTATAACCGAATAATTAATTCAATTCGATTATAACTGAATATTCGCCCGTACTCAAAGCTCTTTCCTACCTTTTGAAACTAGAACCACTATCGCTTATGTTAATCTTTCTGAAAATCTAGCCTGGCAAGTTGCAATAAAGTAATATAGGTATCTCATATCATTTGCTTGTATTATTTCTCTTCAAATATTTCGACTTTTGCTTCGTTTTTCCTTTTAATAAATCAATTTAAATTATCTTGGGGGCATTTGTCTTGAATCTCGACTAGTTATGAGCCGGGGGGGGGGGGGGGGGGGGGGGGCCTAGCCTTTTATTATCAGAATTAATATTCCAAATATATAATTCGCAAATATGTCGCATCAAACAAGGTACAACATAATTCTCCCTCCAGGGGCAGCAAATAGCCAAATACTCGTTTATTTAAGGCAATGAAAAGCCATATAACAAGTTCTTCCGTCACTCGATACAAAGAGTAGTGGCTTAATCGGAGTACTCGTCAAATTACCAAATCACCCCTCAAAGTCCATTTAAATTATTTAACACACTCCCTTCCTCTCAGTAGGGGTGATCAAATTTTTCGGTACAATCAGTATTTAAGGTGTACTGGATCGGTCCGAACCGACCAATTCGACATTTTGGGGGTCTGGTATATACCGGACCTTAGCGGTTGTACCGGTTTTTTATTTATTTATTTATTTATTATTATTAATAATAAAAATAAAAATAATAAACCGGTTCGACGTTTTGGGGGTCCGGTATATACCAAATAGTACTGGTTACTTTTTATTTATTTATTTATTATTATTAATAAATAATAATAATAATAATAATAATAATCGGATTTTTCAGTAAAAATCGGTATCGAACTGGCTAACCAATTTGGTATACCGGTTCAATCGGTACCGAGTTTTTTATGATTTCAGTACCAGTTCGGTTCGATTCGGTTCGTACCGGATGAACACCCATGTCAGCAACAAACTTCCTCCATGCTACTGTAACATCCCTTTGCATCTCCAGGGCAGCTTTCTTCACAATCTTGTCATGCTCAACATTCTCTTCAGTCGTCAACTTTTTAGTGATCTTGGTCGAGAGCAAATCGAGCTCATGCATTACCTTTTTGATGTCCAAGACTAAGCGTTCAGCCAGCGTTCGGGAGAAATCTTCTCGTATAACGACACGAAGCACGGTTATGTGTTGTGCATTAGGGGGCATTGTGTAGGCAGGCACTATCCATCCAAAGCGTCTTAACATGTTGGATACTTCAAACTCATTGTGGTAGCTAGTGTCCTTGAGAGAAAATGCTACTAGTGGCACTCCATGATCTTTTGATACAATGTTGAACAGGCCGGTTTTCTGCAATCCTTCTTTGAGTACAATGGCATTTTCTTGACAATTCTCCATTATATTTTTGTATCCCTAATATTCAAAAATATTTCATGGAGGAAAATAGTAAACATAAATATTTTTAAGAAAAAAAGGAAAATAAAGAGGCTATTTTATAAAATAGTACTCTTATTATCACTTTCACAGTTTCATGTACATGACAAGTGCAATAACACTAAGCCAAAATAATACTTTCCCATACACTAAATTTGGGCATGTAATTTATATACCCACTAAGGTAACTCATTACACTTAATTTGTGCACCCCTTAAGGTCATATTTGTTTGTAAAGATTTTAATTTCGGGATTATAATCCTAAGGCATGGATTATAATCCTAAGGTTATGTCTATTTGCAAATATTATACTTTGAATAAAACTATTAATCCATTTTGTTTATTTTTAAATTTAAACTTGGGACTATTAGTTCAGAGATTATAAAATGACTTAATATGGGGAACTATTTAATACCATGTTAAATAAGGAATTATAATCTCAAGTCTATTAAGTCATTTTATAATCTCTGGATTAATAATCCCAAATTCAAATTTTAAAAAAATAAGACATTTTTGGAATTAATAGTTTTATCTTAAGTGTAATTTTTGTAAACAAATATAACCTTAGGATTATAATTATAATCTATGACTTGGGATTATAATCCTTGCAAACACATAATTCCAAAACTATTAAGTCATTTTATAATCCCTAAACAAATAATCTCAAATCCAAATTTAAAAACAAGCAAGACATTTTTGGGATTAATAATTTTATTTTAAGTGTAATCCTTGTAAACAAATATAACTGTGGGATTATAATCCATGCATTAGGATTATAATCCCGATATTATAATTCTTGCCAATAAACGTAGTCCTAGGTCATGTGTGTTTGTAAGGATTATAATCTCAATGCATGAATTATAATCCTAAATTTATGTCAATTTGCAAGGATTACACTTAGGATAAGACTATTAATCATCTCTTTGTTTGATTTGTTTTTAAATTTGGACTAGGGACTATTAGTCCAGGGATTATAAAATAACTTAATATGGAGGACTATTTAATACCATGTTGAATAAGTGATTATAATCTCAAGACTATTAACTCATTTTGTAATCTTTGGATTAATAATTTCAAATTCAAATTTAAAAATAAACAAGACATTTTTGGGGTTAATAATTTTATCTCAAGTATAATTCTTGTAAACAAATATAATTTTGGGATTATAATCCTAGGATTATAATTCTTGCGAACAAAAGTTTCCCTAATAATGTATTAAGATAAAAATGTACTAGAAAATATGTTATTGGACTAACCTCACGTCCCAAGCGAATGAGTTGATAGTATTGAGCAATAATTTGACTAGAACCTGCAAATTGGCAACTATACCATAAATACATTGCAACTAATTTGACATATCAAACACTATACATATATGAAATATTTTATGTATCGATAAAAGAAGTGAGCTGGTGTTTTCAACACTAGTTATTTTGCATTATTTCCGGTAGAAATGACGGAAATGATGCAGTATACATCGTGCTAGAAATATTAATGATTATTTTGTACTAGAAATATCATTTCCTTATAAAAAAGAATATATATATATTTTATAACTAATTGATTACCTTTGGAGAAGTTGAGGGTGAAAGTGGGTTGATCAGCTCCAAGATAGTTAATATGAAAGATAAGCTCGTCAGGCAAGTCCTCTTTGTTCCTCCAAATCACCCAACCAATTCCAGCATAAACAAGTCCATACTTGTGGCCGCTAACATTAATACTCTTAACTAGTGGCAACCGAAAATCCCACTCAAGTTCCGGGTACAGAAATGGTGCAATGAACCCTCCACTAGCTGCATCCACATGAATTGGCGTATCCCATCTAACAAAACGAAAAAAAAAAAAAAACCAAATTTAAATGAATAATTTGGCAAAACTAAATTATAAATTAAGTAGTACACAATTAATCTTGATTTAGAAGCATACCCAGTTTCCTTATTCTTCATAACCAAGAGGTCATTTACACGCTTAACATCTTCAAATTCTCCATTAAGAGTGGAACCTAAGATGGTTGCGACGCAAATTGTGTTTTCATCCACCATATCCACTGCTTTTTCAGGGTCCATAACATAGTATCCGTCTCTCAAGTTCACCTCCTTCAACTCCACTTCGAAGTACCTTGCAAATTTCTCCCAGCATACCTTCATATATAAGATGGTAATGTAAGGATTAAGCAATGATAATTTTAGCTCAAAATCAGGTATTTGAGTAGAATGGTACATTAAAAAAATCATAATGTTATGCTTTTGATTAGCAATTATCCAAACTCTAAAACAGTGATACTTAGTTAATTATCTTGTTGCAAAAGTATTTGTAAGTACCACCCTAAATACAAGTCGCATTGAAATATTATTTGGATTGAAAATCTTAAATTGAATCAGGACAAGTGTTTTTTATGCAGATCAGTTATTCAATAGACTTAAGCATTTCTTATTTTTCTTTTTTTTTTATTGCTAAATTTAGACTTCAGCATTTCTACTCATCCTTTGCCAGTGTAAGCTCATTTGCTATCGATTTTTTTAAAAAAAATGAGTTAACACAGTTATATATCATTTAAATTAATATATCAATGATCATTAATTTTGTATTTACCTGGACATTGGCACCGGTGACAATGTTGGGTTTGTCGAAGGGTTTGCCAAGAGCTTTCATCTTCTTTTGCCATTTTCTCTTCAATGCTAAACCAGCCAGCATTATAGCCTCTGAAGACCCAACTGTTCCAACTCCAACTCCAGTATCTGCCTCTTCAAGTGGTGCATTAAACAGATGTGCTATCATGTTAACACACCGATTCTGTATATATATACAAATATTCAGATTTAAATGATTCGAGGTGTTTTACACAAAGCTAAAAGTGTAAATGATGAGTCCAAGTATTGAATTGTTCAGAGTTGATTCATAAAATTTATCTAGTTTGAAATAAAATTTGATTGAGGCTCGTTTAGCTACCAAGTCGAGCACAATCTCGAATTGAGTCCAAATACTTTAATTTTTTTGAGCGAATATATATGATCCGAATATCAATAGAAAATTATAATTTTAAAAGGTTCAAGTAATTTATTGAACTTTAAAAATCGGATCATATTTGAATAGTTTATATTTTTAGTGGAGCTCAAATTAAATTTTTAGTCAAGCGAATACGAATCAAACTCCAACCATTTGGTTGATTTTACGGCCTTGCACAAAATACACTTGATGCATACAATATAGATCAAAGTATATAATTATTGCATCAAATTTTTAATGACATTGAAAAGGAATTCAGACACTATAATACGTGACAATTCCTGAATCTGGTACAACTTTAAGTTAATGTTCATTTGTAACTTTTAAGTTAATTACCTTATAGAGTTGCAATATTGTCTCTTGTTTTAGAACCGATCACAGCTTTAACAAATTCAAGGCACCAAAGTCACAGTTTTAGCAAATTCAAAGGCTCTCAGCTGTAGAGTACTATGCCATTTGTTGTCGGCAAACCGATAGCTTAAATAAAGAACAGGGCAAGAGAGAGAAAAGTTTAGGAAATCCGCAGTTTAATACTGCGGACAGAGTGTCTGCAATATTAAACTGCGGATTGCCTGCAAATTCACATAGAGAGAGAAAGTATGTGAGGTTTAATACTACACCGCATGATATTTGATTATTCCCTAGACCACTCTCCGTCAACTTACAAATCAAACTCAAAATTTCCCAACGTCATACCAAAGCCTGTGAATCCAAATTCAGAGTTCTGCCAATTTTAAATCCAAATTCTTAGGCTTCATTTAGTTTTGGAATAGTGTTCAAGGGTACTGAATTCCATCTAGATTGACGGTAACTCCCACCACCCACTAATTCATATTTTTCATAAAAAAAAAATTTAATATTTGGTGGTAATTCCTGTTCTATTGAAGATGACTATTGTTATTATTTCCCATTCTTTTAAGATTTCATTATGTAAAATTCAAGATCTTACAAAACTAGTGATAATTCTTTTAAGATTTCATTATGTAAAAGGTAACTCCCAACCTTTTTTTTTTTTTTTTTTTTGAGTTCAAACATGCTTAAATCAATTTCACTGATGAACTACTGATAATTCGTTCTCTGATCTATTTATACCATGTACTAAAATTTAGAACAAATTTGATGTGTGGAAGTTACAGATGACAGATTCTGAAATGGAGGGTGCATTGGCCAATACCCTCATCAATAATCATCTCTCCAGTAGAATGAATTTTTCGATCTGTGAAGACACTTTTGATCCTGTAGTCATTTGCAATTTGACCTCTAGCTTGACCGAGAAAATGAGTTGATGAAGATTTTTAGGCAAGTGCGTGAAAGATCTAAAGAAACGGAGATTCATTAATTCTTGTTATCTGGAATAAAGGCTTCTTAGGCAATTTGCTCTGATGCAAAGAAAAGCAACAATGAACAGAAAGAACAGTAATTGTTTTTATTAGATTATGGCAACCGTTGGTAAATGTAATTGAACTTCACTACTCAAGTGAACGAGGTTTAAAGAACAGGAGAAAGAGTTGTGATAATGAACCACTCTTCTATCCGGAGTATTATACTGGAGACGATAATAATTTTTTTATTTTATTTTTTATCATCCGTAGTATAATACTACAAACGAGACATAAATTAAAACTTGAGTTATTTTGGTCATTTATCCACGTCTGCAGTATAATACTGGGAGCCCTGAAAACAATACTGCAGACGAGGAAGTTTCAAATCCTTAGATCTAAGGTTAGACGGTTCAAATCTGTTGTAAAGATTGTAAGGATAAATGCCCATTTATAATATTGTCAATAGATCGGTCCTATATATATATATATATATATTCCTCTTTTTATGTTCTGTAATGAAGTTAATTTGCAATTCCTTCTAATGCCGATATGGGGATAAAGTCTTTACATCTTAAAGTATCAATGCACTTTATTTGCTAAATTAAGTAACCCCACTAAGTCACTATATTTCAAGTTTGCATAACAAGATAAAAATATGTTCCCATTTCAAAATATGTTCCCATTTCTCATTGGTTGGGTTGAGGAGGGGACACACTTATGTTATGTTTGAATTCAAAAAATAAAACTGATAAAATAATAAAATAAAATAAAATAAAATATGATAAGTGGAATGATTTATTTCATTTCATTCATAATTGAAATTAGTCATTTCGTATTCTCTCTTGATGAATAAAATTCACAAATTTTAATATAAATGAAAATGGTTCATTCTATTATAATAGAACAACCAAATACAAAAGAAAAATCATTTAATAAGAATAAGTCATTCAATTTTTACATTAATTCCTGTAATCCAAACGTAACATTATTGAAGAAATGTCAAAGTTACCGATTAATATAAAGTTGAAAAAGATGATAAATGAATTGCACTCCATTGTAAAGTTAAAATATACTCTCGTTCTTCCTTTTTAATTGATGTTTTACAAGAAAATACAAAAATTAAAAAATAAAATTAATACTTTTTCTAATTAACCAAAATGGTTATAAAAATATTAATATTAGCCTTCTAAAATTTATTGAAAAATATAAAAGAGAAGCAAGTTGGTATTTAATTTAGGAATAATATGAAAAATTAAGTCATTAATGTTTCATTCAAAATTTACAAATGATAAATTAAATGAACAAATTTCAATTTCTAAAAAGACTAGTAAAAAGGAACAGAGGGAGTAATAAATTTACTCTCTCTCTCTATATATATATATATATAACTTGTAAAATGTGAAGTGCATTTTTTAGATTTTTTGAAATTATTTTTTTAACTTAAAAGATTATATAAATCTATGTTAAAAAGTTGGCATAGTGATCTAATTCACAACTCAAATGCATTATTTGCGGTTACTAGTTTTATTCTGGTGAAAGAGAGAGTTTCAGTACCAGATGACTCCAGTGACTCATGATCGATAAATTGAAAAGTTAGTCCACTACTAATTTTGTTATTAGTGCCTTAATCAATAACATATTAATCGATAAACAATTTATCTTGGTGAGAGGGCAGATCCACTTTAATTTTTGGAAGCCATGCTCTGTTTTATTCTAGTATTGTAAAGAAAATGTCATAATCAAATTACCCATTGTTAATCTTGTTTATGTCTTATTATGTGCGTAGCCGTTACTTCATTTATTTTACCCTATGAAAAAAGTTTGTTCGGAATGACTTATTTTAAAAGAATTTATAAGTTAAAATTTAAAATAATTTATAAGTCATTTTAAGCTCTAATTTATAAATAACAATAACAATATTTTGCATTATTTTGACTAATAAATTAGAAATAAAGTTAAAATAAGTTGTAGAAGTGTTTGACTAAAATGATTTATAAGTTAAAAATTACTAAAATAAGGGCAATAGGGTATTTATATTTTGTCAAATCTACTTATTTTAAAAGAACTTATGAGTCATTTTTTAAAAAGTGAAAAATTATTTTTTCTCAAAAACTACTTATAAATTAAAAAATAAGTCGCACACAAATATTTAAATAATAAAACTTACTTATAAGTTGATTTGACTAAATTATAAGTCACTCCCGAGCCGTACTCCAATAGATAACACTTTCTGTTCTACATTTTTTTATATATATAAAATGAGTCCATTTTATTCTTAATTTTAGGATCAGAATCTCATTATTATGCAACTCATGTTATTAAACTAACCCATCATTATATTATGAATAAACAAATACAAATGATATGATATATGACTTGCCTGTAGCTCAGTGGTGACAGGATACTCGTCCATATCAACGTAATTTTTGTTAATGGAGGCCATTATGAGTTTATCGCACTCCGGTTCCATCCATGTGGTCACAAAGGACGCCAAGTTCAGCCTCGGATTTCCGTCCAACATCAACTCGTCGTTTATTATTTGATACGCCACTTCTTTTGGTATCGAATTTTCATTCATCTTAAACCTACACACACACATTTCCATCGATCAGTCTTAATTGACAATTAATTAAGACAAATGCTTTAATTGAAATGAAAAATGATGAATTAAAAGTTAATTAATTAATTACCTGGGAAGGATGGTCTGAACGTATCGTGAACCGAACGTCGAGCTGATGGAGACATCGGACTCCGGCACAGTCTTGGATAGAACCATGTTTCTGTTGTTGATGAGAGAGGTTTTGGAGAGAGTGGGTGTGTTTTTGGTTTCTTGAAGGAGGGGCGAGACAAAGGGACTTCTTTATAAAACTGAAGGACCAGTGCCTAGTAGGGACTGGGCACCTTTACTCTTGGATTTGCATTCAATTTAGTGGTCCCTCTTCCATACAAAAAAGTTATATTTATAAATTTTAAAATAGAATCCTTCTATATTTATTCATAAATTTTACTCAACAAAATTTATCCACATAAAAAACAAAAAAATATGAACCCACTACATTCATTTTAATAATTAAAAATAAAATCACACTTATTTATTTATTCTGTGAATAAGTTTTGTTGATAAAATTTGTGAATAAATTAAATATATATATATATATATATATATATATTTTTAAACATATGATAATATCCGAATAAAAATAACATTGTGTTGCTCACTCAAGTAATTAATTATATATAGTTTATAGTGACACTTTTATAATTATCTTAATTACACTTGATGTTTTAACCGATATTTATTTTTGTAATAATATTATTTTTATTTTGACAATATGTCAACTCTAAATTTATTAGTATTAACGTTGTTTTTGTGAATATTTATTATCTTTTCTACTTTTCTCTCAGTCTCCTTTCTTTGTTCTCATTTTTAAAACTCATAAACATAATGTTAGTGTATCAGTAATGACATTAAAATGTAATTTGTGACCATAAATTCGAGAATCTTATATACTCCATTTTATATATATAAATAAACTTAATCAGGCCGTCAAAGAATTCATTTTCTAAATAGAGCGTGAATATAAAATATATAGCATATTCCAATAGAAAGATATAAGACCACACAAAATTAAATTAGTAAAATTTAGTATACAAATAATTTATAAACAAATTCAGAAATAGTAACAATGGTATTAATATACAACATGTAATTCAAATTTAAGCTTGAATTCGTATTTTCACATTGAAAATAACTTTATAATACATATAATTACCGATTGAACTTATTATTTTGTTTTTAAATTTAAAAATATACTTACAATTATACTTTACAAATATAAAATTATAATTAATATTCAAAATAATAATAAATATTAACTAATTATTCTAATTTATATTAAATTGTGTATATATATTATAAGAGAATATATCGAGTATTTATTCGAATACGTATCAATTGATTATGTATCGAATCATAATAAAAAATTTGAGTAGTTTGAATTATAATTGAGTCAAGTATAATTTTGTTCATATTCTACCCATATTTTTATTCGAATTAGATCATATTATTAACAAATTCGAATCTCATTTATATTTTTTTTGAGTAAAACCCAAATTAAGTCCAAATAATTTGGTTCAATTTGCAACCTTAATAATATGCTACTGTCTTTTTTCGTTAAATAAGTCTAAGTATACAAATTTTGGGACATAAACTATATATCCACTATTAAAAAGTAAAACTTGATACGAAAATTTATGTCAAATTTTATTTTTTAATAGTATAAATAAAATTTGTGTTTTAAAATTATATTTATAAACTTGTCGGGTTTTTTTTTTCTTCATTCCCCCGAGCTTGATTGGAAAAGGGTATTGGTTGGACGGTCGACAGTATAAATACGTCTAGTTATGTAGGGATGTGAACTGGGTTGTAGTACCAGTCTACCAGAGGTAGGAATGTAGGGATGGGAAGGTTGTATTCCCATCCACTTGTTGGAGTACTAGAGGTAGGAACTGACCACACCAAGTTAGAATAGGATTGGCCTGGGATTTCGTGTACATAAGGATATAATAATAGTAATGATTTGGTCAATTATCTATACAATGATATTTATAAAGAATAATATGATCCATCACCTACGTAATAAGTCCTATTATTTTTTACAAAAATTATTGCATGAAATATTGTTATTCATCGTTACTCATAGTATTTTTCCTTCATCCATCCCAAATCAGATTTCTGTACTTTTAATCAGTTTTATAATAAAAGTTAGTTTATTTAATGCCCCATCAATTCCAAAACATAAGAATTAAAATTTGATTTGTCGAAGTTACTTGGAGATATTATCAAATTTAAAATTTATTTAACTTTGATGATGCAGGCATATTTTAAAAAGGTTTGCCGTCGGTCGGTATAGATTTTTAAGATTTTTAAAATGATAATAAATTAATATAAAATGTCCTATCCCACCCGTTATTTTGCTAATTAACGTAGCTTAAGAATAATAAATTTACAATAATACTTTGATTGAAAATAAAATGGATACAAAATGATGAAATTAGTTATTATCACTACGCTCATCCACATATGGTTACATTCACCCATATGCGGTGAATCTTCAATTAATTACACATTGTCACATTATTTTTAAAGCCAACTTTTATAAGATTCTTTTATCATCATAATAATACTCAATAAAATATGAGTTTATTTTTCACTTTATGTATTTTAACTCATTCTTTTGAAGATAAAAAAAAAATTTGTACCTTTAGTCATTTTTTTTAGAACAAAAAAAGTATTTTACTTCACTATTTTACTATACTATATGCTAAAATCTCAAATAGTTTATTGTTATAATATTAGGTGACTGATATTGTTAAGATAAAAATTATGTTGACAGGCCAATAACTGCTGTTTAACATATGGCTAAAATAATTATAAGAATGCTGATGAATGTTTTTTTTTTGCTTTGAAAATACTATTTAATTTCGCTGTGAGAATGTCAACAATCTAATATTAATTGATACCATCAAAATAGAGTTAAACTCTTGGTAATTTACCCAAATTATTAATATAAGAAAAATAATACTTCAACAAATGTCATATACATCTTACACAAGGCCGGGCCAAAAGATGATAGAGGTCAATAATATATTTTTGATTTGATTGTACGCAGGGATCGACCTGGCGGTCTTCTTGATGGACAACACATTCGCACATGGCATTGTTCCAATCTCCAAATAAGATGGATCTCTAGTCATTAAGAATAACTCAAAATTTTATTTTTACACACGGACTTGAGTAAACTCCTTAACCAAATGACATAAGCTAGAGGACACTAAAACAAATTTGAACCCATCTCTTCATAGAAAACAAAATTTAGCAAGTATTACATAAACATTAAAGGGGAGTTTTTCTTCAAAGTTAAGTGTACTCTTAGTTTGTGCTTTCGATCCCTATACTTTGCATTTTATATTTTTAACACAGTGACACACAACACCTTCATGCCAAAAAATTACTAACTATACTGATCGATCGAGTTAGACTATTTTGATTCATGTGCTGACTTTTCAAAGATAAAATAATAGTCTCATCAATTAAATTTTTTGTCAACTTATCTCTTTTCATGGACAACTTTACACACATTACAACTAAATACTATTTCAAATAATATATATATCTCAATCATTAAAAAGTAGTAAGTGACATGATCTTTTGTATCAGACCCTACTTTTTAATGGTTATAATGCATGTAGTGTTTAAAGTTGTGCAATCATATTCATCTTGATAAAATATTGGGGATTATTTACCTGTGTTCGTAAGGAATTTTTTCAGCTTAGGAAAATAAATATGATGATGATTATTATAATAATAGTAGACTAGTAGTAGTAGTAGTAGTAGTTAATTATTATTATAATTAGTTATACTAACAACAATAATAAGTAATAACAGGTGCAAATGAGAATTTTTTTGAATAATTCAACCATGGTATCCTGCGCCTACCAATTATTGCTATTTTTTCCCCAGAGTAACACTATCCCACTTGTTGATCTACAAAAAGTCAAAAACACCATTTTGATGAAATAGGAACCTTGAGTTATATTTAAGGACTGAAATTGCCTACAGCGCATTGTGTATATTCAAGTGTATAGATGCATGTGCCTGTTTGGTAAAGGGTCAATAATGTAGATTCATAATTGTCTTTTTGCGCCATCTTATTTTAAATTATATAAAATGCTTAATAGAGGTGATCAAATGCACACAGTATAATATGATTTTATGTCAATGTGAAGCACAGGTGAAGTATCCTGGGTTAGAGCATCAGATGAAATTAGACCTGGTGACAATGTCTTGCCTCTCAAAATCCGTCTCATGGATATGCACTGAATCCGTTATTGACATCTGATAACTTTTGACTGTATCTATGAGTTGGCATGGAGGATTGATCATAAAAATGTTCAAACAACTGAATAGTTTATTTTGGCCAAACAGGTCGTATATGGTGCTACATGTTGGAGAATTTCATATAGATAAGTTGGAACTTGGCCTTTCTTTCGCATGAGACATACCTCACCATAAATCATTTCACTTTCTAAATTGCATTATTGCTGTATAAACGGAGACACCAAAGCAGCCATGATAGTTTGCAGTGTTTAGTTTTGTACTTCACTTTGGATCTTAATTTTTCTTCAAGATGACATGAGCTGTAACTACCGATGCAAGGATGCAGAGTTCTGGAACTACCATATGCTGTTGTACAACTTATTAAAGTTTAAAACTACCTTAAAGTCTTTCCCATTTTTATGACACTAGCATTTAATCATCCAATGTTGTTTTCCTTAACCCTAGTGGATTTTTAGCTTAAAAATTAAAAGTTGCTTTTTCTCTTCTTGCTACAGTTTTTCCCTGAATATAGGTTTCAATGGATGGTACCAGAATTTGCACAGACGATTGCTATGGAACTTGGTAAGTGACAAAAGGGTTGTTTGTTTAGAGCTGAATGAGACTGAACGATTTCTGAATGGCCGAATTCAGTGCGTTTGTTTAAAGCTGAATGTAGCTAAATAGCTGAATCGATCAGATTTTTTGGCTGAATGACTAAGTTTAATTTTTTTTGGCTGAATAATTAATTCCCGACTGAATGAAGTAAAAAAAAAATTAATTAAAAAATATTAAATATTATATTAATTAATATTAAATAAATTTACAACAACTTTGAATTTTTTTCAAATGGATAAAATAATAAAAATATACTATTTAGATGTTTTAAACATGTCACATATCAAACAATTTTTTTCATTCAATATTCAGAAAACTACCTCATTCAGCTCATTCAGATTACTTAAGCATTCAAAACTATTTCATTCTATTTTTATCGAACACCCCCAAAGTTGTAGACTTCTAGAAATATTTTTTTTTAGGAAAGTTGTCCAGTTTTGGAAGCTACTTCTGCCAAAATTTTATTGACGTGCCTGTAATCAAGTGAGCAAAGAGCTAAATTTCATTTGAGAGTGGTAATGGCCAAGATGTTTTCCTTTAAAATTGAGGGTAAAATGAACTTGGTTATTGCTGATGGTAACTGATAAGTAAATTTTTATATATATGTATTAGGTATTTTAGATTTAATTATTTGTAAATTTTTAAGTATTTTTAATATTTTAGGTACTTTATATAATTTTATGTATTTTTATTATTTGTAATAATTTTATATTATGTTTACATTATTTTTAATTTTATTTTGTAAGAAAATCAAGTGAAGGGGTAAAATGGGAAATATCATGACAATCTTAGGTTGGCATACGCGCCTGGCGCGCTAGGAAGAGGATTCAGTAGAAGCTTTGCACGACGACGTTTGGCTGAGTGGACACTGGACACCGGACAGGATTTCGAGCCATGCGCGATTCGCGGTCAGGGAATGAAGTAATGAACCAACATGCCGCGCCATACGCGGTTGGTTTAGATTGAGGTAAGGCGCGTGGAGTTTTTCTTCTCAGCAGGCTTGTTTATTTTTCATGGTGGGTCCCGAGCTCCAAGCCAACCAATTCCTTACGCAAATCAGATTTTGATTTCTAGCGTTATTATATTGTTCCACGTGTGGGTCACCCGACAGTGCAATAAAAGGATATTTTATTTAATGATCCAATTACAAATTAAAAAAGGATTAAAAATAGGATTTATAATTTATAATTTATTTTAATTTATATTCTTATTCTTATTAGGATTTAAAAAATTATGTAATCAATAAATAGATGCTTTCAGACACAATTAGGAGGTTCTCATTACATAAATTCTTATTCTTCTTTTATTATGAGTAATTAAATTATTTTTCTTGGTTTAAATTTACAGAAGTCATTAGAATTTATATACTGTGAGATTTAATTTATTTTAATTGTTTAATTTATATTTTCAGTATTATATATTCTTCTATGTTTAATTTTTATAATTGATTCGTTTAATTGTTAATATGCATATTAGTTTATTATTCGCATTAATTTACTGCTAAATTAAATATCAAATCCGTAATTGTTTTGTCACTTTAATTTATGAAGCAACTAAGATTAATAATTGTCTTACTGATCACAAGATTATTATATCTTAAGAAAAATATTCATCTAAATTAAATGCAACCGCTTGTGCTTGTGTTTGTATTGTTTAGTTCAACAATCTCTCTAATTTTTAAATCTGCTATTAGGTTAAATCTTTGGCGCTTGTGTAAGGTTATTTAGTAGTAATGGTTATTTAGATCGCTTGTTTGTGCTTAACTAAAATTAAGAAGAGATGAAAAAATTATTCGAATAAGAATAATTATTTCATGGTGAATATTCAAAATATTAATTGATTTATGTTTGAGTCAATTATCAGTGTAAATTTTTTATGGTGGATGTGAATTTAACCAAGATTCATTATTCTAATTTATTTTATTAATTTATTTTCATATTTGATTTATTTAGTTAATATTATTTAAATTATTTCTTTAATTCAAAAACTCCCAAATTTTGGTTTACATAGCATAAAATTAAATTAATTATTCTCTATGGGATCAACTCTTACTTACACTATTATACAAATATTTTTTAAAAATAAAATTTTATTTTTAATTGCCTATGACAACACACTAGTAACTAAAGGAAATGAGGTTCAATTAATTGTTCGTAATCCTTTTTTCCTTCGATAACATTTCTTTTATGGTCTAGTAGTCCATAAATGTCTTGAATAAAAACTTCATCAATAGCTAAAATGAAGATTAGACATGCCCAACAATACTCATTGGCGACTCGCCTGTTATCCAAGGCAGTAAATGGTAACCAAAAAATTCGTATACGTCCGCATCCGTACTCAGAAAAAAACGAATATTATTTGCATTAGAAACAAACCGGATATATCCGTATTCGGTTTAAAGGTATCCGTAAATAAACGGATACGAATACGGATATAGGCGTATTCGTATTCGTTTAACATCCGTCCATAAATATATCCAACGAATATCTGTAATCTGGTATCCGAATTCGGATCCGCATCTAAATAAATTATATATATATATATATATATATATATATATATATAAACAAAATACTAATTTTTTATATGGTTTTTCCTTATATAATAATTAGTTTTCATTATCATAGAAAAATTATTTTTAAAATATATCATTTCACTTCTAAAAAGTGGAAATGACACTTTTATTATAATATTAATAAATTAATTGAGGTATAGTTAATGAATTTTTACTATCATAAAGTTAAAATATCTAAAATGTATCATTTAATAAATGTTACAATATAACTTTTGGATCATTTAACAAGTGTTATAAATATCATTTAAATGTTACAATTATAGATTGTAAATATTCATACACACTACAATATTACTCCAAACATATAAAATGGACATCGACTTACTAATAGACATCAAACTTTAATAAGTAGAGCATTCATTTTGAAATTTAAGATTTCAAAAATAATGAAAATTTATTTGAATTATAATTTACAGCATTAATTATTGTATTTATTAAAAATAAATAAATTAACATTCATTCATTAATGAACTATACTTTAAAACTTATTATTTTTTCCCTTTATTCTAGTTATATATAGTGTTACAATATATCTAAAATGCATCATTTAACAAATGTTATAAATATCATTTAAATGTTATAATTATAGATTATAAATATTTATATACACTATAATATTACTCCAGATTAACACATAAAATAAACATCTACTTATTAATGGATATCTAAATATTAATAAGTAGCCGTTAATAAGTAGAGCATTCATTTTGGATTTAGGATTTGAAAAATAATGAAAATTTATTTGAATTATAATTTAGGGCATTAATTATTGTATTTATTAAAAATAAATAAATTAACATTCATTCATTAATGAATTATACTTTAAAACTCATTATTTTTGTCCTTATTCTAATTATATATAGTGTTACAATATATCTAAAATGTATCATTTAACAAGTGTTATAAATATTATTTAAATGTTATAATTATAAATTATAAATATTCATACACACTACAGTATTACTTCAAATTAACACATAAAATAAACATCTACTTATTAGTGGGTATCTAAACATTAATAAGTAGAGCATTCATTTTGAATTTAGAATTTGAAAAATAATGAAAACTTATTTGAATTGTAATTTAGAGTATTGATTATTGTATTTATTAAAAATAAATAAATTAACTTTCATTCATTAATGAACTATACTTTAAAACTCATTATTTTTTTCATTTATTATAGTTATATATAGTGTTACAATATATCTAAAATGTATCATTTAACAAATGTTATAAATATAATTTAAATGTTATAATTATATATTATAAATATTCATGCACACTACAATATTATGTTGAAGGTTGTTTGATTTGATGATGATGACTGTTGTGCAAAAAGGACTGTGGTAAATGTGCTTACTTGGTTGATTGTCAATGTGTATCTGACAAAGTGCATAGGTGTTAATGTGATTATGTGTTTAATTGATTATGTGCTTAGATACTCTGAAAGTGTTTATGTGCTTACATAATTGATTATATGTGTTAATGTGCTTATGTTCTTAATTGATTATGTGCTTAGATACTCTGAAAGTGTTTATGTGCTTACATGATTGATTGTCATGGTTGATATGTAATGTGTATCTGAAAAAGTGCGTAGTGTTCTAAATGTAATTATGTGCTTACTTGTTTATGTGCACAGTTTGTCTAAAAGTGTTTATGTGGTTATTTGACAAAGTGATTATATGTTAATCTAATTATGTGCTTACATTGTTGTGGGTGTATGATATATATTACCTATTTCAAATACTGTGTTGTGCACACACTTGTATAGCACAAATATGATCTTGTTATAAACTATCTGTTGCTTATTAAAGAAAATGAAAGTTATCTGATTAGAATGTTGTAAAGTCCTTTTTTAGACACATGTGTACAAAGGACTTAGATTTTTAAAGATCAGAAATGTTAGGTTGATCTTTCAATAGAAGTCACTCTGCATAAACGTTGTATGATATAAGCAGAATGAATCAGTGTTGAATTTGTGTTGTCAGAGTCTGTAAAAGTCCTTTCAATATGTAATGATGTAATAATGTAAGAAAGGACTTAGTTAGAAAAGATCAAATATGTTAGGTTGATCAGTCTATAGGATCGTAGAATGGACTCTACGATTCCAAGCAAAGAGGACTCAACGATTCGGCATGTTCGTAGAGTGAAAGGTACGACTCTCAGCCCGGACAACTCTACGATCATCAAAGAGAGTCAGATGTGCAAGAAGTCTACAGGATGGATATACAAGTAAAATTAAAGAACTGTTCAAGTACAAATCGTAGAGCTGAACTCTATGATCGTCGAACAGACAGCCAAGCGAGCCTGCAGATAATGCTGAACCAAAGAAGAGATATACTCTACGATATACACGCTCTAGCAAGATCGTAGAGTAAAACTTGAAGAGCTCACATACAACCGAATTTTGCACAGATAGAAGAAGTCGTAGAGTGGAACAGAATGACAAGTCAATACAGAAGATTGCTTTACACATAGAACAATCGTTGAGTGGAATTAAAGGATGAAGCAACAAAGACTACAACTCAACGATTTCACTAAGAAGCACGGCAGTTCACAAATTCTACGATTTGAACAAAATGACAAGATCGTAGAACGAAATCATAAAGTAAGAAGCACTGCAGACAAACTCTACGATCTGTTCACAAAAGCAAGATCGCAGAGTAAAAGAGAAGTACGCTTCATCTCCACCATTTACACGACATACTTCAAATAACGAGTGGAGATGAATTCGTAGAGTTCAGATGAGCAGACAATCACTCTACGATAACCATAAACAACAAAGAATCATAACTGCAATATAGTATGAGAGAAAAGAGAATACTCATCACCCAGATACAAGGAAGAGTAAGTGCTCTTGAGAGATTAGATGCATGTCAGAGCCACAGAAGACCTTGTGCCTAAACGACTATAAGTCAGGACCCACTGCTCAGGAAGATGGTGAATAAAGTCTGACCAATGGGATATCTCTGAATACATCAGAACAGTTGGTTCTAAAAGTCAAGGAAGGTATTTAATGTTGTATCAGAAGATTAATTAACAAAGGAAATAATAATCCTTGCTGAACAACTCTGGGAGTGCAACGGCTATAAATTCAGAGAAAGCTGAGCTACACGTCAATATATCAGAACATGTCAGAAAAGAGAAAAGCACTGACACAAGCGGCAAGAAAGTCAACATTGAAGATATTGAGGATCTGCACAAGGCCAAATGAAACCAACGGGATTTCTTTTAACGGTAAGATATGCTCAGAGATATAAAGGCCTAAAATGAAAAACAGTAAAGCGGTTGTTGCAGAAGTTGTCAAATATTCAAGAGAGATGATAGAAGACAACAACAATCGTAGAGTGAAACAGAAAATGAATATGCTAAAGGACTCTACGATCCATCAGAACACTAACACTGAATTGAGAGAGACATAGAGATGTATAACTCTATTACAAGAGAAGTGTTCAGAGCTGCTAGGCACATGGAAGAGAGAAGCTTAAACGCCAACTTGATACATACATGGTAGCAACTGAGTACCAAAAAGAAGAAGCATCACAGTCATCTCAGAAGCCCATCTCGAGAAGCTATAAACTGTCTATGACAAGAAGGAACAACTGAGTACCAAAAAGAAGAAGCATCACAGTCATCTCAGGAGTTCATCTCGAGAAGTTATCAAGTACCAAATGAGCTGAAGTGCAAAAGCCTAGCAGCACAATGAGTGATCATGAGCAGTTGCTGAATACAGAAAGAAGAAGAACATCAACGACAAATATCAGCAGCATTCAAAGATTGATCACAAGCAGCTGCTAAGTACCTAAAGATGAAGAAGAGCAAATGTTCTACTTAGCAGCACAACTCCAACCTCTTTCAAACAATCAGGGAGCCAAGTCTGTTGGACTTGAAGAGGGCTTTTGTCCTTGTCATAGTGACTAAAGGAGCCAAGTCTGCTGGACTTGAAGAGGGCAGTAATGTCCTTATCTTTGTGACTAAACTAACCAAACCTGCTGGGTTTGAAAGGTTCTTAGTGAACCAGAGTTTCCAAGCTAATGAGCTTGAAGGATTCCGTATGAACCATTCCTAGTGGATTTCCTACTCGTTGTAGTAGAAGAGTGGAGTAGGAGTTTTTCAGTCTCCGAACCACTTTAAACTCTCTGGTGTTATTTACTTTCAGTCATTTACATTTTGCCTCATATATATATATATACACATATGACTGTGAATTAGTTTACTTAACAAGTGACTTTCTTCAACTTAATCTTAAACTCAATGGAGAAGTTTTACAAAACTTTAAGGGGTGTTTTTCAAACTAATATTCCGCTGTGCAAACAAATCTTGATCAAATAAATTATTTGGTAATGAACTCTTAAAGAAAAAAGTTTCTAAGTGATCTATTCAACCCCCCCCCCCCTTCTAGATCATTTGTGTGCCTCTGGGAACTAACATATTACTCCAAATTAACACATAAAATGGGCATCTACTTATTAATGGACATCTATGTGACGCCCCCAAATCTAGGCATACATAGCCCAATTTGAGACGCCATAAAATACACAATTTCTAATACAAATAGTACATAGAACAGAAATACAGAACTCAATAATACACAACAAAGTCTTCACTATTATTGTCACACTATATACAACATGTGAAGACTACAATAGCTATCTCTCGGACCGTCACTCCATTCCCCTGCTAGACCCGGCTATTCTCTCATTTTCTGAAAAACAATGGAACAAAAGAAAGGGTGAGCTCAAATAGCCCAGTAAGAAATATCATGACTAAGATAATGACAAATAAATTATCATTAGCCTTCAACAGTTGAGTTCTTAATTAAATATAATAGACAATAAGCTTTATATCAATAATAGCAGCGGAAAACAATCTATTAGAAAAATAATGTAGACTATGATGTCTACTTGCGTCTCTTTTTAAGAAAAATATCATCAACTCTTATCATCTTAAACACCACTGGTCATGATAATATAAATTTCCAGTTCCTGATTATAATCATGTCAGTCAATAGTTCATCTTTGCATTACGGGCCAAAGATATTCAAATATAACACCAACAGTAATGATTATACCAGTTTTCAGCCTTTGGTCATAATCATACCAACAACAATTCATCTTTGCCCCAGGCCAAAGAGAATATTCACCACGTGCCCTAAAAGATACAACAATTATATCGCCTTTATCCTATCATTTGTGCCCCAGGCCACAGATATTCACAACAACATGATTCTTGATTATTAGAATAACAACCGTGATATAGATGATGAATTAGAAGAAACAGTATGATCAATAAATATCGAATGTTTATGATTTTTCTTTGTGCAGATTCAAATAATGTTCAAATTGTCAACATAATGTAGACTAAAATTCAAGAATGATATTTAAGATCCACAATTCAGAATAACAATTAAGGTTCAATAGCAAGATTTAGAAAAATAGGAAGGTTCAGTTGAAATGATATTAGATGAAGCGCAAACTATTAAAGAATATATAATCATTTCAGGAAACTTTACCAACAAGAGACAAATAAGAAATGAATACGAAGAGAGATTAATAAGGAATGAATACGAAAGGTTATTCACCAAACATGCGGTAGTCCGCGTAGTCAGGTTATTCTCAGAGATTAATAAGGAATGAATACGAAAGGTTATTCACCAAACATGCGGTAATCCGCGTAGTCAGGTTATTCCCACAAATTAATAAAGAATTAATACGAAAGGTGATTCACCAAACATGCGGTAATCCGCGTAGTCAGATTATTCCCACAAAATAATAAGGAATGAATACGAAAGGTTATTCACCAAACATGCGGTAATCCGCGTAGTCAGGTTATTCCCACAAATTAATATATGGAGATAAATAACACATCTTACGAGTAAGAAATAAACGATATTATTTTCGATAATCAAATAATGATAATCCCTTACCATAGTAAGTTTGAATAATGGAATATGAAAAAGATGGTATCCCTTACTTTAACACGTGACTGGATATGAAGTTGGTTAACCTATATTTTTATAATTTAATTAGTAACTACCATATATAATTTTATAGTGTATACCAATTCGTATGAAATCATTAAAAGTGATTTAATAAAATAAAGTAGAATAACTTCAATATAGTTTTTGAAGAAAATAATATTTCAAAATAAATCTTCCAAATGAAGCTTTTCAAAATGAATCTTCCAAAGGAAGAGTCTTCTAAAGGAAGATTTATAAACACCGTGTGATGTGTGTGGTTACATATATAACTTTTATAAAAAGACTTACTTAGTCAGTACTCGTACACTTACAAATCTTTACAAATACTTAAGATGATTTTAGCACACTCAAAGAGAACTTATACAAAGAAATATTTGGAGAGTGAGAGAAAAAATAAGCAAAGAAGTTTTTTTTTATGAAAAATTCTTAAGTTAAGGCTTCTAATTATAGCAAAAAATCTTATCATCGCCAAGATTTCCTAATTTAATTCAAACTGTATATTTCAAGATAATATTTAATCCATACCACTCATTTCATCTTTTAAGATTTTCTTAATCTAAACCATTCGTTTAAAGATCATCTTTTAATCTATACCATTCAATTTACTTTATATATAAAACAACTAACTTTAAATAAATTAATTAACTTTATATATAAAAAAAAAATAACTTTATATAATTTATCATAATAAAAACAAATAACTTTATCAATTCAATTATTCAACAATAATTCACAATTATTCATTATTATAGCTAATTGTTGTAAATGCAGTGTAGTTGCCTTTTTGAGTTAGATAAATGGAAAAATCAACTAATAATATAATACAACAATTTAATCAATATCATAAAAGAGATAACAATAATGCTGAAAATAAATAAGAAAATAACACGTTACTGTGTAATGACAATTATTGATTCAATAATGTGAATTATTGTGCATATGCTTTTGTGACAATTATCAGCTCAATAATATGAATTATTATACATGTGACAATTATTGGTTTAATAAAGTCAATATAGTACAATAACCACTTTATCAGTTTAATAATATGAAACACTGTGCAATACCGTGTGCTGCTGTGCAATATCGTGTGCTGCTATGTAATACCGTATGTTACTATTCTTTTACCACCGGGTATTTTAACAGTTCAAGGTGATAGTACCGTTGACTATATTTATTTAGAAAGGTTACGTATGCCGCTTTCTATATCCGATAATAATTCGTTGTGGGGGTCCACCATTATTTTGTTATTTCGGCGCCGTCGTACGAATTGAATATTCCCCGATAAAATGAATATTCTCCAACCAAACGAATATTGTCCGACATAATAAAATTTACACATAACATCCTTAACTTTTAACCTTAACAATTTAACCACCTACTGTTTCAGAAAAAAATATATATGAAGAAAAATTAAATTTTGTATTTCATAAAATTCGGAGTCTTACAATCTAAACATTAATAAATAGAGCATTCATTTTGAATTTAGGATTTCAAAAATAATAAAAACTTATTTGAATTATAATTTAGAGCATTTATTATTGTATTTATTAAAAATAAATAAATTAACATTCATTCATTAATATGTATGGTTTAAACTTTAAATTGTGATTGGTTATGAGTAATTAATCAAAAAAAATTCTTTATTTTTTGTAAATAATTTGAATGAATTTTATATTAGGTGATTGATAAACGAATCCGGATATTCGAATATTTGAATAAAATAAACGGAAACGGATATTATTTGTATTTAGATATTATTTCGAATACTAAATACAAATAGTATTTTTAAAATCCACCGAATACCGGATATGAATACGAATAGCGAATTGATTTTTCGGATACGGTTACTACTATATTCTGATTTGCTTATATCCATTTATACCCCTACTGTTATCAGTTGTTTAGTGGTAGGTACAATATAAAATCTCTACTCTTCTTCGAGTCAAACAACACATTATACCCTAATTCTGGCCACACGATCGATCTAGTTAATATTTTTGAAAAATTGAGAGAAACTCAGTTCATTGATTCAAAAATCAAATATCAAAATGACATGCACTCGAGCAAAACAAATAATCAAATTCGGGGCACTTTATCACATTTGGATTGAGTGACAAAAATTAGTGAAAAGCAAATGATGTAGTTAGTAAGCATGCTCTTGCATATAAAGGTTACCACATGGACATGTCAAAAGTAGAAGACAATAATGGGGACTAGAAAGAGTTGGAGAAAAGATACTAGGTAATTGTCCCCAAAAAAAATAAGAAGTAAAGATACTCAGACTAGAAATGACAAACCTAACATATGATAAACATAAAATGTGCTTACTCATTTGTCCATTGATTTATCTACATGGGTGTTAAAAGTTCAGAATAATATAGATTAAAGAGCGTATCATTTGTTAGGCTTCCAGTTTTTAGTCTTATGTTTGCTTCCACATGCAAGGCTCTGCAATATTTTTTGCAAATAAATTATTTAGATTATGTTTGTTTGCAAAAAATATGTTTGAAATTAGATTATTTATTTTAACTTAATACTACTTTGCACTATTTATCATTTGATGAGGGATTATTAATCCCTTAATGTTAGATTATTAATCTTATAAAGCCATTTAATAGCATAAAATCCCTGATTATTAATCCTAAATTTTTCATGAGATTATATAATTCCACATATATGAATAGCCTTAGAAATGATTTAAAAAAATAGTCCATAATACTATTTAAAGGACTAGTAATCCCCATCAAGGGATAAAATAGTTTGAAATAGTGTTAAATTAATACAAATAGTCTAATCTCAATTATGTTTTTTGCAAACAAACATAGCCTTATTTGTTTCTTGCGCATATGTGCATTGCAAGCTTTTGTCATTTGTATTTGATCTTTTATAAGAAGGATCATCGAAAGGTGTAAGAAAAATAAAACAGGTAAAATATCATGAATTCAACAGATACCCAGTGTGGAATTTCTACTCATGAATGCTGTAAAGTAAAATTTCACCCTATTTTCATATCCTGCAACTTTGTTAAATTTAGGTATCTCTAATGATTATTTGATCTTCTCAGAGAAAATTTAATTTTTGGGACATACATTCAAATACAACGTGGTCAACTCTTTGTTTCTCACGAGTGGAATCAGTTTGTTGAATTTGACAACCATGTTTCTGTTATTGGTTATCCACTATTACAGAATAAGCTGTTATAGTACTAAAAACTCAAGATAATAATATCATGAAAGGGCTATAGAATGGAAGACCATAAGTTCCATCTAAGCTTTGTTTTCATAAATAAACTATTTTTATGTGGTTTCTGTCAATTATCAAAATTATGGTTCTGCACATTTCAATCAGGAGGCAAGAAATTCGGAGAGAACTGCTAAAAGCTTGAAAAACAACAGCATAATCAGGATTCCATATGTTTTTTGGGTATGTCATATGATTGTACACCCACTATTTTTGGTATTCAGTACTTCATGCATTTATGCTCTCGTGATTTATCTCATGCTAATAACGCTGTCAATCCAGGAATTCACTACAAGCCAAGTTTTGACGATGCAGTACTGTAGAGGCGGGAAGGTATTATTAATTAATCTGCTTCACCTGGCATATCGAATATCTCAATTACATGATTTAAACTTCTCTCAATATCTCATATTATTCTAAAGAAGTTCTGTTGACCTTGTGACTAGTTTAGCATCGAACAGCCAATGTTTTTCTTCCCACTTCTATTTATACTACTATACTATATAAAAATTAAGAATATTCTTTTGTTCTTTGCTTTGATGCAGATTCCTTCTTTTAGGACGAAGGATCAATTATGCATTCCGCAAAATCTGAGACCCCCCATTTGGCATGTCTTGAGTTTATTGGAAAGCCATTTTTAGTGTAACAGTGCTGGCCTTATTACTAAGCGTAATGGCGTGTGTCACCATGATGATGTTAGGATGACCAGATAGTGTGGAAGTGTCGTTTCTGATAATGCAAAGGAGCAATATTAATGTTTTTCTGTTCTGCATGCCAACATGTTCAAAATTTTCTCCTCTACTTTTGGTATCACTTTGTTATGAACTTATAATGGTGGAATTATGAGGTCAAATATAATGTAGGGGAGAATTTGTTCCGTTTTTCTACTGGCTAACACAGTTTGTCTCGGGAGAATTTGGGATTGAGATTTCTTGTAGGCAGCTTAGGTGTTCATAGTAGGTCTGCCATAAACTTTTCATTTTTTAAAGATCTACATTTAATTTCAGCATGTCTATGCTGTACTAGTGCTCGACAAGTTTTCACGTTGATTTTATTCAATCCTATTTCTAACTTCCACAATAAGCTTCTGGATGTGTGTGATGTTTTATCTTGTGTTGGAAAATATCAATGCAAAGTTTACGAATGAAGGACATAATGAACGAACTTTCGAAGTCTCACAAGCTTTGCTTCATTTGCATTGATACAAGGATTGAATTGAATTTAATATGATACTAAAATGTTGAGTCAGTAAATTTAAGAAACCAATATCGATATGATGAGCACACAATTCAAAAGTGCATTGGTAAACACACTATCTATAAGACTATAATGGTTAAATATTTATTAGAACCTTATGCATGTATGAACCTTACTACCTATATCAACATGGTATAGAATCCCTTGCTTCATCAGACTTTTTTCCCTAGCATTTTTTTAATATTCCAAAGTTTCCAATTATTGATGTGTTGGTTGCAATGCCGCCAACATGATATCATTATAATAGATATAAAATTTAGTATGCAGTATGGCCTTGCCAGAGACATTCTTGACCGATGTTCGTCATAGTGAATTATACAGGAATTGTCATAGGAGTGGGTGAATCATGAATGAGTAACCCCCTCACCCCTGACCCTAATAAGATAGGGTTGGGGGAGTAGTTAGCAGGGTAGAGCTGACATATTTATTGGGACTTTATTTACAAATTTACTTGGCCATGTTACTTGTCTTTGTTAATGCTAAACCTTGGACCAGTATCTTTTACATCGTAAATTCTAATAAATTACATTTATACTGTTTAAGCTTTTATTTATTTGGACGTTACGTGTTTATATGTGCTATTATCAAGATGCTCAGCACCTTTCAGGTTGATGACTTGGAATTCCTGAAGAAAATGGGCATAAATCCAGTCAAGGTTGGTTTTCTGAGTTAGCAATTACTCATACTTCTTTTAGTTGCTATACTTCTTTTAATTTCACAAGTTGATAAATTCATACCAGAATTTTGAGTGGATATTCTTTATGCTCATTTGATTGATCATAATACCTATTTGAAAGTGAAGAACAGATGAGTTTATAAAGGTTTTATGGGTTATGCATTATCAGTAGTAGAGTGATCTTGCCAAATTAACTAATCAAGTCCTGTTGTTTATAGTGTTTGTACATTTTAGTCTTTGCTATGATCATCTTCCTCTACTATAACAGTGTAACGGGTCCCTCAAGTGTCCACCAGCCCCTGCGTATGAAATTGCTTGCACTAATAAACTAAACTCGGTAAAATAGTTCGACTTTCTTCCTTGTACAATTTTTGTTGGTGGTATCATAGGTTGCAAAAGCTTTGGTGGAGGTATTTGCCGAGATGATTTATGTCCACGGTTTCCTGCATGGGGATCCACACCCTGGTAATATACTAGTTTCACCAGAAGGACCAGATGGTTTTTCTTTAGGTATGTCCTTCCAAACGCACTTGGGTCCTGGATTTTTCATTTGGGTGACAGTAATCACCATTTTTAGCATATTAATTGAACTCTCGTGCTATCAATTTGAATGGGTAAATTATGCAGTTCTGCTTGATCATGGCATCTATAAAGAATTTGATGAAGAATTCAGATTGAACTACTGCCAGCTCTGGAAGGCTTTAATTATTCTGGACTCGAACAAAATACTGCAGCTTGGCGAATACTTTGGTGTTGGGAAGTATGATAAATACAAAACCAACGAAATAATAACCTGTAAAGAGAACTTACTCAAAAGCTCTTTTCTACCTTTTGAAACTAGAAACACTAGCGCTCATGTTAATCTTTCTGAAAATCTAGCCTGGCAAGTTGCAATAAAGTAACATAGGTAGATGATCTTATCGTTTGCTTGTATTATTTCTCTTCAAATATTTCGACTTTTGCTTCCTTTTTCCTTTTAATAAATCAATTCAAATTATCTTGGGGGCATTTGTCTTGAATCTCGACTAGTTAGGTTCCATCCCAAACTGAGACGTGCAATGTTCGAAATTTGTTTTAATAAAAAGTGGATAAAACATAGCCTTTTATTATCAGAATTAATATTCCAACCACATAATTCGCAAATATGTGGCATCAAACAAGGTACAACATAATTCTCCCTCCAGGGGCAGCAAATAGCCAAATGCTCGTTTATGCAATGAAAAGCCATGTAACAAGTTATTCAGTCACTCAATACAAAAAGTAGTGGCTTCATGGCAGTACTCGTCAAATTACCAAATCACACCTCAAAGTCCTTTGAAATTATTTAACACACCCCCATAGTTTTCTTCCTGTCAGCAACGAACTTCCTCCATGCTACTGTAACATCCCTTTGCACTTCCTGGGCAGCTTTCTTCACAATCTTGCCATGCTCAACATTCTCTCCGGTCGTCATCTTTTCGGTGACCTTAGTCGGGAGCGAATCGAGCTCATGCATTACCTTCTCGATGTCCGAGACTAAGCGTTCAGCCAACGTTCGGGAGAAATCTTCTCGTATAACGACACGAAGCACGGTTATGTGTTGTGCATCAGGGGGCATTGTGTAGGCAGGCACTATCCATCCAAAGCGTCTTAACATGTCGGATACTTCAAACTCATTGTGATAGCTAGTGTCCTTGAGAGAAAATGCTACTAGAGGCACTCCATGTTCTTTCGATACAATGTTGAACAGGCCGGTTTTCTCCAATCCTTCTTTGAGTACATTGGCATTTTCTTGACAATTCTCCATTATATTTTTGTATCCCTAATATTCAGAAACATTTCATGGAGGAAAATAGTAAACATAAACATTTTTAAAGGAAAAAGGAAAAGAAAGAGACTATTTTATAAAATAGTACTCTTATTATCACTTTCATGAACAGGACAAGTGCAATAACACTAATAAGCCAAAATAATACTTGCCCATACGCTAAATTTGGGCATGAAATTTATATACCCGCTAAGGTGACTCATTATTACACCTAATTTGTACACGTAAATCGTGTTTATTTGCAAAGATTATAATCTCAAATTTAAATTTAAAAACAAACAAATCGTTTTTGGGATTAATAGTTTTATCTTAAATATAATCCTTATAAACAAATATAACTTTGAGATTATAATTCCATAGTTATAATCTCAAGACATAGATTATAATTATAAGGTTATGTTTATTTGCAAATATTACACTTGGAATAAGACTATTAATCTTATCTGTTTTTTTTGTTTTTAAATTTAAACTTGGGACTATTAGTCCAGATATTATAAAATAACTTAATATGAACGACTATTTAATACCATGTTGAATTAGAGATTATAATCCCAAGACTATTAAATCATTTTATTATCCCTTAAATAATAATCCTAAATCCAAATTTAAAAACAAACAAGACATTTTTAGGATTAATAGTTTTATCTTAAGTATAATCTTTGTAAACAAATATAAATTTGGGATTATAATCTATACATTGAGATTATAATCCCGGGATTATAATTCTTGCAAACAAACGTAGTCCTAATATATTAAGATTAAAATGTGCTAGAAAATTTGTTTTTGGACTAACCTCACGTCCCAAACGAATGAGTTGATAGTATTGAGCAATAATTTGACTAGAACCTGCAAATTGACAACCATACCATAAATATATTGCAACTAATTTGATCATCTCTCTCTCATACACACACAAACATAACAAACCCTATACATACATGAAGTATTTTATGTATTGATAAAAGAAGGGAGCTGGAATTATAAACACTAGTTATTTTGCATTATTTCCCGTAGAAATGATGCAGTATATAATGTCCTAGAAATATTAATGATTATTTTGCACTGAAAATATCATTTCCCCATAAAATTAATATATATTTTATAACTGATTAATTTTACCTTTAGAGAAGTTGAGGGTGAAAGTGGGTTGATCAGCTCCAAGATAGTTAATATGAAAGATAAGCTCGTCAGGCAAGTCCTCTTTGTTCCTCCAAATCACCCAACCAATTCCAGCATAAACAAGTCCATACTTGTGACCGCTAACATTAATACTCTTAACTAGTGGCAACCGAAAATCCCACTCAAGTTCCGGGTAAAGAAATGGTGCAATGAACCCTCCGCTAGCTGCATCCACATGAATTGGCGTATCCCAACTAACAAAAAAATACAACAAAAAAAAAAACAAATTTAAGTGAAGAATTAAGCAAAATTAAATTATAAATTAATTAGTACACAATTAATCTTGATTTAGAAGAGTACCCAGTTTCCTTGTTCTTCTTAACCAAGAGGTCATTTACACGCTTAACATCTTCGAATTCTCCATTAAGAGTGGAACCTAAGATGGCTGCGACGCAAATTGTGTTTTCATCCACCATCTGTACTGCTTTTTCAGGGTCCATAACATAGTATCCATCTCTCAATTTCACCTCCTTCAACTCCACTTCGAAGTACCTTGCAAATTTCTCCCAACATACCTTCATATATAAGATGGTAATGTAAGGATTAAGCAAGGATAATTTTAGCTCAAAATCGCGTATTTAAGTAGAATGGTACATTAAAAAAATCATATTGTTATGCTTGTGATTAGCAATTATCCAAACTCTAAACAGTGATAATTAGTTAATTACCTTGTTGCAAAAGTATTTGCAAGTACCACCCTAAATACAAGTCTCATTGAAATATTATTTGGATTGAAAATCTTAAATTGAATCAGGACAAGTGCTTTTTATGCAGATCCTTTATTAAATAGACTTCAACATTTCTTTTTCTTTTTTGTTGCTAAATTTAGACTTCAGCATTTCTACTCATCCTTTGCAAGTGTTAGCTCATTTGCTATCGATTTTTTTTTTCTAAAATGAGTTAACACAACCATATATCATTTAAATTAATATGTCAATGATCATTAATTTTGTATTTACCTGAACATTGGCACCTGTGACAATGTTGGGTTTGTCGAAGGGTTTGCCAAGAGCTTTCATCTTTTTCTGCCATTTTCTCTTGAATGCTAAACCAGCCAGCATTATAGCCTCTGAAGATCCAACTGTTCCAACTCCAACTCCAGTCTCTCCCTCTCCAAGTGGTGCATTAAACAGATGTGCTATCATGTTAACACACCGATTCTGTATATATATGCAAATATTCAGATTTAAACAATTCGAGGTGTTTAACACAAAGCTAGGGGTGTAAATGATGAGTCCGAGTATTGAATTACTCAGATTTGGTTCATAAAATTTATCGAGTCTAAAATAAAATTTGATTTAGGATCGTTTAACTACCAAATCGAGCACAATCTCGAATTGAGTCCAAATACTTTATTTTTTTTGAGCGAAAGTATATAATCCGAATATCAATAAAAAATTACAACTTAAAAAAGTTTGAGTAATTTGTCGAACTTTAAAAATCGGATCATATTTGAACAGTTTATATTTTTAGTGGAGCTCGAATTAAACTTTTAGTCGAGCGAGTACAAATCAAACTCCAACCATTTGGTTGATTTTAGGGCCTTGCACAAAACACACTTAATGCATACAATATAGATCAAAGTATGTGATTATATCATCAAATTTTTAATGACATTGAAAAGTAATTCAGACACTATAATCTATGACAATTCCTAAATTTGGTACAACTTTAAGTTAATGTTCATTTGTAACCTTTAAGTTAATTACCTTAAAGAGTTAAAATATTGTTTCAATTTTTTCCATCTAATTATAAAAAGTGAACAATGTTTTTGATGCATACTACCTTCGTCCGAAGGAGTAATTTTTTTATTAGGACTTATTCTCTAAGAATATTCACAATTGCATAGGGCAAAGTGGTAAACTTCTACGTAATCACTAATATTATATTTTAATACACCAAGGAAATTATGTGCAATAGAAAAACATTTGTAAAGAAAAAGAAAAAATGAAAAGAAAAAAATAACTCTTTATTCTGAACAGGCTCAACAGAGGCATTAAAAATATAAGAAGATGTATTCTCATTTTGAGTGAGGAGTGTACCATTAATCAAACAATTGTTTTTCTATTTCTCAATATCTAATATATAAAGTCGGAGGGGACTTTGGTGTTAACAATTTTTTGGGTTTTTTTTTTACTTTCTAAAATGCTCTTCAACTTGTATAATAATTCCCATTTTATCAATTTTACTTATCATTTTGTTTAACTTTTTTTTTTATTTAACTTTCAGTATCTTATTATTTGATTTTCAAATTTTTAATTTTTTAAAATTAATAAAATAATATTACACGCAACAGGTGTGTCCTAAATTATTAATTCATACAAAAAAATTTCAGCTAACGCCATAATTATTTAATTAGTTAAGGATTCGAACACCAACGAGCGGGCCTTCTTGTGGTGGGGTCGGCCACACTCGGCTCTTCAAGGAAAATTATACTCCTAGGTCATGTTTGTTTGCAAGAATTATAATCCTATAATTATAATACTCAGGTATGGATTATAATCATAAGATTATGTTTATTTACAAATATTATACTTGGGATTAAACTATTAATCTCATCTTTGTCTTGTTTGTTTGACTTGAGATTATTAATTTAAGAATTATAAAATGACTTAATATAAGGGTTATTTCAATCAGATATTACAATCCCAAGACTATTAAGTCATTTTATAATCCCTGGACTAATAGTTCCAAATTCAAATTTAAAAACAAACAAGACATTTTTTGAATTAATAGTTTTATCTTAAATATAATCCTTACAATCAAATATAATTTTAAGATTATAATTTATACTTTAAAATTATAATCCTTACAAACAAACGTAACCCTACTGTTTATATTTGTAATCCAAATAGAGCCAATATGAAGTAATATAGACCATCCGGTTAAATGAGTAAATAATTTAACATATATAATCTTATAATAGGTAAATAAATTAAGATATTATTGTTAATCTTGATAAAAGACTTTTAAAAAAAATTGATATTTTCACAACAGTTTTTTATATTTTCACACGTAAGGCCCACATAGTAACTATTGCAGAGGGCCATGATTGATTTTTATGTGAAGCCTATGTGTGAAAATATTAGAAACTGTAGTGAAAATATCAACTTCCTTTAAAAATGAGTAACATATTAAGTATTGTACAATTTTATACTATTGTTATTAAAAATAAAATTAAAAAAACTAAAAAAATAGTAAATAAAACTTTTTTTAGAGCCAATAAATAAATAAATAAATAAAATAAATGTAGTCTAGTAGAACCATACCATTAATTTGGCGAACTAGGTATGATGTGATTTGATTTCATTAGAATCCATTTGTAATCGTATACTCTACAATCAAGACTAGCCTTAAAACATTGGATCCGAAAAATGCACTAAATTGCCCTTTATTAGTGGAGTAAACCAAAAGAAATGCAATATACACTATTCTTTTTTGGTCATTCAGCACATAAATTTACGGCTCAATTTTAGGTACCACATCACAAAGCAATCATAGATAATTAAAATATCCTACTAATAATGCCGACAATGGTTAATTTTTCAATATGGTAATTATTATGTGGTTATTCTGCTGGACAATTTAAACTAACCTCCTCTTAATTTTTATTTTTACATTTATTAGCAAGGTAATAAATAATGTTATAACAGTTAATATTGAATATTATTATTAAATTAACAATTGTGGCTAAAATAAATATAAAAAATATTGTTAAATAAATATTTATTCTAATAATATTAGTTTTAATCTGACAATATCAATAACCTAATTTCATTTGAACGTGACCTGTTGTCCCCAAATAGAAGTCACAACTCTACTAGTCTCAAAATAAAAATAGTGATATATTACCAAAAATAAATAAATTATGTAAGTGTAATAAATTATAAATAAAATTAATTAGTGGATTGATTTGAGAAAGTGAAGTGTTAGGAAAAATCGGTGCACTTGTGCATGGTCCGTGGTATGAACGCGACAAACACCACCATCATGGGATGGGTGCAATAATGCACCTAACACAATGAATTACATGGTCTGTGGGAATATGGCTACACTTATTTGTCCACAACTTATCTCCATTATTCCATATTTATCCTCTCTCCCTCTCTTTTATTTTATTTTTTTGAATGTTTCCAACAATCCGTACATCTCTGTCTTGGTTGTGATCTATCTCAATCTTATATTTTTCATTGTATGTATATAATGTTATTTTCTCCAGATTTATGCTACCCTATACTCAAGTTTGTTGGTGAAGATTAATTTGTTTTGTGTGAGTTCTACTTTCATAATTATAATTAACTTCAAATTAAAATATATATATAGGAAAATTTTCAAAAACGAACTTTAAAAAGCGAACTAAAGACGAACCGTCGTCTTTGATATCTATAGCGACGGTTCAACCCGTCGTCATAGAGCGCATGGCTATGGCAACGGGTCGAACCGTCGCCATAGATATCAAAAACGACGGTTCGTCTTTAATTCGCTTTTTAAGGTTTGCTGGAGAATGGCACTAACTATATATATATATATAGAGAGAGAGAGAGAGAGAGAGAGAGAGAGAGAGAGAGAGAGAGAGAGAGATTTTCCTCACTAAGCCACTCTATTTCAAGTTTGCATAACAAGATAAAAATATGTTCCCATTTCTCATTGGTTGGGTAGAGGAGGAGACGTACATATTTGGATTGAAAAAATAAAAATAAAATAATAAGTGAAATAATTATTTCATTGCATTCATAATTGAAATTAATTTTTTAACTTAAAAGGATATAGAAATTTATGTTAAAAAGTTGGCATAGCGATCTGATTCACAACTCAAATGCATTATTTGTGGTTACTAGTTTTATTCTGGTGAAAGAGAGAGTTTCAGTACCGGATGGCTCCTACCGACTACCCCGGTCGCCCGTGTTCAACTAATAATGTTGGGTGAGGAAAAAGCAAAGCGCGTACTTTTAGTCTAAGCGGGTCCAGTGACTCATGATCGATAAATTGAAAAGTTAGTCCACCACTAATTTTGTTATTAGTGCCTTAATCAATAACATATTAATCGCTAAACATTTTATCTTGGTGAGAGGGCAGATCCACTTTAATTTTGGAAATCATGCTCTGTTTTATTTGTATTGTAAAGAAAATGTCATAATCAAATTACCCAAAGTTAATCTTGTTTATGTCTTGTAATGTGCGTAGTCGTTACTTCATTTACTTTACCCTATGAAATTGTACGAGTCTGTTCGGGATTATTTATAAGCTAAAACTTAAAATAATTCATAAGTTATTTTAAATTTTAATTTATAAATAAATATATTTAATATTATTTTAATTTATAAATTAAAAATAAAATTAAAATAAGTTATAAAGGTGTTTGACTAAAATAATTTATAAATTATAAAAATTATTAAAGTAAGGACAAAAGAGTATTTAAATTTTATTAAATATACTTATTTTAAAATGATTTATGAGTCAATTTTAAAAAAATAAAAAATTATTATTTCTTAAAAATATCTTATAAATTAAAAAATAAATCACACAAGAACACCCAAATAGTAAAAAATTACTTATAACTTCCCTTTAAGTCATTGTCGTAGATAATACTTTCTGTTCTACATTTTTTTTTATTTTATAAAATGAGTCTATTTAATTCTTAATTTTAAGATCAGAATCTCATTATTGTGTAACTCATGTTATTAAACTTACCGACCATTATATTTATGAATAAACAAGCAGAAATGATATGATGTAAGACTTGCCTGCAGTTCGGTAGTAACGGGATACTCATCCATATCAACGTAATTTTTGTTAATGGAGGCCATTATGAGTTTATCACACTCTGGTTCCATCCAAGTGGTCACAAACGACGCTAAGTTCAGCCTTGGATTTCCGTCTAACATCAATTCGTCATTTATTATTTGATACGCCGCTTCTTTTGGTATCGAATTTTCGTTCATCTTAAACCTACACGCACACATAATATATATATATATATATATATATATATATATATATATATATATATATATCATCCATCATTTTCCATGGATCAATCTTAATTGACAATTAATTAAAACGAATGACTAAATTGAATTGAAAAATGATGAATTAATAGTTAATTAATTAATTACCTGGGAAGGATGGTCTGAACGTATCGTGAACCGAACGTCGAGCTGATGGAGACATCGGACTCCGGCACAGTCTTGGATAGAACCATGTTTCTGTTGATGATGAGAGAGGTTTTGGAGAGAGTGGGACTGTTTTGGTTTCTTGAAGGAGGAGGGAGACAAAGGAACTTCTTTATAAAACCAAAGGACCGGGGCCTAGTACGATGAGTGGGCACATTTACTCTTGGATTTGCATTCAATTTAGTGGCCCCTCTTCCATACGAAAAGTTAAATTTATAAATTTTAAAATATATTTTTAGACAGATGATAATATCCAAATAAAAATAACATAATGTTGGTCACTCATGTAATTAATTATATATAATTTATAGTGATATTTTTATAATTATTCTAATTATACTTGATATTTTAACCGTCATTTATTTTTTTAATAACATCATTTATATTCTGATAATATGTCATCTCTAAATTTATTAGTATTAACGTTATTTTTGTGAATTGTTGGGATATAATTATTTAGGTTCGGTATTAGCTCATATGCATTTATTGGGAGATCAAAAATCTAATTTTGAAGGTATTCTATCAATAATTACTTGGGTGATATAAGATAACTTTATGAAAAGACTCATAACCTTAATTGGATTATGGTGGACGTGATATCTATAAATATGACTACAAGCAAGGGATTAAAGATTCAACACAATTCTTTATAACACATAGAACCATTATTTTTCCAACATTTAGGCTTTTCATTATTTTAGAAAAATATGTAAACATAACTATTATACTAGTGAATTCTTCTCTTCCTCTGTGATTTTTTTTTCAATTGGGTTTTTACGTAAAGTCTCTTATGTTCTTACATTAATTTCCTTCGACTTATTTGTGTTTGGAGTCTTTTTTATTCGTCATTTAATGATTTAAACTAATGATACAAAATTTAACGTTAACATGAATATTTATTATCTTTTCTAATTTTCTCGCATTCTCCTTTCTTTATTCTCATTTTTAAAACTCATAAACATAATGTTTTTTAAAATTCATAAACATAATGTTTTTTAAAACTCATAAACATAATGTCAGTTTATCAGTAATGACATTAAAATGTAAATTGTGACAATAAATTCGAGAATCTTATATACTCCGTTTTATATAAGATAAATAAACTCAATCAGGACGTCAAAGGATTCATTTTCTAAATAGAGCGTGAATATAAAATATATAGCAGATTCCAATAGAAAGATATAAGACCACACAAAATCAAATTAGTAAAATTTAGTATACAAATAATTTATAAACAAATTTGAAATAGTAACAATGGTATTAATATATAACATGTAAGAGTATAAACGAGTCGAACTGAACAGAATAGAGAGCTACTTGGATTCAGCTTGAAAGGCTAAATTCTTAGTCAAACTCGAATTGCAATTAAAAATTTTACTTAAATTTAACTCTACTCAGATTCGACTCGACTCAAATATTCATTACTCGAATTCGATCATACTTGCATCGAATCATATTCAAACTTCTCGTGAACCTCAAATTTAAGCTCAAATATATATTTTCACATAGGAAGTAACTTTTTAATACATATAATTACCAAAAAGAATAAGCTCAAATTTAACTTATTATTTTACTTAAAAATTAAAAAATATATTTATAATTAAACTTTACAAATACAAAATTATAATTAATTTTAATAATAATAATAAATATTAACTAATTATTCTAATTTATATTAAATTATATATATATTATAAGAGAATATATCGAATATTTATTCGAATATGTATTAATTGATTATGTATTAAATCATAATAAAAAAATTGAATAGTTTAAATTATAATTAAATTGAGTATAATTTTATTTAAATTCTATTTATATTATTATTCAAACTATTTTATATATATATATATATTTAAATTATATTATTAATAAATTCGAATATCCTTTATTTTTTTTTTTGAGTAAAGCTCAAATCAAATCCAAACTCTTTGATTGTATTTGCAACCTTAATAACTTGCTACTGTCTTTTTTCTATTTCTTTTTCCTTATTCCCCAAGGTTGATTGGAAAACAGTAGATATTGGTTGGACATTGATTAGACGGTTGACAGTATACTTCTGTCTATTTATGTGGTGATGGGAAGGTTGTATTCTCAATTAGTCATCCACTTGGAATAGGACTGGCCTGGCATTTCGTGTACAAAATAATATAATAATACGAATATTTATTAAGGACTCCCAAGTTAAGATCAAGTGATATTTTTAATTATATACAGTCATTTTAATTCTTATAATAAATTTATATATAAAATTTATATAAATCTCATATGTAAGATACCATCCGGCACCACTCCAAAAATAATGAATAATTTTTCATAATAACACAATTCATCCATAAGAATTAAAGTTTAATTTGTTGAAATTACTTGAAAATATTATCAAATTTAAAATTTATTTAACTTTGATGATGTATACATATCATGGTTGTAAAATTCGGATTGGACTAGCCCAGAAAAAATCGGAATCGGTTGGTTATCCGGTCCAGTTTAAGCTAAAAAATCAGATTTGGTAAAAAAACGGTGACCCAGCGGTCGGATCGGCTGACCCAGTAACCCAATAACCTACATACCTGGTCATTTTGAGAATCTCACCTACATACATGTATTATTAGGGATTTTTTTTTCTTAGCCTCACCTATATACATGTAAGACCCCGAATTTTAATAAATAGATTTCAAAATTTTTTTAAAATTTTATAACAGTAAGGTATTAAATTATTAAAAATTAAAGTTAGAGATGTTATATCCAAAAAAAATTATGTCGGACAATATTCGTTCTGTTAAAAAATATTTGTTCTGTTGGAAAATATTCGTTTTGTTGGGAATATTCATACGACGGCGCCGAAATATTCAGTTTAGGATGGACCCTATAACGAAATATTGTCGGATGTAGAAAACGACAGCAATATCATTTCTAAATAAAAATGGTCAACATTATTATCACTTTTAACTGTTAAAATGCCAAGTGATAAAAGTATGGTAACATATGGTATTTTATTGTAGCACACAGTATTTTACAGTAACACATGGCATTGTATAGTAGCACACGGTATTACACAATATTTAAATTATTGAACTGATAAAGTATCTATTACACAGTATTTCATCAATAATTGTCATTACACAATATTTTATATTATTGAATCAATAATTATTAATACACAATATTTTACATTATTAACTGCACATCGTTCCATATTATTGAATCAATAATTGTCATAATGCACAGTATGTTGCATTATTTGGTCAATAATTGTTATAGTAGTAGTCACGGATATTAAACAGTTAGATAGATTTATTATTTGAAAAATATTGTATGTTTAATAATTGGGATATTAAATCAATAAAATAATATAAAAATGTGTAACGCGTGTAAGTGTGTAACGCGTGTAAATGTGTAACACGCGTAAGTATGTAACACGCGTAAGTATGTAACACGCGTAAATGTGTAACGCGTGTAAATGTATAACACGTGTAGGTGTGAAACGCATGTTAGTCAACGAATGGTGCAGATTAAAGTGTGAAACGTGAGTGAGTTGATAAATAGTTCATGTTAAAAGATAAGATTAAAATGTGTAACATGTGTGTGGAAAAGTTGGTTAGGCTCTGGATATAAATAGGGGGCTTAGCATAAGTAGTTTCATACATTCCTCACTCAATCTTTTTTCCAATTTCTAGATATTTTTTAGTATAAGTGTCTCTCGGAGTGCAATAAAACTACCTTAAGCGTTGAAGATATGAAAGGGTATGAGTATTGTTCGAGTAAGTTTTTATAAAAGTTATATAAATACTTATACACACATCAGTTTACAACTCTTCCTTTAGAAGACTCTTCTATTAAAAAATTTATTTTGAAAAACTTCATTTGAAAGATTTTACTTTGAAAAATTATTTTATTTAAAAACTATTTTGAAATATATTTATACTATATAATCACTTTGATGATTTTATATACATAAAATTGGTATGTGTTGTACTAATTAAATTATGAATACATATAGGTTGGTCAACCTCATAAAAGCTGTATTTAGTCACGAGATAAGGTAAGAGATATCATTTTCTTTCAAAGTCTTAAACTTATTACGGTAAGGAGTATTATTCTTTTCATCATCATAAAGGGATATCATTTTTTTTCTTATTTGTAAGTGATATCATCTTTTTCATCTTCTAGCACTTAAAGTAAGTATCTCATTTGCACCTCTAATATTATTAAATGGTAAAAAATTTTGAAGTAATAATTCATTAATATTCCCTTAATAGTTTGCACTTTATCTACTACCCTTTGACATGAATATTCCTATTAAATTGCCATCGTCATATTTGAACTGTGAACTTGTGGACTTTGAATTTTTGAACTGTGGACATTTATTTGGACTGTAAACTTATGGACCTTGAACTTTTGAACTGTGAACATTTATTTGAACTATGAACATTTTGAACTAATTGCTTGTACTGTAAACCTTACCGTTGAACTTCTTTCCTTTGGATCTTAAACATTACTCTTGGACATGAACATCTTTTTCTCTACATCATGTTGATAATTTGGACATTATTTGAATCTGGACAAAGTAAAATTTGCTAACTCTTAATGTTATTGTTTGTTCTATTTTTTCTATTCATTATTTATATCTCTGTTGTTATTTCAATTATCAAGTATTAGGTGGTTCTGAATATCCGTGACCTCGGGCACAGATGATAAGTTAAAGGCGATATAGGATAAATGCGATATAATTGTTGGGTGTCTTTGGTCGGATGACAAGAACACGTGATGAATGTTCTCTTTAGCCGGGGGCAAAGAAGAATTGTTGTTTGGCATGATCATGACCAGTGGTGGGAATCAATAAAGCGTACCCATCAATCGATAAAGCGTATCCATCAATCAGTACTTGAGATGTCCTGGACGGAGTATCAGGATTTGTTTAATGAAAAGTATTTTCCAGAAAGTGCCCGCTATATAAAAGAGGTGGAATTTATTAAAATAGAAGAAGGGAACATGACTGTTTCTCAATACGAAGCCAAGTTTGCAGAGTTATCTCGATTCGTGCCTCATTTGGTGGATGATGAAGCCCGAATGACTTGCCCGTTCTTACGAGGCTTGAGACAAAAAATTCGCCGACATCTCATATCTCACAAACTTTGTCTATATTTGGATGTGGTAGATAGGGCTCAAAGGGTTAAACAAGAAAATGAGATATTGCAACTAGGGCAGTTCAAAATATTTGATTTTTTTGATTTTTTACTGAACCGATCAGTATCGATTTTTTCGGTACTTGTTTTTTTTTTGTACCGATTTTTTTGGTTTTTTATACTTTTCGGTACTGGTAGCGGTATGGACATTTTTTAATTTTGATAAAAATCAGTATACTGAAAGAACCGAATTAAATAATATAATAATAAATTTATATTAATTATTATTTATAAATTATAATTATATATATTACCAATCGATAAAAATCGAAAATCGAATCGAATTTGTACTGAACCGGTACCGAAACCGTTAATTCAGTACCGGTTATTGTTTTAGCGATAATTTGAGTTCGGTATCGGTTTGGTTTTTTTGGTACCAGTTCGATTTTTTACCGATGAACACTCCTAATTGCAACCAAGAGCCAATGACCAACCAAGAGGAAGAAATAGTGAAAACAATTACCGGAACGAGAACCGTAGAGGCAGTAATCACCATTTCGGAAATAGTAACCACTTCGGTGGTAATTTCGATCCAGATAACAGAATGAGAGAAAAAGTAGGAACAAATTCAAGAGAAAGATATCCCACAACGATCACGGAAAGACACCAGCACCAACATCAGCACCGGTAATAGTTTCTAGGGGAGGAGATCGACCACCTATAAAATGCTAAAGGTGTGGTCAGGAGGGTCACATCAGCTCAAACTGTACTTAGCAATTCAAGTCTTGTTATAATTGTGGGGAAAAAGGTCATATTGCTCGATTTTTTCCTATCACAAAATCAAGTCCAGTAGCGATGATGACTTCAAAGGCTAGCACGGACAAAGGAAAATTCGTAGTCCAAGGAAGAGCTTTTGTTATAACGTCTCAGAAGGCACGAAACCTAAACGAGGTGATAACCGGTAAGTTATTCATAAACTCTTGTGAGGTCTATGCCCTATTAGATATTGGTTCTACCAACTCTTTTATCTCACTTGCATGTGCTCGACGTTTAAATTTGATTCCTGAAAATTTAGACTTTGACTTATGTGTTGAAATCCTTTAGAAATAATAGTCATTACATCTACTGTTTATAAATCTTGCTTGGTTCAAATCAATAACCTTACCCTACCCATTAACCTTATCTCTTTGGAAATACATTAGTTTGATGTGATTTTAGGAATTGATTAGTTAACTACCCATCATGCTAAAATTGATTGCTTCCATAAGCTCATTAGCTTTCATATTCCTGACCAACCTATCATGCAAATTAAAGCAAACTAAACCTTTGAAATCTGTAACCGTTATTTCTAGCCATAAAGTCATCCGTTTATTAAAAAACGAATGTCAAGCCTTCCTAACTCACGTCACTTATCTAAATAAAAACTCGATAAACTTGAACAATATTCCTATTGTTAATGAATTCCCTAATGTATTTCTCGAAGAACTTCCTGGCCTACCCTCAGACCACGAAATTGAATTTTGTATTGACCTTGAATTCGGTACTAAACCTATTTCTAAAGCCCCATACCGAATGGCTCCTATAGAACTTCATGTGTTGAAAGTCCAACTTTAGGAACTCTTATATACCGGTTTCATACGACCAAGTACATCACCTTGGGGTGCCCCTGTTCTATTTATAAAGAAGAAGGATGAGAGTATGAGATTATGCATTGACTATCGAGAGTTGAATCATGTCACCATCAAGAATAGGTATCCGTTACCTTGAATTAATGACTTGTTTGATCAATTACAAAGTGCTCAGTATTTTTCAAAGATCGATCTCCGATCTGGTTATCATCAATTGAAGGTTAAAGCTAATGACGTTCCAAAGTCTGCCTTCAGAACTCGCTATGGGCATTACGAGTTCTTAGTCATGTCTTTTGGACTAACTAATGCTTCTGCAGTTTTCATGGACATTATAAACCTAATATTCAAATAATATTTGGATTATTTTGTAATTGTCTTTATTGATGGCATCCTCACATACTCCAAGAGTCGTGAGAATCATGAACGTCACTTGCGATTGATACTCCAAAAATTACGTGAAAATAAGTTATATGCTAAGTTGAAGAAATGCGAGTTCTGGCTTGAGGAAGTAATATTCTTTGGGCATATGATTTCTAAACAAGGAATATCGGTTGATCCCGCGAAGATTGAAGCAATTTTAAACTGGGAGCAACCTAAGATAACACTTAAAGAAAGTATCTCATTTACACCTCTAATATTATTAAACAGTAAAAATTCTTGTAGTAATAATTCATTAATATTCCCTTAATAGTTTGCACTTCATCTAATACCCTTTAACATGAACATTTCTATTAAATTTTCATCGTCATATTTGAACTGTGAACTAATGGACTTTGAACTTTTGAACTGTGAACATTTATTTGGACCGTGAACTTATGCACCTTAAAAACTTTTGAACTGTGAACATTTATTTGAACTATGAACATTTTTGACTAATTGTTTGTACTGTAAATCTTACCGTTGAACTTCTTTCCTTTGGATCTTGGACATTACTCTTGGACTTGAACATTTTTTTCTCTACATCATGTTGACAATTTGAACATTATTTGAATCTGGATAAAGTAAAATTTGCTAACTCCTAATGTTATTGTTTGTCCAATTTTTTTTGTTCATTATTTATATCTCTGCTGTTATTTCAATTATCAAGTATCAGGTGGTTCTAAATATCCGTGGCCTGGGGCATAGATGATAAGTTCAATGGGATATAGGATAAATGCGATATAATTGTTGGATGTCTTTGGTCGGATGACAAGAACACGTGATGAATGTTCTTTTTAGTCGGGGGCAAAGAAGAACTGTTATTTGACATGATCATGCCCAGTGGTGTTTCAGATGATAAAAGTTGATGATGATGTTCTTAAAAAAGAGAAGCTATTAGATATCATGATCTACTTGATTCTCTTAGTGGTAGTTATTTCACTGCAGTTGAACTTTATTTAAGAACTTAAATACTGTTGTTGATTTAAATCTTGTTGTTTATATTACTCTATTAACAACTCAACTGCTGATGTTGATTTAAAACTTGTTGTCTATTATATTCGATTAAGAACACAACTATTGAAGGCTAAAAATAATTCATTTTTCATTATCTTAATGATGATATTTCTTACTGAACTATTTCAGCTCACCTTTTCCTTTTGGTCAATTGTTTAGGAAATGAGAGCATAGCCAGGACTAGCAGGGAGGAAAGGAAAATGGAGTAGCGGTCCGAGATAGTTGCTGTAGTAGTCTTCACTGTATTGTAGAATTGTAATAATTGTGAAAACTTAATTGTGTATTATTAGGGTAGTGAACAGTGTATTATAATAATTTTATTGTAGTCTTTTGACGACTCAAATTGGGTGGTGTGGGCCCAATTTGGGAGCGACACAATACATACATGTATTGTAAGACCCCGAATTTATGAAATACAAAATTTAATTTTTCTTCATATATATTTTTCCTGAAACAGTAAATGGTTAAATTGACAAAATTGAAAGTTAAGGATGTTATGTGCAAATTTTATTTTGTCGGACAATATTCTTTTTGTCGGGGAATATTCGTTTTGTCGGGGAATATTCGGGCCGTACGACGGCGCCGAAATAACTAATTATTGGTGGACCCCACAATGGAATATTTGTCGGATATAGAAAACGACAGAAGTAACCTTTTTAAATAAAAATAGTCAACGGTGTTAACTGTTAAAATACCGGTGATAAAAGAATAGTAGCATACGGTAAATTATGGTATTTTCTGTAAGCACACGGTACTCTACAGTAGCACACGGTATTGCACAGTGTCTCATATTATTGACACCATAACTGTTACGCATCATTTCATCGATAATTGTCACTGCATAATATTTTATATTATCAATTCAATTATTGTTGCTACACAGTATTTTGCATTATTGATTCAATAATTGTCATTACACTGTATTTCATATCATTGAGTCAATAATTGTTGCTGCACTGTTTTTAAAATTATTGAACCTAATAATTATCACAGTAGCAAATATACTGTAATTTAAATTATTAAATTAATAATAATCTGTAATGTGTTTCTTACATTATTGTTGAATTAATGTTGTAGCATTATGTTATTATATATGAAAGACCCACATAAAAAAAAAAAAAAAAATTTATTTTTACTATTTTAAATAGTAACCATGTGGACCCTCTGTGGGGGCCACATGAAATATAAACATGCAAATTGCTGAAGTTTGGGGATAAAGGCAGCAGCAGGCGGCTGCTGAAATCTTCAACACTGGCGTGCGCACGCCAGTCACCAACCACGCACAGTGACCCTCCTTTTCTCCTATAAATAGGTTGCTCAGCTGAATAGAAAAATCACACCTAAAACATAAAATTTTTATATAAGAATTTTATGAGTTTTCTCTAAGAATTGTAAGGTTATTTTGAGAGTTTGAAAGCCAAAAGGAGTGCAGGAATTTTTTCAAGTAAGTCTTTTATTAAAGAGTAGTAATTTTATAAATTCCTATTTTTCACGGTATTCACAAATCTTCCCTTAGAAGACTCTTCTTTGAGAAGATTCATTTTTAAAAGCTTTCTTTGGAAGATTTATTTTGAAATATTATTTTAAAAACTATTTTAAAGTTGTTATATTATACTACAAAAATTATGTTAAATATATATAATTTTGATAGTTCATAATATATGAATTATCATACACCTTGAAATTTATATGTGGTAATTACTAATTTTATTAAAAATATATAGGTTGATCAACCTCATTTAAATCAATATCCAGTCACGTGTTAAGGTAAGGAATACCATTCATTTCAAACTCTTAAATTTACTGTGGTAAGGAATATTATCTTCTTTCATATTCTAACTTACTACGGTAAGAGGTATTATTCTTTTCATCATCATAAATGGATATTATTTTCTTTCATACTTGAAGGGATTATCATTCTTTGATTCTCGAAAATAATATCGTTTCTTTCTTGTGCCATTTATTTCCATGTATTAAATTGTGGGAATAACCTTACGGCGCGGTTTACCGCCTGTTGGTGAATAACCTTTTGTATTCATTCCTTATTAATCTTTGAGAATAACCTTACGGTGCGGATTATCGCCTGTTTAGTGAATAACTCTTCGTATTCAAATTGATGGGAATAACCTTACGGCGCGGATTAACCTTACGGCGCGGATTATCGCCTGTTTGGTGAATAACTATTCGTATTCAAATTGATGGGAATAACCTTACGGCGCAGATTATCGCCTGTTGGTGAATAACCCTTTTTATTTGTCTCGTGTGGAAATAATTTGTCTACACGAATTATCACATGACACTTTTATTCCATATTCGTAAGTGATATCATTTTCCTTTATACTCATAAGGGATACCATCTTTTTCATCTTCCATTATTCAAAATTACTATGATAAGGGATATTAATTTCCTTCACATTTTGTTAATCAAACCTGCTACGGTAAGGGATATTATTTTCTTTCATACACCTAAATCGAAACTTATTATGGAACTATTGCTTCTATAATTCCTGAAAATATTATATGTTCCATAATAGTTGAATTTCATTATTTCAACTGAACCTTCCTATTTTCTGAACATTTCTATTTGAACTGTGATCGTTATTCTGAATTGTGGATCTTGAATATCATTTTTAAATTTCACTCCACATCATGTTGGCAATTTGGACATTATTTGAATCTGCACAAAGTAAACTTCTGATACTTATTGATTATCATGTTCTTCTGTTCATCATTTGTATCACTGTTATTTGTATTACTCATCAAGAATCAAGTTGTTGTGAATATCTGTGACCGGGGGCACAGATGTGATATAATTGTTGAACAGATGATAGGTTAAAGGCGATATACTAGGTTAAAGGCGATACATCTGTTCGGTGTCTTTTATGGCACGTGGTGAATGTTCTCTTTGGCCCGTAGTGCAAAGATGAACTGTTGGTTGGTATGATTATGACCAAAGGCTGAATCTGGTATAATCATGACCGTTGGTGCTATATTGAATATCTTTGGCCCATAGTGCAAAGATGAACTGTTGATTTGCATGATTATGACCAGGAACTGTGAATTTTTATTATCATGACTAATGGTATTTCAGATGATAAAAGTTGATGATATTTTTACTAAAAAGAGAAGCGAGTGGACATTATAGTCTGCATTATTCTTCTAATAGATTGCTCATTCCGCTGCTATTATTGATCTGAACATTGTTTAAGAATTTAACTACAGTTTTTGATATAAACCTTGTAGTCTATTGTATTCTATCAAGAACTCAACTGTTAAAGGCTAATGATAATTTATTCGTCATTATCTTAGTCATGATATTTCTTACTGGGCTATTTGAGCTCACCCTTTCTTTTGTTCCATTGTTTTTCAACAGGAGATGAAAACGTAACGGGGTCTAGCCGGGGGATGGAGTGAGAGTCCGAGGAATAGCTATCCTAGTCTTCACGTGTTGTAAAATAGTGTGGCAATAATAGTGAAGACTTAGTTTGTAAGACCCCGAATTTATGAAATACAAAATTTAATTTTTCTTCATATATATTTTTCTTGAAACAGTAAATGGTTAAATTGACAAAATTGAAAGTTAAGGATGTTATGTGCAAATTTTATTTTGTCGGACAATATTCTTTTTGTCGGGGAATATTCGTTTTGTCGAGGAATATTCGGGCCGTACGACGGCGCCGAAATAACAAATTATTTGTGGACCCCACAACGGAATAATTGTCGGATATAGAAAACGACAGAAGTAACTTTTTTAAATAAAAATAGTCAACGGTGTTAACTGTTAAAATACCGGTGATAAAAGAATAGTAGCATACGGTAATTTATGGTATTTTATTGTGGCACACGGTATTCTACAGTAGCACACGGTATTGCACAGTGTCTCGTATTATTGATCTGATAATTGACATCGTAACTGTTGCACATCATTTCATCAATAATTGTCGTTGCATAATATTTTATGTTATCAATTCAATAATTGTTGCTACACAGTATTTTGCATTATTGATTCAATAATTGTCATTACACTGTATTTCATATCATCGAGTCAATAATTGTTGGTGCACTGTAGTTTAAAATTATTGAATCTAATAATTGTCACAGTAGCAAATACACTATAATTTATATTATTAAATTAATAAAAATATGTAACGTGTTTCTTGCATTATTGTGGTAACATTATTTTATATGTTGGACTCACAGGAAGAATAAATAAATAAATAAATAAATAAAAAATAAAATAATTAATTTTACTATTTGAAATAGTAACGTGAATAGTGACGTGAATAGTAACGTGAATAGTAACGTGAATAGTAACATGTGGGACCCATGTGGGGCCCACATGAGAAATGAAAAATGTGCAGGATTTCTGAAGGAAAAAGCAGCCAGCGGCTGCTGCTGCGAGATTCAACACTGGCGTGCAGCACGCCAGTGTCACCTACCACGCATAGTGCTATATTTTCTCCTATAAATAGCTTGCTCAACTGAATAGAAAAATCACACCTAAAACATAAAAATTTTCTATAAGAATTTTATGAGTTTTCTCTGATAATAGTAAGGTTATTTTGAGAGTTTGAAAGCCAAAAGGAGTGCAGGAATTTTTCAAGTAAGTCTTTTATTAAAGAGTAGTAATTTCATAAATTCCTATATTTCACGGTATTCATAAATCTTCCTTTAGAAGACTCTTCTTTAAGAAGATTCATTTTTAAAAGCTTTCTTTGGAAGATTTATTTTGGAATATTATTTTTAAAACTATTTAAAAGTAGTTATATTATACTACAAAAATTATGTTAAATATATATAATTTTGATAATTCATATTATACGAGTTATCATACACTTTGAAATTTATATGTGGTAATTACTAATTTTATTATAAAAATATAGGTTGATCAACCTCATTTAAATCAATATCCAGTCACGTGTTAAGGTAAGAGGTATCACTCTTTTCATCATCATAAATGGATATTATTTTCTTTCTTACTTGAAGGGATTATCATTCTTTGATTCTCGAAAATAATATCGTTTCTTTCTTGTGCCATTTATTTCCATGTATTAAATTGTGGGAATAACCTTACGGCGCGGTTTACCGCCTGTTGGTGAATAACCTTTTGTATTCATTCCTTATTAATCTTTGAGAATAACCTTACGGTGCGGATTATCGCCTGTTTGGTGAATAACTCTTCGTGTTCAAATTCTATTAAATTGTGGGAATAACCTTACGGTGCGGATTACGCCTGTTTGGTGAATAACTATTCGTATTCAAATTGATGGGAATAACCTTACGGTGCGGATTATCGCCTGTTGGTGAATAACCCTTTTTATTTGTCTCGTGTGGAAATAATTTGTCTACACGAATTATCACATGACACTTTTATTCCATATTCGTAAGTGATATTATTTTCCTTTATACTCATAAGGGATACCATCTTTTTCATCTTCCATTATTCAAACTTACTATGGTAAGGGATATTAATTCCCTTCACCTTTTGTTAATCAAACCTGCTACGGTAAGGGATATTATTTTCTTCCATACACCTAAATCGAAACTTATTATGGAACTATTGCTTCTATAATTCCTGAAAATATTATATGTTCCATAATAGTTGAATTTCATTAGTTCAACTGAACCTTCCTATTTTCTGAACATTTCTATTGAACTGTAATCGTTATTCTGAACTGTGGATCTTGAATATCATTTTTAAATTTCACTCCACATCATGTTGGCAATTTGGACATTATTTGAATCTGCACAAAGTAAACTTCCGATACTTATTGTTTATCCTGTTCTTCTGTTCATCATTTGTATCACTGTTATTTGTATTAATCATCAAGAATCAAGCTGTTGTGAATATCTGTGGCCGGGGGCACAGATGTGATATAATTGTTGAACAGATGATAGGTTAAAGGCGATATACTAGGTTAAAGGCGATACATCTGTTCGGTGTCTTTTATGACACGTGGTGAATGTTCTCTTTGGCCCGTAGTGCAAAGATGAACTGTTGGTTGGTATGATTATGACCAAAGGCTGAATCTGGTATAATCATGACCGTTGGTGTTATATTGAATGTCTTTGGCCCGTAGTGCAAAGACGAACTGTTGATCTGCATGATTATGACCAGGAACTGTGAAGTTGTATTATCTTGACTAATGGTATTTCAGATGATAAAAGTTGATGATATTTTTACTAAAAAGAGAAGCGAATGGACATTATAGTCTGCATTATTCTTCTAATAGATTGCTCATTCCGCTGCTATTATTGATCTGAACGTTGTTTCAGAATTTAACTGCAGTTTTTGATATAAACCTTGTAGTCTATTGTATTCTATCAAGAACTCAACTGTTGAAGGCTAATGATAAATTATTCGTCATTATCTTAGTCATGATATTTCTTACTGGGCTATTTGAGCTCACCCTTTCTTTTCGTTCCATTGTTTTTCAACAGGAGATGAGAACGTAACGGGGTCTAGCCGGGGAATGGAGTGAGAGTGCGGGGATAGCTATCATAGTCTTCACGTGTTATAAAATAGTGTGGCAATAATAATGAAGACTTAGTTGTGTTGTATTATCCACTGTATTGTTGTACGTTGTATTTCATTGTAATAATTTTGTTGTAGTCTTTTGACGACTCAAGTTTGGGCTGTGTGGGCCTAGATTTGGGGGCGTCACAGTTGGCATCAGAGCTTAGGGATATGGTCTTTAATGGAGATCTGGGGTTAGAACTAGGAGGGGAGAGACGAATAGAATCAGTCACTAGTGTGTCCTACCTAAATTAGATTTTATTATCTAATGAGTTGATTTGAATATAGGGACATGAAGTGATGAGTCAGTTTATTTGAACTAACATTTATTTTGTGACCACAGTTTAGTATGGCATCTGGAAATCAAGAGGTTAACTACGAAATACCCGAAGCGAATGTAGCCGAAAATCAAGAAGCCACAAACAATCCTCCTGCCAACTCAGGAAATAATATTCCTGATAACATGATGAATGATGGATTCTTTAGGAATTTCATGCAGTTCATGCAGAATCAGGCAAGAGGAAATCCAGTTAACAATAACGGTAGAAACGCTGGTAATTTGAGGATGATCACTGTCAAGCAATTTAAAGAATTGGGACCACCTGAATTCCACGGGAAGCCTGACCCACTCAAAGCGGAGGCATGGCTGAAGCAGACGACAAAAATACTTGATGTCCTACAATGCGCTGATGATCAGAAGGTGCCCTTTGCTACTTTTATGTTTCGAGGTGAGGCGGATCACTGGTGGGAAGCGGTAAAACGTATCCACCCTTCAGCACTTGAGATGTCTTGGACAGAATTCCAAGAGCTATTTAATGAAAAGTACTTCCCAGAAAGCATCCGCCATATGAAGGAAGTGGAATTCATTAAGCTGGAGCAGGGAAACATGTCAGTTTCTCAATATGAAGCTAAGTTTGCTGAACTGTCTCGTTTTGCGACTCATCTAGTAGATGACGAAGCACGGATGAGTCGGATGTTCTTACGTGGTCTAAGATTCGAAATCCGTCAACAACTTAGCTCTCATAAATTTAGTTTGTATTCAGATGTTGTTGATAGGGCTCAAAGGGTGGAGCAAACAGATGAAAAATTACAGCCAAGAGTCAATGATCAGAGAAATGATAACAACCACAGGAACGAGAACCATCGAGGAGGTAACCAACACTTCGGTGGTAATTCCACATCAAATAACAGAAGAGGAGAATCCAGTGGAAACAATTTCAAAAGAAAGAGATTCCATAATAATTATGGAAGGGCACCAGTACCAGCACCAGCACCGACCCCAGTTTCAAGGGGAGAAGATCGACCACCAGTGAGATGCTATAGGTGTGGTCAGGAAGGTCACATCAGCCCAAACTGTACACTGCAATCCAAAAAGTGCTACAGTTGTGGGAAAGAGGGTCATCTTGCGCGATTTTGTCCTGCCACAAAATCAAGTCCAGCTGCAGTGATGATACCAAAAGCTAGCGCGGATAAGGGAAAATCTGTAGTTCAAGGGAGAGCTTTTGTTGTGACATCCCAAATGGCACGAAACTCGAACGAGGTGATAACCGGTAAGCTATTCATAAATTCTCGTGAAGTCTACGCTTTGTTAGATACTGGTTCTACCCATTCTTTTATCTCACCTGCATGTGCTCAGCGTTTAAACTTAACTCCTGAAAATTTGGACTTTGACTTATCAGTTGAAACCCCATTAGGAGAAATGACCATTACATCTACTGTCTATAAATCTTGCCTAGTTCAAATCAACAACCTCACATTACCTGTTGACCTTATTTCTTTGGAGATGCATGAATTTGATGTGATTTTAGGAATTGATTGGTTGACTACCCATCATGCTAAAATTGATTGTTTTCATAAGATTATTAGTTTTCATATTCCTAATCAACCTGTCATGCAAATTCAAGCAACTAAACCATTGAAATCTATAACTGTTATTTCTAGCCATAAAGCCATTCGTTTATTGAAAAACGGATGTCAAGCCTTTTTAGCTCATGTCACTGATTTGAACAAAAATACGTCAAACTTGAATGATATTCCCATTGTTAATGAGTTTCCTGACGTTTTTCCTGAAGAACTTCCTGGCTTACCCCCAAACCGTGAAATTGAATTTTGTATTGATCTTGAACCCGGTACCAAGCCCATTTCCAAAGCCCCATACCGAATGGCTCCCATTGAACTTCAAGAGTTAAAAGTCCAACTACAGGAATTGTTGGATACTGGTTTCATTCGACCGAGTGCATCACCTTGGGGTGCTCCTGTTCTATTTGTGAAGAAGAAAGACGGGAGTATGAGACTGTGCATTGACTACCGAGAATTGAACCATGTCACCATCAAAAACAGGTATCCGTTACCTCGAATTGATGACATGTTTGATCAATTACAAGGTGCTCAACATTTCTCAAAGATTGATCTCCGTTCTGGATATCATCAGTTAAAGGTTAAAGCTGAGGACATTCCAAAGACTGCTTTCAGAACTCGTTATGGGCATTATGAGTTTTTAGTCATGCCTTTTGGACTAACCAATGCTCCTGCAGCTTTCATGGACATGATGAACCGAATATTCAAGGAATATTTGGATCATTTTGTGGTTGTCTTTATTGATGACATCCTCATATACTCCAAAAGTCGTGAGGATCATGAACAACACCTGAGATTGATACTCCAGAAGCTCCGTGAGAACAAATTATATGCCAAGTTGAAGAAATGTGAGTTCTGGCTTGAGGAGGTCACGTTTCTTGGGCATGTGATTTCTAGTCAAGGAATATCAGTCGATCCTGAATTAAAGCATAAAATCATGATGGAGGCACACAACACGCCATTTGCAATCCACCCTGGAGGTACCAAGATGTATCGAGATCTTCGACATACATTTTGGTGGAACAATATGAAAAGGGAGATTGCAGAGTTTATCTCAAGGTGCTTAACTTGTCAACGTGTCAAGGCAGAGCATCAAGTACCTAAGGGTCCTTTACAACCACTTGAGGTTCCCGAATGGAAGTGGGAACACATCAATATGGATTTCGTGACGGGTCTTCCCAAAGTTTCTCAAGGCTTAGATGCAATTTGGGTCATCGTAGATAGATTGACCAAATCCGCTCATTTCTTGCCTATACGAGAAAACTTTTCACTTGAACGTCTTGCCGGTATGTACATAAATGAGATCGTGAGATTGCATGGCATGCCAGTTTCCATAGTTTCTGATCGAGATCCTAGATTCACTTCACGCTTTTGGATCAGTCTACAAAAAGCTATGGGCACTGAACTACGTTTTAGTTCTGCATACCATCCTCAAACGGACGGACAATCGGAAAGGACAATCCAGACCCTCGAAGATCTTTTGAGACTTTGCGTACTAGATTTCAAAGGAAGTTGGGATAAGTACTTGCCATTGGTGGAATTTTCCTACAACAACAGTTACCAAGCAAGTATAGGTATGGCTCCATTCGAGGCTTTATATGGACGCAAGTGTCGCTCTCCAGTATGTTGGAATGAGGTAGGAGAAGCAAAACTGTTGGGACCCGAGTTGGTACGCTTGACGACCGAAAAGATCCAAATGATCCGACAACGAATACAGACAGCACAAGAACGACAAAAGAGTTATGCCGATCTTCATCGGAGAGATGAGAGATTCAACGTCGGAGATCATGTATTCTTACGTGTTTCTCCATGGAAAGGAGTTACGAGATTCGGAAAGAGAGGAAAGCTCAACCCTCGATTTATTGGCCCATTTGAAATCCTCGATCGAGTAGGATCCGTAGCCTACAGACTAGCCCTACCACCAAGTATGTCTCGCATCCATAACGTTTTTCACATATCTATGTTACGTAAATATGTGAAGGACCCAAACCACGTCATTGAGTTAGAACCAGACGTTATAGCAGAAGATTTAACGTATGAGGAGGTACCTGTTAAGATCCTAGATAAGAAGGAGCAGATCTTACGCTCAAAGGTTATACCTCAAGTTAAGGTTTTATGGAGGAACCAAGATATTGAGGAAATGACCTGGGAGCTAGAATCTGAAATGAAGTCTAGGTATCCATACCTCTTCGAAATGCCAGGTACGTCAATTTCGGGGACGAAATTTCATAAGGAGGGGAGGTTGTAAGACCCCGAATTTATGAAATACAAAATTTAATTTTTCTTCATATATATTTTTCTTGAAACAGTAAATGGTTAAATTGACAAAATTGAAAGTTAAGGATGTTATGTGCAAATTTTATTTTGTCGGACAATATTCTTTTTGTCGGGGAATATTCGTTTTGTCGAGGAATATTCGGGCCGTACGACGGCGCCGAAATAACAAATTATTTGTGGACCCCACAACGGAATAATTGTCGGATATAGAAAACGACAGAAGTAACCTTTTTAAATAAAAATAGTCAACGGTGTTAACTGTTAAAATACCGGTGATAAAAGAATAGTAGCATACGGTAATTTATGGTATTTTATTGTGGCACACGGTATTCTACAGTAGCACACGGTATTGCACAGTGTCTCGTATTATTGATCTGATAATTGACATCGTAACTGTTGCACATCATTTCATCAATAATTGTCGTTGCATAATATTTTATGTTATCAATTCAATAATTGTTGCTACACAGTATTTTGCATTATTGATTCAATAATTGTCATTACACTGTATTTCATATCATCGAGTCAATAATTGTTGGTGCACTGTAGTTTAAAATTATTGAATCTAATAATTGTCACAGTAGCAAATACACTATAATTTATATTATTAAATTAATAAAAATATGTAACGTGTTTCTTGCATTATTGTGGTAACATTATTTTATATGTTGGACTCACAGGAAGAATAAATAAATAAATAAATAAATAAAAAATAAAATAATTAATTTTACTATTTGAAATAGTAACGTGAATAGTGACGTGAATAGTAACGTGAATAGTAACGTGAATAGTAACATGTGGGACCCATGTGGGGCCCACATGAGAAATGAAAAATGTGCAGGATTTCTGAAGGAAAAAGCAGCCAGCGGCTGCTGCTGCGAGATTCAACACTGGCGTGCAGCACGCCAGTGTCACCTACCACGCATAGTGCTATATTTTCTCCTATAAATAGTTTGCTCAACTGAATAGAAAAATCACACCTAAAACATAAAAATTTTCTATAAGAATTTTATGAGTTTTCTCTGAGAATAGTAAGGTTATTTTGAGAGTTTGAAAGCCAAAAGGAGTGCAGGAATTTTTCAAGTAAGTCTTTTATTAAAGAGTAGTAATTTCATAAATTCCTATATTTCACGGTATTCACAAATCTTCCTTTAGAAGACTCTTCTTTAAGAAGATTCATTTTTAAAAGCTTTCTTTGGAAGATTTATTTTGGAATATTATTTTTAAAACTATTTAAAAGTAGTTATATTATACTACAAAAATTATGTTAAATATATATAATTTTGATAATTCATATTATACGAGTTATCATACACTTTGAAATTTATATGTGGTAATTACTAATTTTATTATAAAAATATAGGTTGATCAACCTCATTTAAATCAATATCCAGTCACGTGTTAAGGTAAGAGGTATCACTCTTTTCATCATCATAAATGGATATTATTTTCTTTCTTACTTGAAGGGATTATCATTCTTTGATTCTCGAAAATAATATCGTTTCTTTCTTGTGCCATTTATTTCCATGTATTAAATTGTGGGAATAACCTTACGGCGCGGTTTACCGCCTGTTGGTGAATAACCTTTTGTATTCATTCCTTATTAATCTTTGAGAATAACCTTACGGTGCGGATTATCGCCTGTTTGGTGAATAACTCTTCGTGTTCAAATTCTATTAAATTGTGGGAATAACCTTACGGTGCGGATTACGCCTGTTTGGTGAATAACTATTCGTATTCAAATTGATGGGAATAACCTTACGGTGCGGATTATCGCCTGTTGGTGAATAACCCTTTTTATTTGTCTCGTGTGGAAATAATTTGTCTACACGAATTATCACATGACACTTTTATTCCATATTCGTAAGTGATATTATTTTCCTTTATACTCATAAGGGATACCATCTTTTTCATCTTCCATTATTCAAACTTACTATGGTAAGGGATATTAATTCCCTTCACCTTTTGTTAATCAAACCTGCTACGGTAAGGGATATTATTTTCTTCCATACACCTAAATCGAAACTTATTATGGAACTATTGCTTCTATAATTCCTGAAAATATTATATGTTCCATAATAGTTGAATTTCATTAGTTCAACTGAACCTTCCTATTTTCTGAACATTTCTATTGAACTGTAATCGTTATTCTGAACTGTGGATCTTGAATATCATTTTTAAATTTCACTCCACATCATGTTGGCAATTTGGACATTATTTGAATCTGCACAAAGTAAACTTCCGATACTTATTGTTTATCCTGTTCTTCTGTTCATCATTTGTATCACTGTTATTTGTATTAATCATCAAGAATCAAGCTGTTGTGAATATCTGTGGCCGGGGGCACAGATGTGATATAATTGTTGAACAGATGATAGGTTAAAGGCGATATACTAGGTTAAAGGCGATACATCTGTTCGGTGTCTTTTATGACACGTGGTGAATGTTCTCTTTGGCCCGTAGTGCAAAGATGAACTGTTGGTTGGTATGATTATGACCAAAGGCTGAATCTGGTATAATCATGACCGTTGGTGTTATATTGAATGTCTTTGGCCCGTAGTGCAAAGACGAACTGTTGATCTGCATGATTATGACCAGGAACTGTGAAGTTGTATTATCTTGACTAATGGTATTTCAGATGATAAAAGTTGATGATATTTTTACTAAAAAGAGAAGCGAATGGACATTATAGTCTGCATTATTCTTCTAATAGATTGCTCATTCCGCTGCTATTATTGATCTGAACGTTGTTTCAGAATTTAACTGCAGTTTTTGATATAAACCTTGTAGTCTATTGTATTCTATCAAGAACTCAACTGTTGAAGGCTAATGATAAATTATTCGTCATTATCTTAGTCATGATATTTCTTACTGGGCTATTTGAGCTCACCCTTTCTTTTCGTTCCATTGTTTTTCAACAGGAGATGAGAACGTAACGGGGTCTAGCCGGGGAATGGAGTGAGAGTGCGGGGATAGCTATCATAGTCTTCACGTGTTATAAAATAGTGTGGCAATAATAATGAAGACTTAGTTGTGTTGTATTATCCACTGTATTGTTGTACGTTGTATTTCATTGTAATAATTTTGTTGTAGTCTTTTGACGACTCAAGTTTGGGCTGTGTGGGCCTAGATTTGGGGGCGTCACATAGTTGTGTATTATTATACACTGTATTGTTGTACGTTGTGCTTTGTTGTAATAATTTTGTTGTAGTCTTTTGACGACTCAAGTTTGGGCTGTGTGGGCCTAGATTTGGGGGCGTCACAGTTGGCATTAGAGCTTAGGGATATGGTCTTTAATGGAGATCTGGGGTTAGAACTAGGAGGGGAGAGACGAATAGAATTAATCACCTGTGTGTCCTACATAAATAATATTTTATCTAATGAGTCAATTTGAATGTAGGGACATGAAGTGATGAGTCAGTTTATTTGAACTAACATCTATTTTGTGACCACAGTTAAGTATGGTATCTGGAAATCAGGAGGTTAACCACGGAGTACCCGAAGTGAATGTAGAGGCCACAAACAATTCTTCTACAAACTCAGAGTTGAATAATTTGCCTAAAGCAAAAATTATTTGTATCCGATCTAAAGAAGAAGAAGGTGAAAGTTCTACCGTCGTTCTTCCAAATTCGTTCTTTAAAGGATATCCGGAACTTGCGGAAATTGTTGCCTTTAATTTGCTCGACAGTTGGAAACATATCATCACCTGGTTATGCTCGATAACAAAGGATCGGAATATATGGACGTTTCATATAAGTCTTTGGGATTTATGGTGTTCGAGCTATGATTTTCAAGATTATTTAAAAATGATGTATCTATACTTTTGGGCGTTACAATTTAGAGGAATTCAGGTTAAGTTAGTCACTATCGTGGAAACTGTAGTCTATCGAAAATACTATTTTAATGGAAATCATTGGTACGCTACTACTGATGAAGTTGAAGAATCTGAGAAACAGTTCGTTAGAGAACTATTTCGTGGTATCCCCATGGTTGAAATACGTGAAGATCCGGATGAAGTATATGGGACTCGATTTGATGATGACAGCCTTGATGATCAAGAAATCGAATGAGGTGATGACCGGTAAGCTATTCATCAATTCTCGAGAAGTCTATGCCATGTTAGATATTGGCTCTATCCACTCTTTTATCTCACCTATATGTACTCAACGTTTAAATTTGCCTATTGAAAACTTAAATCTTGTCTTATCAGTTGAAATCTCATTAGGAGAAATACCTATTACATTTACTATCTATAAATCTTGCCTAGTTTAAATCAACAACCTCACATTACCTGTTGACCTTATTTCTTTGGAGATGCATGAATTTGATGTGATTTTAGGAATTGATTGGTTGACTACCCATCATGCTAAAATTGATTGTTTTCATAAGATTATTAGTTTTCATATTCCTAATCAACCTGTCATGCAAATTCAAGCAACTAAACCATTGAAATCTATAACTATTATTTCTAGCCATAAAGTCATTCGTTTATTGAAAAACGGATGTCAAGCCTTTTTAGCCCATATCATTGATTTGAACAAAAACACGTCAAACTTGAATGATATTCCTATTGTTAATGAGTTCCTGACGTTTTTCCTGAGGAACTTCCTGGCTTATCCCCAAACCGAGAAATTGAATTCTGTATCGATCTTGAACCCGATACTAAACCCTTTTCCAAAGCTCAATACCAAATGGCTCCCATAGAACGCCAAGAGATGAAAGTTTGATTATTAGATATCGGTATCATTCGAGCGAGTAATGCGAGAAGAGTTTTCAAGAGCTTAAGAGGAGACTTGTTTCAGCTCCTGTTCTGACCATTCCATCAGGATCGGGAGAATTTGTCATATACAGCGATGCTTCAGGCAAAGGTCTAGGCTGTGTCCTTATGCAACATGGAAAGGTTATAGCCTATGCCTCTCGACAACTCAAAGATTATGAGAAAAATTACCCTACTCATGATCTAGAGTTGGCAGCAGTCGTTTTCGCGTTGAAGATCTGGAGACACTACTTGTACGGAGAGAAAGTGGATATCTATACGGATCATAAAAGTCTCAAGTATTTCTTCACCCAGAAGGAACTCAACATGCGACAACGACGTTGGCTTGAGTTGTTGAAGGATTACGACCACACAATCCAGTATCACCCGGGAAAGGCAAACGTTGTAGCTGACGCTTTGAGCAGAAGATCTTATGCGAGTACAAGTGCACTGCTGACAACACAAAAGTGTATTTTGTACGACTTGCAAAAGATGGAGATACAGCTAAAGACACCAGGGACCCACTCGAAGATTGCTCACGTGCAAGTAGAACCGGCTTTAATCGATAAAATTAAAGTTGCGCAAGCTACCGATCCGGAACTGATGAACATGATGAAGAAAGTACAAGAAGGTGTCATTCCCGAAGCAAGAATCGACGAGAAAGGAATACTTCGAGTCAACTCTCAACTCTGTGTTCCTAACAATCCTGAATTAAAGCATAAAATCATGATGGAGGCACACAACACGCCATTTGCAATCCACCTAGGAGGTACCAAGATGTATCGAGATCTTCGACATACATTTTGGTGGAACAATATGAAAAGGGAGATTGCAGAGTTTATCTCAAGGTGTCTAACTTGTCAACGTGTTAAGGCAGAACATCAAGTACCTAAGGGTCCATTACAACCACTTGAGGTTCCCGAATGGAAGTGGGAACACATCAATATGGATTTCGTGATGGGTCTTTCCAAAGTTTCTCAAGGCTTAAATGCAATTTGGGTCATCGTAGATAGATTGACCAAATCTGCTCATTTCTTGCCTATACGAGAAAACTTTTCACTTGAACGTCTTGCCGGTATGTACATAAATGAGATTGTGAGATTGCATGGCATGCCAGTTTCCATAGTTTCTGATCGAGATCCTAGATTCACTTCACGATTTTGGATCAGTCTACAAAAAGCTATGGGCACTGAGCTACGATTCAGTTCTGCATACCAACCTCAAACGGACGGACAATCGGAGAGGACGATTCAGACCCTCGAAGATCTTTTAAGACTTTGCGTACTAGATTTCAAAGGAAGTTGGGATAAGTACTTGCCATTGGTGGAATTTTCCTACAACAACAGTTACCAAACAAGTATAGGTATGACTCCATTCGAGGCTTTATATGGACGCAAGTGTCGCTCTCCAGTATGTTGGAATGAGGTAGGAGAAGCAAAACTGTTGGGACCCGAGTTGGTACGCTTGACAACAGAAAAGATCCAAATGATCCGACAACGAATACAGACCGCACAAGAACGACAAAAGAGTTATGCCGATCTTCATCGGAGAGATGAGAGATTCAACGTCGGAGATCATGTATTCTTACGTGTTTCTCCATGGAAAGGAGTTACGAGATTCGGAAAGAGAGGAAAGCTTAACCCTCGATTTATTGGCCCATTTGAAATCCTCGATCGAGTAGGAACCGTAGCCTACAGACTAGCCCTACCACCAAGTATGTCTCGCATCCATAACGTTTTTCACATATCTATGTTACGTAAATATGTGAAGGACCCAAACCACGTCATTGAGTTAGAACCAGACGTTATAGCAGAAGATTTAACGTATGAGGAGGTACCTGTTAAGATCCTAGATAAGAAGGAGCAGATCTTACGCTCAAAGGTTATACCTCAAGTTAAGGTTTTATGAAGGAACCAAGATATTGAGGAAATGACCTGGGAGCTAGAATCTGAAATGAAGTTTAGGTATCCATACCTTTTCGAAATGCCAGGTACGTCAATTTCGGGGACGAAATTTCATAAGGAGGGGAGGTTGTAAGGCCCCGAATTTATGAAATACAAAATTTAATTTTTCTTCATATATATTTTTCCTGAAACAGTAAATGGTTAAATTGACAAAATTGAAAGTTAAGGATGTTATGTGCAAATTTTATTTTGTCGGACAATATTCTTTTTGTCGGGGAATATTCGTTTTGTCGGGGAATATTCGGGCCGTACGACGGCGCCGAAATAACTAATTATTGGTGGACCCCACAATGGAATATTTGTCGGATATAGAAAACGACAGAAGTAACCTTTTTAAATAAAAATAGTCAACGGTGTTAACTGTTAAAATACCGGTGATAAAAGAATAGTAGCATACGGTAAATTATGGTATTTTCTGTAAGCACACGGTACTCTACAGTAGCACACGGTATTGCACAGTGTCTCATATTATTGACACCATAACTGTTACGCATCATTTCATCGATAATTGTCACTACATAATATTTTATATTATCAATTCAATTATTGTTGCTACACAGTATTTTGCATTATTGATTCAATAATTGTCATTACACTGTATTTCATATCATTGAGTCAATAATTGTTGTTGCACTGTTTTTAAAATTATTGAACCTAATAATTGTCACAGTAGCAAATATACTGTAATTTAAATTATTAAATTAATAATAATCTGTAATGTGTTTCTTACATTATTGTTGAATTAATGTTGTAGCATTATGTTATTATATATGAAAGACCCACATAAAAAAAAAAAAAAATTTATTTTTACTATTTTAAATAGTAACCATGTGGACCCTTTGTGGGGGCCACATGAAATATAAACATGCAAATTGCTGAAGTTTGGGGATAAAGGCAGCAGCAGGCGGCTGCTGAAATCTTCAACACTGGCATGCGCACGCCAGTCACCAACCACGCACAGTGACCCTCCTTTTCTCCTATAAATAGGTTGCTCAGCTGAATAGAAAAATCACACCTAAAACATAAAATTTTTATATAAGAATTTTATGAGTTTTCTCTAAGAATTGTAAGGTTATTTTGAGAGTTTGAAAGCCAAAAGGAGTGCAGGAATTTTTTCAAGTAAGTCTTTTATTAAAGAGTAGTAATTTTATAAATTCCTATTTTTCACGGTATTCACAAATCTTCCCTTAGAAGACTCTTCTTTGAGAAGATTCATTTTTAAAAGCTTTCTTTGGAAGATTTATTTTGAAATATTATTTTAAAAACTATTTTAAAGTTGTTATATTATACTACAAAAATTATGTTAAATATATATAATTTTGATAGTTCATAATATATGAATTATCATACACCTTGAAATTTATATGTGGTAATTACTAATTTTATTAAAAATATATAGGTTGATCAACCTCATTTAAATCAATATCCAGTCACGTGTTAAGGTAAGGAATACCATTCATTTCAAACTCTTAAATTTACTGTGGTAAGGAATATTATCTTCTTTCATATTCTAACTTACTACGGTAAGGGGTATTATTCTTTTCATCATCATAAATGGATATTATTTTCTTTCATACTTGAAGGGATTATCATTCTTTGATTCTCGAAAATAATATCGTTTCTTTCTTGTGCCATTTATTTCCATGTATTAAATTGTGGGAATAACCTTACGGCGCGGTTTACCGCCTGTTGGTGAATAACCTTTTGTATTCATTCCTTATTAATCTTTGAGAATAACCTTACGGTGCGGATTATCGCCTGTTTGGTGAATAACTCTTCGTATTCAAATTGATGGGAATAACCTTACGGCGCGGATTATCGCCCGTTTGGTGAATAACTATTCGTATTCAAATTGATGGGAATAACCTTACGGCGCGGATTATCGCTTGTTGGTGAATAACCCTTTTTATTTGTCTCGTGTGGAAATAATTTGTCTACACGAATTATCACATGACACTTTTATTCCATATTCGTAAGTGATATCATTTTCCTTTATACTCATAAGGGATACCATCTTTGTCATCTTCCATTATTCAAAATTACTATGATAAGGGATATTAATTTCCTTCACATTTTGTTAATCAAACCTGCTACGGTAAGGGATATTATTTTCTTTCATACACCTAAATCGAAACTTATTATGGAACTATTGCTTCTATAATTCCTGAAAATATTATATGTTCCATAATAGTTGAATTTCATTATTTCAACTGAACCTTCCTATTTTCTGAACATTTCTATTTGAACTGTGATCGTTATTCTGAATTGTGGATCTTGAATATCATTTTTAAATTTCACTCCACATCATGTTGGCAATTTGGACATTATTTGAATCTGCACAAAGTAAACTTCTGATACTTATTGATTATCCTGTTCTTCTGTTCATCATTTGTATCACTGTTATTTGTATTACTCATCAAGAATCAAGTTGTTGTGAATATCTGTGGCCGGGGGCACAGATGTGATATAATTGTTGAACAGATGATAGGTTAAAGGCGATATACTAGGTTAAAGGCGATACATCTGTTCGGTGTCTTTTATGGCACGTGGTGAATGTTCTCTTTGGCCCGTAGTGCAAAGATGAACTGTTGGTTGGTATGATTATGACCAAAGGCTGAATCTGGTATAATCATGACCGTTGGTGCTATATTGAATATCTTTGGCCCGTAGTGCAAAGATGAACTGTTGATTTGCATGATTATGACCAGGAACTGTGAATTTTTATTATCATGACTAATGGTATTTCAGATGATAAAAGTTGATGATATTTTTACTAAAAAGAGAAGCGAGTGGACATTATAGTCTGCATTATTCTTCTAATAGATTGCTCATTCCGCTGCTATTATTGATCTGAACATTGTTTAAGAATTTAACTACAGTTTTTGATATAAACCTTGTAGTCTATTGTATTCTATCAAGAACTCAACTGTTAAAGGCTAATGATAATTTATTCGTCATTATCTTAGTCATGATATTTCTTACTGGGCTATTTGAGCTCACCCTTTCTTTTGTTCCATTGTTTTTCAACAGGAGATGAAAACGTAACGGGGTCTAGCCGGGGGATGGAGTGAGAGTCCGAGGAATAGCTATCCTAGTCTTCACGTGTTGTAAAATAGTGTGGCAATAATAGTGAAGACTTAGTTGTGTATTATTATACACTGTATTGTTGTACGTTGTGCTTTGTTGTAATAATTTTGTTGTAGTCTTTTGACGACTCAAGTTTGGGCTGTGTGGGCCTAGATTTGGGGGCGTCACATGTATTATCTGATTTTTTTTCTTGGCAATTCATAATTTAAATAATTATAGTTTAAAAATAATTTATTTTTTAAATAAAATTGCAAAAACAAATAAAAATATAAGAATGTATAACATCTAATAGTTGGCACCCTCATAATTGAAAATATACTTTGACTTATTTACATATATTTAGGTATATACAAAATTTAAGTATAAGCATAGCGTAATATGAATTTTTCTAACAATTTGTTTAGAATAATTTAATTTGAATATATATATTTTATTTATATTTTACTACTCATTATATTAAGAATGTAATAGTTGCACAATTACCGACTTAATTTCCTATCAAAACTTGTGTTTTTATTTGAAAGCATAAAAATATATATAAAATTTGTAATGTCATTACATCAATGTTTAATATATATATATATATATATATATATATATATATATATATATATGATTATAATAATTTAATAGTTGAATCTTATATAATTAGTATTATAATAGAATTTTTCCAAGATTTATATGTTATTTAGTATCAAATTAAAATATATGAATTATACATTCCCTTGAAAAATTATTAATTACTCAATATTAAGATATTACTTAATTACCTTCTCAATTAAATATAGAATTTTTTAAATAATACTATTTAGAAAATTTTAGTGAGAAATTAAATTACATAATACTATTTCATTTTAACAGTATTTTTAAAAAAAAAAGTATGAATATCCAAATTTATCATGAAATGAGTAAAATAATACGAATGCTTTCAAAATATATAAAATCTCATGCCACAAGAATTCAATAAAATAAAGAGATTTTCTTTAGTTCATGAAAAAAAGAGCGAGTGTTGTACAAATGGGCTAATTGATATATTAGCAGTATACAAAAGTTTATTATAGTCTTCTTGTTAAAAAGTCTATCACTTATTTCATAGAGTCTTTAAAAGTTATTAAAAGTCAATTTATTTATTTTTTTAAATATTTAAAAGTCATGAAAATCTACAAACTCTACAAAAGAGTGTCACTTAAAAAAAGTATTTAAAAATATTTGAAAGTCTTAATTAAAGACACCATCCTAACATGTAAGACCCTGAATTTTATGAAATACAAAATTTAATTTTTTTCATATATAATTTTTCCTAAAACAGGAAGTGGTTAAATTGATAAAGTTAAAAGTTAAGGAAGTTATATGTAAATTATATTATGTCGGACAATATTCATTTAATCGGGGAATATTCGTTCTGTCGAGGAATATTTGTAATATCCCAGATATTTTCAAGATTTTAAATAGTATCTTAATTGATTTTATTAAAGGTTAAGGTTTAAAACCTAGAATTTGAGAGGTAAGATATGTAGAAAATGAGTGAACATTTTTTTTAACATAATTTATTTGTTAGAAATTAAATGTGAGAATATTATATTGATGCATTAGAGAATTTATTAAGGAAATAAATTCAACTGAGAAGTGAAGGTAATTATATTAATACGTATATACCTACAGTGTGATGGTTAGCCAAATAAGAGGATGAGTAAGTTAATACTCAATTAAGCTAATAAATTAATTAGTTTAAATATGAAGTAAGAAGAAAAGTCATGTAATATAATTAATTGAGTTAATTATAGGAGTCATGAATTAAAGTTGTAATTAATAAGTAGAGAAGTTAGAATATTGCCTAGAATGACAATATTAAGAAGTTAATTAATTAAGTAATTAACTTAATTATTAAGTTGTTGTATAGAGTCCATTAATGGATTTGAAACAAGCCCAATATGAGAATATTTGCTTGAAGGTGAGTAATTAAATAATAAGCCCAAATGTTATGTTGATTATAGTCCAAGAGGTAATTAATATAAGTCCAATTAAATTATGTTGGCAAGTATTGTGATAGTCCAATTAAATTAATTACCAAGCCCAAGTTATAAATGATATGTGAATTGTGTTGGGTAGTCCAAGTAATTAAATAAGAAAGTCCAATGCAAGGTAAGCTATGTAGCCCAAACACTTAAAAGTCTAATGTTGGTCAAAGTGTTGGGAGATATTATTGAGTGTAGAGAATTAACTAATGTAGGGTTAATTGAATAACCCTAGTTGGTAGACAAGAGAGAGCATTAACCAATCATTGGTTAATTGTTAGGTAAATAAAGGCGGTGTTGAGAATTAACTATGGATGAGTTAATTAAGTAACCCAATGTGGTAGAATTAATTATAGCAAATCTAATTGGATTATATTATAAGTCCAATTGAGTTATTAAACTAGGTCAAATTAATTAACCTAGTAGTCCATATAATTTAATTTGAACATTGATTCAATAATTAATCAAGCTCAATGTTTGTTTTAATTAAATGTAACATAGGGTATTTAATATTAGCCCAATGTAATAATTAAATTGAGCCCAACCAAATTAAATGGATGAGCCCAATATATTTAAATCCTAGAGTCCAATGTGGAGCCCAAATGGTAGTCAAAGTTGTGATTAATATATATATATTGGTGTATATATATATGGATACTTATATAATGATATAGGATATAAAAATAAAGCTAAATTGGTGTAATAAAAAGAGAAATCCCGAATTTTGGGGCCCACAAGGATAGAAAGGTTGCTTGTTGGTGAATTTGGAGTGCAAAGTTGCTCAACAACCCCCCCCCCCCCCACCAACCCTAGTCATTCAAATGGTCAATCAAAATGTCACTCAATTGGTCATTCAAGCTATAGTAAGCTTGATTAACCCTTAAATTCACCAACACTAGTTGATTGTGATTAGGGAGGGTCTATATATAGCATCCATCACCCTCTTGATATGTTTGTTAGTTATTTTTCAAGAACTCCTAGAGAGAAAAAATAGAGTATTTTAGAGAAAAGCAAGCAAGTTTTGGGAGATTGATGATCCACTAAGGAAAATTGCTAGAGAATGGACAAGAGGGAGTCACAAGCCAAGATCAAGTCAAGAGAAAGGAGAGCATCCATGTATAAAAGGTTAAAAAGTGCTCTAAACCTTCTTTAGTTCATTTTTATAGTTTAGATATGATTTGAACGGTTAAAATATATTTTTAATCGATCAAAAGTTATTTTGATGGTCTAGAAGTCTAAATCTATGATATATAGGTATATTCATGGTTTGATATAGTTAATACATGTATTTGTATGGGTGGTACGCAAAGAATTAGAAGGAAAGACCATATAACGATTTATCGGTAAAACCCTAGATGGTTCGATCTAAAATTTCTTGTCAAAATATTTTCAAAAATGTGATTGAACCATGAAATATTGTAAAACAAGGAGTTAGGAAGACAACAACACTAAGTTGGTGTCATTTGGATGTGTAGAGTTTATTTTATTCAAGTTTGAACCATTAAAACCAAGGATTTGTGATTTTAGTTTTCACTCTGTCCTTGTGAGCCGTTTTTAATATACTTTCGTTTGGAATTTGGATTTGTGATCTAAAGAGAAGTTGTAAAGGGGGAAATTCGGATGAGAATGGACTCAAGAATCACCCCAAAATATTTTAAAATGAAGAAGTTATGACTGTCGGAGCGTCGGAGGGTCGAACAGCCCATTTTTAGGGTTTTGCTTCTGTTTTGGACGCCCCGGCGCCCAGTTGAGCGCCCCGGCTTTCAAAACAGAATGTGTAAGTTTTCTGGGTCGGGTCGGTCCGGGTCGAGTTTTTAATGAAAATTTAAGTTGAAATAAATGTAAAATGAATGGGTTTGAATACTAAACCAATATATGAAGTTTATTAGTAACTAATTGGTAGCTAAATATGTAACATAAAGACTAAAGTTAACACAATTAAAAAGTTAACTATTGATATTATTTGAAGATTATTAAAATATTATTAAATGATCAATAATATTAGTATATGATTAAAAAGTTATTGAATGATGAATAACATTTGTATATGATTAAAATATCATTACATGGTTAATAATATTGATAAGAGATTAAAATTATTAAATGGTTAATAATATTAATAAGTGGTTAAATTATTATTAAACGATTAATAATATTAATAAGTGATTAAAATATTGTTAAATGATTAATAATATTAAGAAGTGAATAAAATATTATTAAATGGTGAATAATATTAGTAAGTGATTAAAATATTATTAAATGATTAATAATATTAGTAAGTGATTAAAATATTATTAAATGATTAATAATATTAAGAAGTGATTAAAATTTTATTAAATGGTTAATAATATTAATAAATGATTAAAATATTATTAAATGGTTAATAATATTAAGAAGTGAATAAAATATTATTAAATGGTGAATAATATTAGTAAGTGATTAAAATATTATTAAATGATTAATAATATTAAGAAGTGATTAAAATATTATTAAATGGTTAATAATATTAAGAAGTGATTAAAATATTATTAAATGGTGAATAATACTAGGGATAACCCGTGCCTGAAGGCACGGTGTAATTAATATAACAGTTGAGTATTGTATTCAATATTTTTAAATCTAAATAAAAAAATATTGTCATAACATTAACTAAATCACATCACCATAATATTTTTTCCTTTATATTTTTTTTTTAAATTGGCCAAAAGATTCTCATACCATGAGTCAGAGCCTATTACAATAGTTGTTATCGATATAGCCCACAAAAATACTAAAAAGATGATACGTAATTGTCCGTACCTAAAGGTAATAGTTGTTCTATTACCTAAAGACTTTTTGCAACCTAAAACCTAACGACCGCAATACTCGAAAAACAGAAAAATGACGTCAATACTAAAAGGGTGACCCATATTATTTTCGTGCACATTATTATTTTTTATTATTATTATAATTATAATAATAATAATAATAATAATAATAATAATAATAATTATAATAATAATAATAATTATTATTATTATTATTATTATTATTATTACTACTACTAGTACTATTACTATTTTTACTATTTTATTACTATTATTATAATTATTATTGTTAATACTATTATAAATATTATTATTATTATTATTATTATTATTATTATTATTATTATTATTATTATTATTATTATTATTATTATTATTATTACTAAACAATCTGAGACGTTCTTGTGGTTTGTCAATTTAAGAATTTAAAAATATAGTAATAATAAACTATATACTAATAATAATAATAATAATAATAATAATAATAATAATAATAATAATAATAATAAACTATATAATAATAGTAATAAAAATAATAATAATAGTAATAATAATAACAATTATAATTATATTAATAATAATAATACTGATAATAATAATACCGATAATAATAATATTTATATTTTATAATTTCTCTAATAATAATATTTTTATTTTTGAAATTTTAATCTAATTTTAATATAATTTTTCAATAATAATAAATATAATAATAACAATAATAATTATAATAATAGTAATAATAATAATACCGATAATAATAATAATATTGATAATAATAATATCCATAATAATAATAATAATAATAATAATAATAATAATAATAATAATAATAATAATAATAATAATATCGATAATAATAATAACTATAATAATAATAATAACCTAGATAGCCCCTAGCATAGCTTCTGGCAGCGTAAGTTTTTTGGACAGAAAGAGAGAGAAAATGGAGAGAAGTGGAGAGAGAGATTAGATAGGATAGGAGAGAGAAAATAGGGATTAAATATATAGGAGAGAGAAAATAGTGATTACATAGGAGAGAGAAAAGTAGTGATTACATTGCAATAGTGATCGTTAGATGATGAAGTCTTAGTTGAATTAAAACCGTTAGATGTTGAAGCTTTAATTGATTTGAGAGCGTCGGATGTTGAAGCCTTAATTGATTTGAGAGCGTCGGATGTTGAAGATTTATTTTTTCTCTCCGCTCTGTTTTATTATATAGATTTGTAAATGATTAAAATATTATTAAATGATTAATAATATTAATAAGTGATTAAAATATTATTAGATGGTTAATAATATTAATAAGAGATTAAAATATTATCAAATGGTGAATAATATTTGTAAATAATTAAAATATTATTAAATGATTAATAATATTAATAAGTGATTAAAATATTATTAGATGGTAAATAATATTAATATGTGATTAAAATATTATTAAATAATTAATAATATTAATAAGTTATTAAAATATTATTAAATAATATTATTAAATGGTTAATAATATTAATATGGGATTAAAATATTATTAAATAATTAATAATATTAATAAGTGATTAAAATATTATTAAATGGTTAATAATATTTGAATGTAGTTGTATATTATCAAGGGTAGATAATATTTTGAGGTATTTGGTACATTATTAAATGTCCGAATCATTAAATTATGAAAAAGAAGAATGTTTAATTAAATTAAACAGATGTAAATAGTCAATTCGTGACTAAATTTTTGACAACTTATTAAAAGTAAGTCGTACGAAGAATGTGTAGTGAAGGTGTAAGTTAGATGAGCATACCCGACATGTCCAACTGGGGTTGGGCTAGGGTTTTGTCCGGAACTTAAGGGTTCGTTTATCGGACATCTTAAGAGTTAATAATTTAAAGTTAGAGTCTTATATAAAGACTAAGTAATAGTCATTGCATCTAATGATTATGTCAATTTTCTATATAAATTGTAGGTTGAACGAAAGACGCAAATAAACATAACTGGTAGAAGCGAACCAGACAAGTTTTTCAGAACTTGCTCCTATGTGTATTAACATGCTGCCATGTGATATTTAATTGTTGATAAGATAATCTAAGGATGATTTTGTGATATGTGAAACGCATGAAGTACGATTACATGAAAAATATGTACAAGAATAAAGCAGGATTTGCTAAATGCTAGTTGGTTATTGTATGAAATGCCTGAGGAGCATGATGTAAGTATAAAATGCATAGTATGTTTAAAATGTGAAGCATGCAATGTGTTATGTGTAACTGTTAAACTTGTTGAGCCGTCGTGCTCACTCTTACTTAAAACCAACATTTTCATATAATACAAGTATTTGAAGTCTTGATAAGGATCAAGAAACAGGAATGCGTATTATATTCACTGAAGGTCTAGCACGACCATTGTAGATATCAGTCCGAATTGGACAGGTAAATGATTGTGTAGTATAAGACTTTAGTTGGTATGTTATATGAGTGTTAAATACACAAGTTAATTGTAATAGAATGTCGTGTCATGTATGATATTAAGACATACTAGGAATGTATAAAGATTTCGATTCTGGAATAGAAAGAGATGTTATAAAATTATAAATAAATGGTTATTTATCAATTATAATATTGTTGTAATTCATGAACAATAAGAAAAATGTTGTACTCGTGTTGAACCGGATCCGAGGTTCAAGGAACCCGGATTTGGGGTCGTCACAATATTTGTACGACGGCGCCGTACGAACCAATCATTGGTGGACCCCACAATGAATAATTGTCAAATATAGAAAATGACATAAACAATTTTTAAATGGTCAATGGTACTATCATTTTTAATTGTTAAAATATCTGGTGGCATTGCACAGTGTTTCGTATTATTGAACTGATAAAGTGATTATCGTACAATATTTGACTTTATTGTCACATGCACAATAATTTATATTATTAAACTGATAATTGTCATAGTAGCATATGCACAGTAATTCACATTATTGAATCAATAATTGTCATTACACAGGAACGTATTATTTCTTTTATATACGTTCTGCATTATTGTTATCTCTATTATGATGTTAATTAAACTGTTGTATTTCATTATTAATTATTTTGATATCTAACTCAGAGAGCCAACTACACTGTATTTATAATAATTAGTCATAATAATGAATAAGTATGAATTATTGTTGAATAATTGAATTGATAAAGTTATTTATTTTTATTATAATAAATGATATAAAGTTAGGTGATATAAATATGAAATAAATGGTATATATTAAAGATAATGTAATAATTATAGAATTTCAAATGAACGGTGTAGATTGAAGATGATATTTAAATGAATGGTTTAGATTAAAGAAATCTTAAAAGATGAAATGAATGATATAGATTAAAGATAATATAAAATTTGAAATGGATGGTGTAGATTAAAGATTGTCTTTAAATGAATGGTTTAGATTAAAGAAATCTTAAAAGATGAAATGAATGGTATGGATTAAATATTATCTTGAAATGAACGGTTTGGATTAAATTAGGAAATCTTGGTTATTATAAGATTTTTTGCTATAAATAGAAGCCTTAACTTAAGGATTTTTCATAAACTTCCTTACTTGTTCTTTCTTTCACTCTCTAAATACTTCTTTGTGTAAGTTCTCTCTAAGTGTGCTTAAGTCATTTTGAATATTTGTGAAGATCTATAAGTGTACAAGTATTGTTCATGTTAATCAACCTCATTTAAATCAATATCCGGTCACGTGTTAAGGTAAGAGATTATCATTCTTTGATTCTAAAAAATAATATCGTTTATCTCTTACTCATAAGATGTGTCATTTATTTTTATGTATTAAATTGTGGAAATAACCTCACGGCGCGGATTACCGCCTGTTGGCGAATAAACTTTCGTATTCATTTTTTATTAATTTTTGAGAATAACCTTACTGCGCAGATTACCGCCTGTTTGGTGAATAACTCTTCGTATTCAATTTTTATTAAATTGTGGGAATAACCTTACGGCGCGGATTACCGCCTATTGGTGAATAACCTTTCGTATTCATTCCATATTAATCTCTGAGAATAACCTGACTATGCGGATTACCGCATGTTTGGTGAATTACTCTTTGTATTCATTTTTTATTTGTCTCTTTTGAAAATAATTTGTTTACACGAATTATCACATGACACTTTTATTCCATATTCGTTTGTAATATCATTTTCTTTCATATTTGTAAGTGATATTATTTTTCTTTATACTTGTACGGGATACCATCTTTTTCATCTTCCACTATTCAAACTTATTACGGTAAAGGGTAGCATTTTTTTCATACTCTTAACTTACTATAGTAAGTACTATTTGGTAAAGTTCTTGAAATGATTATATATTCATTAATAGTTTGCACTTCATCTAATATCATTTCAATTAAATCTTCCTATTTTTCTAAATCTCTCTTTTGAACTTTAACTGTTATTCTGAACTGTGGATCTTAAATATCGTTCTTGAGTTTGAGTCCACATCATGTTGACAATTTGACCATTAGTTGAATTTGCACAAAGTAAACTTTCGATATTTATTGATCATACTGTTTTTTTTATTCATCATTTATATCACTGTAATTTGTACTAATCATCAAGAATCAAATTGTTATGAATATATGTGGTCTGGGGCACAAATGATGGGTTAAAGGCGATATAATTGTTGAACAGATGATAGGTTAAAGGCGATATATTTGTTCGGTGTCTTTTATGGCACGTGATGAAAATTCTCTTTGGCCCGTAGTGCAAAGATGAACCGTTGTTTGGTATGATTATGACCAAAGGCTGAATACTGGTATAATCATGACTATTGATATTATATTGAATATCTTTGGCTCGTTAGTGCAAAGATGAACTGTTGATTTGCATGATTATAACCAGGAACTGTGAATTTGTATTATCATGACTAATGGTATTTCAGATAATAAAAGTTGATGATATTTTTCTGAAAAAGAGAAATGAGTGAACATTATAGTCTGCATTATTCTTCTAATAAATTGCTCATTCCGCTGCTATTATTGATCTTAACGTTGTTCAAGAATTTAACTGCAGTTTTTGATATAAACCTTGTAGTCTATTGTATTCTATCAAGAACTCAACTGTTGAAGGCTAATGATAATTTATTCGTCATTATCTTAGTCATGATATTCTTTACTGAGCTATTTGAGCTCACCCTTTCTTTTTGTTCCATTGTTTTTAAACAGGAGATGATAACGTAGCTGGGTTTAGCCGGGAGATTGAGTGAGAGTTCGAGGGATAGCTATCGTAGTCTTCACGTGTTGTAAAATAGTATGACAATAATCGTAAAAGACTTAATTGTGTATTATTATACACTATATTGTTGAACGTTGCACTACTTGTAATAATTTTGTTGTAATCTTTTGACAACTTAAGTTTGGATTGTGTGAGCCTAGATTTCGAGGTATCACATAACACAAAAATGAGGGCTGTGATTTTCAAGTTTCCCTCCGAAATAGCAAAAACTTATGTATACCTGATCATCGGCGATGCCTTCACCGTCTACTCCCTAAGCCCTAATTCACTAACCTACTCTCCACTCATTTCCCCAACTTTCTTAGCCGACCTTAGGGTTGTACTCAACAGCGTCGTCCGATCGTCTCGCGCTCCCTACATAGTATAATTTCATTTTTTTCACTTATTTTTACACCATAATTCGTTCATTATCAACATCTATTATTTAATTTCTATGTTATTTGTTGCAGATCACTTCCAATATTGTTGATTGCAAGTGGATTGTCGGTGGATTCGGATGAGTATCGTCGAATATTATACATATATATATATATATATTTACACCTTATTTATCTCTAATTATGTAAATATATAGGAGGTAGAAATAATAATTTAAGTGAGAAAATTATAAAATTTTAATTTGACTCGTATATTAAATTTTTTATAAAATTTCATTGAAATAAATTTATATATAATTTTTGAAAATTTTAAATTTAATCATATATTATATAATAAAAAAAATTAGTGAAATCAATTCTCCCGCAAATCATTATCTGGCTTCGTCCCTGAAGGATATGCCACAAATTAGAAAGGTCTCCTGCAGAATTAGATGACTTAGGCTACAGACTGAGAGGATATTTTATATCACTGTAATACCGGTGTTACAATCTGATCATATATAGGCAGATTTCAATTGCAATCACTGTCATCAAATAAGCCAACTTCAGTGAAGTGACAAGATACTTGACGTTTCCAAATTTTAGCAGTAAACAAATTTCTCTCCTGTGTAACAAGATTCCAGCCGTTATTTTGGCACAATCGAGTGCTTTTACCCGAACAGAAAAGTGGACCGGTTTAATTTTTTTATTTTTTTTCAACTTTTTTTTAACTCTTAATTTTTTTATAATATTTATTTTAATTTAAATATTTATAAAATTTAATAATTTAAATATAATTTATATATATATATATATATATATATATATATATATATATATATATATATATATATAATTGGAGTTATAAAAATTTTACAATTTTAATTATTTATATATATCTAAATTATTAAATTCTATAAATATTTAAGTTAAAATGAATATTATAAAAAATTTAAAAGTAAAAAAAAAATTAAAAACTAAAATAAAAATTAGACAGGTCCAATTATCCTGTCTGCATAGAGTTTTTGGGCTCAATATATTGGATGGTATCAACGTATCACCGTGATACTTGTAAGACCCCGAATTTTATGAAACATAAAATTTAATTTTTCTTCATATATATTTTTTTTTTCATGAAACAGTAAGTGGTTAAATTGTCGAAATTGAAAGTTAAGGATGTTATGTGCAAATTTTATTTTGTCGGACAATATTCGCTTTGTCGGGGAATATTCGTTTTGTCAGGGAATATTCGAGCCGTACGACGGCGCCGAAATAACAAATTATTGGTGGACCCCACAACGGAATATTTGTCGGATATAGAAAACGACAGAAGTAACCTTTTTAAATAAAAATAGTCAACGGTGTTAACTGTTAAAATACCGGTGTAGCATACGGTAATTTATGGTATTTTTCTGTAGCACACGGTATTGCACAGTGTCTCATATTATTGGTCTGATAATTGACACCGTAACTGTTGCGCATCATTTCATCAATAATTATCACTGCATAATATTTTATGTTATCAATTCAATAATTGTTGCTACACAGTATTTTGCATTATTGTTACTACACGACATGTTGCATTATTAAACCAATAATTGCCACAGTAACAAATGCATAGTAATTCATATTATTGATCTGATAATCGACACAGTAGTCGTTGCATTATTTTGAATTATCGTTATCACTGTGGTAGAATTATTTTAGTTGTCATATTACTAATTGGTATTTTTGCTTTATTAAAGAAAAAAAAAATATTATTATTTTTCAAAAATTACTATTCACTACCGGAGTTTACTATTCATTCCCGGAAAAGGTACTATCCACTGACGGAAGTTACTGTGCATCTCGGGAAAGTCACTGTTCATCTGCCGACAGAAGTTACTGTTCATTACTGTTCACTTTTTGAAAATTTTAAAATTACTGTGCAAAGTTACTGTGCAAGTATTGAAAATTTTTAAAACGTTTGCGCAGCCTCGGCTGAAAAATTTTTCAGCCACCTACCACGCATAGTAACTTCTTTTCTCCTATAAATAGCTTGTTCAGCTGAATAGAAAAATCACACCTAAAACATAGAATTTTTCTATAAGAATTTTATGAGTTTTCTCTGAGAATAGTGAGGTTATTTTGAGAGTTTGAAAGTCAAAAGGAGTGCAGAAATTTTTCAAGTAAGTCTTTTATTAAAAAGTAGTAATTTCATAAATTCCTATTTTTCACGGTATTCACAAATCTTCCCTTAGAAGACTCTTCTTTGAGAAGATTCATTTTTAAAAGCTTTCTTTAGAAGATTTATTTTGTAATATTATTTTAAAAACTATTTTAAAGTAGTTATATTATACTACAAAAATTATGTTAAATATATATAATTTTGATAGTTCATATTATACGAGTTATCATACACTTTGAAATTTATATGTGGTAATTACTAATTTTATTATAAATATATAGGTTGATCAATCTCATTTTTATCAATATCCAGTCACCAGATAAGGTAAGAAATGTCATTTTTTTTCACTCTTAAACTTACTACGGTAAGAAATGTCATTTTTTTTCACTCTTAAACTTACTACGGTAAGAAATGTCATTTTTTTTACACTCTTGAACTTGCTACGGTAAGGGATATTATTTTCTTTCATACTCCTGAATCGAAACTTATTATGGAACTATTGCTTCTATAATTCCTGAAAATATTATATGTTCCATAATAGTTGAACTTCATTATTTCAACTGAACCTTCCTATTTTCTGAATCTTTCTATTGAACTGTAACCGTTATTCTGAACTGAGAATCTTGAATAACATTTTTAAATTTCACTCCACATCATGTTGACAATTTGGACATTATTTGAATCTGCACAAAGTAAACTTCCGATACTTATTGTTTATCCTGTTTCTTCTGTTCATCAATTGTATCACTATTATTTGTACTAATCATCAAGAATCAAGCTGTTGTGAATATCTGTGGCCGGGGGCACAGATGTGATATATTTGTTGAACAGATGATAGGTTAAAGGCGATATATTAGGTTAAAGGCGATACATCTGTTCGGTATCTTTTATGGCATATATTGAAAGTTCTCTTTGGCCCGTAGTGCATAGATGAACTGTTGATTTGCATGATTATGACCAGGAACTGTGAATTTATATTATCATGACTAATGGTATTTCAGGTGATAAAAGTTGATGATGTTTTTACTAAAAAGAGAAGCGAGTGGACATTATAGCCTACATTATTCTTCTAATAGATTGCTCATTCCGCTGCTATTATTAATCTGAACATTGTTTAAGAATTTAACTGCAGTTTCTGATATAAACCTTGTAGTCTGTTGTATTCTATCAGGAACTCAACTGTTGAAGGCTAATGATAATTTATTCGTCATTATCTTAGTCATGATATTTCTTACTGGGCTATTTGAGCTCACCCTTTTGTTCCATTATTTTTCAACAGGAGATGAGAACGTAGCTGGGTCTAGCCGGGGGATGGAGTGAGAGTCCGAGGAATAGCTATCCTAGTCTTCACGTGTTGTAAAATAGTGTGGCAATAATAGTGAAGACTTAGTTGTGTATTATTATACACTGTATTGTTGTACGTTGTGCTTTGTTGTAATAATTTTGTTGTAGTCTTTTGACGACTCAAGTTTGGGCTGTGTGGGCTTAGATTTGGGGCGTCACAGTTGGCATCAGAGCTTAGGGATATGGTCTTTAATGGAGATCTGGGGTTAGAACTAGGAGGGGAGAGACGAATAGAATCAGTCACTAGTGCGTCCTACTTAAATTAGATTTTATTATCTAATGAGTTGATTTGAATATAGAGACATGAAGTGATGAGTCAGTTTGTTTGAACTAACAATTATTTTGTGACCACAGTTATGTATCCTTACCTCTTCGAAATGCCAGGTACGTCAATTTCGGGGACGAAATTTCATAAGGAGGGGAGGTTGTAAGACCCCGAATTTTATGAAACATAAAATTTAATTTTTCTTCATATATATTTTTTTTTCATGAAACAGTAAGTGGTTAAATTGTCGAAATTGAAAGTTAAGGATGTTATGTGCAAATTTTATTTTGTCGGACAATATTCGCTTTGTCGGGGAATATTCGTTTTGTCAGGGAATATTCGAGCCGTACGACGGCGCCGAAATAACAAATTATTGGTGGACCCCACAACGGAATATTTGTCGGATATAGAAAACGACAGAAGTAACCTTTTTAAATAAAAATAGTCAACGGTGTTAACTGTTAAAATACCGGTGTAGCATACGGTAATTTATGGTATTTTTCTGTAGCACACGGTATTGCACAGTGTCTCATATTATTGGTCTGATAATTGACACCGTAACTGTTGCGCATCATTTCATCAATAATTATCACTGCATAATATTTTATGTTATCAATTCAATAATTGTTGCTACACAGTATTTTGCATTATTGTTACTACACGACATGTTGCATTATTAAACCAATAATTGCCACAGTAACAAATGCATAGTAATTCATATTATTGATCTGATAATCGACACAGTAGTCGTTGCATTATTTTGAATTATCGTTATCACTGTGGTAGAATTATTTTAGTTGTCATATTACTAATTGGTATTTTTGCTTTATTAAAGAAAAAAAAAATATTATTATTTTTCAAAAATTACTATTCACTACCGGAGTTTACTATTCATTCCCGGAAAAGGTACTATCCACTGACGGAAGTTACTGTTCATCTCGGGAAAGTCACTGTTCATCTGCCGACAGAAGTTACTGTTCATTACTGTTCACTTTTTGAAAATTTTAAAATTACTGTGCAAAGTTACTGTGCAAGTATTGAAAATTTTTAAAACGTTTGCGCAGCCTCGGCTGAAAAATTTTTCAGCCACCTACCACGCATAGTAACTTCTTTTCTCCTATAAATAGCTTGTTCAGCTGAATAGAAAAATCACACCTAAAACATAGAATTTTTCTATAAGAATTTTATGAGTTTTCTCTGAGAATAGTGAGGTTATTTTGAGAGTTTGAAAGTCAAAAGGAGTGCAGAAATTTTTCAAGTAAGTCTTTTATTAAAAAGTAGTAATTTCATAAATTCCTATTTTTCACGGTATTCACAAATCTTCCCTTAGAAGACTCTTCTTTGAGAAGATTCATTTTTAAAAGCTTTCTTTAGAAGATTTATTTTGTAATATTATTTTAAAAACTATTTTAAAGTAGTTATATTATACTACAAAAATTATGTTAAATATATATAATTTTGATAGTTCATATTATACGAGTTATCATACACTTTGAAATTTATATGTGGTAATTACTAATTTTATTATAAATATATAGGTTGATCAATCTCATTTTTATCAATATCCAGTCACCAGATAAGGTAAGAAATGTCATTTTTTTTCACTCTTAAACTTACTACGGTAAGAAATGTCATTTTTTTTCACTCTTAAACTTACTACGGTAAGAAATGTCATTTTTTTTACACTCTTGAACTTGCTACGGTAAGGGATATTATTTTCTTTCATACTCCTGAATCGAAACTTATTATGGAACTATTGCTTCTATAATTCCTGAAAATATTATATGTTCCATAATAGTTGAACTTCATTATTTCAACTGAACCTTCCTATTTTCTGAATCTTTCTATTGAACTGTAACCGTTATTCTGAACTGAGAATCTTGAATAACATTTTTAAATTTCACTCCACATCATGTTGACAATTTGGACATTATTTGAATCTGCACAAAGTAAACTTCCGATACTTATTGTTTATCCTGTTTCTTCTGTTCATCAATTGTATCACTATTATTTGTACTAATCATCAAGAATCAAGCTGTTGTGAATATCTGTGGCCGGGGGCACAGATGTGATATATTTGTTGAACAGATGATAGGTTAAAGGCGATATATTAGGTTAAAGGCGATACATCTGTTCGGTATCTTTTATGGCATATATTGAAAGTTCTCTTTGGCCCGTAGTGCATAGATGAACTGTTGATTTGCATGATTATGACCAGGAACTGTGAATTTATATTATCATGACTAATGGTATTTCAGGTGATAAAAGTTGATGATGTTTTTACTAAAAAGAGAAGCGAGTGGACATTATAGCCTACATTATTCTTCTAATAGATTGCTCATTCCGCTGCTATTATTAATCTGAACATTGTTTAAGAATTTAACTGCAGTTTCTGATATAAACCTTGTAGTCTGTTGTATTCTATCAGGAACTCAACTGTTGAAGGCTAATGATAATTTATTCGTCATTATCTTAGTCATGATATTTCTTACTGGGCTATTTGAGCTCACCCTTTTGTTCCATTATTTTTCAACAGGAGATGAGAACGTAGCTGGGTCTAGCCGGGGGATGGAGTGAGAGTCCGAGGAATAGCTATCCTAGTCTTCACGTGTTGTAAAATAGTGTGGCAATAATAGTGAAGACTTAGTTGTGTATTATTATACACTGTATTGTTGTACGTTGTGCTTTGTTGTAATAATTTTGTTGTAGTCTTTTGACGACTCAAGTTTGGGCTGTGTGGGCTTAGATTTGGGGCGTCACAGTTGGCATCAGAGCTTAGGGATATGGTCTTTAATGGAGATCTGGGGTTAGAACTAGGAGGGGAGAGACGAATAGAATCAGTCACTAGTGCGTCCTACTTAAATTAGATTTTATTATCTAATGAGTTGATTTGAATATAGAGACATGAAGTGATGAGTCAGTTTGTTTGAACTAACAATTATTTTGTGACCACAGTTATGTATCCTTACCTCTTCGAAATGCCAGGTACGTCAATTTCGGGGACGAAATTTCATAAGGAGGGGAGGTTGTAAGACCCCGAATTTTATGAAACATAAAATTTAATTTTTCTTCATATATATTTTTTTTTCATGAAACAGTAAGTGGTTAAATTGTCGAAATTGAAAGTTAAGGATGTTATGTGCAAATTTTATTTTGTCGGACAATATTCGCTTTGTCGGGGAATATTCGTTTTGTCAGGGAATATTCGAGCCGTACGACGGCGCCGAAATAACAAATTATTGGTGGACCCCACAACGGAATATTTGTCGGATATAGAAAACGACAGAAGTAACCTTTTTAAATAAAAATAGTCAACGGTGTTAACTGTTAAAATACCGGTGTAGCATACGGTAATTTATGGTATTTTTCTGTAGCACACGGTATTGCACAGTGTCTCATATTATTGGTCTGATAATTGACACCGTAACTGTTGCGCATCATTTCATCAATAATTATCACTGCATAATATTTTATGTTATCAATTCAATAATTGTTGCTACACAGTATTTTGCATTATTGTTACTACACGACATGTTGCATTATTAAACCAATAATTGCCACAGTAACAAATGCATAGTAATTCATATTATTGATCTGATAATCGACACAGTAGTCGTTGCATTATTTTGAATTATCGTTATCACTGTGGTAGAATTATTTTAGTTGTCATATTACTAATTGGTATTTTTGCTTTATTAAAGAAAAAAAAAATATTATTATTTTTCAAAAATTACTATTCACTACCGGAGTTTACTATTCATTCCCGGAAAAGGTACTATCCACTGACGGAAGTTACTGTTCATCTCGGGAAAGTCACTGTTCATCTGCCGACAGAAGTTACTGTTCATTACTGTTCACTTTTTGAAAATTTTAAAATTACTGTGCAAAGTTACTGTGCAAGTATTGAAAATTTTTAAAACGTTTGCGCAGCCTCGGCTGAAAAATTTTTCAGCCACCTACCACGCATAGTAACTTCTTTTCTCCTATAAATAGCTTGTTCAGCTGAATAGAAAAATCACACCTAAAACATAGAATTTTTCTATAAGAATTTTATGAGTTTTCTCTGAGAATAGTGAGGTTATTTTGAGAGTTTGAAAGTCAAAAGGAGTGCAGAAATTTTTCAAGTAAGTCTTTTATTAAAAAGTAGTAATTTCATAAATTCCTATTTTTCACGGTATTCACAAATCTTCCCTTAGAAGACTCTTCTTTGAGAAGATTCATTTTTAAAAGCTTTCTTTAGAAGATTTATTTTGTAATATTATTTTAAAAACTATTTTAAAGTAGTTATATTATACTACAAAAATTATGTTAAATATATATAATTTTGATAGTTCATATTATACGAGTTATCATACACTTTGAAATTTATATGTGGTAATTACTAATTTTATTATAAATATATAGGTTGATCAATCTCATTTTTATCAATATCCAGTCACCAGATAAGGTAAGAAATGTCATTTTTTTTCACTCTTAAACTTACTACGGTAAGAAATGTCATTTTTTTTCACTCTTAAACTTACTACGGTAAGAAATGTCATTTTTTTTACACTCTTGAACTTGCTACGGTAAGGGATATTATTTTCTTTCATACTCCTGAATCGAAACTTATTATGGAACTATTGCTTCTATAATTCCTGAAAATATTATATGTTCCATAATAGTTGAACTTCATTATTTCAACTGAACCTTCCTATTTTCTGAATCTTTCTATTGAACTGTAACCGTTATTCTGAACTGAGAATCTTGAATAACATTTTTAAATTTCACTCCACATCATGTTGACAATTTGGACATTATTTGAATCTGCACAAAGTAAACTTCCGATACTTATTGTTTATCCTGTTTCTTCTGTTCATCAATTGTATCACTATTATTTGTACTAATCATCAAGAATCAAGCTGTTGTGAATATCTGTGGCCGGGGGCACAGATGTGATATATTTGTTGAACAGATGATAGGTTAAAGGCGATATATTAGGTTAAAGGCGATACATCTGTTCGGTATCTTTTATGGCATATATTGAAAGTTCTCTTTGGCCCGTAGTGCATAGATGAACTGTTGATTTGCATGATTATGACCAGGAACTGTGAATTTATATTATCATGACTAATGGTATTTCAGGTGATAAAAGTTGATGATGTTTTTACTAAAAAGAGAAGCGAGTGGACATTATAGCCTACATTATTCTTCTAATAGATTGCTCATTCCGCTGCTATTATTAATCTGAACATTGTTTAAGAATTTAACTGCAGTTTCTGATATAAACCTTGTAGTCTGTTGTATTCTATCAGGAACTCAACTGTTGAAGGCTAATGATAATTTATTCGTCATTATCTTAGTCATGATATTTCTTACTGGGCTATTTGAGCTCACCCTTTTGTTCCATTATTTTTCAACAGGAGATGAGAACGTAGCTGGGTCTAGCCGGGGGATGGAGTGAGAGTCCGAGGAATAGCTATCCTAGTCTTCACGTGTTGTAAAATAGTGTGGCAATAATAGTGAAGACTTAGTTGTGTATTATTATACACTGTATTGTTGTACGTTGTGCTTTGTTGTAATAATTTTGTTGTAGTCTTTTGACGACTCAAGTTTGGGCTGTGTGGGCTTAGATTTGGGGCGTCACAGTTGGCATCAGAGCTTAGGGATATGGTCTTTAATGGAGATCTGGGGTTAGAACTAGGAGGGGAGAGACGAATAGAATCAGTCACTAGTGCGTCCTACTTAAATTAGATTTTATTATCTAATGAGTTGATTTGAATATAGAGACATGAAGTGATGAGTCAGTTTGTTTGAACTAACAATTATTTTGTGACCACAGTTATGTATCCTTACCTCTTCGAAATGCCAGGTACGTCAATTTCGGGGACGAAATTTCATAAGGAGGGGAGGTTGTAAGACCCCGAATTTTATGAAACATAAAATTTAATTTTTCTTCATATATATTTTTTTTTCATGAAACAGTAAGTGGTTAAATTGTCGAAATTGAAAGTTAAGGATGTTATGTGCAAATTTTATTTTGTCGGACAATATTCGCTTTGTCGGGGAATATTCGTTTTGTCAGGGAATATTCGAGCCGTACGACGGCGCCGAAATAACAAATTATTGGTGGACCCCACAACGGAATATTTGTCGGATATAGAAAACGACAGAAGTAACCTTTTTAAATAAAAATAGTCAACGGTGTTAACTGTTAAAATACCGGTGTAGCATACGGTAATTTATGGTATTTTTCTGTAGCACACGGTATTGCACAGTGTCTCATATTATTGGTCTGATAATTGACACCGTAACTGTTGCGCATCATTTCATCAATAATTATCACTGCATAATATTTTATGTTATCAATTCAATAATTGTTGCTACACAGTATTTTGCATTATTGTTACTACACGACATGTTGCATTATTAAACCAATAATTGCCACAGTAACAAATGCATAGTAATTCATATTATTGATCTGATAATCGACACAGTAGTCGTTGCATTATTTTGAATTATCGTTATCACTGTGGTAGAATTATTTTAGTTGTCATATTACTAATTGGTATTTTTGCTTTATTAAAGAAAAAAAAAATATTATTATTTTTCAAAAATTACTATTCACTACCGGAGTTTACTATTCATTCCCGGAAAAGGTACTATCCACTGACGGAAGTTACTGTTCATCTCGGGAAAGTCACTGTTCATCTGCCGACAGAAGTTACTGTTCATTACTGTTCACTTTTTGAAAATTTTAAAATTACTGTGCAAAGTTACTGTGCAAGTATTGAAAATTTTTAAAACGTTTGCGCAGCCTCGGCTGAAAAATTTTTCAGCCACCTACCACGCATAGTAACTTCTTTTCTCCTATAAATAGCTTGTTCAGCTGAATAGAAAAATCACACCTAAAACATAGAATTTTTCTATAAGAATTTTATGAGTTTTCTCTGAGAATAGTGAGGTTATTTTGAGAGTTTGAAAGTCAAAAGGAGTGCAGAAATTTTTCAAGTAAGTCTTTTATTAAAAAGTAGTAATTTCATAAATTCCTATTTTTCACGGTATTCACAAATCTTCCCTTAGAAGACTCTTCTTTGAGAAGATTCATTTTTAAAAGCTTTCTTTAGAAGATTTATTTTGTAATATTATTTTAAAAACTATTTTAAAGTAGTTATATTATACTACAAAAATTATGTTAAATATATATAATTTTGATAGTTCATATTATACGAGTTATCATACACTTTGAAATTTATATGTGGTAATTACTAATTTTATTATAAATATATAGGTTGATCAATCTCATTTTTATCAATATCCAGTCACCAGATAAGGTAAGAAATGTCATTTTTTTTCACTCTTAAACTTACTACGGTAAGAAATGTCATTTTTTTTCACTCTTAAACTTACTACGGTAAGAAATGTCATTTTTTTTACACTCTTGAACTTGCTACGGTAAGGGATATTATTTTCTTTCATACTCCTGAATCGAAACTTATTATGGAACTATTGCTTCTATAATTCCTGAAAATATTATATGTTCCATAATAGTTGAACTTCATTATTTCAACTGAACCTTCCTATTTTCTGAATCTTTCTATTGAACTGTAACCGTTATTCTGAACTGAGAATCTTGAATAACATTTTTAAATTTCACTCCACATCATGTTGACAATTTGGACATTATTTGAATCTGCACAAAGTAAACTTCCGATACTTATTGTTTATCCTGTTTCTTCTGTTCATCAATTGTATCACTATTATTTGTACTAATCATCAAGAATCAAGCTGTTGTGAATATCTGTGGCCGGGGGCACAGATGTGATATATTTGTTGAACAGATGATAGGTTAAAGGCGATATATTAGGTTAAAGGCGATACATCTGTTCGGTATCTTTTATGGCATTTATTGAAAGTTCTCTTTGGCCCGTAGTGCATAGATGAACTGTTGATTTGCATGATTATGACCAGGAACTGTGAATTTATATTATCATGACTAATGGTATTTCAGGTGATAAAAGTTGATGATGTTTTTACTAAAAAGAGAAGCGAGTGGACATTATAGCTTACATTATTCTTCTAATAGATTGCTCATTCCGCTGCTATTATTAATCTGAACATTGTTTAAGAATTTAACTGCAGTTTCTGATATAAACCTTGTAGTCTGTTGTATTCTATCAGGAACTCAACTGTTGAAGGCTAATGATAATTTATTCGTCATTATCTTAGTCATGATATTTCTTACTGGGCTATTTGAGCTCACCCTTTTGTTCCATTATTTTTCAACAGGAGATGAGAACGTAGCTGGGTCTAGCCGGGGGATGGAGTGAGAGTCCGAGGAATAGCTATCCTAGTCTTCACGTGTTGTAAAATAGTGTGGCAATAATAGTGAAGACTTAGTTGTGTATTATTATACACTGTATTGTTGTACGTTGTGCTTTGTTGTAATAATTTTGTTGTAGTCTTTTGACGACTCAAGTTTGGGCTGTGTGGGCTTAGATTTGGGGGCGTCACAATACTGACTGAATCTATATAATAAAACAGAACTCATTTTGAATTTAAAAGTACAATGACAGTTCAGATTTTTTCAATTTAATCTAATGGCTCATATTTTATTTTACAATTTTTTTTCGCCCAAATCAAATTCACCACTACACAAAAGAAATTTCACCCAAATCAAATTCACTCATACACTATAATAATAATAATAATAATAATTATTATTATTATTATTATAATAATTAATATAATAATAGTAATAATAATAACAATAATTGTAATAATGATAATAATAATAATAATAATAATAATAATAATAGTAATAACAATAATAGTAGTAGTAATAATAATAATAATTAATATAATAATAGTAATAATAATAATAATAATAATAATAACAATAATAGTAATAATAATTATTATAATAATAATAATTAATATAATAATAGTAATAATTATTACAGTAATAATAATAATAATAATAATAATAATAATAATAACAACAACAATAATAACGATAATAATAATAATACTGATGATGATAATAATAATAATAATAATATCGATAATAATAATATTTATATTTATAATATATTTAATAATAATATTTTTATCTTTAAAATTTTTATTTTATTTTTTATTATGTCGTGTTTTTATACACGAATAATTATTAATATTTTATAGCTCAAGATACTTAGATTTGATGTTGACAGTATATATACAAATTACGTTTTGCTGTATACAGATGTTTACAGTGTATTCAAATTAGGTTTTGCTGTATACAGATTTGACATGAGGCAGGGCATTGCGATGATTGATGAGGCAGGAGGGAAGGGACATGAGGCAGGTTAATTTCCTTTTTGTATGTATAAATAAACTTAATCAGGACGTTAAAGGATTCAATTTCAAAATAAAGCGTGAATATAAAATATATAGCAGATTCCAGTAGACAGATCTCAGACCGCACAAAATTAAATTAGTAACATTTAGTATACAAATAATTTACAGACAAATTTAAAAATAGTAATAATGGTATTAATATATAATATGTAAGAGTGCGAACGACTTGAATTGAATAAAATAGAGACTTACTCGAATTCAGTTAGAAGTCTAAATTCTTAGTCGAATTGTAATTAAATTTTTTTACTTAAATTTGACTCGGCTTAAATATACATTACTCGAATTCAATCCGACTCAAATCAAATTATATTTAAATTTCTGGCAAAATTCAGATTTAAGCTCGAATTCATATTTTCACATAGGAAGTAACTTTATAATACATATAATTATCAATTGAACTTATTATTTTACTTAGAAATTAAACAATATTCTTACAATTATATTTTACAAATATAAAATTATAATTAATATTTAAAATAATAATAAATATTAACTAATTATTCTAATTTATATTAAATTGTATATATATTATAAAAAAATATATCGAATATTTATTCGAATACGTATCAATTGATTATGTATCGAAGCATATTAAAAAATTCGAATAGTTTGAATTATAATTGAGTTGAGTATAAACTTGTTCAGATTCTACTCGTATTTTTATTCAAATAATTTTTTATATTCAGATTTGGATTATATTATTAACAAATTCAAGTCTTGCTTATATATATATTTTTATGAGTAAAATCATAATTACGTTCAAACTGTTTAGTTCGATTTGCAACCTTAATAACGTGCTATAGTTTTTTTTTAAATAAGTTTAAGTGCACAAATTTTGAAAATATAAACTCTATCTTTATCATTAAAAAATAAAATCTGACGTAAAAATTTATATTAAACTCACTTTTTAATAATATAAATAAAATTTATATTTAATTTTATATCCCAAAATTATATTTATAGATTTATCGTTTTTCTTTTTCTTTATTCCCCCAAGCTTGATTGGAAAAGGGCAGACATTGGTTGGACGGTCGACAGTATAAATATGTCTAGTTATGTGGGGATGGGAAGGTTGTATTCTCATCCACTTGTTGGTACCAGAGGTAGGAATTGACCACACCAAGTTGGGCCTGGGATTTCGTGGACAGAAGGATATGATAATACAATTCATCCATATCAAATCAGATTTCTGTACTTTTAATCAGTTTTATAATAAAAGTTAGTCTATTTAATGCCCTACCCATTCCAAAACATAAGAATTTAAATTGATTTGTTGAAATTAATCGGAGATATTATCAAATTTAAAATTTATAATAAATAAAGGTAAAAAATTTATTTGTTAATTTGAAAGATTATAATCTTAAATTGATATTATATATCTCCCTCTCGAGGAATTAAATTACCTTAAAAATAATAAAATATAATTTATGTAATTAAATAATTAATTAATTATAAGATAAAATAATTCAAAATAATAATAAATTAATATAAAATGTCCTACTCCACCGGTTATTTTGCTAACGAACGTTGCTTAAGAATAATAAATTTACAATAATACTTTGATAATAAAAAGATAATTATAAAAAATAAATACAAAATGAAGTTGGTTAATATCATTAGGGTAGATCATCAATTAATTACGATAACGTAGCTTCAATGTAATGAAATTGAGCCGACATACAAGACAACAGCAAGGAAAACTTAAGATACTAACACACTAACGAGGGCTGTGATTTTCAAGTTTCCCGCCAAGGAAGCAAAAACTTCTGTATACCTGATCACCGGCGCCGCCGCCTTCACCGTCTACTCCCTGAGCCATAATTCTCTAACCGACTCTCCGCTCATTTCCCCAGCTTTCTCAGCCGACCTTTGGGCTGTACTCAACGGCGTCGTCCGATCGTCTCGCGCTCTCTGCATAGTATAATTTCGTTTTCTCCACTTATTTTTACACCATAATTCGTTCATTATCTGTATCTATTATCTAATTTCTGTGTTATTTGTTGCAGATCACTTCCACTATTGTTGATTACAAGTATTCTTTACACGGGTTGTCGGTGGATTTGGATTAGTATCGTCGAATATTATCTGAGGTTCCTGCTTTCTTTCTTGAGAGGCATTCTTTGATTTCAGTGTTATTGCTTTTACAAATCATAATTTTTTTGGTTAAGTCTGTAAAATTTTGGGTTTCGATGCACATTATGATCTCTACTATACTTTTTATACCTAAACATTGTACTATATAAGCATGTAACAGTAAGGGAAATATTGCGTATAACAGCGCTATCGGATATGCCACAAATTAGAAAGGTATCTTGCAGAATTAGATGAATTAGGCTACAGACTGAGAAGATATTTTATATCACTGTAATACCATGTCATTATGCTGACATGGTGTTACAATCTGATCATATTGAGGCAATGAGGCAGATTTCAATTGCAATCACTGTCATCAAATAAGCCAACTTCAGTGAAGTAACAAGATGGTAGACGTTTCCAAATTTTAGCAGTCAACAAATTTCTCTCATATTTAACGAGATTCCAGCTGTTAGTTTGGCTCAATATATTGGATGGTATCACTCTGACACTGACTGAATATTTTCTAGCTCAAGACACTTAGATTTGATGTTGACAGTATATATACAAATTGAGGTTTTGCTGTATACAAATGTTTACAATGTATACAAATTAGGTTTTGCTGTATACAGATTTAACATGAGGCAGACATTGCTATGATGAGGCAGGAGGGAAGGGACTCGAGGAGTGGAGACCTTGGTGGAAGCCCTAGGAAAGACCTTTTCATAAAAAATGACATGATGGCAGAGAAATATGCGATTGACAGATTTAGACTCTTATAGGCACTTTGTTTAGTGGAGTAATTGACAAATACGCATGGATGAGACTTAGGTTCAACTTTGTTTTCGTTTATGGTTTCAGCCAAGGATGACAGATCTCTGTTATCCTTGGCAACCCATTTGGAGGAGCCTGAACCTTTGACGTAAAGGAATAAATAAATCTTATTAAAAGTCCACTAGAGCCATATATGTTTCTTAAAGCATTGTTGGAAAACATCATATTATCAACTTTCATTTTATAGTGTTCCTTTTGTCCTCTATCTACTTTTAGGTTCATCTACGTTCAGCAAAGAGAGTTTTGAGTTTGTGTAAGGCCAACAAAGGTTTCTATGTGAAAGCTGGTCAGTTTGCTGCGGCAAGTCCCTAAAGAATACTCATCAACTCTTTCATCATTACAGGATAAGGTTCAACTATCTTAAATGTTAATTTAATTATGCTTCGAGAATGCTACTTTTGATGCATCTTTAATGTTTTCATCTATTTTGTAACTTCTATTCTAATATGTGGTCAGCAATGCTTTAGGCAGTTCCTTGTCATTTTAAAGCTATCAAAGAAGTATTAACCAGCAATCTGGAACCAAATTTATCAGATATGTAAGTCGCTATTGATGGATATAAATTCCAATTATCTTTTCATATATTTCACATGTTTGGAATTCTTTCTCCACCTATTAATCCATGCAGTTGAGAATTGGTTTACATCTCCAGTTGAAGAAAGTTATCCTATTTTTAATCTTTTGTTTGTTCTGAATTCTTTTTATGTTTCATATTGCATCAAACAGACAAATCTACAGGATCTATGCTAGATGGTTGGTGGACAGCCTTGTGCCTGAATAAAATTTAGAAATATCAAGTGAAAATGACTCGAGAACTACCGTAGATTCATGCTTATGTTAATAATATTTTGAGAATATTTGTGCCTGCTAAATTTTGATGACCCAAATTGCACATCCAAGTCAAGTCTTTAGATTTACAGATTACAATTGTGCCTAGTCAGACTTTCTTTAGACTAAATTTCACACACAAGGCACTGTTTTGGAATCAAAACTGTAGGTCTGTGTTGTATTTTTTCAGCAACTTACTTTGCGTATAGATAGCTCTAAATAAAAGGAAAAAGACAACAACAAAAAAACTTAGTGTATATGGAAAGTGCAATGTGATTGCTATTTTTTTATTCATTATTATTATAATTTTAGTATATTTTTCCCTTTCCAGGGGTGATATACTTTTCAGTGTATGGTTGGGCCTTCTCTGGCATGAACGTTGTATATCAATTCCTATGTGTATTCTGCTTGGAAAGCCTGAATTTCTTCCTAATCATGTGTGTGTGTGTGTGGTGTTGGGGCCTGGGGATATTTTGTTATGTAACAGTTTTTTGTCACTGGATGAACAACCAATTGCTGCTGCATCTATTGCTCAAGTACACTGTGCCCTACTAAAGGATCACCAGGAAGTAGCAGTTGAGGTTTGTTAAATGTCAACTCATTTATAATACTCTGGCCCATAACTGTTCCTATTTTGAGTTCTTTGGCATCACGCAAAAGGTTCTGGGCAATGCAAGAGTATCACCTCCTTTCATTTTCACATTATTTGAGACATTTTAATATCTTTGGGGACCTACCTGTTTTTCCTTTTTCTAGATGATCTTTTGTATTCCTTTGTAGGAGATACTAGATACATTGGTGCCCCTCTTTTCTAAATCACATGAAGTGCAATCATGTTCAGCTTGATAAAATATTGGGGATTACTTACCTGTGTTCGTAATGAATTTTTTCAGCTTAGGAAAATAAATATGATGATGATGATTATAATAATAGTAGACTAGTAGTAGTAGTAGTAGTTAATTATTATTATAATTAGTTATACTAACAACAATAATAAGTAATAACAGGTGCAAATAAGTTTTTTTTTGAATAATTCAATCATGGTAGCCTGCACCTACCAATTATTGCTATTTTTTCCCCCAGAGTAACACTATCCCACTTGTTGATCTACAAACACACCATTTTGATGAAATATGGACCTTGAGTTATATCTAAGGACTGAAATTGCCTACAGCGCATTTTGCATTTTCAAGTGTATAGATGCATGTATCTGTTTGGTAAAGTGTCAATAATGTAGATTCTTAAGTTTGTCTTTTTGCGCCATCTTATTTTAAATTATATAAAATTCTTAATAGAGGTGATCAAATGCACACAGTCTAATATGATTTTATGTCGATGTGAAGCACAGGTGCAGTATCCTGGGTTAGAGCATCAGATGAAATTAGACCTGGCGACAATGTCTTTCCTCTCAAAATCCGTCTCATGGGTATGCACTGAATCCGTTATTGACATCTGATAACTTTTGACTGTGTCTATGACTTAGCATGGAGGATTGATCATAAAGATGTTCAAACAACTGACTAGTTTATTTTGGCCAAATAGATCATTTATGGTGCTACATGTTGGAGAATTTCATATACGCAAGTTGGAACTTGGCCTTTCTTTCGCATGAGACATACCTCACCATAAATCATTTCACTTGCAGTGCTTAGTTTTGTACTTCACTCTGGATCTTAATTTTTCTTCAAGATGACATGAGCTGTAACTACTGATGCAAGGATGCAGAGTTCTGGAACTACCATATGCTGTTGTACAACTTAAAGTTTAAAACTACCTTAAAGTCTTTCCCATTTTTATGACACTAGCATTTAATCATCCAATGTTTTTTTCCTTAACCCTAGTGGATTTTTGGCTTAAAAATTACAAGTTGCCTTTTCTCCTTGCTACAATTTTTCCCTGAATATAGTTTTCAATGGATGGCATCAGAATTTGCAGACGATTGCTATGGAACTTGGTAAGTGACAAAGTTGTAGACGTCTAGATTTTTTGTTTTTGGGAAAGTTGTCCAGTTTTGGAAGCTACTTCTGCCAAGATTTTATTGACGTGTCTGTAATCAAGCGAGCAAGGAGCTAAATTTCATTTGAGAGTGGTAATGGCCTAGATGTTTTCCTTTAAAATTTAGGGTAAAATGAACTTGGTTATTGCTGTTGGTAACTAAAGGAAATGAGGTTCAATTAATTGTTCGTAATCCTTTTTTCCTTCGTTGACATTTCTTCTATGGTCTAGCAGTCCATAAATGTCTTGAATAAAACTTCTGCTATAGCTAAAATGAAGATTAGACATGCCCAACAATACTCCTTGGCGACTCGCCTGTTATCAATTGCTTAGTGGTAGGTACAATATAAAATCTCTACTCTTCTTCGAGTTAAACAACACTTCATACCCTAATTCTGGCCACATAATCTAGTTAATATTTTTGAAAAAATTGAGAGAAACTCAGTTCATTGATTCAAAAATCAGATGTCAGAATGACAGGCACTCGATCAAAACAAATAATCAAATTCGGGGTACTTTATCACATGTAGATTGAGCGACAAAAATTAGTGAGAAGCAGATGATGTAGTTAGTAAGCATGCTCTTGCATATAAAGGTTACCACATGGACATGTCAAAAGTAGAAGACAATAATGGGGACTAGAAAGAGTTGGAGAAAAGATACTAGGTAATTGTCCCCAAAAAAAAAAGAAGTAAAGATACTAGGACTAGAAATGACAATCCTATCATATGATGAGCATAAAATGTGCTAACTCATTTGTCCATTGATTTATCTACACGGGTGTTAAAAGTTCAAAATAATATAGATTAAAGAGCTTATCTTTTGTTAGGCTTCTAGTTTTTAGTCTTACGTTTGCTTCCACATGCAAGGCTCTGCAATATTTTTTGCAAATAAATCATTTAGGCTATGTTTGTTTGCAAAAAATATGCTTGGGATTGGACTATTTATCTTAATTTAACACTACTTTGCACTATTTAATCCCTTGACGAGGGAATATTAATTCCTTAATGTTGGACTATTAGTCCTATAAATCCATTTAATAGCTTGAAATGAGGGGACTATTAATTCTAAATTTTTCATGGGATTATATAATCCCACATAAATAACCTTAGAAATGCTAAAAAAAATAGTCCATAGGACTATTTAAAGAACTATTAATTTCCCATCAAAGGATAAAATAGTCTGAAGTAGTGTTAAATTAATACAAATAGTCCAATCCCAAGTATGTTTTTTGCAAACAAACATAGCCTTATTTGTCTCTTGTGCATATGTGCAATGCAAACTTTTGTCATTTGTATTTGATCTTTTATAAGAAGGATCATCGAAAGGTGTAAGAAAAAGAAAACAGGTAAAATATCATGAATTCAACAGATACCCAGTGTGGAATTTCTACTCATGAAAGCTGTAAAGTAAAATTTCACCCTATTTTCATATCCTGCAACTTTGTTAAATTTAGGTATCTCTAATGATTATTTGGTCTTCTCAGAGAAAATTTAATTTTTGGGACATACATTCAAATACAACGTGGTCAACTCTTTGTTTCTCACGAGTGGAATCAGTTTGTTGAATTTGACAACCATGTTTATGTTATTGGTTATCCACTATTACAGAATAAGCTGTTATAGTACTAAAAACTCAAGATAATAATATCATGAAAGGGCTATAGAATGGAAGACCATAAGTTCCATCTAAGCTTTGTTTTCATAAATAATCTATTTTTATGTGGTTTCTCTAAAGTATGGTTCTGCAGATTTCAATCGGGAGGCAAGAAATTCGGAGAGAACTGCTAAAAGCTTCAAAAACAACAGCATAGTCAGGATTCCATATGTTTTTTGGGTATGTTATATGATTGTACACCCACTATTTTTGGTATTTAGTACTTGATGCATTTATGCTCTTGTGATTTATCTCATGCTAAAAACGCTGTCAATCCAGGAATTCACTACAAGCCAAGTTTTGACAATGCAATACTGTAGAGGCGTGAAGGTATTATTAATTAATCTGCTTCACCTGGCATATCGAATATCTCAATTACATGATTTAAACTTCTTTCAATATCTCATATTATTCTCAAGAAGTTCTGTTGACCTTGTGACTAGTTTAGCACGGAACAACCAATGTTTTTTTCCCCACTTCTATTTATACTAATATACTATATAAAAATTAAGAATATTCTTTTGTTCTTTGCTTTGATGCAGATTCCTTCTTTTACTTTTGTTCTTTGCTTTGATGCAGATTCCTTCTTTTAGGATGAAGGATCAATTATGCATTCCACAAAATCTGAGAGCCCCCATTTGGCATGTCTTGAGTTTATTGAGGGGTAGCCAGTTAGGAAAGCCATTTTTAGTGTAAGAGTGCTGGCCTTATTACTAAGCGTAATGGCGTGTGTCACCATGATGATGTTAGGATGACCAGATGGTGTGGAAGTGTCATTTCTGTTAATGCAAAGGAGCAAATATTAATGTTTTTCTGTTCTGCATGCCAACATGTTCAAAATTTTCTCCTCTACTTTTGGTATCATTTTGTTATAAACTTATAATGGTGGAATTATGAGGTCAAATATAATGTAGGGGAGAATTTGTTCGGTTTTTCTACTGGCTAACACAGTTTGTCTTGGGAGAATTTGGGATTCAGATTTCTTGTAGGCAGCTTTGGTGCTCATAGTAATTTTCATTTTTTAAAGATCTACATTTAATTTCAGCATGTCTATGCTGTACTAGTGCTCGACAAGTTTGCATGTCGATTTTATTCAATCCTATTTCTAACTTCCACAATAAGCTTCTGGATGTGTGTGATGTTTTATCTTGTGTTGGAAAATATCAATGCAAAGTTTACGAATGAAGGACATAATGAACGAACTTTCGAAGTCTCACAAGCTTTGCGTCATTTGCATTGATACAAGGAATGAATTGAATTCAATATGATACTAAAATGTTGAGTCAGTAAATTTAAGAAACCAATATCGATATGATGAGCACGCAAATGTGCAGGCACACAATTCAAAAGTGCATTGGTAAACACTCTAGCTGTAATGATCGAGTGTGGGTCTGAACTGAAGGGAAAGTACTACGTTTAAAAGAAGTTGGAGGGTAGGTTTATACAAAGTCAACCCCTTTAGCATGCTTGCACTACATTAGTTAAACACAACTTTTGTTATTTTCCCTTTATGCTCTTTGAAATCCCATCTTTTTTTATTATCTTTATTTTGTCAAAGGAATATTTTTTAAATATTTATAAGAATCTCTAGTCGCTTATGTATTTATGCATGTATGAACCTTAATACTTGATCATCTTGTTTTTGTCAAAGGAATATTTTTTAAATATTTATAAGAACCTCTAGGCGCTTATGTATTTATGCATGTATGAACCTTAATACCTACATCAACATGGTATAGAATCCCTTGCTTCCTCAGACTTTTTTCCCTAGCATTTTTTTAATATTTCAAAGTTTCCAATTATTGATGTGTTGGTTGCAATGCCGCCAACTTGGTAATCATTATAATAGATATAAAATTTAGTATGCAGTTTGGCCTTGCCAGAGACATTCTTGACCGATTGTTGTCAGAGTGAATTATACAGGAATTGTCATAGGAGTGGGTGAATGAGTAACCCCCTCACCCCTGACCATAATAAGATAGGGTTGAGGGAGTAGTTGGCAGGGTAGAGCTGACATATTTATTGGGACTTTATTTACAAATTTACTTGGCCATGTTACTTGTCCTTGTTAATGCTAAACCTTGGACCACTATCTTTTACATTCTAAATTCTAATAAATTACATTTATGCTGTTTAAGCTTTTATTTATTTGGACGTTACGTGTTTGTATGTGCTATTATCAAGATGCTCATCACCTTTCAGGTTGATGACTTGGAATTCCTGAAGAAAATGGGCATAAATCCAGTCAAGGTTGGTTTTCTGAGTTAGCAATTACTCATACTTCTTTTAGTTGCTATACTTATAGTGTTCGTACATTTTGCTCTTTGCTATGATCATCTTCCTCTACCATAACAGTGTTAACGGGTCCCTCAAGTGTCCACCAGCCCCTGCGTATGAAATGGCTTGCACTAATAAACTAAACTCGGTAAAATAGTTTTACTTTCTTCCTTGTACAATTTTTGTTGGTGGTATCATAGGTTGCAAAAGCTTTGGTGGAGCTATTTGCCGAGGCGATTTATGTACATGGTTTCCTGCATGGGGATCCACACCCTGGTAATATATTAGTTTCATCAGAAGGACCATGGTTTTTCTTTAGGTATGTCCTTCCAAATACACTTGGGTGCTGGATTTTTCATTTGGGTGACAGTAATCACCATTTTTAGCATATTAATTGAACTCGTGCCATCAATTTGAATGGGTAAATTATGCAGTTCTGCTTGATCATGGCATCTGTAAAGAATTTGATGAAGAATTCAGATTGAACTACTGCCAGCTCTGGAAGGCTTTAATTCTTCTGGACTCGAACAAAATACTGCGGCTTGGCGAATACTTTGGTGTTGGGAAGTATCCTAGATACTTTCCCCTCCTATTTACTGGAAGCACGATTGACAGGTGAATGTTCCTTTTCTTTTCTTCTAAGAAGGCCATTGGGTGTGGGTCCAGTGGGAGGGGGAGAGAGAATGTTAATGTTTGAAGATGCACCTTCAGGTTTTCAATTCAGCCTTCTTCTGAATGGGGTAATTTGTTCATTTTGAAATTTTTGGATATAAACTTGTACACATTTGGTTGTTCTGTAATGTGAGGTTAGCTTAATATAGGTTTCGGAAAGCCTCCTTTTTGGTTTTTTGGGATATCTAAAATTGGAAGTTTCATTTTCAACTGTATAGCGTATACAAGCAACAACTATTATATTTCACTCATGGCCAAGGGGGCAATCTTTAACTTTATAATATATATTGAAGTTTTTGGCATGTTTAACTAGATGTTGAATTTAAATTAATAAAGGTATAAATTGTGAATATTTAATTTTGATTAAAAATTATAGGGTGTTTAATTTTGATTAAATATATTGAAGAAATTTTTCAAGATTTGATCCAAATATTTTTCTTGTTTAATATATCTACTTAAGAGTTAATTAGTTATGTCTTGATCCAAGAGCAATCTTATGAAACTATTATTTCACAAAAAGATGTATTTAGTACTATTAAAAATAAGGTGATTATAAAATAATTTCAAGAAATAAAAAGGTTATATAATGATTTTGTATCAATTTTTATGTGTTTTTAATTGAAATTTATATTTGATGAATTTTATAATTATATTTTAAAATTTAATTATAAAGTGCCTATCCTTGACAAAAAATCCCCCACACGCCCCGCCCCCCGAGCGACTATATTTAAGGGTTATGATTATTTAATAGCTTAAAGCTTAGAAATGTTTCTGATACTTTTCTTTTTTATGAGATTGACAGTAAATCAGCTCTTGGGGCAGCAATATCTGTTGCAGAGAAAAAGTATCTAAGGCGGGTGCATTCGATTAGAATATAAGGTGGGTATATTCAATTAAAATTTTTAAAGATACTTTAAAATTTTAATTATATTCAATTAAAATATTTAAAGAGTTTATAAAAATTTAGTGATATTCAATTATAATTTTTGTAATAGTTTTAAAAGTTAGGTGATATTGAATTGAGATTTTTATAAAGTCTATAAAAGTATTTTAGTATTCATAAAGTCAAAAAAAATTCAATTTTCTATTAAATAGTGGCGTTTGACAAAGTTTTATAAATACAACTCATATCCAAAGTCTTGTCTTATGTTTAAAGATTTTTAAAAATTTCAAAATATTTGTGAAAGAGAAAATGAACAAACTTGAGAAAAAAGAACGCTTAAACTTTTCACATATATAAAAAATTTCATTCTTAATCTACTCTATCATCAGTTTAGTCACAATCTCATTTTGAGAATCTCACTTATATACATGTATTATAAGGATTTTTTTCCTCTTAGTCTCACCTACATGCATATTGAGAATATCACATACATATATGCATGTATTATCTGGATTTTTTTTTCTTTCTTGGCCGAATATAATTCAAATAATTAAGAGTTTAAAAATATTTTATTTTTTAAATAAAATTGATAAAACAAATAAAAATATAAGAATGTATAACATCTAATAATTGACACCCTCATAATTGAAAATATACTTTGACTTATTTACATATATTTAGGTATATACAAAATTTAAATATAAATATAGCGTAATATGAATTTTTTTAACAATTTGTTCAGAATAATTTAATTTGAATACATATATTTTTTATTAATATTTTACTACTCGTTATATTAAGAATGTAATAGTTGCACAATTACCGACTCAATTCCCTATCAAAACTTGTGTTTTTATTTGAAAGCAAAAAAATATACATAAAATTTGCAAGAGCATTAAATCAATGTTTAATCCATATATAATAATTAAATAGTTTAATCTTATATAATTAGTATTATAATAGAATCTTTCCAAGATTTATATGTTATTTAATATCAAATTAAAATATATGAATTATACATTCTCTTGAAGAATTATTAATTACTCAATATTAAGCTATTATTTAATTTCCTTCTCAATTAAATATATGATTTTCTAAATAATACTATTTAGAAAATTTTAGTGAGAAATTAAATTACATAATACTATTTGATTTTAATAGTATTTATTTAAAAAAAGTCTGAGTATCCAAATTTATCATGAAATGAGTAGAATAATATGAAGGCTTTTAACATATATAAAATCTCATGCCACAAGAATTCAATGAAATAACTCTAGTTCAAGAAAAAAAAGAGCGAGATGTTGTACACACAAACTAATTGATATATTAAAAGTATACAAAAGTTTATCATAATTTTGATAAAATACCTGTCACTTATTTTATTTTATGGAGTCTTTAAAAGTCATTAGGCAGCAAGTGAAGTGGGTGGAAGACTACTCCTCATTTTTGGAATCTCTACCCTCCGATTTTCTAACTGTATTACGTACCGAGTAAACACTAGACTTATATTTCCTCTCTCCCTCAGTTCCTTTGATCCTCCCTTTCTGTTTTATTTTCCCGACTTTTTCTGTTTTTTACTGGATTGGTATTAAGCACTAACAGATTCTCTTCACAAAAGATTCGACTACTTGCTTATGCATTACTTGGACTCTCTCTCCAAAGTTGAATCCTGAAAATGGCTACACTGGCTAAAATTGAATTGCTATGAAAAGAAATTCTGATAAATTAATTAATGGATGGAATGAGGAAAACATGCGGAGCAATATAATATACATCGATATCAGCCCTTCCTTCTACCTGCTTCTCAAGTAAGTTTGTCAACTATTTAAGTTGAGCTGATTTTACTAAGAAGTCGCTTCCATTGTTCTGCGGTTAAAGTTGTGTTCTCCTCCAGATTTAAGACGAGCATCACTTGTCTTCAATTGAGGTTTCTTCTGGGTGGGTTAAGAATACAATTATATTGCCGCTCGGTAAAATTAAACTTGCCATGAGGGATAATCAGTAATTCTTTTTCAGAGTTATTGGAGTTACTTTCATTGGTAGAACAACTGTTCAGAGAATCTATCACCGAAAAGTTTACGAGGATGATCGTTTTTGTAGATCATATACTTATTAGGAATCTTCAGATTCATTGGGGGGAAAATTGGAAGATTTCCTTGATATTCCTTTTGTTCCAAAATATATGAGACTGTTTGATTTTCTGAAATTATTGTGGCATTTTAAAATTCAAATCTGATGCAATTTATTAAAATTTATAATTAATAACATCTTTTAAATATTTTTAATTATATCGACTAAAAATAAACGAGCTCATGTTAATTTTGAATTTTCAAATGTCAAAAACCGACTTTAAGGCATTTCGAAACTGAGTGACTACTTAATTGGATAGAAACCGGCAGGTGTTTGTTTCTTACTGGCTCAGGAGTTGCTATAAACTCGTCAAGACTCGAGTTCGATCTTGATTTGGTTGAATGATTAATAAGAATACCTTCAACACTAAATTAAGTATTTTTGAATCTGAAATTGGTGAAATTTATTTTTATATAAAAACAATAAATTTTATAATTAATAATACTATTTACATAATTTATAATTTTCATATTATTTAAAATTAATTTAATTCATATCAAATTTATAAACGACGCCTTGCATAAATTTACCTGGCTTAGAAAATATTAACATTGTGAAATTACAGTGATGCATGAAAACATAAGGACTTGAATGAAAATATATTACGGACCTAAAGCAATAATTAAAATAATTAGGGCAGGTTTCTTAGTATTAATTTAAAAAAAATAAAAAATTACCAAGTAAGAGGCGAAAGAATCGTTTATTCTACCACAAACTTGTAGCCGGTCAATTTCAAATCTAAATGAATATGTTGAAATAGGCTACCAAGCTAAACCACAGCAGCATCTTTCCCTGTAAAATAATATTTAGTGGTAGAATTGTCAAGCTTGCATAAATCGAGAAACAGCTTAAAGCTCTAGGCCTTTGTTCTAGCCAGCCTTCTAGGTTGTCCATGTTGTGTTAAAGTAGACCAACAAACCCAAAATTCAAGTAGACAGATGAAAATTAATCTCTTGCAAATCAGATTAAAGCTAAAAGATTCAAAAAAGTATAATTTGGATAGAAATTACAGTATCAAATAACCAACATAATGCATCAACTTCTCGCTTGTTTTCTCATTATTTCTTCTCGGCAAAACCTCAATTACCAAGAATAACTTCCATGTCTAACTGGACCTAGAAAGAATACCACAAATGTTAAAAGTATACAATGCGGGTATATGATCAATAAGAGGCGCAGTTTATCTCAACTCAACGAAACTCATTAGCTAACCAAGTCGAGCTTCCTATAGACTGAACTCAGTTTGAACTCTTAAGCTCAGACCCAATGACAACCTTAACTAGCCATATCAAGAGCATTATCACCCCACTCAAATATAGCCCCAACATAAAATTTAATTCAACTTTAATTACATTTTAATGTTAGTTTAGTTACATTTTATACAAGGGCTGGTTGGTTAGTCTAGAAACCGGTCCTATGAATGAGCAGGTAGACCCTGGTTTTCCGGAGTGGTAAAAAACCGGCTTACAACATTTGACCACCGGTTGGACTGCTGATTTAAAAACTGGTAAGATAGAACTGTATACCATATTTATTTTTGATTGATTTCGAACGCTTGGCATTATTCACAATGTTAACTAAAATTATATTAAAATCTTATTAATATATACTTAATAATGTTAACCAAAATTATATTTTAGTTTATCATGAAGAGATGTTTTAAAATCTTATTAATTACTAATAATATTTATTTATTTATTTATTTATGATGTCACCCGTGACCCCTTTGATTGCGGTTAAACTACCCATCCCACCCATTATCTTTTCCAGTTTGATAAATAGTACAGTTCTGAAAACATTAAATTAAACATCATAAAGACAACCGTGATACTAATATCCTGAATAGTAATATAAGCACATACATTTATGTCTAGCTAGAGAGTCTTGCTTTCAGGTCATCTGCAACAGCATCAATGAATTCCTCTGTGTTCAGATAGTGTTCCCTACTGAGCCTGCGCCATGTAGAAAACACAAGTTACAACATCAATCATGTGAAGGAGAATACTAAATAAGTAAATCATTAAGGGTCACTTACTTGGATTCATGAAGAATAAGAGCAAGATCCTTGGTCATCTTTCCAGATTCCACAGTACCAATACAAGCTGCTTCTAGCTTTTCCGTGAAATCCAGGAGTTTAGCATTGTCATCCAACTTTGCCCTGTCAACATGAGCAAAGTTTGCTCATTCACTATAGTGAAGAAAACCGAGATATCTACAATTCTATACTGTGTAAGATAGACAATGTTTAAAAAGATGTCCAGCTTTAGAAACTAACAATCCATAAACCTGTACCTGTGTGCAAGTCCTCGAGACCATGCAAAGATTGACGCTATGCTGTTTGTGCTAGTTTCCCCTCCCTTTTGATGAACCCTATAATGACGGGTAACAGTGCCATGGGCTGCTTCAGCTTCAATGGTTTTTCCATCAGGACAAACCTGAATATATGAGTACATAATATTTTAAATGAAAATGCACAAAATCAACAAAAGAACCAAGAAACAAAATATTAGATCAGTTACATTTTGGTGTATAGCCGAAAACAGAATTAAGCTTTAAAGTACAAAGGAGGATAACCTAGAGAAAAGTAGAAGTTAAATGGGCAAATAAGACGTAGACGATTTTTGAAGTCTATATCATAGGTACACCAAAAAGATGCCATAAAAACAAAATAGAAGACTATACATGGAAAGGCAACATACCAGGACTGATGTCATTAACCCAAGAGATCCAAAACCTGTAAGATATGTTAAATCTAAGATCAAATGGAATCCATATAATAAAGTTGCACACTTTATCTAGTAACACAGCATCATAAGGGGTCTATAAGCAATAATTCAAACTATAGGGGTAGTATGCACAGGCCACACACACACACCCCAATTTGAAGCTGGTTGCTGGGACATGGCTGATGTGCTTGTATGTGTGTAAGGGAGCACAGAATACAAAAAATTGCACAAATAAGTAGCTTTATGTCATAAAAGTTTTTCTAACAAACCTTGTGCTAAGAAATCACTCTGTACATCCCCATCATAGTTTTTGCATGCCCATACATAACCTCCATCACTCTTAAGAGCATATGCAACCATATCATCAATAAGACGATGTTCATACCTACAAATTACATCATAGAAATGAATGGCAGATAAAATTTAAATGTTAGTTCAAAAAACAGTGTGCCGATACCACATACTTCACAACTTACCATATCCCAGCAGCTTCAAACTTTGATTTCCAGCTTGCTTCATAAACTTCTTGAAATATGTCCTTAAATCTTCATTCATGAAAATAAATGATAATCAGACAACTAAATTAAGAGCCCAACAACAAAGGTGCAATGAAAGCACCACAAGACTGATAGAGCAAGGAGTGAAACAAGGATTAGCCAAAAAATCAAGGAGCTTACAGTGAACAATTGCTAGATTCTAAGTGCATAGAGAATACACAAGGAAAATAATTCAATGAAATCAACCAACCAAACAAGACATACCTTCCATCATATTTCTTCAGAATAGTATTTTTTGTGCTAAGATAAAGTGGCCACTTTTTTTGGTAAGCTGTGTTCATTGAAGCATCAGCAAAAGCATGAATGGACTGCATTTCCATGATAAATATAAAACGAGATGTATGTCAGTTGCTGCAGGAACCATCAATTTGAATTCAATATACCACTAAACAACTTGCAAAGCAAACCTCATCAGTGTTGTACATTGATAAAGCTACACCTCCAGCACCAGTGAAGTTGTAAACTTCCAACTCTGTTTTTTCGTCCTTTCCTTCTGGTACTGTATACAAGTCAGGCGCTCCTTCTCAACAGATTTTTTATATACTTTTGAAAAAATAGGGGCAAAGAAGGTAATAAAGCAATAAAGCAGTGACAACCCTACAAATTTAGTCATTTTGAAACGTTTAAAAAATTAAGGAGATAAAATGACAATGAGAATTCAAAAAGATGTCCATGGGGGGGGGGGGGGTTTGAAACATAGAAAATAAGTTTACCGAAAACCAATTTAAGTTTTCCAGGTCCTTTGATAACTGCATCAGTTGCTCGGTATTGATCACCAAAAGCATGCCTTCCGATGCATATTGGCTTTGTCCACCCTGAAAATAGAGCAATTACTTTAGCTCTATTCCATCAGGTGATAAAAAAAATAGTGAAAATACAAACACGACAAAAGGTATTACCTGGAATGAGCTTGGGGATGTTTTTGCAAATAATTGGTTCCCTGAATACCGTCCCTGCAGTGAATGTGAATTATAATAAACCATCAGCAGTCAATCATATTATGTGAAGCAATTACTTTCAGACTTACAAAGTAAAACAAGTAAGCCACTGACCATTTAAAATGTTCCTAATTGTCCCATTTGGACTCTTCCACATCTGCTTCAGGCCAAACTCCTTAACACGAGCTTCATCTGAAAAATAAATAACAATATTATTTATTTTCATTTAGTAATGATAACGTACCAAAAGTCCCATTAAAGCATTCATCAATATATTATCTAATATAAATAAATTCTCACTGACAGATCCAGCCATATATACCTGGAGTAATGGTTGCACACTTGATTGCGACATTGTACCTAAAAGGATACCATACACCTCAGCTTTCAAAACAACAATACACACACACAATAAGGCACACGGAGACCCGAGGGTAGAGAACATTAAAGCTCGAACGCAAAAGTTAATCAAAGTACACAAATGCCATGAACTGTAAACCAGTAAGGAGATGATATCAAAAAAGATCAAGATAGAGATGCTAGAATTTCTGATAATTTTCAAGTAATAGAATAGCAAGCATAAAAATCTTATAGTAATTTTTTGAAAAATAGAATTATAGAAACATTAAAGAATTCAAGTACATACTTGAGGGTGGCCTCGGCACTTTCAACAGTAACTTTATCATCTGTTGCATCACGATGAAGAAGGCCAAGGTCAAAGTATTTTACATCCAGCTCCACAAAGGGAAAAATGAGCTGCAGTATATCAGTTCAAGTCATAAAAAGCACAAGGGATAACGTCTAACTGAACAAAACAGCAAAAAAGCATTGATCAAGTAAAAGAAGCAAATGACCTTGTCCTTTATTGATTTCCAGAACACACGAGTCATTTCATCTCCTGCAGCATATATTAGGAGGAACCGCGTAAGAGACAAAAAGGGAACAGAATGTAGTTAAATAGATAACTGAAATTTGTAACTATGCCTCACAAGCATAAAAAAACATCTGGAGATGGAGATATAATGACCTCAGGTCCTCATTGCTTTGCTCACGAGGCATACAGCATTCCCTATGCGAATTAGAAAAGGCTCTTTTACAAGATTCTACAAGTACTTTTACAGCAATATTAATGTATGCTCTCTCTCTCTCTCGTGCATGTGAGTCCTCTGTGGACCCCACCACAGAGGGCCCCACATGATTATGAAACGGGAAACAAACTGTTCTTCATGCTCCAGGAGCAAGAAATAATTTCTCACTCACAACAAAAACAGGAGCAGGGAATAGTTTCTCACTCACAACAAAAAAGGGCTCTCTTTGTTTTCCTTTCTTTTTTTTCAATTGATAGTACCCACTACCAGGATCCTACCACTAAACAAATATTCTAATCTCCCTTTATGTAGTTATTATCATCCAAAAATTACCAGGAAAACACATCAGAAAAGCAGAAGTATACCCTAAAATACAAAGAATCCATGCAACACACCTACTTAAAAAGCTTCAGTAAAACAGAATCCTCAGTTAAACTTCTATGTGAAAACCCAGATCAAGGCTCCATCAATAAAAAGCTAGAAGATCATAAAAGAAAGCAGGAACCCAACAATGATCGTACCAAAATAAAAAGAAAGAAATAATTTCCAGAGTAAAAATTCATTCTTTATATACTGACAACATAGGCCCAATTACTGACAAAAAAGCAATCATAAACAGATCAGTCCAAACCAATCATAAACAGTTCTGTCCAAAAGAAAACTAGAAACTGCAGAAATCGATAGATCGGATCATCCGACAAAAAATTAAAGTCAAAATGTAGAGAAAGAAGTGGGCTCACCGTCCATCTCAACGATGGGATTGGCGACCTTGATCTTCTCGAATGCCATTGTATGATAAACTCAATTAAATAAAACTCCCAAAAAGGGTTTATGATAAATTTGAGAAGACAGGTTTTAGAGAGATGAAAAAGAGGGAGGCGTAGAATTGTTAGAAACTCGGAAATGTAGATATATAAGAAGAGCAAATTGGGGGAGAGACGGATAGAGCACGGTGGCTGGCTGCCAGTTGACCTACTACTACTATGAACAAATCGCACACCAAGTTACTAACTGTATTTCTTAATTTAATTTTCTTTTACGAAAAAATATTATATTACTACAAAAATATGCTTATTGCAAATAAAAATATTAATTAATTATTTATATATTTTGTATTCATTTATTATAATCGATATTATTATGTTTGTTCATAACAAAAGCTTATATATATTTTTTATATATTTTAAAATAAAAACTATATTAAATTTTTCAAAATAAATATTATAAGAGTCTTATTTGTGAATTATGCTATTATAAGGTGAAATGTATAGGGCTTTTTTTTCTTCATAAGCATGGGATGAAATGTATATTATTGGTGACTAATGAGATATAATATTTTGATAAATTTAAAATGACGTGATTGGTTATTATTATCAAGTTTACTCATGTTTGTATGATAAAATATTAATTAATTATGTTTTATTATATTATTTTATAAATTATTTTTTGTAAAATTCTATTATTATTATAACAATATTCATTGACAAAGCTCGAAGATCGAATTGTTTAACTAGAACTCTAGATGTACTCATTATGTTTTATTATCACTGTTAACGTTCGAATTTCATCCGCACATTCAACCATCGGTTCGGACTGAGACCTGCACAGATGGAACCACCAGAAGTGCTTGACGGCTTGGGTCGTCGGGAGATACCTCCGGTGTGAGAGTAAGTACAGATTTCAAGATATGTCAACAATGGAGACAGAAAAATATTTAGTAGGTAGAATCAGATCTGTGTACCTCTATTATTCCCCATGTATTTATAGTACTCATATTGCTCAACAGGACTCCAATTCCTAATAGGAATTGTGTGGCAAAATTCTTGTTAGAGAAGATAACTGTCATGCTAATCAATACTAGATAGGTAAGTCCCATATCAATTAATATTTAGATATAGTAACCAATTAGTAGCTGAATCGATAAAGAAAGTGATCACAAGCCTATTGGACTTAGGAGTTCTCTTGTGCGCGCACTAGACTTAATGGTCTGTAAGGCCAAACCCATCATTGGTATTCCATTTATGCTAGTAAAATACGTAGCCCAACATTGCCCCCCCCCCCCCCCCCCCCCCCCACTCTTTCAGCATATGAAATGGGTTTGAGGAGAAGATAGGAGGCTCTGGGAGTCCAAAGACTCCAATAACCTAGATGAACGAGTTCTTTCGGGAACCTGGAAGCGTTAGACCAAAGGGAAAGTTCCGTCTGGAGCTCAGAGACATTAGACCGAAGGAAAAACTCCATCGGGAGCCTAGAAGCATTAGACCGAAGGAAAAACTTCAACAGAAGTTCGGAGGCATCAAACCAAAGGGAAGCTCCATCGGGAGCCCGGAGGCATCAGATCGAAGGAAAAACTCCATCGGGAGCCCGGAGGCATCAGACCGAAAGAAAAACTCCATCGGAAGCCCAGAAGCATCAGACTGAAGGGAAAGCTCCATCGGGAGCCCGGAGGCATCAGACCGAAGGGAAAGCTCCATTAGGAGCCCGGAGGCAACAGACCGAAGGGAAAGTTCCATCGGAAGCTCGAAGACATCAGACAAAAGGAAAAACTCCATCGAGAGCCCAGAGGCATTAGACCGAAGGGAAAGCTCCATCGAGAGCCCGGAGGCATCAGATCAAAGGGAAAAGACCGAAGAAATACTACTTTCATAAATTCGAAGAAAGTATGCTTTTGGGAGGAAATAAGCTTTTTTGGAATTCCAAGGCAACTAACCCGAAGATGTCTTCGAGGTTTCGAAGATGTCAGACTGAAGAGGAAGCTGGGGTGAAAGCCAAGTAAAACTACAATTGCTGAACCCAGTGAACGTGCAGACCCGAAGATAATATGTTTTCGAGAAGAAAGAAGCTTTTTCGAGATTCCAAGACAACTAACCCGAAAATAGAGGTCTTGGGGGTTTCGAGGATGTTTCTCAGAAGTCCTCTTTAGAGATGATTCTCCCTACCCTCGCAAAGCTTCTTATTTCAATCATCCCTGTTATAACGTATGAGAGATCTCTATCTTTTTCTTAGGTCTCTAGAAGTTGCAGATCAGGAATTGATTGTCTTATGGTCAGGATGGTGGTCGCAATGACGATCTGTGTGTCAACTATAGCGGCCTGAGCGGAAGGTCGAGCCTCTCTGGCTCAACAAATTGTTTCTAGCCTTGGTCAAGTCTGCATATTGTATATCAAGCTCTTCTTGCTGAAGATCAAGAGCTTTCTTTTTATCAAGTATCTTTCGAATGCGACGCTACCTGTCAGCATTGGTTATGTAATGTGAATGCGAGTGTGTATCTCTCCGGGAATTATTCTGGCTCTTTGAGGGCGATACGGTCGCCATCTTAATTGTTTTTGGTTGAAAAGATCGTCTCTACTAAATACTAGAACCCTCCTTTTAGCGCCAATGTTAACGCTCAAATTTCGTTCACACGTTCAACCATCGGTTCAGACTGAGATCTGCACAGAAGGAACTACCAGAAGTGCTTGACTACTTAAGCTGCTGGGGGATACCTCCGGTGTGAGAGTAAGTACATATTTCAAAATATGTCAACAATGGAGGCAGAAAGTATTTAGTATGTAAAATCAGATATGTGTACCTCTATTATTCTCCATGTATTTATAGTACTCATATTGTTCAACAGAACTCCAATTCCTAATAGGATTTGTGTAGCAAAATTTTTGTTAGAGAAAATAACTGCCACGCTTAAGGTTGTAAACGAGTCGAATCGATCCGAATTTTAAACTGCTCGGATTCGACTCGTAAGGTTAAATTCATACTCGAATTTGATTCAGATTCGAACTATATTAGAAATTTTTTACTCAGATTCGGTTCAACTCGAATTTTTGTTACTCTAATTCGATTTTACTCAGATTGAATTATATTCAAACTACTCGCGAACTTCAAATTCAAACTTGAATTCGAGTATCCACATAATAACTAATTTTATAATACACATAATTGTTAATTAAACTTATTATTTTACTTAGAAATAAGAAACTATAATTATAATTACATTTTAAATATATAAAATTGTAATTAAAATTACAAATAAAATGAAAAAAATAACAACTAATTATTCAAATTTTGTTTAATTGTGTATATATTATAAGAGAATGTATCGAGTATAGATTCGAATATGTATCAATCGATTATGTATCGGATCATGATTAAAAATTCGAATAGTTTGAATCTTAAACGAGTCAAGTATAACCTTATTCAGATTCTACTCGTATTTTTATTCGAACTATTTTTTGTGCACAGATTTGAATCATATTATTAACGAATTCGAGTCTCGTTCACATTTTTTCGAATCGAACTCGAATCGAGTTCGAATTGTTTGGTTCGATTTGCAGCCTTAGTCACGCTAATTAATGTTCGATAGGTAATTCTCATACCAATTAATATTTAGATATGGTAATTAGTTAGTATCTGAATCGATAAGGAAAACGATCTCAAGTCTATTAGACTTAGGAGTCCTTTTGTGCGCGCACTAGACTTAATGGTGTGTAGGGTCAAGCCCATCATTGATATTTTATTTATGTTAGTAAAATACGTAGCCCAACAATCACAAAAAAAAAAAAAAAAACCTATAATCATGATTCTCCATTAAACCGTTACTTTAAAATTAAATTAAAAATTTCCTAAAAACTCTGATAATCAAAAGTAGGATATTTTGAAGGTGATTTTGAATGCATCAAAATTTAATTAAAATGTTGGAAATGATACATACAAAGAAATGAAGAAGTGGGCATTAGTGCAAAAGGAAAGAGATTTTATGCATAATGAATGCTTATCCAAAATGTGGTGTTGCAAGCGGAAAGAGAAAGAGTCAATGGTTCAACTACCCAACCCATAGACCTACCTACATATCTTTCTTTATTTGTCAAATTGGACCCACCACTATCTTATCCAAATTAAGAAATAAATGGAAAAGTCCAACACGTAATACTTTACATATCCGATATTTTCTGCAATGATATATTCACTATTTTTGTGAATTTTGAATTAAAAAAATTAAAATTTTTATATTAAGAAACTAAAATATGTGGGAAAAAAAAGAGTGTTGTCGCTTTTAAATCTAAATTATTATTTAATGTTTCTTTTAATTTTGAGCGTGTTTATAAATAAAGGATAAAATAAAAAATATATGGAGTATCAATTGAATTATAAATTTTTTAAACATTTTGTTAAGTTTTATTCGTATTTATAAATATAGTGAAACATTAATATTATAAGAGCTTCACTTAAATTATAAATTTTCTAACTCTTAATCCAAATTCATCTATTTTTGTACAATTTTTTTGACATGAAATGTAACTAATTTTTTATATATTTTTTTTCCATCTTCTTAAAACTAAAAAAAAATGAAAATTTTCCATCTATTTTCTTATCAGTTTTAAAATGACAAGATATAACTAACGAGAAAAAAAAGGAAAAGGACAAAATGCTTTTTAAGTTTTTGTTTTTTATTCTTCCAGTCATTATCAACGGAAATAAGACAAACATGCATCTCTCCGAAGTAGAAGATTTTTTTGCCGCTAAGAGTATCTTCAGCGGGGCGGAGAAACAATAATTTTAGATTAAATATAATATAAAATTCATATTTTACTTCAATAACCACATTAAATTTAGCGCGTGAGTATTTTTTGACGAAACAAATAGATTATATTAAGAAATAAAAATTTAATAGATTATAATTTTAAATATATTTAAATAAAAGGGTGAAAAAATAATTCAAGAAATAAGAATTTATTAATTATTTTAATATTATAATCCACAAGATAGTTTATTTACTGAAAAGATTGAAGACTAAGACCATCTTTATCAAGTGAACAATTTTATGGACTATATTTAATCTTTATGACATTAGCAGATGTCTTTTAGTTTTTAATCATTCCCGCAAATGAAATATAAAATTATAATCTATCAAATTCTTGTTCCTTGATATAGTCTTTTTGTTTCGTCGAAAAAAATCACAGATTAAATTTAGTCTGACTGCTTGAGTGAAATATAAATTTTATACTATATTTAGTCTAAAATTAACTAAATATAATTTATGAGATAATCCACATGTCGAAAATAGTCTAAATTGCATATTTGAATAATCACAAGAAATTCAAAACAAAAAAAAGCACAAACGCAATAATAAAAGCAAAGCCCACAATGACTTTAAGAATGTCATATTAGATGAGCCCGTATAAATTAGGCATAACCTATTTTTATTAATATTTGTATAAAATACCACATTGTTCCTAAATTTGCTTGAGGGAAACTGATAATATTTTTAATATTTTTACATAGTCTTCTTTCACATGAGCATAAAGTAAATCTCTCACTTACATGTGAGAAAAACACATGTGAAAATATTAAAAATACATCTGAAAATAGTATTCCCCTACTTTTATTATTGTGTCACTATTACTAAACTATCAAAGTTAATATTTGAATGGATTAATGTAAAACAAAAATAAATATTTTACGTTTGCAAGTTTTACAAATTGGACTCTTTTAGCATACAAAGAGAGTATAGAACAGTCATCTCAGAAAGGGAAGGTTACTGTTGCACTTGCTTTTCGTAGTCTATCTATATCTTTCGCTTGTGTTTAGGGGACATGCTTATCCAGAAACGCCTGAGCCAGATTGCTGAAGCTTACACTAACCGCACCAGCAGCAGCATATCTTTTGATGACATCTACCACTTCTGGCTTTAAAATATCTTCCTTGTTGGATGTATCACAGATATAATACAGAGCCCCAATAGCATAATTCACCTGATAATCCAACTTCAAAATGCTTAACCTAACTCTTATGCTCAAAAAAAATTGGCGAGCCAAATTTCATATGTAAACAGTAACAACTAAAATGATACATGAAAGTAATAGATTCAAGAATGCCAATTCTTTTCCCCATACCGTGTTTCTAACAGGACTTGACAAACACTCGATAATAAGAGGGATCCCACTGCATCGAGTGACTACTGCAGCATTTGCTGGATCTATAGAGAACTCACAGTGAGATAGATATAACATGTGCTAGCATTCACAACTTTGAATAAGATAAAGTACAGTTTCTTGAGCATAAGGAAGAAGAGACAGAAGGGGTGTTTAGAATTAGTTCTTCATATCAAATACCCAAAAGGCTCAAGTTATTAACTTACCAACACAAGCATTGCAAATCCCGCCAACACCAAACTCCACAAGCTTCTCATTGGGCTCTGTTATGCAGTCCAGGAAAAGTTCCAAAACATTAAGCTGTTTAAAATCAAAAAAACTTGTTCATGTGGCATAAACACAGAACAGGAATTACTAACGAAGTAGATTGATGCATTCATATGTGGTTCTAACCTGGCGTAAGAAAGTATAATTGTAAGGATCGTATGCAAAGTTTGCCAAATTAGCTGCAATTCTTTCTTTTGACTCTGCAATAAAGAGTACATCAGTAAATTTTAGTGATAAGAGAGATAGTTGAGGATTCAGACGATGCAAAGGTATAGAATTCACCTGATTTTCTTCATGGGAGATCAAAGTAAGAATCACATATGTGCACTATTGGGACAAAGTAGTTGTTCATGAATTAATATGTAATAAATCATATTCAAAATACTGCTTGTATTTTTATTCGACGATATGTGAAGCTATGTGCATTTCCCCAAAAGAGCACATTTTTACTAGAAAAAACATGTCTTAACGGGATTAACATTAGTGGGTAGCTTTCAGATTAGTCCTCTCGGAATGGATGCATGGTTGAGGACTTCCCGCTTACATACCATGGTGTGCCTCTTAATGGGAATCTTAGGTTTGTTTTGTTTGGGACCCGGTAGTTGAGACTTGAGAATGTCTCAAGATGATTGCTAAAGTGGAAAGGTGTGCATTTTTCTGTAGGGGGTAGGATTATTATATTTTGCACTTATTTTTAAACAATGCAGCATTGAAATTCATAAATTATTAGTATGGTAGGACTAGAAGTCTAGAACTAAACTTAATAAGGTTTTTTTTCCCACTACTCTAAACTTAAATAGGTGAAGAATGCACAAGTTTTTTTCTCAATAATTTGTGAAACAGACTTAGATTTTAATCATGAAGAAAACTATTCTCGTATTTTAAAAGAATAATAAACATGTTTCTATTTTCTCAAGACATATGCCCCTTCTCAGTACTATCAAAATTCCCTACAACAAACTATTATAAGCCCTAATACTTGAAAGGGAATGCAAAATCCACATTTTAGCATGAGGATTAACAATTTGAACTTATGATACAAATAAAAAAACATTACTAGAAGTATAACACCACATAACATACCTTCACTAGATGCATTCTGAAACTGATTCACCAGTTCCTACAACAAAAGAAGAATATGATGTTCATGCTCTGCTATTATCTATCATATCAAGTGTCATTGTGGATTCAACAAAACAAAAAAATATGCTAAAAAACAGAGAGCCTGATATTAGCTAATAAAATATCATTCCTACTACCAGGCAGTAACATTGTATCATATACACAAATCATTTATTCCATGATCTTACAGAAAATAAAAGATGAAACCTCAACAGGATTGACATGGTAATAATTAGAGTTTTTAACTGTCTTGAGATTATGAAGCAGCATACTTGAAGGTATTGCACCCGAGGAGTTCCATATCTTCCGGTTCTCTCTTCTTGCCTCTGACTATTAGTAAACATGTAGGCCGCCAATCAGGGGAGATTTCCCCTCTTTACATTTGGAAAACAAACAAAGTGCCATTGTCACAATTTAATAAATTTGATAATAATGGTATTAATTTAAGGTATAATAAAATGGAGATTTGCCATAGATTTCCACTCTTTAACATCAATATTCAACTTTAATGAGATTTTCAAAATCATGATAATCTAATCAGTTATTAATTAAATAGTTCGAAGTGCTTAATTGTGTATATATACTTGTCTGAAATACAAGCATACACAAGGGAAACTCACATAAAGGCATAAATTTCTATATTTTATATCGAACCGAGAATACGAAAAACAAACTGGAGAATATTTAGACAGAATCTTACCGATATAGGAGAAAACTCAACGCGAAGGCTGTCGGAACTTCGGCAGGTGAATTGGGGGTTGAATTAACTCTGGTGTACCTTAGCGTGAACGGGAGATGGGGAACGGAAATAGTTAAAGAGATCATGTTTGGAATGAGAAATTAAAGAAAAGAATTTAACATACTAAAATCCAATTTGAACCCCAAACTTTTTTCCAAAAATCAATTTACATCCTAAATTAATTTTTAGATTAAATACATCATAAATTTAATTTCAGACAATTAAATTCCTCCGCTCATTTTTCGCTAAATCTTCACTAGAAGTTTGATGACATTACAGAGTCAGGAGTATTATAGTCATATTATGATATACATTGTTTAATTCAAAAAATAGAGTGCATGCAATAGAAATCAAACAACACAGTGCAAGTAAAACAAAAATTTCATTCATTGAGCAAATTTCATCTTCAGTACATACCAGTCCACTTCAAACATCTTCATTACAAAAAATTGTGCAAATTACCATCCTTACAGACCACTTCAAACATTGTAAGTATAAGAAATTTAGCAAATGAACCATGCCTAATCATTTGAACAGAAAAATGCCTAACAATAACATTTGGGGAAAAGATTCAAGTAAAAAGACAATGAATTTATTATAATTCACAAAATTAACTCACCCTTGTTAGCCGTTCTTTGCGTTGGGTTAATCTATCTATAATCTCCAACCACTACTTTCTTGCTTGCAAGATAGGCCACAGTAATAAACAGAAAGAAAAATGTAAATCACTGTACTTTCAGATATACATACATATATACACATTAAATCTAACCTGAAAACAGGGGAGAACTTGACGCCTGAAATCAAGGCATAAAAAACTTAATAAATTAAAACCCTCGATGTCAAAACTCCAAGAAAAGAAAACCCCATGATTTATATAACACACAAAATAACATAAAATTGGGGCAAAAATTGAAGAATGTACTATTACTAATAAATAAATTCAAAGAAGCAGAAGAACAGAGGAAAGTGAAATTACCTTTTTCTTGGAAATTTTCTTCTATTTTTCCTGAGATTCACTTGCGGAAAATGAAAGAGCGGTTGAAGGATTGTTCACCTGTAAGGATAGAGATAAGGTTTTGGGTTTCTGTTTACAGAACAAAGAAGGAGAAGAAATCACAGTCGCAAAAAATTAACTGGAGATAAAGGAAAAAACAAATAAGATATTTCATTCAACAACTTCAACTGAACTTCAATTCCTTTTTTATAGAAGGGAAACCTACATCTGGTGCATTAAAATTAAGGGTAAAAGAAAATACACTGAAAATGATCTATCTATGGCACGAGAAAATCACGTGGAGCTGTGTAAACGAAAGAAATGAGACAAATAATTGATACTCTTAAAGCTGAGCTGGCAAACGTAGAAATAACTCTGTTTCATAACAAAGCTTCCCCCTCTAAGAATCCTTGTCCTCAAGGATGAAAATTGGGAAATTTCTGATAAATTAAGGAGGCACCTCCCAAGTGGAATCTGTCGGGGCATTGTTGGACCATTGGATTAAGTACTGAACTACAACAACATTGTTCCTCTTCACCATCCTGCGCTCAAGCATTGCAATAGGTTGCACCAAGAGCTGTCCCTCATCCCCTACTGGTGGCAAAGTTACCTCAACTACGTTGGCAACACCCAACTTCTTTTTGAGGAGTGACACATGGAAAACTAGGTGAATTAGGCTAGGTCTAATTTGTAGGCCACAGCTTTGACCTTGTCCACAATCTGAAACGGTCCATAAAATTGTGGGGCAATCTTGAAATCATTTCGCATAAAAATATTTGTCTGTCTATATGGTTGTAATTGAAGGTATACCCAGTCCCCGGGACTGAATTCACACTTAGTTCTTTGCTTAACTGTGTGAAATTTCATTCTTTATTGGGCATTGGTTAAATTTTCTTTGAGAATAGACAACCAAAGAGCTCTTTCTTTAAGGAAGGTACTGATTTCTTTCAGTTTAGAGGTCTCGACAGCCTGTAGAGTCATCATTGGTGGTGGATATCTAAACAAGGCTTGGAAAGAGGAGACCCAAAGTACTGTGGTAATTGGTGTTATACCACCATTGTGCTAGGTTGAGCCATTGTCTCCAATTCTTTGGTTTTTGACTAGTAGCACATCTTATATATGTTTACAGATATATGTTCAATATTTTGGTTTGGCCATCGGTTTGGGAATGGTAAGAGGTGCTAAAATTGAGCTGTGTACCCAAGAGCTTGAACAACTCCCTACAAAACTGACTAAGGAACAAAGGGTCTCGATCACTTACAATAGTTTGGGGAATGCTATGGAGTTTGGTAATGTTATCTAAAAACGATTGAGCTAAGATTTTAGCTTCAATAGCGTGTTACAGGGGAATGAAATGCCCAAACTTCATAAATCTGTCTACTATAACTACACCTGACAAACGGGTTGGGCCAAAACGGCCCAAGTTTTTTTGGGTCAGAAATAGACAGTCCGTGGCCCGAACGAGTTGGGCTGGCCCGCGGGCCATTTGATTATTATTTTATTTTTCTTATTTTTTTTAATGACACATAACATGATGTTTTGATCTTGGGCTATTAAGTGTAGCATGCAATTTATTTTATTCAATAAAAATATATTTATTAACAAAAAATATTAAATTTTTTATGTTTAATGAAGAAATAATTTTAACTTTATAAAATTTTGTGAGCATTATTTATTTGATTAAATATGTGAAACTAATAATTGTAATTAAATACCAAGTGCTTAATTTTTTTTTAAAAAAGCTAGAATCATATCACAATCACATTACATTTGTTATATTGTGACAATTATTTGATTGTGCATGTAACGTATTCTGCTATGTACAAGTATATAAAAATATAATTAGTTAATTATTATTCTTTACTAATATTTGATAATAAATAATATTTCAAAATTTGCCTCATGTAAGTTCTTTCATATTTAATAGCCATAGATTTGGAGATAATAGTACTGTATACAAATGAAGATAAGTTTTGTTCCATAAATTAATCTAAACGATTAATGAATTAAGATATTTAAAACATTTTTTTATGTATTTATTTTTTTTGTAAAATAAAAATAAAAATTTGGGTCACGGGTCATGCCAAAATGACCAACTATTTTTTGGGCTGAAAAACGTAAGCTCATAGCCCACTTTTATCTAGGCGGGACGGGTCGATCCGCGGGCTTGGGCCAATTTTGCCAAGTCTAAGTCTATGACCCAGATGATAGTGCAGCCTTTATATTTTGGGAGTTCAGTTATGAAGTCCATTGATATGTCTTGTCAGGCTCCGTTTGGAATTGGAAGTGGTTGTAACAGACCTGGAGATGCCATATTTTCAGTTTTGTGTTTTTGGCAAATGTCAGATTGTTGTACGTAACTTTGGATATCTGTCCTCATATTTGTCCGATGGAAGTATATAAAGACTTTCTTGTAGGTGTCGGTGATTCTGGAATGTCCGTCGAGTCCGGTTGAATGAAGTTGTTCAATAATTCTTGTTTTTAAGTAACCATTGTTGCCCACATAAATTTGTTAGTTGTACTGCAAGAGCCCATTGTCCAGTTAGTAGGGTGGATTGCTGGATTTGTCAATACTGAGTTGAGTAATCAACTTCTCAACTTCCTTGTCGCCTTCTAAGCTCACTATAACTTCTTTCATCCACTCGGGTTGAATAGTTATGATAGTAGCACAACTACCTTCATCTTCTTGTTGTCTAGAGAGGGTATCTGTATCCTTATTTTCGCTTATCTTCTTATATATAATTGTATAATCAAAGCCCAACATTCTTGTTATCCACTTTTGTTGGAGGGTATTTGTAATCTTATGCTCCAGTAAATACTTGAAACTTTGGTGATCTGTTTTAATGACAAATGGGTACCCCATAAGATAATGTTACTATTTCTGGATAACAAAGAGTATTGCATACATTTCCTTCTCATAAGTAGATCATCCAAGTTGTTTTGGACCAAAAGATTTGTTGAGATAAACAAGTGGATGTCCCTCTTGCATTAGAACGACCCCAATCCCAGAATGATAAGCATCTGTTTCCGAGGTGAATGGGATTCTGAAGTTGGGTAAAGTAAGCACTAGTGTGCAATACATGGCTGGCTTGAGATGGTTAAAGGTTTGCTCAGCTGATGAATTCCACTGGAAAGCCCCTTTCTGTAATAAATCAGTGAGTGGTTTACAAATAATCTCATAGTTCTTTACAAAACGTCAATAATGTCCAGTAAGCCCAAGGAAGCCTCTTAATGCCTTTAGGGTAGTGGACCTAGGCCAATTCTGCATACTTTCTATCTTGGCTTTGTTAGTCGAGACACCAGCTGCAGAGATGATATGGCCCAAGTATTCCAGCTCAGTTTGACCAAAGACGCATTTGCTCAATTTTGCCAAGAATTGGTGTTGCTGCAAAAGACTTAGAGTAATCAGTAAATGCTCAATGTGTTATTCTTTACTTAAGCTATAAATTAGAAAGTCATCGAAGAAAACTAGTATAAACTTTCGTAAATACGACTTCAAAATTTCATTCATTAACCCTTGAAAAGTGGTCGGAACATTTGAGAGCCCAAAAGGTATGACTAAAAATTCAAATAAGCCTTGGTGAGTCCGAAACGCTGTTTCATAAACATCCTTTGCAGCCACTTGAATTTGTTGATATCCCGCCGCAAGTATACTTTAGAATATATTTTGGAGCCATGTAACTCATCGGTCAACTCCTCAATGATAGGTATAGGAAATTTATCCTTGACTGTTATAGTATTAAGACCCCTATAGTTTACACAAAATCGCCAACTTTCGTCCCTTTTTTGATTAAAACAACAAGTGCAACAAAAGGGCTATTGCTGGGTTGTATACTTCCCGAGTTTAGCATTTCTTGTACCAGTTTTTCAATTTCTTTCTTTTGGATGTGAGGATACCTGTAGCTCCTTAGATTTACAGGTTCACTGCTTTGTTTAAGGGGTATTAGATGATCTTGTGGTCTGGTCCTCTTGTTCACCAAAAATTGATGCAAATTCCTGAACTACTTCATTGAGCCAGGGAAGGACCTTAGTTGTATCCTAGTCAATGTTGAAGGTCCCTATAGCAGCAATCATGGGCTCATTCTTCTTGATTAATTTTTCTAGCGATTTGTGGGACATCATCTTCAATGTGGGAGTGGTCAAGTTACAACCAGTGAGATTCACGATTTTCATACCCTTTGAGAAGCTGAGATACTGTTTTGAGAAATCAAATATAATTGGGCTCAGTGTTTGTAACCATTGTACGCCTAGCACCGCATCATAACCCCCCAAATGAATTATCCTCATTTCAGTTTTGAACTTGTGACCTTGCAGCTCCCAAGGAAAGTTCCTACACTTGACATCGCTATAAATTTTGGCGCCATCAGCTATAGATACGGGAAAAACATTGGTAGGTTCTAGTTGGCAGCTTGTTCTCTTGGCAGCCGTCATATCAAGCAAATTGTGGGTGCTACCCGTGTCTATCAATATGTTGATAGGGCAACTTTTGCTATACCCTTGTAACACTAATGTTCTTCCATGTACATTTTCGAATAAGGCATGGAGGGAGATTCACATTTCCTCCTTTATATTAGAGTTGTCCTCTTCAACCTCCATGAGTTCCAAGTGGGTATCCATCATTTCTTCATCACCTCCAATTATTGAGGAAACCTGCATGTTAGGACATTTATGGTTCGGAGTATATTTTTCATCACATGTATAATAAAGGCCTTTCATTCTATCTTGTGCCTCATCCCGAGTGTAACTCCTATAGGATTGAAGGTTGTATTTGGTAATGCTCAGGGTCGAGTTTTGGAATATACTGGAGGTGGTTTGCTGGTTATAAAAGTTGGAGTTGGAGAATGAGTGGGTGGAATTAGTGGGCTTAGGTAAGAGAGTAGTTCTGGGGTAAGTTTTGTATGTTGTGGATATGGCCTTATTTCTTATCTCAACAGTGGACTCATGGAGCTTGGACAAGGAATATACCAGGGAAAGATTTGTAGGAAATGAGGCTTACACCATGTATCTGATTTTCTCCTTTAATCCTCCTACATAATGATCCATATAGTCTTGTTTAATCCAGTTACCATTCCGCAACTGCATCACTCCCTTTAGTTTCTCAAATCTCTCTTTATATTTTTGGACGGAGCCAGTTTACCTTAATTCCTTGAATTCCCATAGCACATTTTCATGAGGCAATGGACTAAACCATACCGAGATTTCATTAAGGAATTCATTCCACTGCATAAGGGGTTTACCAGTCTATTCAGAACGATACCATAAATTAGAAATCCCATCTAAATGGATTGAAGCCATGACTACCTTCTATATGTCATCCATATGATATGACTCATCAAAAAATAAAAGTGACATATACAGATCCAATCCTGGACATCGGTCCCATCAAACCTAGGGAAATCGATTTTTGGTTTATAACCATGATAGTTGAAACCATAATATGGAACGGTTGGTGAAAAATGAGGAGCATAGAAGAGTGGATTACCATGAGAATTGAATTGATATAACGGAGGCCTAATCTGACTTTACCCACCGAATTGGTAATTAAATCCAGTTCCCTTCACTCTAAACTTCGAGGTCACGGGTATTTTGGGATCTAACCCATTTACAGAGAGGCCTCTTCATCATCAACCACCCTATCCTTGTCCTTAGAAAGCTTGGAGACCTGTAGAGTTAATTGAGTTAGAGTTGATTGCACCTTCGCCAGAGTCCCCTGTATCTATCCCACTGTTTCATTAATATGCTTCTGAAGGTCCTTAGTTGATTTCATCAATTCCTCATGGGGTCGCATCATGGAGTCGGAGGATCGGGTGGCTCTGATACCACTTGTAAGGATAGAGATAAGGTTTTAGGTTTCTATTTACAGAACAAAGAAAGAGAAGAAATCACAGTGGCAAAAAATTAACTAGAGAGGAAGGAAAAAATAAATAAGATATTTCATTCAACAACTTTAACTAAACTTAAATTCCCTTTTTATAGTAAGGAAACCTATATATGGTGCATCAAAATTAAGGGTAAAAGAAAATACACTGAAAATGATCTATTGCACGATGAGAGCAGTGGAGCTTTGAAAATGAAAGAAATGAGACAAATAATTGATACTCTTAAGCTGAACTGGCACATGTAGAAATGACTCTGTTTCGTAAAATCACCTCCGTCTTCAATTTTTGAATTATGCTATCAATTTCTCTCTCCTCTTTATTGGGCTTCTGTAAACATAGCGATGAGCGCAAACGAGGCGAATTTGGGGTAGAATTAATGGTATATCTCCTTTTTCCAACACCCCATTTGAACGAAAATTTAGTTCGAATCTTCGATTCGAAGACTATATCTTCGAGATCGAGCAAAATATCACCGACCTCCAATTCTTTTTCAGTAAATAGATTAACAGAGTATGAAGAATATAAGCCTCATCACTCGTGCTCTGCTTCATTTAAGAGGCAGATATGTTTTAATGGTATTTTACCTAAATAGTCTTTTACCTCATACAATATGTTTTAAGTTTTCCAATAAAGATTGGGAAGTGATATTTTTACAGGATTTTTTGATATTTTCACATGTAAATTATCGAGCAATAGTCAAAAGTGTCGTTATAGACCTATAATGACACTTTTTATGTGAAAATATCAAAAAACTTTATGAAAATATCAGTTTTCTAAAGATTTGACCGAAAAAAATGAGGAGATGGTACATTTAATTATCTAGAATTAAGTTTGTGATACATTTAATCAAAAAAATAATTTCATGTACAAATCGATTTTCAAGAAAAAGTTTAAAGTGAAAATTAAATTTTAGTCATATTTAACACTACATAAATTTATGGAGTTTTGACTAAAAAGGAAAAGAATAACAATATGTTTATGAACTTTGGACCGCAAAGAAAATAATGGAAAAATAAAATTAAAATAGAAAAAAATGAGAAAAAGAATTCCTTCATCTTGTAACTAATTTTTTTTAAAAAAAACCTAAAATTTATATTTTAATTACTATTTTATCTTTATATTAATTTTTATATTTATAATATAAAGAATATACTAGAGATTGTAATGGAATTTTTTTAGTGGAAAACTTTAACAAGAAAATTGGCTAGTTTTTTTCTTTCATTTGATTTTTACTATTTATTTTAAAACTCAATAACAAAAAAATTAGACTAGACAATTAATGATTTTCATCATTTTCTTTCTTTTTTGTTCGCTTTAAAACTCATAAACATAATAAAAATATAACAACTCGAGTTAAATTTTAAATAAAAATCAAATTATAACATAATAAGTCTTAACTCACTATTTTAATAGTATTTTATTAGATTAGATGCACTACATGTTTGCCTAAAAGATTATGACTAAAGTTACTACTAATACTTGACATTCTCGTCAGGTCAAACACTGATAATATAGCCTAAAAATTGACTACTAGTCATTATGGGATAATAACAACTGTTTTCCTGTTTTCACCTCCGGTCCTTTGTCTATTATGAGATAATACTAGTCGTTTTAGAATCACTACCTCCAATAATTCGATTGAATGAGTCTATTCGAGCTTTCAAGAGTCGATTTTGAAACCATATGTAAAAACTTAGATCCAATCTCGAGTCTAAATCAAATTCTCGCATAACAATATATTATTGGGCTAGTGGCTTAAAGACGCTTTGTTTAGATAGATTTGACTCGATCCAAAGTTGATATTGAACCCGCGATTTATTCCGAACTCAAAATTTGATCAAATTAAATTTGAGATTTGACTCAAAATTTATTTCAAACTCAAAGTTTGATCAAATTATTACATTTATATTTGTGCAATATGAACACGTAATAATTTCCTTGGAATGATTTTTGATAATTTAAAGTGTATCGTATAGATACTCAAAAGAGCACAATGACACGCTAACAATCCTATCATTTAGAGAAAAAAAACAAATTCTCATCTTTAATGAAAAAACCTCTTGTAGAACATATAATTAATAATTTTTAAAATGAGATGAAAATAAAATGAATATAATATTTATATGTTGTACACTTATACTTATTCTTTTATATAAGAGGGACTCTTATAGCTAATTCTACTTGTTACTTACAAAATATGGGAAGAATTATATATATATATATATATATACTAAATTAAATATTCTTAATTTCGTAGATATATTATATTTTATTATCCCTTCAATTTTTACTAGAAAGTTATAAAAATATTTTTAATATGGTTATGAATGGCGCATTAATACAAAAATCAGTCATTAAAAACCTCTTTTAACAAAAATTTCTTCTCAAGTGGAGTGTTTTAACATAAGTATACGAGTCACAACGTTGTTTAGGTAAAAAAAGAAGAAAAAAGAGTTATGAAAACAACTCCGTATGTACTATTGTTTAGGGAGAGAAACTTTGTACTCTTATGATATATATTTTGTGATTTGGGCCTATTTCTGTGGTATATATTTTTTTACAGTTTAGTGGACTGCAATAATCTTAAAAAGAGCAAAATACGTATGTTACATCTTTATATATATATATATATATATGAAAAAAAGTTATTTAAAACAATGTCTTATTAAAATTTGAGTAAAATTATTAAATAAAATAACGTAATTTTATTTAAAATTATGTTCTATTTTTAAGTAACTTTGACTAAGGCTAAGACCGTCTTGGATTTTATATATATATATATATATATATATATCTTATCTCATCATATGTTAAATATTTTTCTCAATATGTAATGATGTAATAGACACATCATGATAGACAATATCAAATATGTATTAGTTTTTAAATTTAAATTATAAGATTTTACATTATAAGCATGAGCAAACAATTTAAAATCACTATAATCATTTCTTTCTTTCTAAAACTGTAAAATGGAAAAGAAAAAAAAATCTACATGCGTGAACTTTCGCGCTTGAGTTGCCATTTTTGTGAAAGAAAGGAAACCTATCACAATATAAATACACGAGGATTAATCTTATCTATTCAAAGTTCTTAACATCTAAAACTTGGATTTTGTAGTATTAAATTAATACTTCCTCCGTTTTCAAGTTTAACTTTTTAAAGTTAATATAAAATATTTTTAAATTTAAAATTTGTGGTACATATAATTCTCGATGACAATAAATTTTTAATTTTTATAATTATATTATTCAAATTAAATTAATTCATATTACTTTTTAAATTTAATAATATGTCGAATTAATTTTAAAAGGTCAATATTAATTGATCAACGATGAAATTTTAGGTCGTACGGTTAGATGAAATCAATTTTTTAAAAGAAAATATTGGAAAGTGTTAATTGGAAACTTGTGAAAGTACATTTAATATATTTATTATCACAACGAGTTATTATGAAAATTTACTAAAACATAATAAATATTGTTAGTAGGACCGCTGTAACCACATAAATATTTAATATCGTGACAATATATAATAGTACAATTTATAGAGGAACAAAATATTTAATACTTCAACCGTTTTAAAATAAAGTATTAAGTTTGATTTTTTAAAATTAATTTTAAATATTTTTTAATTTAAAATTAAAGCAATTAATTTAACTATCGAAAACAGTATACACAGTTTAAGACGATACATCATCATTATTTATCATATACTAATAAAATACAGGAAAGAGATGTGTCATTTATTATTCTCTCCTACAATAATTAATTAAGCAGTAACTCACGCATTAATTTCTCTTTCATCTGTATTACGAGTGTAATATAGATGATAATCTGATATCAGCATGAAATAATTTTCCAAATTAATTGCGTAGCAATAAGAATTAAAGACCATGTGCCCAATATTATTATTTCCCATATTTAGTTGATTTAATTATAGATAATCTGACTCTCCTGATTTTCTCTCTGGGACAAGCTAGGTGAGTATCGACAATTAATTTCAGACTTTCAGTCACACACAGCTCACAAATTCATTCTTATCAATGACAAAGATGGAAAATAAAATGTCCAAAATCCAACCGAATTCCAAATAATAATTAATTTTTACTCGACTTTTGTCCTTTTCGAAAAGAAAAAATGTTCTATATATACAGGTTAATCCTGAGAGACCAGCAAGTTACATATATAGAGCAACTAGAGCCTTGAGTTTTTGTGAGGAGAAAAAAAAATTCATTTTTGTTAGAATTATTTTGAAGGAGATGGAATATGGGAACGGATGGAGTGATGATCATGAAGAAAACTCTTCCAGTTCTCGGAGAGGAAGAAGTGGCCGAAAGCATTATCACCGTCACACTTCTGAACAAATCCAACAGCTTGAATTGTATGTTTTTAGTTTATTGATAATTAATGTGTTAATTATTTGTTTATTTTGGGTTGAATTTAACTTCACGGTTAATTTTGAGTCTCATGCGTGTGTGTGTGTGTATTACCAACTTTATGTTTTTATATCAATTTATGTATATTTATATGATCTTTTTCTCCATTTGTGTTTAGCTCGAGTATTAAGATTTAATTTGCTAATGTTTTTTTAATTATATATATATATATATATATATATATATAGTTTAAATGACTATTGTTTCATCTTTATGGAGTTTAATATTTTCTTTAGTGATTTATACACGTACGACAGAATTTTATATTAGTGATTTTTTGGTGATCAGGTTTTTCAAAGATTGTCCACATCCTGATGAGAGCCAGAGACGAGAGCTTAGTCGAGACTTGGGGCTTGAACCTAAGCAAATTAAGTTCTGGTTTCAAAACAAAAGGACCCAAACAAAGGTAGTATACATTGTATGCTCCATAGATGGTGTTCAAAGATGCCAAATTTACATGAACTCTGCATCATCAAATGTGTAATTAAAGGGTATTTGTTGAAATTAATTGCTAACTCGACTTTAATTATTCCACTTCTTCTATTTATTAAAAAATAATTTTATTTTAAATTTTCAAGCGACTTTGTAGAATCTTAATATTCAAAATTCTTTTAATTTAATAGATATATACTATAATTAGTGTATGCTATAGAAAAAGTAGCTATTAATTACAAAAGTTGTTTACAAAACTTTTATTAATAAAATTTCATAAGTTAACTTTAAAAATCAAAATATAATTTTTTATGGAATATAATATAATAAAGATATGAGCGGTAACGTTAGCAGATGCATTTATTGTCTCTAACATACGAAAATGATATATATGCGGATTAATATGGGTGATGTTAAAGGTTTTAAATTTATTATCTTAAAAAATGTCTCAAACGATATATTATCATAATATTAATTAAATAAATTTTGTGTGATTGATTATATTATAAATTATTATTAAAATATTTAATATCGTATCATTTAATATAAATTTTGTTATATGTAATGATTTATACAATGATTCATGTAATAATTTTTTATAAAATAATGAATCTCATAAGACAATTAAAATATAAAATTTATTATTTTATAAAAAATTATTGTATGAATTATTACGTATCCATTTGAGCTCACCAATTTAGAACCCATAAGATTACTCATTAAAATATATTTGTTGCCAATTGCATAGCCATTTACCGTAATTAATTATTATTAGTCTCTTTATTCAATGAGGCGGGACCCCTAGTTCAATACAATCTATCCTATGTAAACAACTAGGTCCCAACGGAAAATGGGCACACCAGTAGTGTAGCATTGTTCTCTAGCGTATGTTTGGCTTACATGTTCTATTTTTTTGTTTAGTCCTTACTTTGTAGACCTACACTCGTATACTAAAATAATACCTCTAAAATTACTGTTAGTTTTACCTCCTAAAATTACGACACATTATCATCCAGTCTACAGGTCTGTAAAGTACCCGGGACCTTAAATATTTTTGTTTCATTTTATTTCTTTCAAAGTAATTATGATATATGATAATCTTCCAATTAATTGGTATGCTTTAGGCTCAAAATGAAAGGGCGGACAACAATACACTGAGACAAGAGAATGAAATGATCCATTGTGAAAATCTGGTACTGGGAGAGACGCTCAAGAATTTGATGTGTCCAAACTGCAGAGATTCACCTTTCGGAGAAGAAGAGAGACTGCTTAATCTACAACAAATTCAACTTGAGAACAATAAATTAAAAGAAGAGGTTCATATTGACTAACATAACATTTCATATTATATATGTCCGGAAATGATAGTTTCATTTGACTTTTAATATTTTTTCTGTATATTTTAAGATTTGCATTCCCCACCCAAAAGATTTTTACTTAATTAATATATACATTTGGCAGCATGCAAGACTATCAGCCATTATTGCAACTATTAGTGAGAAGCCGCAAATTCATCAAGCTTTGTTGCCTTCTTTTCCATTGGATAACTTGGCAGAAACTTTTCTTGATGGAGGAAATAGAAATCCTTGTCTTGATGATATTCTCATGAGAAATTCTAAGGCTGCAACACTGAGGTACCCTTTCAATAATGGGGTACAAGAAAGTGACAAGTTTCTAATGATGGAGACTGTGACAAATGCGTTGGAGGAACTGATTGAGCTCATGCGCATCAATGAACCTGTTTGGATCAACTACCCTAATGATCAAGGGAATTATGTTATTCATCGTGAGAGTTACGACAAGATTTTTCCCAAGCCTAGACACTTGACAAGCTCTGGTGCTCGATTTGAATCGTCTAAGGATTCGGTGGTGGTGCCAATGACTGGACTTGATTTGGTCGAAATGTTTATGCATCCGGTATATACTTTACTATTTTGAATAATATTAGGTAACTAGACATAAATTATCTCTTATACCAACAAAATTTTATATGGTTATACAATACAACCTTATAGAGTTTTTTTCTACGTAAATTAGACAACTTTTGCACGTTTTTCTACCGTCATATATCGCATATTTCATTTTCATCGTTTTTTTTCTTCTTGATATATACTCCCTCTAAAAGAAACTTTTTGTTCCCTATTTATTTTGCATTATTCAAAAATCATGTCCCCTTTAGTTTTTGACTGTGTATGATTTATTGAATTTTGTACGTGTGCAGACTGACTGGGTGAACCTTTTTCCAACACTAGTCACCAAAGCAAAAACACTGGAAATTATTGATTGTACTGAGCACCTTAGTGGCGCTTTGCATTTGGTAATTAATCCAAGCCTACTACTCTACCTATTTATTTCCTCTTACACAGATATATTTATTTACAAGTAAAGAAAATATAACTTGACTGTGACATTTTGACATGTAGATATACAAACAAATGCACATCTTGTCGCCTCTTGTGCCGGTTAGGGACTTTTTGGTTCTGCGTTACTGTCAACAATTAGATCTAGGCTCTTGGGTGATAATGGATGTATCATATGATTTCTTTAAAGAAACACAAGAAGCTGCTCCCCCTACTCATTGTTGGAGGCTTCCTTCTGGATGCATCATTCAAAACCTCCCCAATGGAAAATGCAAAGTGAGTTTCCTATAATCACATTCATTAATATTTTCATTACTATTTTGCTATGTATAACCCAAAATTAGTTATTGTCTATAATTCGCAAAGATATCGACAACCAACATGTCATAGAAATATTCAATTGTGCATAATTGTTGTGGGTTCTAGTGTTTTTGCACAAATAGTTGGTTGGTGTCCATAATATTACTCTTTTAATTAATTACTCGTTCATTCTGTTGCCTTTTATATTGACTAGCCCTTTAACTCGTAACTAGTAGGTAAAGTAACAATTATATAGTTTTAACTTATGTCATATTTAATATTTAACCTTTTTTTATTGAAGCGCATGTGATAATTAAATAGATATATTAATTTTTATTTTATCATGTGTACATATTTAACACTCATAATATATATTAATCGCGAATGAAAGGACTTTATATAATAATTTTTGTAAAAAAAAATTATTACGATTTTAAAAAACTTATCAAATGAAAGATTATCCTATTTTGTCTCGATTAGTATAGATTTAATCAATGTCACTCTTTGATTCAGGTTACTTGGGTGGAACACGTGGAAGTAGACGACAAAAACCTTACAAATCGTCTCTATAGAGATTTTGTACGTGGTCTCCAAGCATATGGAGCAACACCATGGCTTGCTACTCTTCAAAGGAGTTGCGAGAGATTTGCATTTTCAAGGGGGTTAAGACCTACACAACCACATGAACTTGAAGGAGGTATTATTATTTATTGACTTACAAAATCAAGTCTAATTAACTCATTTATTTTCCACAATTACGACAAGTGTAAATGGGAGTTTGATTTTCACCCTTACCCACATATATAATATATTGTGTACTTGAAAAAAATAATAATAACTTTTGCGGACTGATAATTAATATAAGTTGTATTTTGTTTTCTAGTGATTAATTCCCCTGAAGGTAGAAGAAGTGTAATGCAGCTTGGCAACAAAATGGTAAAGAATTTTTGCGCAATGTTAACCATGTTGGATAAAGTTGATTTCCCTCAATTATCTGAAATGCACAATAGTGGGGTTCGGGTGTCCGTCCGAGGTAGTATTGAACCCGGCCGGCCTATGGGGATGATTGTAAGTGCTTCCGCCTCATTTTGGCTTCCAGTTCCATGTCAGACTTTGTTCAATTACTTCAAGGATGAGAATACGCGACCACAGGTTAACTACATATACTTATATATATATATATATATATATATATATATATATATATATAAATATTAGTTTTATATTAAATTTGTATGAAATAGACTAATAGAATAATTCTATGTGCATTAACAGTTGTGAACAAAAGTGTACGTGAGTCCTATTCTCGAAATTAGATTCATTTATTGTTTTGCAAAACTGTTAGTGTGCATAAATATTTCATTGAGAAACAGTTGAGAATTTCGATCTTGCAATTGGTTAACAGTGGGATGTGCTCTCCAACGGAACCCCAGTTAACGAGATTGCACACATCTCATGTGGATCTCATCCAGCAAACTGTATTTCTATTCTCCGGGTAAATCCTTAGTTCATCATTATGACTTAATTTCCCTTTTCTAGTTTCTCTACTGTATGCATTGCCTTTGATATCAATATTTATTAATATACACGTACATGCGTGCATTAATAGCAATGCACAAACGGAGAGAAAATAGTACGTAGTTCCAACACAAAAAATCCTTATCAATAATAAAAATAATAAGACTCGACTACAATTATTACTTTGATTATGCGCGCTAACTAAGTGCACATAATTTTTCGAATGAATTTCACTTAATGCTCACGCAATTATATACAATTTTTGTGATGCAGCCATTTGTCCCCCAACAGAACATCACACTTGTTCTCCAGGAAAGTTGCATTGATCCACTAGGAGCACTGGTAGTCTATGCTCCAACTGAACTACAGACCATTGCAACTGCTTTAAGTGGCCAAGACACTGCAAATTTATTTATACTTCCCTCCGGATTCACAATTTCCTCCGGTGACGGCCGTCGAGTTCATGATCAAATTGGCAACCGCAGCAACTCATCATGTGGTAGTACTAAGCAGCTGCAGCTGCAGCAGCATCAACAACAGCACGCTGGTTCACTTGTCACCGTTGCATTTCAAGTATTTATACGGTGCGATACGGTTACAACGCAGATTGATTTTGAGTCAGTGACGGCTATTAATGCTCTTATAACCTCCACCGTTCAGAAAATCAAGGCGGCGTTTAACGTTGCTGAATTGGATTGATTTCTCATGGAAGATCATGCATGGTACTTGTAGTAGTGGGTTTAGTGCTGATATTTTATATTTATATGTTTTATACAATGTTACCGAACAATGTTTTGTTTGTGCTGGTTTTTACATGTGTTGCATGTAAGATATTACACAAAGTAATTAACTCTATTTGGAGGGATTTAATTATTTACTTTGGTAGCTACATCATATTAATTTTATAAAACTCAGCTTTTTCCCCCAATTCGCTTATGTAGTATCTATTGTTTGCTATATATGGCGCCTTTATATTTTGTATGCTTTAATTAATTGTTTTGGCATTTTCTTTCTAATAAAGAGGAAAAGGAGAAGAAAAGAATGCTTGGTTTCTTTCTTTGCCTTGTATCTTAACTCCTTATTTTGGAGTTTAATTATATATTATTAACAACATTGACAAAGAAAGGGAGGGAAAAAATTATAATCTAAGATCTAACTAGGTGATGGAAGTATTTTTGACCTATTAGTCTCATTTAAAATTGAAAATTGATATTTAAATTAAAAAAAAATTACTAGTTTCATAATATTCTTAGTAAATAGGGCTAGTTTCATAATATTCTTAGTAAATAGGGCCTATATATAATTTTAGTAATAAATTTGAGACGGTATACCAGTATATATATACCTGTAACAAATAAAAAAGGGTATGTCCCTCAACACAATATTAAATATTTGTAATTATGATGGGTGATCCATTTTGAATGTTTAACAAACAAGAAAATTAAAAGAGAGAAATTTCATAATTAGATAATTTTCAATTGAAGGAAAGTTTTAAAATCTAGTAAATTACAAATACTTCAATTTCTAATAATATTTTCATGTAACATTCAGACTGTAAAACTATTAACTAAATGACCATGAAACTACATGAAAACTTTCACACGTTTTGGATTAAAAGAGGAATAGGCTATCAATATTGGGTGTCCACCCAAAAGCCTTGGCGATACTACTAACTGGGCCCCAATATGAGAGACGTTTTCGTAGGTCAATTCTATACAAGGATCCGTTTTCCTAGTGTTATAACTTGCATCAACCTTAAGGAACTTAACTTTTAACAGCAAAGTGGTCAGTTCTGCCAAATTGCAAGGTCGATGAACCAAGCTGCCACTGAATACTGATGTACCTTGAGCACCGCACTTATCTTAGTTGCCGCTTTCCAAACCCTTAAACTAATGCTGGACACATCATATAACTCTGAGCTCTTTTACATTTTGTCCTCTATTTCAAATTTATTTTCAACCACTGAATTTCTTTAGGTAACGAATTCCTAATCCCTCCGTCTCAAAAAAAAAGAGAGATCAATTTGCCAAAAAATTATTTCACAAAAATAATTTTCTTTTTGTTGACGACAATGTGACACACTGTCTTTAAATTTAACATCACAACTTTACTACCATGAACTAGTATAAACTTGAAAGAAAAACTTTAAAAAGTTCGAAAATATTGCAAATGAGACGGGGTACTTTTTAACTATACAAAAATTTGGTGTCTCTAGTAAAATTAGATAGTTCCTTGAATAGCAACTCCCCGACACTCGGTTAGTATGAAATTAGACCACAATGAGTAGATAAAACTTCAAACCATACAGATTCAAGCAGTAAAGTTGAATTCATTTAATTACCATCTCAATAAAGATGAAGGTAATAACCATGGACTGAGCTACAAAATTGCCAACTTATTTGTCCCTTATACCATACCTTACACAGTTATTACAACCTAGAAAAAGTATGTAAACTTTCAGAACTCTCCCAATTAAGTTGAAGATGAAGCAACTTTCTCAAATATCTTCAGGACCATTGATATCCTGTACATCAATTAAGAACAAGTGCAAGTATCATATAGCCTATAATTACAATGAATGAATTTAAAGAAGGTAATCAGTTTCGGAAAATCACCTTGTTTTGAAGGAGAGCTCCATCAGGAATTTCTAACTTCACTCCAGATTTCGCAGTAATGGTTACTTTCCCCTGAAATAATAAAAACAGTATCAGAAAATGAACAAACTAATAATAGATGCGAAGCAAAAAAGCATATTGCAACATTGTAAGAAAATCCTTCGAAAGGAATAACAGTAATGTCGAGTGATAATGTTTGATACCTTAAGAATGATGCCTGTTCCAAACCATACATCGCCAGACACCTTCAAGCTATCTAGCTCCACAATACTAGGGATTGACTTGAAACGATTTAAGAAGTCGGCAACCTGCGAAAAAAATATTAAATATAACCAGTCGTACAGAAAAATCTGCCAATCCAACAGAAACTACTTGATGGATCTGCAAATATTAACCTTCTTAAATTCTGGTCCCAATTCGATGGAAGGATTTGCAGGATTTGTCCTAGTTGTATTTCGGATCACAAGGCCATCAGATAAGGTGTAAAGATCAGACTGCAAAGAAGGAGCTGGCGTTAGATAATCATCTAATTAACGTTACAAAAATTAAAATCCAAACATGTTTAGAGGAAAACCTGGACAAGAAGCAAATCTGAACTCGCTTTTACTGGAAGGAAACGTGATCGGGGAACATTATTCCCAATAGAATGATCAAAAAACTGATAACAAAAAATAGCATAATCTTGAAAAGCATGACAAATAAATAAGGAAAGAACTTAAACTAGAATATCATATGAACAAATAAAAAGGAAAATAACAAAGATGTGGGATGATGATTAGATTACAACAGCATAGAGAAATTTAACAAGGGTGCACAACAATGTGTCGGGTAACAACAATAAAGAGCCGTATAAAAAGGATTTGACAACATGTACCTTAATTGCTGCGCCAGCTGCAGTTTCTAGCTGAAGAACTTTAACCCCGGCCACTTCCTGTAGCCAAATAATCTTTATCAGAAAGTATTCACTAATATTTTTTAAGAATTATATACTGTGGGGAAAATGATACCTTTGGGTTTGGAATAATCTCCATCTTCAGTGCCTTTGCTTGTACAAGTCTTTTAATTGCATTCAAGTTCACCCACCTGACATAATACAGTGTTTAATCAAAATGTGTTTACATGAAAAAAGAGCATTTTCTCTGTAATTAATTGTTTCCTGATACACGAGCATAACTTACAAGTTATTGGTGTTGAAAATTTTGAACTTCTCTATTGACTTGAATTCATCGACCTGTTTGAAGCAAAAAGTTAACATTACAGCCATCAACATGAAGTGACTCAAAACCACGGCAGTTGAATTCACATGAATACAAGTAATATGTTGATAATTAATTCCTATCTTTGCTTGTTTCCCCTTGATCTTATTAAAAAGTATATAAATACTGCTTGGTGTTTTCAATATTGTTTATAGGGAGAAGACTCACGCAAATAGTACTCCAACATTATCATGTTGATGGTAATAACCCTGCTTTACTACGTTGGACCTTTATCTATCACATCGTTCAAATTAAATCTTGTGTAAATGCGGCATCAATACCTAATCAGATGTTCTCAAATAGCTCAAGTAGTATACACCAACATCATCATGTTAATTGGAGAAACACAGAGCTCCACCTGTTCGGTACCTTAGCTTCGTACCAAGCACAGTTCCATTACTAATAATTTATAAGGTTGATCCTTAACTGATGCTCCTTAAACTCCTCCCTGTTTTATTTTCCTCTCTGCCCAGTCCTGGAAATTATGGCCAAAGCAGGACTATCTGCCACTATATTCCAGACTTCATCCTTGCAAGTTACATCATTTACCATTTGCTCCTCTTTTATCAGTTCAGTGATGAAATACTAAAATTTTCAGGGAGAGAAAAGGAAGGAAGAATCTTAAAGGTTGTATACCAAGTGCTGAAACCATCCAAGGAAAAACTCCACTTCTAATGCAGAGGTATATATATACCTATTTCTATACACATATCTAAAAAATTTATACTATATATACATATATTTATGTATATTCATATGAGTGGATCAAAGATAAAACAGAACAGGATACATTCTTACATGTGCATCAGACACCTGTGCAATTTCCAGGAGCTGCATCACACAAAGCAGGTAATACATCAGTGGATAAAAAAAGCAGTGAACTAAATCATAGCACTGTCTTTTCCATTTTCAGGTTGCTAAATGACTAAATATATGACCATGAATGATGTGCAATGAGAAGTAAAGACTCCCTCCATCCTTTAAAAAGAGTAATAGGTTACAAATTGGTACTCCGTTACAGGATGAAGGGAGTAAAAGACTACAAACTGGTTCAGAGGGTTACTGTGATGATTTCAAATATATTTTTTGTATAGGAAAAACATGTACTTGAGAAATTCCACAACCAAGGTGATTTAATTAAAAGTAAGAGGGAGTACATATTCCCTAAACTTCTCTCACCAATGAAGAGCTGACCAATAAGCCAGAAAAATGTATATATCTTTAATTAAATGTAATGATTGTACAGCTTTTACATTACTTCCTCTGTACCACAAATTAGAGTTGCAATTGCTAATATTGCAAATTTTAAGGATATATTTTGTTCCATGTTTACCCCTAAATTCATTGTGTTTTTAATTTATTAGTAATGGCATTAAGGTAAACTTGAGTATATTGTTTCATTCAATACTACCAGTCTACCACCAAAAGAAATGGGACCCTTTTTTAGGAGCAAAAAAACTGGTCAAATGGTGCTTTTTGTGGAATAAAAATAAAGGCATATACCAATATCCAAGGTTTGGCAATATAGTTTGGTACTGTGCAGAAAGTGTCTATCACATGTTTGAATTGAAAGGTTTATATTAAAACTATAGACATGTTAAGGACTTAAGGGAGTGCTGGGCATGCGTCTGAGAATAATCATAATAAATTGGTTTTCAGCCAGTTTTGGGTTAAAAAATTTCATTCCTAACTACAATCGAACAGAGTGCGCCTTATTATGAAAACTACCATACTCATATTGCATATAAATGTCTGAATGAATCGCGTTGAGATGAGAAACACTGAAACAGATGATAAAAACACACCTGAACTTTTCCTTCATAAGAAATTAGAGTACCACCTTTCACATCAGCCAAAGTTTTGGGAGTCACCTGCAAAATCATGGAGCTTTGAAGCTTAGAAATAGATTTGAAGCAAAAACAGGAATGGTAAATACATATCAATCTCTTTAGGGTACCTCCATGCAGTATTCATTTTTGTTTTTGATCAAATGATTCAAAATTTCTGTAACAATTGAATTAAGAAGCACAACAGTGTCACAGGTAAAAAATTAGAAGGTAGGAAAAATAATTCCCAAGAAACACTAGTAAGGATACTTAAATCTACAATAGCGCCCAGGTTATCTGAATTGGCAACGAAAACATATTCCTTGCCCTGTCAAAGGGAAAGACAAAGCGTTCAAATGAAAAACATAGTAAAACCCACAGTATTCAATATGCCTGAGTGTCAAAACAGAGGATCTAAAAGGGAGAGAGCAAAACCTTAGACAATAACGCATCAAGCTTGCCACTATTCAACAAGGCTGGAAACACATCACCATGACCAGGGGGATACCTTCATATGAAAATGGTACCAGTGAGTTTAGAAAAGTAAATGCCAAATGAAACAGTAGAACATCATCAACCTACAAGCTTGCACTTGTAGTATTTTTAAAAAAAATCAGATTTCTTTGAAAAAGGAATCACATCCACTAAATGCTAATGAAACAGGATGTAGCATGCAGATATAAACATGAAGAGTGCTCGGAACACACTCAATAAGGAAAAGAGGTCAGTTGGTAGAGATCTAAAATCACATCTTTTATATTATATTAAAAAAAAGTATGGAGATCTGAAATTACTTTAGGGGCTAAATCTATGTGGCAACTACGTGGTATGCTCAAGGATCAACTAAAATTTAAAATTGATGATGATATAATTACCATCCATCTTTGCCAGAATTTCCTTTGCAGGGCAGTGGCATGAAATCCTCAACAACTAAGCGAGGAAACTGGCTCTGTTTAAGTCAACACACGGAAATATTTACAAGACTGAGAGTTCCTATTAACCACTAAGCTGAAAATGATCAAAGATAATGAACAAACCTGGTTAAATGTATGAATTTCAATCTTCGAGTTTACGTATTTTTCTACTATCTACATTTAAGAAGACCCAATAATTATAATCGACTTAAAAGCAAGGGTAAAATATTATGGCAAAGAATACAGTAAAGATGTTATTCACCTTTTGTGTGTCCTCATGTGTGTTGAATGAGTTCATCAGAAGGAGGGGCACATTGCATCCGTACTTGGAATTAAGTGTCTATGGCCAAATGGAAAACTTAGTTTAAGCAAACTTGGAATTTAAATAAATAAACTAAATAGAAAGGTAGATATGTACATATATTCAAAATACCTCAATTTGGATGACAATCAAGTCTAGGAATGTTAAACCATTCCGAACTTCAATGACAGATCTGCATAACAACAAAATGGAAGAAATTAGGTATTTGAAGAGGAATCGTGGAAACATGGAACACGAGTTGAAAACTCCTTAATTGACTCTGACAATCTATTATAAAGTCAATGCTTGTAATATTTGCAGTGCAATCAGGCTAAAATTTTAAATATTGCAACAAAACTACAAATCTATGCTGGCAGGTAAAAGTTAGCTAATGTTGCTTATTCAATACTATCTGAAAAAATAAATTAATAAAATATGAAGAGATAAAATAATAATAATATATATAAGGAATACCACTAATGGTGAACAAAAGAAAAGATATATCACTCAATGCATAATTCAAATGGCTAGTAGTAACTTTCTGCACTTTTTAAACATATTTCTTGTGGTTAATGATCCATATGTTGTAACTTATCAAAAAATATCCACAAATTGTAACCTACTTTGCGTCACTGAGGATTTGAGAACATGCTTGTACAGAATCATTATCAAGAGGAAAGTAGAACAATTTCTAAGTTGGCAAAATATCTAAAGAAAGAAATACAAAATAGCATATGCAACCAATATTTCACACAAACAGCTTTGAAGTAGTAGATGATACTCATGAAGAGAAGAGCCTCGATAAGAAAAAAATCAAATTAGAGCTACAAACTTATAACATGAAACTTGTTGCAGTATTATATACAAATTAATAAAATAATATATCTTAAAAACCTTAGCAGCCGAAGGAGAAAAATAATGAATCTTGAATCACATTAAAGTAGCTAGTCCAACAAAGTGGGATCTTAAATCCAGACAGAAGCAAGCAACAAGGATAAACAGCCCAATACATTACCAACAGAAAGCACTCTCTTTTTTCTCCCCAGAGAGGTTAAAACAGAAAGCTTTAGTGAACTGAAGTATATCAACCAAGAAGAAATAACTGAGATATATATGAAATAATAGTAGCATACAATCATTAGATAACTTATTCATGTAAAACACTATTAATTTATGTTTCCATATAATTTAGTTGAATGAAGCACTAAAAGCTATGTTGAACAGCATATAAATGCATACTTTGGCCCAGTACATCCCATTGTTGTCCCCAATCCTCCATTAAGCTTCAACACCACAAGTTTGTCCAAAAGCTTCTGGATTTCTGCAGGATCTGCACCAATTCAGATATATTTAATTTACCACCTTATGGGGATATACTCATATACTTGGTTTGCTAGTATTAACTTCTTCTAGTTAAACACAAATCTTAGACACAATACTTGCCTACAGTTAAATCAATGCCAACTCTTATTAAAGAATCCATAATTACCTTCAGGGACGGGTACCATGGAATCATAAGGCACTACCACCTCATCAGTTGGAGTTTGGATCTTACTCCATTCAACATGCTCAGCCTCACCACTTCAAAGGAAAATGTCACAAAATGAATGAAATAAATCGTAGCAAAACCTTAAAATATGCGATGACTTAGATTTGAGTAGAACCTCATATTAAGATTTATCATACATGTGATTAGATGAAACCAAAGAGCTTATAACAAAAAACTCAGAATTTCTTTAAGTGTATATTTCCTGTATTTTCCCGGTAAACAAAATGAAAATTAGATTCATATCTGATTTGCATTCATTCTAGATAACCATATATACATACTTCTGGTGATAAGCACATCAATTTGTTAGAACAATTAGAAATAATGGATACGGAGCTGATAATTGAAAAGGACTATAAGATCAACCATCAACTAACTTATAAAAATCAGAAAAGTAATATCTGATTCATAATGTACCTCAGATAACGAGAAACGAGGTTGATAAATCCAGATTTCTCATTATCACTGCAAAATTCACAAATAAAATTTCGTACATGAATGCAATTAACAGCGAAACGAATTACCGAAAACAAAAAAATAGTAACATTATCGAAAATGGTAGAAATTCAGTAAACTTACCTGATCTGAGAGAGTCCGGAAACAGCTGATTGAAGCTTCTTGAGCTTCTCAGAATCAGCAGCGCTGTGAGTAGTCATTGGAGACTAATACAGAGGTCGGATCTGGAGAGAGAAAATAGATATAAAAATGTTAAGATTGGATCTAGATTGAACTGGAACGCTAGGAATGAAGTGTGAAGTGACAATTGTTCGGTATATATATGTTAGTGAGAGAAAATGCGTGTATTGCGGAATGGGTGCCTAATGAAACAGAGAAACGTTTATAAAAACTGGTAAAAGGTGTAATCCTTGTTGTATTTGAGAAACGGACAAATGTCACCAAAACGACACACGATGCCTTTTAACGATTTAAAAGCTTGCTATTTTTCATACCCGCAGAATCGTCATGAGAGAGATTGAGAAGGAGAATACTCAGGCGAATATGACTCCTCGTCATGTGGTTCGTTCAATTCATTCAACCAATGACGCGCCAATTTCATGCTACGGTTCCTTTATTATTCACGTATGGGCCGTATGGGTATGGGGCCATTGGCTACTGGCTCGACCTGGTGTGCTGACCTCGCTAGTTTTTTTCTTTTTAATTTTTTTAAAAAAATTCCCCATTAGAGATATCAGTAAAATAAAATAAAATAATAAGTTTGATGATTAACAATAAGAATAAAAAATTATATAATCATAGTTGATAATGTTGTATTTCGGCAAGTTCAACGACCGAATTTGAATGTTCCGGATGCTTCAAAATATTACGCAGAGCCTTAACATCTGGATCCATTTCTAATGGTTAAGTCAATAATCTGATAATAAGTGTGTATAAATGTACTAAAAATCCCTTTATTGTTTTTGCATTTACATATGATATTTGGAGAATTGTGTGTTTGAATTTTCCTGTAAGAGTCGTTACGAAATACAACTGAATTGATATAGATAAGAGTTTTAGTGAAATAGAATCTAATCCTTTAAGAATTTAATACATTGTTGAGTCTAGAGTTACGTGGCCACGTCCGGGGCCTTCTGAGTAGTAGTATTCGAGGACAATTGTAGTTCAAAGTCCCTACAGAGAATTTAGAAGACCTCACCTCATAATGTCTCTAAGTGATAATAATCACTTTAATAGTAAGTCAAAATTATTAAATTTTAATTAAACTAGAAAAAATAAAAATAAAAAAATGGATTTTGGAGTGTTAATTACTTAACCATTTGCTAAGATCTAATTGGGTTACTAGTGCTCTTAAAAAAGTCTCGTATAAATATCTACATTTTTTATATCAAATCCACATGCCCTAAATATTTTAGTAGGAGTAACTTTTATTTGATAAATGTGAATATTGAGTCACCAGTATATGTATATAAGAAAATTATTTTTTTATAAATATTATATTGAATAAACCAAAAAAATTAGTAAAATCATATATATTTAAACACTGTTTGCAAACTAAACAAATAAAATACATTTTTAAATAATATATAAATATTTGACTTATTATTTATTATCAAAAAAAATATCTTAAAAGCGTAGCCCAAAAAAAGAAGTGGAAAAAAGAAAAAATATATAATACTCAAAAAAATAATAAATTTTGTAAACTATTGTATATTTTATTAAATTAAGACTGTATGTTCGTAATTTAAAGAGCTTGTTCGGCAACTACTTATAAGTTAGGTAGATAAGTTAAAAAAATTGTACGAGAATGAATTTTTTTGTACTTATAAGTTAAAAAAAATAAGTAAGTTTTTTTGCTTAAAAAAATGATTTATAAGTCATTTTTTTTAAGTCAATCAACTATTATAAAATGACAGAAATGTCCTCTTTTATTTTCTTAATGTTCTTCTTATTAAAGGACATTTTAATAATATTTACATTTTACTTAACTTATAAATCATTATTAGCCGAACACATCCACAACTATTATTTATAATTCCCGACTTATAAGTAAAAGTAATGCCGAACACTTATACTTATAAATCTACTAAAATTTAAATATACTAAAATTTTAACTTTAAGTCGGAAAAAAAAATCATTTCCAAACGGCCCCAAAATTGTATAACTGTTTAATGTATATTCTTACATTGATATTTTATTAATCTTCTAACTGAGTAATGATAGAGGTAACCAATTTGGAATCTCAAATGGCATAACAAACAGTTGAATATTACTATATTACCCATCATAATAACATAGGTTTTTATTTTAAAACCCGAATTTGTTACTTGGTGTTTACTCTTTGGTAACCACAACACTAAAAGTTTTTTTTGGGTGCAATATATATATATATACTATTTAACGTTTGTCCGGGATATCAACTGAATCAGCAAGGTAAAAGAAAGTAAGCTAAAGTAAGGAATAAAAGGAAAGAAGAAGAAAAACCACTAAGGTTTTCAAAAAGATTACCAACAATTGTCTAAAATGGATTCTCACTATTATATCAATACCAATAAGGCAATAACCATCCTAGACGCTTGTGCTATTTTTGACAGCTACGGCAAAAGCATCAATAACATGAAGACATTTTTGGCACATCGGTCACTTCAAAGAGATTTCAACCACAAAAACTTATTGATTCCCTTATCTTCTTTGCCAACATTCCTAAATGAATTCCTTTTATAACTTATTAGAAAATGATATGCATCTCAACTAATCAACAAATGGGTTGGAGGCGAAAATTGGCATAGTTCATCATTCAATGGTGAGGTGTTCATAGAAAATAAGTTCATGAGTTGCTGGTCCATCTATCCCTCGGAGACACGGTTGAGAGATACCTTTCATGATCATCTCCTGCAAATTTTTTTCTCGTTAAAACTATCCAATAGTAAAATTCTTGCACTAAAAAAAAATTATTGAACACCCCACAGATCAGGTCACGACTTGAGCCATCTAGATATGCTCCAATGTAATAATAAGTACATATAATAAAACGTCACAATAAAGAACCAAGATAATTGTTGAAATAGATGTAAAATATTTGATATTATAGTTGTGCATGTATTAGCGTTACCTAATTCATTTGTTGAGGTTTTATATATATATTCTTCCATATACTGTCTGAGTCCCATCAACTTTATCAAATAGAAAAATAATATATTTCTCCACGAACCCAAATCGTCTAAAAAATAAAAACTTGAATGCGTTGATTTACAGTCCAGACCTATCATAATATATAAAAATAATCCAACCCAATCTCTAAATACAAAATAATCTTTTGCCCATATTAAATATAAAATTTAATAAATTATGTCTCAACACCTCCCATCCTTTCTTTCTCTCGATCCCACCCATCATGATACGACTCCTCCAAAACCCACATTTATAATTCCGTTGATTTGCTTGAAAACATTTACAATATATAATGCTGATTTGATTAAAATCTTTCGCAATCTATAACTATATATAACAGACCAATTGAAGATTTTATTCAAATTAACTTGGTTGATGATTTTAAGGATAATTTGGTTACCAGTTTATAATTTTTAAATACAAATTACATAATAATAATAATAATAATAATAATAATAATAATAATATATTTTCAAATAGAATGAATATAATTATAATTTAATATCTATATATACATGCATGTATAAATCTCACAATAAAGCAAAATAAAAAAATTAATGTAGCATCAAATTTTTCTTGAATATCTTCGAAAATATTTTGGAATAAGAAATATTTGTTAATTATTGGATTCATGGACTACCAATTCTTGAAGTGCACATTACATATTATTCATTATATATATATATATATATATATATATATATATATATATATATATATTGCACATGACTTTTATGATAAGAAAACCAACTCAAATTAAGAAGTTAATTATTTATCATCAAAAGTGAATAAAGTTAATTAATAACAACTCTAAATTAACATTATGAAATTTATTGATCAATAAAAAATGCATCCTAAACATTAAAATAAGAATTAAAAAATTTGACATAATTTTTATATAATATATAAATTTAAAAAATACAAATTTTATAAAAAAATCCGTAACTTATACGGGTTACCAAAATCTAGCACACAAGAGGACCCTAACTTATTCAATAAAACATTTGAGTTTCACATTCTCCTACAATTCTCCTTATCTCTTCTAGCAAAGTGCCGTCCCCCCGTAAACATCGAGCTACTCCACAAAACACACACAGGTGTCTTCCCTGTAAAATCATACATCGATCTACTCCACAAAACACACACGGACTAAATACTCCCTTCATTTTCGACTTGAAATATAAGATCTGAGTTTGAGTTTTAAAATAAATTTGAGAAATTTTTAAATTTAAAAATTAATGTAAATGAATGTACAATATAAAGAGAATTATTGTTTAAATATCAATTAGAAGAGCCACCAGTTTGATCACAACGGGCCTTCCCCCTCTGACTGGAAACAACATTATTTTCTAGTCTTCACCAAATAATACGATACCACCCTGCAAAAAGCCCGTTCCAAAACCATGGAACTACGCTAAACGAGTAGGTAATTTCGCAAATACACAGTTCATAAGGGTAAGAAAAGAAGCGGACAACATTGAACATTATACAGAAAGCTAGATCAACAGTTGCAGAGGTGAAAAAAAGTGAACCACGCGACTTCCCAGTGCTTTCAAAAACTCGAATAGCTTTGCAATTTCCAGTCATCCAGCCACCGAGACCTCTACAATTTAAGTACACCCTACCTGAATCATAATATCTTCAACGTGTCAAAAAACCTCTGATGCTAGCAAGTTATATTCTGTAAAGGAAACATTACATCAGCCGGAAATTCTCTATAAGCATAGGCGCATTCTCTGCTCTTCCCTCTCTTCACCAGTTAATGTTGAACTGCTACCCCTCTCTGCTAAACATCTCTTATATGGCACAAAACCCTTTAAACACTTGACCTTGTTCATCTTCTGCTCTGGCAAAGCTACTTCATCTTTTGGTTTGAACATGAATGTCGGCTTCTGCTCGCCTTCTTCCTTGTCAAAAAAAGGCTGGCGACTTTGTGTCTCCACGTCACAAGTCCAACATGGAAGAGAAGGAGCAGGAGCAGCTTCTACACTATTTGAGTTTTCATTTTGGAATTGCATGTAATAAAGTGCTGGCGCCCCACAAGATAAGCCTTTCCGGCCACATTCTGCATCAGTAGGCGTAAATCTAACTCCAGGTGTTAGATTCCATGAAGATGTTTGCACAGGTATTTCGTCAGTCTCCTCAGGAGGTGGTGAGTTGCAATTCCCCGAGTTTGAAGAAGATGGTCCCACAACTATTACAGTCTTCCCAAAGAGCTTCAGGCTCTGGGTGGTGGATGCTACCTCACTTGAATCTTCTTTCACGAAAGCACCAACTTCAGGAAACAACTCCAATTTCTGGACATTTAGACCAACACACCCCCAATGAGAAGTTGATGGACAAATATTGATTATATATTACCAAAAAAAAACAAAACAAGGTTAAATTGATAAACTTAGTACCATGGGAACTCGATCATTTTGGGTCAAACTATCATTTTCATGGGTAGGTGAAGACGATCCATTCTCAGACTCATTTTCTTTGGGTGATGAAATAGCTTCAGATGGAAAGAGGCCCTTTGGTTGGTCATCAGCAGCAGATGAATCTGGTGATGAGCTGGCATTTGGCATATTTGAATCTGTTGCACCTGTTGTTTCCGATCCAAGTGTAGACAAAACCGAAGTTGGTGACTGATTTTCTTGTCCTGAAATTGACAGGTTTGGAGATGCAGATCTTCTGTGCTCGTCTGAGAGACGGCCTCCAGTTTTGACTGGACTAATCATCTTCCGAGGATACGGATGCATAGGTTTTCTTTTTGGACGAGGAGGAGGAATCTCAATGGGTTTCACGATGCTTTCTTCGTTGCTACTTGACTCACGAACCACCTAATTGAAGAGAAACCAACTAGTGATCAGAACAACATTGATAATAATATTGGACAAATTCCTAGAGCATATATGCACTCAATGGCTTATAAATACTAAACTTACTTTAATACATGGCATATAGATATAATGCTAGAGGATAGGGACTGAAATAAGATTAGTCAACCTTAGAAAAGAACTTCTGAGCATGACTTCTAATTTGAACTGCAGTTTTTGTGCCCACATGCTCTGTATAAATTGAAAACTTTCAGTATATATCAAACTCAAATAGATCTGCCCAAGACAGTACCACAAAAATTTAAATTTACCTTCAATACGTCTCCAAGCCCGACCATACAGCTTTAAAGATTCAAGAAACTTTTTGTGCTCTTCTTCCGTCCACCTTTCCCTCTGCTTTGTAATTGTGTATTGTTTTCTAACCTACTCGATCGAAAACAGATCACTTAGAAAATACAATATAAAGTAGAGACCTTTTCTCCAAAAAGACTAGGTCAAGGATCGAGCAAAAACCTTCGGAGCATAGTCATCATCCCCAGGAATAAATTGATCCTTTCGCTGGACGCTAGAAAGAGATTGTAGGCCAACATCCAATGAGAAAGGCTTGTGCGTAGATGGAATTGTTTTTGACCTCGCATCCTCACTTTGATCCTATGTTGGAAATAAAATTTTAAGAAAATATTAACAACAATTTCAACAAGGCTTCAATATTCCAAGGACTTCATCAACTACCGGCTGACTGACATACATATGAGCATGTGTGTATCGATAGTATCGGATTGATTCAGAAACAATTACAACTCTCCAACTACTGTAAAGTTATCCATACTGCCAAACTTGACGTTCTAATATGGCAACTGGAATTCTAAAACAAGCATTACACTTCAGGTTCAAACTAATTATTTCAATATCCTTGGAGTCTGAATAATTTTGCTATTACTTACTCTGTTAATGGACTACCCACAATATTAGAGCATTACATGATAAAAAGAAAATGAATATGAAGGCGTTAGCCTAATTATTGTACTTCATAGAAGTCCTTTAGCAAGAGATTGAACCTTATACCTTGTTATAAAAAAGGGTAAGAAACCGTGAAGTTTGCAGGACAAATTCGATGAGATATACTACTAGTTTGTGGCTTAACTTGTGCTAACCTATCTAAAATTAGACAATGACTTTAAAAGAAATCCAACTTAAGTTTAGATCCTCATAATATGCTACTCCAATTATGATAACATTTCTAGTAACAGGATTATACAATTTCTAATCTTCTAGCTATAAAATGATGTTCACCATAAAAACAACCAAAAATATATACTCTAATTTATCCAACTAACCAAATCAATCAAAGTAAAATCATGAAAATTCTATACCTACTTAACTGATAAATATATATATATAATTCTATACCTACTTAACTGATAAATATATATATATATATATATATATATATATATATATATATATATATATATATATATATATATATATATATATATATATATATAAAACTTTTATTACATACCCTTGTATCCTCACTTGCAGACCCCATTGATTCTTCAAATTGATTTTCTCTCACTATATCTCCTTTCGGAACCAAAAAGTTTGAATCCTCTCAACGATTTCTACAAGCTTTCAAGTAGTAATTAAATTGATCTGTCCAATTAGAGACCCATATCCGGATCCACAAAATTCAAACTCATCCTTCCTTCCTTCATCAATTACACCTAAACTTCCAACTGTAATTCACCAAACCCGAAAAACCCAAAGATCTAAAGACCCCGAAAAAGAATCCAACACAAAAATCTTACACGATAAAGATCGGAACTTTCCACTCCACCCAGAAAAAAATCTCCAAGTCCTGCTTAATTTCAAGCAGAAAACACCAGAAAAAAATAATCAAAAAATAGCTCGATCGATATATCGTGGAAACTGTTTGTTTTCCAAAAAAAAAAAAAGAGAAATCTGTGGCCTCGATCTTCAAGAGGGGGGGCGTAAATTACCCAGAAAGATAATGAGAAATCTGAAAAGGAAAGTTGATTGAGGGAGTTAAGAGGAGATGGTAAGAAGGAAGAAGCTTTGAGACTATGAGAAGAAGAAGAAGAAGAAAGTCGAAAGGGAGGCTATTTAGCTTAAAAAAAAAAAAAGGAGAGAGAAATAAATGAATACTTTTTGTGGGAGATAAAAAAGAGAAATGTGGGGTTGCCAAATGCCACGTCAGAGTGATTTTGTTATTTATTTATTTTTGTTGTTTTATAAGTTTGGCAAAAAGAAAGATCGAGAAATAGGTGCAATCTTGTGGCTGACATTGAAAGAAGGGCCTTAACAAAATTATGTACTTAAATTTATTTATTTTTATAAAAGAAGAAATATATTATATAGAGGATTAGTTTAATGATTATTTTTATTTTTTATATATTAAAAAGGTAAAAATTTAAATATTTATAATAAAATAAAGTGAATAAATTAAAATTTTATACTAAATTAACAAAAAAAAATTCACCCCTAATCGCATCTCATGTGGAAGACAATAAAAAATTGAAAAACATAATTTTTACTTGTATTTTTAATATTATTATATAATTTTTTATCAAATAAAAATAAAACTTACTTTATATTTAAATAAAAAAATTATATAAAAATATTAATAACACATATAAAAATATTAATTTTTTTAAAAAAATAAATAAATATATATATATATATATATATATATCACCCCACATCCCTAACCCAAGATCACAAGAAATCTAGCGCAATTATTTCATTTGATATTTTTCGTGATGAGGAGAACAGCTAAAATATCTGTAGCCGCTACCGCTAAAAAATACTAAAAAAAAGAGAGAAGAGGAAAACCACGAGTTGGTGGATAAAAAAGTGGTCAAATAGATCTCAACTCATCTTAAAACAAAGAGTATATATTATTATTATTATTATTATTTTCTTTTTAATGTTTTATAATTAAAATAAATTCCATTCATTTCATAGCAAGAGCTTCTTTTTAACTTTAATAAGAAACCTTAAAATTGACGTGAATAAAACAAATCTTGTTGCAACTTATAATTAATAATTTTTTAACAATTTTTAATATTCTTGATTCAATAAAAATAGGGGAATATATATCAACTCAAAATGTCAGGAATTACCTTCATTTTTTTATTTTTAAAAAAAATAGAATTCTTTTCATAAAAAGAAGCTATTATGCACAACTTAATAAAAAAAAATTGTCTTGAATCTATTTAATTTTGACTAAAAAAAATTGTAATTAAAAGTACATTCGCGTGTGGTAAGATAATCATGAAACCCAGTTATTTCTAAAAATTGTTGATTTTAAAATTAATTTTAAAAAATCAAATTAAGACTCTTTTATTCAAAATAGAAAAAAGAGATTACAATAAATTAAATATAAATATGCGTGTTTGAGATCTTAAATTAACGTCTTATTCAAGCGCCTGAGCATGAATAGGGAATTGTGAGGTGAGTTTTACGTAAGGGATGAGGATAAGATGTGTGCCTGACTCGGACTCTTCTTTTTTATAATTTGCGCTTTTCGCCACCTCATCTCCACTCGCCGCCCCCTCCTTTTCTTTGCATTAAATTATAGAGAGAGAAAGCGAGATAAATATAACAATTAATATTATTATATTAAAAATATTATTGTCAAAATAATAAATATAATTAATTTTTTAAATTATTATTAAAATAATTAAAAAAATATTATTATATGTATATTTTATAACAGTATAATTTTTATTTTAATAACATCATTGATTACATATATATATATTATATATATGAGATCGATTCATAAGTCATGGATCAAAAATAAATAAATACTATTTATTGTGTTAATTTTTATACCGTATGTTTGTTTTAAATGATAATGGTCATCATCCGTTATTATTAACAAATGATGAATTTTAAGTATTTAATTTTAATTGTTAATTTTTATAATAAATAGTATAAATAATATTTATTTTATTTTATTTCATAATAAATATATAATATAAATCGGGCCATATATATATATATATATAGAAAGAGAAAGGAGGAGAGAGAGGAAGAGACGTTGGATATGGACGCTTCTGGACCACATTTATCTGGTTTAGTGCTATTCAATTTCAACGCTTAGATAGATATAGTTACAATATTAACCCGTGGCCACAAATTTTTCATTAGTTTATTTCGAGGTTGTTTTGGGTATAGAAAAATTCATCCAATACCAGGTGTCCAACGCTAGAAACTCTTTAGTCAATAAAGTGGATGGATAAAGGAAAATAAATACTCCTACTAATAATAGTCCTTGTGTTCATATCCACAAATAAAAACAGTGAACTTTTGAGGCCCAAGATCTTTTGGTGAGATATTGTCCCTTTAATAATACCACCCCTTTATTCTTTTTCCCGCTGACGTTGCAACTCAGAATTGACATGTTCATTATATTATTACTACCACCTTTTCCATTTAAAATTATAGATTATTTACAAAAATTCTCTTTCATTTTTATATATACAAAAATCATTTATTAATGTTTTTCAAAGAGACCCTTTTCTTTCTTTCAATGTTAGTATAACATGAAATAATATATTCAAGTTTATTATCACAATTACGTTATTATTATTAAAATAAATATTTAATAAATTTAGGGCTTAAATAATATATATTACTGAAAGTTCAAAGTATTATGGAAAAAGTATAAAAATATATTAAAATACATATTTATTTTGTATGCGTAAATATTGTTCTAGTTGATAGTATCGTTGAATGTTAAAAATATTATTAAATATATATTTATACTGTCATCATAAATATTATTTTTATATTATCAATCGCTAATAAATATCATTTTAGAATTATAATTTAAAAAGAAGTGGGAGAGATAAATAAAAAGTTTAGTTTGACTTATCAGTTAATACAACAGACAAAAATAGTTTACTTAATTAATATTCAGCCCTTTAATTCCTTATCTATACACTGAACTTTGATATCAAAATAAAATTTATGACATGAGGGAGATAGATTATACACGTTAAGTTTCTCCCCAATGTGTGGCATTTTGGTGGAGAATTATTTGTGGGGCTTTATGTTTTTTAGCTTGAATTCCCTACGGTTTAGGCTTTAGACATTAGAACCTTAGATACTTAAGCTGAGGCCATGAATGAACTACTACTATCATGTTTTGATTCCATCATTGTACCGACCAGGTTCAATTCAGGGCCTTATACTTTCACAAAAAGCTAAAATTAGGCATAAAGTAATGAACATAGTAGTACATCTTACTTTAGTACTTGAATTTCCTTAATTTATTATTGTTTGATGCTTTTACAAAGTACCTATGTTTTCAAGGATAACATTGATCTATGACAAAATAATATATTTGTTGTTACTTTTACAAAGTCATCATCTTATATATTCCATTCCTTACGTATTATTTTATCATTGTTAATTTTTATAATTAACTTAAAAAAAATTTAAATTGATATAAATTATTTTATTTTTAATAAATATTATAAATTATATAAAAATATTATTAATTATACATTTAATTATTTTATAATTTTTAATTTTAAACTTAAAATATTTAAAATTAATTTTTAAAAGTCAGTAATAAGTGTTGAAGAACCCCCCGGGCGTCCGTAATGTTATTTAATGGATGAAATGTAATGTACTCCCTCGATTCATTTTTACTTTTTGACGAAGGAGCAATTATTTTTTTGTCTTATTGATTAAATTATGTATAAAATTTTAATATTTTTCTTTGAAAAATTAATGAAAAATTGAAAGAGAAACATATTAATATTTAATGTTTTGAAATAATATGATGAATTAAATTATTAATATTGAAAAAAATTACATGTGACAGTCAAAATTGACAAATTTTTTAATTAAAAAAAGAAAAGAAAAAGGAAAGGTGTATGACACAAAGAACAAGTTCGGTGGGAATTGAATATTCAATTGGTATTGTGAGTTAATTAAATGGAGACCAAACTTTAGCAAGTTGGAAATTGAAATGGATATTTGGGCGACATAACTAAACTAAGCAGCAGCAGTAGCCAGGCAAGGAAAGCATTTTGTAGCCAAACGAGTGTTCCTCACTGCTGCTCACTTGTCCCAACAAGGAGATAGTGTTATGCGGCAATTTTAATATATTTTTTATAAAATAAATAAAATTAATTTTATCGGTTTCATAATATGAGATTAATATTAAATTTTAAAAGCTCAAATTTAAAATTATTTTTAATTTAAATTGACATAATTTATTTTACGTTTTGAAAATATTAAATTCCATAATTAATAATTTTCTTAGATAGTTTATTAAATTTTAATATTTTATTGTAATGAAGATTCATATGATTTTAAATTAGAATATTCCTTAAATTGACTTTTACAAAAATTAATATTGATTTTGTATCTAGCAATTTTTGGAATTATTTTTTTTACTACCAGATAAATACGAGTCACAATTTTTGTAACTTAAAGTAGTTATTATGAATTAATTTGAAATTAATTATATTGAATGACATGCTAAGTATTGAAAATTATCGAGACATAAAATTAATAGTAATTAATATAATAAATGTTCATTGATGTTAAGTTATTACTAATATGTAGAAAAACTTTATTATATGTAAGTTTTACTAACTAAATTGGATAACATAGGGTTTTTTTTTATATATATTTTATTCTTTTAAAAAAATAAAATTACACATGGACTTCACAAACAAATTACAATTCGTCAGTTTGTTGTAGATGTGGATATGGTAGTATTAAAGCAACATGTAATTGAGCATAGTTTATTATGTTAAAAAAGAGCAAAAATCAGCTCATAACTGCTAAAACCTTCAAACACCAAAACACAGGAGAATAAATTATACATACATACATACATTAGTCTATTATTTTTCTTTTTCCCATTTTGCCATAATGGGGAAAAGAAAAATAATAAAAGAATTTTTCTTCAAACAGAGAAGAGATGAGAGTAGATAAAATATATATTTTTGTCTGTACTATTGTTCAAACTTAGAGATAAATGTTACTCTTATCTGTCCTATAGTTAGGACCTTATTTATTATTTTTATTCATATTTTTTTTTACAAAATAACACTGTTTTTTATTACTAGTAAGTAATATACCAGTATTCCTTTTGTTTAATTTTATCGGTAAGAAGAAAAAATTCATAAAAGGATACATTTTTTTTATTGTTGATAATAATATAAAATGATATAATATCTCTAAATTTAACATTACAATTTTAAAAAAAAATATTTCTTTAAATTTATAAATTTTACAAATAAAACTTTATTTTAAAGAAGATAGAGAGAGTATATATATAAAACAAGGATTTCCTTAGATGTGTCATAAGCGCCGAAAATAATGCATAATAATATTTATTTATGTATTTGTACTGAATTTAATACATAAAAATATAATATACTAGTGGACCCCATGTATTAAATTCCGTACAAATATATAAACAAATAAAATTTATCCTTATTTTTCGTAGTTAGCATACTAAGGGAACCCATAAAACAATACCATGTTCTCAGATTTACCTTCATTTTTTGGTTGTTACATACTTGTGACTCCAATCTTCTGACATAGAAGTTGCATTGTACCGTTGCTGACGAACCTGAGTGACACCATTCATGTACTGTAAACTACCCGAATATCTACTAATTTTTCACTTTGAGTCTTAAACATGTCTAGAAGCATAGAGTGACCTCCGAAACATATGAGATTCCTTAAAAATCTTGCCCACCCCCCTTCGAATTTTTTGAGCTGCATATTCATAAAATATGCAGTGCTACTGAACACTCGGTGAGAATGTTTGACGCCTGGTCTAAAGACCAATTTCTCAAGTGTTCCAAGGGTTTAAAGAAAAGCTTAAATAAGTAAATTTCATTACTCCGTTACACTTGATTTTACCGTTACAATTGGAGATGGATTTTTTATTTTAAAATTACGTGCAACTTGACTTGTATCTATTGGATGATTGATTTGAATTTTTCATAACGGCCCTCCTCTGTCTCTTTTCCTTCATTTCCCTTGCTCTTTCTTAATAATTGAATAAAAACCCTTTCCGGCATCATCCCATCCCATTACTCACAGAAATACGGCGGCCACAGGATTTTTAAAATTTAATGTTTGGTTCATAACAGAGGGCTCTTGAAACTTTAGATGCCTCCCTCAGCTGGTACGTGAAAGGAATACATCTATCTGCAGAATATAAACCTCTAAATAAGAAGCATGACATCAATCAATTAGGTGTACAGTGAACATAAAAGTTTCCGACACAACTGTTCACGACTTCTTCTTTTCTTTTTTTTTTTGGTAGTGTTGAAACAAACAATAAATGGGAAGGAGTGGTAATATTGACTGTTCAATTTCTTTCTTTACATTTGAATGATACAAGTCTGCTCCCAATCTGCCTTCTAACATCTAATCCGTGGCTCACCCTTTTCCAAAAATAAATATAGGAACACAAAATGTTGACCATATCATGCACCCACTATTCATCCACCCCTAATCCAGACAAGGAAAAAGGGCCTTCTAGTACAAGTCTTTACAGTTTTACTTCAAGATTCATACTGCTTGCCTTCAAAACTCTGTCCGAAATTCCAGTTTTTGGGAGCAACATTGAAAGATGTTAGCGTAACACCGTCACTGCTAGTAATCTCAAATGAAAGCGGTTGATTTTTCATATCAGCATTTATATGCCAGTTCTGGCCCCAATTTCTATTCATTGGGAGCCATCCCGTTCTTGAACCCTTGATCTTCACTGCTACTATATCTCCGGCACCAGCAACGTTGCTGATCAACACTGATAAGAATATCCCAGAACCGTCAATTGTATACCGCACCCCACCTTCCTTTCTGCAGTTGATCCTGTCAAGAACCCAAGGGAATTAGATAAAAGGCTGCTCTAGGATTCTAGGGAAGGCTGTACATTGGTGAAAGCTAAAAACTCCTTTTATGTGTCAAATGTTGAAGATGGAAAGTACATCAGAACAAAAATATTTTAACTGCATACTTGGTAAAATCTCTTTGGATGTCATGAGATGAAACTAGCAAGTGAAGCTTGCCCTTATAAATGTTATCACCAACACTGATGGAGGAAGATTCTTTGCTCTACTATATTTAATAAATGTAATGTGTAATTTTTATATTTTTAGTTGTTAGGATTTTTATCTTTAATTAGGCTTTATTTTATGCTCTAATAAGGGATTTTATTTTATTATCAATTAGGTAGATTTCATGCATGATCTTAGGAATTTTGAATATTTTTTTAATTTTCTTTTGACTTTCCTTTTAAGTTGTAATCAACCCTTCTTATAAAAGGGCCTGCACTGTTACATTATAAGGAAGCGTTTGATTAATAAAAAATAACTTTGGGGTTTTCTCTTTCCCTATGGTAGATTCCAGTTATTTTTCTTGTGAATTCAAGCGTCCCCAGTGGATTCTAGGTTTGTTTACTACAACAATATCTAGTATTATTTTATCGCATCTGTCCATCAGAGAGGATTTTCCTAGCATAATATCTTCCAACAAAGATGGGGTCAACTTCTCTTTGAATGATCCTATCACTTCAATGGAGTTTTGGGATCAGTGGGTTGTGAAAGTATCTGTACAAATGATGGTTCTCACATTCAGAGGGATTTCAAATATTTTGAAAGGCTTCCAAAATTTGATGGTATGTATAATGCTAAATATTTTCGCAATTTTGAGGATTTTCTTGATTGGATATTATATATTGATAACTGTTTTGAAAATATGAATATTTGGAAAAAGGAGAAAATTGATTCAGTGTTGAGCAAACTGAAAGGTTCTGTAGCAGTTTGGTGTATTTGTTGCAACTCAGTAAAAAAAGATAAGGTAAAAATTCTATTATTTCTTGGCCTAAAATGATGAACTTTACAATGAAAAAAATACTTGCCAGTCGATTATAAGGAGATATTAGAAAAAAGGTATAGAGCTCCCTGTGAACTCTCTAACAAATATTATTCCTTAGAAGAGAGTATCTATATTTTGCATGCAACATAAAAATTTGTGTTGAAAAGGTATGTTGATGACAAAGATCCTCAAAATTCCGATTCCATAGAGCAACAATTCCTCAAGAAAGATATTTGTCATGAAGACATTGAAATTATTGATGAAGGATATATTTGTGAAGATAACCAATTTACTTTTAAAGAGACTAATGTTGTAAAATATTTCTCTAGTCAAAATAATTTAGTATCTTCAAAATTAGATGATAGTGTTTGTATCCAAGATATTAGTCCACAAATAATTTTATTGGGGTTGAAGTTTTTGGTGTATATTCTAATAAATATATGCTAAATCATGTCAACCGATTGAAGATGGATGCAAAATGATTGTTGATTGCTGAACTCAAGAAAAGGTATACTCAAAGGAAATTGAATCAACAAATATATTCTAAATATCTCTATATTTGGAAAAAAAGAATCCAACATCAACTTATAAACTCATGGACGAGTTTTTTTCAAGTGGGAGAATGATGGAAGAAAATTCTTTGCTCTATTGTATTTAATAAATGTGATGCAAAATTTTCATATTTTTCGTTGTTAGGATTTTTTTCTTTAATTAGGCTTGATTTTAGGCTTCTAATAAGGATTTTATTATAGTATCAATTAGGTACATTTCATGCATGATCTTAGGAATTTTTAATTATATTTTTAATTTTTATTTGAATTTCTTTTTAAGTGATAATCAGCCCTTCTTATAAAAGGGTCTTCATTGTTACATTGTTAGGGAAATGTTGATTAACAAAAAATATCTTTAGGTTTTTCCCTTTCTCTCTAGTGGATTCCAGCTATTTTCCTTGTGGATTCAAGGCCCTTAGTGGATTCTAGGGTTGTTTACCTAGTGGATTTTAGGTTTGTCTACTAGAACGATATCTAGTATTATTTTATCACATCCGCCTTGTGTCAAACACTTATCACACAAGCCATTGCATGTGACATGGAGTTTTAGGAAATCAATCCTCCTAACAGTCTCTCACTTTCATTGAATTTGTACACTATCCATCCTCCAAATAGTTGATTACTTCGACTGAATTGGTTCAGAATCCATCCTCCCAACAGTCTGCGTTGATGGAACCAATAGTAGGTAATGAATCTAAAGACTGTATCAAACAGGAATCTTTACTGACATTATCACTATCCTAAAGATAAGCTCTTGAAAACTTGGAATGGGAACCATGAATAATGATACCTCTGAACCAACAAAACAGTGAGAGACAAAGTTATCCAAATATTTAGCAACTTTCCTACACATGAAGCACTACAAAAACTTCTATATTATTTATCCAAAAAATTTATATGATAAGTGTCGAGGAGTTGGAGAGACTAGGGTCAAGGGATGCCAATAGATTGGGGTAAACATATAAACCTGCCCCAACCCTAACAGATTGGTATGCAGTAATATGAGTGCTAACCTAGTTGGATGACTTGGGTCAAAGGCAATATGAATAGTAGGTTACTGGCTCACTGCAATGACGCTAGTAGGTTACTGGCTCACTGCAATGACGCAAGTGTGTGAGGGGAAAGGAGTTCAGGTCCATGCTTAACATATGCTAAGGTGCATCAGTTCATATTGATAACATGTGCGTGCTATCATAATTCTCCTGCGTAATACAAAAATCTCTCAACCCCCCCCCCCCCCTCCCCTCTTTTCCCCAGCTCTATCTTGGATCATTAGTCCAGCACATTTGATCAGTTAGATTGTCGCGTAAAGCTATTAAAATACCCTAATTTCATATCAGAATGAACTTTTGTAAAACTAACTGCAACACAAAAGTTCCCGAGCCAGATATATGTAATCATCAAGATAGCATTTTCTTGCAAGTTCTGTAGTCTAGGAAGAAAGTTAACTCACTTCACCACAGGAAATGCTTAGGGTGAGTAAAAGTATTGAATATGACTGTCAAATGCACATTATTCTAACATATGCAAATCACATAATTTCATTATGTAAGAGCCCAAGAGATTGTCACACAATCACCGTCACTCATTCACATCATAATTTCTTTAATTTAATATCTCTTGATTAAAGTAAAAAAGGATTTAAATTTGGACCCAACATTAAATTTCATTATTTGAACTAACAAGTGAAGTTTCGGTTTCATCCACCAAATCACATGAGACTAAATAGGACAGGTGAATCACAATGAACTGAATGTGTAAACCATCAAGGGATCTATATATACATAAATATGTACTGAAATAATCGTATGAGTGATGAGTCGGTGCAACAAATGAACATACTATAGCCCACTACTTTTCGTCTATGTGAACTACCTTGTACCAACATCCTGTCTCTAATACCCAAATTACCCTTATTAGTATTTAGCATTTCTCTATGATTAGTGAAGTAGCAATAATATGGGCGCTAGTGCGAATGCCTGAAAGGATAATTTTGTCCAAACAGGGGGGAAAATTGAGAGAGGAAGTACCTGCGATACTGAATGGGCATATTGGAAGCCTTCCAAATAGCAATCTTTTCAAAAGCTTCAATAGGAAGCACAAAATGAGAATTCGGAAGATTACACCGGCCGCCGCTATCGGCGGCGAACCCATAATTCGGAGCACAGAAATTAGTGGCAGTAACAATGATCGATGTCCCGGGAATACACCACCGGAGATCCTCCACACAGCGGACCACGAAGCAGGCGCCACAGATCTGCCCCTTGTCGAACAACGCCGTACTCAGCCCCGCCGTGGCTTTTCCGTAGCCACTTTTCTCGAGGTCGCCGTAGCCGCAAGCGCCACCGACGGCATCTCTGGGATCGGCGGCGGCGTAGTAAGTAGCTCTAGCTGATTTCCACTCGGATTGCTGGTGGGTTGAGGATGAATATGAAAATGGTGCGGAGGAATATGAGTGGGCATTCACTTGTATAGATGTTAATGCGAGTATAACAAGCAGCAGTACTAGGTTTTGTATCGTCAGCTTCAGGTGATCTGATGCCATTGTTGTCATTTTCTTCAAGTTAGAGAGCAGGTGAATCCGTGGGGCAGATGCAGTTTTGGGTTCTTACTTCCTACTAGACACCAGTAGTGTTTTTAACTTAGCAGAAGAGTAAAGTATCCACTATCCAACAAAGCTGTAAACATGTAACCATGACCCAGTAAGGCACTTACATATAGCGCTGCTTTATTTGGAAAAAATAGGTTGGACAATGACTTGGGCCTGTTTTTCTTTACTTAATCTAAACTAGTAAAAATGGGCTAAGAATGATTTGTAACTTGGAGTTTTTTAATAAGGAAGGATAATGAGAATAAAGGGGGAGATAATAAAAGACATGTGGGATTTTATAATAAGAAAAAGGAAGAATTATATTTACTAGTATATTTTTAAAAAATATTATAATAAAAGTGCATAAAATTAGTGCATTTTTATTATTTAATTTTTAAATTAGTACATTGTTATTCCTTTAATTTAGTTAGGTGATTTAATGGGTAATTGATTTCAAATTTCAAATTACTTAACAATATCTACACTGCCAAATACTTTGATATTTCTTTTCTTTTATCTTGACCAAACTTCCTCCCCCGCTTTCTCTTTTCTCTATTTTCTCTTCTTCCGTCGATTTTTTTCATCTTCTCCAAAACTTCATACGCCGCTTTCTCTCTCCTCCATTTTTTTCGTCATTATCTCGACTTCATCTTCACGTTCATGATGGTGTTAATGATCGGTGCCGCCATAACCACCGTCAATTCCTTCTACACCATTGCTGGTAAGCTCATGGTGGTGTCAATGAAGTCTTCACGTTCATGGTGGCGTCAAAAATGATGTCAATTGAGTATTTATGCTCATGGTGGCGTCAATTGGAGTCTTCACGTTCATGGTTGGATTTCTCCAAGTAACCAAACACTAGTATAGAGGTAACCAAAAAGTAGCATGTCGATTTTTTGCTACATTTAATTTAGGTAACCAAACACTAGTATGGAGGTAACCAAACACTATTATGGAGGTAACCAAATACTATTATGGTAATTTTTTGCTGCAGTAAATCTAGATAACCAAACACTAGTATGAAAGTAACTAAACACTAGTATGGAGATAACCAAATCCTGAATGTATAGTAACTAATTTTTTCGTGCAATAAATCTAGGTAACCAATCACTAATATGGAGGTAACTAACTCTTGAATATGTAGTAACTAGTTTTTTCGTGTAGTAACTAGTTTTTTCGTGTAGTAACTCTAGGTAACCAAACACTAGTATGGTAGTAATCAAACACTAATATGAAGATAACCAATTATTGAATTTACTTATCTTCGGTATGTACCTATATTTCTTGTTTATCGACGCTTATTATAACTTAAATTATGTAACAATCATGATCTTTTTTTTTCTCAAGGTGGTGATCAACTATGACTTCCCATTAAATCTCGACGGTGGTGTAGAACGGATTGGCATGGGTTATGACGGCGCCAATCATTGACGTCATCATGAATGTGAAGACGAACTCGACGGAGTTTTGGAGGAGATGATTTTAATTATACTTAATAACGTTGGTATGTTAATAGAGTCAAAGTATGAGAGATAGATGAAGAAATTGAATTGAAATAATTTAATTTACTTCTCCTTAATTTAAGAGATTTGTGAAATTGAAATGATTTAATGTGAATATTGTATTGCACTCTTTTTGTAATTATTTTTTGAATGTACCAATCTTGTTTTTTTATTTTAATTATTATATATTATTGTAAAGAACCCTAAAAAAATGAGGGGTGCGTGAGGGGGGGGGGGGGGGATGATTTTACTATAAAAAATTAGACATACGATTCCACTATTTCTCTTCAAATTTTCTTAATTTCGAGAAGTTTTGGAGAGGTGTTAAAGGTTGTATTTCTTTTCATTAGAATTTTTTCTGTTTCACTTTTTACGCAATTTTTTCAATACATATTTAAAATAAATATAATGTTTTATTGACACTAGCGACACAATTATCAGCTTATGACTAATATAACGTTAGTAAATCCAATCATAAATGTATATTTAAAAAAAAAAAAAAAGAGTAAAAACTAAAATGTGTAGCGTAAGTGAGGGAGATTTGGTCCCTTTTTGTCTCTCTTTCTTTCTCTTCTTAAAAAAGCCCTCCTAGACGCACTCCATATATTCTGCCTTGGTAATAGTACTAGTTTATCTACAACACTATTGATCAAGTGAAAAATATTGTTGTAATAAATTGTTGGCTAACCTAAGATTTCATATTTTTATTGGGCCAGATAATTTCAGATTGCCCACCCTAATGCACATTCCTTTTCTAATTGAATGTGCATAATGGGCCTAAAAGGAGTGAGAGTGAACCCCAAGTGGTAAGACAATGTATTTTTCCTACTCATTGTTTTTGCCGCCTTCTTACCTTTTGTTGAGGCTGCCGAAAATTCCGTAGCATAAATGGGTAGAATTACAAGTGTCGTTAAAAGGACAATATGTCAAATGCAAAAATGTCGCTAAATGTATCATTAATTTTAAAATTAATTATTTTTCTTTTATAAACACGAGTATTATTTAGACGTACTCTCACCGAGAGAGTATAATATTTTTTATCAGCTTGATAGTTGACTTCAAAACTATGTTTCATGCTGAATCATTTTAATTTTTCTCCATATGATGTTTTGAAGTTTGTTTGCCATTAGCCCACAGGAACCGGAAAGGCACGTTTGAACCGTCAGTCTTTTCCAATGTAAATTTAGAAAAACTCTAGAAATTGGTCGAACTTTCTGAGGGGGGTTGGAGCTATCATACTGTCTTACAAAATTAAGCTGGTTTGAGTTACTTTCCAAGTTGACTAAACCCTAAATGAAAACGCAACCCACACAATCCACTGGTGGCAACATGTGGCAGATAAGATTGACAATAATCTCTTCACAAGGCCAATCCTAAGATCCAACAAGAAGGCGATGAGAGAAAACTAATTCAAGGGATAAACCGGAACTTGATATGATGGAATTAGATCATATCAGTTTTTTCTTATACTTTATCCCTAAGGAGAGTAAATGAGTGAATTCCTGAGTGGGAAACCCCATTTCCACATTGAGCAGGGAATCTTTTAAAGGTCCAGTACTCGGTTAATTGGAAGCAAAAAAATCAAGCAAGAATGGTGTACCGCTACATGACTCTTTTTGCTTCCGAGTCTCCCAAGAGATGCATTCCCCTGCTGCTAGAGAGAGAGACCTTAATTCAGATATAACTTTTTACGTTTGGATTGCTAAGCTAAAGGGTGTAAGAATAGAATAATTCATTCCCATGAAATGAAAAAATTATTTTTGGTAGTTCCATCATAATAGAATGACTCATTTCCATCGGAACAATTATCATTCTTACCAAATTTGTGAATTTTATTTCTTGGTAAAAATATGGAATGACTCATTTCAACTAGACTGAAATGAATTATTTTACTTTCCATTCCATTCATTCACCAATTCTATTCTTTTAATCCAAAACGTAGCATTAGAGATGCATTCCCAGACCTTAATACAGATATCACTCCTAATGGGAACGATGGAGTAATTGTGGTAGATTGGTTAAAGTAGTTGATCCAAGGCCTTGTTAAGGGAAGGACAAAGCATTCCATCTCTTCCAACTAGGAGAAACAATATAGGAAAATAAAGGCAATTCTCGTGTACCATTGCTATTAACTTCCACATTTTGATTGATCATTATGTTAGTTCTAAATTTCTAACAATATGTACACATCTATTGGCTGATCCATTGATTTCAAATACTTATTATGGTACTAAGAGGTTAGTGGTTGCGCTGTCATGATTTTTAGACGTAAACAAAATCTCTAGCATGCTAGCTTCCTTTGATCAAGTCTTCAACTTTCTTTGGTGTCCCAACTTCCTTCAAGGACTAAAAAAGAGGAGGTGCTAAATCTGCCCTATCCTATGGTACATAAAACCATATTTTTACTTGTCACAGCTTTCTACTTTCCTATTCAATGGAAGAGCAGAAATAAATGCAGATCTGAGAGCATCTACCTAAAAGTGCTAACTACATATATAAACATATATATTTATATATGAGAAAATGAAGTACGTGTCTTAAACATATACAAGCTTATATGTGTCCTGCACCTAATATATGACATAATTTTGATTGATGTCAAAACAACTATAAATAAAAATGGTGAAATGCCAAAACTGACATTAAATATCAACTAGTGTCACTAATAAAACACCTTGTGGACGTCCAATAAGGGTAATATGGTTTAGTCTCTTGAAAATGGACATGTTGCAACACTAACTTAATCAAATTTAACTATATTTTAAAGAAAGTTATCTTAACATATCACGTTTCGTATATACTTATTTCGTACCAAAATGACCCAAAAAAACAAACCCCTCTTGTACTCCATACCATGACATGTGACGTTTCCCGTTCCGTTTTCGTTCGACATACCGTATTGAACCACGAATTGGATAAAATTGGATGGGAACAATACTTGCAAGAAATTACTCCTATTAACCTTCTCACATCTGAACACTATTAGGTAATGGTTATATATGATAACAAGAAAGCAGCTGAAAGAACATTCATAAGATTCAGCCAAGAAAAGAAACAACATTCATAAGGCAATAAATCAAAGGAGAAGATATGTTGAATGAGCAATCCATATTATTTCATCCTACAGCTCTTTGATGCAAATCCTACCAAATACAGATGTTATGAAAAATGGCCACAATTGTTTTCACTCATTCCTCAGAATCCCCTATTTCCAAGCTCTAAACTCCACATCACAGTTCTGCAATTGCAGATGATGAAACATTGAAAGGTTGGTTCAAGGGCACCTTCAGCTTCACATACTACTGCAAATAAGGGACTAAAAATTTACAAATATACCACTCACAAGATAACTGGCAAATATGTTGTTTTATTAATTTCTTTTCCCTCTTAAATTTTGGTCCTTTGGAGGAGGGGAAGGAAATGATGTTTTTATTTTATTTATTTCTGTCATTGGTACTCAATCCAACAAGACCTTTAATTGGGGCTTGTCTATAATTGATACACAGAAACACACAGCTACACACATATTTAAATCGTGTAAAATTAATATCGGAGAGGCCACTGAGGTGGAATAAGAAACTTCCAAAAGACATTCAAAGAAGCAAATCAAAGGATCAATCCTCTGGGTTAATTGATATTTTGGTATTATCTAACTAAAAAAATATATATTTCAAATTAGTGATTCTATAATTTTCCGTCCAAAAATTAGATGGTGGTGCTACTGTGCCTAACGTTGGACAAATGTTGTGTGAGTCACTAAATATAAAGCCCACCTTTAGATTAAAAAATAAATATAGTGCTTATGTGGAAAAAAAAACAAATTCTCTTTTCTTTCCTCCCCTTCCCCTTATCGTTTGACTACCTCTCACCGCCCATCACGATATCACACTATGGTCAAATTTTCGAGCTAAGAGAAAGGGATCAGGGTTTAAGGTTTTCTATGTATATCATCGCTAATGTGAATTTAAGAACTCCCCAAAATTAGATTTATTTTGAAACACCAAAACCTTCGCAACACCAAATCAAACAGTAAAATCAATTTGCAGTCAGATCTGCAACGCCATTAATTCGCTGCTTTTCTTTTCTTTTTTAACAGCGTTTATACAGAGATATAAAGAAGATTGACGGATTTTCTAAAGTGATTTTTCGACAAGGGATTGACGACGTAGTAGCATGGGATCCATAGTGAGGAGGAAGGAGAAAATTTGTGAGGGGAGTGTTTTCCGACAAGGGACTGACCGCGTAACAGCGCCATTATTTTCGATATAAATTGATGTGCTGCTGTTGTACCAAGGATAGGAGAAAGGTGAGCTGACATTAGTTTTGGCTGCTATGCCGTTGATTGGCTTGCTACTGCCATTGATCGGCTGATATGTTTCTACTGTGCACCATTACTTTTTCTTTTTATTCTTATAATATAGTGAAAAAAGAACTATCGTGACTTGTTCATTTTGTTTTATTCTTTTTCTAGGGAAGCTTTATTTTTATTTTTATTTTATCCTTCTTTTATATATATCTACAAGGTGACCCACATATGCCACCTCTTAAAATATCTCACGTCCGTTTATCAAACATTAGCCACGTAAACTTTTCCGTTAACATTTTGGACGGAAAATTATATAATTACTACTTTGAAATTTTTTTGTTGATTCGGTAATGCGATGTAACAAGTTTTAGTAATCAAAATAAAAATTGACCCCTAGCACAGTGACTGAGTGACCAAATAATCAATTAACCCTCAATCCACTAAGCCATCCAAGGAAACTTAAGAAAGTGGTGCCGGTAAAAAAGATAAAAGGATCAGAGTAGTTATCCAAAACAAAACAGAAAAAGTTATACGGAGTAGAGTATACAAGAATACCAAGAATACAAGTTCTGATCCTTGTACAATAGAGTATAATAGTTTACTTCCATATCAACTTCTTTTGATTCATAATTTTGTTCTTTTAGTCAGCTACAATACCAAGCAAATAGCCAAATACTCTTAAGCAAACAAAAACAAGCATAGCATACATTCCATAGGCCTGAATAAGAAAAGCAGACAATCGAATAACGGAACCACCGTATATAAATGATGAACCAAATCAGAATGTCTTACAAACTGGAAAAAAATGTAACAATATGGTCAAGCAAAACTTCATATATGTTCACGTCAATATTGGACTGTGAGTCATGAGGAGTTTTCTACTATGGAATACAAGTTGAGTGAGTTTGCGCTATTGATACATGTTAAAAAGGGGAAAAAAAGGAACATCACATGTAAAAACTATCCAAAATTTTCACTATTCAGTTAATTTGTAGCAATGGAGAGCACCTGAAAAAAATTGTACGCAAGGTTGAGCTGACCTCTAGAAAGTATCAAAACAATCATTTGTTGGGGAACCCTTTCGTGTTCTCCCTGAGAGTTGGATATTCATAGTTCCAAACAGAAAACAAACCTTCACTATCAGAGCTTCTGTTGAGATTGAATTATTAATGCATTTAGCATAATATGAACAGCTGCTTCATAAACAGCACCTTCATAATGCATTCCATCCTTGGTACACCGATCCCCGCATTTATGACTCAGTGATTTGATATCAAGTAACAGCACGGGACCACCAGAATCGCGCAATAGCTTACTTCTAAAAAGCTCACTCTCAAAAGAACCATACAATGCGTCAGTCATCTTATTCCTCTTCTCCTCAGTATTCAACATTCCATTTATCAATGTCGGCATGCCAAGCCAAAACAAATGCGGTGTCTGGATGGAAACAGACCCTGTCTCCAGCCCATTTGTACTAAATTCATGAGAAACTGGTAACACCGAAACCAAAGATTTCCTCAATAGCTCCAAAGAAATACCAAACTCGTTGGGATTTGTAATCTTTAGCATATCCCACAACCCTCCCCCTATCACCAAAACATCAGGGTAACTCCTATTTCCCTCAAATCCCATGATTAAATCCGTCAAATTACTGGCACAAGGCGCCCACAGAAAATCCAGCTTTAAACCAATTTTATCAATCACAGTCTGATAATTACCATGCCTCTCAAACAAATCCCCACGAACTGATTCCAACTGCTCAGGCCCCAAAACCAAATTTAACAAAGAAACAACAAATAACCGCGCTTGTGAATCCCCGGCAACAACCACCCACGACCCATTTAACAAATCGGATGCATCCACCTGACCCAACTTCTGAAACTCACAGGCAATAACAGGACCAGAATTGTCCCAATTCCAAACCAATTCTTCATAAATACTCGAATTATTCAGGGATCCATGATCATTAGTCAATTTAAAGTCGTATATGATATGATGCAGTAAAGAAATGCAAACATCACGATCTTCTTGTTCTAAAACTACGGCGGAGGACGATGAACCAGAAGGAGAAGAATTAATGTAATTTACAACAGAAGGGAAGTAAGGAGTGATATGAACGCCTACCGCGAGTGTGATGAAGAGAGCGCCACTAAAGAAGAGGACTTTGTTGCGGCTGAGGTGCCAACCGGCCATTCCCATTGGCACGAAGAGGACTACGCAGGCCGCCATTAGTCCAAAATGGACGGCTCCAAACATTTCTATTTCGAATTCTTCTATGTTTTTCGATTGCTGCTGCACATCTGGAAACCCTAACAGAAACCAGTTTTATTGGGGCTAGGGTTTGGGGTGGGTGGGATGGATTGGAGTGTGAATCAAGGGATACGTTAGTGATGTGAATGGTATAACGGAAGATGAAAGTGAAGAGAGAAAGAGAGACGGTTATTTTAACTGTTCGAGGAAGGTCTCAGAGACGGTGAAGGGCGGTGAGTGCAAGTTAGCTATATTTATGATTCTACTGCTAATGCACGCCACAGAGACGAATTTGTGCGGGTACGAAGGAGGTGTCGGTTTGGAGGTTTTGCCCCTTTTACATTGAATTTTGATTAAAAATGCAAACATTGGGATTCGATTCATAAAGGTTAATTTATACTCGAATACGATTCGGATTTAATTTCGAACTATATTTAAAAAAAATTACTCAGATTCGGCTAGACTCAAATTTTCGTTACTCGAATTCGATACGACTCGGATCGAATTATATTCAAACTACTCACGAATTTTAAATTCAAACTCGAATTCGAGTCTCTACATAACAACTAATTTTATAATACATATCATTATTAATTGAATTTATTATTTTACGTAGAAATAAAAAAAAATTATAATTACACTTTAAATATATAAAATTATAAATAAAAATAATAACTAATTATTTAAATTTTGTTTAATTGTGTATTTATTACAAGAAAATGTATCAAGTATCTATTTAAATATGTATCAATCTATTATGTAACGGATCATGATTAAAAATTCGAGTAGTTTGAATTTTAAACGAGTAAAGTATAACTCTATTCAAATTATACTCGTATTTTTATTCGAACCATTTTTTGTGTTCAGATTTGGATTATATTATTAACAAATTCAAGTCTTGCTCGTATTTTTTCGAGACGAGCCCGAATCAAGCCAAACTATTTGGTTCAATTTACAACCTTACTTTTGATGGATAATTTGTAAGACCCCGAATTTTATGAAATACAAAATTTAATTTTTCTTCATATATATATTTTTTTGAAACAGTAAGTGGTTAAATCGATAAAGTTAAAAGTTAAGGATGTTATGTGCAAATTTTATTTTGTCGGACAATATTCGCTTTGTCGGGGAATATTCGTTTGGTCGGGGAATATTCGTTTGGTCCGACGGCGCCGAAATAACAAATTATTGGTGGACCCCACAACGGAATATTTGTCGGATATAGAAAACGACAGAAATAACATTTTTAAATAAAAATAGTCAACAGAACTGTTAAAATACCGGTGATAAAAGAATAGTAGCATACGGTAGTTATTGGTATTTTCTGTAGCACTCGGTACTCTACAGTAACACACGGTATTGCATAGTGTCTCATATTATTGGTCTGATAATTGACACCGTAACTGTTACGCATCATTTCATCGATAATTGTCACTGCATAATATTTTATATTATCAATTCAATAATTGTTGTTACACAGTATTTTGCATTATTGATTTAATAATTGTCATTACACTGTATTTTATATCATTGAGTCAATAATTGTTGTTGCACTGTTTTTAAAATTATTGAACCTAATAATTGTCACAGTAACATATGCACAGTAATTCACATTATTGAATCAATAATTGTCATTACACAGTAACGTATGCTTTATTTTACATTATTGTTATCTCTATTATGATGTTATTTAAACAGTTGTATTTCATTAATTTATTGACTTGATATCTAAGAGCTAACTATACTGTATTTATAACAATTAGTCATAATAATTGAATTGATAAAGTTATTTGTTTATAATATAAAGTTAGGTGATTATTAGGTGATATGAAATGAATGGTGTAGATTAAAGTGTGAATTATTGTTGAATAATTAAATTGATTTGTTTATAATATAAAGTTAGGTGATTATTAGGTGATATGAAATGAATGGTGTAGATTAAAGATAATATAATATTTGAAATGGATGGTGTAGATTAAAAGATGATCTTTAAATGAATGGTTTAGATTAAATGAATGATAAGATTTTTGGCTATAAATAGAAGCCTTAACTTAAGGATTTTTCATAAACTTCCTTACTTGTTCTTTCTTTCTCTCTGTAAATACTTCTTGTGAAAGTTCTCTCTAAGTGTGCTTAAGTCATCTTGAGTATTTGTGAAGATCTATAAGTATACGTGTACTGTTCAAGTTAATCAACCTCATTTAAATCAATATCCAGTCACGTGTTGAGGTAAGGGATGTCATTTTCTTTCATACTCTTAAATTTACTACTCGTAAGGGATACCATCTTTTTCATCTTCCATTATTCAAACGTACTATGGTAAGGGATTATCATTATTTGATTCTCGATAATAATATTGTTTCTTCCTTTCTCATAAGACGTGCATTTTATTTCCATGTATTAAATTGTGGGAATAACCTTACGGAGCGGATTGCCGCCTGTTGGTGAATAACCTTTCGTATTCATTCATTATTAATCTCTGAGAATAACCTTACGGAGCGGATTGCCGCCTGTTTGGTGAATAACTCTTTGTACTCAAATTCTATTAAATTGTGGGAATAACCTTACGGAGCGGATTGCCGCCTGTTGGTGAATAACCCTTTGTATTAATTTCCTTCACCTTTTGTTAATCAAACCTGCTACGGTAAGGGATATTATTTTCTTTCATACTCCTAAATCGAAATTTATTATGGAACTATTGCTTCCATAATTCCTGAAAATATTATATGTTCCATAATAGTTGAACTTCATTATTTCAACTGAACCTTCCTATTTACGTGAACCTTTCTATTGAATTGTAACCGTTATTCTGAACTGTGGATCTTGAATATCATTTTTAAATTTCACTCCACATCATGTTGACAATTTGGACATTATTTGAATATGTACAAAGTAAACTTCCGATACTTATTGTTATTCTATTTCTTCTGTTCATCATTTATATCATTCTAATCATCCAAAAATCAAGCTGTTGTGAATATCTGTGGCCGGGGCCACAGATGTGATATATTTGTTGAACAGATGATAGGTTAAAGGCGATATAATAGGTTAAAGGCGATACATCTGTTCGGTGTCTTTTATGGCACGTGGTGAATATTCTCTTTGGCCCGTAGTGCAAAGATGAACTGTTGTTTGGTATGATTATGACCAAATGCTGAATCTGGTATAATCATGACCGTTGGTGCTATATTGAATATCTTTGGCCCGTAGTGCAAAGATGAACTGTTGATGTGCATGATTATGATCAGGAACTGTGAATTTATATTATCATGACTAATGGTATTTCAGATGATAAAAGTTGATGATGTTTTTACGAAAAAGAGAAGCGAGTGGACATTATAGTCTGCATTATTCTTCTAATAGATTGCTCATTCCGCTGCTATTATTGATCTGAACATTGTTTAAGAATTTAACTACAGTTTTTGATATAAACCTTGTAGTCTATTGTATTCTATCAAGAACTCAACTGTTGAAGGCTAATAATAATTTATTCGTCATTATCTTAGTCATGATATTTCTTACTGGGCTATTTGAGCTCACCCTTTCTTTTGTTCCATTGTTTTTCAACAGGAGATGAAAACATAACAGGGTCTAGCCGGGGAATGGAGTGAGGGTCCGAGGAATAGTTATCATAGTCTTCACGTTTTGTAAAATAGTGTGGCAATAATAGTTAAGACTTAGTTGTGTATTATTATACACTGTATTGTTGTACGTTGTGCTTTGTTGTAATAATTTTGTTGTAGTCTTTTGACGACTCAAGTTTGGGCTGTGTGGGCCCAGATTTGGGGGGCGTCACAGTTGCCATCAGAGCTTAGGGATATGGTCTTTAATGGAGATCTGGGGTAGAACTAGGAGGGGAGAGACGAATAGAATCAGTCACTAGTGTGTCCTATCTAAAATAGATTTTATTATCTAATGAGTCGATTTGAATGTAGGAACATGAAGTGATGAGTCAGTTTATTTGAACTAACATTTATTTTGTGACCACAGTTAATTATGGCATCTGAAAATCAGGAGGTTAACTATGAAATTACCGAAACAAATGTAGCTGCAAAACAAGAGGCGACGAATAATCTTCTTACAAACTCAGAGTTGAATCATTTGCCTAAGGCAAAAATTATGCGTGTTCTATCCAGTAAGGATGAAGGTGAAAGCTCTGCTACAGTCGTTCCAGATCCATTCTTAGAAGCAATTAAAGGAAGTAACGAACTTGCGGAAATTATTGCCTTTAATTTACTCACTAATTGGGAGAGTGATATCACATGGTTATGCTCTATAACAAAGGATCAGAATATATGGACTTTTCATATTAGTCTTTGGGATTTATGGTGTTCCAGCTATGATTTTCAATATTATTTAAAAATGATGTTTCTATACTTTTGGGCGTTACAATTTAGAGGAATTCAGGTTAAGTTAGTCACTATCGTGGAAACTGCAGTCTATCGGAAATACTATTTTAATGGAAATCATTGGTACCTTACTACTGATGAAGTTGATGAACCCGAGAAACAGTTTGCTAGAAAATTATTCAGTGGTATTCCCATGGTTGAAATACGTGAAGATCCGAATGAAGTATTCGGGATTCGATTTGACGATAACAGTCAAGAAACCGAATGAGGTGATAACCGGTAAGCTATTCATAAATTCTCGTGAAGTCTATGCCATATTAGATACTGGCTCTATCCACTCTTTTATCTCACCTATATGTACTCAACGTTTAAATTTGACTATTGAAAACTTAAATCTTGTCTTATCAGTTGAAACCTCATTGGGAGAAATACCTATTACATTTACTATCTATAAATCTTGCCTAGTTCAAATCAACAACCTCACATTACCTGTTGACCTTATTTCTTTGGAGATGCGTGAATTTGATGTGATTTTAGGAATTGATTGGTTGACTACCCATCATGCTAAAATTGATTGTTTTCATAAGATTATTAGTTTTCATATTCCTAATCAACCTGTCATGCAAATTCAAGCAACTAAACCATTGAAATCTATAACTGTTATTTCTAGCCATAAAGCCATTCGTTTATTGAAAAACGGATGTCAAGCCTTTTTAGCTCATGTCACTGATTTGAACAAAAACACGTCAAACTTGAATGATATTCCCATTGTTAATGAGTTTCCTGACGTTTTTCCTGAAGAACTTCCTGGCTTACCCCCAAACCGTGAAATTGATTTTTATATTGATCTTGAACCCGGTACCAAGCCCATTTCCAAAGCTCCCTACCGAATGGCTCCCATTGAACTTCAAGAGTTAAAAGTCCAACTACAGGAATTGTTGGATACCGGTTTCATTCGTCCGAGTGCATCACCTTGGGGTGCTCCTGTTCTATTTGTGAAGAAGAAAGACGGGAGTATGAGATTGTGCATTGACTACCGAGAATTGAACCATGTCACCATCAAGAACAGGTACCCGTTACCTCGGATTGATGACATGTTTGATCAATTGCAAGGCGCTCAACATTTCTCAAAGATTGATCTCCGTTCTGGATATCATCAGTTAAAGGTTAAAGCTGAGGACATTCCAAAGACTGCTTTCAGAACTCGTTATGGGCATTATGAGTTCTTAGTCATGCCTTTTGGACTAACTAATGCTCCTGCAGCTTTCATGGACATGATGAACCGGATATTCAAGGAACATTTGGATCATTTTGTGGTTGTCTTTATTGATGACATCCTCATATACTCCAAGAGTCGCGAGGATCATGAACAACATCTGAGATTGATACTACAAAAGCTCCGTGAAAATAAATTATATGCCAAGTTGAAGAAATGTGAGTTCTGGCTTGAGGAGGTCGCGTTTCTTGGGCATGTGATTTCTAGTCAAGGAATATCAGTCGATCCTGCGAAGATTGAAACGGTACTAAATTGGGAACAACCCAAAACAGTAACCGAAGTCCGAAGTTTTCTGGGTCTAGCTGGTTATTATCGGAGATTCGTAGAAGGATTTTCTCGAATCGCCACTCCATTAACGCAGCTTACTCGGAAAAGCACAAAATTCATATGGAGCGAGGAATGCGAGAAAAGTTTCCAAGAACTTAAGAAGAGACTGGTTTCAGCTCCTGTTCTGACCATACCATCAGGATCAGGAGAATTTGTTATCTACAGCGATGCTTCTGGCAAAGGTCTAGGCTGTGTCCTTATGCAACATGGAAAGGTTATAGCCTACGCCTCTCGACAACTCAAAGATTATGAGAAAAATTATCCTACTCATGATCTAGAGTTGGCAGCAGTCGTTTTCGCGTTGAAGATCTAGAGACACTACTTGTACGGAGAAAAAGTGGATATCTATACGGATCATAAAAGTCTCAAGTATTTCTTCACCCAGAAGGAACTCAACATGCGACAACGACGTTGGCTTGAGCTGTTAAAGGATTATGACCACACAATCCAGTATCACCCGGGAAAGGCGAACGTTGTAGCTGACGCTTTGAGCAGAAAATCTTATGCAAGTACAAGTGCACTGCTGACAACACAAAAGTGTATTTTGTACGACTTGCAAAAGATGGAGATAGAGCTAAAGACACCAGGGACCCGCTCGAAGATTGCTCACGTGCGAGTAGAACCAACTTTAATCGATAAAATTAAAGCTGCTCAAGCTACCGATCCAGAACTGATAAACATGATAAAGAAAGTACAAGAAGGTGCCATTCCCGAAGCAAGAATCGACGAGAAAGGAATACTTCGAGTCAACTCTCGACTCTATGTTCCTAACGATCCTGAATTAAAGCATAAAATCATGATGGAGACACACAACACGCCATTTGCAATCCACCCAGGAGGTACCAAGATGTATCGAGATCTTCGACATACATTTTGGTGGAACAATATGAAAAGAGAGATTGCGGAGTTTATCTCAAGGTGCCTAACTTGTCAACGTGTCAAGGCAGAGCATCAAGTTCCTAAAGGTCCATTACAATCACTTGAAGTTCCCGAATGGAAGTGGGAACACATCAATATGGACTTCGTGACGGGTCTTCCAAAAGTTTCTCAAGGCTTAGATGCAATTTGGGTGATCGTAGATAGATTGACCAAATCTGCTCATTTTTTGCCTATACGAGAAAACTTTTCACTTGAACGTCTTGCCGGTATGTACATAAATGAGATCGTGAGATTGCATGGCATGCCAATTTCCATAGTTTCTGATCGAGATCCTAGATTCACTTCACGCTTTTGGATCAGTCTACAAAAAGCTATGGGCACTGAACTACGTTTTAGTTCTGCATACCATCCTCAAACGGACGGACAATCGGAAAGGACGATCCAGACCCTCGAAGATCTTTTGAGACTTTGTGTATTAAACTTCAAAGGAAGTTGGGATAAGTACTTGCCATTGGTGGAATTTTCTTACAACAACAGTTACCAAGCAAGCATAGGCATGGCTCCATTCGAGGCATTGTATGGAAGGAAGTGTCGCTCTCCAATATGTTGGAATGAGGTAGGAGAAGCAAAATTGTTGGGACCCGAGTTGGTACGCTTGACGACCGAAAAGATCCAAATGATCCGACAACGAATACAGACCGCACAGGAACGACAAAAGAGTTATGCTGATCTTCATCGGAGAGACGAAAATTTCAACGTCGGAGATCATGTATTCTTACGTGTTTCTCCATGGAAAGGGGTTACGAGATTCGGAAAGAGAGGAAAGCTCAACCCTCGATTTATTGGCCCATTTGAAATCCTCGATCGAATAGGAACCGTAGCCTACAGACTAGCCCTACCACCAAGTATGTCTCGCATCCATAACGTTTTTCACATATCTATGTTATGTAAATATGTGAAGGACCCAAACCACGTCATTGAGTTAGAACCAGACGTTATAGCAGAGGATTTAACATACGAGGAGGTACCTGTTAAGATCCTGGATAAGAAGGAGCAGATCCTACGCTCAAAGGTTATACCTCAAGTTAAGGTTTTATGGATGAACCAAGATACTGAGGAAATGACCTGGGAGCTAGAATCTGAGATGAAATCTAAGTATCCTTACCTCTTCGATATGTCAGGTACGTCAATTTCGGGGACGGAATTTCATAAGGAGGGGAGGTTGTAAGACCCCGAATTTTATGAAATACAAAATTTAATTTTTCTTCATATATATATTTTTTTGAAACAGTAAGTGGTTAAATCGATAAAGTTAAAAGTTAAGGATGTTATGTGCAAATTTTATTTTGTCGGACAATATTCGCTTTGTCGGGGAATATTCGTTTGGTCGGGGAATATTCGTTTGGTCCGACGGCGCCGAAATAACAAATTATTGGTGGACCCCACAACGGAATATTTGTCGGATATAGAAAACGACAGAAATAACATTTTTAAATAAAAATAGTCAACAGAACTGTTAAAATACCGGTGATAAAAGAATAGTAGCATACGGTAGTTATTGGTATTTTCTGTAGCACTCGGTACTCTACAGTAACACACGGTATTGCATAGTGTCTCATATTATTGGTCTGATAATTGACACCGTAACTGTTACGCATCATTTCATCGATAATTGTCACTGCATAATATTTTATATTATCAATTTAATAATTGTTGTTACACAGTATTTTGCATTATTGATTTAATAATTGTCATTACACTGTATTTTATATCATTGAGTCAATAATTGTTGTTGCACTGTTTTTAAAATTATTGAACCTAATAATTGTCACAGTAACATATGCACAGTAATTCACATTATTGAATCAATAATTGTCATTACACAGTAACGTATGCTTTATTTTACATTATTGTTATCTCTATTATGATGTTATTTAAACAGTTGTATTTCATTAATTTATTGACTTGATGTCTAAGAACTAACTATACTGTATTTATAACAATTAGTCATAATAATTGAATTGATAAAGTTATTTGTTTATAATATAAAGTTAGGTGATTATTAGGTGATATGAAATGAATGGTGTAGATTAAAGTGTGAATTATTGTTGAATAATTGAATTGATTTGTTTATAATATAAAGTTAGGTGATTATTAGGTGATATGAAATGAATGGTGTAGATTAAAGTGTGAATTATTGTTGAATAATTAAATTGATTTGTTTATAATATAAAGTTAGGTGATTATTAGGTGATATGAAATGAATGGTGTAGATTAAAGATAATATAATATTTGAAATGGATGGTGTAGATTAAAAGATGATCTTTAAATGAATGGTTTAGATTAAATGAATGATAAGATTTTTGGCTATAAATAGAAGCCTTAACTTAAGGATTTTTCATAAACTTCCTTACTTGTTCTTTCTTTCTCTCTGTAAATACTTCTTGTGAAAGTTCTCTCTAAGTGTGCTTAAGTCATCTTGAGTATTTGTGAAGATCTATAAGTATACGTGTACTGTTCAAGTTAATCAACCTCATTTAAATCAATATCCAGTCACGTGTTGAGGTAAGGGATGTCATTTTCTTTCATACTCTTAAATTTACTACTCGTAAGGGATACCATCTTTTTCATCTTCCATTATTCAAACGTACTATGGTAAGGGATTATCATTATTTGATTCTCGATAATAATATTGTTTCTTCCTTTCTCATAAGACGTGCATTTTATTTCCATGTATTAAATTGTGGGAATAACCTTACGGAGCGGATTGCCGCCTGTTGGTGAATAACCTTTCGTATTCATTCATTATTAATCTCTGAGAATAACCTTACGGAGCGGATTGCCGCCTGTTTGGTGAATAACTCTTTGTACTCAAATTCTATTAAATTGTGGGAATAACCTTACGGAGCGGATTGCCGCCTGTTGGTGAATAACCCTTTGTATTAATTTCCTTCACCTTTTGTTAATCAAACCTGCTACGGTAAGGGATATTATTTTCTTTCATACTCCTAAATCGAAATTTATTATGGAACTATTGCTTCCATAATTCCTGAAAATATTATATGTTCCATAATAGTTGAACTTCATTATTTCAACTGAACCTTCTTATTTACGTGAACCTTTCTATTGAATTGTAACCGTTATTCTGAACTATGGATCTTGAATATCATTTTTAAATTTCACTCCACATCATGTTGACAATTTGGACATTATTTGAATATGTACAAAGTAAACTTCCGATACTTATTGTTATTCTATTTCTTCTGTTCATCATTTATATCATTCTAATCATCTAAAAATCAAGCTGTTGTGAATATCTGTGGCCGGGGGCACAGATGTGATATATTTGTTGAACAGATGATAGGTTAAAGGCGATATAATAGGTTAAAGGCGATACATCTGTTCGGTGTCTTTTATGGCACGTGGTGAATATTCTCTTTGGCCCGTAGTGCAAAGATGAACTGTTGTTTGGTATGATTATGACCAAAGGCTGAATCTGGTATAATCATGACCGTTTGTGCTATATTGAATATCTTTGGCCCGTAGTGCAAAGATGAACTGTTGATGTGCATGATTATGATCAGGAACTGTGAATTTATATTATCATGACTAATGGTATTTCAGATGATAAAAGTTGATGATGTTTTTACGAAAAAGAGAAGCGAGTGGACATTATAGTCTGCATTATTCTTCTAATAGATTGCTCATTCCGCTGCTATTATTGATCTGAACATTGTTTAAGAATTTAACTACAGTTTTTGATATAAACCTTGTAGTCTATTGTATTCTATCAAGAACTCAACTGTTGAAGACTAATGATAATTTATTCGTATGACGCCCCCAAATCTAGGTCCACACAGCCCAAACTTGAGTCGTCAAAAGATTACAACAAAATTATTACAATGAAATACAACGTACAACAATACAGTGGATAATACAACACAACTAAGTCTTCATTATTATTGCCACACTATTTTATAACACGTGAAGACTATGATAGCTATCCCCGCACTCTCACTCCATTCCCCGGCTAGACCCCGTTACGTTCTCATCTCCTGTTGAAAAACAATGGAACGAAAAGAAAGGGTGAACTCAAATAGCCCAGTAAGAAATATCATGACTAAGATAATGACGAATAAATTATCATTAGCCTTCAACAGTTGAGTTCTTGATAGAATACAATAGACTACAAGGTTTATATCAAAAACTGTAGTTAAATTCTTAAACAATGTTCAGATCAATAATAGCAGCGGAATGAGCAATCTATTAGAAGAATAATGCAGACTATAATGTCCACTCGCTTCTCTTTTTAGTAAAAATATCATCAACTTTTATCATCTGAAATACCTTTAGTCAAAATAATACAACTTCACAGTTCCTGGTCATAATCATGCAGATCAACAGTTCATCTTTGCACTACGGGCCAAAGACATTCAATATAACACCAACGGTCATGATTATACCAGATTCAGCCTTTGGTCATAATCATACCAATCAACAGTTCATCTTTGCACTACGGGCCAAAGAGAACATTAACCACGTGCCATAAAAGACACCGAACAGATGTATCGCCTTTAACCTAGTATATCGCCTTTAACCTATCATTTGTTCAACAATTATATCACATCTGTGCCCCCGGCCACAGATATTCACAACAGCTTGATTCTTGATGATTAATACAAATAACAGTGATACAAATGATGAACAGAAGAACAGGATAAACAATAAGTATCAGACGTTTACTTTGTGCAGATTCAAATAATGTCCAAATTGTCAACATGATGTGGAGTGAAATTTAAAAATGATATTCAAGATCCACAGTTCAGAATAACGGTTACAGTTCAATAGAAAGGTTCACGTAAATAGGAAGGTTCAGTTGAAATAATGAAGTTCAACTATTATGGAACATATAATATTTTCAGGAATTATAGAAGCAATAGTTCCATAATAAGTTTCGATTTAGGAGTATGAAAGAAAATAATATCCCTTACCGTAGCAGGTTTGATTTACAAAAGGTGAAGGAAATTAATATCCTTTACCATAGTAAGTTTGAATAATGGAAGATGAAAAAGATGGTATCCCTTATGAGTATAAAGGAAAATGATATCACTTACGAATATGGAATAAAAGTGTCATGTGATAATTCGTGTAGACAAATTATTTCCGCACGAGACAAATAAAAAGGGTTATTCACCAACAGGCGATAATCCGCACCGTAAGGTTATTCCCATCAATTTGAATACGAATAGTTATTCACCAAACAGGCGATAATCCGCGCCGTAAGGTTATTCCCATCAATTTAAATACAAAGAGTTATTCACCAAACAGGCGATAATCCGCACCGTAAGGTTATTCTCAAGGATTAATAAGGAATGAATACAAAAGGTTATTCACCAACAGGCGGTAAACCGCGCCGTAAGGTTATTCCCACAATTTAATACATGGAAATAAATGGCACAAGAAAGAAACGATATTATTTTCGAGAATCAAAGAATGATAATTCCTTACCGTGGTAAGTTTAAATAATAGAATATGAAAGAAGATGATATTCCAATAAAAATGACATTCCTTACCACAGTAAATTTAAGAGTTTGAAATGAATGGTATTCCTTACCGTAATAAATTTAAGAGTGTAAAAAGATTAATATTCCTTACCGTAGTAAGTTTAAGAGTATGAAAGAAAATGAAATTCCTTACCTTAACACGTGACTGAATATTGATTTAAATGAGGTTGATCAACCTATATATTTTTAATAAAATTAGTAATTACCACATATAAATTTCAAGGTGTATGATAACTCGTATAATATGAACTATCAAAATTATATATATTTAACATAATTTTTGTAGTATAATATAACAACTTTAAAATAGTTTTTAAAATAATATTTCAAAATAAATCTTCCAAAGAAAGCTTTTAAAAATGAATCTTCTAATAGAAGAGTCTTCTAAAGGAAGATTTGTGAATACCGTGAAATATAGGAATTTATGAAATTACTACTCTTTAATAAAAGACTTACTTGAAAATTTTCTGCACTCCTTTTCGCTTTCAAACTCTCAAAATAGCCTTACTATTCTCAGAGAAAACTCATAAAATTCTTATAGAAAATTTTTATGTTTTAGGTGTGATTTTTCTATTCAGTTGAGCAAGCTATTTATAGGAGAAAATTTTCACTATGCGTGGTAGGTGAGCACTGGCGTGCTGCACGCCAGTGCTGAAAATTTTCAGCACGCAGCCGCTGGCTGCTTTTCCTTCCTGCACATTTTTGTGCAAATTTTTTTCAAGTGCGTCCTACAGGGGCCCACATGTTACTATTCACGTTACTATTTCAAATAGTAAAATTAATATTTTTATTTTTATTTTTATTTTATTTATTCTTCCTGTGGGTCCAACATATAAAATAATGCTATAACAATAATTCAACAATAATGTAATAAACACGTTACAGATTATTATTAATTTAATAATATAAATTACAGTATATTTGCTACTGTGACAATTATTAGATTCAATAATTTTAAAAACAGTGCAGCAACAATTATTGAGTCAATGATATGAAATATAGTGTAATGACAATTATTGAATCAATAATGCAAAATACTGTGTAACAACAATAATTGAATTGATAATATAAAATATTATGCAGTGACAATTATCGATGAAATGATGCGTAACAGTTACGGTGTCAATAATATGAGACACTGTGCGATACCGTGTGCTACTGTAGAGTATTGTGTGCTACAGAAAATACCATAAATTACCGTATGCTACTATTCTTTTATCACCGGTATTTTAACAGTTAGCACCGTTGACTATTTTTATTAAAAAGGTTACTTCTGTCGTTTTCTATATCCGACAAATATTCCGTTGTGGGGTCCACAAATAATTTGTTATTTCGGCGCCGTCGTACGGCACGAATATTCCCCGACAAAACGAATATTATCCGACAAAATAAAATTTGCACATAACATCCTTAACTTTCAATTTCATCAATTTAACCACTTACTGTTTCATGAAAAAAATATATACGAAGAAAAAATAAATTTTATATTTCATAAAATTCGGGGTCTTACAACCTCCCCTCCTTATGAAATTTCGTCCTCGAAATTGACGTACCTGGCATTTCGAAGAGGTAAGGATATTTAGATTTCATCTCAGATTCTAGCTCCCATGTCATTTCCTCAGTATCTTGGTTTCTCCATAAAACTTTAACTTGAGGTATAACTTTTGAGCGTAGAATCTGCTCCTTCTTATCTAATATCTTGACAGGTACCTCCTCGTGCGTTAAATCCTCGGCTATAACGTCCGGTTCTAACTCAATGACGTGGTTTGGGTCCTTCACATATTTACGTAACATAGATATGTGAAAAACGTTATGGATGCGAGACATACTTGGTGGTAAAGCTAGTCTGTAGCCTACGGTTCCTACTCGATCGAGGATTTCAAATGGGCCAATAAATCGAGGGTTAAGTTTTCCTCTCTTTCCGAATCTCGTAACTCTTTTCCATGGAGAAACACGTAAGAATACATGATCTCCAACGTTGAATCTCTCATCTCTCCGATGAAGATCGGCATAACTCTTTTGTCGTTCTTGTGCTGTCTGTATTCGTTGTCGGATCATTTGGATCTTTTCGGTCGTCAAGCGTACCAACTCGGGTCCCAACAATTTTGCTTCTCCTACCTCATTCCAACATATTGGAGAGCGACACTTCCTTCCATACAAAGCCTCAAATGGAGCCATGCCTATGCTTGCTTGGTAACTGTTGTTGTAAGAAAATTCCACCAATGGCAAGTACTTATCCCAACTTCCTTTGAAGTCTAATACACAAAGTCTCAAAAGATCTTCGAGGGTCTGGATCGTCCTTTCCGATTGTCCGTCCGTTTGAGGATGGTATGCAGAACTAAAACGTAGTTCAGTGCCCATAGCTTTTTGTAGACTGATCCAAAAGCGTGAAGTGAATCTAGGATCTCGATCAGAAACTATGGAAACTGGCATACCATGCAATCTCACGATCTCATTTATGTACATACCAGCAAGACGTTCAAGTGAAAAGTTTTCTCGTATAGGCAAGAAATGAGCGGATTTGGTCAATCTATCTACGATGACCCAAATTGCATCTAAGCCTTGAGAAACTTTGGGAAGACCCGTCACGAAATCCATATTGATGTGTTCCCACTTCCATTCGGGAACCTCAAGTGGTTGTAATGGACCCTTAGGTACTTGATGCTCTGCCTTGACACGTTGACAAGTTAGGCACCTTGAGATAAACTCTGCAATCTCCCTCTTCATATTATTTCACCAAAATGTATGTCGAAAATCTCGATACATCTTGGTACCTCCTGGATGGATTGCAAACGGCGTGTTGTGTGCCTCCATCATGATTTTATGCTTCAATTCAGGATCGTTAGGAACACAGAGTCGAGAGTTAACTCGAAGTATTCCTGTCTCGTCGATTCTTGATTCGGGGATGGCACCTTCTTGTACTTTCTTCATCATGTTCATCAGTTCCGGATTGGTAGCTTGCGCAGCTTTAATTTTATCGATTAAAGCCGGTTCTACTTGCACGTGAGCAATCTTCGAATGGGTCCCTGGTGTCTTTAGCTGTATCTCCATCTTTTGCAAGTCGTACAAAATACACTTTTGTGTTGTCAGCAGTGCACTTGTACTTGCATAAGATCTTCAGCTCAAAGCGTCAGCTACAACGTTTGCCTTTCTCGGGTGATACTGGATTGTGTGGTCGTAATCCTTCAATAGCTCAAGCCAACGTCGTTGTCGCATGTTGAGTTCCTTCTGGGTGAAGAAATACTTGAGACTTTTATGATCCGTATAGATATCCACTTTTTCTCCGTACAAGTAGTGTCTTCAGATCTTCAACGCGAAAACGACTGCTGTCAATTCTAGATCATGAGTAGGATAATTTTTCTCATAATCTTTGAGTTGTCGAGAGGCATAGGCTATAACCTTTCCATGTTGCATAAGGACACAGCCTAGACCTTTGCCTGAAGCATCGCTGTATATGACAAATTCTCCCGATCCTGATGGAATGGTCAGAACAGGAGCTGAAACAAGTCTCCTCTTGAGTTCTTGAAAACTCTTCTCGCATTCCTCGCTCGAATGATACCGATATCTAATAATCAAACTTTCATCTCTTGGCGTTCTATGGGAGCCATTTGGTATTGAGCTTTGGAAAAGGGTTTAGTATCGGGTTCAAGATCGATACAGAATTCAATTTCTCGGTTTGGGGATAAGCCAGGAAGTTCCTCAGGAAAAACGTCAGGAACTCATTAACAATAGGAATATCATTCAAGTTTAATGTGTTTTTGTTCAAATCAATGACATGGGCTAAAAAGGCTTGACATCCGTTTTTCAATAAACGAATGACTTTATGGCTAGAAATAATAGTTATAGATTTCAATGGTTTAGTTGCTTGAATTTGCATGACAGGTTGATTAGGAATATGAAAACTAATACTCTTATGAAAATAATCAATTTTAGCATGATGGGTAGTCAACCAATCAATTCCTAAAATCACATCAAATTCATGCATCTCCAAAGAAATAAGGTCAACAGGTAATGTGAGGTTGTTGATTTAAACTAGGCAAGATTTATAGATAGTAAATGTAATAGGTATTTCTCCCAATGAGATTTCAACTGATAAGACAAGATTTAAGTTTTCAATAGGCAAATTTAAACGTTGAGTACATATAGGTGAGATAAAAGAGTGGATAGAGCCAATATCTAACATGGCATAGACTTCTCGAGAATTGATGAATAGCTTACCGGTCATCACCTCATTCGATTTCTTGATCATCAAGGCTGTCATCATCAAATCGAGTCCCATATACTTCATCCGGATCTTCACGTATTTCAACCATGGGGATACCACGAAATAGTTCTCTAACGAACTGTTTCTCAGATTCTTCAACTTCATCAGTAGTAGCGTACCAATGATTTCCATTAAAATAGTATTTTCGATAGACTACAGTTTCCACGATAGTGACTAACTTAACCTGAATTCCTCTAAATTGTAACGCCCAAAAGTATAGATACATCATTTTTAAATAATCTTGAAAATCATAGCTCGAACACCATAAATCCCAAAGACTTATATGAAACGTCCATATATTCTGATCCTTTGTTATCGAGCATAACCAGGTGATGATATGTTTCCAACTGTCGAGCAAATTAAAGGCAACAATTTTCGCAAGTTCCGGATATCCTTTAAAGAACGAATTTGGAAGAACGACGGTAGAACTTTCACCTTCTTCTTCTTTAGATCGGATACAAATAATTTTTGCTTTAGGCAAATTATTCAACTCTGAGTTTGTAGAAGAATTGTTTGTGGCCTCTACATTTACTTCGGGTACTCCGTGGTTAACCTCCTGATTTCCAGATGCCATACTTAACTGTGGTCACAAAATAGATGTTAGTTCAAATAAACTGACTCATCACTTCATGTCCCTATATTCAAATCAACTCATTAGATAATAAAATCTAATTTAGGTGGGACACACTAGTGACTGATTATATTCGTCTCTCCCCTCCTAGTTCTACCCCAGATCTCCATTAAAGACCATATCCCTAAGCTCTGATGCCAACTGTGACGCCCCCAAATCTAGGTCCACACAGCCCAAACTTGAGTCGTCAAAAGACTACAACAAAATTATTACAATGAAATACAACGTACAACAATACAGTGGATAATACAACACAACTAAGTCTTCATTATTATTGCCACACTATTTTATAACACGTGAAGACTATGATAGCTATCCCCGCACTCTCACTCCATTCCCCGGCTAGACCCCGTTACGTTCTCATCTCCTGTTGAAAAACAATGGAACGAAAAGAAAGGGTGAGCTCAAATAGCCCAGTAAGAAATATCATGACTAAGATAATGACGAATAAATTATCATTAGCCTTCAACAGTTGAGTTCTTGATAGAATACAATAAACTACAAGGTTTATATCAAAAACTGTAGTTAAATTCTTAAACAATGTTCAGATCAATAATAGCAGCGGAATGAGCAATCTATTAGAAGAATAATGCAGACTATAATGTCCACTCGCTTCTCTTTTTAGTAAAAATATCATCAACTTTTATCATCTGAAATACCATTAGTCAAAATAATACAACTTCACAGTTCCTGGTCATAATCATGCAGATCAACAGTTCATCTTTGCACTACGGGCCAAAGACATTCAATATAACACCAACGGTCATGATTATACCAGATTCAGCCTTTGGTCATAATCATACCAATCAACAGTTCATCTTTGCACTACGGGCCAAAGAGAACATTAACCACGTGCCATAAAAGACACCGAACAGATGTATCGCCTTTAACCTAGTATATCGCCTTTAACCTATCATTTGTTCAACAATTATATCACATCTGTGCCCCCGGCCACAGATATTCACAACAGCTTGATTCTTGATGATTAATACAAATAACAGTGATACAAATGATGAACAGAAGAACAGGATAAACAATAAGTATCAGACGTTTACTTTGTGCAGATTCAAATAATGTCCAAATTGTCAACATGATGTGGAGTGAAATTTAAAAATGATATTCAAGATCCACAGTTCAGAATAACGGTTACAGTTCAATAGAAAGGTTCACGTAAATAGGAAGGTTCAGTTGAAATAATGAAGTTCAACTATTATGGAACATATAATATTTTCAGGAATTATAGAAGCAATAGTTCCATAATAAGTTTCGATTTAGGAGTATGAAAGAAAATAATATCCCTTACCGTAGCAGGTTTGATTTACAAAAGGTGAAGGAAATTAATATCCTTTACCATAGTAAGTTTGAATAATGGAAGATGAAAAAGATGGTATCCCTTATGAGTATAAAGGAAAATGATATCACTTACGAATATGGAATAAAAGTGTCATGTGATAATTCGTGTAGACAAATTATTTCCGCACGAGACAAATAAAAAGGGTTATTCACCAACAGGCGATAATCCGCACCGTAAGGTTATTCCCATCAATTTGAATACGAATAGTTATTCACCAAACAGGCGATAATCCGCGCCGTAAGGTTATTCCCATCAATTTAAATACAAAGAGTTATTCACCAAACAGGCGATAATCCGCACCGTAAGGTTATTCTCAAGGATTAATAAGGAATGAATACAAAAGGTTATTCACCAACAGGCGGTAAACCGCGCCGTAAGGTTATTCCCACAATTTAATACATGGAAATAAATGGCACAAGAAAGAAACGATATTATTTTCGAGAATCAAAGAATGATAATTCCTTACCGTGGTAAGTTTAAATAATAGAATATGAAAGAAGATGATATTCCAATAAAAATGACATTCCTTACCACAGTAAATTTAAGAGTTTGAAATGAATGGTATTCCTTACCGTAATAAATTTAAGAGTGTAAAAAGATTAATATTCCTTACCGTAGTAAGTTTAAGAGTATGAAAGAAAATGAAATTCCTTACCTTAACACGTGACTGGATATTGATTTAAATGAGGTTGATCAACCTATATATTTTTAATAAAATTAGTAATTACCACATATAAATTTCAAGGTGTATGATAACTCGTATAATATGAACTATCAAAATTATATATATTTAACATAATTTTTGTAGTATAATATAACAACTTTAAAATAGTTTTTAAAATAATATTTCAAAATAAATCTTCCAAAGAAAGCTTTTAAAAATGAATCTTCTAATAGAAGAGTCTTCTAAAGGAAGATTTGTGAATACCGTGAAATATAGGAATTTATGAAATTACTACTCTTTAATAAAAGACTTACTTGAAAATTTTCTGCACTCCTTTTCGCTTTCAAACTCTCAAAATAGCCTTACTATTCTCAGAGAAAACTCATAAAATTCTTATAGAAAAATTTTATGTTTTAGGTGTGATTTTTCTATTCAGTTGAGCAAGCTATTTATAGGAGAAAATTTTCACTATGCGTGGTAGGTGAGCACTGGCGTGCTGCACGCCAGTGCTGAAAATTTTCAGCACGCAGCCGCTGGCTGCTTTTCCTTCCTGCACATTTTTGTGCAAATTTTTTTCAAGTGGGTCCTACAGGGGCCCACATGTTACTATTCACGTTACTATTTCAAATAGTAAAATTAATATTTTTATTTTTATTTTTATTTTATTTATTCTTCCTGTGGGTCCAACATATAAAATAATGCTATAACAATAATTCAACAATAATGTAATAAACACGTTACAGATTATTATTAATTTAATAATATAAATTACAGTATATTTGCTACTGTGACAATTATTAGATTCAATAATTTTAAAAACAGTGCAGCAACAATTATTGAGTCAATGATATGAAATATAGTGTAATGACAATTATTGAATCAATAATGCAAAATACTGTGTAACAACAATAATTGAATTGATAATATAAAATATTATGCAGTGACAATTATCGATGAAATGATGCGTAACAGTTACGGTGTCAATAATATGAGACACTGTGCGATACCGTGTGCTACTGTAGAGTATCGTGTGCTACAGAAAATACCATAAATTACCGTATGCTACTATTCTTTTATCACCGGTATTTTAACAGTTAGCACCGTTGATTATTTTTATTAAAAAGGTTACTTCTGTCGTTTTCTATATCCGACAAATATTCCGTTGTGGGGTCCACAAATAATTTGTTATTTCGGCGCCGTCGTACGGCACGAATATTCCCCGACAAAACGAATATTATCCGACAAAATAAAATTTGCACATAACATCCTTAACTTTCAATTTCATCAATTTAACCACTTACTGTTTCATGAAAAAAATATATACGAAGAAAAATTAAATTTTATATTTCATAAAATTCGGGGTCTTACAATTCGTCATTATCTTAGTCATGATATTTCTTACTGGGCTATTTGAGCTCACCCTTTCTTTTGTTCCATTGTTTTTCAACAGGAGATGAAAACATAACAGGGTCTAGCCGGGGAATGGAGTGAGGGTCCGAGGAATAGTTATCATAGTCTTCACGTTTTGTAAAATAGTGTGGCAATAATAGTGAAGACTTAGTTGTGTATTATTATACACTGTATTGTTGTACGTTGTGCTTTGTTGTAATAATTTTGTTGTAGTCTTTTGACGACTCAAGTTTGGGCTGTGTGGGCCCAGATTTGGGGGGCGTCACAGTTGGCATCAGAGCTTAGGGATATGGTCTTTAATGGAGATCTGGGGTAGAACTAGGAGGGGAGAGACGAATAGAATCAGTCACTAGTGTGTCCTACCTAAAATAGATTTTATTATCTAATGAGTCGATTTGAATGTAGGAACATGAAGTGATGAGTCAGTTTATTTGAACTAACATTTATTTTGTGACCACAGTTAATTATGGCATCTGAAAATCAGGAGGTTAACTATGAAATTACCGAAACAAATGTAGCTGCAAAACAAGAGGCGACGAATAATCTTCTTACAAACTCAGAGTTGAATCATTTGCCTAAGGCAAAAATTATGCGTGTTCTATCCAGTAAGGATGAAGGTGAAAGCTCTGCTACAGTCGTTCCAGATCCATTCTTAGAAGCAATTAAAGGAAGTAACGAACTTGCGGAAATTATTGCCTTTAATTTACTCACTAATTGGGAGAGTGATATCACATGGTTATGCTCTATAACAAAGGATCAGAATATATGGACTTTTCATATTAGTCTTTGGGATTTATGGTGTTCCAGCTATGATTTTCAAGATTATTTAAAAATGATGTTTCTATACTTTTGGGCGTTACAATTTAGAGGAATTCAGGTTAAGTTAGTCACTATCGTGGAAACTGCAGTCTATCGGAAATACTATTTTAATGGAAATCATTGGTACCTTACTACTGATGAAGTTGATGAACCCGAGAAACAGTTTGCTAGAAAATTATTCAGTGGTATTCCCATGGTTGAAATACGTGAAGATCCGAATGAAGTATTCGGGATTCGATTTGACGATAACAGTCAAGAAACCGAATGAGGTGATAACCGGTAATGTGACGCCCCCAAATCTAGGCCCACACAGCCCAAACTTGAGTCGTCAAAAGACTACAATAAAATTATTACAACAACGTACAACAATACAGTGGATAATACAACACAACTAAGTCTTCGTTATTATTGCCACACTATTTTATAACACGTGAAGACTATGATAGCTATCCCCGCACTCTCACTCCATTCCCCGGCTAGACCCCGTTACGTTCTCATCTCCTGTTGAAAAACAATGGAACGAAAAGAAAGGGTGAGCTCAAATAGCCCAGTAAGAAATATCATGACTAAGATAATGACGAATAATTTATCATTAGCCTTCAACAGTTGAGTTCTTGATAGAATACAATAGACTACAAGGTTTATATCAAAAACTGCAGTTAAATTCTTAAACAACGTTCAGATCAATAATAGCAGCGGAATGAGTAATCTATTAGAAGAATAATGCAGACTATAATGTCCACTCGGTTCTCTTTTTAGGAAAAACATCATCAACTTTTATCATCTGAAATATCATTAGTCAAGATAATACAACTTCACAGTTCCTGGTCATAATCATGCAGATCAACAGTTCGTCTTTGCACTACGGGCCAAAGACATTCAATATAACACCAACGGTCATGATTATACCAGATTCAGCCTTTGGTCATAATCATACCAATCAACAGTTCATCTTTGCACTACGGGCCAAAGAGAACATTCACCACGTGTCATAAAAGACACCGAACAGATGTATCGCCTTTAACCTAGTATATCGCCTTTAACCTATCATCTGTTCAACAATTATATCACATCTGTGCCCCCGGCCACAGATATTCACAACAGCTTGATTCTTGATGATTAATACAAATAACAGTGATACAAATGATGAACAGAAGAACAGGATAAACAATAAGTATCGGAAGTTTACTTTGTACAGATTCAAATAATGTCCAAATTGCCAACATGATGTGGAGTGAAATTTAAAAATGATATTCAAGATCCACAGTTCAGAATAACGATTACAGTTCAATAGAAATGTTCAGAAAATAGGAAGGTTCAGTTGAACTAATGAAATTCAACTATTATGGAACATATAATATTTTCAGGAATTATAGAAGCAATAGTTCCATAATAAGTTTCGATTTAGGTGTATGGAAGAAAATAATATCCCTTACCGTAGCAGGTTTGATTAACAAAAGGTGAAGGGAATTAATATCCCTTACCATAGTAAGTTTGAATAATGGAAGATGAAAAAGATGGTATCCCTTATGAGTATAAAGGAAAATGATATCACTTACGAATATGGAATAAAAGTGTCATGTGATAATTCGTGTAGACAAATTATTTCCACACGAGACAAATAACAAGGGTTATTCACCAACAGGCGATAATCCGCACCGTAAGGTTATTCCCATCAATTTGAATACGAATAGTTATTCACCAAACAGGCGTAATCCGCACCGTATGGTTATTCCCACAATTTAATAGAATTTGAACACGAAGAGTTATTCACCAAACAGGCGTAATCCGCACCGTAAGGTTATTCTCAAAGATTAATAAGGAATGAATACATAAGGTTATTCACCAACAGGCGGTAAACCGCGCCGTAAGGTTATTCCCACAATTTAATACATGGAAGTAAATGGCACAAGAAAGAAACGATATTATTTTCGAGAATCAAAGAATGATAATCCCTTCAAGTAAGAAAGAAAATAATATCCATTTATGATGATGAAAAGAATGATACCCCTTACCGTAGTAAGTTTAAATAATAGAAAATGAAAGAATATGATATTCCTTACCACAGTAAATTTAAGAGTTTGAAATGAATGGTATTCCTTACTACAGTAAATTTAATAGTTTGATATGAATGGTATTCCTTACCGTAGTAAGTTTAAGAGTATGAAAGAAAATGAAATTCCTTACCTTAACACGTGACTGGATATTGATTTAAATGAGGTTGATCAACCTATATATTTATAATATAAATTAGTAATTACCACATATAAATTTCAAAGTGTATAATAACTCGTATATTATGAACTATCAAAATTATATATATTTAACATAATTTTTGTAGTATAATATAACAACTTTCAAATAGTTTTTAAAATAATATTTCAAAATAAATCTTCTAAAGAAAGCTTTTAAAAATGAATCTTCTAATAGAAGAGTCTTCTAAAGGAAGTTTTGTGAATACCGCGAAATATATGAATTTATGAAATTACTACTCTTTAATAAAAGACTTACTTGAAAAATTTCTGCACTCCTTTTGGCTTTCAAACTCTCAAAATAACCTTACTATTCTCAGAGAAAACTCATAAAATTCTTATAGAAAAATTTTATGTTTTAGGTGTGATTTTTCTATTCAGCTGAACAAGCTATTTATAGGGGAAAATGGGGTACTATGCGTGGTAGGTGGGCACTGTGCATTTGGTAGGTGAGAGAGGCTGCGCAAACGTTTTTTTTTTTAAAAAATTTCAATACTTGCACAGTAACTTTGCACAGTAACTTTAAAATTTTCAAAAAGTGAACAGTAATGAACAGTAACTTTTGTCAGCCGATGAATAGTGATTTCCGGGAGTGAACAGTGACTCCGAAGTAACTTTTCCGATGTGAACAGTAACTTCCGTCAGTGAATAGTAACTTTTGAAAAATAATAATATTTATTTTATTTTATTTTATTTTATTTATTCTACCTGTGGATCCAACATATAAAATAATGCTACAACAATGATAACAATAATGTAATAAACATGTTACAGATTATTATTAATTTAAATAATATAAATTACTGTGTATTTGCTACTGTGACAATTATTTGGTTCAATAATTTTAAAATACAACGCACCAGCAATTATTGACTCAATGATATAAAATGCAGTGTAATGACAATTATTAAATCAATAATGCAAAATACTGTGTAGCAACAATTATTGAATTGATAACATAAAATATTATACAACAACAATTATTGATGAAATGATGTGCAACAGTTAGGGTGTCAATTTCAGATCAATAATATAAGACACTGTGCAATACCGTGTGCTACTGTAGAGTACCGCATGCTACTGTAGAATACCATAAATTACCGTATGCTACTATTCTTTTATCACCAGTATTTAAATAGTTAACACCGTTGACTATTTTTATTTAAAAAGGTTACTTCTGTCGTTTTCTATATCCGACAATTATTCCGTTGTGGGGTCCACCAATAATTTGTTATTTCGGCGCCGTCGTACGACCCGAATATTCCCCGACAAAACGAATATTCCCCGACAAAATAAAATTTGCACATAACATCCTTAACTTTCAATTTCGTCAATTTAACCATTTACTGTTTCATGAAAAATTTATATGAAGAAAAATTAAATTTTATATTTCATAAAATTCGGGGTCTTACAACCTCCCCTCCTTATGAAATTTCGTCCCCGAAATTGACGTACCTGGCATTTCGAAGAGGTATGGATACCTAGACTTCATTTCAGATTCTAGCTCCCAGGTCATTTCCTCAATATCTTGGTTCCTCCATAAAACCTTAACTTGAGGTATAACCTTTGAGCGTAAGATCTGCTCCTTCTTATCTAGGATCTTAACAGGTACTTCCTCGTACGTTAAATCCTCTTCTATAACGTCCGGTTCTAACTCAATGACGTGGTTTGGGTCCTTCACATATTTACGTAACATAGATATGTGAAAAACGTTATGGATGCGAGACATACTTGGTGGTAGGGCTAGTCTGTAGGCTACGGTTCCTACTCGATCGAGAATTTCAAATGGGCCAACAAATCGAGGGTTGAGCTTTCCTCTCTTTCCGAATCTCGTAACCCCTTTCCATGGAGAAACACGTAATAATACATGATCTCCGACGTTGAATCTCTCATCTCTCCGATGAAGATCGGCATAACTCTTTTGTCGTTCTTGTGCTGTCTGTATTCGTTGTCGGATCATTTGGATCTTTTCGGTCGTCAAGCGTACCAACTCGGGTCCCAACAGTTTTGCTTCTCCTACCTCATTCCAACATACTGGAGAGCGACACTTGCGTCCATATAAAGCCTCGAATGGAGCCATACCTATACTTGCTTGGTAACTATTGTTGTAGGAAAATTCCACCAATGGCAAGTACTTATCCCAACTTGCTTTGAAATCTAGTACGCAAAGTCTCAAAAGATCTTCGAGGGTCTGGATCGTCCTTTCCGATTGTCCGTCCGTTTGAGGATGGTATGCAGAACTAAAACGTAGTTCAGTGCCCATAGCTTTTTGTAGACTGATCCAAAAGCGTGAAGTGAATCTAGGATCTCGATCAGAAACTATGGAAACTGGCATGCCATGCAATCTCACGATCTCATTTATGTACATACCGGCAAGACGTTCAAGTGAAAAGTTTTCTCGTATTAGGCAAGAAATGAGCGGATTTGGTCAATCTATCTACGATGACCCAAATTGCATCTAAGCCTTGAGAAACTTTGGGAAGACCCGTCACGAAATCCATATTGATGTGTTCCCACTTCCATTCGGGAACCTCAAGTGGTTGTAAAGGACCCTTAGGTACTTGATGCTCTGCCTTGACACGTTGACAAGTTAGGCACCTTGAGATAAACTCTGCAATCTCCCTTTTCATATTGTTCCACCAAAATGTATGTCGAAGATCTCGATACATCTTGGTACCTCCAGGGTGGATTGCAAATGGCGTGTTGTGTGCCTCCATAATGATTTTATGCCTTAATTCAGGATCGTTAGGAACACAGAGTCGAGAGTTGACTCGAAGTATTCCTTTCTCGTCGATTCTTGCTTCGGGAATGGTACCTTCTTGTACTTTCTTTATCATGTTTATCAGTTCCGGATCGGTAGCTTGAGCAGCTTTAATTTTATCGATTAAAGCTGGTTCTACTCGCACGTGAGCAATCTTCGAGTGGGTCCCTGGTGTCTTTAGCTCTATCTCCATCTTTTGCAAGTCGTACAAAATACGTTTTTGTGTTGTCAGCAGTGCACTTGTACTCGCATAAGATTTTCTGCTCAAAGCGTCAGCTACAATGTTCGCCTTTCCCGGGTGATACTGGATTGTGTGATCATAATCCTTCAACAGCTCAAGCCAACGTCGTTGTCGCATGTTGAGTTCCTTCTGGGTGAAGAAATACTTGAGACTTTTATGATCCGTATAGATATCCACTTTCTCTCCGTACAAGTAGTGTCTCCAGATCTTCAACGCGAAAACGACTGCTGCCAACTCTAGATCATGAGTAGGGTAATTTTTCTCATAATCTTTGAGTTGTCGAGAGGCATAGGCTATAACCTTTCCATGTTGCATAAGGACACAGCCTAGACCTTTGCCTGAAGCATCGCTGTATATGACAAATTCTCCCGATCCTGATGGAATGGTCAGAACAGGAGCTGAAACAAGTCTCCTCTTGAGTTCTTGAAAACTCTTCTCGTATTCCTCGCTCGAATGATACCGATATCTAATAATCAAACTTTCATCTCTTGGCGTTCTATGGGAGCCATTTGGTGTTAGGCTTTGGAAAATGGCTTAGTACCGGGTTCAAGATCGATACAGAATTCAATTTCTCGGTTTGGGGGTAAGCCAGGAAGTTCCTCCGGAAAAACGTCAGGAAACTCATTAACAATGGGAATATCATTCAAGTTTGACGTATTTTTGTTCAAATCAGTGACATGAGCTAAAAAGGCTTGACATCCGTTTTTCAATAAACGAATGGCTTTATGGCTAGAAATAACAGTTATAGATTTCAATGGTTTAGTTGCTTGAATTTGCATGACAGGTTGATTAGGAATATGAAAACTAATAATCTTATGAAAACAATCAATTTTAGCATGATGGGTAGTCAACCAATCAATTCCTAAAATCACATCAAATTCATGCATCTCCAAAGAAATAAGGTCAACAGGTAATGTGAGGTTGTTGATTTGAACTAGGCAAGATTTATAGACAGTAGATGTAATGGTCATTTCTCCTAATGGGGTTTCAACTGATAAGTCAAAGTCCAAATTTTCAGGAGTTAAGTTTAAACGCTGAGCACATGCAGGTGAGATAAAAGAATGGGTAGAACCAGTATCTAACAAAGCGTAGACTTCACGAGAATTTATGAATAGCTTACCGGTTATCACCTCCTTCGGTTTCTTGACTGTTATCGTCAAATCGAATCCCGAGTACTTCATTCGGATCTTCACGTATTTCAACCATGGGAATACCACTAAATAATTCTCTAACGAACTGTTTCTCGGATTCCTCAACTTCATCAGTAGTAACGTACCAATGATTTCTATAAGAATAGTATTTTCGATAGACTGCAGTTTCCACGATAGTGACTAACTTTACCTGAATTCCTCTAAATTGTAGTGCCCAAAAGTATAGAAACATCATTTTTAAATAATCTTGAAACTCATAGCTGGAACACCATAAATCCCAAAGACTTATATGAAACGTCCATATATTCTGATCCTTTGTTATCGAGCATAACCAGGTGATGATATGTTTCCAACTGTCGAGCAAATTAAAGGCAACAATTTCCGCAAGTTCCGGATATCCTTTAAAGAACGAATTTGGAAGAACGACGGTAGAACTTTCACCTTCTTCTTCTTTAGATCGGATACAAATAATTTTTGCTTTAGGCAAATTATTCAACTCTGAGTTTGTAGAAGAATTGTTTGTGGCCTCTACATTCACTTCGGGTACTCCGTGGTTAACCTCCTGATTTTCAGATGCCATACTTAACTGTGGTCACAAAATAGATGTTAGTTCAAATAAACTGACTCATCACTTCATGTCCCTATATTCAAATCAACTCATTAGATAATAAAATCTAATTTAGGTGGGACACACTAGTGACCGATTCTATTCGTCTCTCCCCTCCTAATTCTAACCCCAGATCTCCATTAAAGACCATATCCCTAAGCTCTGATGCCAACTGTGACTCTCATCCCACCATAGGGACAGCACCTCACAATGGTACCTATCAGTTTGCCACCTGTACTATAGGCGTCCCCTACGGAGAGTCTGGCTTCGGTGCATCCCCTTTCCCTAGGAAGTCACCAGCGAGAGGCTCGGGGCTCTTCGTTATATGGCTCTGATACCAACTGTGACGCCCCCAAATCTAGGCCCACACAGCCCAAACTTGAGTCGTCAAAAGACTACAATAAAATTATTACAACAACGTACAACAATACAGTGGATAATACAACACAACTAAGTCTTCGTTATTATTGCCACACTATTTTATAACACGTGAAGACTATGATAGCTATCCCCGCACTCTCACTCCATTCCCCGGCTAGACCCCGTTACGTTCTCATCTCCTGTTGAAAAACAATGGAACGAAAAGAAAGGGTGAGCTCAAATAGCCCAGTAAGAAATATCATGACTAAGATAATGACGAATAATTTATCATTAGCCTTCAACAGTTGAGTTCTTGATAGAATACAATAGACTACAAGGTTTATATCAAAAACTGCAGTTAAATTCTTAAACAACGTTCAGATCAATAATAGCAGCGGAATGAGTAATCTATTAGAAGAATAATGCAGACTATAATGTCCACTCGGTTCTCTTTTTAGGAAAAACATCATCAACTTTTATCATCTGAAATATCATTAGTCAAGATAATACAACTTCACAGTTCCTGGTCATAATCATGCAGATCAACAGTTCGTCTTTGCACTACGGGCCAAAGACATTCAATATAACACCAACGGTCATGATTATACCAGATTCAGCCTTTGGTCATAATCATACCAATCAACAGTTCATCTTTGCACTACGGGCCAAAGAGAACATTCACCACGTGTCATAAAAGACACCGAACAGATGTATCGCCTTTAACCTAGTATATCGCCTTTAACCTATCATCTGTTCAACAATTATATCACATCTGTGCCCCCGGCCACAGATATTCACAACAGCTTGATTCTTGATGATTAATACAAATAACAGTGATACAAATGATGAACAGAAGAACAGGATAAACAATAAGTATCGGAAGTTTACTTTGTACAGATTCAAATAATGTCCAAATTGCCAACATGATGTGGAGTGAAATTTAAAAATGATATTCAAGATCCACAGTTCAGAATAACGGTTACAGTTCAATAGAAATGTTCAGAAAATAGGAAGGTTCAGTTGAACTAATGAAATTCAACTATTATGGAACATATAATATTTTCAGGAATTATAGAAGCAATAGTTCCATAATAAGTTTCGATTTAGGTGTATGGAAGAAAATAATATCCCTTACCGTAGCAGGTTTGATTAACAAAAGGTGAAGGGAATTAATATCCCTTACCATAGTAAGTTTGAATAATGGAAGATGAAAAAGATGGTATCCCTTATGAGTATAAAGGAAAATGATATCACTTACGAATATGGAATAAAAGTGTCATGTGATAATTCGTGTAGACAAATTATTTCCACACGAGACAAATAACAAGGGTTATTCACCAACAGGCGATAATCCGCACCGTAAGGTTATTCCCATCAATTTGAATACGAATAGTTATTCACCAAACAGGCGTAATCCGCACCGTATGGTTATTCCCACAATTTAATAGAATTTGAACACGAAGAGTTATTCACCAAACAGGCGTAATCCGCACCGTAAGGTTATTCTCAAAGATTAATAAGGAATGAATACATAAGGTTATTCACCAACAGGCGGTAAACCGCGCCGTAAGGTTATTCCCACAATTTAATACATGGAAGTAAATGGCACAAGAAAGAAACGATATTATTTTCGAGAATCAAAGAATGATAATCCCTTCAAGTAAGAAAGAAAATAATATCCATTTATGATGATGAAAAGAATGATACCCCTTACCGTAGTAAGTTTAAATAATAGAAAATGAAAGAATATGATATTCCTTACCACAGTAAATTTAAGAGTTTGAAATGAATGGTATTCCTTACTACAGTAAATTTAATAGTTTGATATGAATGGTATTCCTTACCGTAGTAAGTTTAAGAGTATGAAAGAAAATGAAATTCCTTACCTTAACACGTGACTGGATATTGATTTAAATGAGGTTGATCAACCTATATATTTATAATATAAATTAGTAATTACCACATATAAATTTCAAAGTGTATAATAACTCGTATATTATGAACTATCAAAATTATATATATTTAACATAATTTTTGTAGTATAATATAACAACTTTCAAATAGTTTTTAAAATAATATTTCAAAATAAATCTTCTAAAGAAAGCTTTTAAAAATGAATCTTCTAATAGAAGAGTCTTCTAAAGGAAGTTTTGTGAATACCGCGAAATATATGAATTTATGAAATTACTACTCTTTAATAAAAGACTTACTTGAAAAATTTCTGCACTCCTTTTGGCTTTCAAACTCTCAAAATAACCTTACTATTCTCAGAGAAAACTCATAAAATTCTTATAGAAAAATTTTATGTTTTAGGTGTGATTTTTCTATTCAGCTGAACAAGCTATTTATAGGGGAAAATGGGGTACTATGCGTGGTAGGTGGGCACTGTGCATTTGGTAGGTGAGAGAGGCTGCGCAAACGTTTTTTTTTTTAAAAAATTTCAATACTTGCACAGTAACTTTGCACAGTAACTTTAAAATTTTCAAAAAGTGAACAGTAATGAACAGTAACTTTTGTCAGCCGATGAATAGTGATTTCCGGGAGTGAACAGTGACTCCGGAGTAACTTTTCCGATGTGAACAGTAACTTCCGTCAGTGAATAGTAACTTTTGAAAAATAATAATATTTATTTTATTTTATTTTATTTTATTTATTCTACCTGTGGATCCAACATATAAAATAATGCTACAACAATGATAACAATAATGTAATAAACATGTTACAGATTATTATTAATTTAAATAATATAAATTACTGTGTATTTGCTACTGTGACAATTATTTGGTTCAATAATTTTAAAATACAACGCACCAGCAATTATTGACTCAATGATATAAAATGCAGTGTAATGACAATTATTAAATCAATAATGCAAAATACTGTGTAGCAACAATTATTGAATTGATAACATAAAATATTATACAACAACAATTATTGATGAAATGATGTGCAACAGTTAGGGTGTCAATTTCAGATCAATAATATAAGACACTGTGCAATACCGTGTGCTACTGTAGAGTACCGCATGCTACTGTAGAATACCATAAATTACCGTATGCTACTATTCTTTTATCACCAGTATTTAAATAGTTAACACCGTTGACTATTTTTATTTAAAAAGGTTACTTCTGTCGTTTTCTATATCCGACAATTATTCCGTTGTGGGGTCCACCAATAATTTGTTATTTCGGCGCCGTCGTACGACCCGAATATTCCCCGACAAAACGAATATTCCCCGACAAAATAAAATTTGCACATAACATCCTTAACTTTCAATTTCGTCAATTTAACCATTTACTGTTTCATGAAAAATTTATATGAAGAAAAATTAAATTTTATATTTCATAAAATTCGGGGTCTTACAGGTAAGCTATTCATAAATTCTCGTGAAGTCTATGCCATATTAGATACTGGCTCTATCCACTCTTTTATCTCACCTATATGTACTCAACGTTTAAATTTGACTATTGAAAACTTAAATCTTGTCTTATCAGTTGAAACCTCATTGGGAGAAATACCTATTACATTTACTATCTATAAATCTTGCCTAGTTTAAATCAACAACCTCACATTACCTGTTGACCTTATTTCTTTGGAGATGCGTGAATTTGATGTGATTTTAGGAATTGATTGGTTGACTACCCATCATGCTAAAATTGATTGTTTTCATAAGATTATTAGTTTTCATATTCCTAATCAACCTGTCATGCAAATTCAAGCAACTAAACCATTGAAATCTATAACTGTTATTTCTAGCCATAAAGCCATTCGTTTATTGAAAAACGGATGTCAAGCCTTTTTAGCTCATGTCACTGATTTGAACAAAAATACGTCAAACTTGAATGATATTCCCATTGTTAATGAGTTTCCTGACGTTTTTCCTGAAGAACTTCCTGGCTTACCCCCAAACCGTGAAATTGATTTTTATATTGATCTTGAACCCGGTACCAAGCCCATTTCCAAAGCTCCCTACCGAATGGCTCCCATTGAACTTCAAGAGTTAAAAGTCCAACTACAGGAATTGTTGGATACCGGTTTCATTCGTCCGAGTGCATCACCTTGGGGTGCTCCTGTTCTATTTGTGAAGAAGAAAGACGGGAGTATGAGATTGTGCATTGACTACCGAGAATTGAACCATGTCACCATCAAGAACAGGTACCCGTTACCTCGGATTGATGACATGTTTGATCAATTGCAAGGCGCTCAACATTTCTCAAAGATTGATCTCCGTTCTGGATATCATCAGTTAAAGGTTAAAGCTGAGGACATTCCAAAGACTGCTTTCAGAACTCGTTATGGGCATTATGAGTTCTTAGTCATGCCTTTTGGACTAACTAATGCTCCTGCAGCTTTCATGGACATGATGAACCGGATATTCAAGGAACATTTGGATCATTTTGTGGTTGTCTTTATTGATGACATCCTCATATACTCCAAGAGTCGCGAGGATCATGAACAACATCTGAGATTGATACTACAAAAGCTCCGTGAAAACAAATTATATGCCAAGTTGAAGAAATGTGAGTTCTGGCTTGAGGAGGTCGCGTTTCTTGGGCATGTGATTTCTAGTCAAGGAATATCAGTCGATCCTGCGAAGATTGAAACGGTACTAAATTGGGAACAACCCAAAACAGTAACCGAAGTCCGAAGTTTTCTGGGTCTAGCTGGTTATTATCGGAGATTCGTAGAAGGATTTTCTCGAATCGCCACTCCATTAACACAGCTTACTCGGAAAAGCACAAAATTCATATGGAGCGAGGAATGCGAGAAAAGTTTCCAAGAACTCAAGAAGAGACTGGTTTCAGCTCCTGTTCTGACCATACCATCAGGATCAGGAGAATTTGTTATCTACAGCGATGCTTCTGGCAAAGGTCTAGGCTGTGTCCTTATGCAACATGGAAAGGTTATAGCCTACGCCTCTCGACAACTCAAAGATTATGAGAAAAATTATCCTACTCATGATCTAGAGTTGGCAGCAGTCGTTTTCGCGTTGAAGATCTAGAGACACTACTTGTACGGAGAAAAAGTGGATATCTATACGGATCATAAAAGTCTCAAGTATTTCTTCACCCAGAAGGAACTCAACATGCGACAACGACGTTGGCTTGAGCTGTTAAAGGATTATGACCACACAATCCAGTATCACCCGGGAAAGGCGAACGTTGTAGCTGACGCTTTGAGCAGAAAATCTTATGCAAGTACAAGTGCACTGCTGACAACACAAAAGTGTATTTTGTACGACTTGCAAAAGATGGAGATAGAGCTAAAGACACCAGGGACCCGCTCGAAGATTGCTCACGTGCGAGTAGAACCAACTTTAATCGATAAAATTAAAGCTGCTCAAGCTACCGATCCAGAACTGATAAACATGATAAAGAAAGTACAAGAAGGTGCCATTCCCGAAGCAAGAATCGACGAGAAAGGAATACTTCGAGTCAACTCTCGACTCTGTGTTCCTAACGATCCTGAATTAAAGCATAAAATCATGATGGAGGCACACAACACGCCATTTGCAATCCACCCAGGAGGTACCAAGATGTATCGAGATCTTCGACATACATTTTGGTGGAACAATATGAAAAGAGAGATTGCGGAGTTTATCTCAAGGTGCCTAACTTGTCAACGTGTCAAGGCAGAGCATCAAGTTCCTAAAGGTCCATTACAATCACTTGAAGTTCCCGAATGGAAGTGGGAACACATCAATATGGACTTCGTGACGGGTCTTCCAAAAGTTTCTCAAGGCTTAGATGCAATTTGGGTGATCGTAGATAGATTGACCAAATCTGCTCATTTTTTGCCTATACGAGAAAACTTTTCACTTGAACGTCTTGCCGGTATGTACATAAATGAGATCGTGAGATTGCATGGCATGCCAATTTCCATAGTTTCTGATCGAGATCCTAGATTCACTTCACGCTTTTGGATCAGTCTACAAAAAGCTATGGGCACTGAACTACGTTTTAGTTCTGCATACCATCCTCAAACGGACGGACAATCGGAAAGGACGATCCAGACCCTCGAAGATCTTTTGAGACTTTGTGTATTAAACTTCAAAGGAAGTTGGGATAAGTACTTGCCATTGGTGGAATTTTCTTACAACAACAGTTACCAAGCAAGCATAGGCATGGCTCCATTCGAGGCATTGTATGGAAGGAAGTGTCGCTCTCCAATATGTTGGAATGAGGTAGGAGAAGCAAAATTGTTGGGACCCGAGTTGGTACGCTTGACGACCGAAAAGATCCAAATGATCCGACAACGAATACAGACCGCACAAGAACGACAAAAGAGTTATGCTGATCTTCATCGGAGAGACGAAAATTTCAACGTCGGAGATCATGTATTCTTACGTGTTTCTCCATGGAAAGGGGTTACGAGATTCGGAAAGAGAGGAAAGCTCAACCCTCGATTTATTGGCCCATTTGAAATCCTCGATCGAATAGGAACCGTAGCCTACAGACTAGCCCTACCACCAAGTATGTCTCGCATCCATAACGTTTTTCACATATCTATGTTATGTAAATATGTGAAGGACCCAAACCACGTCATTGAGTTAGAACCAGACGTTATAGCAGAGGATTTAACATACGAGGAGGTACCTGTTAAGATCCTGGATAAGAAGGAGCAGATCCTACGCTCAAAGGTTATACCTCAAGTTAAGGTTTTATGGATGAACCAAGATACTGAGGAAATGACCTGGGAGCTAGAATCTGAGATGAAATCTAAGTATCCTTACCTCTTCGATATGTCAGGTACGTCAATTTCGGGGACGGAATTTCATAAGGAGGGGAGGTTGTAAGACCCCGAATTTTATGAAATACAAAATTTAATTTTTCTTCATATATATATTTTTTTGAAACAGTAAGTGGTTAAATCGATAAAGTTAAAAGTTAAGGATGTTATGTGCAAATTTTATTTTGTCGGACAATATTCGCTTTGTCGGGGAATATTCGTTTGGTCGGGGAATATTCGTTTGGTCCGACGGCGCCGAAATAACAAATTATTGGTGGACCCCACAACGGAATATTTGTCGGATATAGAAAACGACAGAAATAACATTTTTAAATAAAAATAGTCAACAGAACTGTTAAAATACCGGTGATAAAAGAATAGTAGCATACGGTAGTTATTGGTATTTTCTGTAGCACTCGGTACTCTACAGTAACACACGGTATTGCATAGTGTCTCATATTATTGGTCTGATAATTGACACCGTAACTGTTACGCATCATTTCATCGATAATTGTCACTGTATAATATTTTATATTATCAATTTAATAATTGTTGTTACACAGTATTTTGCATTATTGATTTAATAATTGTCATTACACTGTATTTTATATCATTGAGTCAATAATTGTTGTTGCACTGTTTTTAAAATTATTGAACCTAATAATTGTCACAGTAACATATGCACAGTAATTCACATTATTGAATCAATAATTGTCATTACACAGTAACGTATGCTTTATTTTACATTATTGTTATCTCTATTATGATGTTATTTAAACAGTTGTATTTCATTAATTTATTGACTTGATGTCTAAGAACTAACTATACTGTATTTATAACAATTAGTCATAATAATTGAATTGATAAAGTTATTTGTTTATAATATAAAGTTAGGTGATTATTAGGTGATATGAAATGAATGGTGTAGATTAAAGTGTGAATTATTGTTGAATAATTGAATTGATTTGTTTATAATATAAAGTTAGGTGATTATTAGGTGATATGAAATGAATGGTGTAGATTAAAGTGTGAATTATTGTTGAATAATTAAATTGATTTGTTTATAATATAAAGTTAGGTGATTATTAGGTGATATGAAATGAATGGTGTAGATTAAAGATAATATAATATTTGAAATGGATGGTGTAGATTAAAAGATGATCTTTAAATGAATGGTTTAGATTAAATGAATGATAAGATTTTTGGCTATAAATAGAAGCCTTAACTTAAGGATTTTTCATAAACTTCCTTACTTGTTCTTTCTTTCTCTCTGTAAATACTTCTTGTGAAAGTTCTCTCTAAGTGTGCTTAAGTCATCTTGAGTATTTGTGAAGATCTATAAGTATACGTGTACTGTTCAAGTTAATCAACCTCATTTAAATCAATATCCAGTCACGTGTTGAGGTAAGGGATGTCATTTTCTTTCATACTCTTAAATTTACTACTCGTAAGGGATACCATCTTTTTCATCTTCCATTATTCAAACGTACTATGGTAAGGGATTATCATTATTTGATTCTCGATAATAATATTGTTTCTTCCTTTCTCATAAGACGTGCATTTTATTTCCATGTATTAAATTGTGGGAATAACCTTACGGAGCGGATTGCCGCCTGTTGGTGAATAACCTTTCGTATTCATTCATTATTAATCTCTGAGAATAACCTTACGGAGCGGATTGCCGCCTGTTTGGTGAATAACTCTTTGTACTCAAATTCTATTAAATTGTGGGAATAACCTTACGGAGCGGATTGCCGCCTGTTGGTGAATAACCCTTTGTATTAATTTCCTTCACCTTTTGTTAATCAAACCTGCTACGGTAAGGGATATTATTTTCTTTCATACTCCTAAATCGAAATTTATTATGGAACTATTGCTTCTATAATTTCTGAAAATATTATATGTTCCATAATAGTTGAACTTCATTATTTCAACTGAACCTTCCTATTTACGTGAACCTTTCTATTGAATTGTAACCGTTATTCTGAACTGTGGATCTTGAATATCATTTTTAAATTTCACTCCACATCATGTTGACAATTTGGACATTATTTGAATATGTACAAAGTAAACTTCCGATACTTATTGTTATTCTATTTCTTCTGTTCATCATTTATATCATTCTAATCATCCAAAAATCAAGCTGTTGTGAATATCTGTGGCCGGGGGCACAGATGTGATATATTTGTTGAACAGATGATAGGTTAAAGGCGATATAATAGGTTAAAGGCGATACATCTGTTCGGTGTCTTTTATGGCACGTGGTGAATATTCTCTTTGGCCCGTAGTGCAAAGATGAACTGTTGTTTGGTATGATTATGACCAAAGGCTGAATCTGGTATAATCATGACCGTTTGTGCTATATTGAATATCTTTGGCCCGTAGTGCAAAGATGAACTGTTGATGTGCATGATTATGATCAGGAACTGTGAATTTATATTATCATGACTAATGGTATTTCAGATGATAAAAGTTGATGATGTTTTTACGAAAAAGAGAAGCGAGTGGACATTATAGTCTGCATTATTCTTCTAATAGATTGCTCATTCCGCTGCTATTATTGATCTGAACATTGTTTAAGAATTTAACTACAGTTTTTGATATAAACCTTGTAGTCTATTGTATTCTATCAAGAACTCAACTGTTGAAGGCTAATGATAATTTATTCGTCATTATCTTAGTCATGATATTTCTTACTGGGCTATTTGAGCTCACCCTTTCTTTTGTTCCATTGTTTTTCAACAGGAGATGAAAACATAAAAGGGTCTAGCCGGGGAATGGAGTGAGGGTCCGAGGAATAGTTATCATAGTCTTCACGTTTTGTAAAATAGTGTGGCAATAATAGTGAAGACTTAGTTGTGTATTATTATACACTGTATTGTTGTACGTTGTGCTTTGTTGTAATAATTTTGTTGTAGTCTTTTGACGACTCAAGTTTGGGCTGTGTGGGCCCAGATTTGGGGGGCGTCACAGTTGCCATCAGAGCTTAGGGATATGGTCTTTAATGGAGATCTGGGGTAGAACTAGGAGGGGAGAGACGAATAGAATCAGTCACTAGTGTGTCCTACCTAAAATAGATTTTATTATCTAATGAGTCGATTTGAATGTAGGAACATGAAGTGATGAGTCAGTTTATTTGAACTAACATTTATTTTGTGACCACAGTTAATTATGGCATCTGAAAATCAGGAGGTTAACTATGAAATTACCGAAACAAATGTAGCTGCAAAACAAGAGGCGACGAATAATCTTCTTACAAACTCAGAGTTGAATCATTTGCCTAAAGCAAAAATTATGCGTGTTCTATCCAGTAAGGATGAAGGTGAAAGCTCTGCTACAGTCGTTCCAGATCCATTCTTAGAAGCAATTAAAGGAAGTAACGAACTTGCGGAAATTATTGCCTTTAATTTACTCACTAATTGGGAGAGTGATATCACATGGTTATGCTCTATAACAAAGGATCAGAATATATGGACTTTTCATATTAGTCTTTGGGATTTATGGTGTTCCAGCTATGATTTTCAAGATTATTTAAAAATGATGTTTCTATACTTTTGGGCGTTACAATTTAGAGGAATTCAGGTTAAGTTAGTCACTATCGTGGAAACTGCAGTCTATCGGAAATACTATTTTAATGGAAATCATTGGTACCTTACTACTGATGAAGTTGATGAACCCGAGAAACAGTTTGCTAGAAAATTATTCAGTGGTATTCCCATGGTTGAAATACGTGAAGATCCGAATGAAGTATTCGGGATTCGATTTGACGATAACAGTCAAGAAACCGAATGAGGTGATAACCGGTAAGCTATTCATAAATTCTCGTGAAGTCTATGCCATATTAGATACTGGCTCTATCCACTCTTTTATCTCACCTATATGTACTCAACGTTTAAATTTGACTATTGAAAACTTAAATCTTGTCTTATCAGTTGAAACCTCATTGGGAGAAATACCTATTACATTTACTATCTATAAATCTTGCCTAGTTTAAATCAACAACCTCACATTACCTGTTGACCTTATTTCTTTGGAGATGCGTGAATTTGATGTGATTTTAGGAATTGATTGGTTGACTACCCATCATGCTAAAATTGATTGTTTTCATAAGATTATTAGTTTTCATATTCCTAATCAACCTGTCATGCAAATTCAAGCAACTAAACCATTGAAATCTATAACTGTTATTTCTAGCCATAAAGCCATTCGTTTATTGAAAAACGGATGTCAAGCCTTTTTAGCTCATGTCACTGATTTGAACAAAAACACGTCAAACTTGAATGATATTCCCATTGTTAATGAGTTTCCTGACGTTTTTCCTGAAGAACTTCCTGGCTTACCCCCAAACCGTGAAATTGATTTTTATATTGATCTTGAACCCGGTACCAAGCCCATTTCCAAAGCTCCCTACCGAATGGCTCCCATTGAACTTCAAGAGTTAAAAGTCCAACTACAGGAATTGTTGGATACCGGTTTCATTCGTCCGAGTGCATCACCTTGGGGTGCTCCTGTTCTATTTGTGAAGAAGAAAGACGGGAGTATGAGATTGTGCATTGACTACCGAGAATTGAACCATGTCACCATCAAGAACAGGTACCCGTTACCTCGGATTGATGACATGTTTGATCAATTGCAAGGCGCTCAACATTTCTCAAAGATTGATCTCCGTTCTGGATATCATCAGTTAAAGGTTAAAGCTGAGGACATTCCAAAGACTGCTTTCAGAACTCGTTATGGGCATTATGAGTTCTTAGTCATGCCTTTTGGACTAACTAATGCTCCTGCAGCTTTCATGGACATGATGAACCGGATATTCAAGGAACATTTGGATCATTTTGTGGTTGTCTTTATTGATGACATCCTCATATACTCCAAGAGTCGCGAGGATCATGAACAACATCTGAGATTGATACTACAAAAGCTCCGTGAAAACAAATTATATGCCAAGTTGAAGAAATGTGAGTTCTGGCTTGAGGAGGTCGCGTTTCTTGGGCATGTGATTTCTAGTCAAGGAATATCAGTCGATCCTGCGAAGATTGAAACGGTACTAAATTGGGAACAACCCAAAACAGTAACCGAAGTCCGAAGTTTTCTGGGTCTAGCTGGTTATTATCGGAGATTCGTAGAAGGATTTTCTCGAATCGCCACTCCATTAACGCAGCTTACTCGGAAAAGCACAAAATTCATATGGAGCGAGGAATGCGAGAAAAGTTTCCAAGAACTCAAGAAGAGACTGGTTTCAGCTCCTGTTCTGACCATACCATCAGGATCAGGAGAATTTGTTATCTACAGCGATGCTTCTGGCAAAGGTCTAGGCTGTGTCCTTATGCAACATGGAAAGGTTATAGCCTACGCCTCTCGACAACTCAAAGATTATGAGAAAAATTATCCTACTCATGATCTAGAGTTGGCAGCAGTCGTTTTCGCGTTGAAGATCTAGAGACACTACTTGTACGGAGAAAAAGTGGATATCTATACGGATCATAAAAGTCTCAAGTATTTCTTCACCCAGAAGGAACTCAACATGCGACAACGACGTTGGCTTGAGCTGTTAAAGGATTATGACCACACAATCCAGTATCACCCGGGAAAGGCGAACGTTGTAGCTGACGCTTTGAGCAGAAAATCTTATGCAAGTACAAGTGCACTGCTGACAACACAAAAGTGTATTTTGTACGACTTGCAAAAGATGGAGATAGAGCTAAAGACACCAGGGACCCGCTCGAAGATTGCTCACGTGCGAGTAGAACCAACTTTAATCGATAAAATTAAAGCTGCTCAAGCTACCGATCCAGAACTGATAAACATGATAAAGAAAGTACAAGAAGGTGTCATTCCCGAAGCAAGAATCGACGAGAAAGGAATACTTCGAGTCAACTCTCGACTCTGTGTTCCTAACGATCCTGAATTAAAGCATAAAATCATGATGGAGGCACACAACACGCCATTTGCAATCCACCCAGGAGGTACCAAGATGTATCGAGATCTTCGACATACATTTTGGTGGAACAATATGAAAAGAGAGATTGCGGAGTTTATCTCAAGGTGCCTAACTTGTCAACGTGTCAAGGCAGAGCATCAAGTTCCTAAAGGTCCATTACAATCACTTGAAGGTCCCGAATGGAAGTGGGAACACATCAATATGGACTTCGTGACGGGTCTTCCAAAAGTTTCTCAAGGCTTAGATGCAATTTGGGTGATCGTAGATAGATTGACCAAATCTGCTCATTTTTTGCCTATACGAGAAAACTTTTCACTTGAACGTCTTGCCGGTATGTACATAAATGAGATCGTGAGATTGCATGGCATGCCAATTTCCATAGTTTCTGATCGAGATCCTAGATTCACTTCACGCTTTTGGATCAGTCTACAAAAAGCTATGGGCACTGAACTACGTTTTAGTTCTGCATACCATCCTCAAACGGACGGACAATCGGAAAGGACGATCCAGACCCTCGAAGATCTTTTGAGACTTTGTGTATTAAACTTCAAAGGAAGTTGGGATAAGTACTTGCCATTGGTGGAATTTTCTTACAACAACAGTTACCAAGCAAGCATAGGCATGGCTCCATTCGAGGCATTGTATGGAAGGAAGTGTCGCTCTCCAATATGTTGGAATGAGGTAGGAGAAGCAAAATTGTTGGGACCCGAGTTGGTACGCTTGACGACCGAAAAGATCTAAATGATCCGACAACGAATACAGACCGCACAAGAACGACAAAAGAGTTATGCTGATCTTCATCGGAGAGACGAAAATTTCAACGTCGGAGATCATGTATTCTTACGTGTTTCTCCATGGAAAGGGGTTACGAGATTCGGAAAGAGAGGAAAGCTCAACCCTCGATTTATTGGCCCATTTGAAATCCTCGATCGAATAGGAACCGTAGCCTACAGACTAGCCCTACCACCAAGTATGTCTCGCATCCATAACGTTTTTCACATATCTATGTTATGTAAATATGTGAAGGACCCAAACCACGTCATTGAGTTAGAACCAGACGTTATAGCAGAGGATTTAACATACGAGGAGGTACCTGTTAAGATCCTGGATAAGAAGGAGCAGATCCTACGCTCAAAGGTTATACCTCAAGTTAAGGTTTTATGGATGAACCAAGATACTGAGGAAATGACCTGGGAGCTAGAATCTGAGATGAAATCTAAGTATCCTTACCTCTTCGATATGTCAGGTACGTCAATTTCGGGGACGGAATTTCATAAGGAGGGGAGGTTGTAAGACCCCGAATTTTATGAAATACAAAATTTAATTTTTCTTCATATATATATTTTTTTGAAACAGTAAGTGGTTAAATCGATAAAGTTAAAAGTTAAGGATGTTATGTGCAAATTTTATTTTGTCGGACAATATTCGCTTTGTCGGGGAATATTCGTTTGGTCGGGGAATATTCGTTTGGTCCGACGGCGCCGAAATAACAAATTATTGGTGGACCCCACAACGGAATATTTGTCGGATATAGAAAACGACAGAAATAACATTTTTAAATAAAAATAGTCAACAGAACTGTTAAAATACCGGTGATAAAAGAATAGTAGCATACGGTAGTTATTGGTATTTTCTGTAGCACTCGGTACTCTACAGTAACACACGGTATTGCATAGTGTCTCATATTATTGGTCTGATAATTGACACCGTAACTGTTACGCATCATTTCATCGATAATTGTCACTGTATAATATTTTATATTATCAATTTAATAATTGTTGTTACACAGTATTTTGCATTATTGATTTAATAATTGTCATTACACTGTATTTTATATCATTGAGTCAATAATTGTTGTTGCACTGTTTTTAAAATTATTGAACCTAATAATTGTCACAGTAACATATGCACAGTAATTCACATTATTGAATCAATAATTGTCATTACACAGTAACGTATGCTTTATTTTACATTATTGTTATCTCTATTATGATGTTATTTAAACAGTTGTATTTCATTAATTTATTGACTTGATGTCTAAGAACTAACTATACTGTATTTATAACAATTAGTCATAATAATTGAATTGATAAAGTTATTTGTTTATAATATAAAGTTAGGTGATTATTAGGTGATATGAAATGAATGGTGTAGATTAAAGTGTGAATTATTGTTGAATAATTGAATTGATTTGTTTATAATATAAAGTTAGGTGATTATTAGGTGATATGAAATGAATGGTGTAGATTAAAGTGTGAATTATTGTTGAATAATTAAATTGATTTGTTTATAATATAAAGTTAGGTGATTATTAGGTGATATGAAATGAATGGTGTAGATTAAAGATAATATAATATTTGAAATGGATGGTGTAGATTAAAAGATGATCTTTAAATGAATGGTTTAGATTAAATGAATGATAAGATTTTTGGCTATAAATAGAAGCCTTAACTTAAGGATTTTTCATAAACTTCCTTACTTGTTCTTTCTTTCTCTCTGTAAATACTTCTTGTGAAAGTTCTCTCTAAGTGTGCTTAAGTCATCTTGAGTATTTGTGAAGATCTATAAGTATACGTGTACTGTTCAAGTTAATCAACCTCATTTAAATCAATATCCAGTCACGTGTTGAGGTAAGGGATGTCATTTTTTTTCATACTCTTAAATTTACTACTCGTAAGGGATACCATCTTTTTCATCTTCCATTATTCAAACGTACTATGGTAAGGGATTATCATTATTTGATTCTCGATAATAATATTGTTTCTTCCTTTCTCATAAGACGTGCATTTTATTTCCATGTATTAAATTGTGGGAATAACCTTACGGAGCGGATTGCCGCCTGTTGGTGAATAACCTTTCGTATTCATTCATTATTAATCTCTGAGAATAACCTTACGGAGCGGATTGCCGCCTGTTTGGTGAATAACTCTTTGTACTCAAATTCTATTAAATTGTGGGAATAACCTTACGGAGCGGATTGCCGCCTGTTGGTGAATAACCCTTTGTATTAATTTCCTTCACCTTTTGTTAATCAAACCTGCTACGGTAAGGGATATTATTTTCTTTCATACTCCTAAATCGAAATTTATTATGGAACTATTGCTTCTATAATTTCTGAAAATATTATATGTTCCATAATAGTTGAACTTCATTATTTCAACTGAACCTTCCTATTTACGTGAACCTTTCTATTGAATTGTAACCGTTATTCTGAACTGTGGATCTTGAATATCATTTTTAAATTTCACTCCACATCATGTTGACAATTTGGACATTATTTGAATATGTACAAAGTAAACTTCCGATACTTATTGTTATTCTATTTCTTCTGTTCATCATTTATATCATTCTAATCATCCAAAAATCAAGCTGTTGTGAATATCTGTGGCCGGGGGCACAGATGTGATATATTTGTTGAACAGATGATAGGTTAAAGGCGATATAATAGGTTAAAGGCGATACATCTGTTCGGTGTCTTTTATGGCACGTGGTGAATATTCTCTTTGGCCCGTAGTGCAAAGATGAACTGTTGTTTGGTATGATTATGACCAAAGGCTGAATCTGGTATAATCATGACCGTTTGTGCTATATTGAATATCTTTGGCCCGTAGTGCAAAGATGAACTGTTGATGTGCATGATTATGATCAGGAACTGTGAATTTATATTATCATGACTAATGGTATTTCAGATGATAAAAGTTGATGATGTTTTTACGAAAAAGAGAAGCGAGTGGACATTATAGTCTGCATTATTCTTCTAATAGATTGCTCATTCTGCTGCTATTATTGATCTGAACATTGTTTAAGAATTTAACTACAGTTTTTGATATAAACCTTGTAGTCTATTGTATTCTATCAAGAACTCAACTGTTGAAGGCTAATGATAATTTATTCGTCATTATCTTAGTCATGATATTTCTTACTGGGCTATTTGAGCTCACCCTTTCTTTTGTTCCATTGTTTTTCAACAGGAGATGAAAACATAAAAGGGTCTAGCCGGGGAATGGAGTGAGGGTCCGAGGAATAGTTATCATAGTCTTCACGTTTTGTAAAATAGTGTGGCAATAATAGTGAAGACTTAGTTGTGTATTATTATACACTGTATTGTTGTACGTTGTGCTTTGTTGTAATAATTTTGTTGTAGTCTTTTGACGACTCAAGTTTGGGCTGTGTGGGCCCAGATTTGGGGGGCGTCACAGTTGGCATCAGAGCTTAGGGATATGGTCTTTAATGGAGATCTGGGGTAGAACTAGGAGGGGAGAGACGAATAGAATCAGTCACTAGTGTGTCCTACCTAAAATAGATTTTATTATCTAATGAGTCGATTTGAATGTAGGAACATGAAGTGATGAGTCAGTTTATTTGAACTAACATTTATTTTGTGACCACAGTTAATTATGGCATCTGAAAATCAGGAGGTTAACTATGAAATTACCGAAACAAATGTAGCTGCAAAACAAGAGGCGACGAATAATCTTCTTACAAACTCAGAGTTGAATCATTTGCCTAAGGCAAAAATTATGCGTGTTCTATCCAGTAAGGATGAAGGTGAAAGCTCTGCTACAGTCGTTCCAGATCCATTCTTAGAAGCAATTAAAGGAAGTAACGAACTTGCGGAAATTATTGCCTTTAATTTACTCACTAATTGGGAGAGTGATATCACATGGTTATGCTCTATAACAAAGGATCAGAATATATGGACTTTTCATATTAGTCTTTGGGATTTATGGTGTTCCAGCTATGATTTTCAAGATTATTTAAAAATGATGTTTCTATACTTTTGGGCGTTACAATTTAGAGGAATTCAGGTTAAGTTAGTCACTATCGTGGAAACTGCAGTCTATCGGAAATACTATTTTAATGGAAATCATTGGTACCTTACTACTGATGAAGTTGATGAACCCGAGAAACAGTTTGCTAGAAAATTATTCAGTGGTATTCCCATGGTTGAAATACGTGAAGATCCGAATGAAGTATTCGGGATTCGATTTGACGATAACAGTCAAGAAACCGAATGAGGTGATAACCGGTAAGCTATTCATAAATTCTCGTGAAGTCTATGCCATATTAGATACTGGCTCTATCCACTCTTTTATCTCACCTATATGTACTCAACGTTTAAATTTGACTATTGAAAACTTAAATCTTGTCTTATCAGTTGAAACCTCATTGGGAGAAATACCTATTACATTTACTATCTATAAATCTTGCCTAGTTTAAATCAACAACCTCACATTACCTGTTGACCTTATTTCTTTGGAGATGCGTGAATTTGATGTGATTTTAGGAATTGATTGGTTGACTACCCATCATGCTAAAATTGATTGTTTTCATAAGATTATTAGTTTTCATATTCCTAATCAACCTGTCATGCAAATTCAAGCAACTAAACCATTGAAATCTATAACTGTTATTTCTAGCCATAAAGCCATTCGTTTATTGAAAAACGGATGTCAAGCCTTTTTAGCTCATGTCACTGATTTGAACAAAAACACGTCAAACTTGAATGATATTCCCATTGTTAATGAGTTTCCTGACGTTTTTCCTGAAGAACTTTCTGGCTTACCCCCAAACCGTGAAATTGATTTTTATATTGATCTTGAACCCGGTACCAAGCCCATTTCCAAAGCTCCCTACCGAATGGCTCCCATTGAACTTCAAGAGTTAAAAGTCCAACTACAGGAATTGTTGGATACCGGTTTCATTCGTCCGAGTGCATCACCTTGGGGTGCTCCTGTTCTATTTGTGAAGAAGAAAGACGGGAGTATGAGATTGTGCATTGACTACCGAGAATTGAACCATGTCACCATCAAGAACAGGTACCCGTTACCTCGGATTGATGACATGTTTGATCAATTGCAAGGCGCTCAACATTTCTCAAAGATTGATCTCCGTTCTGGATATCATCAGTTAAAGGTTAAAGCTGAGGACATTCCAAAGACTGCTTTCAGAACTCGTTATGGGCATTATGAGTTCTTAGTCATGCCTTTTGGACTAACTAATGCTCCTGCAGCTTTCATGGACATGATGAACCGGATATTCAAGGAACATTTGGATCATTTTGTGGTTGTCTTTATTGATGACATCCTCATATACTCCAAGAGTCGCGAGGATCATGAACAACATCTGAGATTGATACTACAAAAGCTCCGTGAAAACAAATTATATGCCAAGTTGAAGAAATGTGAGTTCTGGCTTGAGGAGGTCGCGTTTCTTGGGCATGTGATTTCTAGTCAAGGAATATCAGTCGATCCTGCGAAGATTGAAACGGTACTAAATTGGGAACAACCCAAAACAGTAACCGAAGTCCGAAGTTTTCTGGGTCTAGCTGGTTATTATCGGAGATTCGTAGAAGGATTTTCTCGAATCGCCACTCCATTAACGCAGCTTACTCGGAAAAGCACAAAATTCATATGGAGCGAGGAATGCGAGAAAAGTTTCCAAGAACTCAAGAAGAGACTGGTTTCAGCTCCTGTTCTGACCATACCATCAGGATCAGGAGAATTTGTTATCTACAGCGATGCTTCTGGCAAAGGTCTAGGCTGTGTCCTTATGCAACATGGAAAGGTTATAGCCTACGCCTCTCGACAACTCAAAGATTATGAGAAAAATTATCCTACTCATGATCTAGAGTTGGCAGCAGTCGTTTTCGCGTTGAAGATCTGGAGACACTACTTGTACGGAGAAAAAGTGGATATCTATACGGATCATAAAAGTCTCAAGTATTTCTTCACCCAGAAGGAACTCAACATGCGACAACGACGTTGGCTTGAGCTGTTAAAGGATTATGACCACACAATCCAGTATCACCCGGGAAAGGCGAACGTTGTAGCTGACGCTTTGAGCAGAAAATCTTATGCAAGTACAAGTGCACTGCTGACAACACAAAAGTGTATTTTGTACGACTTGCAAAAGATGGAGATAGAGCTAAAGACACCAGGGACCCGCTCGAAGATTGCTCACGTGCGAGTAGAACCAACTTTAATCGATAAAATTAAAGCTGCTCAAGCTACCGATCCAGAACTGATAAACATGATAAAGAAAGTACAAGAAGGTGCCATTCCCGAAGCAAGAATCGACGAGAAAGGAATACTTCGAGTCAACTCTCGACTCTGTGTTCCTAACGATCCTGAATTAAAGCATAAAATCATGATGGAGGCACACAACACGCCATTTGCAATCCACCCAGGAGGTACCAAGATGTATCGAGATCTTCGACATACATTTTGGTGGAACAATATGAAAAGAGAGATTGCGGAGTTTATCTCAAGGTGCCTAACTTGTCAACGTGTCAAGGCAGAGCATCAAGTTCCTAAAGGTCCATTACAATCACTTGAAGTTCCCGAATGGAAGTGGGAACACATCAATATGGACTTCGTGACGGGTCTTCCAAAAGTTTCTCAAGGCTTAGATGCAATTTGGGTGATCGTAGATAGATTGACCAAATCTGCTCATTTTTTGCCTATACGAGAAAACTTTTCACTTGAACGTCTTGCCGGTATGTACATAAATGAGATCGTGAGATTGCATGGCATGCCAATTTCCATAGTTTCTGATCGAGATCCTAGATTCACTTCACGCTTTTGGATCAGTCTACAAAAAGCTATGGGCACTGAACTACGTTTTAGTTCTGCATACCATCCTCAAACGGACGGACAATCGGAAAGGACGATCCAGACCCTCGAAGATCTTTTGAGACTTTGTGTATTAAACTTCAAAGGAAGTTGGGATAAGTACTTGCCATTGGTGGAATTTTCTTACAACAACAGTTACCAAGCAAGCATAGGCATGACTCCATTCGAGACATTGTATGGAAGGAAGTGTCGCTCTCCAATATGTTGGAATGAGGTAGGAGAAGCAAAATTGTTGGGACCCGAGTTGGTACGCTTGACGACCGAAAAGATCCAAATGATCCGACAACGAATACAGACCGCACAAGAACGACAAAAGAGTTATGCTGATCTTCATCGGAGAGACGAAAATTTCAACGTCGGAGATCATGTATTCTTACGTGTTTCTCCATGGAAAGGGGTTACGAGATTCGGAAAGAGAGGAAAGCTCAACCCTCGATTTATTGGCCCATTTGAAATCCTCGATCGAATAGGAACCGTAGCCTACAGACTAGCCCTACCACCAAGTATGTCTCGCATCCATAACGTTTTTCACATATCTATGTTATGTAAATATGTGAAGGACCCAAACCACGTCATTGAGTTAGAACCAGACGTTATAGCAGAGGATTTAACATACGAGGAGGTACCTGTTAAGATCCTGGATAAGAAGGAGCAGATCCTACGCTCAAAGGTTATACCTCAAGTTAAGGTTTTATGGATGAACCAAGATACTGAGGAAATGACCTGGGAGCTAGAATCTGAGATGAAATCTAAGTATCCTTACCTCTTCGATATGTCAGGTACGTCAATTTCGGGGACGGAATTTCATAAGGAGGGGAGGTTGTAAGACCCCGAATTTTATGAAATACAAAATTTAATTTTTCTTCATATATATATTTTTTTGAAACAGTAAGTGGTTAAATCGATAAAGTTAAAAGTTAAGGATGTTATGTGCAAATTTTATTTTGTCGGACAATATTCGCTTTGTCGGGGAATATTCGTTTGGTCGGGGAATATTCGTTTGGTCCGACGGCGCCGAAATAACAAATTATTGGTGGACCCCACAACGGAATATTTGTCGGATATAGAAAACGACAGAAATAACATTTTTAAATAAAAATAGTCAACAGAACTGTTAAAATACCGGTGATAAAAGAATAGTAGCATACGGTAGTTATTGGTATTTTCTGTAGCACTCGGTACTCTACAGTAACACACGGTATTGCATAGTGTCTCATATTATTGGTCTGATAATTGACACCGTAACTGTTACGCATCATTTCATCGATAATTGTCACTGTATAATATTTTATATTATCAATTTAATAATTGTTGTTACACAGTATTTTGCATTATTGATTTAATAATTGTCATTACACTGTATTTTATATCATTGAGTCAATAATTGTTGTTGCACTGTTTTTAAAATTATTGAACCTAATAATTGTCACAGTAACATATGCACAGTAATTCACATTATTGAATCAATAATTGTCATTACACAGTAACGTATGCTTTATTTTACATTATTGTTATCTCTATTATGATGTTATTTAAACAGTTGTATTTCATTAATTTATTGACTTGATGTCTAAGAACTAACTATACTGTATTTATAACAATTAGTCATAATAATTGAATTGATAAAGTTATTTGTTTATAATATAAAGTTAGGTGATTATTAGGTGATATGAAATGAATGATGTAGATTAAAGTGTGAATTATTGTTGAATAATTGAATTGATTTGTTTATAATATAAAGTTAGGTGATTATTAGGTGATATGAAATGAATGGTGTAGATTAAAGTGTGAATTATTGTTGAATAATTAAATTGATTTGTTTATAATATAAAGTTAGGTGATTATTAGGTGATATGAAATGAATGGTGTAGATTAAAGATAATATAATATTTGAAATGGATGGTGTAGATTAAAAGATGATCTTTAAATGAATGGTTTAGATTAAATGAATGATAAGATTTTTGGCTATAAATAGAAGCCTTAACTTAAGGATTTTTCATAAACTTCCTTACTTGTTATTTCTTTCTCTCTGTAAATACTTCTTGTGAAAGTTCTCTCTAAGTGTGCTTAAGTCATCTTGAGTATTTGTGAAGATCTATAAGTATACGTGTACTGTTCAAGTTAATCAACCTCATTTAAATCAATATCCAGTCACGTGTTGAGGTAAGGGATGTCATTTTCTTTCATACTCTTAAATTTACTACTCGTAAGGGATACCATCTTTTTCATCTTCCATTATTCAAACGTACTATGGTAAGGGATTATCATTATTTGATTCTCGATAATAATATTGTTTCTTCCTTTCTCATAAGACGTGCATTTTATTTCCATGTATTAAATTGTGGGAATAACCTTACGGAGCGGATTGCCGCCTGTTGGTGAATAACCTTTCGTATTCATTCATTATTAATCTCTGAAAATAACCTTACGGAGCGGATTGCCGCCTGTTTGGTGAATAACTCTTTGTACTCAAATTCTATTAAATTGTGGGAATAACCTTACGGAGCGGATTGCCGCCTGTTGGTGAATAACCCTTTGTATTAATTTCCTTCACCTTTTGTTAATCAAACCTGCTACGGTAAGGGATATTATTTTCTTTCATACTCCTAAATCGAAATTTATTATGGAACTATTGCTTCTATAATTCCTGAAAATATTATATGTTCCATAATAGTTGAACTTCATTATTTCAACTGAACCTTCCTATTTACGTGAACCTTTCTATTGAATTGTAACCGTTATTCTGAAATGTGGATCTTGAATATCATTTTTAAATTTCACTCCACATCATGTTGACAATTTGGACATTATTTGAATATGTACAAAGTAAACTTCCGATACTTATTGTTATTCTATTTCTTCTGTTCATCATTTATATCATTCTAATCATCCAAAAATCAAGCTGTTGTGAATATCTGTGGCCGGGGGCACAAATGTGATATATTTGTTGAACAGATGATAGGTTAAAGGCGATATAATAGGTTAAAGGCGATACATCTGTTCGGTGTCTTTTATGGCACGTGGTGAATATTCTCTTTGGCCCGTAGTGCAAAGATGAACTGTTGTTTGGTATGATTATGACCAAAGGCTGAATCTGGTATAATCATGACCGTTGGTGCTATATTGAATATCTTTGGCCCGTAGTGCAAAGATGAACTGTTGATGTGCATGATTATGATCAGGAACTGTGAATTTATATTATCATGACTAATGGTATTTCAGATGATAAAAGTTGATGATGTTTTTACGAAAAAGAGAAGCGAGTGGACATTATAGTCTGCATTATTCTTCTAATAGATTGCTCATTCCGCTGCTATTATTGATCTGAACATTGTTTAAGAATTTAACTACAGTTTTTGATATAAACCTTGTAGTCTATTGTATTCTATCAAGAACTCAACTGTTGAAGGCTAATGATAATTTATTCGTCATTATCTTAGTCATGATATTTCTTACTGGGCTATTTGAGCTCACCCTTTCTTTTGTTCCATTGTTTTTCAACAGGAGATGAAAACATAACAGGGTCTAGCCGGGGAATGGAGTGAGTGTCCGAGGAATAGTTATCATAGTCTTCACATTTTGTAAAATAGTGTGGCAATAATAGTGAAGACTTAGTTGTGTATTATTATACACTGTATTGTTGTACGTTGTGCTTTGTTGTAATAATTTTGTTGTAGTCTTTTGACGACTCAAGTTTGGGCTGTGTGGGCCCAGATTTGGGGGCGTCACATAATTTGCACCCTCAACTTTACGTGATGATATGTTAGCACCCAATACTTTTAAATGTGTGTTTTTTGCACCTTAATATTACTTTTCAGTTGTTTGAATACTTTTTTTAGAATATTTATCCGACAAAAAGTGACCGAAAGTTTGCTCCCTCTCTTACATGTATGTAGTGTCCTCTGTAATGGGGTCCACAGGAGAGCCACATGCATGTGAGAGTGAAAACAAATTATTCACCATATTTTAAGAACACGAAATAATTTTTCAAAAGTCGCAGTCATGTAATCATTTTAAGAATAAAAGATGTTTAACTTAAAACCATTCGCTCATTGAGTTACTCAAAGTTGAGTTATATATTTATGGAAAATGAATTAATATTTTTATAAGAAAAATTAATATTTCATAAGGTTCTATTATAATAAGTGAGATCTATCATCATGTGAGTAAAATTATATAAAAATATCAATTTCTCTTATAAAAATATCAATTCTCTTACAAAAACTAGTGTTAAAATAAGTGAATGTATGATCGTGAAGTTATTAACGATTTTAAAGAGACGAAAAAATGTGTTGAGACTTCATCAAGATTTGTGCAAATTAAAAGAACAATCGAATAATTTTTTTTTTTTTTGTCTCTTACTAGGCCTTTAATCAATTACATATTTGTGTCACCTATTTATTAGGTAAGTAAAAGAGAAGTTAAAAGATGAATGGAGTATTTCCTTGTTTAATAAATTTGTGGAAATGATGCTTTTGGTAGCTGATGAATGGAGCTACACTGCTAGAGGTGCAGTTCCCATGAAGGAACTTTTTTCCCCGTGGTATAGTTAGAAGATTAAATAAATTGCTGACAGAAAAAACGCAGAAATAATATATATGATTTTTTTTTTGTAATATTTAAGGTAGAATTAATATTAAAAAAAGAAGCAATATTTTGCCCTTAAAAAATAAAAATTTGGAAAGGCCCAAAATCTAGGAATGCATGAACTTGAGCCCAATAGGCTGCTCATCTTAAGGATAGGACCCGGCCTTGTCCTAGCCCAATGAATTTAGCACCGAGCAGCTGCTATTTCCGAAGTCTTCAAGGCAACTCGACGGTCTGCTTAAAACTCAAGGTGAAGAAGACGATCATCAATCTTTTCCTTTCTAAATTTCTCTCTCCGCATGAGGAGAGAGAAAGTAAGGGAAAATGGAGAGGGAAAGTAAAGAAGCAAAAAACTACGTTTGGGAAGGAGCGATACCTTTGCAGATTCATCTTCACGAATCCGAAGTCACCACTCTCCCTTCTCCTCCTCCTGCTCTGGTTCTTACTTTCTCGTTCTCGTCCATTTCAATTCCTTACAGTTCATGATTGATTCCTCTTCAATTAATATCTTTTGCTCTTTTGTAGAATTGAGTGAGATTGACTGTAATTTATTTACTTATTTTTTTACATGAATCTAAGCACTCAAATCTAAAAATAGAAAAAGGGGTGTGCTAGTTTATTTTTTCTACTGTACTAGTATTTTTTGTAGTGCACTTTTGCTGTATATAGGTTTGGGGAATGCTGTTTTTTGTAATAGGGTAGTTAGGATACAATACTTTTGATTCAGAGGTGAATGTGGAAAATTTTAGATGTACGATTGAGTTTGAATGCAGGAGAACTGGTCAAGACTAAGCGTGAGCCTGTGCTCAATATAAGGTCTGCCCCAGTTACTTAGGGCTGACTTGTTAGGTAGTCTCTTCTTTAGAAATAAAACATCAATAGTGGCTTATAAATTGAGGAATTCATCTTTGCAGAGATATCTGATAGAATGATTCACTATTGAAAGTTTGTAATATTTGAATTACATGGATATCATAGGTACATAGCCAACGTAACCGTCCCCCGGAAATAAGTTACTTTTGCCAACCTTAATTCTAGGTCTAACACCGCCTCGAAACAGAACAACACACCTCTCAAGAATCTCATCTGCTCCAAATCTGTGTCATCTTTGGACACCTTTCTCAAATCTTTTGCTTCATTATTCACCTTTGGTCATTGTACAAGCACAAAACTTTTGTTTAATCTGGATCACGCCTTGTTGCAACCTTCCATATTTACTAATTGATTGCGAATACATGTTTAAACAGAAATAGTAGGACATCAATCTCATGACTGTATAATGGTTCATGTTGGCTGCTAACAAGTCATATTGCTTAATGCTTACATTGTGTGTGATCTTATATTCATCTTAAGAGTAATACGTAATATTATGGATACTTTCTCTTCTAGTGGACCTTATGCAATGGGTCACTTGCATATCTGTGATACCTAGTCAGCTAGTCTAGAGCGAGAAACAAGATGGTAAGATTGTCTTCTCTTCCTTCGTTTTCCCTGACACCCAATTTTTCCCCATTTTTTGGCTTCTTTTCTTTTGTTGAAATTTAGTGTCATTACTGCGATATGTTCTTGTTTGTCTTGTTTGCTTTAGATTTTTCTTATGCTGAATTGAAATACTTATAATTTCCCTTCGTGCATCTCATCATTTGTGCGTATTATGCACATACTTCAGTGAGACTGATTAAACATATGTTATCTCTTAATTACTACTAAAGAAGTGAAAGCTGTTCTAGCTTTGGAGATGTTAAAATCATATGCATTTATTGGTTGTGGCTGCCCACATGCATATCTATCTCTCACTTGAACATGCTTATTACAGCTGCAAGCTGTGATGATTTATATCATCATGTGTAGTAAGTATTAACACACTCAATTTTTTTATGTTGCAGATCTTGGCCTCTCGGATCGGATACCTACCACTGTTAGTTCCGCTTATTAAGCCTTTCTTCAGTAGTGCACTTCCCCCAGGGGTAGACACTGTATGGTTTGATTACAAAGGATTGCCCCTGAAATGGTAAGCATTCTTGTCACAATAAAAGAAATTTGTCTACATGGTTGTCATTATCTAAAACCGTTTTGGAATACTAATATTGTGGTTGTTTCTTTCAGGTATATACCGACAGGAGTCCTTTTCGATCTTCTATGTGCAGAACCAGAAAGACCTTGGAATCTAACGGTATAAATTCTATTTAATTCATCTTGGCATCTCTAAAACCAACTATTCAAGTGTGCATATGCTTAAGTAGATGATAAATAAGAAAAGAAGTAAAGATAAACTTGTGTGTGAAAAAACTTATCTGATTGGTGGTTGCTATTTGAAACTATTTAGCCGCTGTTAAAATTACAATATAGTATCTACAGGAAAATAATATTTCCAAATAAATTTTATGGAAGTAGTTACATCCAAATGATCTCTGGACATGAAAAGTAAAAGAGACGAGGAGTATTATATTGGAGTGATCAGTTCTTGAGGTTTAGGACATGAACATAGAACCTGGGGACTTGTTTTAGAATGAAAATAGAGGTTATTTTATGCATCTATGGTCTAAGAGACCGTATATTTAGGAAGCAGGGGTGCACCTTTTTGTATGGATGACAATTTACTCCCGAATCCGACGGGGCTGGTATTTTGACCATTTATGGGGGTTTAGGTCCGGTAAAGTGCTACCTGCCCCGCACCGCACCCGACCGCATACACTAATATTTTAGTGGTTATACATGTTTATAAATATTTTAAATACTCCTATATATATATATATATATATATATATATATATATATATATATATATATATATATATTGATGCTTTTGTATGCTTATATATTTATAAATTTATTTTTTAATTGTATAATTATATTATAATTAAGTAAGTAACTAAAGGAATAGGTTGCCCATGGGTACCCGCGGGGTATGTAAAACCGCCAATATTATCTTACCCTGACCCTGATGGAATTGGTTTGGTGATGAGTTGCGCACGTACTGGGGTCTGGGTGTGGCAATTGTGTATCCCAACAAAGAGATTGGATTAGGGCTTGCAATTACCTCAATTGCGACTCAGATTGGCAACAATATAGGGTTTACCGTAGGTACTCTTTTTGTCTTATTTCTCTTTATCTTTCTTCTTTTTCTTCCTTCTTTAATTGTCTTCTCTTCTTTGACTAGATCGGTATCAAAGGATGTTTGATCTGTTGCCTTTTCTTCTCTTTTAATTGATTTATGGTTTTTGATTTCCTTAGATGCAGAGAAATGAATGAAGCCTTAATATGGCGTGTTTAGTAAGAGAATGACTTCATGAATACACTCAGCTATGCCCAACTTTTAGTTTTACTTTTACCCATGCAATAATTGGCCTTTTTTTGTCATGTTTCTAAAGAACTCTGCACTTGTTTAGAGTAGCAGAAGTCTAGTTACTTTAATTAATTTAACTTTTCTATTTAGACAAAACATAATTTAGCATTTTGCTTCAAAATTTAGTGAAAGAAAATCAAATGAATTGTTTAATTAAATTCTCTTTGTTAGCTCAACATAGTAATTTTTCCTTTTCTGTTTGTTTGTTGATCTATTATTTATTTCATACATTGACAACATAACTGGTGCATATCATATCTCTATTAGTTTTGTGAATTTATATCATATAATAATAATAGTAGCACCCTTCCATATTGATAGCTTTCCTCTTTGGGTATTTCCCTTTCATTCCATCTACTGCTGCTTCGTAACATATGGAAAATTAATTCTGTCTGCATGTTCAATTTTTATTGCATGGCTTAACGTGAGTAATATATGGAAGCAGTCGTACGAGTTTCCGTTTTGTTTTGCTTTTGTGAGTTAATCATGTTGATAGAAGTGCGGGGTGTGTGCTGCCGTGCTCTATAACCTCTGTAATGCTGAATTTGTTTTGTGCTATTTGATTGGTTGTATTCAATCAATATATTGAAAGTTGAAACTCACTTATGGGATTTTCTATCTGCAGGTACATTTTAGAGGATATCCAGCAAATATTTTAACCCCTTGTGAAGGTGAAGATAGTGTAAAGTGGAGCTTTATTAATTCACTGAAAGAGGTTAGTGTGTGATTTCACAATGCTCATTTACTCTGGCCGTTTAAGGGGTTAAATTTTCCTTATTTTCTTATGTGGTTGATATATGTTGTGGTTTTATGTTATTTTATTATTTTTTAATCTTGTTTGGAAGTAACTTACAAGATATTCTATTCCACTCACTTAAATGTTTTTTCTTTTTTATATTGGTTACCTATTTAGACATTGTTTGGTAAGTGTAGCGGCAGAAAATATCTGTAATAAAGAACAGAGATTTATATATTCCAAAATAAGATAACAGTTGGCTGCTTGCTATAACTACTAGAGCATTATATGGAATGAGCAAGAGGCTAGTGAGCTTCTATTCACATTAAAGATAGCACACGCTAATCACATAACTAAACTAAGACTATTTATTGATAAAACTATAATTAAAGAAATGCTTGGTCAACTTGCTCAGCTCTTGCAGTTGGAGAGACCTTAGATTGAATAAGAAAATACAAAGAATTCAAGATATGCTTATGGATGAACTCATTCACATCATTCACATCCTTCACAGTCCTTATCATTTGTTTTTCTCATTCTACTTTTTGTTTTTATTTCTTTCTTTCCTTTTATGGGTAGGGGCTGGTTTGGCGGCTTTCTTGTTTCTGGTCGGTGGGGGTGTTCAGTCGAGGAATCTTTATAGAGAAACATATGATGCTGACTAGGTTTATCCTTTCTCTTACTATTTCTCGAAAATTTTCTGCAGGCAGCATATATAATCAATGGGAACTGTAAGAATGTCATGAATATGTCCCAAACTGATCAGGTGGAACTTTGGCACTCTGTTATGAATGGTATGTCTGCAAAATGATTAAGAGTGTACTCGTTTTCTTTATCTTGTACTTTTATCTTTCTCTGCTCCTTTGTCACTTCCTTTTCATTATGCCATCGTTGAATCTGTCAATAATTGAATTTCATTTGACAAATCAGGGGGCTCTCATCAAAGCGGATAAAAAGTAACAAAATGTTAAATCATTAAGCCAATATATGAAATTAATTACACAAATATTTTTTGAGCTTCTAGCATCCTGTTCATACTCCTTATCAGGAAAAGAGAGCATCCACTTATGAAAAATAAAATAAAATTGAGTGTCCAATTCATGCTACCTATATGGCTATATCTGATCTCAAGAAACAAGAGTAGTTAATGAATAGACTAGCAACTGTTTGAGAGGGGAGAGGGTTGTAGGACAGGTAGTTAATATTTCTTATATGCTGAACTCAAATGCACAAATGATGAAACAATATGCAAATTAAAGTGTATAAGTGTTAAGGGGTGTTTTATTAGCCGAGTCTTAATATGCTGTTTGATTGTTTGTCAATGTAAGCTATGAATTTCTCTTTTCTTCTGAACCTTAGCGTTATCTAGTTAAACATTACATGCCTAATGGCTTTCTGAATATTAATTTCATCTTGGCAGAGTTTCCAAAATTTCAGATTTTGTGCCCATATTGGCCATTTATGGTTGTTTTGCGAGGAAGGCTGTGCCTTTCATGTTTCTTCAGTGAATTATATAGTTTTTGGCTTTACACACGTGGAAATCTTTATAAGCAACACATACACCTGTAAGCAGCACTTTGAAACTATTGTGAACTGAATTTTTGGAACATCAGTGATCATGTGGAAAGTTTTCAAGAATCATGAACTAAGTTTTCGTGGCAAAATATTCATTTGTTCATTTTTTAATGCATCATCTTCCCTACCATCAAATTCGTTGGCAGGTAACTTGGAAGCTTACCTCCGGGTTTCATCTAAGCTTAAACTTGGAATAGTTGGAGATGCCTTTTCAATGAGATTGAACTCATCAGCTATTAAATCTCGGGAAAGAGCCGAAACAGATGCTACTGGTGCAGTTACATCAGGTAAGAAAAATCCAACACAATTCCTAATTTACAACATGGGTCTTTGGTGTCCAATATAGCACGTCATGTATCAGCTTAGACCTATGTCTATATTTTACTCGACCTAATTTAGCAGTATTGTTGCTTACTCTGGAAGGGCGTGAAAGTGAGTTTGTGGGAAGGGAGTTGGTAATGAGGAAGAGTGCATAACAATACGAATATTCAGACTTCAGTATCATGTGATATTCTTGTCGCTGAACGACCTTTGGAATTTCTGGGCTTATATTAATTGGAGAATCCCAGTTTGTTTTGGGATCTAGTTTCTCACCATATTTGATTCCACCTTTTCTTTTCTTTTCTTTTCTTTCTTTCTCCCTTAATATTTCTGTGTTGGTTATTTTGGTAGCCTAATGTTTATTGTCTTTTGGTTTAAGCTTTGGTCAGGTAGAATTCCAGTTCGTTTATATGTTTGGGGTGTTAAAGGGGATTTTAACGATCTCGAAGATGCACCTTATTTTGATAGCTGGGATAAAATCTCATACATAAACCGGCCTGTTGAGATTCATGGAGAAGGTATGCTATAGTGTTAATAATGTTCCTTGGTGGTGTCCAGTTCAACTTAATTAAATTATTGCCTGAATATTGTTTTGAGTATGTATTTGCCTGCTGTTTGTCTGATAGGATAGTTTTAGTGCATTTGATTCATTCCATATCAAATTCACAAGCCACTTCAAAAACATTTACACCCCACCTCCCCCCCTCTTCTGTTCAAATTAGGTTTTCGTGTTATGGATAGATACAAGTCTAAGCCGACCTGCAAACTGCTGTCCTCTCGGCAATATTTAGATTATTGCCCAAAGATTGTTTTGTAAATGTATTTGACTGCTGTTTGTCTAGTAGGATAGTTTTAGTGCATTTGATTCATTCCATATCAAATTCACATCTACTTTCTTTATGACTTGATCCACATCAAAAGCATTTGCAACCCCCCCCCCCCTCTTCCTCCCAAATTAGGTTTTCATGTTATAGATAAATACAAGTCTAAGCTGACCTGCAAACCGCTGTCCTCTTGGGAATATTGGTGGTGACTGGGTAGGGTTAGAACAAGCGTAAAAGAATTGGAGAAGATTGATAGATAAAATAGAGATAACCAAGCAATAATGCTTTTCAATAAAATTATAATAATCAATAAATGAATACTATGTAGGGATTATAATGCTTTTATCGGATTAACTTAAACCCTAAACTTGATGATCAAGTAAATTCTTAAATAATCTAATTAGATAAGGAAATAAAATCTCTTATAATTATCTACTAAAATTAATAAATAAAAGCTATTCTAAAATTATCTCCTTGTTGTACTATTTATTGGGATGGGTTTCCACCAAAAATAATATTGATCCAACCAAGTTGGGCGGGTCCTTTGGGCTTGTCCTGCATCAAATATTGTAGTAACTGAATTGGTACATTAATGTTGGTCCAATGATACTTGTCCACATGACCCTCCAAGAAAATTAAAAAGTCCCTTCCATATTAATGATTTTCAGAAGGGGTAGATAACTGTTGCGGTAGGCTCATTGGTAGTTAATTTAATGAAACAATTGTATAATTCAATTAATTTATAATTTTTATCCTGTGGTTTGGAAGATGTTCTAATTTCCTTGCTTTTTTATCACTAATAATGTCATTGGTGGTTACCAATTTGTGCTGATGTGTGAAGTGCTTAAGCACTTGCATTCTGTGAATTCTTATCTCAAATGTTGTTCGACTACTGTTAGCTGAATTGATCAGGGATATTTTTAGGTGGTGTAGTAGTGAGTTGAATTATTGGTTTGTAATCTAATGGCCTTTGGAATCCAGGAAAATGCTTCAGTTTGGGTGATGCGGTAGAGATGCTATTGCCAGAATTTTTTGCAGACAAGCCTTTGACAAGTGAAGCTATACCTAAAGCAGAAGTCGAGGCCCATCAGAAACTAAATTCAGAAGAGGCAAGCAGCACAAAAGGCACAGAAGTGATTGCAGAAAGACTAGGTGAACATGTGGAATCCTGCAGCCCATCAGAAACTGCTGAGATCAAACTTCTCCGCATTCAAGGGATTGAACCGAAGTTGGAGATTCCCTTTACTTGGGTGGTGAACAACTTAATGAACCCTGAGCACTTTCTTCATATATGTGTTTATGTCAAAAGTTCCAGAGCCACTTGCCATATAACGAGTAGTGTTTAGCCCATCGCACCCTTTGATCAAGGGACTGGGTCTCGGGCATTATAAAATATCCCGTTACTGTATAGAACTGTACAGATAGTTGAATTGTCCACGAGTTCAAATGTCCTGTTTTCCATAGTCGAATGTGATTCAATTAGATTTGTTAAGTAAACATTGTGACTCGACGTTACAAGTTGTTTACTCATTTCTGAATTAGTGGAGCTCAAGCTTTTCGAGTCTTGGAGTTGGGAAAAACTTCAGTTTAACTTGGCCATTTACTAATTGAGTAGCAAGAGTTACTCGAGCTCTCATTTAGGCTCGTGGTTATGCTCATTTATGATTATTTAAATTTCAATTAATTTTATGCTTGAAGCGTGTGAAATTACTACGTAATCCTCACTTTTGACCCTCCATCGATGTTGACTATTAGAAGATTAATACCATATATATTTTTTTGCACCTAAGAAATGAAGCAAAGAAAATATCGGAAAAGCAACCACCGACTTTACCTAACTGACAATGCATTCTCATATCTAAGTTGATTATAGCAGCTGTCAACTATATATGGGGATAGCGAGACATTGGTGCACAAACAGATAATAGCAGTCTTGAAAATTCCCTCCAATCGAAAAATTATGTCATGCTTTTGGAGCATGGTTACAATATGTTCTACCCTCTCACATGAGAGTGAATGTTCTACCCTCTCACGTGAGGATGGGGTCCACACAAGGTGGCGCCCCTATGAAATCCACTCTCATGTGTTAGTAGTGGAGCATTCTATAGCCATGCTCCAAGGAGCATGGAATAACACCTCTCTCTAATCACTAATGTTTAGAATCAGACATTGCTGGCACCAGGCTACAAGCTTCCATATAATATGCCCTGCCAAAAATATGCTGGGACGGATGGCGATACCGAAGCTCTTCCGGAGGAGTAAACCAAGCAGAATTCATTATAAATACATCCCACTTATTAATTACCCTCTATCTATCAATTACTCATCACTGAACAACTTGTAAGAGATAAATATTTATTTTGTATTTTCTAGAGTAAATTAAGATGACAAAAAATGGACTTCTGATATTGGATTTTTGGGGCAGCCCATTCTGCATGAGGGTAAAAATTGCATTGGCTGAGAAAGGGGTGCCTTTTGAGTCTCAGGAAGAGGATTTGTTTGGAGGCAAGAGTGAGTTGCTGCTTACCTCGAACCCAGTTTATGAAAAAGTGCCCGTCCTGTTGCACGATGGAAAACCCATGGTGGAGTCCACCAACATTGTCACCTACATTGATGAGAACTGGGCTTCCCCACCATTGCTGCCGGCTTGTGCTTATGGCAGAGCCCGAGCCCGGTTTTGGGCCCACTACGTCGATGAAAAGGTTAACTTCATATTTTTTTTTCATCAATTACTACGTATAAGTTTATCTTTATCTCACGTGATTTAATTTTTTCTTTTTCTTTTCGCTCTTCACATAAAACAAAATTCTTTGTCAAAGTTGAAAGTATTTTAAATATTACTTAATTGTTATTGAGCTTATTTGGACTGACTTTTTAGAATTTGATTACTATTTGTTATAGAATATATTTTAAGAAAATTAAAGGATTAATTACTTATTTATTAAAATCAATAAGTTAGATCAGATGTTTGCATAGGTTATTTGGTGCAAATAATCCGAATTTAGTAAAATATTGAAATAAAAAAAACAAAGGGGGAGTTGCTTATAATTCATACATTTATATTTCAAATTACATGATAAAGACAAAATTGTCCCCCAATATAGATTTTAAAAAAAATTAAAATTCTACTATTTATTTATCTTCGGCTTTCAGCAATTTTAAGCAAGCAAATCCAAACATTCAGATTAAAAATGAGAAGCCTTCAAAATTAAGTTAATTAATCGCGAAACCTAACTAATTTTGTGAATATATACATGCTTCAGGGGTTCAGAGGAAGGGATATATGGCTGAGCAAAGGAGAAGATCAGCTAGAGGTTGCTAAGAAGGACTTCATTGAAATATTGAAAGTACTTGAGGGAGATTTGGGGGATAACGATTACTTTGGGGGTGACACCTTTGGATTTGTTGACATTATAACTGTTCCACACACTTCGTGGTTCCTTGCTTATGAGAAATACGGTGGATTCAAGGTTGAGGATCACTGCCCCAAATTCTCTGCTTGGATCAAGAGATGCTTGGAGAGAGAATCCGTCGCCAAATACCTTCCAGACCCTGAAAAAATCTGCGAATGTGTCGTCTTCCTCAGGAAGATGAATGGCCTTGAGGACTAGCTAGTAGTCAAATCATGCATGTGATCTTGCTATCAAATTATCTGGTTTCTTTTTTTGTTTTTCTGGCTTTTTTTTGTGGGGACGGGGTTTAAGGGCCTGTTCGGGAGTGACTTTTTTTTTGACTTAAAGTTAAAATTTTAGTCGATTTATAAGTTAAAATTTTAGTAGATTTATAAGTAAAAGTGTTCGACATTATTTTTACTTATAAGTCGGGGATTATAAGTAATAGTTGTGGATGTGTTCGGCTAATAATGACTTATAAGTTAAAATAAAATGTTAAGATTACTAAAAAAACCTCAAAAGAAATAACATGTTAAAATAAAAAAGGGCAAAATGGACATTTTGCTAGGTTTGACCAAAACTTAAAAAATGACTTATAAGTAAAAAAGAAATAAGCAAGTTTTACTTACTTATTTTTTTTTGACTTATAAGTCAATTTATAACTTAACTTATAAGTTTCAAACGAACACTTTTTTAGCAAAATCAACTTATAAGTTGGGTTGACCAACTTATAAGTTAGCACCGAACAGACTTTAAGGTGTCTTTCTCATATAAAAGAGTGTGAGCAATAATACAAAAAGAATCATTTTCATCGAAGGGAAATGTTCTTTGTTGGCGGTGATGCAATTATCTATAATGTTTCCTAGCAAGGATTTGCAAGTTTAGGAAACCTATCCTAATAATTAATGTAAATAGCTGTTGTTGTTTGAATTTGATCGCCCGTCAAAAATTACCAAAAAGTAGGGGTGAACAATAAATCAAAAATAATCGAATAACCGACCGAACCGAATCAAACCGAAAAATATAAAATTAATGAACCGAAAGTAAATAAAAAAAATAAACCGAAGATATAACGATCAGTTTCGGTTTAAATGCTAAAATCACCGAAACTGACTGAACCGAAATATTAAATTATTTTTGCAATGTTAAGTAACTTGAAAAATACTCGTTAATAAATGTTTAATTATAATTGGAACACTAGAAAGAAAATTTGAACTCTTGCTCCATATTATGATTAAATGAATCTTGTATTTTTTTCTCTCTGTGAATTGAAATTGAATAGTCATGTAAATACCATTTTGTAACCTTGACTTATGTTTGTACATTTAAACAACAATTTGATATATGAATGAAAATGATTATATTCTTATTGTTGAAAATAATTTTAAATCAAACATTTTAACATTACAAAGGTATATACTAACTTTATTCTTTATGTTTAAGTTTTATAACTAATTAAACCGACCGATTAAACCAATAACCGAATAAACCGACAACCGATTATGAAGTAAAAATTTGGGCGGTTTTGATTTTTAATTTTTTTATAACCTACTTAAATAGTTTGGTTATTTTTTTATGAACTAAACCAATCAAATCGACTGTTGTGCACCCTTAGCAAAAAGCACGAACTATCTGAGAATAGCTCTGGTGTAAGAATAAGCACAGACCAAAAGAGATAATAATAGAGGGAATTAAACTAATAGAATTATGTATGTAATTTATATGTAGCATAATTCCTTGCTTATGGTCGTATTTGCAGAGAAACTAATTAGGAGTGAAAGTCATTTTTCAAATCTCCTTATAACTGTTATTAATTATTAATTAAGTCATTTCCAAATTAGATTTGCTTGTCTCTCCTAAATAAGGAAATTCAATCATATTTTGATATGGACTTTGATACTCTTTGAACAAGCCATCAAAATAAATTAAAGTGGGCCGACACAAGTTACGTCCCATCATCGAATTAAAAATAGACTAACACCGGATCCGGATCCTTTAATAAAAATAAACTGGGTTGCATCTTAATAGACTCAAATAATTATATCACAACAACCAACAAGGCCTAAGGATAGAACTTTATTGTACAAGCTCAAGGCTTTCGCGACGGAATAATCTTCATAATATCACTAGACCACTTCTAATATTACTACAGAATAATAGGAGTAATCTGTTTCAAAAAACTCGTAGCCCCTTCATTTTTGGTCATCGCCTTCCAACAATATAACAAGCAAAGAAAGAAAAATGTATCATCCTAAAAGACTACATTTTGGAACTGGAACAAGTAAGAAAAAGAGACATGATACAAATTAGCAACCCACCAATTCCAATAAAATCTGAACTCAATGGAAAGATTCATATAGATCATATTTTTAGAAAATTGATATTTTTATATATATTTTTAATATTTTTACATGCTCCCCTAACATAAAGTAGGTGGCACATGAGAAGAATCATATAAAAATATCAAAAATACATGGATCTTCTATTTTTAATAGCTAAACCACCTTGATTCCATGATCAACACCTTTTCCAACTTATCAAATGGTTTTTCAGATCCTCCCTCCCTTCAAATTAAAAAAAATAACACATCATATACCCCAACGAATCTGAGGCTTCAACGGAGCTTAAAAAAGAGGATGCGATGTGTCGTTTTAAAAAGGTAGGAATTTAGGTTTACGAAGACTCAAAATCATAAGCTGCTCTAGTTTTGCCTGATTTTTAGTTTTATGTTCACACGTATGTACTTATCCATATTTATTTTCTTAACTTTGCTATGAGTGATGACTATGCAATGATGTGTACAATAATTCAATATAAAAATAGTGGGACTCACAATTTTTACATTGGATCATTATATACATCATTGCATTCATTACATATAACAAAACTCTTGTTTTCTTCCCTCACTTGCCACCGACAGCTCTCGCTTGCAACAAAACAGGGTGGTCGTAAATTATGAGCGTTCTTCCAACTGAGTAGATTGGGTAATTTTACTGTCCATAGAGGACATCATCTTATGTCCACCGAACGATCATGAAGGAATAGCTCAACCCACCCATATGTATACTCAATTTGATTCCGACTTCGACAATTATCGTATCAAAATAAAAGAAATACATTAATTAGAATATTAGCTACGAAAGTAGAAACATTGCCTACCTGAACAAAAGGAGAGGGTTTCGAATGGAGGTGTGGAGAGTTACGGGGACAAAGCCCCTGAATTGTGCTCAAAAACCATAACAAGAGGGGCAGCCAGGAACTGTGCTCGGTACAGTGGTCTTTGATCTAATGAGTTCCCTTTAAAGACTTCAAGTAAAGAAAGAGAGGAAACTGAGTAACCTGGGCTTACATGGAAATTCAAATCTACGACCGTCTTCGTACTCATTCTTAAATCAATGATATAAAGATCAACGACATCAGTTGGCTAGAGATAGTGACTATTCTTCTTCTGTGGAGACAGAGTAGTCCCTTTTACTAATCAAATCTAAGTTCAGAGGTCGATCTTTAACCAAACCTGTCACGCGAGCAATTGTCTCGAGGGACTTATACTGAATTTTGTTGTGTGTCACAGCAGAGAAGAATTCGTGGGTTTGGGGTTGGGGTGGGTGTTTTTTATTCTGTCCTTTGTTTTAATATTTCTCATATATAAAGACAGAATTAAGTTGTATAAATTTTTGTGTGGAACTTGTATGGGAGCGTAGGACTTACAAATTGTTATATATAGATATTTGTTATTTGTGAGCCAGAATGTGAGTCTCAATATTCTTATATGTTTATTCACTACACGGTGACTTGCCAGAAGTAGTGTTTTTGTTTTGTGTATCGAGTAATGCTGAATTTTTCTTTTTGGTAGAATACTCTCTCCTATACAAATTTAGGCGTCCGTTTTGTCGGTGCAAAAGATAAAAAGGAATGTTTAAACATGAGTTTGTTACACAAATTCTCAGAGGAATTTTTTTACAAACATGAGTTTGTATACAATATATTGTATATATTCTTATACAATATATTTTAATTTGCGAGTTTCTTTTGTTCGACTTGGGGGTTATGCATAAAGAACTTTCAAGAAGTTCCTTTGTTAGACCTTCAATGGAATTGGGAAGTGATGATGACTAGCAGCTGATGAATACTTTGCTATCTTAATTAATTTATTTTTTTGTCGAATTTTAATCCTCCAAAAAATGCATTAGTACGCTCCTATATTTTCACCAAAAACCAAACAAGTTATTGGAAAAACAATCCTGAATCAAAGTAATCATATCCCATATTAAGGCATGAACAAGATCATATCATCAACAAATTAACAATGAGACAATTTTGAAGCCTTCTTACTAACACCCTTCCAGATCTCGTCTTTATTAATCATGTGTAAAGTCTTCTACTTTACACATGGACCACAAGAGTAAAAACAGGGAGATATAAAATCCCCTTGACACAAACCCTTATATAACTGGAATTATAAGTCACGCTAACCAGTAAAAATGACTGTATACATAAGAAAAATCAACAATCTTGCACCTCGCTCCTAATGCATTGTTGTTTGCTAAAAAGTGGGAGTTTGTTAGATAGGCTTTGGAAGCTCTCCTTCTTTACCTTGTGTGACATCTGGGGACTTCTTCACTATTGTTGTCGAGAGTCAAGTGCAGTGAAGTGGAGTCTTACCCCATTTTGGTTTGAGAATATGTAACTATAACCTCAGAATTTCAAGGACCTTGTGGTGCAGACGTGAAACGGGGGGGGGGGGGGGGGGGGGTTATCTACTTGAGGGTTCGGTGTTTGTTTTGACGGAGAAGCTTATGTTTATTAAGGATAAGTGTGATTTTACTTTAGTTTGTGAAAAGCGCAATTTCCAAGGGAGGTGGATGAAAGTGATAAGTTGAAAAAGGATGTCATTCTTTGGATTTTGGTTAACAAACGTGATGATTTGAAGGACCGCTAGGTGTTGATTTCGAGAGAGAGGTCAGTTGGATGCAGAAATAGGTTCAAGTGGGTTTGGGAAGGAGGCTTAAACTAGAAGTTGTTTCAAATAATATAAGTGATAGCTATATCAGGTCTACTCAAGATGGTGACTCAAGAGATCAAGGCTGAGGATGCTTCTGCTTCTGTGTTACTTGTTCTGTTATGTAGTTCTGCATCTATGAATGTTCTGTATTGCTTTAGAAGGTTATTTCAGACTTTTCCTGTATTTTTGTTTGGATAGTTTAGTCTTTCTAGAGTTGGTTATTTTGTCTGTTTGGTTGTAAATATAAGTTGATTGTTGCTGCTATATAAGGATACACTTGAGTAATAAGAGAAGTAAGGTTTCTAAATTCTATTTTTCTATTTTATCATGGTATCAGAGCGAGTGCTTTCATTGACGAGGGTTTTTGCAAATCTATATACAAGATCTACAGATAATTTCATCTTAATTTTCTATTTCAATCATTGCAGCTTGTTCGTCTCCTCTTGCAAAATCTTCTAATATCTGTTTTACATGTTCTTCTGCACAAACTGAGCTCTTCGCATTAATTGCAATATGGCTTCATATGCTGCAACTGTTGCTTCTGGTTCAAATCATACAATAATCATTGATGCTAATCATCCTTACTATCTTCAGAGTTCAGATCACCCAGGGATGATATTGGTTACACAATTACTCACTGATCAGAATTACAATCAATGGAAGAGATCAGTGATGATAGCCTTATCAGCAAAATTCAAGCTAGGTATGATTGACGGTTCTCTTCCAAAACCAGCTGAAACTTCTCCATATCTTAATCATTGGATTCGATGTAATGATATGGTTATTTCTTGGCTGTTGAACTCTGTATCAACTGATATACGCAATAGTATTGTGTATCTTCCAACTGCCAAAATGATGTGGGATGATCTCTCTACCAGGTTTTCTCAAAGCAATGTTCCTAGATTGTTTTATTTGAGGAAAGAAATAGTTATGTGCACTCAAGGTTCTCTGTCTATTACTGCCTATTTTACTAGATTTAGAACTCTAATTGATGAGTTGGAGAATCTAGCCAGTATTCCAAATTGTGTCTGTGCAAATTGTACTTGTGATGTATCTCAGAAAATTAACATCTATGAACAAGGGTTAAAACTCAGTCAATTTTTAATGGGGCTTAATGATTCTTTTACCGGAATTAGAGGACAAATTCTTCTCATGAATCCCTTGCCAACACTTAATCAAGCCTATTCTATGCTATTGCAAGAGGAGCAACAAAGGGATAATATCAGTAGTCAACATATTACGTCTGAGAATGTTGCAATGAGTGTGAAGCATCAAAATTATCAGAGAAATGCTAAAAATTTTAATAAGAAATCAATGCCAGGAATCACTTCCATGGATTCATCAAATGTTACATGTACCTACTGTCATCAAGACAAACATACTAGGGATAAATGCTTCTTCCTGAATGGATATCCTTCATGGCATAGACTGTATGGTCAGCCCAAGCCTAAACTGAGATCCAAAACTCATGTTTCAGCTCAAGTGACTACTGATCCTGATGAAGTGGCAAAGGCTACAGATGATAGGATTACAACAGACACATCTCATTCACCCTTTTCAGATGTTCAGTGTAAACAGATTTTACAAATGATACAAGCTGGCATGAAAACAATGAGTAATGCTACTCATTTATCTGGTAATGTTCAAGCTGCTATCACACACTCATATTTTGCTAGTCCAGTTCATCATTGTGCTTCTACTAACATGAATCAGTGGATATTAGACTCTGGAGCAACTGATCACATAACTCCATTCTTTCATATTCTGGAGAATCCTGTTCAAGTTCACACAGTACTACATTTACCAAATGGAAACTCATCTTCTGTGACTTATTTAGGGACAGTTACATTACATACTCACATCAAACTTCTTAATGTTCTTTGTGTTCCTTCATTTCAATATAACCTCCTTTCCATTCCAAAACTAACCATTGATAACCAGTGTACTGTTTTGTTTACCTCAAAAAATTGCTTGTTACAGGACCTTTCCTTGAAGAAGGAGACAGAGATTGGTAAACTGACTGATGGTCTTTACAAATTGCATTCTAAGTCTATTACTTCATATTCTTCTGATTGGGTGAATTCTCACACTTGCCTACACATCAAAGATCCTAATCATGTTTCCACTCCTGTATGGCATATCAGATTAGGTCATGTACCTACATCCATACTAAAGCAGCTTTCATTTCTTACCGAATGTAATATTGATACTCATTGTGATGTTTGTTATCTTGCCAAGCAAACAAGAGTTCCATTTACCCTTAGTGAATCTTATAGTCAGTCTAAATTTGAGCTTATTCACTGTGATGTATGGGGGCCATATAAACATCATACTCATGGCAATTGTACTCAATTTTTGACTATTGTTGATGATTTTTCTAGATGTACTTGGGTATTTCTATTTCAGAATAAATCACAAGTGCCTACTCTTATTAAGAATTTCATTACTCTTGTTCATACTCAGTTTCACTGTTCTGTCAAAGTTGTTAGATCAGATAATGGGACAGAATTTGTTAACAAAGATATTACTTCTTTACTGACATCTCTTGGTATTTTGCATCAAACCAGTTGTGTTTACACACCTCAACAAAATGGAGTTGTTGAGAGAAAACATAGGCATCTTTTGAATATGGCTAGAGCCTTGAGGTTTCATTCTTATCTTCCTATTTCATTTTGGGGAGATTGTCTCTTAACAGCTACATATCTCATTAACAGGATTCCAACAAAAGTTCTTCAAGGCAAATCTCCCTATGAGGTTCTGTTTGATTGTCAACCTGATTATAACCATTTAAGAGTGTTTGGTTGCTTATGCTTTGCTACCAATATACAACATCATGATAAGTTTGATGTTAGATCTTTCAAATGTGTGTTCATAGGATATCCTTATGGTAAGAAAGGATATCGAGTAATGGATCTTAAAACCAAAAAGGTTTTTGTTACCAGAGATGTTAAATTTGTTGAACATAAATTTCCATTTCAATCCTTACCTACATCAACTCCTGTGGATAATACTCTTTTTCCTCATAATCCTTTCACAATTCTTAATTCTGATAATTCAGCTTGTAATGTTCCAATTGCTAATCCTTCTTCTGAGCAGTCTCCTGTGAATGCTCCTGAGCAGTCTTCAAAGTCTAATAGTGATAATGTCTCTCATCCTAATCCATTACATTCTGATTCTAGTAGTGAAAGTCCACCTGTTGAACACTTACCTTCTTCACGACCATCAAGAAGTAAACAACTTCCTGCCAAATTTCATAACTTCACTGGTTTGCCTTCATACCTCATAAATACCAATAACAGTCAGCTATATAGTACAGGTTCATTTTCTACTCCCTATCCTATGAGCAATTTCATCTCCTATGACAGATTTTCACCTACATATATTCAGTTTTTAGCTGCAACTGCAATGGTAGCTGAACCAACAACATATTCCCAAGCTGTCAAAGACCATAATTGGTGCCAAGCCATGATTACTGAAATCACAGCCTTGGAAGATACTCATACCTGGGACATAGTTCCTCTTCCTTCAAATAAAAAGGTGATTGGGTGTAAGTGGTTATATAAGGTCAAGTATAAACCAGATGGATCAGTTGACCGGTACAAGGCTAGATTAGTGGCAAAAGGGTACACTCAAACAGAAGGATTGGATTATTTTGAAACATTTGCTCCCGTGGCCAAAATGACCACTGTGAGAGTTCTAATTGCAGTTGCTGCCTTAAAAGGCTGGTCTTTAACTCAAATGGATGTCACTAATGCATTCTTACATGGTGATCTTGATGAAGAGGTTTACATGAGCTTACCTCCTGGTTTTCATTACTCTTCTGTTGCAGATGCCAACACTCCAACTGTTTGTAAACTCAAGAAATCCCTGTATGGTCTTAAACAAGCTCCAAGTTTTCTTCAGCATTAAAATCCTTTGGGTTCTGCCAATCTTATAATGATAGCAGTCTCTTTATATATATGTCTACTGCAGATTTTGTAGCAATTCTGGTGTATGTTGATGATATTTTGATAACTGGTACAAGTTCTAAACTAATTTCAGAAGTGAAACAATTCCTTAGCAAGCAATTCAAAATTAAAGATTTGGGACCATTGAGATACTTCCTTGGTATTGAAGTTGCCAGATCAGATACGGGAATTTATCTCAATCAAAGAAAATATGTTTTAGATATTCTGAAAGACACTGGTTTATCTGCTGCTAAACCATCTAAAATTCCTATGGCACAACATCACACTTTACTGGATTCTTCTGGAAATCTCTTATCTGAAGCAGATATCAGGTCTTATAGGAGACTAGTAGGCAGATTGATATATCTTACCATCACAAGACCAGATATTGCTTATTCAGTTCATGTGTTGGCCCAATTTCTTTCTAAGCCTACTGTTGATCATCTTCAAGCTGCTTACAAACTAGTGAGATACCTTAAGCAAGCTCCTGGTACTGGTCTATTATTCTCTACATCTAATGCTTCTTCTGACATTACTCTTACTGCTTTTTCTGATTCTGATTGGGGAGGCTGTAAATACTCAAGGCAGTCTCTGACTGGATATTGTGTTCTATTGAATAACTCACTCATTTCCTGGAAAAGCAAGAAGCAACCCACTGTTTCTAGATCTTCAGCTGAGGCTGAATATAGATCAATGGCAGACACTTGTTGTGAAATAACATGGCTGATTTCATTGCTTCAAGACTTTGGTATTCATAATCTTACTCCTGTTACCTTATTTTGTGATAATAAATCTGCCCTTCACATTGCTTCCAATCCAGTATTTCATGAAAGAACAAAACACATTGAAATTGACTGTCATCTTGTTAGAGAGAAACTGCTCAAAGGTGTTATTTCTACAGATTATCTATCTTCCTCTCAACAACCGGCTGATCTATTTACAAAATCTTTATCTTCAGATCAAATTCACTCTTTAACTTCCAAGTTGGGAGTCTGCAATTTATTTCATACTTCCAACTTGAGGGGGGATGATAGCTATATCAGGTCTACTCAAGATGGTGACTCAAGAGATCAAGGCTGAGGATGCTTCTGCTTCTGTGTTACTTGTTCTGTTATGTAGTTCTGCATCTATGAATGTTCTGTATTGCTTTAGAAGGTTATTTCAGACTTTTCCTGTATTTTTGTTTGGATAGTTTAGTCTTTCTAGAGTTGGTTATTTTGTCTGTTTGGTTGTAAATATAAGTTGATTGTTGCTGCTATATAAGGATACACTTGAGTAATAAGAGAAGTAAGGTTTCTAAATTCTATTTTTCTATTTTATCAATAAGATTATCAACTTAGACTTAGTAATCTCCACGTAATGTTGGAAGAGTGCCACCATTAGGGCCCAGCGGCCTTATCACCTTCTACATCAGACATAGTCTGTCTTTCCTCCCCTTTAAAGGGTCTAGATTGGGAATGGTGTTGGCTGAAATGGTGTCAATTCACCAAACTTCGTTTGTGGGTGGTAAGTAAATTTCATGTAGCTTTTTATGCTAATGAGGATTGAGGTGGTTCCTTTAAATGGTCGCCAAATGATCGTTCTCAAGCTAGACTCCGAGGAAGATTACGATTAGGGACTTGGATTTGTCCTGAATTCTTGATTGTTGGTCTCCTTTCTTTTATGTCATTATCAATATTGAACCTAAATCAAGATTTCAGTCGTTTTGGGGTTTCTTCTTATTTCATGTTGTACTTAAATCATGGTTTAAGGTGTTCAAAGGCTTGCGTCGTCATTGTCAATATTGAATCTACATCATGGTTTCAGGCGTTCAAGGGCTTACGTCAAAATAATCTTATGTCTACTTATGTAGGGTGACCATATCTGTCCTTTTTTTTCTCATGGTTGATATTTATATTAAGTAGTACATATATATAAAGTGTGAGGCCCTACCTAATTTGGCAAGCTAATGGACTTCACAAAACATCGCTCCCAAATCTAGTTCCTAAGTTTAAAAATTTTCATATTTTGCCCTCTAATTTTAAGAATGTTTTATTTTTTTTTCCTCTAAATTAAATATTTATTCTTATATTAATTAAACATGAATTATACATACAACGCGCTTGCCTCATCTCTTAATACTGGTATGCTATAGGTAAGGAAAATCTAGGGATGAGTAAGGAACCGAATTACCCCCGAAATCGTACTAAAAATTGCAAAATCGCACCAATTAAAATCGCACAAACAGTTCTGGCGTATGTGACTGTTTTAGGTGGGTTAAAAAATAGCAAAAGCGATTTTGGTTTCTAAACAAAACAGCATACAATAAATCGCACCGCACTATGCACTATCAAAATAGAGCATATCAATAAGTATTATTATAATGTACAAATATTTGGAATTATCTCAAATTGTAATTATCTCTATTTAGAATATGTAAGGAGATAATATCATTCATGTTTTTAGATTCTATTTTACTTTTGTTTAGACAAAACATTGTTATTATAAGTAAAGTTATGTGTGATTGTATGTTATCAAAGTAATATTTAATATTGTGTGATGCTAAATTGTTAATTTAAATTACATAAAATTTAATTATTTCAATTGATTTTGGAATTGAAATCGCACAAAAAATCGCATCGCATGGTTCAAAACCGCACCGCACCAATTGCAAACGGTTTTATGTGCAGTTTTCAATTTATCAAACCTCTCCTAAGCGGTTTCATGTGCGGTCTGAACTTCAAACTGCACCATGCTCACTCCTAGAAAAATTTTCTAGTATATATTCTCCTGGTTTCTTATAAAATAATCTTGTCCTTATCATAACGGATTAGAGGTTTTAAGAATATTTTCTCATTTTGTCTATTTGGCTTATTTTTTAGAGTGTCTTAAGGCTTAGTCAATTTGGCCAATTGTATTTAGCAAAATTAATTTATGAAAAGTCACTCATTAGATGTGTGCATTTCTTATGATATATGTTCAAGTTCCTTTAGGTAAACACTGTAAGGCACCTTTTGGATCTAATTGTTGAGCATGTGTTTGTATTGTTGGAAGGTGGTAATCATAAATGAAGTGGATACAACAAATAGAATTCAGGACAGGCAATTGCAGCCATGAACTGCATCCGCCACTTATGAATATCACGAATATGTAATCGGTTACATGAAATATAGTGGTTAATTATGAAAATAGACTGTATTCAATAAAAGATTCTATTAAGAATTTTAATCTCATTCCAATATATAGTCTCAAGTTGTCAAATTTTTTCGCCTTTCAAGTTCTTAATAGGGGCCGATATGATATTTCTGTCGTAGAAAATATTATTTTTAATGTAAAATAATTTATACAATTATATTATGTGTAATGCATGTTGTGCCTTGAGTTAAAAATATCATTTTCTTTTTTCAGACTATAAAATTTTTAGCTTTGAAACTCTTGAGAGTTATTGAAGAACTCCTTTAAAATAGTAAAAGAAAGTGGGATTATCGTATTAATAGTATATAACTAGATACAACCCCGCGCGTTGCGGCGGGATTATTTGTTTTGTTAAAAAAAATTAAAAATTAAAAATTGTTTAGATTAATCACCAATCAATTTGAAATAATATAAAATAAAATTATGGGATATAATATCAATTTAGAATTGATGCAATTTTGGGATATAATATCAGTTTAAATTTGTATTTATAAGATAATATTAATTTTTTTTTGTCTGATTAAGGAATTTAAAAATTAAAAAAATTATGCATGATTTTTTTTTGTAAATAAAGTTCTAAAGCCCAATGATGGGATAATATTACATATTTTTTTGCTTGAGAATTATTTTTAAAAAAATTAAAAATTCAAATTATTGGATAATATCATATATTTATGTGTCAGAGTTATTAGCAAAAAATGAGATAATAAAACAATTCAAAAATTAAATTATTGGATAATATCAATTTGAAATTGCGGCAAGTCAATATAGTTTGACTAGTATATGAATACAACATTAGAACAAAAAATTCATACGAATCTATTGTATAATTGTAGTTTTGAGCAATATGTATAGTTTACATGTTATCAGTTAATTCAATATTAACTCTCTTACTTTGTTTCCCAGTGTTTGTGCTGAGTTGTAAATATCCAATTGTAGTTAGTTGAGCAATAATATCTAAACACAAAACATTACAATTATACAGTTAAATAATAAAATTTGTATGAAAAAGATGGCTTCAAAATCATTGTGAAACATACCAACTAAGTAGGAATCGTCAATCGCGCTAGCTAGTATTTGATCAAATGGACTGAATTGGAGTCCATATGTATGAATTGAAGCATCATCTGACTCTTGCAATGAGGTGAAATATACGAAATTAATCTTATATGGATGTTTGGTAGCTTTAAAAGAACCACCGTTCTGACTAACAACAAAATTGATGATAATAAAAACTTTGTTTTCCTTGACCAATGGTTGAAATTTATTTTAAAGTGTTCTTTTGATATTGGCTTGTATTCTGTCATCCTACGAAGGAATAACTTGTAGATGTTAAGTTGTTATAATAAAGGTAAAATATTTTTAGATGTCAAGTTGTTATAGTAAAGGTAAAGTTTATGTATGTATATATATCTTCTTATTTAACAATAACATCTTAATACTGTTTATGTAGTCACCTTTATAGAAGCAAGGCATATTCCAGAGTTTAGTTATTTGTGCCTTAATTTTCCACGTTTCTCTTTACAGGACTGATGTTAGTAACACAATTGTATTTAGTAGTTGCGTCAGCTAAATAATCAAATAACAAAAAAGTTGAAGTCAAATTCGTGGTGAGACAAAGGTTTAGAATGAAGTAGAAGTAGAAAGAAAATTTGAAGTTAGATTCATGATGAGGCAAAGAAACAGAATGTAATAGAAATAGAAAAAGAGCAATAACAAAAGAAAAATAAGCTTACCATATAGAAGCAAAATATATGAAGAAGAAAACTATTATGTGGTGTGATTTAAAATGAAATATGTGGTATATAGTTATAGGGTTATTATAAAAATTGTGTAGACCAACCATACATAAAATTGGATTATTATCTATTTGGTATTTCTTTAATTTTGCAATTTTATATGATTTGTGACAAAAAAATTAATATTATTTTTTGTGCTATACTTATATATTTTAATGGGATAATATTGAATTTTCAATTTATTGGATAATATTCGATTGTGTTATATTCAATTTGAGATTGCTTAAATTAATGGGATTTTAATTGGATAATATTCAAAACTGAATTAATTTGATAAGATCAAATTGAGACTGCTTAAATTATGCAATATTTTTAGGTGATAGATTTATTTGCAACAATTTAGAATTATTGAATGACAGTCATATTTATGGGTTATATTCTATTTTTTATGATAGTAGTCTGATTTGTTAAGATTAAATTAATGGGATTTGAGGATTTGAGATTGCTAAAATTAATGGGATTTTAATTGGATAATATTCTAAACTGAATTAACTTGATAAGATCAAATTGAGATTGCTTAAATTATGCAATATTTTTTGTGGTAGAGTTATTTGCAACAACTTTGGGAGGTAAAAAACAATAATATTATATGTACAAATCCGAATGTATTGGAGAAAGTAATTATGGATTTAGTTTCGAATCCTAAAGCAATATTTACGGAGAAGTTTTATTTTTGGTTGGGAGAGTTGCCAGAAGTTGGGGATCTAATAATATTATATGTAAAAAAAATTAGAAATTGTTGCATGACAGTCATACCATGGATTTGATGCAATTTTGTAATCGCAACATATTTATTGGTTATATTACAATTTTATTGTGTAATTATGGAATTAATATTATGTTTTTTTGTGAGATAAAATTAATTTTTAAAAGTTTAATACATAGGCGTGAATTGTATGAGTTAAAATAATTTTATTGTCTGTAAGAATAGTCTGAATGTAAAAATAATTATTTTTATGGTGAGTATGGTCTGATTTTTGAAAACTGAAAAAATATAGAAATATCCAATTGTGAGATGTGATATGTATATCGAATTAAGATATGTTGAATTATTCTGTATATGTGAAATAATTAAAAAAAATGGGTGTATTAGGGTTTCACTGAAAGTGCAAGCTGCGAGTGACATTTCCAGTAATGTTTCATCATAGAGCGACACGTGGCATAAGTTTAGATTTAACGTGGGATTGAGATAAATGGTATAATATTACGCTGTAATATAATTAATATTGTTATATAAGTGTAAATAAATTGTATAATATTACGTTATAATATAATTAAATTAGTAATGATAGCATTTTTGCAATTGAGATTAACAGAGCACTTGAGATTATCAAAACAGTTTAGATATGTACTGATTTTGTTTTTAGGATATAATAATTATTTTTGAACATAATTAAATTTAAATTTGTAGTGATCGTGTAGATTATACCATACATTATGAAAATAATTTTGTTATTTTTTGTGTATGGTATAATATTATAAATGGTATATAATGGTTAGTAAATTGTATTTTTTTACTTGTTTAAGGTATAATGTGTAGTATAATATTATAAAATACGAAAAGCAGGAGTAATGGTTCAGCTCAATTTTGTTATTATTTATTTAATAATAATATGTAAAATATAATATTATAAATGGTATATAATATTTTAAAATTTCAAAAGCCGGATTTAATGGGCAATTATGGTTAGTAATTTGGGAAGTAAGTTATATGTATGGTATAATTATATAAAATGTATAATATTAGAAAATTATAAAAAGTGGAGTAAATTCCCAAAATCGTAGTAAGGATTGGGGGTATTAAATACGTAAGACATGTGTTTCATTGTGAGAAAGCCATTTGTCAAGCAACGGTGTTATGTACTGCATTTTAGTATATATAATAGATTTTTTAAAATAAATACATGTGCATATTATTAAATTTTCGAATCACAGTTAGTAGTTTAGGACCTGATTTAAAACTTGGGTTATTTACATAAGTATACAACAATTAATAAAAAATTACAAAAATAGTGCACTAACAAAATAATTACAAAAAAAGTGCAACAATAATAAACCCATTAAATCATTATCCCTTAAATCAAGGAGAACTATAACTACCATATTTACTCCTCTCTATTTAATGACACCCATTATTTATTTTCAGCATCCTCTTCTTTTCTCTACTTTCTCTCACCATTATTTCCGGCATCCTTCTTTCTCTACTCTCTCTCTCCATGCAGAGCGCTCATCTGAAACTAAAAGTGCGAGCAGTGTTCATCTTCCAAAGGAAACCAAGTAACTTGCGTTTCTCAAGGTTAATCTAATTTATTTATAAAATGTCTATTGGAAAGCGTTGCTGCAGAACAAGTAAGGAATCGATATGTATAATAATTCTATTTTTGAGTTTGTAACCTGTTGGTACTTGTAGCAGTGACCCTACGATTCTAAGGAATCTGGTCATAATAATGGTGATGATGGGGAGAGATGATTTTATTGCTTCAAAGTAAACCTAGCGATAAATGTATAATAAGTTGGGGAGAATACCTCTTTTTTTGACTTTTGTAATAACTAGAAAGCAAGATTCTTTATTAATACTATTGCTACCTTTCTGTATGTATGAATAAAATGACAACTATATTTGACTAATCATCTATTATGGTGACCCTATTTTTTTATTTTTTATTTTCTTTATTAATAGATTTTTTATAATTAATTGGTAACTCAATAAAAATAAATTGGTTACCTTTGTGTGAAGGTTTAGCTACCAACTGCAGTATGAAAATATATATATATATATAATAGATTTTTAATAATTAATTGGTAACCCAATAAAGTTGAATATGTTACTTTTATATGAATGTTTGGTTACTAACAACACTACAAAAAAAAATCTATAATAGATTTTTTTATCATTAATTGGTAACCCAATAAAATTGAATTGGTTACTTTTGTGTGAATGTTTGGCTACCAACAGCATTATGAAAAAAAAAATGTATAATAGAATTTTTATAATTAATTGGTAACCCAATAAAACTGAATTGGTTACCTTTATATGAATGTTTGGTTACCAACAACACTACGAAAAAAAATATTCTATAATAGATTTTTTTATCATTAATTGGTAACCCAATAAAATTGAATTGGTTACCTTTATATGAATTTTTTGACTACCAACTGTAGTATGAAAAAAAAAATGTATAATAGACTTTTTATAATTAATTGGTAACCCAATAAATCTTAATTGGTTACCTTTATATGAATTGGTTACTTTTATATTAATTGGTAACCCAATAAAAAATTGTTAACCAATAAAACCATATTTAAAATAGTTTTTTTTTTTGTTACCCACAAAAATTAAAATGGTTATTTTTATATAAAGGTATGGCTACCAACTGCACCATATTGAAAATAATTTTATTTAAAAAATGATATTTATAAGTAACTGCAACATATTTAATTTTTTTTTTTTACCCATAAAAACTAAAATGGTTACTTTTGAATAAAAGTTCGACTACTAAGTGCATCATATTCAAAAATAATTTTATTTTAAAAAATTAATTTAGGTAAAACATTAATTAATTTATATATATATATATATATATATATATATATATATATATATATATATATATATATACACACACACACACACACACACAACATTAATTAATTAATGTAGAGTATATATATATAGTGGTACTCCATATTCACGCCCCATTGTTACTCCATATCCATGCCCAGAAAATGCGAAAAAAATGGCGCAAGAAAAGTGATATAGATGGAATGTTGGCACAAGAAAAGTGGTCTAATTAATTAATTTTTAAATGTGCAATCACTAAATTAAAGAGATTAGAAAACTAACTGCATTCTATTTCAATTTCAATTAAATTAAAACTGAAATCAACTGCACTAATTTTAAAATTATATATTAAAAAGGTACTCATTCTGTAAATAATTTTAAGATGTACTTTTATTGTAATATTTTTTAAAAATGTACTAGAATATGTAATTGTCCCTTAAAAGTTTATGATCTTTTAGACAGGAAATGACCCCCAACCCACCCTCATTGGACCTTGGCCCTTAAGTTAACAGTGGGCTTCGAGAGGCCCAAACTGCATTTTCAAGCATGCGGAAGTCACGTGACTGGCCAAGGTCTTGAACACGTGATTTCCCAGCCACAGCTTCCAGCCTCCTACAGTACCACGCTCAGAATTAGGGTTTAAGATCCCCGCGCAGCTACAACACTATCTATAAATATTAAACCCTAAACGTCTATACTAATTCGCAAAGCAGTTGCACATATCGATTTAGGGTTTTAGAATCTCTTCAACCAATCCCCAAATTGTCTCATTATTCTGTATATATCTTCTGGATATATGCGTCGAAATACTGATTACGGGCGTTCTTGTATTAATAGGCGTTGCTTATTAGCCAACCTGATATCTGTATTCCGTATCTATATCTACTTACTAGTATACCTCTTCATTGAGGTCATTTTTATCAGATCTGGAGAAATTTACTATTTTATTTTACTTATTATTCTTTTCTTTTTTTAATTTGAATTATTGGTAACTGAATGGGATGGGAGCAATGATTATTCCCCATATGATCGAAGCTGAAATTACTGATTATTTTTCTCTTTGAGAAAAATTCAAGCCAGATTTCTGATCCATCTTATCTCTCTACTGTAAATATGTGTTCTTTGTGTGTCCGTATATATATGTATATGCATATTTTATGTATGCTTTGAATGATATTGCACAACATTGTTAAACTATAACGGTACAATGCCCCTCTTCATGCTGATTGCATATGACCCAAGCAGAGAAAAAAGATTTAATTTTGATTTAATTTTGCATTAGATGTTTATAGGATGTTATCTTTATTAGAATTTTTATTTTATTGTTGAAATTTAGTAGTGAGAGTAAAAGGTGGAACTGATGATTATTTCCCCAGATGATCGAAGCTGAAATTACTAAGCGCTATCTTTATTTTTCTCTTTGAGAAAAATCCAAGCCAGATTTCTGATCCACCTCATCTCTCTAAATAGTTGTGTTCTCTTTGTGTGTATGTGTGGGTGTGGGTGTATATATGTATATGCATATTTGTATATATGCTTTGATATGGCTAGATGTCCTTTTTTGTTCAGATTGCATATGATCTGAGCTGAGGAAAATGTTCTAATTTTGCATTATATGTTTGAAGGATGTTATCTTTATTTGAAATTTTATTTTATTGTTGAAATTTAGTAATGAGAATTAAATAGATTATTTTTTTTTTGAAATTTAGTAATGATATTTAAAGGGATTGAACTAATGATTATTTCCTCAGATGATTGAAATTACTGAGCACTATCTTTACTTTTCTCTTTTAGAAAAATCCAAGCCAGATTTCTGATCCATATATATATATTTGTTAGAGTTATATTTTCATGTGTACATATGTCTTCTAATTAATTATCTAAACTTTGCAATTTGTATATACTAGTACACCAGATAGATAAAATTTTGTTGGAATCTACTTTAGATATTATCACTTATATTTTTTGTTTTATTGTTGAAATTTAGTAATGAGAAAATTTAGATGGATCTGATGATTATTTCCCCATATGATCAAAGTTGAAACTTGAAATTACTGAGGGCTCTATTTTTTTTTTTCTCTTTTGAGAAAAATCTAAGCCAGATTTTGCTCCAAGTTCTTGCTATTTATTCCCTATTCCTTTGTCTTCCATTTTCCCAAGATTTTTGCTATAAGTATAATGATCTTTTGTAAAATGGTGGACCACTATTTTACAAAGGATCATTGAACAAGTCATTGTACAAATCATTACGTATAGCAAAATTATTTATTCAATACCAAATCTATATAAAGTATTTTTTACTAATGAATTAAGGTTTGTTTTTCAAATTATATATATTGTAAGAGTATGATATAGATTGTCTATCATTAGTAGTTTTCAGTTCATTTTGTTAGATGGTTGTGAAGATTATTACCCCATATGGTTGAAGCTGAAAAAACTGTGCGGCGATGTTTTTCTTATTGAGAAATACGAGTAAGAAAACATTGCTAAGATGTTACTAATGGGATTGAAAGTTGTTGGTGTCTGGTGTATTTAGTGTCATGTCTTAGCTTGAGTTTAAGCATTTCCATGGTCCTTTCTTGGTATTTTCATGGGTAAATATTCTTTTTTTTGGGTATAATTTTTGCTCAATAATTTCAATTTTGGGTGGACTTTTGCCCATCAATGTTTTTTTTGGGTATTTGTTTGCGCGCCAATGTTTCTGTTTTGTTCTGTACATAATATTTCGCAGGAAATCACTTCTAGTTGATTCTTTTTACAAGCTCTCCTTGATCCTTGGACCAGAATTCATGTCTGCCAGAGATGTTTTCTTGTAGCTAGCTTAGAATGTTTGGAGACCAGAATGCATGTCTGCTGGAGATGCTAGTTTGGAATTGTTGGAGACTAGAATTCATCTGCTGGAGATGTTTTAGGGTTGTGTAAAGTACGACAAAGAGTTTATGTAAAAGTTTCTAAATTTTTGTAATGAAATTTTTATTCGTGGTAATAACAAAATTCATTTGGCAATTACTGTTACCATTGTCGTCTAAAAGAATTCTCGGAGAAATAGAAGATTAAGGGGTACCTATATTTAATATTTTCACAGAGGTTTAGTAAATTTAATGAAGACTAAGGTGTAGTAGAATGAAAAATATATTTACTTAACCTTAAATAATTGCTAATTTTGAAAAGATGAACAATATTGTTATCATACAATAAAAACAAAATATTTATTGAAATAGGGTCACTTAAATTTGTTTGTTAATCAGGTGTCAATAGAATTGCATTGCTTAACAACTTGCTTACGTATGTATCAGGTCCATATTATCAATAGATTTAACAATTACATAATGGACTAACTGTAAAAAAATAAAAAACCATTTTCCCCAAGAGCAAAAAATTACAGAACCAATGAAAGTTTCATGGAGAAAAAAGATTTTAAAGTAGATTAAGACTAAGTTTAGTTTATAAAAGACTTCGCAGAGAGATTATCAGTTCTCTCAATACAATATGAAATGCAATCAACGAGGATTTTCTTGTAGTTAAGTCTCCACTGGACTGCTAATTTCCATCTTTCCATGGACTGACTTGAGAAGCTGGACTTCCTACATAAATCAATACTAGCTCCAATTTCCACATTTGGTATACCAGTTGCATCTAATAAAGCCTTTATCTCACTTTTTAGTGTTGATGGCAGTTTCTCCAGCTCAATGGGTGCCTCAAAACCATGAATGTTGTCAACACTGCGTAGCAACAAATTGTCTTCTTTGATTGATGTCTGAAATCTCTTAAGGATAAGATGGCACTTCTCGGCTATCCATTTCATTACAATGATCTCGTTCTCTTTTGATAATTGAGATCCTGAAAAAGCAAGGTGACTGACAGACTTCCGCTGATTAGGAGGTGTTGCCCATAATCGCATAGCAGCGAGCAGGGAAAATGATGGCTTCCCATTTTGGTGAATGTATAAAGAGTCAGTGGACCATGAACACCAGGAGTACATATCAAGTTCTAAAGGAATGAAAGCCTTGTCATTTGGGTTTTCATCAAGAATAAAACCGTAGTGTTCAAGAAGCTCCAAATTTGTGTATGTTCCATAGCTTAACAGAACCTGCAGGTAAGATTCATGTTTCAAAATCCAAATTCCAAGATCATCCTATCAAAAAGGAAAGGAAAAAAAAACACGCATAACTTGACAAGTTGGATAGTTTATGCAAATTTTCCTTTATGCAGACTAATGGATACACCTCCAAATGAGCTGCAGCTTCATCTTTAATTCTAGAGAAAGCAAATGAACAGAAGCACATGCATAAACAACGCAAAGATCAAGTATTGTTTTCTTGAGCTGATATCCATTTGTTTAGCTGGTGTATAGCTTCAGTTAGGAGTTCAATTTCTTCAAGTAATAAAGTCAGGTCATGATTCGTCATGAACTCATGATCTAATTTGTCCAATGTCAACAACAAATCATTTTACATTTCCATAGTACTTTCCTTCAATTCATATCTCTAGTACTCGTAAGTTTCCAGCCTATGTTCGTGCAGGACAAGTTTCAGATTGTAACTTAATAGTATGTCAAACTACAACAGCAGCCAGCTGCTTCAACTATTAAATCTTTAAGGGATATAAAAGCAGTAATCAATCATGACATATCACATATACTGACAACATTGAAACAAATATAATCCTTGCTTTTTTTGACAACTGCTTAGTTGAGGTATTGAAATCGATATTAGAGCAGACATTATAAGGGGTATTGAAATCAAAATTAAAGTTAAATTCACCAAGACATAATTATTATCCAATATCATGAATCAAGTACAGATAAAAGCATGAAATTTTGATACATAAAAGCAGCGAGTAACACACCCAAAGTTTTCTCCACCTTGAATAATTTTTATGAAAAAATGAGAGCAGTTGATCTCAAGCTACTGATTTTGAACATATAAATGCATCCTTATGTCAACTTCATTAAGTGAATGAGTTTAAAATCACTTCTATTAACCAAATGCTGCATAAAATATCTTATGTTACAAACTGAGAGTCTATAGCAATACCTGCTCTCCTTTTCTGTAGCTCTTTCTAGCGTAAAAGCAATATCCTCCTAAATCTTCTTCATACCCACCATCTGTCAACCGCACCGAGTTAACATCAAACTCCTTGGCATCTGATTTATTTGTAGTATGGGAAGAACTGATGGGCAAGACAGAGGAATTTCCCTGAGTAGTCAAATCTTCACAGTTAAATAGCTCTTCCCCTGGGGCAGCATAATTAAATAAGTCCCCGACAGGGCATAAACATCCGGCTTCATCCCATGGTATATGCAATGTTCGGGAACATATCTTCAAGCAAATTATTTCGAAAACTTCAATTTTCAAACTATTAAACTTTAGCATAGATAATTAAGAATCACACTTAAGGCAAGTACATAAGGGCCAGGGAAGCACAACCATATAGGACGAATTACTCCATAGAATGTACACAAATTTACAAGTTTACATCAACCCTCTGAATGCATTAGTTCTTTCTTGTGAAGATGAACCCATTCAACAAGGCCACATGAACGTTATTTAATTCTTATTTTTTTTCACTTAAGTGTGTATTATACGGATATTTTATATAGATCCTCGATATTTTTTAATAAGCTATAGACCCTCAATATGCTTACAGTTGCAGAAGCCCAGAGCCAAGCCTTCAAGGTTTGAAGCTTATGCTTCAACTTAAGTTCACCCATGAGAGGAATAGCTTCCTTCCACTCTAATCCAGCCTTACCTATAGCCTTTTCTGCTGCCCAGATTGCATCATCCACCTACCAATCATTTCAAATACTTCACTTAAACAATTTTATCATTTATGAACAAGTATAACAAGAAAAGAAAAGGAGAGAGAAAAAAAGAAAAGAAAAGAAAAGAAAAACAGTAACAACAGTTTCAAAAATATATATATCAATTAACAGACGAAAACAAACCTGCAAAGCTTGTGTCTCTAATTGACCAAAACTTGCCAATATGTCATAACTACGGGGCAAATGCTTTAGATACGGAAACCATGAAGAACCCTTCCCTTTACCCACTTCAGTTAGCAATGCAATAGTCAGTACCTGCATTATAGAATGTTGCCAATAGAACCGTCACGAATAGAAGTAACCAGTTTTTGCACAGAAAAATTGAATTCGAGCTCAAAATATACTCTTCCCTTCAACAAATACTATGAAAATATGCTCAATATATTTGATATCCAGGAAATATAAAGCTAGCATCCTGTATATTTCTATTTTTTCTTTGATGAATTGGTAGATATAAGTATATTATGAAAACATGTTCAATATATTCTATACCCAATCCTGTCACTGCATTGCAATATACTCTTCCCTTCAACAAATTGTTCACCAACCATAAAGAGAAAGAATAGAAGTAAATTGGCAAAATGCATAATGAAAGAACACCTGAGTAGGAGAGAGGGAAGGGTATCGTTGAATAGCCAAAGAGAGTTTCGGATTTTGCATCAAAATACTTTGGGTGGTCATTAGGGCTGCTTTTGGAACTCTCAGAATCAATTCCCCCTTTCGAAGATCACGCGCGGCAGCTAAACCTCGTCTGCAACACACAAATATAAATTCAATTACAATTTCCGTGCATATATATATATATACGTATACATATAGAGAGAGAAAATAAGAAAAATAATATGAAGATGTTGAAATTTACCCGCCGGCGTTTGGGAAGAAAGAGACCGACAGAGAATGTCCCAAACAGGGAAGTGTAGGTTTGGAAAAAGAGTCTGATATTCCGAGCTTAGCAGCCCATTTTAGAAAGCTTTCTAGTTTCTCTTCTCCTTCTTCCTCCATATTTCTCCCTCTCTCTTTCCTCGTTCAGCACTTGAGCTCGTAGAACTGTAAAATTTAAAATGCTGGAAAAATGGCCTCTTCAAGATGCCGAAAAATGTTTTTTCTTTTATTCTTTTTTGGGGTAATGTCAAAAACTAAACTAGCCCAATGAAATAGGTAGAAGCCCAAATTTTAAAAACAAACTGAAAGACCATGGGCTGCCTAACAAAACCCAAAACAAATTGAACCAAGTTTTAAATCCTGAATTAAAAATTTTTATGTTGCGAGATAAAAATAAATATAAAAGAACATTAAACTTTTTAAGAATATTCTTCCATTCTTCTCCTTTTCCCCTTCTCAAAAATATTAAAAATTTAAGAATGTGTTTTTGTATGACATTAAACATCCACCTTTTACTTTTTGTGCCTTGAAGCTTCCATGAAAGACCATGCTCATCCTGTATTGGGAGGGAGGGGGAATAGTTAAGTATCATTTTGTAAACAAATGTCCAGATAATTTAAATAAAGATTTTTTTCTTATTGATTTCTTCGCTTTTGTGTGTTCTATGTTCCAATCTTTATATGTAATCCGCGTATCAATACTATATAGAATATTTCCTTTAAAAGCAACACCAATTAATTAATTTTCTACAAATATATAATTATGAAAGTAAATTTGATAGTCTTTAAATAGGAAAAATTATTTCATGATCCTGAAATATGATCACGTGGTGTTTAAAGATCACTCACACATTGTCATTTCAGTATGTAAAATAAACGAATCCATTATATATACTAAAATAACAGCATGTTAATTACTGAAGACACTGCGTGACTTCTCCTTTAAAGAGTTTGTATTTGATATTCCTTTTGATGATGCATACATGCAATTATGTTTTTCTCAGTTCTATATGGTGTTTATTTTCATGTATTTATTTGTTGATTATATTTAAATATTTAACACAAAAACCGAAAAATAAGAAGTACCCACCCACTTTTTTTCTTTTCTTTTTGTAACAATTCTTAATATTATATTCATACACTTATAATTTAAGAAAAAAAATAAATAAAAATTCGTATCATTTTGTCTTTATTACCATCAAAATTATTACTATAACTTATAAAGGCCGACAATGAAAAGAAATAACATGTCGTTTGTCACTGATAAAGTTCTTTAAACTAATTACACAGAAATTAGAATTAACTAAGGCAATAAAAATCCTAATTACAATCCAAGACATGCTCCTTGCTGCCTTTTTATTTCTAATGCCGTGACATGCCTTTTAGAAAGCTACATTATAGCCCTTTAAACTACCGAACTGAATGTAACTCCAAGGCTGAAAAGGATTTAGAATCGCCGTGTGATGACTTGATACAACTTGGATTGAGCTGCTTGATTTGAAATCTGCCGCGAGCTACTTAATTTGGGCCAGTACAATTGGACTTTAAACTGCTGAAATAAGAAGCTTAATTGCTGCTATTTGGACTCAAATGGTGCTGCCGAACTGGCCTCTATAATTGCCGAGCCTAGGAGCCTTCTAGTGCTGCATTTCCGCCGCATATTGGACTTAATTTGCTGGGCTGAAATGCTGTGCATGAATTACGGTGCATGATAAAGTATGAGCTACTGAATTGGGCTTCACAACCCTTGCCGAGATCCCCTTTGAAGAAGGTCCTTGTCCCTTCTCTTAATTGGACTGCTTGTTGGCCTTTAAAACCTACTGATCTTTGGACCGAATTGGGCTCTAAATTTAGCTCTAAAATGCTTCACCTTGGCTTTAGGATCTGCCAAGTTTTAAGCTATACTCTGGCCTCATTTGGGCTTGTTTAGAGTGCTGACGTGAAGTGTAAAAAAACTGCTGGATTGCTGGAAATATAAGGCCTGAATTCACCTTTTAATCCTCTTTGAATTAATTTCATCCCTATTGAATTGAAAGTCATAACTCATAAGCCTAGTCTCGTTGATACAGACATGATCGGGATCGTGTCAGAAGTATTCTCATCTTATTTTTTGAATTGTTATTCAATTTAAACCAAATGTTTCTCACCTCCCAAAAAATAAATTAATGTAAACTTATTTAGCTTCTTAAAAATAGCAAATCTATAAATATGTAGCTAGCTACGTGATGATGCTCGTCTCTTCAAAATAATTATAAATGATGTATACAAAAAAATATTAAAACCCCCATTTTCATATATTTAGTCTTATTTGTCTCAATTTTTCTATTCTTAACTTTTTCTTCTACTTTTGATTTTAAGAACATACTTCTGATTCTGATTTTCTAAAAGTTGTTAATTAGTGTTTGTTAAATTGATTATGTTTCTCTAAAAACTATGAAGAAGTGTTTGACAAATAAGCTCATAAGTTAACTTTTGATAACAAAATATTAATTAATATATTTATTTGTATATAAGAAAATTCACTATTAATTACAATAACAAAATAAAAGTTTAATATATTTAAAGAACAAAAATTTGATATTAATTATATTAACAAAATAAGACATTAACATATTTTTTGATATATGCATAAATAAATATATGTTTAAAATATAAATCTTATATTATATATTCAAAAAAATTATTAAATATTTTTAAAATACTTATTACGTAATATTTTATATTATTTATATAATATTATATAAATATTTAAAATAAATTATTTTATTTTAAATATTTATATAACATCACATAAATAATATAAAATATAGCAGATAGCAGGTATGCTAGTACCACTATTTTCCGACCTCTCCTTTACACTCGTAGAAAAACTCAAAAAGACTCTGTGGGTCCTGCCTCCACCTCCAAGGCTCCAATACGGGGGCCGCAGTATTTTAAACCAACCAATAGTCCTAACCCATGTGTACGTTTCTCACCACACTGACCACTTCGAGTTTGATAACCTTATCTTTTAGTCATTGGGCCTTAACCTCCACTTGTCGATTAGGTTGGATTTCCCCCCTACTACTAATCCTTAATTAAAGGTAAGCTGTCGTAGTCGGATCCTATCTTGTGGAACTTTTGGGTCGGTCATAAAGTGCATGACCCGGAATTTAATTTTACAAATCAATTGCAACCGACCCAACAAGCAACAAAGAAAGCAAATAGTCGTATGAAAGGGATAATAATATGTTATTTTCATTTTGATACTACAATATTATATTTATATATGCTACGGAAGTTATAGATCACATTGCATGGTAGATAGACTGCAAATTATACCTATAAATCGTCATGTTGGTTGCTTATATAAATTAGATACAAAAAGAATTATTGTAATTTTATCAAAAATCATTTTCTTTTGCGTACGAATTTCAAACTAAGACATAAACTTTAAATTGGTTAATTATCATTTTCATGAACCATGCATGTCACAATATTGTTCTACTCAGAGGAAAATAATCAAAGTTTATTATCATAATAAGCTTACCCATACATTTTCGCAATTAAACAAATTTACATATTTTTAGAGAAAATTAAAAAATTAAGTTGAGGTTGGCCATTGGAACATTTAATTGAAAAACTGATATTTTTATATTATTTTTTTATATTTTTATACGGTGAACCCCACAAATGCATGTAGGGTCTACCGTGTGAAAATATTAATTTTCTTTAATTAATGTTTTTGACGACTTCAAGTATTAACAAGTTCTCAGCGATTAGAGTAATTTTGATAGTTTGCATATATATATATATAAATACATTTTACTATCATTTATAAGTAATTTGTCAATGTAGCTTACTCACTAATAAAGGAGTTAACTATTCTCAACACTGATTACGATTCAGTCTCATCGTCGTTTTTTTACATAATACTATATTTTTCTTATGATTATAATCTTTTTATTTATATTTAAAAGAAAATGTGGTAAATTTTAGTTTTAAAATTAATTAATTTAACTTCAAAATTTAAATTAAATCAATTTTTACCGGACTAGAAGAGTAAAATAAAGAATCAAAACTAAGGATTCAAATATATCTGTTTACAATCCTATTCAAAAGTAAACAATCGAAGTATTTATACATTAACTAATTTACTTAAGAAGTTGGAAACGGTAGCATAATTCAGGCCCTGATTAGGGAGTAATTATTACATACTCTTGAAATATGGTAAATAATTTATTCATTCCTCACATGCATGTGAATCTTTTGTGAGCTGTTATCCTTGATTAAGATGTATACCAGATTGGATATACCCGAACCAGCTTAAAGCTAGTGGGCTGTGAAGTCTGTAACCTTTTTTAAGTCCAAATACATAGCCAATTTAAATAAAGCAATATATAGGAACAAGTACAAAAACTCCATCTCAATCCGCAGTAGAGAACAAGAAAATGTGATTTTTCTAAAGCGGAGTAATTTAAGAAGAAAATTGAAAAACAAGAAAAAGCTGTAGGATTCTGGAACTTATTAGAGTGTTTTTTGGTGGGTCTGATTGTGAAGGTGGAAAAATTATTAGATATTTTTTGAATATTTGTCGCGTAATATTTTATACCATTTATGTGTTGTCATTTTAGTATTTAAAATAAAATAATTAAATTTAAGTAAGCGATTCTCAGAATCACCATCACTTAATAATTACTCGTGAAGGTGAGTGTTTTTAATTTGTTGGCCATTGTTAGCCTATTTTTATCTGATCTTTTGATAAATTGGAGGTTCTTGTGAATGGCAATACACAAGTTGTTTTTTTCTTTCTCTCTCTTCTCTTCTCAAGCGTCTTGTTGCTTTCCATTCTTGTCATTTCTATAATAGAATTTTTATTTATACGTATCATACTTTCTACGACATTTATTTGTGCTGGAATATAGAAAGTTGAGCTTATTATAATCCATTTGAAAGAGAGAGAGAGAGAGAGAGAGAGAGAGAGAGAGAGAGAGAGAGAGAGAAATGACCCATTACCAAAAAAAGATTGATAAAATGTTTAGTCTTTGTAGTTTATGTTAATAATACGTGCTTTGGGTGTTTTATTGTGCTTTGATGTTGTTCTACCGCCAGTGTTCTGTTACTTCTTTTTAGTTTGATTTTTGGTTTCATATTTCAGACACCCCAGAAAGAGCTTCATTTGCTGGTCAAGAGCTCAAGAATTCAGCTTGAATTGGTTACATTATATAAGCTGTTGATTTGTTTGTTGGCCATTTATTGTATTTTCCCTCTAAGGTGAAGTGGGATTTATTTAAAAATAGACGTACTTTAGTGTCTCTTTCAGAGTTACTTATAAGTTGATCAACGAACTTATAAATATACAAGTCAAAAAAATTGTTTGAAAGCAACTTTTTTTTACTTATAAGTTTTAAAAAAGGTCAATAAAACAAATAACTATTTGTTGCTTAAAAAAGGACTTATAAGTCATTTGTTTTAAGTTGCTCAATGACTATGAAATGATATAAATACTCTCTTTTATTTTAATAATATTTTTTTATTGAAAGACACTTTAATAATTTTTATATTTTATTTTAACTTATAAATCATTAGTAGTCGAACACATCTATAATTATTATTTATAATTCTCGACTTATAAATAAAAATAATACTGAATACTTTTACTTATAAAACTTACTAAAATTTTAACTTTTAAATATTCTAAAATTTTAATTTTAAATAAAAACAAATAAATCATTCCCAAACATGGGGATTGTGTTATTTAAGCTCAAATTTAAGTCAGAAAACTAGCGGAGGCCATTATTTTAAAGTTGTTTACAACACTAAAGTTTCAACTCCAACATGTCAGTTGCTCTGGTGTGGGTTTTTTCCACCAATTCTGAGATTGCCAATTGCTTTGGGTACTTGGAAACTGTGCGAGAGGGAAGCCGACAATTAGATTCATCTAGGTTGATTTCCCGGGATAGGAATTCGTATAGTGGTAGACTCAAGAAGGGTAAGATACAGAGATGGCGTTCTTGCGCTCTCAATGCTGAATTAAGGTATTCATGTTTGGGTAGCTCAAGGTTACAACATGGAAGTAAATTCACTGTGCATTCAATTACGGTTGCCAACCCCACTGGAGAAATGACGCTGTCGTCTGAGCAAAAGGTTTATGATGTGGTTCTAAAGCAAGCGGCGTTGGTTAAGAGGCAGTTGAGATCTAGCGAAGATTTAGAGGTGAAACCAGATATCATTCTTCCGGGGACGCTGAGCTTGTTGAGTGAAGCTTATGACCGGTGTGGTGAAGTCTGCGCCGAGTACGCCAAGACATTTTACTTGGGTTAGCCTTCTATATCCAGTCTTTAATTAAAGAGCTTTTATGGAGGTACAACTTGGGACTCAAAGGTACCTAACATAGTTAATTGGAATAGACTTTTAAACTTGTTTCTCTTGTTTCAGGAACACTGCTGATGACCCCTGAGAGGCGAAGAGCTATCTGGGCTATATATGGTGAGTTCCATGACTTGTTAATTTAACTAATCAGTCTCTGCGTATGAAATAGGAATGAAACTTTAGAGGGGTGTGATTCTGAAAGAATTGATTTAGTCTGTAGGGTGTCACATACAAAATTCAAATAATGAAGTGAGTACTAAAAACATGGCTGCAGCAGAATGAAAAATATCATGTGTAGTCCTCTGTGAGGAACACATTATATTCATGGTTACCAAACTAACTTGTTCTTGCCTATATGAAGAGCATCTTCTATTTTATAGTCTTCTATAAAGTACACAAAATATTCCATGATCAGCAGCATAAGTTGCTAGTGCACCTGTTAAATTCATGATTTTTTTTTCTCGTTTAGACCTGAATTTTAAAGGTTAATAGCAAAGGTTCAGAACACTTTCTCGTAGTTAGATATTAACTCTGAAATGTTTGCTATGCATGAAGGCCTTTTTCCTTGTGCAGTCACAACTGAAGTATAGTGTTACTTATCAATTATCATGGAATGAACTATTTTTAGTCAAACCAAATACTTTAGTTCTAGTGTGCCTGTTCCACTAAATGGGTTTCTTTGTTCATACTTGATAACCTTTGACTATATAACTTTCCACTTTGTTGCCAATTTCCTTATACTTTTAGTAGTCCAAACAAAATGGAAATGGAAAAGTGAAGTTAGGCAGGCCATTTTCTTCTTCTCTCACTCAAAATTTTTTTGAATTATTATTTTGTTAGTTGTAGCGTTTGGGAAACTACTTCTGGAATTTCTGAGAACGACAATCACTTTGATTTCCAACTCAAGCACACCAGAAAGGACTTGTCAATTGCTAGTTATCTGATTTCCAACATAGAAGTTAGGTATGATTATATTTTAAAGTATCATCTTGTCCAGACAAAATAACTATGTAAAATTAAACAGCTCCCTCAAAATTATTTATATCTTGAAGACCGTTGGGGGAGCTAGACTTTTCAAAGCGGGGGATCCTCAACAATTTTATTTTAAGGCAACAACTAGAAATTATTTTAGACGACAATGTTATTCGTTGCCGATATTATTATTGGGTACCTATGTATTACGTTTTTGAATTATGGGTACCATATTGAAATTTAAAGTAGAGTTTTGAAAAAAATAAAAACAAATTTGAGGGACAATGCTCCCCCTCCTCCCTCTGCCCCTGATTGTGACTTGAAATAGTACAACATACTATCAGAAACTTGAACACATATGTGATGGCCCTAGATTTTAACTCCAATTATTGGTTAATACTTTCAAAAGGAGATGGTTTAACAGTACTTCAAAACAAATATAGCATGGTTGATGCTCAGTGGTCCTTATTATGGGTGAACATAAATTCGCTTTATGTTGTCTGCCATTTGTAAGTGATATTGATTTTACCTACCTTTAAATTTATTTTCAAAATACTTTTGCCACTTAAGAGTACTCGATCATTTCCTGAATTCAGGACATATCCCACTTCAGAAAGAAAAATAAAATTTGTAATCTCTAACATAAATAAAATTTGATCATTATGCCCTTTATATGTAGTTGTATACAGGAACCCCTACTCATCAAAATTAAAACCAAAATAAATACTGAAAGCCCTATCCCCTATGCAATTTTATGTTAATGTAGAAATTTGTTTGTAACTTGTCACAGATAAATCATCATTAAGTATGGGTTATCATGGGGATGTTCTTCTTTATGTTAGCTTTGGTGTCCTTTTACTCTTTGTAGTTTCAAATAGTTGCTGTGAGTGACCAATTATCATAATCTTGATTAATGCATAGTTATAATACCCAGGAAAAGCAATTAAAAGAAAGAACAAAACTAAACTTGTTTACTTCTCTATTTCTCACTTTACACTATTCATACAGTGTGGTGTAGGAGAACTGATGAACTGGTTGATGGGCCTAATGCATCACATATAACTCCTTCAGCTTTAGATAGGTGGGAGTTAAGACTGGAGGATCTTTTCAAGGGGTGTCCATTCGACATGCTTGATGCTGCTTTATCAGATACAGTTACCAAGTTTCCTGTTGACATTCAGGTTAGTATATTGCACTTGCTTGAGAGCGACTATAATTTCCAATCTAATGGAGTTCTAGTCACACTAAAGATGTTCGATGCTAATAATGAATCAACTTCAACAATCAATTATTTCTGAATAATGTCTGTAATGCTCTTTCTCAACATAGGGGCATCATAGCCAACATTAATTCCTTCCTAATTTTATGTAGATTACAAGCCTTGACTTGAATTTTATGTAGTTTTTTGGTTTTTTCCGCACTTCTCCTGATTATTTTCATTGTAGCTGTTTATACTCTTTTTTTTCTTTTTTTTTGTAAGATTCTAGTATTTAGGTCTTTAAAATATAGTCTGTATATCTTAAGAATATGAATTGGTTAGTAATGTAGAATCTCCTTGTCTTCTTTTCAGCCATTCAAAGATATGATTGATGGAATGAGGATGGACCTTCAGAAGTCGAGATACAAAAACTTTGATGAGCTTTATCTTTATTGTTATTATGTGGCTGGTACTGTTGGATTGATGAGCGTTCCAATTATGGGCATTGCACCTGATTCACAGGCTACGACAGAGAGTGTTTACAATGCTGCTTTGGCATTGGGGATCGCTAATCAGTTGACTAACATTCTCAGGGATGTTGGAGAAGAGTAAGTACTTGGCCATAAAACTGATCCTGCAAGTCTCAAGTGTTAGTTTCATTCTCTTTCAGTTACTACTTTGCAAAAAAGAGGGACCATGAGTTGAATAATTAAAGTCTATCATTTATTCATAACTATCAAGTACCACTAATACTCTAGTGCTATAATTCAGTATCACAAATGATAAATCCTAAATATTTCATGATAAATTATTTCTATACTCGCTATTGCTCCCAGGTGGTTCTACATTTCCCATAAAAAGATGATGGTTATACAGATCTTCACATTAACAATGTTATTTTCTTTTACTAATCTCCTGGCAATCGCGTTGAGCACCAATATCTTGTTGATTCATGCTTTAATATCATGAGCATTAGATGCTTCAAAATCCTTTGCTTCTTGTATCTGATATGTTTCTTTTGTTGCAGTGCAAGAAGAGGAAGGGTTTATTTACCACAAGATGAACTGGCGCAGGCAGGTCTTTCTGACGAGGATATATTTGCAGGAGAAGTGTCGGATAAATGGAGGAACTTCATGAAGAAGCAAATTAAGAGAGCAAGGATGTTCTTTGATGAGGCAGAAAAAGGAGTTACAGAGCTCAGCCCTGCAAGTAGATGGCCGGTAAGCAATTCACGACCTCTATTTATTTGATACTGAAGACTTATTTATTATCATTGGATATGATGAAAGTCCAGAAAATAAAGAATTATGAAGCTCATAACTACACTGGTGAAAATACTTTCCATCAACTCATATGCAGGAATTCTGTATCAGGGTGAAATTTCCTTTACCGAAAGAAAGCAATGTTAATTCATGTGAAGGAATTAAAATGAAATTATATATCATATCAAGCTGAAATCTTCTTTACCTGAATATATGTTGTCTACACTTCTAGCAATTTTTATATGTATACAGATTCTTCATTGTTGCAGGTATGGGCATCGCTGTTGTTGTATCGTCAGATATTAGACGAGATTGAAGCCAACGACTACAATAATTTTACAAAGAGGGCTTATGTGAGTAAACCCAAGAAAATACTTGCTTTACCTGCTGCATATGCAAAGTCTCTTGTTGCCCCATCAAGAACGGCTTCTCCATCATTGAAGGCATGACTGAGAACCATTACTATCAAATTCTAAATCCGAAGAATTATATATATAATTGTAGAAAGAAAGCAAGCAAATATATGTATATTACAGACTGTTGAGACTTGATTAATTTAGAATAGCAAGTTCTTTTCCCTAGTTATCTTTTCAGAGTAAATGGTTTTCATCTCTCTTATCAAGTCATGGCAAGCACATTGCATACAAATGGAAAGGAAAGGAGATGTTAGCGAGCAAATACTGGATGCAAGTATAGAACAGTTGCGACCACTTTTGTTTTAAAGATACTCGACGAGAGATGTTATGACCATTTTTGTTTTAAAGACGCATAATAAGAGAGATAAACACGTGAAAAATTATATTAATATTATTAAAGAGAATTTGTTACTAAGTAGATGTATTACACTAATATAAGTTTAAATAAAATTATATTACCACTTAGATAATATAATTTGAGAAGAAATAAATTATCATAAAAATTATTTATCTAACTTAAATTTGTTGCTATTATTAAAAAATAAATATAAGTATAGTTTTGAGTATTAAAAAGATTTAATCATTATTTAGATAATATAATTGTTATTATTATTTAAATAAAAATATAATATACTAATCGACCATACGATTCAATTATTAAATAAAAAATAATTATTCTATCCAATAAAAATTTGTAAAAATAAAATTAAAAACATCAAAAATATTATAATTATACAACAAGACCCTTCATTTAGTTCAACCAAGTCAAAAATGAAAATTCGTAATATAGTATACAAGAAAACAAATATAAGATCATCTTACCTCACATTAGTTTATTACCATTATTAAATAAAAAAAAATTACAACTTAGATAATATATTTTGTGAAGAAAAATAAATTCAAATAAATTGTCTTACCTAACTTGAATTTGTAATTCTTGATTGAATTAAATATGAGTATAATTACATTTAAATATAAGTGAAATCTTATTATAAGTTAAATAATATAATTTAAAAAATATATATTTTCTTATTAGAATTGTTTGCCTAATAAATTCTATAACATATATATATATATATATATATAATATTTACATTATGATAAATTTATAACAAGACATCGTGCTTTGCACAATGTGTAGAAGTTAACAGTATTATATATCTATATTTTAAGCAAATAGACAATTTAGTTCGTTTTCTTTTTTGTGGTCCTTTTTGTTTTTGTTCGCAAGAATTAGTTTTTTTGCAGTATTACTTCTCTTACCTTAAGTTATAAATGATAAAATACCCAGATAATTATCAATTTTTTTGTCAAATTAATATGTTATATATCTTGATTTATTGCACCACGCTTATAATAACATGATATATTATATTATTTAATGAATTTATCACCACCGGTGCTCAATTTATAAATAAAAATTAAATATGGTATTTCACTAAAAAAAAAGAAAAGAAAGGGGAGGGGGGACCAAAAGCGACACTATTATTTAAGACAAGTAAGAAAACCGTCCCAAACACTATTATTACAGACAATTTGAATGGCTGTCTTAAGTAAATTAGCGTGTATTGGAGTCGTTCAATTCTGAAATTCCTAATTAGGACAGTGATAATAAGGAAAACTTAAAATAAATTTGTCTCTAAAAATTTCAATTCAGTTTTAGCATTTTTTGCAGATTACTCGTACGAAAGGAAACTCAAGATATTTTGAAATGAAAAAAAAATAAAAATCTTGTTTAATGCAGAATTATTAGCACAAATTTTTTGCTTTTTCAAAATAAGAAATTTAAATATAGATATTTCAAAAAAATATTAAAAAATCTAATTCATAAAAGAATATGAACAAAAAATTAACTTAAAGAATAAAAATTATAAAAAAAGGAAAAAAATTCATTAAAAATAAATAAAATTTTCAAAAAATCCAAAATATTAACATATAAAAAACAAAGTAGCTGTTAAGTCAAAAGTAATATTACTACTTATATTCAAAATATTATATAGAAAACATTAATTAAAATAAATAGCGTGTTTTCCTCGACTCTGGCTTTGAGTGACCGAAAAAAATACTCCTGAATTCAATGGGTTATGAACTTAAGAATTCTGAATATCACGAGGACAAACATTCTAAATAAATAAAAAATTGTAAAATAAATAGCTTCATAAAACTCCAAGGCCATGATTATTTACAAGAATTATAATCTCGAGATTATAATTTAGAGACATAGATTATAATCCCAATATTATATTTATTTACAAGAATTATTCTTGGAATAAGATTATTAATCCTATCTTTGTTTTATTTATTTTTAAATTTGGACTTGAGACTATTAGTTTGGAGATTATAAAATGACTTAATATGGAAGATTATTTAATACCATGTTATTATAATCGCAAAACTACTAAATCATTTTATAATCCTTGAACTAATAGTCCCGAGTTTAAATTTAAAAATAAATAAGGCATTTTTAAGATTGATAGTTTTATCTTAAGTATAATTCTTGTAAACAAATATTATAACTTTGAGATTATAATCCATATCTTAAAATCATAATCCCGAAATTATAATTCTTGCAAATAAACGTAACCCAAATGTTATAAATAATGGGCTTCTTCTTGCCGGTCATTGTTTGATGGCCCATAAATTGTAACAGAATTGCTCACAACTAAAAGCATCTCCAAGAGTAGTAACAAAAAAAAAAACTCTTTAAATTGAAGTTTGTTAACCTATGTGATAATTTGAAGAGCATTATTTGCTACTTTAATATTTTGTGCTTCATCAGTCTCTTCAATTTAATTAAGGCAAAATAAATAAAAATGAATGATATTAAATTTTAAAATGAGTTGTACATCAAACCCATCAAGCAAAATAAATATTTTTAACCTTTTTCATATGATTTTGATTATCCCAAAATAAAATAAATATTTTGAAGAGACAAAGTCAACTTATCAGTTCTGAAGAGAGAGAATGAGGTTGCAGATTTGATGACTAAAGTTAAAGAGGCTGTTAGAGATACTTTTCTGGTATGGCTTACCTATTTGAGTATTGCAAAGTGATTGAAGAAACTGTTGGAGATGCTCTAAATTTGTATTCTTGTATAAACATATAAAAATAAATGTTAATGCTAGTGGTTAAAATAAAGGCTCCGTGGTCACAGGTTCAATTCTCCATATCTATTTTGGAAAAAAATTATTGAGTGCATTTGAAACAAATAAATAGTTTGCTCTAACCTCTCACAACACTATAGGATCCACAAGTGGTGAGTCCAGTGTAGACCATATGGTATTGTAAGAGGTTGGAGCAAACCGTTCATTTGTTTTAAGTGCACTCAATAATCTCTCCTATTTTGATAGTGTAAGTTGGCAAACTGTTAAAAGACTATTACTCCCTCTTTTTTATTATATAGATCGTTTAAGACATAATTACGTATATTAAAAAATCTTATTAATATTAATATTAGGTAATTAATATTGGTTTAAAATTTTATTACTGCACTAATTAATTACTCATACTTCTCTCTCTCTCAATTATTCTATCTTTAAAAGTAAAATAAAAAATAATTAAATTTCTTTTACTAGATATATATAAAACGTCTTATATTTTGAAAAACAATAATTTTAAAATGACTTATATAATGAAAATGAAGGAGTATTATTTAAAGTAGGGCATTTTGTCTAAAGTCCACTTCACTGAAAAAAGAAAATAGAGTCCCTTTTATTTGTCCCAAAATGAATAAATTAAACACTTGTGCAGTTAACTTAATCCTATCACATTCCAGCTACAAACCATATTCTCTCTTTCACCTACCAGTTTTGGTGGCATGTGACAGCCCCCAAAATGCCACGACCCTCCGCAAAATCTTCGACTTTCAATGACAAACATCACAACCCAAAAGGAGCTCCACATTCTGGGACTAAACTGATCACATTACAACCCCCACACAATTTTTGTGGAAATTAACAGTTCACAACCCCCACACAATTTTTGTGGAAATTAACAGTTCACAAAGACCATAAGATTATTTTCGTTTGGTCCTATTTAAAGAGAACAAATGATCAATCACTAGCTGTAGTGTACATTTCCCTGCTAACATATAGCATAACACTTGGGCAGCTTGGGTACTCAATCTACAGAAGATGGTGATTAAAGTGTTCGGCCCAGTCAAGGCAGCTTGCCCGCAGAGAGTTTTAGCTTGCCTTCTGGAGTTGGGGATGGAGTTTGAGCTTGTTCATGTTGACCTCGACTCTGGAGAGCATAAACGACCAGAATTCATACTTCGACAGGTGATATAATACATATACATATACACACACACACACACACACATACGTATACACGTTTATGTGTACGTTATATATAATTTCCATAATACAAGTTTAGTGCCCGTATATGCATGCATACCAAATTTTGAAAATTTTATGAAATTGTTACCCTTTGAATGAATACAATGAATGACACTTGCAATGGGATTTGTATTTGAAAAGATAATTAAGATTTATGCATTGGTTATACAAGTGCATAATTTCATTTTCTTCTGATAATTAGGATTTATGCGTTGCTTCCTATTAAGTAATGACCAAGAGGGAAATGATTTCTTCTTGAGTTGTTTTTCTACTTAATGTAGCTGTATAATTTCATTTTTCTTCTGATAATGCGGGTCAATTGACTTGTTTGTTTTTCTTGGTAGCCATTTGGACAAGTTCCTGCTATAGAGGATGGCGATTTCAAGCTTTTTGGTAAGACCAACTGCCCATCAATGATCCCTAAATTGTACATGCATATCTAATTAAACAGATAACTAATTTTCTCTACAGAGTCTAGGGCCATCATTAGGTACTATGCAGCAAAGTATACCCAAAAAGGTTCCAAACTATTTGGAACCACATTGGAGGAAAGAGCCCTAGTTGATCAATGGCTTGAAGTTGAAGCACACAACTTCAATGACATGGTTCAAACACTAGTTCTTCAGCTACTGGTTCTCCCAAAAATGGGTGAACAAACCGACCTTGTTTTGGTTCAAAACTGCGAGAAAAAGTTAGAGAAAGTGCTCGATGTTTACGAGCAGAGGCTATCAAAAAGCAGGTATCTTGCCGGAGAGTATTTTTCGCTTGCTGATCTGAGCCATCTTCCTGGAATAAGGTATTTGGTGAATGAGGTTGGATTGGGTCACTTGGTGACAGAGAGAAAGAGTGTGAATTCTTGGTGGATTGATATTTCCAGCCGCCCTGCTTGGAAGAAAGTAACGCAGTTGATGATGACTTAATTACTACTGCTAAATTTTAATTTGTATTGCGATCTTTCATTTTTTTTCTTTTAAGAAAAGAAAAAAAAAAAAAAAAAACCCTGCATTGTTGTTGAACTTTACCTTATCAACTGGTGTGCTAAAAGTGTAATATGCCTACTATTTTACTTCCTATAAATAATGGCAATTTCGGTAACAGCGGTTTTATTTTTGACCATCCACCATGTCTGATCAATAGCTATTCTTCCATAGTAATAAATATCATTAAAAAGTTGGAGTATCATCGAATTGAATGTATATCGAAAGAAATTGAACGACAAATAAAATAAAATAAAAAATCATAATTTACAAACATTATTCTAACATTATCGATCATATTTTTTTGATAAAAAAATTGATACACCCACAAAATAGTGCTATCAAAATTGTAAGGTTACAGAATCTTTATAAATTTTAAAGGAACCCACCGGAACAAATTTATGAACCCTTCATTTCTCCCACAAGTTGTGTTTCTTTGTAAATTACTCCAATTAATATAAAATTAATACTAGTGGAAAAATTGCACAAACAAACAAACAAAACATTTTGTACTATTTGACAAAGGAAACTGATATGTCATACATCATCAAAAGTGGTAGAAGAACTAGCACAAAAAAATAAAAAAAAATGGTAGAAGTTGAGAGAAAAATATGACTACCCAATACCCATCACTGGTTGTTCTTAGAGACACGTGGCAAATTGGGAACCATAATTGATAATGATCAGGGAGGAGGTCGACGAGCGGACCTGATGCGATCTTCCAAAGCTTGAATTTGGTGTTTAGAAGGGGGTGTTTCATTGTTCTTTATGGATCTGTGCACGTCATACGTCGTTGCGCTCAAGAACAAAATCCTGTTCACATACGTATATATATATAATCCATTTTTCTTGAATAAAATCAAAACACACACTATGAAGTGGAAGAAATTAGAATAAATATAATAATTATTAATTTAGTAAAGTTGAAGTAATAAAGGATTGATTACCCGGAAGCAAAAAGTATGATTTGTCTTGGAAATACATGCTTCCCGAATATCCTCATCTTTCCCTCTTCTTCTGTTCTGCGTTCTGCCCACTTGCCCGTATGTGACGAGGAGGATATGCAAGCCCCAGTCCGACTGACCACCTCAGATGGAAGAATTCCAAGTCCGTAAAAGGAAGGAGGCCTGGCCTGTTTTCTCAAAACCTGGATGACATCTATTGTTATGCTCTAATTGGACTAGGCCCAAGAACTAGTAAGCCCAATTCTCTTCTTCTTCTTCTTCATGAGAAATGAGATATGAGGCCTATTTGAACCTAAGTTTCAAACTCTTTTAATTGAACTGTAACACACTACTGATGATTACTCTAGGTGGAGGTGGTAGACTAGGTGGGAGAGGGGATTTTCAAATATACCAAATAAAAATTAAAAAATATACTATTTCTTACAAATATAAGCGGTAGACTACGATCATAAAAAAATCCATTAAATTTATTTCTAACTCCTTTTGTTTTTTGATATTTATTTATTTCTAACTCCAATGCTCATGATTTCAAAAGTTTTAAAAATTATTAAAAGGAAAAGTATAAATGCACAACATTTTTGTGCACAACATGTGGCACATTAACGAATTGGAGAACTAGACTATACCCATCCTGTAAGTGTGGGCTACTTAGTTCTTCAATAAAAATTGGAAAAGCCCAAGTTTAAGTATATATGTTTGGGCCGGGCCATTTAGTTGGCTAGCCATAAGCAACTCGCTAAAAGCACAACTTAACTTCTGACTTTTGTTTGCTTGTAATTATGTTGTCTGAATTTAACTTTATTTATAATTTTAAACTTTTTATTATTCTTTTTTTTTAATAATCATTGAATTAGTTTGAAAATGGCAACTTCGTAGACTATTTTTTTTAAACATCAATGTCATTTGATAACTCAAAAGTGAATATTATTTATTTTTACCTTTCTCTATTGGTTATGCAGTCCCTCATAAATGACAATAAAAATTAAATATCTACTGCATTTGTCATATTCAGACAGATTCAGAGATAAGAAATAATTAAATTTATTAAATTAATATAAATAAATTAAAATAGTTTGATCTTATACAAACATAATTGTTTGTAAATATAGCCTAATTTTTTTATCAAATAAATGTATAGTTTTTTTTTTTTTTTTTTTTGAAGAAAAATGATCATTCAATTAAAGGGATATAAGATCCTGATACAAAGCAACCATGGCTGGCGGGGGATTGTCCTCTAACCAGTACAACTCCTCATCTACTGAATGCATAGCATACTGAGCCAATACATGAGTCACCTTATTCTCATCCCTCCTAATACTACAAATACTAGACCAATTCAAACCCCTAACCAAAAGACGAATATCATCCACTACATTACCAAAATGGAATAATTTTTTTCAGAAGAAGAAATGGCATGAGTAGCATTGCAATTGTCACCCTCAATAACAAGCCTAGAGAAACCAACATCTATAACAAATTCTATAGCTCTTTAGCAAACAAGTAATTCAGCTTCCTCACTAATGCTCACAATAGGACTAGTAGCAGTCCTAGCAGCCATAACCTCTCCTTTGCCATTTCGAATGATAGCTCCAAAACCAATTTTGCTTAACTTCGAAAAAATTGCTGCATCAAAAATAAGTTTATATGCCTCAGATTGTGGTGGACGCCAAACATTACTACTTAATTGCTGCCTCCTCTGAACAAGCAATTGGGATTTGGAATATTTAAACTCTTCAATGCACTATTCTACTATTTTAATCAGGCTATCCGAAGTCTTCAACTTTCCTTCATGCAGTAAGAAATTTCGCTGATTCTAGATCAGCCACGCTTGGATCCAAAATAACTAAAACTCATTTGCAGTTAGTCTCTTCAAACAATCCTCCATCAGGTGCATAATATCAGCCTGTCCATGCTTAACTTTTTGCAGTTTTCGAACACTTCTAGCCCAAATGTCTTGAGCCACAGCACAATCCCATAATGCATGGATTGTAGATTCCGATTCTCTTGTACACATCAAACATTTATCATCCTGAAGGATCCTTCTTCTCCTAAGATTTATTGCAGTTAGTAAAATTTCATAACAAGCTCTCTATGATTTTTATTTATTTTTATTTAGAACCCTAAGCTTTCATATTGCCGTCCAAACATTTTTATTAGTACAAATTCTAGACGTTTCAAGTCGATTGATAACAGATATAAATTATCTCGTCACATGATAAACAGACTTGACAGTCAAAACACCATTTGAATTAGGCAACCAAAATATAGTATCAGAAACATACCGTTTACTAAGAAAGGAAATGTGATAATTTATAATGAATGGCATAGCAATAGCACGTACAATTTGTAGGGACGTTCTAGGCAACGTAGGGCACATAATAATAATAATAATAATTATAGCAATGCAACAAAAGCGTGCATCTTATTTCAAACCGTCAAATTTAGAGACTAAAGTAAAGAGAGAAAAAGATTATTAGTAATTGCTCGTGTCTGAAAGTACGGCATAATCAAAAAATAAATTAAAATTCAAAAAATAAAAATATTATTATTATTAAAAAATTATAAAATATAAAAATTATAAATATTATTATTATTATTAATATTATTTGTATTATTATTATTATCGATATTATTATTATTGTTATTATTATTATTATTATTATTATTATTATTATTATTATTATTATTATTATTATTATTATTATTATTATTATCGGTATTATTATTATTATTATTACTAACAAAAAATTAGATTAAAATTCAAAAAATGAAAATATTATTATTATTTGTATTATTATTATTATTATCAGTATTATTATTATTATTATTATTATTATTATTATTATTATTATTATTATTATAGTGTATGGGTGAATTTAATTTGGACAAAAAATATTTTGTGAGATGAAATGTGAGTCATTGGATTAAGTTGAAAAAATATGAACTGCCTTTGTGCTTTTAGATTTAAAATGAGTTATGTTTTATTATATAATTTTTTTGTTTTAAAATTAAATATATAATTTAATTTTTGAGATTAAACGATAACATTTTAAATTTTAAATTAATATGAATTTATTTAATTTTAGTCAATACAATTATTGTAATTATATTATATATAACAAAAATCATTAATGACAAAATTTATTTTATTTTAAAAATTTTTAAATTTTAATATACTATTATTTAAAATTTTAAAATTAAATTATATCTTTAATTTTAAAACAAAATTAATAAAACACCCCCTCCCTAAATGCTCACATAATTGACTGGACCAGCGTTGACTCTGCATGTGTACGAGAGAGAGAGCCATCGTCTCACAGTAAAAAGTTTCTTAATGATTTCATGTTTGTGTGGGTTTGGTTTAGACTATACGATAGCAGTAAACTATTATTCTCCTTTTCAAAAAAACAGTTTTATTTATAAAATTTATAAGATCTTGAAGGATTTTAATAATATGTATGTTATCACAAGTTTACACAAATACATTAACGAGAACCAAAATCATACCCTCGAAGCGTGATCTTTTGGTGCGAAAGAACTCGTACGGTTGAAATGCCAAACCCAAACCCAAACAGTCGTCTCCGAACTACAGAATGAGAACGGAGAACAAATTCACGATCCGTCACAATTTGGAAATTCAGTTGTTATGTTTTGAGCTCTGTATCTATTTTGGCTTAATCAAAATACTGTATATTGATAACTGATGATGGGATGATCCTCAGATGAACTGAGGTCGTGGGTTTTATAGGCGTAGTGGTTTAACACACTCCCTATAAAACCTCCAACCACTCAGTCAACTTAACGTTATTATTATAACATTAAAAAACTGAGTCTCAATAGTCATTTGACTAATAACCAAATGGGTCGAACCCTCCATGGGCACCCCATGTAAATATCCAAGACCTAACATCTCCCACTCGCCCATGGCGGGGACGACGTAATCATCACAACTGCCAAAAATTAGCTCAAACCAAAATAACATGTATCCATATTTGTCGGTTCGTGCAACCGTTGAGTTCACCTGTAATGCGGGAGCTCTACACCAAACCCGTTAGGGCCAACATAGAGGCATCTACCCTTTCAAGAAAACAGTGCGGGAGCTCTCACGTCAAACTCAATTAGTTCACGTAGAGACTACAACCTATAAACTCATAGTACCCCAGACACATTTGAATTTCACTAGGTTAAGTATCTCTAATCCCTCAGAGAGCCATACTTAACCACCTTTGGGCCCAAGTCCATTTCGTATCTTACTTATTACTATATCGCTATCGAAGCGCTATAGTTGTCGACAATAAGTGCAGAACGAGGTGAAATCAAATTATCTTCCCTTTGCCCTAATACTATTCAGATATGAATCAACTGCTTTCCCAGAATCGGTCCTTAGAGTCTCATCAATCTTGACCTTAGGAATCGAAACCAAAGTAGCAACACTAATCCATGTCTTTGTAGTATAGTCAAAGATCACAAAGAGCACTTGATGTAGGAATAAAGATTTTGTCTTGCAGGACTCACACGGTGAGGAAACTGGGATCCATTCTTTCACCTCCTTTACATGGTCGTTAAGCACATGTAACACTCTCACAACATACTATTCTATAGCCTTGTTGTGCGGACCTTACTCTAGTCACTCCTAGAGTGTCTAACTCGAACATTTCAAAAATGCTCGCTTATCAAAGCGCCACATTTGAAATTTCGCGTCCGGTTATCATGTTATGACAGACAATCTCATCTATATGAGCATATGTCATATGGTCATGCCGTACGGATCTTAGTTCAGTCGCTCCACAAGCACCTAACTCGAATTTCTAGATTGCTCGCTTTCCTAAGTGCCAACTCTGAAATTTCGCATCCGGCTATCAATACAGGTTAATATAGATGATGGGGCATTCTATATTCAGTTAATCCAAATTAACCTCATCTTGGCTCATGCCAAGTTGACATAATATTTCATATTGCTCGCTATCAAGCCCCAATTGATTGTTATCCAAAACATCAAAATTCGCTACTCAAAGCGCCAATATGAACTGTCTCAACCTTGCTCGCTCTTCAAAACGCCAATGGTGATTGCTCGTGTGAGTGGGCCAATCAACCTGTTGACATATATTTAGTGTGTGCATATCCAATATGCATAATAACTGTGTGAACCGTTAATATTTATCATATGCGCTAAAATAACACAATCATAAGTAGAAACAAATGAATCTCGCATAAACGATAAATATCTCGATACAACAATGAATATCTTTAATACAAGCCAAATAATGAGTGATATACAATAAAATAAGAAAGTACATCAAACCCTACGAAGCCTTAACGAACTAACATGCCTACAAAAAGCATCTCTCAGTATCGGTTTCGTCAAGGGATCCGCTACCATAAGGTCAGTGGGCATGTACTCCAATATCACCTCATTATTTATTATGTTCTCTCTAATGAAGTTCATCCTCAAGTCAATGTGCTTCGTCCCGTCGTGATACTTAAGGTCCTTAGTGTAACCTAGGGCCACTGTGCTATCACAGTAAACAGTCACAGGATCTGAAGAATGAGGGACGACTCCAAGATCCTCGAAGAATCTCCTCAACCATATGGCTTCCTGAACAGCTGACGTACATGCTACAAACTCCGACTCCATCGTTGAAAGAGCAACGCAAGTCTGTTTCTTGCTACACCAAGTGATGGCACCACCATGTAGCAATAATGCATATCCTAAGGTCGACTTGCGCACCCCTTAGTTACCTCCCCAACTAGCATCAGAGTAACCAATCAATCGCAGGTCCGGTCCTCCATAGCACAACATATAGTCCAAAGTGCCTTTCAAATATCGCAAGATCCTTTTGATTGCCCTCCAATGAGCAATTCCAGGGTTTGACTGATAACGACCAAGATAACCGATTGCATATGTTATATCAGGCCGAGTACACACAACTACATACATTAGCTTTCCTATAGCACTGGCATACGGGTAGTGGGACATTTTCTCAATTTCCTCGGGAGAACTAGGGCATTGCTTGGGTCCAATGGCATCGCCTTTAGCGATAGGAGTGTCTATGGGTTTGCAGTTGTTCATTTGAAATTGCTCCAGAACCTTCTTAAGGTAAGTCTCTTGAGACAAACCAAGAAGCTTTCTTGAGCGATCTCTATAGATCTTAACTCCAAGAACATAAGTTGTTTCTCCCATGTCCTTCATCTCAAAGTTAGAGGACAACCACCCTTTTGTGGTAACAATCATCTCCTTATCGTTCCCAGCTAGTAGGATGTCGTCGACATACATCGATAGGATAAGGAATTTATCTTTGGATCATTTAATATACACACAATGGTCTTCCTCGATCATCGTAAACCCATCACTAATGAAGGCTCGATGGAATCTCAGATACCATTGCCTAGATGCCTGTTTCAATCCATAGATAGAACGTTTGAGCTTGCAGACTTTGCGCTCTTGTCCTTCTATGATGAAACCCTCAGGTTGATCCATGTATATCTCTTTAGCTAAATCTCCATTGAGAAAAACTGTCTTAACGTCCATTTGATATAACTCCAGATCCAAATGCGCGACAATCGCTAAGATGAGGCGAATCGAGGCAAACCTCATAATCGGTGAGAAGGTTTCCTCGTAATCAATTCCCTCTTGCTGGGTGTAGCCCTTGACTACAAGACGAGCTTTGTACCGATCGATGGAACCATCCGCCTTGCGTTTGACTCTAAGAATCCATTTGTTCCCAATAGCTTTTCGCCCTGGTGGAAGGTCAACCAAGTCCCAGACTTGATTAGTCCTCATGGATTCCATCTCATCTTTCATTGCAGTCATCCACTTATCATTAGCAGTAGATGATAGAGCATCTCGATAAGATCGAGATTCTTCATCTTCATGCGTATCGGCCAGAAATGCATTCCCCTCAATCTCAAGGAGACAACGTGGAATGTTACCCCTTTGACTTTTACGCATTTGAGGAACAAGAGACTCTTCATTCGATGGAAGAGTACTACTTGAAGGCATGCCACTCCCACTATCTACAGGACCTTGAGGAATTGCCTCATCGGACTCTACTGTACGAGTTGGGGCGCCCAAATCTTCCTCCATCTCATAAAAGTTCATCTCTTTGCTCATATCACCTCTGTTAGGGAAATTTATCTCAAGGAAATTTGCATCTCGTGACTCTATCGCCGATACAGTCCCATCAGTTTGCTCTCCAACGAACACATAGCCTTTGGAGTGTTCAGAATATCTTACAAAGATACACTTCTTACCCCTCGGGCCCAACTTTCCATGTTCATGAGAAGTGTTGTGCACATAAGCTGTTGTTCCCCAAGGCCGCATGTGGCCCAATTCGGGCTTTCTGCCGATCCACAATTCATATGGGGTGGACTGAACGGATTTCGAAGGTACACGATTAAGTATATATGCCGCAGTCAACAATGCATCACCCCAATAGGAGATAGGCAAATTTGCTTGCGCCATCATAGACCTAACCATGTCTAATAATGTTTGATTCCTCCTTTTCGCCACACCATTTTGTTGTGGAGTTCTAGGGATTGTCAGTTGCCTGATTATCCCTCTTTCCTCACACACTTCCTTGAACTGATCGGACAGATACTCGCGGCCTCGGTCAGTTCGAAGTGCCTTAACACTTTTATCCAACTGTTTCTCGACCTCAATTAAATAACGTCTAGATGATAGAGCATCTCGATAAGATCGAGATTCTTCATCTTCATGCGTATCGGCCAGAAAGGCATTCCCCTCAATCTCAAGGAGACAACGTGGAATGTTACCCCTTTGACTTTTACGCATTTGAGGAACAAGAGACTCTTCATTCGATGGAAGAGTACTACTTGAAGGCATGTCACTCCCACTATCTACAGGACCTTGAGGAATTGCCTCATCGGACTCTACTGTACGAGTTGGGGCGCCCAAATCTTCCTCCATCTCATAAAAGTTCATCTCTTTGCTCATATCACCTCTGTTAGGGAAATTTATCTCAAGAAAATTTGCATCTCGTGACTCTATCGCCGATACAGTCCCATCAGTTTGCTCTCCAACGAACACATAGCCTTTGGAGTGTTCAGAATATCTTACAAAGATACACTTCTTACCCCTCGGGCCCAACTTTCCATGTTCATGAGAAGTGTTGTGCACATAAGCTGTTGTTCCCCAAGGCCGCATGTGGCCCAATTCGGGCTTTCTGCCGATCCACAATTCATATGGGGTGGACTGAACGGATTTCGAAGGTACACGATTAAGTATATATGCCGCAGTCAACAATGCATCACCCCAATAGGAGATAGGCAAATTTGCTTGCGCCATCATAGACCTAACCATGTCTAATAATGTTTGATTCCTCATTTTCGCCACACCATTTTGTTGTGGAGTTCTAGGGATTGTCAGTTGCCTGATTATCCCTCTTTCCTCACACACTTCCTTGAACTGATCGGACAGATACTCGCGGCCTCGGTCAGTTCGAAGTGCCTTAACACTTTTATCCAACTGTTTCTCGACCTCAATTAAATAACGTCTAAAGCATTCTAATGCCTCATACTTATGAGAGATCAAAAAAGTATATCTGAAGCGCGTATAGTCATCTATCATTGTGAGAAAGTAGGAACGTTCATGCCTTTCTTTCACATTCATAGGGTCACAGATGTCTGAGTGAATGAGTTGCAATGGCGTTTCTGTCCTAGTGGCTTTACCAAATGGTTTTCTAGTTGACTTTCCTGCTAAACAATGTTCACAAGTGGGTAGATTAACTTTAACGAGTGGGCCTAAAAGACCTGCTCGAGCTAACATAGTCATTCTATCCTGTCCAATATGGCCTAATCTAGTATGCCATTGAATTGAACTAACATTATTATTCTCAACAAGCAAGGAATAGGAATCATTACTATTAATGCTAGAATCAACAGTAACCAAAACCATAAAACCATTATTAATAAAACCATATCCAAAAATATTCGTCCCATGCGAAATTATTACAACGTTGTTCTCAAAACTAACAGAATAGCCTAAACGAAGTACTGACAAAACAGAAAATAAATTTTGTCGGACATCCGACGCATAAAGTACATCATGTAGGGTCAATGCAGAGTCTCATCGCATTTCCAGTTTGTAAGTGCCAGTGTCAGTGCCTAGCACGTCCACACTGGAATCGTTCCCCATGAATAATTTTTTGCCAGTCAGAATGCGGCGGTATTCCACGAATCCACTCCGATCTCTAGCTATGTGGTCCGTTACTCCTGAATCTACAATCCACATATGGAGAGAATGAGCAACCATAACAGTACTTGATACTAAGCACATAGATAGATTAGGACTAAGAATTACCTTCTTCGGCTCAGTGCATTCACGAGCGAAGTGTCCCTTCTTGCCACAAATGTAGCATGTCATCTTGGCCTTGTCCTTTTTGCCAGCACCTCGCTTGCCTCTTTTCCGTTTGCTGACACCACCACTCGCAACCATCTTAGGCGCAATAGGATTAGTAGATTTCTTGCCCTTTTTTGGCTTGAACCCTTTATAAGAGCTCGATTCAGCTACATATGCCCTGGAGGACTTGACAACGTCAAGGCGCTCAGCCTCGAGCTCCAGGTGATGACGAATATCATCAAAATTTTTGATATTCTCGTTATGGGTCATGTTGACCCGCATATGTTCCCAACTGTTGGGAAAAGAGCGAACCATTGCTGAAATCTGCTGCTCGTCTGACAGTTGAGTCCCATCGGATTTTAATTCCCGAATCATGTTAGCCATGATTCGAAGGTGTTGTTTCATTGTGTGGTTATCACGTTTTTTATAACCATCGAATCTTATGGCTAACTCTCTCAGCCTTGTCAGCGAGGTGCCACCAAACTTTGTCTTGAGAGCTTCCCACATCTCATGTGCCGTTGAGTATTGTTCATACTCAAACAGGAAGTCGTTGTTCATGCAGCTCAGCAACGTTATGCGAGCGATTCGGTCCATTTTGCGCCAACTTTCGAAGGCTACAACCTTGACCGGATCCTTTGCAACTTCACCGTCTGGTTTTGTCATTTTCGATAGCAGGGTTTTTTCAACCTCTTACTCCTCCAAGACCATCCTAACCTTAAGGTGCCATACATCGTAATTATCTCCGTCTAACTTCTTTCCTTGATTAAGATCTGCGATTATGTGTTTTGAAGTCATTTTTGTTTCGGAAAAAATTGATTAGAGATATTCATAGTTCACCACAGTATAATTATATTTTAGTCGCACGAATCAAATCAACATAAAAATAATTAGGACATAAATATAGAAGGGAGACTTTGCCAAGCTTAGGAATCACAATTCATATAAATGTCCAATTATTTAAACTTAATTTTTCGGTGCTTAAGACATTTAATTTAAGGAATAATTTTAATTAAATTACTACCACCTAAATCACTCCCACTAGAAACATGTGTGTGTGTGCAATTACAGCATAACAATTTAATTTCATGTATCAAACAATTAATATTTCAAAATATTAATAAAGGAATTAAATAATAAGCAATATTACACAATTTAATATACCAAGTATATTATAAACACATCAAAAAACTTCCCAAAAATTTCTAACAGTGTATTACCATCATAAAAGGTTATTGTAATTTTCTGGGATTTTTTTGATAATTATGCTAATTATCATAATTAATTAATCATTGCACAATTAAGTTGGAAATTAACAAAAATATCCAAATATATTAATTTTCTAAAAAAAATAGTGGAAACATCAATTATATGCAAATAATTAATTTCTATAAAAATTTTGGAATTTATTAATTTCATTTAGTATTTATAAATCATTTTCTTATATAAAATAATTAATAAAAATATTTTTCTGAAATTATAAATAAACCGGGCGAGTCAAGCAACTAGGCCAGTCAAAAGAACCACGGGTCAGAACTGGGTCATGGGTCAGGAGCGCGGGTCAACCGTCAGGCGCGTGTATAACACGCGCCAGCTGCTGAAGGGCACTCCGCGCATTGCGCGGGCGCGTGGTTAAACCACGGTGTCTCGTGGCGCGTGTGATACACGCGTCGCCTTCCTGACCTCCGTTCGCGACGTTGTTTTTTCTGTTGTGATCGTCTGGATGAGCTGAGTCCAATGGTGTGGTCAACCACCATTTTGGGAACTTCCATAATAGTGTTGTAATGAACGTGTAAGCCACTAAGAGTGGTTTTTGCACTTCATCTTCAACCTCCAGCCATCAAAGCGCGATCAAAACTACCAGAGGCCATAACTCACTCAATATTTATTCAAATTAAGCATATAATATATCAACAGAAAGCCCGTGAGATATTCTACGCATACATATCAAAATCACATTGATCGGATAACTATCCAGAAAGTTATGGCAAATTAAAGCATGCGATTTTTAATTTTATACATGCTGTCATGGCATATTGTGTAAACAGTACATACATATAATCATATAACCATGCTCTGATACCAATGAAGGATTTTAATAATATGTATGTTATCATAAGTTTACACAAATACATTAACAAGAACCAAAATCATACCCTCGAAGCGTGATCTTTTGGTGCGGAAGAACTCGTACGGTTGAAATGCCAAACCCAAACCCAAACAGTCGTCTCCGAACTACAGAATGAGAACGGAGAACAAATTCACGATCCGTCACAATTTGGGAATTTAGTTGTTATGTTTTGAGTTTTGTATCTATTTTGGCTTAATCAATATACTGTATATTGATAACTGATGATGGGATGATCCTCAGATGAACTGAGGTCATGGGTTTTATAGGCGTAGTGGTTTAACCCACTCCCTATAAAACCTCCAACCACTCAGTCAACTTAATATTATTATTATAACGTTATAATTATAACGTTAAAAGACTGAGTCTCAATAGCCATCTGACTAACAACCAAATGGATCAGACCCTCCATGAACGCTCCATTTAAATATCTAAGACCCAACAGATCTTTATGTGTATCTCCAGCATACTAACACAACGATATGCATGTATATACTCTAATATGTTTATTAAATGTATATGGGCCTTTTAATTATATTTAAGCATTATGTTGTTTTTTATTTAAGCACTTTGTATAATCATTGGCTAATTAATATGTTCTTGAGTTTTTACTTGAAAAATTATTTTATGTATATTTACAACAACAACAAAAATGAGATCTTTATTTATGAATATATCTAAGTCCTTTAGTTATTTAGACATACAATAAATTTTAATTTAAAAATCATATTTATAGATGTAACTATCTAATAAGAATACAAGAAAAATATTATGAGTAAATAATAATTAATATTAAAAAGTATATTATATATATTGCAAAATATATTAATGATTAACCTGTAGTTATTAATTTTATTTCATACAGGGGACCTTCAGTTAATTAATATTAAGAAAAAACGATTAAAGCTTATATATTACTGATTAAAATCAAGTTAACTTTTAAAATTGAAAATTATAATGGTAACTTATTGTTGTATAACAATTCTATTTCTAAACAACTATATACTAAAAGTATAGGAAAAATATTATGAGTAAATAGTCATTGATATTAAAATATATATATATATATTACAAAATATATTAATAATTAAACTAAACACTACTTCAAACATTACATCAATTTATACTATTAAAAAATAGGGCATAACACGGATTTTAATATCATGACTCACTTTTAAATGATATAAATGAATATAGTATTTGATATATTGTTTGGTAGTTGTGTGTTTATACTTATTTTTAAAAATTAAACGTGTACTTCGCACAAGTCCTTAGCTAGTTATTTATAAAAGACTGAAGCACATATTGTATCCCAAAGTTATAGAAAATTTTGATATTTGCACCATAATATTTAAAACGTATCTAAGTGTATCTTAAAATTCTTTTTCGTTTAAAAAAGTACAGTTTGCACCCAAAATTGAGAGTGCATTTTGTTTAGCATAAAGAACTTTAGGGTGCATTTTGTCTAGCGAAAAGTTTTGAAGAATATATTTTGTCCGGTAATTTTTTTTTTATGATGCACTTAGATATGTTCTAAACATGCAAAAATAGAAGGAAAAAAAAAAATTGAAGTCGATTATAAATTGATCAATAGTATTATTCTAGTAGTATTCAAATTTCTCTCAAACATCTACTCCCATACAAGACAATTGAACTTGAAAATTACAAGGACGTCAATCATGTTATCAAATTAAATAGGTTCTTTTCTAGTTACAGGCCTTACGCACTTGAACTTCTAAGTTCATGTTTATTCATACTTATGATCACACAACTAATTGACGGGCACACCAAAATCTCTCTCCCCCACAAATATAATTACCAGTTCACGGTTGCAACTCCTTCCCAAATTTTTAGGTGCTACCAAAAAATGGAAAAAAAAATGTGGTCTTCAAGAAAGCAAAATCTCTATCTACTCTACTAAAAGAGTCTCATTTGTCATTTTTCGTTCCATAGAAAGAGTTGTCATTTTGATGGTAGTAATATAAAATAGGACAATATATTCAACTAGCGATGCACGGGTCCTTAAACCGCTCTATATATATTTGTGTATTTTAATTATATTTTCATATTTCATAGTATTATTATTTTTATATATTGTTATATATAATCATAGAGTTGCTCAATTATATTTTTATTATTTTTTATTTTGGCATATCAAAAGTTAATTTATGAATATTTTTATATATAGTTGACATATATTAAAAGTATAATAATGTTAAAATTATAACAATGTTATCTTAATTTTAATTGAACATATATTCTTATATTACTTGTTAATATTTCTTGAGCCATTTTAATGAATATTATTATAATGTGTGTTGTAAAAATATTAAACTAATTTAATAGAAAGTAAGTCAAAAATATTATTAATTTTTTATCGGTACAAGTCGGTGTAGTGCGGTTCAAAATATAAACCGGCCAAATACAATTTTGATATAGAAATTTTTTTAACTATCTACCTACCGGTGCAGTGCGATTCTGATTCAAAAAAATTTAAGATCGGTGCAGCTTCAAATCACTAAAAATGCATAACGGCACCATTGCCATCCCTCTTCCTTTTCTATTTCCTCGAACTTATTTCTGTAGATATTAATTTTCCTAGAGATTTCCTACTTTAGGATTCATAGGAGAACATTCAGAAAAGAAAAGGGAAAACACCCCTACAGTTTCCTAGACTTTTTCTTTGTTCTTCGGAAGAAATTAAACTTGTTTGGAAAATAAAAAAGGGATAGACGGACCTTCAAACAAATTTCTTGGAAATTAAGATACATGCGTATGTTTTACTTTTGATTTTTCTATATTCCACTTCTTAGTACTTGCTAAGTAATGAGATGAAAGTTGGAAGATGAGACCATTTTTGTATACATAGATAATGTTATGTTCATTGAAAATAAACTCAACAAGCACCGAATGTAACATTTTTATATAGAAATGCAACTTTTTCTAGAGACATAGCTTGGTTGTTTAAGTCATTTTATATAGAAAAGAATTGCATTAGTATTAAAATAAAAAATAAAAAAGGTCTCATTTTGAAGTCAATTTCCGAATTATATGAATTTCTTTGCTATAAATATAATTATAAATTATTTAAAAAATATTAATAAATATGAATTTTGTTATTTTCAAAACATAAATGAAATCACACACACACATATATATATATATATGCATACTAATTTTTAAAGTCAAAATGAAACTCTTTTTTTTTTTAAAACTTAGCGACTATTACCAATTAATTTGGTCCAAGTTAAGCATTCAACGTCATCGGTCTGGTCTTTTTACGAAAAGAACTGCACAAGTAGTACAATCTTGTGTTCAACATTCGATTGACTATGACTGATTCTGGTGAATGTTTTGAATTCCAATTTCCGTTAATTGCCTGAAGGTCTCAGTTTACTCGGGATTGGCGGGTAATGAAGCTGAAAAATTAAATATCCAAACTCGTCTCAATTTAAAGAGCTGCAGAAAAATCCAAATTTAAACAACTTCCCCTCACTTTCTTTTCTTTTCTCTTCTAACCAAGTGAAATTATATCAATGACCATGAAAGTTTTCCAATAAACCAATGGTCTTGAGGTACTCAAAAAAAAATGTTTTAATCAATTTATGTGGCTAGCGTGAATTATTAATTATTTACTCCGTATTAGAAAGACGAACCATTGGGGTAGACAGTAGTTTACGACTTTCCAATTTTAATAATTATTTTGAGAATTAATATTTTCATATAAAAAATTGATATTTTTGTAAGGTTCTACTTACATAAAAGTGAGTTTCATTTACGATTCATGTGAATAGTCTTGTGAAAATAATAATTTTTATTATTTTCTGTGTTTTGTAATCTTTTATTTATAGACTAGTCTAACAATTGTGAATTTGCACATTCTTTATGTTTTAGCCAATAAATAAAAGACGCTGAAAACTTTTCATTAGTAATTTCTAAACAAAACCACAACCACCGCCCATCGTTTGGCTTGAAGCATGGAAATTGCAAGCATTCTGAAAATGGCTCGGGAGGAAAATATATACAATTAAGTCAAGCAGCCGAATATAATGTGGAATACATGCCATCCATGTAAACCAACATTTTTTTCGCAAGACAGTATTCAAACCAACTCTCTACTGTGTAAGACCATAGCAACTTCCCTGTTAATTTCGTCTTTCTTTCTTTTTCTTTTTTCTTTTTTCTTTTTTCTTTTTTCTTTTTTCTTTTTTCTTTTTTCTTTTTTCTTTTTTCTTTTTTCTTTTTTCTTTTTTCTTTTTTCTTTTTTCTTTTTTCTTTTTTTTTTCTTTTCCCCTTATAAATATGTCCATTACTCCCCTCTCTCTCCACACTTCAACTATCTCAAAATCCCTCTCTAAATATATTTCTCTCTCCTCTGATTCCTATTTGTTCATCTTGAAAAGGCAAACTAATTTACAATGGATAAACTCCCCAAATGTGCAGCAAATTATGTACCTTTGACTCCTCTCACATTCTTAAAAAGAGCCTCTATGGTTTATGCCAAGCGGACCTCGGTTATATATGCCGAAGTCAGCTTCACTTGGCAGCAAACTTACGAGCGTTGCTGTCGAGTCGCTTCCTCCCTTCGATCTCTCAACATTGTCAAGAACGATGTGGTAAGATATTTTTACTTGGTTAAATTAAATTCACTCATAATAGCAGGAATAAATACATAAAAGATACGAAGTGCGTTAAAAACATATCGAACTTTTGTTACGAGTGTATTGTATAAATTTATCGATTATAGACATTGTGTTTACTCGTAACAAGAATTAGACATGTTTTTTTGGACTCAAAAAAATATATATACGCTTATCTAGTTAAATTATATAGCTACAATTGGACTAACTAAATATGGTCTGGTTTGTTAATACAGGTATCAGTTCTGGCACCAAATATTCCAGCAATGTATGAGATGCATTTTGCAGTGCCCATGGCTGGAGCAGTGCTCAACGCAATCAACACCAGGCTTGATGCTAAGAATATAGCCACAATTCTCCGCCACTCCGAGGCAAAGGTGTTCTTTGTCGACTACGAGTACGTGCCTCTGGCACGCGACGCCCTGCGGTTGCTCATGTCCGAGTCTTCAGTTTCTGAATCAGCAATTCCTTTAGTAATCGTAATTGATGATGTTGCCTCGCCCACCGGTATCCGACTAGGCGACCTTGAATACGAGCAGCTGGTCCACCACGGCCACCCGGGATATGTCCCGGATGAGCTCGAGGACGAGTGGGACGCAATCGCATTGAATTATACGTCGGGTACCACTTCGGCTCCAAAAGGAGTGGTGTATAGTCACAGAGGAGCTTTTTTAAGTACTATGAGTTTAATACAGGGCTGGGAGATGGGGACTGAGCCAGTGTACTTGTGGTCACTCCCCATGTTCCATTGTAATGGCTGGACCTTCACATGGGGAGTGGCAGCACGAGGCGGGACCAACGTGTGCATCCGCAACACCACCGCACAAGAAATGTACTCTGCCATTGCGTTACATAAAGTCACGCACATGTGTTGCGCTCCAATTGTCTTTACTATTCTTCTGGAGGCAAAGCCCCAGGAGCGCTGCATGGTTACCAAAACGGTGAACATACTGACAGGAGGGGCGCCACCACCTGCATCTCTTCTGGAGAAGATGGAACAGCTCGGGTTCTGTGTTATGCATGCCTATGGTCTCACTGAGGCCACAGGGCCGGCCCTGGTCTGCGAGTGGCAGGCCAAGTGGAACAGCCTGGCACAAGCAGATCAAGCAAAGCTCAAGGCTCGCCAGGGCGTCAGTATTCTCACTCTGGCTGATGTGGACGTTAAGGACTTGAAAACAATGAAAAGCGTTCCGCGTGATGGTAAGACAATGGGGGAAATCGTCCTTCGTGGCAGTAGTATCATGAAAGGGTATTTTAAAAACGAGGCTGCCACAAAAGAAGCTTTTCAAAACGGCTGGTTCTTGACAGGAGATATGGGCGTAATTTACCCTGACGGGTATTTAGAAATCAAGGACCGGTCCAAAGATGTCATTATATCAGGTGGTGAAAATATCAGCAGCCTTGAATTAGAGTCTGTAATCTACAAACACCCAAGTGTACTCGAGGTGGCCGTGGTGGCAATGCCACATCCACGGTGGGGGGAGAGCCCTTGCGCCTTCGTCGTGAGAAAATCCGGCCACCACATTGTAAAGGAGAATGATATCATTGCACATTGCCAGCAAAATTTGCCGAAATTTATGGTACCAAAAAAGGTTCAGTTCATGAAAGAGTTGCCCAAGACTTCAACAGGAAAATTTAAGAAGGCTGAGCTGAGGGATACTGTAAAGACTCTAGTCATTTCGGAGAAACAAAAGACCATCACCAAGAAGCAGCAGTCTAACCAAGTTAATAGGGAACGACCTCGATACAATAATCATGAAATTCATGAGCAGATTCATGCTATGTCTCGGCTGTGAAATTTAAAGTTTTGTTGCTATTATAATACTTCCTCTGTCTCAGGATAGAAGTGTTTGTTACTATTTTAAGTAGTCATAAGTTAAATGTTTACATATCTTAAATAATTTATTTTTTACAATAATTTGTCTATAATATCCTTAGTATTCATTATCATATTTCTATTCTCTATGCATATTTATGGAATATCAATAATCATGTGCAGAAAACTATCAATTAAATGAGAATTTAAATATAAATAATTTTGTCATTTTATCTTAGTCAATCAAGATTTTTATCTTAGAACTGAGGAATAGTATTATACCATACAAGGTAAATGTTCCACTGATAATAGAGTGCTTGTACAAAATTTTCTTATATTGAAATAAAAATAAATTTTGAGGACATGCATTTCTTGTAGATATGGACAAATAGCTTCAAAATCCATGCCTTGTTATAATGGAATTGTGTCATTTCTTATCGGTCATAGCAAGACAGATTAATGCAATTAGTCCAAAAGGGACATGCATAAAATTAAACTGAGATATGGGAATAAGGACACTTTCTATCAGATTTTCTTTTTCTTTTTCCTTTTTTTTTGTTTGCACCAAAATAAAAAATCATACAGTGGTTTTACTGATCACGTACATGGTCAGGCTCTATGTGCGTACTGTTTTTTGGCGGGCTTTGGGCTTTCGAAAAATTGTCCGCAGAAAGTTAGGCTTTTTTTGGCCCGGCTCGCAGGTTTTTATTTATTTATTATTATTTGATATTATTAACAAAAAAATTATTAATTTAAAAAATGAATCAAGTAGAGAATTATGAAGAATATAAGAATAAATTCTGATATGTGATTTTGAATAATAATATAAAAAAATATTATGAATATAATATATATATTAACTTTAGTCTTTCTTTTACTTTCGTAGTCTCTTATCTTTAATATTAATATTATATATATTTATCAATTAATTAATCACAAGATTAATTACATTTTAATATATATGACTATAAAATTATTGATTGTTTTATTTACTAATATTATTAAGTGATTATGTATAAATTATGTATTATAATTGTAATAAATAATTAGAGTTAGTATTTATTTCAAATTATGTATTATATTTGTAAATATATACATATATATTTTTTTAAAATATATTTTTTTATATAATATATATACATATATATATATATATATATATATATATATAATACTTAAAAAGCCCGCGGGCCGACCACAAGCTCAACTTTTCTATCCCACAAAAACTCAAGTCATTTTGACTCAACCTACTAATGACCCAACCCATTTGAACCAACGCAACTTGTTTACCACTTTTACTATCAAAGTTTATTTTATTAATAATGTTTTATCTTTATCATAACACGCTACAATTTCTGTCATACAATCATTAGTTCTATTTAACTTTTTTTATTCATATTATAATTTATTTAAGATATACTTAAGTAGTAGTTTATTTTTAATACAGTAAATTGCAGTTTCAATTAAAATTTCATTCCAAAGGAATATTATTGGTATTAAAAGTATACGCCGATGAAAAGAAAAATTACTGGAAACATCGAATAACAAGACTTGACATCAGTCAATATACATAGTGAGCATGTAAGTTTTTACCGCTGAATTTTCATACGAATAAATCTATAGGTATATTTATTTTATTTTTTATTTTTTAAAACACAAATTTAAAGATCGTTAGATAAATAAAATTAATATATAGATTCCTTCTCTTTAATATTTATTTTTTGATTTTATTTATTTAATAACTTTTAAACTTACATTTCAAATTTTTTTTTATAAAATAAATGTATTTATAGATGGTCTCTTTTCGTATATAGCACTGCCAAAGCAAATATTCTTGCTAGCCACAACAAACAATTGTCACAATACTTACTGGAGGGATATGCCCCAGGGTCATAATCAAGTTAATTTGAAGTTTAAATTCAATGTTGTTTTTGGATTAAAAAAATAGAATAAAAAAAATTAAGGTATTTAAAATATATGTTTAATTGTTAGTGAGAATGAATAATATAATATGATAATAAAATTATTATACATATTTATTCTATTAAAATAAATTTTATTCTATTACCTTTTATGTAGAATATAAATTAAATTTTATTCTATCACCCTTTTTAAAATAATTATTTAATATATTATTTTTATTATATATTTTTTTTTATTATATTCTTTTAATCTAATCGTAGCATAAATATTTTTCTGTCATACACGTGGGATCAATGGTACGATATTTTGAAAATATGAGATTCAGCTTCACCCTGGTTTTTGTCAATGTCCCCACAGGCCACAGATAGCAATTAAAGTCATGTGACTCAGTGACCTGTCATCGTTATGAATTTTAAGACGGAAAGAAAGAATTAAAAACGAACGTTTTAATATTATAATATAATTTATATATTTTTTTTAATAATTATTTATTTTATATAATTATATATTTATTTTTTATAATTTTGTGACATATTAATTTCCTGTTATTTAATAATATATTACTTGATATATTAATTTTATTTTTTACATATCCAGACAATTTAAGTATGATTTCTTTCAACTTTATATACCAAACAACTAGGTTGTTCGAACATGTAGTTGCTTATAAGCCTTATTTTGTACCACAACATACACTACTTACCAAATGTCATAATCCACTTCCATTTGATTATGAAGCAATTCAGCTGTTTAAATAACATACAAATAATCATTGATGATGCATTAAAAAAAGAAAAGAAGTGCAATAATATTTTTTCCGACATCATAAATCAGGAAATAATAATTTACGTTTTAATAATCAATTAAACCAACCGATCAAACCGATAATCGATTACGCGGTAAAAATTTGGGCGGTTTTGATTTTTAATTTATTATAACCGACTTAAATGGTTTAGTTATTTTTTTATCTATCAAACCGACTATTGTGCACTCCTACTCCAACTAACTGCAAAAGAAGCTAGCATTTAAAAAAATAAATAAAATTTATGAACTAAAAATTTAAAATGTTGAACTACTATCATAAGTATTTCAATTGAAGAATGGAGAAGGTGGGCATATGCTAAAAACATGGTTTTGGAACGGATCAATCAAACCGAGTAATTCGTTCAGTTTTACTTTATTTTTTTAATTTATTTATTTTCAATCGATTATGCCGACCATGCCAGTAATGGCCAAATCTCATTGACATTAACTCGAACTCGGCATCTAAGGCACAAGCTAACTTCAATTTCATTATTCAAAAGAAACAGAAAACTAAAACCGAGTAACCGACCACTGATTATTTCTAAAAGGCCAGAAACAATTCAATATGTGTCTGGTTCCTCACAACAATTCCCACCTTTTTCCTTTTTTTTTTTTTTTCTTTTTTTTTTTTTTGTGGATGAGAGAGCAAGATTTGTTTAGTTACTAGCATTTGCAATGTATGTGACAGTAGTATATGAACCTCCAAAAACACCGCATCATTTTTAGTGTGTTACGTTTGAACCCCAACAATTGCATTAGTTAGCTAAATAACCTATATTTAGAATAAGTTACTTCTAGACGAACAAGTGCATTTGGACATTTAAACGTTTCAAACGCACTAAAAACCATATAACCAAACTTACACCATGTGAGATGGAGACAGAGACGGTAAGATAATTAATGAAAAATGTTTAAAAGGTCTGTAGAGCACCCAAGGGCCCATATATACATTACATGGATGGAATGATAAGATCATTCTCTAAATATAAACTTTGCATCAAACAGTAAGCGTAACTAACATTTACAAGTTGTCACAACAACGAGCAAACAGGATCCTTTTGAAATTCTCACCATAATAAATCCAGCGACATCTAGGATTTGTTTGCGGACTTCTGCTTTCTGCTGTATGTAACAACTGTGAATTTACCTGCCAACACCACAAAAATCCAGTAAATCAGAATCCAGACAAAGGTAAATTAATTGCATTTCTATTTATGGATATAATAGCAAATCCCATTATAATCATCAGAAATGCCAATCGCTTTTTAGCATGTAAACTTGTTACAAGACAGATGGTGCACAATGTACAGATCACCAGTTGATGCACAATGTAATAGCTCAAGATAACTAACGAACTAGAAAACATAAGCTCTATCTAATAATTGTCACTTATGGACAATCTAATTATCCATTACAGGATTGATAGAGGTGAAAGATGACATGATGATTAGAGGTTAGTGTCGCGTGTCACATTTTGACATAGCTCGGTCTGGTTACATCCAACGAGGAAGGAAACATTGTGAAAATACAATCTCTTGGTATAACAGCACACATGGGCATTTAGTAAATTGTGATCAGCAGGAGTCTCCTGCGACTAAAGTCCTCATATATCTGTAATTTTCCCTTGTGCAATGGCTCATGAAATTTGAAATAATAAGCTATTGTTTCTTTTTCACCACAACTGATCTGAGGTCCGAGCTTGCTAGTAGCTAATATCCTACACAATCAACCAACCTTAACAATGTAGACTTGGCGTTTAAAATATGTCAGCTTCAAACTCTCAATATGTTCTGCCTTCCCCAGTAGCTAACACAACCTTATTTCAATTCAAATTTAATATGGCAGTGACCTCACTCTCCATAAATACCTCTATAAATTCATTCAATGACCTGATAGTAATCAAAGTTGTAATTTCATATTTATTAGCATTGCTTTAGTTTCTTCATTAACATGACCTTTATAAAATTAAAGTCTAACTCACTAAAACTTAGATAAAGGCCCTTTGTCATGGACTTGTTACAGAATTATTTATTTCCACCTAGTACGTCATCAGAATTTTATATGAAGGAGAAAGTAGAAACACACTAAATTGAACTTTTTGTTCTTCAAGATTTATAGAAAATGTTATACCATGTAAGTATTGAATTAATTCAGGACTGTCTAGAAAGGGCAAACTGGGAAGGAAGAAATAATTAGTATATTCTAGAATTAGTTTATTTTGGGTGCACATGTAAACTCATGGGTAGTTAGTTAGCATGTGAGTGAAAGATAAGGATAGTGGTATAGGTCACGAGGATTTTTTCAGCACGTGATATATAGATGTGATGGGAAGAATATTTCCCCCAAGTATGAAATTTATGCATTGTGAAATGAATTGAGGAATGAAACTTTCAACTAACTTCTCCTCCCTGTCTATCTATTTCTCTTTCTGTATCTCACGAACTCAGTGAGTAATTCACTAAGTTCTTCTCCTCCTTCCTCCCTTTCTCTCTAAATTCTCTCTCTATATCTATCTATATTCTTTGGTTCTCCCTAATTCTATCTTTCTATTTCTGTTTCTCTCTTAATCTCAGGTCAAGTACCAAGCTAGGGCTTGACAAATTGGTATCAAAGCTCTAGGTTTGTTCCAAAACCATCATCTTCTTCCTATAATCCTCTGTTTTTCTTCTCTATCTTCAACCTCTGAAAGTTTCTCTATCCCAGTTCTAGTCTAAATTCTATCTCTTCTACTCCCTCCTACTCTTCAAACACAACCCAGAAATAGCACATAATCATCAACAACTACAGCAGATCGCAGCCATAAAGTAGCAGGAAGCCACTTCGGAGGCTCTGTTTTTTAGCACACCTAGAACTCAACAAAATTAAGTAATAAGTCAATTGTTTCCAATATTAATCACTTCTATTCTACTTGTTTTAGTCTTATAGCAATAGCCCATAACATAGTTCTCAAAAACAACAAGACCCAAATATATCTTAATCCAAAAAAAATTATTCCATCTCTGTCGTCAGCAAAAAAAAATATAGTTCTATGCAAAAAGTTGTTTGATCTGCAATTGATTGTGTTTGTGAGACTTGAATTACCTTGATTAGCATATCTAGCATTAGTTTAAACATTCAAAAACCCAAAGACATATTTACTAAATTTGCAGTTGTTTAAAAATTCCAAATACTAACAGTTTCAGCTCATTTGTTAATATTAGTACTTGTTATTACTTTGGTAACTATTGTTAATATTAGTTTTGATCTCTTGGTGCTATAACTTGTTTTATGTGCTCATTTACTCTTTAAAATTCAACTAAGTTATAGCTAGTTGAATTTAAAACTTGTTCTGCCTCGGATACTCAATTTGTTTCACTTAGGACATCCATTGCTTACTAAAAGCCACTCTAGCTCATTTACTCTCATTTAGGTCGTATTGCTGATGTAGGACAATGTGGAAAGAAAGAATAAGAGTAACTATCCCCGCAGAGAATCGGTAAAGGAACACACACAAAAGTACAACTTTAATCTCAAATCAATTAATTCAATAATCTGTCAAATAATAAAGTATTACAATGTTTAAATAGAAAACCCAATACTTGGGGAATAAGTAAAAACCCTCATTTAAAAAAGGAAATGATCTCTTAATTAAATCTATTACTATAATAAAACAATCCCAACTAAAATAAAACTCTTCTAGAATATCCTACTAAATAATTACATTAATAATTCAATATTTATTCTTAAATAGTAATACAAAATTAATAATAAAGAATTTCTTTTTACTTTCCGCATCATTCTCCTCGCCTTTGAAAAAAATTCATCCACGAGTTTTAAAATATCGAAGAATAACAAACCATATTTTAGGAGACATATTCCAACAAAACTGATGCAACAGATGTTTCTTTAGCATAATTTTTGGGAACAACAGCGACATAATATAAAAATTTGAAGTACCTTGAGATGCTGATGTATCAATCGAAAAAATAAAATCAACACAGTTGACCTCAACTTTATCTTATTTGCTCTTTTCGCATTTGGGTCAAACTTAAATTCAATTTCTTCCGTGCAAACCATCTCGAAATCGACAATGTGTTCAACACACTTATCTTTCGCTTCATGTTTCTCACCGGCATCAATATGGGAGAGTACTTGCTCTTCTTTAGATTCAAATGTTGCGATACATTCATCAATTACCATGTGAGAATTTGCTTTGCGGGTCTCCTCTTGTGAATGTGTCGCTGTAGTTGCACAAACATGATTAGGATGAATAGTCCTTGCTCTTAAACAAATTATGGACGATAACATGCTGTTATGTACTCGTAATGTGATTTGAAATTGGCAAGACTTGTTTCAGTTGATGCAAGCTCATCACATACTCAATACTCAGTACTATACGGAACACAAGACTTTTTAAAGTACTTGCATGTGACAAAAACTCGATACTCAAATTGCTCTATCTTAGCCCAAAGAAAATTTGGATCATCAAACTTTGAAGACATTTTTTTTTCTTTCTTTTTCCCACAGGGACTAAACTGAAAAGTAATGAAACTGCAGGGGCTAAAACTGCAGAAAATAAAAGTGCAGGGACTGAGTTGAACTTTTCTGAAACTTCAGGGACTAAATTGAAATTTTCAGAAATGTAAGGGACTAAATTGAAAATTTCAAAAACTTAGGGGATACCAAACTTTAATTTACCATAAACAGAATACTGTAGCAGTTTTTTTTTTTTGGGGGATAAATGGAGACTACGACAACGGCGACAATTCCTGTTGTAGCTTGCAGATCGTGCATTCGTCTCGAAAAATTGTTGTCGATTCTTAGCGAACTTCGACAATTTGATGGAGGGCAGAAAAACAGGTTAAGAAGGAATTTGGTGAAATCTAAAGATATCATGAATTTTGACTTTGATACCAAATGATGTAGGACAATGTGAAAAGAAGAAATAAGAATACGCATCTCCACAGAGAATCAGTAAAGAAACACAACAAAAGCACACAGCTTTAATCTCAAATCAATTCATTCAATAACCTGTCAAATAATGAAGTATTACAATGTTTAAATAGAAAACTCAATACTCGGGGACTAAGTAAAAACCCTAATTTAAAAAAGAAAACAATCTCTTAATTAAAATTTACTACTATAATAAAACAATCCTAACTAAAATAATACTCTTCTAGAATATCCTGCTAAATAAATACATTAATAATCTAATATTTATTCCTAAATAGCAATACAAAATTAATAATAAGGAATTTCTTTTTCCTTTCCGCATCAATTGCTACTACTTGAAATTAATTTTTGAACTCAGAATCACAATAGTCCTGTGATTCCTTTCATTTCTATTGCTGGTAAAGATGGTTGGTCCTTCACAATTGTTGCAGCAAGACTTTCTTAGCTACAGCGAGTACACCAATGAGAAATTACAACTCATTGATGGAAAAATGGACTACTTCATGGAGGGTATGAATGAGCTGTTAAGGCAAAGGAGTCCAAATAATGATGACAGATTTGAGAATCCTTTTTGGGATACTGGAAGGGGCAAGAGGCCTATTCAAATGGAGCAAAGAAGAGATAGAGGCTTCTTTAGGGACCCTAGGCATGCTAAGCAAGAAAGAGTAATGAGAAATGAAGAAGATGATGCTCAATGGAGGAGAAAGAACAAAAATGATGAAGTTGACAAAGAGAGGAGAGAAATAAAGCATCTTAAGTTGGTATTTCCATCATTTACTGAGGATGATGATGTTAAGAGTTGGGTGCAAGACTGTGAATAATATTTTAGCACCTATGAAATCAACTCTCAGAGGAGAATTGTTATGGTTGGGATGCGCCTCCATGGCTCTTCAAAATATTAGTACAAGTCTTATGTAAATAGCAAGGATGGTCTTACTTGGAGGGAATTTTTTGATGACTTCATTGTGAGGTTTACTGAGGCTGGTGTGCAGAATATGTATGAGCAATTCAAACTGTTGAAGCAAGTGCAAACTGTTGATGAATATTATGATAAGTTTGAGAGGAACAAGGGCAAGCTGCTGGATAAGTTGCCTCACTTGACTGAGGACTTTTTTATGGGGAATTTTATTGGAGGACTCAAGGATGAAACTAAAAAGATGGTGAAATTACTCCCTGAGACACTCTCACAAGCCTTCAAGAGGGCTAAGTTCTATGAAAATCTCATACCTAAACCTGCTAACAACCACCCTAAAGCCCAAACCACTTGCACAAACACTCAGCCCAACTCTAAAAAAGACCCCCCTCACTTTTTATAACCAAAACTCCTATGCTCACCTATACCAAAAAAGATTTTTACAAACCTAAACCTATTACAGCAGCCCAAAGAGATGAGAGGAAGGCTAAAGGTCTCTGTTTCTACTGTTATGAGAAATACACCATGAGACATCAGTGTAAAGCTCACCAGAATTTCATGATCACTTGTGAAGAAGTTGAGGACTGTGAAGGGTATAGTCCTCCACAATTTGATGAGGAACCTGAACCTACACAAGGGAAGGCTAAGGAAAATCTCAAGGGAAAGCCTGAACTGGGTAACCTGCAGCTTAAAGGGACAAATAATGGGAACCAAACATTAGTTCTCAAAGGGGAAAAAGAAGGAAAACAACTAATGATGTTGTTGGTAGGTAGTGGGAGCACCTTAAATTTCGTAAGTAAGGAAGTTGCAGAAGCACTACACTGCTCCCTGAGTTTTATTGATGGAAGTTGCAGAGGCACTACACTGCTCCCTGAGTTCTATTGATCCTATCACCAGTACTCTCGCCAATGGTGAGGAAATCCAGAGCAACACCTAGTGTCCTGAGTTTTCATGGACCATTAACAATCACACCTTCCATACTCCGATGTGGGTTATTAATCTGCAGTTATGTGATGTTATTCTGGGAACTACATGGCTAAAACAATTGGCAGAAGTTCGTATGGACTACAACAGCTTTGCTCTTAGTTTTAACCGGTAAAGAAAGACAATACAACCATCTGGAGAATACAAGTTCAAAGACCCCAGCATAAAGAAGACTACAGATCTCAGTTACTTAACTATAGCCCGACCAGCGTGGATGTCTCATATAGTTGAAAGTTATGAAGGCGATACTAATATTTCCCAAGTTATAGCTGAGTTATCAGCTACAAAAATGGGGTCTAATGTGTTTGAGTTAGACCATGGATTGCTCACGTACCGAGGTAAATGGGTGATAAGATTCCAAGAAAAGCTAAGGAAGCAACTATTTGAAGAACTCCATGAAAAAGGAGTTGAAGGCCACTAAGGTACCAGGGCTACTCTAAAAATGATAGAACAATATTTCTACTAGGTAGGGATAAAAGAGTGATGTAACCAAATGGATAGCTAAATAATGCCCTATTTGTCAATTTTCTAAGCATGAAAATGTAAAAAAGCCCTGGGCTTCTCCAACCACTATCTAATCTATTCCTGAACAACTCTGGAGAGATATAGTTATGGACTTCATCAATAGGCTTCCTAATTCTCAAGGTTATGAAGTAATTCGGGTAATAACATATAGGTATAGTAGGAGCTCTCACTTTTTACCTCTCAGCCATTCCATTTATGCCAAAACACTATCCCAACTATTATTTTAGAACCTTTTTAAACTACATGGACTTCCTAGTTCCATTGTAAGTGATAGGGACCCTATATTCTTAATTCTGGTAAAACCTCTTTAAAATTATTGGGACCAAGCTCCACATCAGTACCTCTTATCATCCTCAAAGTGATGGAAACACCGATGGGGTTTGGAGAAGTATATGAGGTGCATGTGCAGCCACTCACCTAAACAATGAAGCTCCTAGCTACTTATGGCTGAATGGTAGTTTAACACTGCCTACACACCTCTCAACAGACCGTACCCTATAAAATTCTCTACGGTCATGAACCTACACATCTGAACATCCCAACCACACTTGGCATCAACATTGCAGCAGTAGAAAATATCCTTACAGAAAAACAGCACCAAATGGAGGTTCTCAAGGAGAATTTAGCCAAGGCACAGCAAAAAATAAAGAGTCATGCTAATAAAAAAAGGACTGAAAGAGAATTTAATATTAGAGAATTGGTGAATTTAAAGCTACAGCCCTATAGACAACTCAGTATCAATGAGGAAAAACACGAAACTAGCTCCAACGTTTTATGGGCCTTTTAAAATTTTGGAAAGATTTGGTACTATTGCCTACAAACTGGAATTTCCCAACACTTCTAAAATACATCCAATTTTTCATGCGTCACAACTTGAGAAGCATCTGGGAGCAGCTCAAATCAACACACAGCACCAGAGGTTGATCAAAATGGCAAATTTGATGTTGAACATCTCAGAACATTGAAACAAAGGAAGATATATAAAGGGAGCAGGGTCATACACCAATATTTGGTACAATGGAAATACCGCAGCATAGAAGAGACTACATGGGAAGATGAAGATCTTTTTAAACTCAACTATCCAGACTTGATACTTCATTCATGAGGACATGAAATCTCCCAAAGGGGAAAAAATGTCAAGAAAGGGCAAACTGGGAAGGAAGGAATAATTAGTATATTTTAGAATTAATTTATTTTGGGTGCACATGTAAGCACATAGGTAGTTAGTTAGCATGTGAGTGAAGGATAAGAATAGTAGTATAGGTTAGGAGGATATTTTTCAGCATGTGATATCTATATAGATGTAATGGGAAGAGTATTTCTCAAGAATGAAATTTATGCATTGTGATATGAATTGAGAAAGGAATCTTTCAACTAGCTTCTCCTTCCTTTCTATCTATTTCTTTCTGTATCTCATGAACCCTCTGAATTTTCTCTCTATTTATATCTAAATTCTCTGATTCTCCCTAATTCTATCTCTCTATTTCTGTTTCTCTCTTAATCTTAGGTCAGGTACTAAGCTAGGGCTTGACACTATGCTAAAGTGACTTCATAATATGTTGTTTCTAGAGTCTAAACTAATAACATTTGCACATCCACTTGGAGGGAATTCTCAACAAAAAAATTGTTTACATGGATAACCTTTTTTTTTAGGCAGTCTCATTTCATCACATGGATAACACCTTGGCAATATAACTATAAGATATCTTACAACCTATATATTGTTCCAAGAGAATCCATGAGGGTCCATGATATGAATTGAGGATTGTGAGATATAACTACATGCATTCATGAGATTTCTTTTATGTTAGCATATGAGAATTACTTTCTAGCAACAAAACAGTGTTTTTTATATACTGTGCTATTAGCACTTCAACTTCGTAGCTGGCACAATTTCTTTTGCATTAGAAAAATAGCAAAAACACAATAAGTCTTCAATAGCATTGGCAATTATATGTATAGATTACATACTGAGACTCGCATCAAATAAATAACTGATAATGATTCAAATGATTGGACTTTGCTAAGGTTATGCAAACATCTACAGGTTATGCAAAAGTAAGTGAAATATAAAAATATATATATAAATAAAATAAAACTAAAAAAACACACTTTCTACACAGACTACGTAAAAAGTTTTGTGTGGGGAGTTACTAGAAATTATGCCTTATTCTGACATTTATTCATAACCGAGATGGCTCATATTCTAATAATAGATTATAAAGTTTTCAGACTTCAAAATGTTTGTGATAGCCTAACGTTTTTGAAGTACTCACCCACAACTAAGACAAGTTAATTTTGAATTATAAGCCTTAACCTAAGGTTTATAATCCGGAAGGAACTATGGTGTAACTGAGTTGGTGATGAGTCTAATGACAAACTTCTACGACCATTTACAAAGAAATAACTTTAAAATTTTAGTTAATACTTATTCCGTCCCCAATTAAGTGACTGGGCTTATGGATGTGCCAAAGTAAGTGACACGACCTGCATTATGACAAAGATTTCTTCTACTTAAATATCTAATTAGTAGGATGTGGATTACCAGTTAAATCTTTCTAATTAATGCTTTCACATGCAACGTATTGGCACTATGAATAGTGTAGGCAAATAGAGAAATCATACTTGAAAGAAGATTATAGTAAATAATCACCAATATTCTAGAACAGTTGGAAGAAAGTGGTACAATGCAGTTATAAAAACATATGGATGTGTTAAAGCATAATATACATTAGTGGACCAATTATCTACCTCAAGAGACACGCCTCTCTAGTTTATATTATTTGCTTCAGTGTCAAAGCATTAATATACCACCCGAAACAAGCAAAAAGTTAAATATATAAAGGGTATGAGAAATGTTGGATCTAAGAAGCATGGATGAAAGAAAAGTGATACCTAAGAACAGCATGCAGCTCGTGGTCCTTCAAGTGGTCTGTCGACAAGAACCATTCCTGCTGGATTCTGAGCAGGCTGCGCTCTAGGTAGTTTCTTAGCTGCATGCACCACAATAAGGATTCTTTTAACAAATGCTATAGAGAGTGTGAAATGCCATACAACTATTAGAATCTGAAGAATGGACAAGTCAAAAATAAAAACAGAAACTTTATATTTTTTCAGTAATCAAGAGCCATCTAATTTTTTCTGATGAAAGCGATTTGATCAATACTAAGGTCAACAAAATTTCCACATATCTTTTAGACCTATTTTACTTTTCTTGAGCAAAGGTATATAAATTGAGCAGTGGATTTCCAATTTATTTCAATAATGCAGGCTGGTTGCATTTTTAAGACTGGAAATCATGGCTAGAGGTGCAAACTCAATACCCAGCTATCTTGTTAAATTTAAATAGAGGGCATTACAATAATAGCATTTCTTACTGAACTAAAAATCCATCTAAAAAAACACTGAATAATAATGACAAAGACAAAATCATCACTCTATAAATCAACTTTATTACACAGAATAAGAATCGGGGAAAATATGAGAGAGAGGGGGGGGGGGGGGGACACTAAAGGGGAAACTATGCAGCTCATACAGCTATTCAAACTTTCACAAGAAGTAGAGAATACAAACCTATTTCATAGAATATGTCATTGACATTGACGGCAGTTTTAGCAGAGGTCTCTATGAAAAAAAGATCATTCTCCTCAGCATAAACACGTGCCTCCTATAAATTCATTTAAAAGACGACTATCACAACTTCAACATAAAAGAAAAGACAGAGTCAAATTAAAGTTATCCCTAATGTACATGCTCATAGGTAATCCACTGGACATTGCTCATAACCACAAGAAGAAATATGCAAGAAGGAAAAATACCAAAAGGCTTTGACTTCAACTTCATTGTGTAAATATTACTTACTTCCCTAATGTACATGCTCATAGGTAATCCACTGGACATTGCTCATAACCACAAGATGAAATATGCAAGAAGGAAAAATACCAAAAGCCTTTGACTTCAACTTCATTGTGTAAATATTACTTACTTCTGCAGTCACTTTCCTCTTATCTTCCAAATCCACTTTATTCCCAGCAAGTGCCATAACCATGTTAGGATTACCTGAAACAACGACAAGACGGTCAAGTAACTGACCTGTGCCAACAGAATGCATACACAAGTCTCCTGATATAGATGACACAATAAATACATATATATACGCATGTATTATATATATATATATAGGGCAGTGATCCATAGCACATAGTGACTATAAGATCTTATATGGTCACAAGATCTTACATCGTTCATTTCAAGATCCAACGGTCATGATTTAAAAATGCAACTCTCATACCATAACATAGTGTTTCACGTGGAGATTTGCCTACCACAACACAATGTTTCGATGGAAGACTTGCCTACCACAACACAATGTTGTGGACGGCTTTGTGCGTTTTTAAATCATAGCCGATAGATCTTGGAATGAATGGTGGAAGATGTGGCAACCATATAAGTTCCCAAAGCCACATTTGCTCTGCATTTGAACCCATATTTTTTGTGTCCCTGCAAATGACAAAAAGTGGATGTAACAAAAAATCAAGTGAGACACCTTTTAATATATTGACATCAAACAAAATGGAAAAACCTCATACTTGAAGGACAAGAAAAATTAAGCCTAAATACCTTGCTTTTGAAGTTCTTGCACCCACTTCTTAGCCCGTGCAAATGAATCCTGAGAAAAACAAAACAAGAAAAGGAGAAAGAACATTAATCAGCAAAAACATATATTACCTAAACAACAGTTAAGTAACAAAGTGTTTACTTAAACATCACTAAAAGTCTAAAACAATAAATATTTATGTTAAGGTGCAACAAACTCTACAGCAAGCACAATGTTATAACCAACAGATGCTACATCTAATTTCATTTCCATCGTCCACAATACCCAATAACAGTCCCATAAAAGTAAATAAAAGCAATGCAGTTTTAGAAAATTCATCAATGACAAATTTAAGATCATAGCTAAATTTGAATAACTACATTGATTTTTTAAATAAAGTCTAGTATTGGCCACTTTTCATTAATGGTAGATATGGAACATAATGTAACTTTTATAGAATGTGAACTCTGTTTAAGAATGACTGTTATTATTTATTATTCCAATTCTAGAAGTCTATAAACAAGCTAGTAGAAGTGGCAACAGCTCAAACATCATGAGAAATACCTACCGTGTTAGAGATGTCGTAAACGATTATAGCAGCAGCAGCGCCTCTGTAGTACATAGGGGCTAAACTATGGTACCTTTCTTGTCCAGCCGTGTCCCAGATCTCGAATTTCACCGTCGCATCGTTTACCGCCAGAGTTTGTGAGAAGAACGCTGCTCCGATCGTCGATTCCTATAACCAATCATAATTTATCATCATTGAAATCATCGAATCATACTAACAATCAGTAATCAATTACCAAACCTAGCAAATTCATACTATATAGGAAGATGGATACCTGGAATTCGAGGAATTGGCCCTTGACGAAACGTAAAACAAGGCTAGATTTACCAGCTCCCATATCGCCTAGTAAAACCTACGAAAAAAATTCCTTAAATAAATTTACAAAGGCCAAAATCTATTAGCAAAACTGCAGTAATTTGTGGACTTACGAGTTTTGCATTGAGATTGTTGTGACCGATCGTCGACATGGAAAACACTATTTTGAAGTTCGCTGGAGTCTTTTAGCAGTTTTAGAGAGAGAAAAGGGGTTGTCTCAGCTAAAAAGAGACGTAATTTGGAATCAAGAGCGAGATAGAGAGGAGAGACGTTGGTTCTTCTTATAGTTTTGGCCGGAAAAGAAATTGGATAGAAAAGAAAACAAATGGACGTAAAATAAAACAAAATTGTCTAATTTTTATATTTTTGAGTTTTTTATTTAACAGAATAAAAAATAAATGAATAAAAACTTTGTCACTCTTCGTGCCGACCAAGTTTTCCATTCATAATTAACTTCATTTGAATAAAATAAAAAATAAAATATCTCAAATTACGATATAATAAATTTTAAATTATAATCCACCCGTTGTTGGAGGACAAATGTTAATCTTCTGGTTTCTTTAGGTCATATTTACTTTGTCATAAGAAGGTTGATGGAAGGGGTTAAAATTTCGAATTTCAGGCAGGTATCACACGGCACAGTTGCTGGGATTTATTACAAAGGCATTTGTGATACCATCCGAGCCAATGCTCAACGGACGTTGGTCATGATTGTTGACCTCGACGAAGACTCTTCGACGAGAACATAATGACGACTTTCAAAACTTTTTGATGTTTGCGGACTCTAGTGAATATTCTTCATTTGACGGACACAATTGATGGTGGATGAAAATGATGGTGGCTTTTAAGAACTTCTGATGTTCACAGACTAGTGAATAATTTTCATTTAACCTCGACGAACACTCTTCGACGAGGACATAATGACGACTTTCAAGACTTTTTGATGTTTACGGACTCTAGTGAATATTCTTCATTTGACGGACACAATTGACGGTGGATGGAAATGATGGTGGCTTTTAAGAACTTTTGATGTTCACCGCAGACTAGTGAATAATTTTCATTTGATAGACAAAACTCATGATGGCTTTTTAAACATTTTTATGGCCGTGTTTCTCTTATGATCATAAATAATGTTGCCAAATTAGTTATGAGAGTCTCTTTAGACTACTTAAAACTAATTCAGTTTATAAATATGGTTTTACCTATGAATAACTTGAGTATCTGTTGGATAAGATTCAGATTTTTTGTGGGACTGAAATGAGCAAAGATGATATAATTGGTGCTTTTGTAGATGAATTGAGCTTTATTTCGACAAGATTATTTAGATGGTATCAGAGCAGTGGCCCCTAGTGATATATTAAGTTTAGAGGCTACATATCCCTTCGAACTGATTTTGAATTTAAATGTCAATTGTTGGATTGTGATTATGGGCGTAATGTGGTCATTAAGGATTTAAATGGGGTAGATTTTGATGTCTAGTCTCTCATCAAAAAATGTGGGATGTAATGTAACAAATTAGGGGTTATAAATGAACCGAGTTGAGTTTTTGCTTGCCGAGCTTGACTAAAAATTAAACGAGTTTGAGTCGAGTTGAACTTTTAATTAATCAATATGTTGCTTGAATACAACTCGGTTATAAATGAGTAGAGCTTGAGCTTAACTCAAGTCTGATCGAGCCGAGCTTTAGTCGAGCTTAGATGAGCCAAGCTTGAGTCAAACCTAATATACTTCGAGCTCGATTTGTTTAATTAAACGAACATGATTTCCTATTCAAATTCGAATCAAGTTGAGCCTAGCTCCGTTTGTGAACAGTTTAAACAAAGTTTTCTTTTATATTGTTTTTGAGTTTAATGGAGAAAAAAAAATTAACAAATTTTTTTATTGTGTTTTTGAGTTCTAATGAAGAAGAAAAAAACCCATCACTTTTACAAAATGTATCCCTCTATTACGTTTGATATGCTAGTTATAGTTATAACTATTGACCTATGAATCGTCTAAAGTTTTGGATTCTAATTTTCTTGTACAATAATCTAATATGTTTAAATTCATGTAAATTTTATAGATGTCTCCTTGAAAATACATATTTTTTAATAAACATTTGTGAAAAACTTAAGGGTCAGTATAATTGTATGTATATGTCTTCTCATTTAGCCCATCAATCTAATGTTTCAGATAACCAAAAGTGTCACGTGTAATAAAAAGAAAATAATAACGATATTACATATTTTTGTTTAATGATGTAACAAATCAAATACATGAAGAAAAAAATAATTATGAATAAACATTAGATCTTAAACAAAGTTAATCTATTTAATGCTTCCAGCACCTCCATCGTCTTGGATCTTCGATGCTCTTGATAGCCCGTGGTAGGAGTTTTGAAAGTAAATTGAGAGAGTCGAGGATTGAAGCCTTAAATATTCTTGATGGAACAATTCGAGAAGCATACTCCTCATTAAATCCGATAATACTCCTGATAAATATTATTTAAATATTTCATGACTAGATCACAGATTTTTTGTATGTGTTAACATTCAATAACGAAAAAATTTCAAGAGTACATCGGTACTTTTCTCAATTTTTATTGTTTTCTTTACGTGAATCTTTTTTTATATATATAAATTTAACCATTAATCACGAAACATTCGCTATAAAAAAAATCAAGGAAATTTTATGCAGCTAGTTCCTTTTCAATTTTATGAAAAATTTAATGCAACTAATTCGCGTTTCCTCAAATTAGAGAGACTCCTTAGTATCATTTTTCATTGGTGTCAGCATAGTTTAAAGTGTCTCTCGCTGTATATATATACATGTCAGAGTTGGTAATTAAGCACATTACATATATACATGCACATAGTGAAAATAGTCCAAAAGAGGATCATGATGTTGGTCTTCTTGGTGTGAACTTCGTGCAGATATAAATGAGACGACGATGCCAAATTTAAACCGCAAGCACTGAGGAATACAATGCAAGCACCTGTTATTTTTTCCACAACGACAATGCATGAATTTTTTTAGGATAATATATAAATTATAAAAATATTACTTATTTTATTTTTTTTTATCCAAATTAGGCCAATTTTGAATAAAAAAAATTAGCAAAAAAAGTGATCAATTTTTTTTATTTTCCTATTATTAAAAAAATTAAAAAACACAAGAATTAGACAAAAAAATAATTTTTTCGTCTTTTTTTTTTTTTGTCTATTTTAAAACTCAGAAACTGAGTGTAAAGGATTATAAAAAGGCGGGCTGCTTTAGGAGGCATATATGGCCTTTTATTTTGCCATTTTGTAACAGACAAAACTAATCCAAAACTAACAAATACATGTCAATCCTGATGATTATTAGTATTGAATTTATTTTTTCTCTAATAATTTTTTTAATTTATTTTCGTTAATGTGAGTTTGTTAATTGTTGGAACATTTTGTATTCGATTTAAAAAATATTTTTAATTTTTAATTTTTTTTGTACCATTGAATTATAATATTACATTATATTACGATTTTCTCCAAGTTCCTCCTATTTTTTTTCTTCTAACCTCTCCTCCAAATTTGCTCTTAGACCCGGCATAGATAGGATGTATTCTTAAAATTAAATTGTAATAATATATAAGTTCTATAAATAAATTATAAAAAAGGATGGGATCCTCCCCGGTCCAATATAGTGTGCTACTGGACAATAATCAATGACCAAATCCTTGGAATTTTCTGTAATAAAAATACAACAAATTAGAAGCAAGAACTTCATAGCTACAAAAACATCTTTATATGAAAAAATTAAAGCTGATTGGAAACAAGATTTCAGTAAGTTTCCATCAACACAAAATTCATGTCAACTGCAATGTCCATTGAAAAAAGAAAGCGCGTTTTATTGAAATTGCAAATTTTAGAAAGTACAGGGGCCCCTTCGAGAACCCGGCTAATACAAATTAAACAGAGCAGTTAAGTTAATCACATCCTTGAGATCTGGAGGGGAATTCTGGCTTCAAGAATTTCTTCTCTAAAAGAGACGAACTGTATTGCTTCTGGGTTACCACGTTTCTCGGTAAGATGCCTCCTGCAATTTTCTGCTGTCATAACTCCAGATGAGTAGGCTCCATGAACAGATCCCTGGTTCTCCATGCTAACAGCTTCACCTGCAAAGAAAAGATTACCCAGAGGTGCTCGAAGCCTCTCGTACAAGTCAGTCGGCTTAGAGACAAGATCATAGGAATAACATCCAAGGGAGTTGGGGTCTGTTCCCCAATGAGAAACAAGGTACTGAACCTGCATATAGAACCAAGAAATCAGCTGTTAAAAACTTCTGCACTATCAATATTACTTGTGTTCTATCCTTGCTTGAGAGAAACTACCTATGCAAAATATGTAACGTGTTTATAAATCTTTATAAACATAGAACCAGATCCTCTTTTGTTTTTCCTTTTCGAACTCCCCTTTTTCTTCATTTTTAAGAGAAAACGAATATAAAATACCATTGCTCCACACAGACAAAACCTGAGACTAATTACTAACGGGGTTGTGCTGTGCTTTTAACGTTCATTCAGAAGTCAAGAAGTCAGCAAGCAGACTAGCTATTTTCATCCCATATGCATAGTAAATCTATATATTCGATCAGATTGACTCAGGAAATTGAAATATTTTAACTGAAGCGAATGTGAAAATAATTGTGCTTAAAGAACGAACTTACTGGCTCAGTTGCATTAGGAAACATTTTCTTGAGCTGCAACATCACAAAATTGGCAGCAGCCTCGTCAGATAGCTTCTCAAGGTCATACGCAAATCTTCCAGCAGCCATATAGACGAGGACTGGATTACCTGTTGCTTTGTGGAGATTAAGAAAATATCCACAAGCATAAGAAGTGGGAGCTACTACACCTAGCAATTCTACATTTGGCCAAAAGACGGTATCAAATTGCAAGGCAATCTTATTTTCATTCCCCACACCAAGATCTGATATTGCAGCAACCTTCCACTCGGGCAATTTCGGCTCAAACTCAATTAAGTTGGCTTTGAGAACTCCAATGGGCACTGTCACAATGACAGCATCTGCAACAAAGTTCCTCCCATCCTCCACTGTAACCATCACCTCAGCAGGTCCATTTGTTATCCTTGAAACCCTTATAAATATGATCAAGAAATGGAATCAAATATCCATCCAATCTAATAATTTCTGTAAAATAATTTAATTTCATAATTCAACGCAGTAATTGACATTCATCATACAAGAACGCATGCTGCAGCAAATAAATTCAAGCAGTATGTTGATCCTGCACAAAGTATTGTCATAGTTATCATTACATTTAGGGTAATGTTGAGGGAAATACATGATAAAGCTTTTTGATATCTTCTTTTTTTCTTTTTCTTTTTCTTTTTATATGATAAGTGATAATTGACATCCACGTTGCTTATTATGCAGCTAGCTTTTCCCAAAGCAATTGCTTCAACTTTTCTCAGTGTTGCTGAAACTAGCTTACAAACAATAACGATAGCTTACATTTATCAAGAATTTGTAAGTTCAATGTATAGTGGGTATAAGAGAGATTTATGTCTATTATGTGCATCTAGAGGTATGATCATGTAACTGCAATGACAAAATTTTAGGTTAGATTATTGGTTGCTAAACATAGTCCATAGACTGAGGAGCGACTATTACAGTATTTTAGTCGAGCTTTTAGTCACTTCGAAAAAATGAAAAAATATACGACATAAAAGGATTTCATGTCATTCAAAGATTGAACAGGCGTACTGGTGATTTAACCGTATATCGATATCTTTCGACAGAGCCTTGATAACAGGATGATAGCCTTGCACCATAAGTCCATGACCACCAGACAGAACATGCTCCTGTAAATTAAAGAATACAAGAACACCATTGATATGTAAGAATTCATAGATGATAAACATTATTTCACTTTGACCATACAAAGATTTAATTTTTATCTCATTTAACCCGGTCAAGTTTCAGAATCCCCAATTTATTTACATGCAACATTTTCTTCAGGAAACTTACCTATAACATTCCAGTTGCTTTAAGAATAATTAGGAGTATCTTTATAGTAGGCGTCTTTCCAGGAGAGGAAATAATTTTAGACGACATACTGTAAATAAAAGTGTTCAACTTGCCTCATCCCAATTTTTTAGAGATATCATATCCGCGTCTGCAGCAAACCAAGCTTCCATCCTACATATGTACCATTGCAATACTTCATGGGCAAGTCCTTTTTGCCTGCACAGCATACAAAGTATGTTGATGAATATCAGAACCTTACTCAAAAGCTTGAAGAGGTAGCTTGTATCCAAAGTTCTAATGACTGATTCCATACCTCAATTCTGGATGTCCATTGAGCACAATTGATATTGCTTGAAGAACTGACATGTCATGACTATGCCCATCCCTCACCGTTTCAGTCTAGAGTACCCAACAAATTAATCAGTAGTTTGTATAAAAGATATTCACTAATACAGAAAGATTGCATAATTTCTAGAGTGAAAGCCTACCTCCTTGAGAATTCTCTTAAAGGCCTCTCCAACTTCAATAACCATTTGTCGAGGAATTTGATGACCATCCATATCAAAAAGAGTATAACTGAAAGGAGATCAAATCCAAATCCTCAAAGATAATATTCTGACTAAATAAACAAGAAACTACATTTGCAATGGTCATTTGTTTTTGTTAGACATCATACATCGCTTTCTCATTAGAGAACTTACTCTGATACTTATATACATGGATATAATGAAATATTTTCAATTGACATATTAAGAGGACCATATCTCTAAGGAGTAATAGTTTACAATATGACCAATATCAAATTGATATACTGCTTAACCTGAGTGCCCTAAGAAAAATCAAAGTAGAATAAGAACTACCTTTCTAAATCATGGTCATACAGCACTGAGTTGTCCCCACTTGTCCTGTATAATGTAAGCCCTAAACGACGTATCAGTGGAGCTAGAGGATTCTCGTTGCACACACCATGTAGCCTGAATTATGAATGGTTAAATAAATAAAAAATCCAGCAATAAATTTAATATATGCTTCCAAAATTAAATAAACGACGTATCAGTGGAGCTAGAGGATTCTCATTGCACACACCATGTAGCCAGAATTATGAAATGGTTAAATAAATAAAAAAATCCAGCGATAAATTTAATATATGCTTCCAAAATTAAATAAAGCCACCTGACACGATATAAAGAAGTTATGTAAAATGTTATCAATAGTAAGCTTAGATATTAATGAACATTCTTTCGAAGAGTTGAAACAACTCCCAAGTTGAAGAACAAACTATAACTGACAATATGAACTGTTAAAGGATTTAGTTTTCATTTATACACAGGAAGTAACAAAGCGACGCTATGGGTGAGTTTGCTTATGAGTGTCCACACAACTAATTGGCTGTGCTAAATAAATAGGAAGGGGGGAGGTGTTAACAAGGTCAGAGATTAATGTTTATAGGCAACCTCAACACGCCAAATGAAGAATATTCAACATCAATATCAAGGTGGCATTTCAAACTAGTTGATACATGTCACATAAAGCAAAGAAGATAATCAAAATCTCAATGCAACAAATCTCTGACATAATGCAATCTAAAATTAATCACAATGTTTAAACAATATTTGTTCTCACTAGGTAAATAGCTCAACAGAGCATGCAATGTTGCTCTACATTTATTTAAGTACTTTAAAAAAACAATTGGAACCCTAAAATTCAGCATTTTTCTGAAACATGTCATTGCCACCTCCTCTAGTGGATAATTGTTCAGTTATTGTACATGTTACCAAACCTTTTATTCCCTGCCAACATGTTTACGCCAGAAAAGATGACTCTGTGAAGGTACCGACTAGCTATGGGTCACAGATGGTTAAACAGGAAACACTGGGTGTAAATAGTGTTCCAGAGGAAAACACGTACTATTGTTATTGAAGCCATTAGACGCTGACCAGCTTTATCCATTTACATAAAGGTCGTCATCATAATTGATGAATATCTACTATTTTGACAAGTATGATTATGGTTGAAAATTTCTTCCAAAATATTTATTCACATTAAGGACCGATGACCAGTACTTAAGAGACAAACTTAAACTCATTAAATGATCTATGTACAGACACAAACATAAGCCTTTCATTCTAGAACCACAACATAACTTCTCAAACTGTCAGTTGCAAATAAAAAATTAGGCAGATTTTTGAGGCATATGCTATCAAGGCTTCAGCCAGTAAATTCTGTGTCACTAAGAAAATGAAATAACATGTCAAAAGATTTAAAATATAGATGCCATAGAAAATCTTGCTTATTATGAAAGGGACAAATAAAAAGTGAAGCATGAACTTGCCATGATGCTCCCATATCAACTGGCCATCCAAATGAGTAGTCAGTGTGAATGCGGCCTCCAATTCTATCTCGTGACTCCAATAACAGGACCTGAACAAGATAGAAAAGCTCTGATCAATAACAGAAAAGGAAAAAACTTAGGTCATCCTGTGGGAATATGTATCATAAGGACTACATGACCACCTTAATTTACCAAATTTAAAATAATAATGATAATAAACAATAAACACCTTAAAAGATGCATTTTGGAGAACACGTGCTGCAGCAATCCCAGAAATACCACCACCAATGACAATGACTGAAGCAATTGAGCTGCAATGTCTACCAATGCTAGAGGAAAAAGTGCCTGGACATCACATAAACGCAAGGACAATTAATTCCCATATGCACTGAAACCGACAGCTCACAACAAATCAAGCATATAGACAAATTACAAAAGCCTAAATCCTACTCATCAATTGGTATTGAATTCATTTACATAGTACTGATGCATTTTAACCCCTACGGATAATGCCGCTTCACAACTTTCATAACGCGATAGGAGTTGGGAGACTCTCAAAGTGAATACTAAGTCATACCAAACATTCACCACGTGTCACTTCAAGCAAGTTAAAAAAAGGGAATTGATATATATTTCCACAAAGCCTCCTCACATGAATAGCAAGTGGGTCCTACACTTGTGTGAGTGAGAGAGATCTTGTGGAAGTATCAATTTTTACTTGTGAAAATAACAATTTCCGAAGAAAAACTTGAAAGATAGGCCTACACCCTATCTATACCACATCAAATTTCCAAGTTCTTAACTAATCACGAAAGTTTAGACTTTAGAGTGTTGAAAATGTTGACATGATGCTGACTTCTCATTCTCCCCTCAATTAGAGCTGAAAGGATCATGTAATCTCACCACCATAAAAAAAGAATGAATTTTGGATATAAGGTTGTATAAGCTATTTTTCATGAATGTGACAGACAAAACTCAAATGGTGTAACCGCATCAAGCTCAGAACATAATTGAAATAACATTTTACAGAAAACAACAATCAAACCACTAGAATGACAAATTCTAACGTTATCCTTCATCAAATATTGTATAGCATATGTTCTTAACACCAAATACATGATCTACTAGTATAATAACTTCTATAAGTCATTTCACATGACATTGTTTCATCATTTATAAATGGATGAACAGTCATGATATGTACATAATATACATAATCAAACGAGCAATCAAAAAAAATTATTAAAAAAATGCCACCTTTAATCTATTCCACATTATTCACAAACCTCATAATTAATCAAATAAACAACTAGTGTATACTTTAAAACACGAATAATGATCCAATCCAACCGTACCATTGAGTAAACTACTGTGAATGGAATCTTTGATCTCCATTATGAAATCAAACGAATCAAGAGGTGGGTGGGTCGGCAAATTGTAGATTCAGAAGAACGAATAATCAGGGTGGAATTAAATTACGCAAAAAGAGAAAATAAATTACGGGTGTATAGGAATCAAGAAATTAGAGATTAACTGAAAGGAGTGGTAGAGGAGGAAGAGAAGAAGGCCCGCAATAAGGCGGCTAAAATTAGAAGAACAACGTAGTTTATCAAAGCAGCTCATAATCTGATGAATTTATAATCAAATTGTTGGTGGTAACAATGAATCGACCCGGACCAATCGCAAACTTGTGCGTCGGTTGCATAGATCGATACCCTGCTTCTTCTTCTTCTCCCTCTTCTCCTTCTTCTCTCCCTCGTTCGTATTCTTTGGGTTTTTCTATCTGCACAAAGGGGATATACTTGATACTACTACAATAAACCCGCGAACGTAACCGAACAGATTCTATATATAATTAGATTAAACTCGATTAATTAGGACGGTGATAATGAGGGGCTGGGCCAGGCCAATAATCCACTACGACGGCGTATGGTGGCTGAGGGGTGTAATTGGGTTTTGGCTAATCATAATTAAATAAGAAAAAGATTGATTATATGAGCCGTGTTGGTTTCAACCTTCCCTGGCACCTTGGGGCCACTTGCCATTACCTAATTATGGACAACAATACATCATTGACCTAAGAAAAAAGGAATATCTTATACGTTTAATGCAGAGGTACACAACGATTTTAAATCTAAAAAATAATTAAATTATTTAAATTTATTATAAAAAATTAAAAATTAAAATCGTTCAAATTTTTATTTCGTAATTGTCTATCTGTTAAATTGACCGATTTAAATCGTTTGATCACTTAAATTCATGCCAAGCGTACTAAATATATTTATTATAACTCAACTACTTTTCGTATCCTATGTATTAGTGTTTAAACTCCATTTCCTCGTCAGTTTACCTGAAGTAGATGATGTATCAAGTCACGTATATCAAGTATTTTATAATTTTAAAAATTCAGTCGATTTCAAATTTTTTTAAAACTAAACCGAAACCGATCAATTAAATTTTGATTTTTTTATTTTTTTGCAGTGTTAGTTCATTGATTTTATACTTTCCGGTTTGATTTATTGTCGGTTCGATTTGATTCAATCGATTTTTTAGTTATATTCGTTTTATTGTTTAGCCCTAGTTCAATGTATTAAATAATATCCAAATAGTTATATTTATATATTTTAATAATACTACGAATTTTAATAGAACACTAATTAAATAAAAAAAAAATGATAAGATCATTGTAAATAAATAATTATGATAATAAAAATATAAAATAAAAGAGTTCGAAAGTCAACCAAAAGATAAAAAAATAGTCGAATAAATAATGGAAAAATTGTCGTGTGAATTTTTCTCCTACTTGTTAGTCTTTAATAATCACACAAAAAAAATCTTTGTATGCTAGTAATTATATAATGATTATAGAGGATCAAAATAGATCAATTTTGTGGTTATATAAAAATTGTGTTAATTTTGCCTCTCGTGCTGCCATGCCTCCCATTTCTATTTATCCTCCCTCAAAATATCTATATATGTATATACTTTATATGTAAATGGGAGATATGTATTACAAGGATATATTTTAGGAATTCGGTGGCGACGGGAGAGGTTTATCCGATTGAATCGGAGGTGAGGATCTGTGAGACTGGAGATGTACTGACAATTGAGCTTGGACAGAGTTTATTGATCAATCATACCACTGGGAAATAGTATAAGCTGAAGCCAATTGAGGATGGCGGTCCCGTGATTGAGGCTGGTGGTGGAATTTTCGCTTATGCAATCAAAGCTGGGAGGATTCCTTCACAGGCTCTTTAGAAAATGAGGTATAATTCAATCAGCTTTGTCTAGTCTTTATTTATTGTATTTTATTTATTTGATTTAGTTAATGAGAGTAACTATTTTATTTTATTTAATTAGTGTGACAAATTATTTTATTTTAATTATTTAACTTGAATTATTTTATCTATTTGATTTAGTTAGTAAGACTAATTATTTTATTTTAATTAATTAGTGAGTTTAATTATTTAACTCTAATTATTTTATTTAGTTAATGAGACTAATTATTTTATTTAATTAGTGTGATAAATTATTTTATTTTAATTAATTAGTGAGTTTTAATTATTTAACTTTAATTATTTTATTTATTTGATTTAGTTAGTAATTTTTAATTATTTTATTTAGTTTAAATAGGGTGATAAATTATTTTATTTAAATTAATTGGTAAGTTTTACTTATTTAACTTGAATTACTTTATTATTTGATTTAGTTAATGAGATTAATTATTTTATTTAATGTGATAAATTATTTTATTTGAATTAATTAGTGAGTTTTAATTATTTAACCTGAATTATTTTATTTATTTGATTTAGTTAATAATTTTTAATATTTTTATTTAATTTAATTATTTTATTTATTTGATGTAGTTAATGATTTTTAATTATTTTATTTGAATTTAAGTTAGTATTTGGGTTGTATTTGATAATTAATTATACAGTCAACATTTATTATACGATTTTTATACAGTCAAACTGTATATGACCGGAATTACTGAAATTTCGGCAAAAATTGTTACCGCATGATTACTTTTGTCTACTTAAGTGCACTTGGTGATAGTTTTTATAAATTTTGGTACATTAGGGTCACTTGTGTAAGCGCATACTTGGAAGGACATAAGTGTATTTAACCCTTTTAATTTTTGTTTATCTTTCTTCTTGTTTCTCATCCTTTTAATTTGGTAATAAATTTCATATATTCTTTTCCATCCAGATATTTATTTTATTAATTTTATTATTCTCTCGCACTTTATAAATTTATCATCGCTTGCCTCCCTTGCTTATTTTTTCTTTTAAAATTTTGAATTTTACATATTGTAACCGAAAGAAATGAATCATTACAATATAATTGTAACGTATGAACAAAATGAGTGTATTAGTTTTTGTCAAAGAAAATTTATTACGGTCAATAACATCCACCGTTGGAATTTATTGCAGCCCAAAAAAGACTACCAAACAGACGATTGCACTCATTTTACCTCTTTATATATAATACTATATATATATATATATATATATATGTAAAGAGAGATATTTTTATGAAGTTTACAGATTTTTTTCTTAAATTAATCATAAATTCAATTTAAACGTAAATTTCTGCAAATTAAAGGAGCGTTGATTTAGAAATTGATATTTGTCAAAAAATCTAGTGAGTAAGACTACATTTATATGTTTTGTATAAATATTATTACTCATTAAATTTTGTCCTAAACATTTTTGGCCCTCCAGACTCAAAATTCTGGTGGAGCCATTGGGTATCCGTTATCAACTTTGCTATTAATAATGCTATGTGAGCGTCCCAGTTGATAGACGCCATATAAATAAAAGTGATTTATATTTGTCTGCCTAATATGCTAATAATATTTTTTCTTAATTGAAAATTATCTCCAACACTATTGTGAGAGTGGCTGCAAATAAGAACATGCACGACATATCGACCGATACCCCAATAATATAACTGATGCCAGCCAATTTCTTTTATTGAGATATGGACGGTACAAGACAAATTGGCTTCCTTTCTTTTTTTCCTTTTCTTTTTTGGTGATGAATTTTGTTTCTTGATATCAGAATATTCAATTGATTCGCGGTTGACTCTTGAGTTGTGACCCATGTTCTCAAATCTCAGCTAAAATCTACAGTCATGGTTGTGTTATATATATATATATATATATATATATATATGAGTACTATTCTAACAATTATATTTTAAACCGTCTATTATAATAATTAATAATTTATATTAAATACAAAAAAAATACTGTAATTAGAGCTTCTGGCAACAGTAAAATTCTTTCCACTAATAAGTAATTGGCATGCCGTTAGAAGAAGGATTTTATTATCGTTAGAAGTTCTAACGACAGTATCTATTTATATTTAATCTAAGTTATTAATTATTATAATAAACGGGTAAGATATAATTGATAAAATAGTATTTTCGACCATTGTTAATATACATATAAGGGGACAATAAGTGCTAAATTGTCTGGCTGGCTGCACTGTGATAATACCTAACAGTCACTCTGTCCTCGACTATTATTCATTTTTGACCATTGTTAATATATAATTGATAAAATAGTATTTTCGACCATATATATATATATATATATATATATATAAAAGGGGACAATAAGTGCTAAATTGTCTGGCTGGCTGGCTGTACTGTGATAATACCTAACAATCACTCCGTCCTTGAGTATTATTCATTTTTGTAGTGCAACCATGACTAGATTTACAGGCCACCAATTAATAACTTAGGTAGGAGTGTTTGTTTTGTTATGTTTCTTTAAGCGGTCATGTCTTGATTTTGCTGGTTGACAGAATAGCCATTATAGTTAGTCATTTAACAACTTGTCCCAACTTTTTTCTTTGAATACTCGATCAGTCCACCAAAGGTGCACAAAAATAATTTTGACATAAGCAAATCAAATTAGAGGATAGAGTATTAAATATGTTTTAATTTTATCCATAAAAGACTCTACTAAAATGCATTAATGACTTTTCTTTACCAAACTAGAGGATCCCATTTTAAGTACATTTTTGATGTTAAATTACTTTTGTATCATCACTTTTTCCATTTGACTTTTATATCTGTTATCCTTGATATTTTTTTTTTCTTTTCCTACTGTCATTATTTATACAAATTTGATAATCTATATAAGATATGAATTAGTTTGTATAACTTTTGTTATAAATATTTAATAATTTTATTTAGCATATTTTATTACAATTGACTCATGGTTAATAAAATTGATTCAAAAAATTAAATTGTGAATCACCTTTGATATTATTTAATTAAGTAATAATTTCAATATAATATCCAAAAGATAGAATATAAGTAGTCTAATATCATATAACAAAGTCATACTATATATATATATTTATTTATCTCAATATTAATTGAATGTAAAACTTTACTAGTGAGATAGGAGCGGATCAATTATTAAAACTCTTTATTAGTGAGATAGTAAATGATGAATTCTTTATCTAATGGTAGAAATTGATAGCAAATTGGCATTTCGGTAATCGTCTCACAATTAGTAATATCCCATTTATATATATATATATATAGGGGTATTCATTCAATCCGAATTGAATCGAACCAAATAGGACCAGTACCGAAATTATCCAAATTCCCATACCGGTACCAGCGGGTGGACCGGTTTGGTATACCGGTAAACTGGTTCGATTTCGATTTTACCGAAAATTATTATTATTATTATTATTAAAAAAAAAAATCGGTACATACCGAACCTCAAAATGGCGAACCGGAACCAATTCGGACCGGGTTAGTTAACTAAAAAATCAAAAAAAATGAACACCCCTATATATATGGGAGATGTTTCATAACAAACGTTTGTTATGACAAATTCTTTTTTCTATCCGTTACCCCGCTACCTAAGGTAGCGGAGTGCTATGATTTATTTTTTATTTTTTTATACTATTCCGCTACCTAAGGTAGTGGAGTGCTAATTTTTTTATATTTTTTATTTGTTACCATTCTGGCTCTTTAGTTAACGGATGGGAGGGGGGGAAAAGAAATAGTAATCCGTTACCTTAGATAGCAAATGAGATAAATTAAAGACAAATACGACAACAACATTTTATGCACTCCAATATTTATACCCAAGATCCAATATTTCATGTATCCTTCTCACTTCTCTATCCATGTATCATTCTCACTTCTCTATCCAGTCTCCCATCAATTCATGATTTATCCCTTTCATTTTCCCCCCATCCGTTAACTAAAGAGCGGAATCGTAAAATAAAAAAATTAGTACTCCACTACCTTATGTAACGGAATGATATAAACAAATAAAAAATCTTAGCACTCCGCTACCTAAGGCAGCGGATGGAAAAAATGATTTGTTGACGCTTGCTATGAATCATCTATCTATCTATCTATATATATATATATATTAGTTATTTCAATATTAATGTTATAGTGATTATCTAGTGTTTTGGGATGCTTAGACATTTTGATGACTGTCCCACAATTAGTAGTATCGATTTGCATGTTTATATTATACTATAATACATGTATAAATAGGCAACTTAATGACTCTTTGAAATAAGAGTGTTTATTTGGAGAATAAGAGATTGAGAAGGAATGACCCTTTGACCTTAGTCATGATATTCTTTACTGGGCTATTTGAGCTCACCCTTTATTTTGTTCCATTGTTTTTCAACAGGAGATGAAAACGTAACAGGGTCTAGCCGGGGGATGGAGTGAGAGTCCGAGGAATAGCTGTCGTAGTCTTCACGTGTTGTAAAATAGTGTGGCAATAATAGTGAAGACTTAGTTGTGTATTATTATATACTATATTGTTGTACGTTGTGCTTTGCTGTAATAATTTTGTTGTAGTCTTTTGACGACTCAAGTTTGGGTTGTGTGGGCTCAGATTTGGGGGCATCACAGTTGGCATCAGTGCTTAGGGATATGGTCTTTAATGGAGATCTGGGGTTAGAACTAGGAGGGGAGAGACGAATAGAATCAGTCACTAGTGCGTCCTACCTAAATTAGATTTTATTATCTAATGAGTTGATTTGAATATAGGGACATGAAGTGATGAGTCAGTTTGTTTGAACTAACAATTATTTTGTGACCACAGTTATGTATCCTTACCTCTTCGAAATGCCAGGTACGTCAATTTCGGGGACGAAATTTCATAAGGAGAGGAGGTTGTAAAACCCCGAATTTTATGAAATATAAAATTTAATTTTTCTTCATATATATTTTTTTCATGAAACAGTAAGTGGTTAAATTGACGAAATTGAAAGTTAAGGATGTTATGTGCAAATTTTTATTTTGTCGAAGAATATTCATTTTGTCGGGGAATATTCGGGCCGTACGACGACTCCGAAATAACAAATTATTTGTGGACACCACAACGGAATATTTGTCGAATATAGAAAACGACAGAAGTAACCTTTTTAATAAAAATAGTCAACGGTGCTAACTGTTAAAATACCGGTGATAAAAGAATAGTAGCATACGGTAATTTATGGTATTTTACTGTAGCATGCGGTACTCTACAGTAGCACACGGTATTGCACAGTGTCTTATATTATTGACACCGTAACTGTTACGCATCATTTCATCGATAATTGTCACTGCATAATATTTTATATTACCAATTCAATTATTGTTGCTACACAGTATTTTGCATTATTGATTCAATAATTGTCATTACATTGTATTTCATATCATTGAGTCAATAATTGTTGGTGCACTGTAGTTTAAAATTATTGAATCTAATAATTGTCACAGTAGCAAATATACTGTAATTTATATTATTAAATTAATAATAATCTGTAACGTGTTTATTTATTGTTGAATTATTGTTGTAGCATTATTTTATTTTATATGCAGGACCCACAGGAGAAAAAAAATAAAAAAAAAATAATTTTACTATTTGAAATAGTGACGTGAATAGTAAGAAACGTGTGTGACCCACTATGGGGCCCACATGAAATGTGATAAATGTGTTTTAGGAAAATGGTTGGTGAAGGCTGCGTAGCAGCCTTTTCTGAAAAAAAAATTAAATTCAGTTCACCTACCGCACATAGTAACTTATTTTCTCCTATAAATAGCTTGCTCAGTTGAATAGAAAAATCACACCTAAAACATAAAATTTTTCTATAAGAATTTTATGAGTTTTCTCTGAGAATAGTAAGGTTATTTTGAGAGTTTGAAAGCCAAAAGGAGTGCAGGAATTTTTCAAGTAAGTCTTTTATTAAAAAGTAGTAATTTCATAAATTCCTATTTTTCATGGTATTCATAAATCTTCCTTTAGAATACTCTTCTTTAAGAACATTCATTTTTAAAAGTTTTCTTTGGAAGATTTATTTTGGAATATTATTTTAAAAACTATTTTAAAGTTGTTATATTATACTACAAAAATTATGTTAAATATATATAATTTTGATAGTTCATATTATACGAATTATCATACACTTTGAAATTTATATATGGTAATTACTAATTATATTAAAAATATATAGGTTGATCAACCTCATTTAAATCAATATCCAGTCACGTGTTAAGGTAAGGAATATTATTCTTTTCACACTCTTAAATTTATTACGGTAAGGGGTATCTTTCTTTTTATTTTCATAAATGGATATTATTTTCTTTTTTACTAGAAGGGATTATCATTCTTTGATTTTCGAAAATAATATCGTTTCTTTCTTACTCATAAGATGTGTCATTTATTTCCATGTATTAATTTGTGGGAATAACCTTACGGCGCGGATTACTGCCTGTTGGTGAATAACCTTTTGTATTCATTCCTTATTAATCTCTGAGAATAATCTTACGGTGCGGATTACCGCTTGTTTGGTGAATAACTCTTCGTATTCAAATTGATGGGAATAACCTTACGGCGCGGATTACCGCCTGTTTGGTGAATAACTCTTCGTATTCAAATTGATGGGAATAACCTTACGGCGCGGACTACCGCCTGTTGGTGAATAACCCTTTTTATCTGTCTCTTGAGGAAATAATTTGTCTACACGAATTATCACATGACACTTTTATTCCATATTCGTTTGTAATATCATTTTCTTTCATATTCGTAAGTGATATTATTTTCCTTTGTACTCATAAGGGATGCCATCTTTTTCATCTTCCATTATTTAAACTTACTATGGTAAGAGATATTAATTTCATTCACCTTTTGTTAATCAAACCTGCTACGGTAAGGGATATTATTTTCTTTCATACTCCTAAATCGAAACTTATTATAGAACTATTGCTTCTATAATTCCTGAAAATATTATATGTTCCATAATAGTTGAACTTCATTATTTCAACTGAACCTTCCTATTTTCTGAACATTTCTATTGAACTGTAACCGTTATTCTGAACTGTGGATCTTGAATATCATTTTTAAATTTCATTCCACATCATGTTGACAATTTGGACATTGTTTGAATCTGCACAAAGTAAACTTTCGATACTTATTGTTTATCCTATTTCTTCTGTTCATCCTTTGTATCACTGTTATTCGTATTAATCATCAAGAATCAAGCTGTTGTGAATATCTGTGGTCGGTGACACAGATGTGTTATAATTGTTGAACAGATGATAGGTTAAAGGCGATATACTAGGTTAAAGGCGGTACATCTGTTCGATGTCTTTTATGGCACGTGGTGAATGTTCTCTTTGACCCGTAGTGCAAAGACGAACTGTTGGTTGGTATGATTATGACCAAAGGCTGAATCTGGTATAATCATGACCGTTGGTGTTATATTGAATGTCTTTGACCCGTAGTGCAAAGATGAACTGTTGATCTGCATGATTATGACCAGGAACTGTGAAGTTGCATTATCTTGACTAATGATATTTCAGATGATAAAAGTTGATGATATTTTTACTAAAAAGAGAAGGGAGTGAACATTATAGTCTACATTATTCTTCTAATAGATTGCTCATTCCGCTGCTATTATTGATCTGAACATTGTTCAAGAATTTAACTGCAGTTTTTGATATAAACCTTGTAGTCTATTGTATTCTATCAAGAGCTCAACTGTTGAAGACTAATGATAATTTATTCGTCATTATCTTAGTCATGATATTCTTTACTGGGCTATTTGAGCTCACCCTTTCTTTTGTTCCATTGTTTTTCAACAGGAGATGAAAACGTAACAGGGTCTAGCCGGGGGATGGAGTGAGAGTCCGAGGAATAATTGTCGTAGTCTTCACGTGTTGTAAAATAGTGTGGCAATAATAGTGAAGACTTAGTTGTGTATTATTATACACTGTATTGTTGTACGTTGTGCTTTGCTGTAATAATTTTGTTGTAGTCTTTTGACGACTCAAGTTTGGGCTGTGTGAGCTCATATTTGGGGGCGTCACAAAATCCGTATCATATACCACCTTTTAATAAATAAGATAAATGTAATGCTTGATATTATATTTGAATGTTGTGTATGTAGACTTGTCATTTAATTATTATTATTTTTAAAATATAAGATTATTATTATTTTTTTTTAAGCATATTTTAATTTTAAGCATTGAGTTTTTTAAAATATACATTCTTTTAATTTTAAAATTTAAAATATCTCAAATTAATTTTTAAAAATTTATAATGATATTATAATTTATTATGGAGGGATTACTATTTTTTTTCCTAATATTAAAATTGCAAAACGATAAATTTTGGTTGTCAAGGTCTAATATTTAATATAATATGGCGGCATGATCTAGGGGTCAGCGTTGGCTCTGACACTGTTTAAAGACAATTGATCTTTCATTGCTCGATTTATGAGTGAAGGGTTTCAGATTTAAAAAAAATAAAATGAAACTATTTGTAATAAATTATTGCAGATAGTTTGAAATATCTATAATCAATTCCTGCAGATAGTTTATTAGTTTTAGGTAATAGCACTCATTCTCTATCTTAAATTATTTTTTTTTCATTTAAATTTTAAAATTTAATAACTTTTTATTTATTTATAAATTTAATATTATCAATCTATATATCATTTAAAAACTTTTGTTAAATCATTCAAAACTTTAAAATTCAATATTTTTTTTTGTGTTATAAATCTAAAATTGTCAATCTATATATCATTGAAAAGTTTTTGTTAAATTATTCAAAACAAAATTCATTGTTGATTTATTTTTATTTAGTTAAAATAACCAAAATTGTGGTTAAAGTTTTATATTTTGAAATATGCCATCGCAGACTCTGATTGCATCTTTTGGTATTTTAACTACAACAAAACATATCAACAATACCTTTTATTTTGAAAATATTTTAACCTTTCCAATAATATATAAATTGAAGATTTTGAATTTATAATAAAAAAAGATAATGAATTTTGATTTTTTTTTAAGAAAAAAATTATTTTAAAAGAAAGAATGAATGGTCTGATCCTTTAAAAATTTGAAGATAAAAATCTATTCGTAAAAATTAGTTGTCTATATTTTAAACTATCCTTAACAATTTCTTGAGAATAATTTAAGAATAATGTCATTTTTTAGTTTGGCTCTAAATAATGTCAGAGGCGCTTGGATCATTCCCATTTATATACTGTATGTATATCGCTTAAATCAAATAAATTTTTCATAATTAATAACGAGGGTAAGATGTTGTTTTGTTTTGATTTAGTGATAAGATCTAAATGTTAATGACATTTGGATCGATGTTGAATAATCAATGAAATAATTGAAAGTTTTAATGCATAAAAATTAAAGGAAAAAAAAGAGATAGAGAGAAATAATAATACTTTTAATATAAGTAAATAATGACTTGCAATTTTTGAATCGTCAATTTTAACTAAAAAGACAATGCACTCCTTAATGAATAGCATTTAAAATTCTGACTTATGATTAAAAAAATATTAGTTCTTTAATTTGGCTCACAAAACAAACTGCTCCCTTAATTACACTGAAACAAATTAAGATGTTTTACGCTATTTAGACAAAAGAAAGATGAAACAACAGTTGTGGACGTGCCGGAGTGGTTATCGGGCATGACTAGAAATCATGTGGGCTTGTCCCGCGCAGGTTCGAATCCTGCCGTCCACGTTTTTCCTTCTATTTTTGTTACAATAAAATTGATGATAATAGTAATACTTGAGTCCCACAATTATTTGATAGGAGTTTTATGTAATTATGTTCTATAAAATTAAATATACAATTTTTTTCTTAATTAATTATAAAATTTGATAAATATACAATTTGTTTCTTAATTAGTTATATAATTTGAGAAATTTTTATGATTGATAAAATTCCTAATTCTCATTACAATAATTACTATCACGGTATAGTTCATATAGTTTTAATATTATCATGTGATCATTATTATATTTATAATAAATGTTAAAAATAATTTTTAAAAGATATATTTTTTTATAAATTATCATTTTAAAAATATATCTTTAATTTAAAAAAAGACGTCTTCAATATGACTAGATTTAAAATACATATTTCTTACGGGCAGGCCCACAAAAATTTTGTAAGTCCGCAAAATGGCCCAACAAATTTGGTTCAGTCTCCGTTGGCCCGTTCCTTCAATCCTGAGTCTCAATTCTTACTTCAAACTTTAAAGTTTTGTTCATCTTTTCCGTTTTGCTCCACATTATTATCTGCAGACAGACTGCAGGGAAGCAAGATAAATGATGGGTTTTAGTAAATTTTCACCAAATCAATCAGAATGGAAATAGCATACTCTCGCAACAATACTCTCAAACGCCGGCGAGACAACGCCGATTACGAAAACGACGGCGACGACTCCACATTCACACCGACCACCGTAGCGAACGGCGGCGTGGATCTCTCTCTCCTTGAAGCCGTCGAGAAGTCCCAAAACGCCATCCAAGTACTCGACCTCAAAACCCTAAAAAGACTGGTACTCGCCTTCGAACGCCGCCTCCGAGACAACATTGCCGCCCGCCTGAAGTATCCGGACCAACCCGAGAAGTTCGCCGACTCCGAAATCGAGCTCCACGATGAGATCGAGAAGCTGAAAATCCTTGCAGGCGGACCCGAACTCTATCCGGAGCTCGTGAACCTGAACACAATTCCCTCAATTCTGTCTCTTCTCAACCACGACAACACTGATATCGCCGTTGATGTGGTTGGCCTCCTTCAGGACCTAACTGATGAAGATATACTAGAAGATAACGACGAGCCAGCTCAAATACTTGTTGATTCACTTGTTGAAAATAACGTTTTAGAGTTGCTAGTTCAAAATTTGTTCCGTTTAAGCGAAGCTGATAATGATGAGATGGCAGCGGCATATAATACCCTGGCAACTATCGAGAATTTGATAGAGGTGAGGCCTGCAGTGGCGGAAATGGTTTGCGAAAGGACGAAGTTGATGAGGTGGTTGTTGGGGAAAATTAAAGTGAAGGAATTTGATGGGAATAAGCAGTATGCGTCGGAGATATTGGCCATTCTGTTGCAGAATAGTGCGGCGAATCAGAAGAGGTTAGGGCAGATGAACGGGGTGGATGTAGTTTTGCAGGCGGTGGCCATGTATAAGTCGAGGGATCCGAAGAGTTCAGACGAGGAGGAGATGGTGGAGAATTTGTTTGATTGTTTGTGCTGTTTGTTGATGCCCTTGGAGAACAAGGAGAGATTTTTGAAAGCTGAAGGGGTTGAATTGATGATTATTATTATGAATCAGAAGAAATTGTGTTACGGGTCAGCCATAAGGGCGCTTGATTTTGCTATGACTAATTATCCTCCAGCTTGTGAGCGTTTTGTGGATGTTATGGGATTGAAGACTGCTTTCCCGGCTTTTATGGGTAAGGCAAGTTCTTATTTCCCTTGCCACTTTTTTTTCCTGCATTTGAGTATTATTAGTGTCATAATTAATTACACGATATGGTTATTAGGTATTCAACAGAAAATGACTTTGTTTTTGCTGTCTCTTTAGATGTTATTACTTCTTGAGTTAACAAGTACACTGCATATAGTCCAGTTTTAATGCAACTTCCATGTTGTTATACCATGAGGTATATGACATTATAGTTGGTTTTGCCACCACCATTCCTGTTACATAATTTTGAGACCACCTATCATCTCTACCTTCAGTATGTTGCAACTGACATGCTGCCATATATCTATGCTTTACATATAGTGGGGATGAAGTACATGTATTATAAGAAAATTAACAATAGCAGACAAAACCGCTATGATGGTTTGATTTTTGTAGATAAATAGTCACTAGAAAATTAAGGAAGCAAATCCTAGAATTTGTTTTAATCTCATTGTTTCTTTGAAGGTGAAAAGTCATGATTTGAAGGAGAATTCGTGTATATTATCAGTGTATATCACGGGGTCATTTAAGATTTTTTAAAACATTTTAATGGGGACAAGTCAAAAACTTTTGGGAACTATTGTAATTGATCTCTTTAACAAATAATATATGTGGAAATCATAAACTGTTAAATATAAAATAAAATAAAATACAGATGGAAAACATAACTTGCTCTACCCTGCATCATACTTGACTATTTATGTTATTAGTACTTACTCTCTATATCACTTCCCGTATTGATAAATCAATTCCCACAATTTGTACTTGAAGGTGATAAACCCTGCTATTCATATGAACCTTATTTTGAATATTCTTTCTCCCAAGTCCTTCCTTAGTTGGGTGGCTGAGCTCATCCGTTACACAACAGTCAAATGTATTTTGCTGCTTTGGTTTTGAAACATGCACATATGATTCTTGCTCAGTAGTTTTTCACAGCCATCCTTAATGTTTCATAACCTTAACACAGTTGATATGCCACCACTGGTTCATTTAAAAAATGGAGAAGTGATTTAATGTGGATTCTTCAAGATACCCTCTTTCCTTTTCTTTCAAATCTCTTGAGTTAATTGTTGGAGAGGAATCAGAAATGGAACCTTTGGCGAGATTCTTCCCCACACCCGTTCGGTATTCTACTCTATGTCCTAATAATATAGTAAACGTGTGCAGATATTGGCAGGATAGCCTAGGCTTTTGTGCTTGGGGCCTTCTTAATTGCTTTTCCTTCATCACTGATTCATTATAATTATTCTCAACTTTTTTGAACTATGCATTTACTTCAATATTTACTTTTAGAATATCAACCCCTACTTACTCTCTTTTATAAGGTAGGAGGTGCTATACCTAGACTATTGTAAATCATTAATCCATGGCTCCACATCCTCATAACCTATTTGACAAAAAACTTCTCCTTACAATCTCTTTGACAAAAATATTCCTATCTATCAGGTTTCAATTTCTAAAAGTACTTTTATCCTTATATTTCACTCTAACTGTATTATAGAAGCATTACACTTTGTTCAGCAAGTCATTCTATTCCAAATGCGGGCTAAATTAGCATGTTCTTATTTTTACATTTGGCTTTATTTATTGTTTTGCATTGTTATATCCTTAGATGCATTAGTGTCATAATCCTCCAAGTTTCTGTCCTTCCTCTACCTCCAATGTTTCCTTCTTTCTTCACTTTTTTGCATTTCTTCTTTTGCTCGTCTTAGTTTTCACTTATTTTATTTTCTCTGTTTTTCCCTTTCTCTTCCTTCGCTTCCTCTTGTATTCTCGTTCTTTCTTTAGTGTCCCTCTACTCGCTCTGTCCTGCAGCATTTTTAGTGGTATTCTTTTCTGAATTTTGTTTTCTGTTGTCTTAATTGAAATAACTTATTTTTTTTGGTTTGTTGTCTTTTGCTTTAATTGCTGCCTTTTAATAATGTTACAGTTTTATCTATAACTGCTGAATGATTATTGGAATGACCTCAAGATATTAAACTTTTTGGTTAGGTTAATGATTCATACAATTTTTGTTAATGTATCACTTTATAACTGTCTGTGCATACACTTGATTAAATCAGTTTTGTTCTTTTACCTATTAATTGTGTTCATGTAGATAATGGAATTGACATGTTTGAATTTTTTTCCTTTCAGGTTCCCATGAACAAAACCAAGAAAAAGCACAACAAAGAAGAATTGGAAGAGCGCCTTATTTCACTAGTTGCATCACTATTTGGTAAGAAGGCAAGTAGTTTCAGAGCTTGGGTTTTATTTTTTGTCAGTTTTTTATTGTAATTATAATTGATGTATCTCAAAACCCAAGTAACTATTGCCTATAACAGCTGGCCATCATTTATGATAATCAAGACGCTGCGTTGATGATATTTTTAGAAAGTTACAAAATTAAAAATGCAAGACATCCTGTGAGGATTGCTTTATACCTGCACAGAATGAGAATATCTGGTGGCTCACTCAAGTCATTTAAATATATAATTTGCATTTATTCTTGCTGTTCATACCTAGTTGAGTGTTTGCAGACATGAAATATCAAGAATATGCGTTTGATCATAATTCAGTTTTTGTGTTTATCAAAAATTCCAAATTAATTCTGTTCACTGAAGAATCTCATGACAAGTGTAATAGGTTAAATCTATACTGGTAGCATGTACATGTTGGTGGCATTCTGTCTCTATAAATGGTATGCACAGGCTTATCTTGTTTTCTGTTGCTAACAGGTGGAATTTTGAGAGGTTCTAGAAGGGAAAGATTATTGAGTAAATTTGTGGAAAATGAGTGTGAAAAGATAGACCGGCTTATGGAGCTGTTTATGAGGTGATTCCTTGCCCATTTGCTTGTTTGTTTGTTTTTCTCAAACAAAATATTAGTAGAAAAATTTGATTTCTATAAAACCTGATCCCCATTTCGCTTATCAAAGAATAGAAAATTTATTTTCCCTTGACAGCTTGTATTTGCGACTTATACCTATTTGTTTCCCTTTTCATTTTCAGATATTCGAATAGAGTGAAAGCAGAGATTGAAAGGCTGAACAACCTTGAACTTGATGATTTGGAGGTTCACTTCATTTATCAATTTCTACTTCTGTGAACGTTATTGAGTTTGAACTTGGTTTAAAATTATGCTTTAATTTGAAACTGGTAATTTATCTTTAATGTTGCAGATGGATGAAGATGAAAAGTATAACAGAAAGCTAGAATCGGGACTATATAGTCTTCAGGTTAGGAATTTCTTTTGTTTGTCTTTTGTATCCAAGAACATTAACATCATTAAAACTCTCTGGTGTGCCATCATCTTATTTCTTATTTCTTCATATGAACTTGAAATTGCATGTTGTATGTATTGTGTTATACCAGATTAGAGGTCAAGTGGGGGGAAGATCCAGAAGATAAACAATCTTATTGTGCAGTTATAATTTAGGTGCATGACAAATTAATGATAAAGTTATCTTGTAATTATGGTGGAAACATATTGATCTTATGTGACAGAAGATGTAAAATACCCATTTGAACTTTCACAATGTGTGGGTAGTATTCAATGTCAATTAGAACCTGTAAGAGTGGTGAGATGACTCTAAGGGTAGAGTAATTATTTCTGACCAATTCTTAATGAGAAATTTGTCTGAGCATTACGTGGTCACTTTTATGGTTTCTTCTTTATTGAGCGGTGTTAGGTAGAAGTTTCTCACAATGTTCATGTGGTGTGCCAGTTCCCTTTATTGTTATTTATTTGCTTTTCCCTATAGAAGGATGAGCAAGTTGATAGAACCCTTATTGTTGTTTCTTCCGCATTATTATTATCATTGTTGTTCCTATTTTGAAGATTGTGATGTGATATTCATTGTCTTTAATGCTGAAGAAAACCAAGATTTGCTAAAATGATAAGGTTTAAAAGTTTCAATTGAGAATTACTCTATCCATTTCAAAATATAAGAAATTAATTATATGTTTTTGAATGGAGGGAGTATTAATTTATGTAGGAGAGAACTGGAATCTGAGGAGGATGTGTGCCTTCATGTAAAACAGGAGCAGATTAGTTCATATATGCACATTGCTCTGTTAATATAGGAGTGACAATTTGATAAATGCCAAACACAAATTAAAATCCAAACTAGATGAGAAAAGCCCAAGTTTAGCAAGATAAGGAAATTCCAAGTGTATGCATTAACGTATTAATTAATATAATTCCCGACGCTAAATCTTCAAGCCACCTATTTGGCCTGATATTACTCCCACAATAGAATGGGTGTGCATTCTATGAGCCGTCTCTGTCTTGGTAAGGTTGCAGTGAGATTCTGGCTTTATTAGATCAGACAATTTCAGTAGATTTATTTGAGGCTAAGAATCATCTATGGTTTCATTAGGATTTTACACAAACATCTCCATTTGGGATTCACAAGTTTTATGAGTGTGCACGAGGTTTATGAGAAAATTTTAGTTCATCAGAAAATCCTTAGCTTCACCATCTTAGAGTGGATTTTTGTAAGGGAGAAATATGTTCTCTTAGGGTTTGATTTGTCATTGCTTCAGGGAAAGAGATTGATTTTATTATTGTGAAGGTTCTGCTTCACCAAAATAGGGTAGCTGTACAACTGTTACATCATGGTTCAATCCCCCTCCCCCAAGTCCTTAGTGGTACCAAAGGAAAAAAACAAAAAAAATAATAATTAGGGCAGCAATTGGAGTCCCATAAGTGAAGATGGAGTTATTCAGTTAAATTTTTTTTTTTTTTGCACAAGTAATTTTAAAAATTTAGTGGACTGTGGGACTGCTATGCAATTTTATGAGTTGAATGGAAGCGTGATGGTAAGATAAGCTCAAAAATAATTCAATACTTAGTATAGTAAAATACTTTGCTATTATTGTTGGGCTGAGCAGTTTGGAAGCAAGAATTTGTAGAATGCTTGAAAGTAAATCTTTTGTACTCCCTTCGAAATATGGAGAAAGTGCTAAATAATGTAACTGGAAGAATAGGTTAGTGTGCTAACTGCTAATGGGCACACACGTATACTTACATTCTTTCTCTCTGTTGAGAGGACCATTATCAATTTCTAACGTGAAAACATGATCCTACCAAAGTATTCAATAATGGCGGTGAGAGGGAAAGTGACACAAGGGTAATTTACAAAATGGTAAGAGTTATTATAGCAGATACCGTTCACACGTTGTAGCATTCCTATAGCAGTTCTCTTTAGCATCCGGGGCTAGTTTCTTTTCTTTTATTTAAAATGTGCTTATTTTTAAGGTGATAGGACGAGTGGGACTTGATGGTTTCCTGAACTTCCTCTTTAATAAGGGGGTAGTTGGAGAGGAAATATGGCCGCAAGAAGACAGGCAGTGTGGTGGGGCAATTGTACCCGATGCTAAGGAGAGAGAAGTGTGTTGGTCTCGATAAGAGCCCAGCGTGTGTGATAGTCTAACCCAGATTAAAGATGTAGTTCGCCTCCTGGTGTGGATTAGGGCTCCAAACCAGCTCCATCTCTTAAAGCCCCAGAGCTCTAGGTCTATTTATACCTAGATACATACAGCTTGCCTTACCACCATTTCAGAGCCAAGCCATCAACGTGAATGTCAGACTGTGTTCTTGGGCGAATACCTTCCTTTCGATTTACTTCTGATCTAGCTGTGGATGATGTCCCAGCTTGAGAGTAAACCTTGTAATCTGAATGCCTTTGTTTTCCTATAATAATAGTACTGGTAGAGCCGTATAATGAACATTTTGGTTATCTATGAAATTATTGCCTTTAAGCTTGAGTTCTAAGAACTTCTAGGTTTTGCTTTTTAGCAGTCTTTCAAGGTATTAATCTTTGGTCTCTCGTACGCTTGGGCTTGAATTACAAATTGAAGTATCATCTTGTACTCTCGCACTTGGATTGCCTTAGTAACAAGGACTAGCAGTTGAGCTTACTAGAGTTGAGTAGATTTGTGCAAAAAGAATAGCAGTAAACCAAGAAATCTTCTGCATTATTATTTTTTACAAATCCGTATGGTTAATGTTTAGATTAGAATTTGTTGGACTTGAGATCCCAAATGAACCTTATTCTATAAAGATGTAAATTTGAATACGCTCACACTGATTTTCGTTTGTGAGATTGTATGTCAATTGACTTGCTTTTTCTCGTCTAATCTGCTTTATTTTAATAGTTTTATTGCTTTACATCTTTCCAAGATTCCCTTGTCCTTCTCTCTGTACAATCTAACCTTTGTTTTTTCTTTTTAAATTTTCTCGTACAGTTGATTGCTGTTATTCTTGGCCATCTTTGGACATCTGAGTAAGTTGGCATTTAATATAAACAACTGACTTTATTTCTGAAGTTTCATGTTATATCATCTTGATACATGAAATCCAAATTTATTACATTCATTGTAGTCACTCTCGAATAAGAGCAAGAATAGAACTACTACTTAAGCAGCAAAAACTTACTAAGAAGGACGTCAGGAGAATCCTTGAGGTATGCTCGATAACATGCACACCCGACACGTCGAATAACTTCAGAAATATATGTTCTCATTATTTAGTTACTTTTACATATTAAGTTTTCAATCTACACATTGTAAGAATTTATTTGCTTTCTTCCCTTGATGTTCTTTTTGCGGGTGGTGTGCAGGAATATCACGACAATATCGGAGATCTAGATGGTCCAGAGGAGAAGGAGAGGGCACAGGCAAAGATCCAAAAGTTCATATCAGCCCTTTGACTACACTACATATCTTGTTATATGGATTCTCTTATTTTACTCTGTAATCAATTTGAATCAACGTTTAGAGCTGTTGTAACCACTTGCCAGATCTGAATATTGAGTTTAATAAAAAAAATAAATAAATAATAATTTTACAAAGTTAATTTAATTTTTTTTATAATTAAAATCAATTGAGTTCATTTAATATTGAAAATTATAAATTTGGTAATTGCAGTAATTTTTTGTAGTTTTTAATGTGTAGAATGACGTTGGCAAAAATACACAATTTTATGTTAATTTTAGATTCAAAAATATCATAAATTAAGCGTACATCTGTTTTGGTTTGAATGGAATTATTATTTGTAACTATCCATAGCACTACATTTGTTCTATAAAGAAATTTATTTTAAAAAATTTAAAATCTAAAAAATTATACTCATTTTTTTGGGTAAAAATTGACTTAGTTTGAATTTTAAAGTTAAATTAATTAATTTTAAAATTAAAATTTATTAAAATTTCTTTTAAATATAGGCAAGTAGATTATAATCGTAAGAAATTACGTTTAAATTGTTACAAAATTTAATTTTTGAAAGTTAAAAAATATAAATATACTTTATTAATTAACAATTCATAAAAATCAAATTAAGTCATTTTTGGGTGGTAGAGAGAGTATTTTATATCATGTTTATTTTTAAAATTAGTAAATTGTTAGTTTAATAACTATGATATAATAATAAAATTATGATTAAAAATATTGTACTATTATTAACAGTAAGATTTTTTTTGGAAAAATTATTTATATAATTAAAATTATCTAATATATAAAGCTGAACGCCGACTTTAGGAGTTAACAATTTTTTGAATTTTTTTTGCCTTCTAAAAATGCCTTTGAACTTTTAAAATAACTCTTATTTTGATATTTTGATATTAATTTATATATATTTTATTTTATTCTTTAAATTTTATATTAATTTTTATTTAATTCTATAATTTTTTTTAATTTTATCTCATATATTTTATATTCGCAACGCGTTGCGTATGAGTACTAAATAAAGGGTGTAACAAGCAAGCTCTAAACGTATAAAATCTGAAAGTTTGACAAACGTATTCCCGCATATCGTCGAGATTCGAGAAGAACAAGTCACAGAACGTCCCAGTCGGTCGATCTCACCCTCCCAAAGTAGGGAGAGAGAATCGAAGAAGAAAGAGAGCTTAAATCTCCTCGCAGCTAAAACCTCTCCAAAATCTCGGATTTTATAAAAGTAAGATTTATTCATTCACATCGAATGCGAGATCTATTCTCTCTATTCAAATGTACACGTTTCATTCTGTCTCTGATTTCGCATATGTATATAGGAATTTTGAATGTTCGGCGACGAATTGTTGGATTCATGGATGATAAATTAGACGTTTCATCAACAATTCTCATGGTAATTACATCCAGCTGCTATATTTCTCTGTTAATATTTAAATTTGTTTTGTTATGTATGAATCATGCATTTATAAGCTTTAATAAATTTGGCGAGGTTGGAGAGAAGCAGTAAGCACTGACTGACGTGAATATCACTTTTTATTAAAGTTTTTGGTTCGATATTTTGTCAAATCAATGCATAAATTCTGAATCTTCGTTTAAATAACTGTATATATATATTTTATGCATTTAATTGCAGGCTGTTTCACTTGGTTGTTTATGCCGTTTTCATTTGAATTTTATTTAGAATTTGCAAGTATTTTGCAAGTATTACTAGTTAGTAATAAGTCATAAGGGCATTATAACCTGTGGTGTTTTGCTCTGGTGGATGATGTTGCCTGCTACTGAACTTGTTTATCTTCACTCATCTTAGTTATTTTGTCTTCGGTATTGGTTTTATTTCTTATTGCAGTTGTAGCCATGCCTGCAGGTTTCTTACAATACTTTGGATGTAAATTAAGATGATGTTCAAATCTAAAATTAAATGGGCTGCACTTGGAGTGCTGGTTTTGTCCTTTCTGTCTTTATTGGTGCACTTGTTTCTAGCCAATTCAACTACCGAATTAGGATACTACAGTGCAGTTGCAAGTTTTAATGAAGATATAAATATAGGTGTCGGGGGAAGGCAGGTAATGCTTGCTAAGTTGCTATTACTTCTTTATGTTTTTCTAACTTTTAATACACTCAAAAGACGTGCATGCTTATGTACATATATGTACACATAGATTATATAATACATTTCCTATCCTAATTGGTACAGCCTGCTATATCTAAAAAGTTGTGGAGAAAGGTGGAGTCTTTGGAGTCCTTGCAGCCATATGCAAAACCTAGAAGCAGATATCCTGGTAAATTTTGTTGTTTATAACGTTGTTATCATAATATCATATGTAAATAAAATCATTAGGAATTTACAGAGATTAATGTTGGACTTGTATAATAAAATCCTTTAAATAGAAAATGGCAGAGGATTCTGACTACCAGACTTTTGTCAATTTAGAACTTTCTCTTAGTTGGTCATCAGTAGAAATGCTTGTAAATAAAAAAAATAATTGAAGGTATGATTTATTGAAACTTAAGAAAGGCAACATTGGAAATACTTCTAGTAATAAATAAACTAAAAGCTGCATGGGTGTTGATTTTGATTAGGTTTTCTAATATGCTTTTTCTCTTGAGTACTTTTTTTTTGGAATTCAAACATTCTGTCCATGCTAAGCTTTTCAGCAGTGGTGCTTTAAGCTCAACTTGTCCTTTTCCTAAGTCTTTACTACATTGTATTTTGCAGCTCCAACCGAGCGTAACAATGGCTTCATATATGCCAAAATTTTTGGTGGATTTGAGAATATTAGAACTTCGGTATGTTGAATTTTCATCTTTTGAAGTGTTCCTCAGCATTTTCATAGTATATTTTACTGAAATTTCTAATAAATGAGTTTGCCAATTTTCTAGATTTGTGATCTTATTACCATATCCAGGCTTCTGAATACTACTCTTGTAATCCCAGAGATCCAAGAAAGTACCCATTCGAAAGGCATAAGGTAAACTGTGTGTTGGCATAATCAAACATTACCAGCAGTTTTTTTCCTTCTCTATATACACCAATGTATGCCTAAATTTTCCTTCTCATCAAATACTATGCAGTTCCAAGTTCAGGAGTTTTTCATATCTCTACAATGAGGAGCAGTTCATAGCAGCCCTGGCAAATGATGTGACCATCGTCACGAGCCTGCCCCCTGAGTTGAAGGCAGCGCGGAAACGGAAAGAATACCCAATTTTTAAGCCCAAAAGGATGGCTTCACTGACTTTCTATACTAGAGAGGTTTTACCAAAACTAAAGAAGGCAAAGGTTATTGGATTAGTGCTAACTGAAGGAGGCTGCCTACAGGTATCATATGTTCTTACAAAAATTAAACCAGTCATGAAACGTAATGTTTCTTTACCTTGAAGTGTTTGACTATGGCGTCTGAGTTTATGACCTTTTCCTTTTCAAAAAAAAAGAAGCTTTACTCTCTCTATACATACAGAAACACACACAGAGACATGTATATATGGACAAATATATTTATCTGGCCTAATATACTGTGGAATTTAGTTTATATGGTCTTGTGGACACTCTAATTAGTATAGGAAAATAAATCTGCGATTGCACTAGAATCTAGTGAAGTTCCTACCATCACAACAAGGTCATTAACCTCTTGTTGTATTTCCTTGAAAATAGTTGTAGGAAGTAACAAGACTTAAGAAGTGCCTCTCTTTCCTCCCCTCCTCTCTATCCTCTCTCCTCACTCTCTATGAGACTTCTCTCTGTATCCCCTATGCTCTCTCTCTATAGGATGTAAAGATAGACATTTATTCAACAAGATTAATGGTGGCAGATCTACCTTGTTGATTAACTGAATCAAATAGCTTATAGAGTTAGCTGCCCAACCAAAGTCATGGAATAAACAGAAAGGGATTTTACGGCTTGCAGCCCTTGTAATTATAATTAAAAGGACAACAAAAATCTCTTATGGAAGTTTTGTCTAGCTAAGAAGTCCAAAGTTAGGTGAATATAACTGTTCATAAAGTATACCAGATAAACAAGCATTCAAGCCCATTCCTTAGAGTGTTGAGTTTGTACTTCATTGTGATTTTGTAGATATAGATTGAACTAATTGTTTTATGAATCACAAATATTTACTTCAGACGTGCTTTTCCAGCCACCGGATTGAATAAACCTGTGTGCTTCTAGTGCTTATTAGATGTTAATGAACTTGCTAAGTTGCTATAATTCGTGCTCTGCTGAAGCAAGCCAACAATGATAACTGGTCTAGCATTTATTACCTCAGTTTCATATATGCAATAATGATGTTACAGGCAATGTTAATATTATTTTCTTTTATTTATTTTGTCAAAGCTCTAAAGTGTGTTTATTTTCTTTCCAGTCTATCCTGCCTCCTAGCTTGGCAGAATATCAAAGGCTTAGATGTCGGGTAGCATTTCATGCCCTTCAGTTCCGGCCAGAAATTATTTCACTTGCGCATTTAATGGTGAAAAGGTTAGAATATATCTTACGCATGTCCAAATATATAGATGCAATGTATTTACTTATCATGATGTTGCTACATTACCCTTTTTCTCCCAGGTGTTAAATTGATATTATCTTTCCACCAAAATACTTGAGATTTTAAAATCATAAATTTGATATGCTTGTCCTGGATTTATCTTATAGAATTCAAAATGATACGGTTTAATATCACTTTAATCCTTGAATATGCCTAAAATGAGGGAAGGATAATGAAGTTTTTTGAGGAACACGTAGTATATCAAATCTTGTTTAGGATATCTATTATTGGATTTAATTGCAACTTTTGTAGGGCTTTCTTTACTTGACAAAAATTTAATAGTAGCGTACATTGAAGTTATTGTAATCTTTCAGTGAACTAATAATTTGATAACTTTAATCTATGCTGCTATTATGGGCCTGTAATGATATATTTATTTATTTTTGCAGATTACGAGCTTCGGGTCAACCTTACCTTGCTTTTCATCCTGGCCTTAAGAGAGATGCTTTAGCGTATCATGGTTGTGCTGAGCTTTTCCAGGTATTGAAAATCTCATCGCCTTTGTATTATTATTAGTGGCTAATACGTTTGTGATAGATAATCGTTTATTTGGAATAAAACAGAGAGAGAGAGAGAGAGATTCATACAACTTCCAACAATAAATTATAAGTTTTGATATGAGAAAGTAGAGTGAGAGAGAGCTAAAATAAGGAAAAAAGAAGATCAAAAGAAAAATATGGGGTCGGAATAGAAAGGAGAGACAGGGACTTAGATAGAATGGGAAGAGGAGCTGTAGCTATCGAGGAAATGAGGGAGACTTGAGTGATTCCTTAGCGTTATACTTTTGCTTTTATCCAACAGAAAACATTCAATAATTAAAGTACAACTGATTCCTGAACTTCAAAACAAATTGTTGGGTTAGTTGGAAAAAAAGTCCATTGAGGCGTGCTAAGCCACCTATTGAGTTTGAATCTTAAGCCCACAAAGCACGTCGGATTGAAGGTGCTGGGACCGAGAACTGACAACTCGTTCTAGGTGAGCTTTGCTGGGCCTTGGGCCTAAGCTCACCTTTAACAACGTGTAAAGCATATGCATAAATAGTAAATGTTTTTAAAGGAAATATATCAGATATTAGTTGTTACTGTGAAGAACATCTGTTGATTCTTATGTGTAATGAGGTAGCTCGACCAGATTGCATATCATAGTTTGGCATGATTTCAAAAGTACTCCCTCCATCTCATTTAGTGTGTCATAATTAAGAAAATTGTATGTGGCATGGCTTTCAAGGCATTAAAAAAACACATTTAGAATAAATATTTTGAAATATAATTTCTTCTAAATTATTGTTTAGCAGCTGAAGTACAATTTTAACCCAAGAAAAATTGAAAAATATTATATCCACAAGTGTTGTTGGCTTATCTTGAAGTTCGTGCCAGAAATATAGTTTTGAACCATGACATTACTCAAACTCAAGCGTAGGAGAACTTAATTATACAACAAATTGTTCTATTGTACTAATGATGTTTCCAAAGCGTGCCAGGCCATTCACTTGACTTCTATGTTTGTTTACATTTTAAGAACCTATGTTATACTATTTTGTAGATGCATACTTGGATATTTGACTGTGTTTCTATACTTTTTTCTAGGATGTTCACACTGAGCTTATACAATACCGAAGGGCACAGATGATTAAACAAGGGATCATCAATGATGTACTAAGTGCTGATTCATATATTCAAAAAGGAAATGGCTCATGTCCTCTCATGCCGAAAGAGGTATGGAGTCCGTTAGTTTCAATTTTATATAAAGTTAAATCAACTTTTGGTGCCTTTACTAGGACACGACTTGCAAATTGGTACCTTAACTGAAAAAACTTACAAACAAGTGCCTGTACTGAAAAAAATAAATTCAATTCATTAAGAGTGATTTCTGTAAATAAAATTCTGACATGGACGGGTTTGGGTTAAACAAGACCCATTTTTTCCTTTTAGGATTCTAAGATCAACTTAGAAGGGTTTTAGTACTTTTTCACCTTCTTCCTCAAAATTAACTCAACTATCTCCAATATATACATAGTTACATACCAATTTATGGCCCTTAAAAAAAATGGATTTTCTACTCTTCTATGTACATGATAATGAACATAACTCTTAGGTAACATTCAATTATATCTCATCCGATATAATGAACGTATGATGCTTATATGTATATTCAATAAAAAGAAACAATCAAAAGATGAAATCCCGAAAACAATAATTATATATATACAATCTGTATATATACGCTGCTTCTTCTCTCTCTATTAGATGAAACCTTAATTTTTAATATCATACCCGATTTTTGGGTTGCAATCAAAGTTTAGTTAGAATTATAGAGTTTTATATGGGAGAATTGAAACTGAAATCATATGTGTAGTGAGAGAGAAAGAAGGATTTGCACATATATATATGTGTGTGTGAGTGTGTATGTAGATCAAAAGAGGGAGAGAGAGAAAGAGGGATTTACATGTGTGTGTATATATATATATATATATATATATATATATATATATATATATATCGAGAAAGGAAGCGAGAGAAAGAGGGATTTGTATATATAGACAGAGACAGAGCGGAAGGGAGAGAGAGGGGACTGGACAGGTGGGAGATGAAGATGGTGTGATGATGAAGTTAGATGATGTTTTTTTTAAAACACTCCTTTAATCTTGAAAAGCTTTAAAAACATCAACCGGTCATGTTTGACCTGACCCATTGTAATATAATATTTTCTCTCTCCTTATATTTTCCCTACATGCCATATAAGCATCCTTGTCAGCTCCAGATTGAAGCCACATAGGCATAAAATACACGCGTGATTTTTCTGTCAAGTCCGTTAGTTTTTATTGACCGAATGAAATATTTTTCTGGTATAGATACTACTTTGAAATAAAATTTAAGTAAAAACACTTGTTTGTATCTTTTTTCAGTTGAGGTACCAATTTGAAAGTCGTGTCCTAGTACATACATCAAAAGTTGATTTAACTCATTTTATATATCTTGATTACTGCTGCAGTGTATGTAAATTGTGCTTAGAAGGATGGAAATTGCGATTTTTTGATAATTTCTTAACTATTCGTCAATGTGAAAGTTGCACTGTTGTACATCTCGGTAGGTTCAATATCTGAGAGCACTTTCTGCGAATCAGGCTTACAAATTCCACTTCTGATTATACACATCCAAGTGTTACAATTTACAAAATACCTTTATTTCCTTTCTTTCATTTTTACTTTATGTTCCAGATTTTTGTTGTTGCTTAACACTATGATACAACGATATTGTCCAATTTCATGCATTTTTTTTTCTGTTTGTGTTATTTGACTATGATATGTTCATCCAGATTCCCCCCCCCCCCCCCCCCCCCGGTTAACCGTGTATAATATGTAATTATGTATTTAAGTAATATTATTTGGAGGTATGTTGTGTAACCTGAAATTCATGACATAATGCTAAAGCAGAAGTCTTGATAAAAAAGAAAAAAGGAAAAAAACTCAAATTCCTCGTTTTGTGAAGAATGAATGATACTCACTTTGTTCTAAAAAAAATAGTTCCATTTTGAAAATTCACGAACTTTAAGGATATATTTTGTTCCATGTTTATCCTAAAATTATTTGGTGTTTAGATTAGCAGTGATGATTTGATAATGAAATTGGGATGGTAAATTTGAGGATGCTGTGTCATTTTTTTACTACAATCAGTTGTATTAAAAGCCGTTTCCTCCCCCTTTTTAAGTTGTCTTCTGCTTTTGTGGATAAATTGATAATGGTTACATGACTTACATCAAGAACAATTTACGACATAGATTAAGATTTTAAGAGTAAAGGTTCCCTAACACCCCTAATTTTCTTTTTCTCTATCTTGTTTGTTTGTGCTTTTCATGTTGCAAGTGTTCTTTGCACTTCCTTTTCCTTTTGATTCTTATTCTTTTTACCACTTTTCATATCAACACAAGTTATACAATGGTTATAGGTGCTCTGTAATTTCTTTTCATTTTTAGCTCTAAGGCGCATTTATGACTCAATTGTGATTAATTTGATTGTTGAAACGGTCGTTATCCTATTTTTGATCCTTTGATTTTTTCTTATCCACTTGACTATACCTACTCTAGTTTAATTGATTATAGAATTGAAATAAATAACAATATATGATATAGCAAGTGAAGCCACGAGTATATCTGTTAAGAGGTATTTTAGACATAATTTATTGTATATATCTTTTCTTTATTTCAGCATGATATGGCCAATATAAGAGGTTACATTATATCCTTATAGTAAATTTAATATGCTTATATGTTGTTACCTTAAATTTTGTAGGTAGGAATTCTCCTTCGAGCTATGGGTTATCCTCCTAAAACAAGAATATACTTGGCAGGCTCTGAAATATTTGGCGGTCAACGTGTCCTAATCCCTTTACGTGCATTGTATACCAACTTAGTGGATCGCACGTCTCTATGTAGCAAGCAAGAAATAATCAATTTAATTGGCCCTGAAACCTCTCTTCCAGTGGATCCTTTCCAGCCCCCTCCTGCAAAAAACACTAAGCAATTGAAAAATGAATGGGATAAGGCTGGTCCTCGTCCCCGGCCTCTTCCTCCACCTCCTGGGCGACCAATTTATCAACATGAAAAAGAAGGATGGTATGGTTGGGTTACTGAGAGGGATACAGAGCCAGATCCTTCACCCATTGATTTAAGGATGCAAGCACACCGGTTGCTATGGGATGCTCTTGATTATGTTGTTTCCGTGGAAGCAGATGCATTCTTTCCAGGTTTTGACAATGATGGTAGTGGGTGGCCTGATTTTTCAAGCCTTGTTATGGGACACAGGCTTTATGAGATGGCTTCTTCCAGAACATATCGGCCTGACAGGTGAAGGAAATGATGACTTAATGCATTACCCGGTTTGGACATGAGTTTCTTTTGAAAGGCTTCTATCATTTTTGCTAGGAATTTACCTGTCTGTTTGTTGAAATTACCTTGCTTTGATGTATTTCCACCATACTATTTGTTTTTTATTTTTTTTAGAACTCAAATTTCAGGGCTTATTAACTTAACAAGGCGTGGATTCGCTGGTTTCAAAATAGTTCTTTTCAAGTGAAGCTTCCTTGGTTTATTTATTTTTGTACTTTTTATTTCACATTCTTATCCATAAAATATAATTAAATGGAGAACCTGATGTTCACGCAATTTGCTTGTGTGAATGCAATATTATTTATGAACACTTAGGATGCTCATGTCTTAATTTTGAGTATTTTGGTACAATTTTAGTTACTAATATGTACTTCTTAAATTGTGGCCAGGAAATTTCTTGCGGAACTTTTCAATAATACCAGGAACATCATTTATGATGAAAAGCGCAATTGGACTCTCTTAGTGCGGAAGCATCTTAACAGTAGCCTGAGTGAGGAGGGCCTTGTGAAGGAATATCATCAATCAAAACCGTTGTCATTCCTTTCTCATCCAATTCCAGAATGCTCTTGTAGAACCACAACCAAGGCATCAGAGGTTGAGGCTGATTCAGGGAAGGCCAGAAATTCTCAAAATTTGAACAAAGGCGAAGATGAGTGCCCGAGATGGATGGAGCCTACTGAGACGACAATGAATACACAGGAAAGTACTGCTGGTGAGGATGAATCAGAGGAAGAGGAGATGATTTACACAGATGACCATAACACCGCAACTGATTCGGTGCCTTCCTTGGAGCAGGATGAGGAAATGGACCCTAACGATTAGTGGAATCAATTTATAGACGATGCTAGATTCTTCACATTCTCCCTCAATTCTGATAATGAACTGCGGTAAAAGATTATTTCAAAGATGTCCATTGCGCAGGTGACGTAGAAGGGACCCATTTAGATTCTTTGTAGGAACTGACCCAGAGATTTTATAACTCGTCAAGCTCTTTGAATAACGTTGGGCAGATGTAAGCAACTGGACTGCTGGCTCTCTTACAGATAAAAGAACTTTTGATAAAAATGCAGAAGCAATTTTTTTCATTTTTTTATTCTCTTTTCACTTGCCTATGGTATACCCCACATTACTTGTATAATTTTTTTTTTCTAAGTTTCTTGTAGTCCAAAACCCAAAATTGTACTTTAGACATCTGCATTATACCAATTTAAATGCAGACTGCAGTTTTTCTTTAAGTATCTCTCCTCTTTTGTTTGATGCTCTATTACGTGTGAAGTAATGTGTTTTGCTTCTTGTTCTTGGTGCCAAGGGGTTATGTTTGCACACGCACGGCATGCATGTGCATTATTGTCATCTACTTCTTTCTACATTTGGTTCTGTATCTTTTTGTTATAGTATGGACAGTTTGGAAGTTGAAAACTTGTGTTCATATATATAGCTCAGAGTTGCTCAAGTTTAATTACTAGAGTTTGTGGTGCTCTTTTGTCATGGGACTCCCTTTTTCTTTTATTGTGCAACTTTATTTCTTCCTTATTTTGAGTTTGTATTCACACGTAATATTTATTAATGTGACCCTTGATGTTATTATCTAATAAATGTATTACATCATTAGTTTTATTCTTAAATCACAATCTACTTTATGTGGTGAGTACATATTCTACAAAATATACAATTTTTCACACATTTGAAAATCACAATATATTTGCTATTACATACATGAGGGTCCTATACTCCTATTAAAAAATATTGCGATTTGTAAAAAATATATGTAAATATATTATTTGGATGACTTGTTTTCAATATTAATAATAAACATGCAAAGTTCAATAATTATTAATTTGATAATGCCTAAATATATTTTTTTTTCTCAGAAAAAAACTTTAGATTCTTACCATCAGCCGAATTTCTACGGCGAGTCGGATGATCGGCCAGTTAGAATGTTACCCTGTGGCTCCCAAAGAGGCATTTTCTATTAGACAAAAAGCACACATTGAGGCAACCCGAAAGTAAGAACTTCTATGAGAGAACTGGAGAAACTTTCTTCCAAAGCAGGACAATTGTGTTTAGGAGTGAGCATGATGCGGTTCGAAACTCAAACCGTACATAAAATCACTTGTGCGGTTTAACAAATTTAAAACCGCACATAAAACTGTTTGTGAACCGTGTAGTGCGGTTTCAAAAACAATTGAAATAATTAAATTTTATACAATTTAAATTAACAATTTAGCATCGCACAATATTAAATATCACTTTGATAATATACAATTACACACAACTTTACTTATAATATTTTGTCTAAATAAAAACAAAATGGAACCTGAAAACATGAATGATATTTTCTTCTTACATATGAAAATTCTAAATAGAGATAATTACAATTTGGAATAATTTCAAGTATTTGAATATTATAATAATCCTTCTTGATATACTCCATTTGGACAGTGTACGATACGGTGCAGTTTATTGCATGTGATTTTATTAAGAAACAAAACCCAAAACGCATTTGCTATTTTTCAATTCACCTAAAACGGTACGCCGGAATTATTGGTGTAATTTTAATTGATGCGATTTGTGTTACTTTTGATGTGATTTTAAGGGCAATGCGGTTCCTTGGTTACCCCTAATTGTCTTGGTAGTGATCATATTTTATTTTAACCAACAAGAAAAGAAAATAAACGAAAAAAATAACCTGTGATGCATGATTTTTTAATGGTCGGAAAAGATGGCCGGAGTAGAAATGCTGCCAAAAGAGTACGGCTACGTGGTTTTGGTTATTGTCCTCACCGGCTTTCTTAATTTCTGGATGTCTTTTCAAGTCGGCAAAGCCCGCCGGCAGTACGTACATAATATTATTTTTTAATTTATCAATACCCCCATCCAGTTTGTGTAATCTCTTAGATCAGATTATTAATTTAAGGGTTTGTGTTGTAAATTCAATTAAATGTGATTTGGTAAAGAAAATTACAGGTACAATGTGTCTTATCCCACACTATATGCTCTAGAATCTGAAAACAAGGATGCCAATCTCTTCAATTGTGTTCAGGTAATTTATACGACAAATTATGTTGATATTAAATTTGTAGACATATAAATAATTTTCCTTTTGTGTTCATGTTTTTGAATCTGGTTATGGTTCAGAAATTTTCTAAATTTGTATGGAATAATACAGAGAGGTCACCAGAACACACTGGAAGGGATTCCATTTTTCTTGAGTTTCATGATATTGGGAGGGATTAGACACCCAATTATTTCTGCAGCTCTTGGTTGTATTTACCTAATCACTCGCTTCTTCTATTTCACCGGCTACTCCACTGGCGATCCCCAAAATCGGCTCACCGTTGGGTTTGTCTTTCTTACCTTCTTTTTATTCATTTCTTTCATTCATTCAATTCCGTTTTAGCAGTATATATATATATATATATATATATATATATATATATATATATATATATATGAAAAATTATCTGTGGCAATCGGTTGCCAAGAGCACGGCCAATTTTTGATCTGCCGCAAGAAGAGTGTCCAGCAACCGGTTGTTATAGATGACACTATATATATATATATATATATTTTGTTTCTGTATTGTATTGAACCTCTACATGAAAGACCTGTAAAAGTAACAGGCTATTACTTCAGATTACCACTATACCTTGTACACGAATTAGCTACAATAGATCATCAGTTTTTCAGTCCTTTGGGAAATGTTACAATGTGGAATCTATTTATTTTATATTTAATCCAGTGGGTGGCTTTATTTTTTCATTTCAGGTGGAATGTTATGGTGATAAAATATGGTTACAAAAAAATAGATACAAAATAATGTGTTAAATTGTAATTAATTAATGCTTTACAATAGTACCGTAATTATATCCAATCACAATTCACAGCAACACATTTGTAAATTTTCCATACAGAATGATATAACTTATTGCCAGCCACTTTAAAATAGAACTTTATAAATTAGCAGCGGCATTGGAAATCGATTCTGAACAAACTCCAAATTTTATTTAAACTAGCAGCGGCAGTGTTTAAAAAAGTCAAGTCTTTGATGATTCCATCAGCTATATGGTGTTGCAAAGTATCTGGTATCCTACACGTGAACTGAGTTCTGTCTAGTTAAAGAAGGTTCGACTCCCCCTCCTAAGTTCTAACAAAGATAGGGAACTCTGATATGGACAGTGAGTTGAGACATGATGACTAATCAAATAATCTTGGGTAACAAGTCTCTAATGCTTATGTTACTTTCACTTGGCTCTTGTATTTTTTAATCTTTCTACTGCAAATTTAAGCCAATTTAATCCTTTTATATAACTAGCTAGTTTACTTTAACAACCCGAATGATAATAAAAAAATTGAAAAGTTGGGAATTGATGACCGTGGATGTGGCGAATGGAAAATATGGCTGATATCAAGTTTCTGCTGCGTTCATTGGTTTAAATCTAAAAAGTGTGGTGGAGGTACCCAGAAATGAGTTTTGCTGGGTGATAGAGATCCTCATATCATGGTTTAAAAGCAATATTAAAAGAATGGAAAATATGGCTGATATGGAGATCATATAATGGTTTAAATTAAGGAATGGAAAACGTCACTTTTATTGGTGTGAAATACAGCTGGGGTAGGTTTATTTGAATTGTTTAGCTAGTACGAAATAAATTTATTCGGAATGTGATATGCTCGAATAACTTTTTAAAAAAGATACAGTTCAACCTAGATAAGATATATTTAAAACTAGTTGAGTTGTTTATAAGCATAGGGTCACAACACCTACATTTTAAAGGAGATTATGCCATGTTATCGTTTACTTGACACGCATAAGGCGCTCAGTTGGCTACGTTAAGTGACACTCTCTAGAATCTCTTTTATATGTTAGGGTTTATTAAATTTACTGTGTAATTATTATACTTGTAAATATCCTTAGATATTTTAGAAGCTATATCAGATGATATTCCACATTTGTAAATCATAAAACGAAGGTGGCAATCATGCTTGTGCAATAGAAGATTAAATAAATAGGATAAAAAAGTTGATCCAATGGGGCCCTTCCTGATAGCATTGATAGAGATTTGTCTGAAGTTCACAATGCATGATTATATCTATCTGAACTATCATATAATTGGAGTGTAGCGAAAGAGATCATTCTATATAATTGATGATTCATTTGATTTGTCTTTATAGTGGTTTATCTCTCTAAATGGCTCATCTATATTCTTAAACTTTACAAAAAATTTTATTGAAGTTTACTATCGTTACAAGTTCATTGAAGTTTAAGTGCAAGTCAGTTTTTTTTGCCAATATCAGTATTATAATTATTATCTCATATTTTATAAAACATTTAAAGAAAATAGTATAAACATATTTATAGTGACATTTATGTTAATAAAAGCTTCTTTATGTAACAGAAAGTCATGATTTGTTTTGGAATGAATTTTTTCCATGTGCAGAAAATATAGTTCCTTTGCATTAATGGGGCTTATAATTTGCACAATTTCTTGCGGAGTCAGTTTACTCATTGCATGAATGATGCTTGTTCCGCAACAGCTTGTCTATCAGTAATCCACAATCAGTCCTTTTGCTTATTGTTTTGTTTATTTCAGATGTTGCTCCTATCTACTTTAATGTTGAGTACTCTCAGATTGACCCTAAATTTTGTATGATTAATGTAATTTGAGGAAATACTTCAAACGAGAGTTTGTATCAGCATAAATAATATAATTTTAGTATTATTTGATATCGTCGTTTTCTATTTCGATTGGCATTAATACATACTCTCTCCGTTTAAGTTCAATATTGATTTTTTAAAGTCAATTTGACATTTTTGCACTCATTTTGTCTCATAGCTTTGCCATTTATGCATGTCTTGATGGAACAAGGAAAGAGAGAGTGAAAGTAAATTAGATAAAATAAGAAGAGTCGTTAGATTTTGACATGAACGTGTGTACCATTGAGATTTAAGTATGGAGATATTGAGGCTGGTGGGGAGTCCGTTCCGTCTTGGTGAATATGGATTTCATCGAGCTGAGCTTTTTGGATTCGTTAGATTTTGACATGAACACGTGTACCGGTGATACTTAAATTTAGAGGTGGATGGAGATATTGAGTTTGTAGGGGAGCTCACTCCGTCTTGGTGGGTATGGATTTCATCGAGCTGAGCTCTTTGGATTCGTTGCGAGTGATGTGTATGCATATTGCTCGACTTTGTTCAGTTTTTGGTCTTTCAGTCTTTAATTTGAGTTAAGTTTAAGGCTGTTCTGTAAATTAACTTGGAATGACTAGGGCATCTGCTGGCCAGAAAGCAGCAACAACACTTGTAATATATGCATCTAGGTCTTTAATATTGTGAAGTGACCTTGACCCAAATCTAGTTGACAGATTTAAAAAAAATATATTTTCTCCATTGAAGGAATATAATGCACGCAAAGAATATAAAGCTGTTTTTCATAAGACGACATTCATCAAACCTTTATGCAATTTTTAGATGGACCATTTTACACACATGATACCAAATATTATATCTTATTTTATTATTAAAAAGTAAAACTTGACATAAATTTTTGTGTTAGGATTTATTTTTTAATAATAAAATAAAATATAATATTTAATGCTATAATTGGATATAGTGTACATAAATTTATTCTTTTTAAATAATGATTTAGAGTGTCAACATATGTATAAATATTATAAGATTGTAAAGTGGCAATTGTCACTATAAAGTACACGTATATCAACAGCATAAAGTATGATTGTATAAACATGCCCCCTGCCATACGACCGTTGGCATAAACTCCAATACCTCCCGACATTCATTCATTTAAATTTATTTTATTTTATTTTATTTATAAAAAAAATAGTGTCATTTAATTTTAATTAGTTTGAAATAATAAGTTTATACTTTTTAATAATACTTCCTTTATATTTAATGTAAATTTATTTAATTTTAATTTATATAATAATTAGTATTGTAAAAGTATTAATAAGTACAAATCTGCTTTACTAGAATCTATAAGATCGTGAAATGTTTACGTGTTACATCTTCTAGAGTGGCCTTTTAAATGATGAAAATTGATATTTTTATAAGATTAAATAAGTTTTACTTGTAAAAATATTAAATTAACTTGTGAAAATATCAATTTCTTAATATATTAGCCAATGTTGAAGAGCTCTCACTTTCGTTACATCGATATCCAAATAAATTCACATCATATTTAAAATTTTAAAATTTTATAAACTAACTATAATCAAAATCAAATATAACTTGTTTTATAGAGCAGGGGAATTACTTGTTTTTGAGTAATTTATAATATTAATAATTACATTAATTAAAATTAAATAAATTTATATTAATTTTAAAAAAATATCAAATGACAGAGGACTCGGTATTTATAACTAAAAAACAATTTAATGTTGTAATAATATTCCTGTGGCTGTGGTGGGGAGAGACGGAGCAGCAACGCAACTGTAGTAGTTAAGTAAAGCTGTGAGCTGTCTGACATCGGGTTTCAAAAAGCTCCTTTAACGGCTCTATTAATCGCCTTCCCCCAGTCAAATTTTGAATTCCCCTTTCTTTCTCTCTCTTCGTCCCAAAATAAAGTTACCAGTTTTAAATCCAAATGAATTTCTTTCTCGGTTATTGAAACCCTCCCTTTCTTCTCCCTCCGGCTTTCCGTTACTCAATCTGAATCTGAAATTGCTCTCTTTTTTCTCGCCGGAGCAAAATGGGTAGTTGTATCAGCAAGAAGACCTCTTCTACCTCCCCACCACTTCAAATCTACTCCACCATCACTAATCTACCAGAGATCAAGAATCCACAAGAAGAATCATCTATTAAGAAGGAAGATTTCATCTTTAAGCACAGAAAGAGCCACGAAGTTCTTGACAAGCGATATGAGGAAGAAAAACCCAAAGAAGAAAAAGTCACCCAAGTAGCTGAACCAGCTGCAGGAATCAATAGTTCAAGTAATAATGGTGGATTAGGAAATTATGGAAATGGGATTGTAGCAGCAACCCCAATTAGAACTTCTAGTTGTACTAAAGAAGAGGTGGATGCGATTCTGATTCAGTGCGGGAGGCTGAGTCGGACCTCCTCCACTGACAAGGCGGCGCTTTCGGGTTCTGGTGGGTCATGTGATATCACAAGCAGCAGTCTGCAAAGGGGCAGAAAGTACTCTGGCTCTAAGAGAAGTTTTGATTTCGATAATGAAGTTGGAGCTGGTGACAAGTGCCGTGATGACATTGTTGATGATGGTGATGAGGGTGTAGCTGATAGAATTCACCGCCATAGGCAACGCCACCGTGATTCTAGGGCGGCTAATTCTTCTCCCCATGCAAGGAGGAGGACTCCGAGTAGGGAAAGAGACCAACAACAGCAACAGCAACAGCGGTCCGGTAGCAGAGAAAGAGGCGGCAGCAGCGGCGGCGGTGGGAGGAGGGTAAGTAGATCCCCTGGTAGGAGATCTGAATCACCTATTACTACCAATTCTAGTGGTGTTAATGGTACTGCATTATCTGGGAATGCTAGTTGTAGGCCCGGAAAGATGGTCTCAGTTCCTGCCACTGTGTCTTCTTTGGCAATGGATAAGAGCAACAATGCTGGTGGCGGAGGCACGCTGGAGCCGCCTTTGGCTGCTTCGATTAAGAGGGTTCAAGTGAGGAGAAATGTTGGTGAAGTTGCCGTAGGAACAAGGACTTCAGCTTCGCCTCGCTCTCGTTCTCCAGCTAGGACTAATGTTAAGGCCTCTGATGAAAATCAGAGTGCTCATAGCCAGCAGCAGCAGCCATTGTCCCTCAGTCGCAGTAATTCTAGGAAGGCTGAGCAATCTCCATACAGAAGAAACCCTTTAAGTGAAATCGACAACAATGTCATTGGATGCGAAAAGCCAGCAGTTCCAAGCAACAAGTCCACCAATAACAACACTCTGCCCCAGGTATTTATTCATTAGGACTTGGATTACTCATAGGACCATCTTCTTGACTACTTTTGATTCTCCTCCTTTGTTCTCTCAAATCTTTTGAGCGACTCATTCATTATGGGTTAAATCTTGCAGGCTGGGATGCAGAAGCCAAGTGTTGAGAATGAGAAAAATAATAAAGTTGTGAAAGGAATTGATAACAAAGGCAGCAGCAACAGAGGTACAAAGGAGCAGCAGAAGCAGCTACGGGAAGAGGCTAAAGGATTGCAACCAATGACTGAAAATGTTGCAGTGACGCTGATTCCCTCAGGAACCGATAGCCTTAACCACCAAGGACTAACAAGAAGCCGGTCCTCCAGGCTTTCACGAGACCTCGATATCAATCCCGAAACTCTAATGAACCCCAACCCATCCTATACCGCATTATTGCTTGAAGATATCAACAACTTCCACCAAAAGAGCACCCCTACACCTCCATTTTCACTTCCGCCTTGTGTCACCAAGTCCTGCTCAATTCTTGAGGCAGTTGCCAATCTTAACTCCAGTACTAGCTCTGCCAATCTTTCTTGTGCCTTTGTAGATGACAGAATAAGTAACTCCACAGCTGAAAAATTCAACAAGAATGAGAAAAATTCTTCTCTTGGAGCAAATGCAGCTGGTAAAAAGAGAGTATGCACCAAAGACCCTATTGTGGAATCAGAAGTGGTGGTCAGCGATGACCTAATGGAGCCGAGTTTTCACAAGTATGTGACAGTGAGACGGGGTGCAGCTGAAGAGGGAGGAGATACAGAAGAGCAAGAATCGTCCGGTAGCAACAGCTTTGTGGGGGATCAACAGCATTGGCTCTCATCTTCTTCATGGGAACCCAATTCAGCTGATTCAATTGACTGTTACACTTCTTCAAGGACAAATACCAGGCAGAATGAGTTAAGTCCACTGGGATTGCAGAGGCCTGCCTTCTTAGAGTCTGGCTGTGAGGTGGATGATGAGCCCCATAGAAGGTTCAGTGAAAAGAAGAGGATACCTGATAACCGACAGAATGGAATCGGCCGCCGGAGAGTTTGTTCCGGTGGAGGCCTTTACTCAATGCCCATTGCTGCAGCTGCTTCAACCTAAATTTATGAATTATATGCATTCAGTATTATGAATTTCTTCACTATTGTGTATTACTTTGGTTGCAAACTTGCAACCTTTATTGTACTTTTATTGCTTATTAAAACTGTTTGGTTGGACCAATTTTTATCTCGTTCTTTATTGAAAAGCAGCACATGGATGAGTTAATAGACAAGTATGACTTGACCCTTGACTAAAACTAAAACTAGAAGTCGTGCCTGAGCCTTTCTAAAACTATAACTTACCTCTCCAGGTTATTTTCAGTATTTAGTGTTTATATAGATGGGATTCACAATGCAGCAAATATCTGAGAAGGTAATCTAGTCAAACATGAGATAATATTTTTAATATTCTGCAAAGATGTACAGTTACAATATGCCACTAAAATCATGCAGCAATTTTTGTACCCTTTAATTCAATGTGCAGAGTAACATTACATTAGAACCCTTCTCCTGGTACTAAAAAAATGTAAAAGCAAAAGTATGATATGACACATCAGGTTGGAGATAATAATCCTAAACCTTTTCCTCTATAAAAGATGGTGTAAGCATTATCCTTCTATCCCACTGTCTGCCTCTTTTCTTTCAGTGTGTATCCTTCAAGAGTTCATGCACAAAATATATAACCTTCCCGAGAGAAGATTTATCTCATGCCAGCACCCTTCTATCTTGTTTCCTCTCATTACATGTTAGGGCCACCAATCTTGACCACCGGCTTCATTCCACATCATGCTTATAATTGACCATGTATATTGCGGCCACAGTAACAAGAGCTCCAACCAGTTGCACGGGTGAGAAGGTCTCGCCAAGATAGACGAACCTGCATGGACAAATACCTCAGTCCGAGGTCATCAAAGGAAAATAAATACATTATGGGGTAAAAGAAAAGGTAAACTGCTGCATTATTACTAAAGTCTTCTTAAGAGCTATTTGTTATTCTTTTCTTCTTTTTTCCACCAATGGAAACTGATAATCAACAAACATGATTGAATAGACACGCAATGCAGGCAGAAAAGATAGAGAAGACAGTTTTATTTTTACTTTTTTTGTTTTTACGGAAGGGAGGGGTTGGGGGGGGGGGGGGGGGGGGGGGGGGGTTGTTAACAGGGATTTAAAAGTTACATGTTATTGGTGAGATGAACTTTACCCAAAAACTGAAGCAAACATTGGGGTCAAGAAAGTTAGAGAACTGAGCTTCGTCAAGCTACCTGAAATACATTAACAAAGTCTAATTAAACCTTGAGGAGCTTGAGGTAAGAACAATGCATTCTTCGACTTAATTCAATGTAGAAATCATTCATCAAGTACCACTAGGCCAGCTTCATTCAAAAAATTATAAGTGATTGCAAGGTAAGATAACACGTTACGATGCTACTGAAAGAATTATGCATTTTGTAATGAAGATAACAACACCTTTTGTTGCATTGTAAAAGTATACACCATAGCTGATGGCACTTCCAAAGATGGAAGTATAGAGGAGCGCCAAAAGATCACTTGATGTAAGCTCTACAAGTCCACCACTGGTGGCTGGATCATGATTAAGAATAGCAATTGCTGCAAGAGGGACACCACCAATAACCATGTGCTGTGATAAGAGAGTACAAACATAAGTCCCTTGAAATTGCTCATTTCTTAATTTATCTTCAACAATGTGGCTATTAGCGGAGTCCAAAATTTTCTGGAATTTCTGTTTTCTGAAACCAAAAGAGTTCGACTGTTCAATACTTACTAATTTAAAAATGATGTGATCGCCTCCTGAGACAAGATTGGCAGCATTGTGCATACATATATTTTATAATCATGTGATCAGCTCCTGATTGAAGGTTCTCAAGCTTGTGACACATGGACTCTTACTTTTCTTTTACAATGATGGCAGTTCTTGCAAGTTGCATGCTTAGTGGACCCAGGCATTATTATTAATCGGCAAAGACTACTTATCAAAAAATAAAAGATAAAAATCAGCTAAGGCTAAACAGAAAGAGTATGTCAAGGTGAGTTGAGTGATTATCTGACTAAGCGTAAAAATATATAATAAGAAATGCATTGACAAGAAACTAGAGGTGGCAACAGTTGACTTGAGATGAGAACAGTTGTCTAAGATACTGGGTAATCTGTACTAAATACTCCCCCGTCCCGCAAAAATTGTCACAACTGAGTTTTATGCATCTCAGGATGATGGTAGTCTTTCAAAAGTTAAAATGAAAAGAAGTGCAAAAAGATTATACTTTTTTATGGGGCCCAAATGCCCAGCTTAACTACAAGCAAATACATCTATGTTAGTAGTAGCTTTAGAATTTTGAGTTGAGTGTGTGTAAGATATCAGAAAATATTCCCGTATTCCCGAATTAAAATATTTATTTTTTCATATACAATGCCGCGATGTAAGACTTTTAAGAATGTGATCAACAAATTTTCTAGGATCAATTTTGTAATCATAGGAGACTAAAATATGATAATAACTGAGTAAGTAAACTGAACTTACCCATCCAGTAGCCATGACAGGATCAGAGTATTTGGAAACCCAGCGGACCATGACTGTACCAACAGCCATGCTTTGTGCTGCCAGAAGCATCCACCATTCCCCACTCCCCCACAATGAAATCTTACTCTCATCAAAAGCAATAGCTGGTAACTGAAACATTAGTTCAAAATAAAACAAAATCATTATTAGTAGACATTATCAACGTGTGTATACGTGTGTGTGTGGGGGGGGGGGGGGGGGGTGAGTGTATGTGTGTACACATATACCCAACAGCATCCATATCATGATATTTACTGGTGTTTAAGAAATAAATAAACACCAGAGAGATCAGAAAGCTAAACTGCATTCAGATGCCTGAGGACATATCAATGTCCAAAGTTATACTTTAATGGGTTACAACTTAAGTGCCAATAACAATTGTTCATAGAAAAGGAACATAGAAGTTGAATAATTACAATGACAAATTTTTTATTGAAAAATTAACACCATAAATTTTCAACAAATGAACAGTAAATTAATAAGTTACTGTTTTAATCATCTAAAGTCTGTTGCCCATCGCACATTTGATGAGTTACTAGTGTACAGTCATGCTGTAAATCAATAAGAATATAAATGAAGCTTCAAAAGGCAAAAACAGCCATTCTTTCCAAAAAGATGTATCTGACTAGGTAGTTGGCAAGGCAATAGCTTCTGGGAAGTAAAGAGAACAGCTGATATATAAATTGCATGGGTTTGTTTTCTTCATTTTTTGTATTTTGGTAAAATGAAAGGATGTAGTAAACTCATAGCCAGCCTCTTAACATTCGATAAGGGCTTAGTTAGTTTGATTATGTATGGTTGGTAAATATAACAAATTACAGTGAAGAGAAAATCCAGGGCTTGCGGAAAATAATACCTCAAGAAGTAAAAGGCCTATGACGCCAAGCACAAGCCCTATGGCTCCAACATACCCAATGGATTCACCAAATAACAAAGCAGCAAGTACAGCCACAGTCAAAGGCTGTGAATCAATTATGACCTGCAACAGTGTGTTTAACTCTAAAAGAGATGAAGGCTCATATACAAAATTTATGACATTATGTCAATAAAGAAACAAATAAATGGAGTTGAACATTATTTTGCCAGAGACTCGTCCCCAGAGCTACAACTAGTCTCTTTGTTTACCCTACGAAAGATAACGTTTTATAAAAATTGATAGTTAACTAGTGCATAACATGACTAAAACTTGAAACTTCTTAGTCCTTCAATGAAATCAAAAACATTAAAGATTGTCCTTTTTTCCTGTCCGGTTAATTCTATTTAGCTGCTCTTCAAATGAAATGCTATACCCTAAGGGTGAGCAAAAAAACCGCTAAAACCAAACTGCAAAAAAGAGTAACCAATGGAAAATTCAAAATATAAATACCCAAAAAAACCGAACACATTTGGTTACTAGCGAAAAACCACTCCAAATTAACCGAACTGTACCAATATAAATATCTATATACACACACACAAACACAAACACACACACAGACACACATGTATAATAAAACTCAGTATATGATTACTAACTTAATAGTAGAAAGTCTATTTATGAATGAATTAATTCTCTACGTGTTGTTAGCATTTTAGTGGTTTATATAATTTTACATGTATAACAAACTTGTGGGGAGTATTCATAATTTTTTTATAGCATAATTTTGTTTCTAAATTTTAATAATTTCATAGATGCATTAATAACAATATTAATAGTGGGTAATAGTTGTGGTTTGAATTTTTAAACTCCTTTTATTATTTGCTTGTTTATTTACTTTTTTCATTCTTTGAATAGTTTGTTAACCGAAAAAATATTAACCGAATTCATTAGTAACCAAATGATTTGATTAACCGCGGTTACGGTTAAATCTATAATATTAACCTTATTATACGGTTTGATTAGGTTATATAACCTTATAAACCGCATCCAACCCAACCATTTACACCCCTGCTATCCCCTACTATACCCTTACTTAATTTATAAAAAATATATATATCTAGCATACACTGCCCAAGCCAGCTGATGTCCTCTGTAATCCTTCAGCAAGAAAACCCTGTCAAGAGCATATACACATTAAAAATAATTCTCAGCTAAAATCTTTATATACTCATATCCATTATATAAAACACAGAAATGAAACCTGAAAACAAGTAGCATCAACTAGAGCGAAGAGAGAGATGGAGAGCCAAGCATTGAGTCCTGAAGGAAATTTCCGGCCACGGGAAGCAGCAAAAGCCACCAAAAGCAAACCGGCCGGAATCAACCGAAATGAGGATACAAAAAAGGGGCCTGCTTTGGGCAAAACTTCCTTCATAGCCACCATAGCCGTTCCCCAGAAGAAAAAAGGGGAAACCAACACTGCCCATTCCCACACTACCCCTCCCAACATCACCTGTGATTTTTCTTCCACTTCCAGTGGAATAAATTTCTTCGAATTTGGGGCTTTTAGTAATTCATCTGACTCTGATGAAACGACGCATTCGACATCGAGTTCAGTCCCAACGCAATCAACTTCTGATGATGAAACCATTTGCCTGTCGGAATTGGAGGCACTAAAAACCGTGAATTGATTAAGCTTGATGGTGTTACTGATATTGAGACATGGAATAGTTGGCGAAACCCTAAATCTGGAGTTGGTATAACTGGTGAGAGGTTGATGTGACAGTACAACTTCCGTTGACTGGGTTTTTTTAATGGAAGAGACTGAATCAGAGGCATTTTTCCGGCCGCGATTCGTGGATCGCGTCCGGAGCCAATTGAATTTAGGAGATGGCAGGTATGGAGTAATGGCGGGACTGAAACTGAAACTGGGACTTGGACTGATATGGCACGAGCAGCAGCTTGGGGAAGAAGATGAAATTTGGGTGGAGATGTATGCCATTTTCTGTTTTTTCTCCCTCCCTTTTTGCTCAGTTTTCTTCACTTTGTTGAAAATATAAAATAATACAAATATAATATCTACCTGGAATCCTATATGTGGAGAGAACGTAAAAAGGGAATTCAGATTTTTATAAATAAAATTTAATATTTTTATAATTTTTTTTAATATATGTGCATGATTCATTTATTATTTATATAAAAAATCATAAATTTTTTATTTTTATTTATAAAAATATCAATTACTCATAAAGATAATTTATTAATCATTTGACAAATAATTGAAGTATCAGGCTCCTTAAGAACATTCTCTACCAATAATAATAATAATAATAATAATAATATTGTAAGACCAAAGTCACCTTTTCTTTTACTAAATTATAAATCGGGCCTCTTATTTATCTTGTTTTTATAGAATTGTCCCTAAACTTTTCTTTTAACACGAATCTCTTTTATAGATAAATGCATTAGTTATGTAAAATTGTTCTTCCAACCTTTTTCGTCAATAAAAAAGTAAATTATGTTACTTAAATTTGTTAGAAAATGTTAACATATTATTCTTATATTTAAAATAAAGTTATTATAGTCATTTTAGTAGTTAGATCTATTTGAGACAAATTTGAGAAGTATAATATTCACATGCATGTACGATCGGAGAAGGAATAGAGGCAAGGTAAGAGGTCTCAATTTAGAGTTGGAATTCATCTCAAGTACAATGGGTTTTAAATTGGGGGTAAAATTCATCCCAATTAAATCGTATTTTGTGACGCTTAAACCTGCAAATAGTTGTTAAGGTTTAAATTAGTGTAATAGATACAACAAATAATTCAATTGTCATCTTGAAACGCACCGCTAGCATTACAATAGTTCTTCCTTTAGAAATGAAATTAGACATGAAAATAATGCGTTAGTATTTTTTCATCAAATTTAACTAACAAAATTCGCTATTTTGACGAATAGTATGCATTAGTATTCGCTCTTTTAAACTTGGACTATTAGTTTTAGAATAACAAAATAACTTAAAATGGTAGATTTTTTAATATAATGTTCAACCATATATTATATTCCTTATTAGACATGAAAATAATGCGTTAGTATTTTTTCATCAAATTTAACTAACAAAATTCGCTCTTTTGACAAATAGAATGCATTAGTATTCGCTCTTGTAAATTTGAACTATTAGTTATAGAATAACAAAATAACTTAACCCCTTTTGGAGAAGTATAACCCTTCACCCCGGGCTCTGAGTCAAAGTACGAGATTCAAGGCTTCGTTTTAGAGTGGTAGACTTTTTAATGTAATGTCCAACCATATATTATATTCTCTATTATTTAGGATTAAAAATTTGTGAATAAAATTTATCTTTACATTTTTTTAAAATATTCAGTGTATCCTATTATATTCATCCATACTCACACTACTGAGAATACAATATTTTAATTATTACTGACAATGGTATAATAGTCCAAACGATAAGTTTTTATCTAATTTTTTAAATAATTATTGACAAAACAAATATAACATGAGATTATTTTAAATTACAAATATATAATTAAGACTTTAATTTTAAATTTAATAGTCTTGAGATTATAATTTATGAAAATACAGTAACAAAATTATAATTCTTATAAATAAACATGACCATGGCGATGCAAACCTTACGATGTAGAAAATATAAGGATCTTAGCCTTTGAGGATATTGTTAAAGCAATGTTTGCGAGTTTATTTGGTTCAAGCTAGTTGTGGACTCAATACGCTTTGATGTGATCAACTGTTTTACAAAAGGTGTTACATTTTTTTCTTTCTTTTATTCCGTCTTTTTACTTATGGTAGAGTAAAATGATATAATATTTTTAAAATTATTATCATTATTTATTATTATATTACTAATATTAAATTAAAATTTTATTATTTTTAGGATACACGTGGAATAAAAACACATATTTAATATTTACATATTTTACAATTGAGATTTTTTGTGTGGAAAGGATAGAGTAATATGTTAGACATCTATATCACCTTCAATCCGGAATAGGGCAACCGTAGAGGGACATTTAAGGTTTTTTATTGCTACTTTACCAAGGAAAAATTGAAATACGATTCAGATTCACTATTTCACCAAAGTGGGTGTTGCCAGTATTTGATTTTTGAACTGCTTTAGATATAGACAAGGTGAGCAACATAAAAATTTTACCAACTTCTATGGGCAGGGTTGTTAACGAAAAAGACATTAATTAATTCTCTAGTTAATACAATTAAGTATTAGCTTGAATATATAGTTCTCAGTGTGTTAGAGGCATCTCTGAAATGCTCCCATCGTATATCAAGCGGGGAGGTAGTACATGGCTAACTTTTTTACATACTTCTTTCAACCAACTTATTTCCTTGCCCGAGATTATCACTTTAGTTGGCAATTACTTTTTGCTATGTATTTGGTGGTCTATATATCTCTTTGACAATGAAAACTCGCGGCACCATTTTTGCCTGCTCTTTCAAGAAACACCACCCACCCTTGCTCATCTCTGAAAGCACACATATATCAGGGCATGCAAATGCTAATAATGAAATGTCTCTTTAACCAGATTAACACACTTGCAGTTTGTCATATTGTGGATGAGTTGTGTTGGCCGGTGCCATATTCTTCTTGCCTTTCGAGTTTATCAGCTTGCAATTTTCCATTTGCGTTTATGGTAATTCTCTTGATTTCGGACTTGATCTCTTATCTAATTTTCTGATTATTTTCTCTAGTCAGAGGTTTAGTGGTGTTCACGAATGTCAGCTGGTATTTGGCTTTAATCCTTTGTAGCTAGTATGAATCCTCAAACCTTTTCCTATGTACTCTGGAAATTCCATTGTATAAAAGTGTACTGTTTTAGTTTCCCGTTCAAGGAGTTTTAAAGATATAATTCTTGATGACTCCTGTGAATGGATTATCTCTACCAAGGTTAGAACCAGTTTTCTTCATGAACAATGCACTCTTTAACTGGGTGTCAAAGTATTTGTTGGATTTCTTTATTTGCATACCAGGGAAGATGAATTTTGTTGTGGAGCTATCACTCGACCGAAAATAAGATCGATGGGTGATAGTTTTGAAAATATGGCAGTTAATCATATCCATGTTTTAATTTGCTATGGTCTATATTTGTTACTTGATTTGGCCGGGCGGCCGAGAATACAGTGGGACAGCTAATATCTTTTTATCCCCTTCTTTCCAAGAACACATATATCTGATTTTTTTCCAGTTTTCTTGTGCACTTTCTAATCTTCTTTCATTTGTAACATGAAACTGGCTAGTTATGATTCTAATGAAACCTAAGCAAGTGAAAAGGAAGGAAAATGCCACCTTTGAAATTTAGAAGGAAAAAAAAATACCGAGAAGAGAGGCTATGCATTCATATCATTAATGAACCAAAGATCGATGCTTGACCTTTTTTCCAATCCCTTAATCTTCATGAAGATTAGGTTGGCCTTTGCGCAAGAATGAAACACACAAATCTAGAATCGGTCCAAATTATCTTCTTTCAAATAATTGAATATTTAAATGCTACAAGTTATTGCCCCAAGAAAATGTACTTTATTCAATAAATTAATACTATCATTTATGCTACATTGTTTATAATTACTACACTACATCGAAGTGTGAATGCATAAGTATAAACGTAAATAAAATGATGCAACTGAAATAAAATGGAGGAAAAAACCACCTATATCTTAAAAAAATAAAATGATGCAACTGAAAGCAATAAGAAATCGAATCAGGAAATCAAACTAAATCCTAAACCTAAACTTACAGCTTCTATCCCTAATCCTGATAGCATTATCAGCAACTAAACTGTCAACCACCAGCCTACACTTCACCAAGAACTTCCACTTCATCAGCTTCAAACTTCCAAGCTTGATCCTAACCGGCACTTTCACCCTAAGATTCAAAGGAATCCTTCCCGACTGTTGTGCCGCCTGCAGTGACCCCAAAAGATCAGTCACATTTGACGATTGTCCTGTCAAAGTCAGGTTCAGCACCGTGGTGTTTCTATGACCCTGGTAAAACTTTGGCAATGAACCTTCACATAGTTTTGTCCCAGTGTACCACACACTTATATGACTACCACCTCTATAATAAATACCAATTCTCTTGTTGGGATTTCTTGCTGTGATGTTCACGTTGAATGTAGCGTATAAGCTCGTATCGCTGTTGAGATTAAACTGAGTAATTCTCAAGCTGTCGACTGAGTACTTCGGTATTTTTGGTTGGAATACAAAATAAATGATTGCAGCTAATGCTCCGAGGATGATAATTAGTAGTAAAAGGAGGCATGTTGTCCAGCATAAGCACCTGCGACAACAGCTTCTCTTTTTTGGTGGTTTTGAATGTGTTACAGGGATTGTACGCGAAAATGGTGGGTAAAACTCCACCGGATCGCCTTGTTCAGACTTGGAAGCTCCTCGGGGCACCATAGGAGCCGTGGCTTTCTGCGCCTCGGGATCTTGAACCGGATGAATTCTCTGGTGATCTGCCATTGGTTGAATTCTGTTATGGAGCTTATCTTTCTTTATGTTTGGATCGATGTTTACTTGGTGATATATAGGGCTTGAGTAGAGATTGTGTGTCGTAAAGGTCTTAGTTAGATGAGGTCTTAGTTAAATATGCTATGTTGATGTTAATTTGAAGCTTCCTCCATTTGACTTTAGATTATTGAGGAGGCTGAAGGGCATCTTTCTAGATAGTTTTATATAGGGAAGTATTCACACGCCTTAAATGTATCTAGAATGTAGATGCTGTTTATTATGAGTGGAATAAAAAGATTAAAACATATTAAAATTATAATTTGTTATATAAAATAAATAAATATTTATAACAAAAAATTAAAATAATAATTTTTCTAAATAAAATATTAATTAATTAAAAAAAATGTCAATCGTAACAACAATGTCAGTTGTGAGTGTGAATGCTTTAGCTAATGTTGCAAGATTTATATTTTTCAAGTTTTGTATGTCAATCACTGACGCGTGTTAAAGTCCTGAAAGGTTCGATAGGAAACTTGATTTAAAATATTAAAACTTTCAAGATTGAAAGCTACATTTTAATTAACTAGTGGAGGTGGTTTTGATAACAATACTTGTTTAAACAATACGAATACATTCAAGAAATGAAGACGTCATTTTGATGGGAAAATAAGCACTTAGAAAATACATACTACTTTTGAGCTCAAATTTTACTTCTTAAATTGTAAGTTTTTGCTTTGATTTAGTGCTTTAGATATTGTAATATATATAACAAGTTCTTGATATATATATATATATATATATATATGACAGATTTAAAGTATACCTCTGAAATAGCATACATTTCTTAAATAATATAGTTATATTAAAACTACATTGTTTTAAGAAGAGAGAATGTAAAAAGGAGGAAAGAAAAAGTAAGTGTAAGGAGAAATAAATAATATTAAAAGAAGGTGGTGATTATGATATTATTATTTTTATATTCTCTTTTCTTAAAATTACGTAATTTTAATATAAATATGTTATTTAAGAGATATGTTTTAAATCCGTCCTACATATATATTAGCTTTTATATTGAAAAATTTTATATGCACTCATACTTCAAGATTATCGAACATTTGGATTACACTTTTCTCTTATGTGTCATAATTGTCGGCAAAATTATCATTAAGCATATAAAAACAACAACAACAAAAAATAGTACAAATAAAGGTCTAAAGCTGAGTCAAATTTACATATTTCTGTATCCCTTACCAATCACCATTTCTGGGTAAGCCTTAATTTTGGGATTAAGAGAGACCAAGTCTTATAATTCGTTGGTCCATAGTTTGTTTTTATCTAATTGTAATATGAACTAGTTTATGATACCGTGGCAAGTACAAATTTTGTTATAAAATTATTTATTTTATATATTTCTCTATATTATACTATACTAATGTATTAATTATATTATTATCAAGAATATAAATTTTAAAAAATACTAACTAAATTAAAAAATGTACGGTAACGAGAGATAGTGATAAGTATATAATTATATGATAGTAGAATATAGAAAAAAAAGATTTTGAAATAAAATAAAAAGATGAAAAAATATTTTTTTCTCTCTAGATTTTAGGTTTTTACTCATAAATTTAGTGTTGGAGGATCATTCCTAAATTTTAGTATTGAGAGACGGTTTTGTGCTATATATATATATATATATATATATATATATATATATATATATATATATATATATATATAATTCACTTTTGTTGTTGGTTACCTATGTGATTACAACTTTTTGATTTTAAGATATGGACTTAGTGACATCTAGGCTTCTGAAAATAATAATAATAAATTAAATTAAATTAAATTAGGTTCTGTTTATTTTATTCATGCCTGCTCCCAAAATTAACCTGTTTTATTTATCATATTTTAGGGGTCCGGAAAGAACATGATGTAGAATTGCAACTCTCATAAGATGTTTTGGGGTAAAAAACAATATACAAAATTAAGAATATTATCTTCGATCAACAAACAATTTACTTGGTCATGATTAAATTAAACATTTTTTATTAATATTACCCGCAGTTATATGTACACAGATTATGAGAGAGAGAAATTAATATGTAAGTTTTATTATTTAAATTATTAACAAGATTTATTAACTTTTTATTTTTACTTTTTTACTATTTAACACATGAAATAATAACATCTGTGGACGTATAATTACTATAAAAATATTTACCGCACTTGCATACGTCCGAAGGTATAAATTTAGTCTAGTGGGAGTGGTTGAACTTGAACCAATGCGTGACAATTAATAATGACGGTAAATGTACGTTTGTAATTTTGGAAGCATTTTGGAGCCTTGGATTGAAGGAAAAACCAACCACTCCATTGGAAATAGTCCGACGAATTCAAATTGTAATTTCTAAATGATTACAATTATCCCACTTGATTTCTTATTTTATAATCTTATGGATTCAAAGGGCTACCGTTAACTTTATGTCCAAACTATATGTCCTTTTGCACGTTAGAATATAATAGAAAAAAATATTTAAAAAATTAGCGTTTACCATACCATATTAAACTCTATCCCGCGTTACATTATGGGAAAATGATATACATGTTTACAATAATATGATATAATTAAATTGTGACTAATATAAAATTTTATTATGTGATAAAATATAATAAAATAATAATATTTAGATTTTTTCTTAATTTATTCTTGTTTCATGTATCTATATACGTCGACAATTAATATATTTGTCAGTAGCTTGACGCCTAGACTCCTCTTTATTTTGTGATAGTGAACAACAAATTTAGGATAGTTCAAAATTTAAAATCTAAAAGAGTATAATATTTAATTTTAGTAAAAATCATTTTAATTACTCTTACTCAACTAAAAGTACTAGTAATTACCATGTTTATTGTTTTAGAATATAATAAATTCATATTAACTTAAAATTTTAGAATTTTATAAACTGACTTAAAAATTATCTGTGATTGAAGGGGAGGGAATAGTTAATAGCTTTATACGTAATCAAGGGCACTTTAAATAAAATAAAAGAGGAAAATCACTGCCCAGCATAAATTTGAAAACCATACAGAAAACTTCCATCCCAGAAAGAGCATGATCAACGTATGTTAGACTACAGATCATAGAACAAAATTCTACTCACCCCAGAATAGGATAAAGCAATATTGACAAAGTCAATTAGAAAACAATGCAAGAAGTCAAAGAAAGACATACCTAAGGAAATAAGCAATTGCAGAGCAAAAGACCCCAAAGAATGTTCAACCAACAGCATATTATGAATCATACACGCGCATTTCAGTAACTGAGCGAAAACAGGTTACGTAGCTCTCAACTCACAATTTTTAATAACCCTATGTAAAACCCAACAACCAGCAAAGAACTCAAATGTGTTTACCCCACTGCAAATTAGATTCACAATGGCACACTGCTAATCACAACGACTGTTTTCAAAATATTGCGCTTAAGAAACGTAAACACCAAGAAATCAACGATGAACTACAAAAGGATAAGCAAAAGTAGTTTGAATAACTGAAGAGAACCCCTGTTATATGGAGAGATACGGTCCATGAGAATGGATAACAATGCCTATCAATATCATCAAGCATGACCACTAGTTTTCAATGATATCAAAAGAAAAGAAATCTGCCAGAAAGCAGCCTACATAGCTGTGTACTCCCATGTCCAGTAATACCATCAGTTTAATGCCAGTTCTATCAATGGAGATCTTTAACAACACAGTTGTGCCAAAATCCATCAATCATACGAAATGCCAAATCAAACATGAAGAAACACTTGCTCAATGTCATATGATAGTTTATCCACACAATAGAAAAACCTAAGCAAAACGACTTGCTCCATTTATTCTACAAACATCCACAATTGTACCATCGGTCATTACATAACAGTTGGTTTAAACAACATACATTATCAAGGTGAAACTAATGTTTACCCCATTTTAATTTAGTATCATAACTGCCACATAATATAACTATGGGCTTAGTTAGATACAATAAGATGACAACATAACCACTTCAAAGCTTGACAGTTGAAACAAGATTATTGTCCTCTCAACCTAGTTCCAGCTCCAGTCATTTGGCCAGAATGGTGGTGGAGTCTCATTTATAACAGAGGACCCTGTAGCCATAGCTTCTATCATTGGCAAAATGCTTGGCCCTTCGTCAGTGTTCTAAAAATCCCCGCTTACGTCCGATTAATCTCCGCCTAGGTGCTAGGCCCCCCCTGACGCCATGCCTAGGCCGCCTAACGCCTCGCCTATGCCCAAAGAGGAAAAAAAAATTCCTCCAGAAAATTATACCGGAGTGGGCGGACAAGACGGAGAAATTAGGCGAGACCTAAGCTGAAAATTTAGGGCTGCAATTGTTTTTTTTTAATTTTAATTACTAAGCTACAAAACGACGTCGTAGGAATAGAAAAAAAAGTTGAGGGTTGTTCGGGCCTTACTTGAGAAGCGGTTGGTGAAGCATCCAAAGCGGATGGCGTGCTAGAGTCTAGGAGAAATAGTAGAAATGTTAAAGTAAGAGAACTTCACAAATAATTTTTTTTGTTTGATCATGACACGGAAGAAGAGAGAAATGAAGAGTATAAGTGTGAGCCCGATAGGAACATTATCTTGGAAGGATATGGAGAAAAAGAGTTAAAGATAGAATATAGAGGGATATAGAGATGAGGACTATTAATTTGTATTTTTTATTATTTGTTTGTGTTTGAACTTTAAACAATTGCATGTTTTTGTTTGAACTTTGACATTAACAATATGGATATGTGTTTGAACTTTAAGCAAATGTCTTTATTATCTTTATTATAGATTATTTTCCTTTATATTATTGTTTTATTTGGATAAATATATAATAAAATATTAAAATTGACTTGAAATAAAAAATCCCGCCTACCCCCCCCACGCCTAGCGGCTTTTAGAACCTTGCCCTTCGCAGAGTTGATGTCCAACATCCATATGAATAGCAGGAGTGTCATGCACACCGGCACCAGGAGTAAATGGCATCGATTTTCCAATTATATTGGAGGACCCAGCTTCAGCTTCTACATATAGTTGCCCTACAATTGGTCCTTGAGGAGCTGATGTATCTCTATCATCTGAGATGGTTATATCATAAATACTTGACCGTCTCCTCTCTTTGTTTGTTGCATTTAAGCGAAGGAAATATTTCTATGCATGGCTGGCAACCTGTGCAAGTGTTCGAGACAGCACATAGTACCTGGATATGCTCTTCTAATCACCTCTTCTATACATCTCCAAGCCCTGAAGAAATAATCTATATTACAAACACACGCGCACACAATGTTAACTTTCTCCAGTCAAGAGTAATGTAGTCAACTATTTAAATAAAGTAGAATATCAGTGACAGCTTTTTCAGTGACTATTATGTTGACAACTATTACATAATATTCATGCACAACTGGCAGTGAAAGCATTATATTATGATAGCTTATTCCAGAAGCACAAAGAACACCAACAAAAACTCACCCCTAAAGCTAGGGGTGATCATTCGGATAAATCCGAAAACCGAATAGTAAAAACCGAATACCAAATTTTGCAATATTTTATTATTTGAATAGCTATCCGAAATTTAATTTAACCGAATACCCGAATTTATAATTCGGTTATTCGGTTAATAACCGAATTTACATAATTAACATTTAACACCACCCTTATAATTAAGCATTTTTTTTTACCAGTTATGTAATATTTTTGGTAATTAAGTATTTTTTTATTACTAGCTATGTCTTTCCCTTGTGATCAGTTCCTTCCGTCATTATTTTGAAAGATCATTAAAATAGTTGTATAAAAAACTAATTGGTAATTAACCAATATATGCTCTAGTGCATTATGGATGACCAATTAAATATGCTCCATGGTTTTGTTTCAGAGAGGCCAATTGATAAAAAAAAGGGGAAGGACAGAAGTAAGATACACCCATGCATACAACCACCCCGAGACTGTTACTGTGTAGTCTGTGTTACACACGCCACTGCACAGCTGCACCAGTCAATACATAATATACATTCACAAAAGCAGCTTCCTGGGCTGGGCGCTTCCGCGCTTGATTTTTTTTTCTTTTCTATTTCGGTTATTCGGGTAACCGAAAATTTCAAAATCAATACCTAATCCCGAAACCGAAAACCGTAACTTAAAAGGGGTATAACCGAATTTTTAAAAATAACCGAAAATCCGAAATAATTCGGTTAAAAAAATCGGTTTTGTTCGGTTTTATCCGTTTTTTGCTCACTCCTAGCTAAAGCTACTCAACAATGTCTTTAATCCAAACCCTAGAATGGGTAGCCTGAAAGGAACCACATTTATAAATGTAAAGCATAAAGACAAGAGAAAGGGAAAAATATAAAACAAAATCTAAGAAAAGTACAAAATAAAATAATTTAAACCAAAAGAATAGAATTGAAAGGTTATGAATAGAATCAACACAACCACATGTAGAAAAATACATACATATAGATCAAATGCTAAAATGAAAAAAAGAAAGGAGAGAGAGAGAGAGAGAGAAGAAAAAGAGATGGACAATATAGCGGAAAAATATACAGACAAACATTTTAGAATTTAGATATTTCTCAAATTCAAGTAACAGAGCCATATCTTCTTTATTAGCAACAATTAAGAATATCAGCAACACTAGTATTAGTCATTGAAAAGTAACGGGATATTATCAAGAAGAAGAAAAGCACTTAGAAATCAAATGTAGTCAAAATAGATGGTGAGGGAGAGAGGATATCTTTTTGGTTTTGGTAGACTCGAGTAAGTTCAACATGTCACAATTACAACACCAAATGACATAATACAGATACAAATCCCTGCTCATTTATATCTGTGCAGAAAATTTGTTCAATGCAAGCCGGCACATAATGACAAAAAAGCATTAGCAGAACCACCGTCAAGCTGATCTACTTGTTCAATTCAGGTCACCGCATATTGACAAATAAGCGGTGGGAGAACCACCGTCAAGCTGATCCACTACAAAAAATCAACAGGATGAATGGAAAATCCTTTTAAGTCTCCAACACATAGAGTGGATCGCCAGGAGTTAAGAGTTTCACGTAAGTAATATATAGCCTAGAAATAGCAGTAAATAGTTTACAAATTAGTAGGTCACCTGTGCTCCTCTTCTGTCCAAGCTATTCCAAAGCCTTTCATGATCTGATTTCAATGGCATTCTTTCCTTACTGGAACCGGCTTGTATTTGCCTTGGTTGCCCCTTTCACAAAGAGCAACATCAGCTGAGTGATTTACATGATCCTCAAACGAAGAGACATAGGTAGGCAAAGGCACACAGCCAGACTTAATTGCATTGACATCTTCAACTAGGAGTTGATAATGATGTTTGACCTCCTCAATCGTTTTCTCAGTAAGTTCTGCTGCGATTCTTTCCCATTGATCACCTTGATTCCCATAGATAGCAAGGACATTCTCAAATGTCTTGTTCTGCTCCTTAGTCCAGCCATTGCATGTACCATCCAAGTTCATTCTCCAGCTGAATAAAATTGGAAGGATTCGAGCACAGTGAAAATCAAGAGAGACGATTGAGGAAAAGAAGCAAAGAATTAATCAAAGATTTATTAATAAGGAACTTAGCTCACACATCTCCACATGTTACCAGGATGTCCAAACATGGGTAAGAATGAAAATTCCAATGACAAGTACTAATTCTGTCTTCGGGTGTTCATATTTACAATAGTGAATAAGTATAGCAACTGGTTAGCAGCATATCAAGAAAATAATTACTTCTAAGCATGGTAAAGATGAGAAACCAGGAATTTTCAGTATAAGCAAAAGAACCAGGGCGAAGAACATCACAAAGAAAGAAACTAAAGGCCAACCAGAAGAAACTACGGTAAATAATTATTTGTTGGTAAACAATCCTTCAATGAGGAAAAATATATGAAAACCCAAAATATAACATATTTTGAGAAAATAAGTAATGACGAATTAAATGAGAATAATTTGTGGGGTATTTATATATATGTATACGTGTGTGTGTGTGTGTGCGCACATATACATATACATATACATATACATATATATATATATGGAACTACTTCAACCTTTTATGAGGCATTTAACACCCCAACCCCCCCCCCCCCCCCCCCCATCATGTATGCAATGCTCTACCAGACTATCAAAAAAACAACAAAAGGTTAATTTGTATCTTCTCGCAAATACTCCCTTTGTCCCATAAATAGTGTAACACATTCCATTTTAGGATGTCCCAAAAAAATAGCAAATCTTTCCTTTTAAGTAACTTTTGTGAAGTGGAATGACTAATTTACTCGTAATAACTCTTTCTTGTTTTCATTTTTTTTTTCTGCCAAAGTGGATTTTGGTAAAACTTTTTTCAAAGTAGAAACAGTTACCAAATACCCATTTTTGCTACTGATTTCAAAAAAGTTGAAGTAGAAACAAAAAATTGGAACCAGAGTCAGTTACCAAACAGACCTTGAGTTTTTAAAATAATTTAAAAGTTAAAGCATCACCAATTGCCTGTTATGGGTGAAAACTTGGATGGACGCACCTTTGATGTACCAAATATCCTGCCCACAGTTAGCACAGGGTAGTATCACATAGATAACTGTTGAATACATCTAATTAGAAAGCCCACTCTATGATGAGTGTTCTCCTATTCCGACTTCCTTAGAGTCTTCTATGGTGTGACAGAGAGGCAATGCCAAGTTTTCTTCGCCTGTTGAAACGTACATACAGAAACTTTAAAATATAAAGTAAGGTTATGGAAGGTCGAGTCATTAATGTTTATAGTACGTGACAAGCTGATGTAAGTTGATGTATTTTGGCATCTTTGACAGTGATAAAATAGAACCTTGTTTCTTAGAAACCTGGATACTTGTAGTAATATAACCATGCATGCAACAAGGAAGGTGCCACCTTTGTTGGGCCTTGAATCATTTTCTGTGGGTGTAACACTCATATTTCACTCACATTTCACTATGCTCTTCCGGACCCATGTTGTTAACCTGAACTAGGCGGCAATGCAACATAGGATAAATCCATGCTATAAATATATGTTCAAATTTACCTAAGTTTTTTTGAATATTTCATTCCAATAAAATCGCTATTATTTGGTCCAAATGCCTTATATTTAATTTGATTATCCTTCTTACGCACATTGTTTTACTGGGTGTAGGAAATTTAGAATGCAAGGTAACCCGATAAAGATCTAAATTGTGTTACCTGATTAGGTAATAATCCTTGGTGTAAAAAGATCTAGAAATAGTAGATTATTGTGTCCTTGATCATTAAATTCCTCATTACTTGGCTACAGGCATGATGTGTTTATAATTTTATATATTTAATATAGAGTATATACTATCTATATAAAAAAAAGATATTACTAAAGCTATGTTTGTTTGTAAAATAATAAATGGGATAAGACTATTTGTACTAATATAACACTATTAGGGACTATTTTAACACGTGATTAGCTTGTTATTTAATCCCATGAACTTTTTGTTATTATATAAGGTCATTTGATATCAAAAAGTGATTATATAATACCACCATTCCCTTAAAATTATAATCCATCATCAAATGGTCTTACAGATGCTAAAATATAGTCAATGGAATTAAATAACAGACTAATCATGGGGGGAAAATCCGTAGTGATAATAAATTAGTACAAATAATCCTACTCCTAACCCACATATCATTTTTGCAAACAAACGTAGCTTAGTATGACTTTACATCTAGTTTAGCAGGTCATACATAAAAACAGTAGAGGAAAAGTTAGAATGAGCTAGCTAAATAAAGGGAAGAATCACAAAATACTTGCATGAAATGCTGAGCAAATTGAAATGGGTAACCCACCTTTTACTGCAAGAAAATCCCTCTCATCGTCTTCTGTCTTCATTTCTTGAAAGAAAAAATGAGATAACCAATTCAGTCCATCAAATTAACATTCCAGAATTGTAATAACAACCATAAACTTATGCACCCGCAAACTCAAAACAGTAGTCCCTATTCAGTACAACTTAATCCACTAACAAAAAGTGTTGGAAAAGTCATGGATTTAGCTATTTAAGGTTGCATTCAAATACAAGAATTTAAAGGGAGGGGGGGGCTAACTTTTCATCTAAATATATAACAATACTTAGTAATTTATAATTTAGATACAGATTTCTAGCAAGGATTTGAGTATTATATAACGGGTGGACTTCAAATTGAACAAAATGCCAATAATGCTATCTATTTCACAAGAATCCTTCAAAATAAGTGTCTCCGACCAAGATTCTAAATGGTCACAATACATCATCATAAGTAGCAAGATTAAAATATTTAAGGCAACACATGTACGATGTAAAAGGCCAATTTAATTACAACACAAATAGGTACCTATTTTCGCAATCAAAAGAAAGATATAATAGAAAGAAGAAAAAAAGATAAAAATAAATAAAAAGGAAAGAAACCTACAGCAAACAATGAGAGGAATCGGAAAAGGAAAAAGGGGCTGCTTGTCGATGGTGCAGAATTGCAGTTTGTTGAAAGGCATGTCTTACGCCCTTCGCCATCACAGATCAAAGCAGTTTTCGGGGCTCGATATATGAACAAAAATAGGACCCCAACATATAAATAAAAAAAAAACAAAAACCAATTACTGGTATTTATTTACGATGACAAATAATAAAAAAAAACTACGAAATACAGGTGTAATTTTATTTTTTTACTTTAATTTTCTTTTAATATACAAGTAAATTAATTTAAATTCAAGTCAGTGTTAATTTATTTTATTTTTCTTGTCATGCTTAATCTGATTTTTATTCAAATTATTTTTTATGTTTGATAGAAAACATCCCACTAAATCTAGGGGACCGAAAGTTGTGACTGGTTTATTTTTATTTATTTTTTTGACTCCTAAAATATTTATAATACTTATTTTAATATTTTTTTATTTACAAAATTTAGTAATTTAGGTATAATTTAAAAGGTCCTCTTAACATGTGCTATAAGGACACATGCTAAATACGAAAAATAAGATATGTGATTCACTAAATAGTATTTGTTTATGTATTTGTACTGAATTGAATACATGAGGTTCACTAACATATTTTTTTTTATATATTGAATTTAGTGTAAATACATAAACAAATAATATTTAGTGAATCTCATATCTTATTTTTTATACTTAATATGTGCTCTTATGACACATATTAAGAAAATCCTAATTTAAATACATGTAAATAATAATAATTTATTTATATGCATTTAAATTATATCTAAATTATTAAATTCTAAAAAAAAAATTATCATAATAAATGTTATAAATATTTATATAAAAAAAAAATTAAACCGACCACAACTTCCGATCGAAAAAGACTCAAAACTTCCTCCTCCCAATAAAAAGAGTTAAAAAAAGATTCTTATGCCTTTTGATGATAGTACTAGTACCATAATATTTTAAAATTAATTATTAGTTACTATTATTGAACTAAGTACATAATAAATTTAAAGATAAACATATAATAAAAATATATTCCTTAAAATTTATAATTTTTATAGCTAAAACAATATATGTGAAATGAAAATAATTTTGATAATTTTTTTTAATTATATTGCAACAAAACATATTAATTTTGTTGAGGATAGACACGTCAATCAATTACTTATATATTTATATTAATTTATAAATTATGTCATTATATTTATTCTTAATAAAAGTCGGCATATTTTATTTTAATGTGTATAAAGAGTTGTTACTATGAGAAAAGACAAGTTATCCACAATAATTACTAAATATAGGAAGAAAAAAAAGTTCTACATGTGAATTATATATGAAAAATAATTTATATGTCTATTATATAATAAATTTAAATTACAACTAAGATAGTCACATATTAATCCCATTTTTATTTTATACATTCACATACATTATTATTTAATATTAATATAAATCTATTATCATATATAATAACACTCTTAATACATAATTTTATCATTATCATTTTTTTTGGGTATAAATGAGAAAATAGATTTTATTTCAATTTTGTTTTTCAAATACACTACGTCGTTCTGAGCCATCTAACCAAAAAATTTGCAGTTCGATATTTCTGCACGTCTCACTGTATCAGAAGTAGGGATAAGCATGGTGTGGTTTGAAGTTCAAATCGCACATGAAACCGCTTAGGTGCGGTTTGACAAATTCAAAATCGCACATGAAACCGCTTGTGATTGGTGCGGTGCGATTTTGAATCGTTTAGTGCGGTTTCGTTTGGTGCGGTTTTGGTTCAAAAACCAATTGAATAATTAAATTTTATACAATTTAAATTAACAATTTAGTTTCACACAATATTAAATACTACTTTGATAATACACAATTTTACTTATAATATTTTGTCTAAACAAAAGCAAAATAGAATCTAAAAACATGAATAATGATTTATCTTTATATATGAAAATTCTAAATAGAGATAATTATAATTTGCAATAATTTTAAATATTTGTACTTCTTGATATGCTTCATTTAATAGTGTATGGTGCGGTTTCTTAAATGCAGTTTTACTCAGAAATTAAACCCAAACCGCATTTGCAGTTTTTCAACCACATAAAACCGTCACATACGCCGAAATCGCTGGTGCGGTTTTAATTGATACAATTTATGCGATTTTTAATGCGGTTTCGGAGGCCATTCGATTTCTTGCTCAGCCCGGATAAGAAGTCAGAAGCCGTTAAATATGGCATGATCCGTGGTAATCAAAATCTTGTATTTTTTTTTGAGATTTATGACGACGGTTTTAAAGATTTATAGCTACAATATGTTCCACTCCGGTCTCTCTCTCTTCTCCGGCAAACCCGTCGATCACCCAACACTCTTTTCTCAACAGCCGCGGCAACAATGGCTACCCAAATTGTCAAAAGACCCAATTTCATATTCCCCACCGGCGTCCGCTTAAAAACAACATCAAGCGAGTACGTAGCTTCCAGAGTCAGAGACCCAAACCTTCGAGAAATTAATGGACAAATACAAAAACCTCCTCAAAGTTAATTCCATTCAAGATCTCATCCTTTAAAAACCCACCAACAACCCACCTTCCATTTCCATTGATTTCCTCAACCGGCTCTCCCAAAAGCTCCCCTCAACCGCGGCGCCACCGCCTTCCTCCGCCGGTACCCCACATTTTTTATATCTTTTACCAACCCACAAAGTCCCAACCTTTCTGCAAATTAGCCCCGCCGCCGCCCAAATTTCCCTCCAAGAATCCGCAGCCATTAACGCCTCCTTGCCAGTTGTTGTTAACCGTTTGGTTCGGCTTCTTTCGATGTTGGGTTCCAAAAGGGTGCCGCTGCGAGCAATCTTTAAGGTCTGGAGGGAACTCGGACGTCCTGATGACTTTGAGGACTCGGTAATTTCTCAATCTCCTGGCCTTTTTCAACTTTGTGATGCAAATGAGCCCAATACCCACATGTTAAAACTTGTTAGTTTAGTAGAAAGTGATACTTTAATTGCTGATGTTGAGAATTGGAGAGTTATGGAGTGTTGTAAAGAGGATTGTAGTGTTGATCGTTTAAGTTTAGCTTTAAACGTTAGCCTCCTGGGATGAAGTTGAAGAAAATTTTTAGAGCTAAAGTTAAGGAATGGCAGAGTTTGTCATATATTGGGCCGTATGAGGTGATGAGAAAGAAGCCAAAGTCTAAGAGGGGGATGAAGATTTTGGAGAAGCGGGCGGTTGGGATTGTGCACGAGTTTTTGAGTTTAACCGTGTAGAAAATGGTGGAAGTGGAGAAGATTAACCATTTTAGGAATTGGTTTGGGATTGATTTGAATATAAGGAATTTGTTCTTGGATCATCCTGGGATGTTTTACTTGTCGACTAAGGGAAAGAGACATACTGTTTTCCTAAGAGAAGCTTATGAGAGGGGGTGTTTGATTGATCCAAATCCTGTTTATGAGGCAAGGAGGAAGCTTCTTGAGCTTGTTGCAATGGGAAGGCGTGGTTTCTCTGCTAGTTATGCTAATTTGAGGAGTGTTGATCAGAATGAAGAGGGTGGATTGCACAAGGAAGAAAGTGATTGAGGTCATGATTTCCTAGTGAGACAAGGTTGTTCATGTCTGTTATCTTGGTCTGGCATTAAATTGAGTAATAGTTATAGGTGCTAATTGACCCTGATCACAATTGTGTGTCCTGGTCCAAATATATTGCCAGTCCATGTTCTGTTTTCAATGGAGGGTGCAGATAGAGTCAGGTTAATCTGAGTGAAGATCTTCCGGTGGTGATCTTTCTCACTCTCTTATTATCCTTGGTCCAGATATGAGCAGTCTATCTACCTTGGTTCATATATGAGCTCAGTCTATGAGCCTTGGTCTGGATAAGGCCAGTCTAACTGCCTTTTGCAATGGAAAGTGCACCCCAGGTCAGGATAATTGATTGAAGGTCGTGTAAAGGTGCTCTCTCTCTCTCTCCTCTGTTACTTTTTGTGTGCACATATCCGCTTTCTTGTATTTATGTTAATATTCTTATAGACGCTTATATATATATATATGTTTATTCAGGCGATTGAGGTATTTGTATCTTTACATATTGATAGCAATGTCCACAACACATTTTTTTGATGCATTTTTTTCCATCTCGTGCTTGATGAATGAATTGGGCACCTCGAACTTATTTTGATAAGACACCTTGAAAATAAAGGCGTGAAACATTCCATCATGAGTGGGCCTTCTGAAGGACTCAAACATGGTTCCCAGAGAAAGATGAGAGATTTATCATCCCCTCTTTAATGCACATCAGCTGCATAACCTTTACCTTTTATCTTGCTGTAGTGACATTAGTAAATAGCTGTACTTCAGAGTGAGCTGCAGGGAGTGAAATTTATTCATGTAACTAAAAACATCATATGTGGAGTGTGATGTATCAGATTCATGTGATAGTACCTTTTCTAATAGGGGAGATTGTCAAGATCAATGCTAGCAATATGGTGATCTACTCTGGAAAACTGGTGTTTCATGTGCAATGTTACTGTCTGGCAACAAGAGGGCTGTGCCACTCTTTGTATGGGAGGATGCAATCTTCCTTTTGTTTTCTTAATCCTCTCCTTTAATTGAGCTGTTGGTGTATTTATTTGTTTTTGTTAATTATCTGTTGTTTTGTTAACTTGTAAGACCCCACTTCCATAATTAGCTACATGTTTTGGTAGGACCTTATATTTTCCTTTTTCTGATCACATAAGTTTATTAAATTTGAATCTTCTTTTTAACTTCTGATATGGGACTTGGCTGCTTGTGGGCCTGTGGCTTTGTCCTGGTTACTTTGAGTTGCAGTTTTTCAACTGTATCAGTTGCTCGGTAAGATCTAAACATATTCTTTGAATAAGGGTACATTATTTCAGGTACTTTTCAAGTTTCTGGTGCATCTTTTTATAGGAAGAACGGCTATAGAATATAATTGTGTATCAGTTGGCAGTTTACTTAGGGTAGTACATTCAGATTGCTATAAATAAGCTATGCAAATTAAGCAATGATTTCTTGCTTTGGACCTACCCTCTACTCCATCTTTACATATATATTGGTGGATGCATTTTGTCCCTAGAAATCAACAGTGACTACATAGGATTATCAAACTACGGGAAATACATAACTAAGATTGAAATGCACAAATATTATTGGACTTGCAGACCCTAGCAATTAAACCCAGCAAATAGAAACGAAGTTGCATCACTGAACAATTCACAATAAAAGAGTAGTAAAAAAGCCTAGAAAGTCACTTTTCAAAGATGACATGAATACTAAAAGAAAAGGTAGCAGCAAATGTTGAATACATATAAAATCTCGTACTCCATATAAAAGCATAGCATATGTTGGTAAGTGGTAACTTTTAGAAGTACCCAGCTGTTGACAACACTAGATAAATTAAAAGGTGGTTTTAAAGTGCTTGATTTTATGGAGACAAACTTGAGCTTTGGCAATGACAGCATCAATATTCCTATCCCTTTCCCTGCTTTTCATATGCAATTGACAATCAAAAGACCTCTGAAAGTGCTTTTTCTTGGATGCTTCAAATTCAAAGTCACCTTGACCATCATTCACTATTTTTTTCATTGTTGTATTAGAATCACCCATCTTCTTCCTCTTCTTGCTGTTGCTGGTCGATGATGCTGCATGTTCAGAATTATAATAAGATATCAAGTTATAAGAATATAATGGAGAGAAAATTAATATAAATAGGAAAATCCTTTAGAAAAATTTGCAAATATTTATAGAGTTTCTCAGCGTATTTAGCCCCAATATGTCGACTCTGTATATGTAGCAAGCTTGTAGATCAATGAATACCACCAAGTACTAACCTTGAGTGGAAGTAGAGGAAGTAGCTGGGGAAAAGGCCACCGTGTTGATGTTGTTGTTGCTGTGCTTCGAAAGAAGTAAGGATTGGGACTGCAGTTGAGAGATGAATGACTTGAGCTCAAGCTTTAGATAGTCAAACCGGTTGGGGTGGTGGATTTCCAGTAGCTGCAACTCTTCCTTTGCTTGCTCTATCATCGTCATCGGAGATGATTCCCATTCCATCAGCCCAGACAATTCTCTTTATCACACAAACAGTCCTAATATATATATATATATATATATATATATATATATATATATATATATATATATATGCCCCCCAAAAAAAAACACCCAGGCTTAGAGATGCTGGTGAATAAAACTGCTTTTTAGTAACAAGTCTCTAGTGAACCAGTGATAACCTTTTTGCTTAATACAAGTGGCAAACAGAAAATGGAAAGGCTTTCTTTTTCCTCTTCTTTTGCTCGCTCTTCAATGCATCACGAATGCAATAACAAGTTGGTCTCCTCCCAACTCTCATATACTCCCCCGTGTTCCAAAAAAGATTGGAATTGATATTTTTACATGTTAATATTATTAATTTGATATTTTTAAAAGATTAAATAGAATTTATTTGCAAAAAAAATAAATTAATTTACAAAAATATAATATCAATTTTCATATGGTTTGATATTTCTGCAAGTTAATGTGATATTTTCGTAAGATCAAAAAGGATTTACTTGCGAATATATCAAATTAGCTTTCGGAAATATCAATTTTCAAGATAAATCATAATTCATAAACTGAATAATTCTACAAAATGCTCTAAATTTTTTTGCCATAATTTTAATATCATTAGTAACTTATTTTAAGGATAAAATAAAGCAAAAAATATCTTTAATGATTATAAATCTTACAAATTAAACTCTTTTGGAAAACAGAAGGAATAGTAAAATAGCTGAGGTGGGGTAATATATGGTAAATCACTCATGCACACTAAATAAGGATTTCAAAGTTTTATTTTGTTCAAAGATTTATGTTGTACAAAAAAATTCTAATATCTTGGAACCGCTACATCCTCTATATCAATTTTTTTGGTCAATAAATAATTACAAAGTACAAGTTTAAAAAAGTTTGTCAACTACGTCAACAAAAATCAACAGCATAATTAAAAGCACAAATTTAATTTAATTTTACCAATTTTGAGCTTAGCTTTCCTATTTATAATAACATAAATACTATCATATTTGTATAAATCAAATACTATTCTAATTTTAAAATATTTTTATTTCTAATAGGAACAAAAAAAAAGTTTTCTTTCTTATTCAAATTAGTAAGTACTATATAAATTTATAATAATTAAATAAATATATCTCTCCAGATTTGTAAAGTATTTTAAAGAAATTCAACCAATCTTTAATAGAAAAAGTAACTTCTAAGAGAATTTTTATTTATGATTTTACCAATTTTATTACAAAAAAAATTATCATAATTTTATGTAATTAATTAAGACAATACATTAATGTCCTAACTCAATTAAATTCATTAAAACTTAGAATTTTATCAAATTACACAATTAATTGTATTAATAATATTTTAATTTTTTTAAAACATAGCTTTAAAATTAGTTAAAAATTATAGTAGATTTGTTACTATCAAAATTGTTATAACTAAATTAAAGCTTATTAAAGTTTCAGTTTCATAATTAGAATTAAAATTTTAAGAAAATTTTGTCAATATAAATACTAATATAAAATTCAATTACACACTTAAATAGAATTAAAATAATTATTTTCTTATAATCATAACTAAATAAATATGCACTCCATTAAAATATATAACTTAATAATTGATCGAATGAATCTATAATATATAATTCAAATATTTATTATTTAAATAAATATTTAATAATCTAATAACTATAATTATCTACTCAAACTTTTAATTAAATATTTTTATTTAATAATATAATAATTTTTTATTCATATCATCCGTACTTCACACTAAATTAACAAACTTATTAATAATAGGTAGAAGTGGCAAAATTTTATTCCAACCCATTAACTTGTCCACCAACTCATGATTTTGTGGGTAAAGTTATTCATTTATCTTAGTGAATCTTCAATGGGTTGGGTTAAATGTATAACAATAAATAAACCGGTTAGATGGGTAAATTCATGGATCATTAATTGGGTAAATTAAGTAAATTAAAATTTGTCATAGTTGTCAACTCTCTCGTATTTGAGAAGTTATTCAATATTTTTGGATATTATTATATGGTATTTTATATTAATTATATATTAAAAAAATAATATATAATTAATTTGAGACATCACGTAATAATGTTCCAAAAATACCGAATAATTTATCCTCTCACACCTAGTCAATTTCTTCCTCTCCTAATCTGTCTCTCTCTCTCTCCACCGATCTCATTTGATCACATCTTAGGTGCTGTTTGTTTGTGTCTTAATGGCTCTTAATGGACAACCTCTTAATCGCTAAGAGGAACAAAGTTGTTTGTTTTTTTTTTTGTTACATCTAAATGCCTCTAAATGGTTGAGATACAAAATCAAATCTAAACCATTAAGAGGAGCATCTTAATGAACTTGGACAAAAATATCCTCTTCAATATTAACAAATTCCTTTTATATCCAACACTCAATATTATTATTATTATTATAATAATAAATATTATTATTATTATTATTATTTTTATAATAATAATAATTATTATTATTATTATTATTATGATTATTATTATTATAATTATTATTATCATAATTTTTATTATAATTATAATAATAATAATAATTATTATTATTATTATTATTAGTACTATTTTTAATATAATTATTATTATTTTTATAATAATAATAATTATTATTATTATAATTAATATTATTATTACTATAATTATTATTATTAATTATAATTATTATTAGTATAATTATTATTGTAATAATTATTATTTTTATTATTATTAATATAATAATAATAATAATTATTATTATTAGTATTATTATTAGCATTATCATCATCATCATCATTATTATTATTATTATTATTATTATTATTATTATTATTATTATTATTATTATTATAATTATGATTATTATTATTATTATTATTATAATTATGATTATTATTATTATTATTATTATTATTATTATTATTATTAGTAGTAGTAGTAGTAGTAGTAGCAGTACTATTTTTAATATAATTATTATTATTTTTATAATAATAATTATTATTATAATTAATATTATTATTACTATAATTATTATTATTAATTATAATTATTATTAGTATAATTATTATTATAATAATAATTATTTTTATTAATATTAATATTATAATTAATAATAATAATAATAATTATAGTAATAATAATTATTATTAATAATTATTATAATTATTATAATTAATATTATTATTACTATAATTATTATTATTAATTATAATTATTATTATTTTTATTAATATTAATATTAATATTATAATAATAATTATTATTATTATAATAATTATAATTATGATTATGATTATTATTATTATAATTATTATTATCATAATTTTTATTATAATAATAATTATTATTAGTATTATTATTAGCACTATCATTAATATTATAATTATTATTTTTATAATAATAATAATTATTATTATTTTTATAATAATAATTATTATTTTTATAATAATTATTATTATTATAATTAATATTATTATTATTATTATTATAATTATTATTAATAATTATAATTATTATTAGTATAATTATTATTATTATTATAATGTTCAACTGTTCATAGGGTTAAAATTGTAAAATACTGTTATTCAGACATTTGAAAAAATTGATTATCAAACAACATTTTTTCATTCAGATACAATTCTATTCAGATGCTCTATATTATTCAGATGTCTAAATTATTCAGATCTTAATACAGAATTTTATCAAACAGCACCTTAATCTCTTTATCTCCTGTTAAATAAAATTGAAGAGAGAGAAGATACAGTAGTATTCATTAATGAAGGGTTCGAAATGATGCTCCGTCATGCAGCTAAATCTTAGTCGTCCAAATATAGTAGTGCCGCCCGGATTGAAGAGAAATAGGACAAATGCTTTCTTCTATTTCTTTCTATATCGCTGCATACTACTGCTATATAAATATAGAAAGAGAGAGAGGATAGGAACTTACTGGGGTAGTGTAATCATGAAGTATATCTATTTATTGTAAATTTTTCTCTTTAGAATTTTGTGTTCATTCCTTAATTTTCCAGCACAGTATATGCATGTATATACATATCTAAAATTTGCACGCATTACTTAATTGTGTGACAGGAGCGTCATAGTATCAAATTACAAATTATTGGTGATATCAAGAGAAAACTTGTTTAGAATAATTGCTTGGAGGACACATAAACCTTGGGGCACAGGTAAGAAAATGATTTTTCTCATCTTCTCCCTCGTAACAAATTCATATATAAGTCTCAAAAAGAGTTATTTAATTTGGGGTGACATATTTTTTAATTCTTCTCGATTTAAAAAATATAACCGTTTTAGTGCAGGAGAGAAAAAGAAAAAAAAAAGCAACCGGGCCCCACAAGAGCGTCTACATGTTGGCACGGTCGCCAGGTCATATTTGGGTCTTTTAAGGACCATTTGTTACATTTGCACGGAGGAGGAAGGAAAAGGAGAGGAGAGAGAGAGAGAGAGAGAGAGAGAGAGAGAAGAGAGAAAGAGTGAAAAAAATGGAGAGAAAACCAAAAAATGATAGATTCATATTTTTCTCTTAGACATTTTCGTAAAACTATTTTTTTACAAAATATTAATTTCTTTTAAATTTATATATATATGACCATTTTGAGAAAACAAATTTTAAAAAACAATATTCAAAACATGTTTTCAATACAAACAACTTTTCAAAAGACATTCACATAAATTAAAGTTTTCAATTTTTTTAAAAATCAAAATCATTTGTCTAAAGGAATAGAGACTTAAAGTGCTTTTAAGATAACACACTTGAGATAATTTAAGAAATGACATATTTCTCGACACACATAACACAATTCACTTAGACACAAGATACTATGCACACACTTTTATACTTTTTTTTAAGACAACTTATTTAAACTTTATAAAAAATATTAGGAAAACAATAACCGTATTTCACAATAGTCAGAGGTGCCTAACACATTTCCTCACTTAAGCAAACCTCTCAAACTCTTTGAATTTCTGTTGCAGACTAATTTTTTGGAGTCATATGTGAGTCATCTTATTTATTAAAGTTAAAATTTGGATGAATTGATACATTCATTAAAATCTTTACCAACTAGCGACTATTTCTAATTGGTCAACCTTTAAATCAAATTTTCAAAACCTGTAGTTTTTTCAAAAAAAACCTTAACCCGACACAATTCCAAAAAATAAAAAATTCCAACGTCAATATATATATATATATATCCAAAACAATCAATTGTTAATAGTAACAAAAAAATTGATTTGTTGTAAGAAAGAGTAGTAACATGACTAATTTATAGCAAAAAATATTTTCTATATTGACTGTCGAAACATTACCATGACAACTAATTGTCACAGATAAATATCCTATTTATATAATCCAAAATGTACTCCGTAGGAGCCCAGTGAGGATGGCAATTTCAATTTATCTTCAAATTTTTAAATTTCAACTTTCAAGAATCTGATTCTCCTCTGTATAGTGTGTTACACGGGTTGATGAATTTTACCCATATTCATTTAAAATTATTCATTTATGACTCATTCATAATTATTCATTAATGATTCAATTTATTAGTGACCCATTACCCATTAAATATTATTTATTACTTATTTAATTAACACATTTATCACTTCTAATAATAAATATTCATCTATGATGTCAAATATTAAATGATTAATATGTATCATTTACGACATTGTACATTTAAAGTTTTTTTTAATGTAGTTGGTATTTGTTGGCTTTATTATTTTAATATTACTTTGGAGAAAATCAAAAATAAAATAAAATTATAAAACACATCGCACGTATTTTATTATTTATTTATTTTATTTAAATTATTTATTTAAAAATTGAGACATAATTATCAGGAGAATCAAATTTAACCGTATTGCTAACAACAAATGAGTAAACAAATTAAGAACAACTAATATAATGAACATTGATGTAAAATTATTTGAACTCATATAATCTATTTATATTAACATGTATATCTAACGGTGTAATTATCTATATTTATATCTAACGGTTATTTTTAATTTTTTTAATCAATTTATATAACTTATCTCTATTTTTATGCCAAAATATCACACCCTTTTATTTTTCACTATCTCATTACTTATTCTCTTCTAACTCAATATTTTTTTTTTGTTTTTTTAAATAACACAAATAGGGTGTGCCATAAAACACACGTGAACATTAACAATGATTTGGTGGGTACGACGTTGAAATGTCTGAAAATTACGTTTGAGGACTTGACTTGAGGTCCAAGCAGGCCAAGGCCCATAGGCCCACAAAATCCCACTCCAGTTGTGACTAAAGATCACAAAACTCTCGCCGCTCTTTAAATATTACACCCTGGCGCAATCCAGAATATTCTGAACTTGGAGAGGCTGTGGTTTTGGAGAGGATGGCGGACCCTGCGCCGGAGGAAAGCGCAGTAAATTTCGTGCTACCCGACGACGAATTTCGGTGTAAGAAGAACGATGGTAAAGGTTGGAGATGCAGTCGCTGGAGGATTCACGAGAAAGGCGTGTGCGAGTACCATCACCTTCGCGGCCTTCAGAATTCTGCGAAAAGAAATAGTGACACTCGGACACCACGAGCTAGGGTTACGGAATCACGTACTAGGGTTTCCAAGAGGAAGGGGAAAGGTCAGCAAGATGATGAATCTGCTGATGAGGTTATTCCGTTGAAGAAGCCGAGGAGTTCGGTCGCGTATTTGGGGGAGAGTGTTGTTGAGTCGGTGAAAAGACATGAGAGGAAGAGTGTGGGATTTGGGTTGGTGAGAAGGCGTCAGAGGAAGAATGTGGGATTTGGGTCGGGTTCGTTTGGGAAGAAGAAAAAAGTGGATATGAAAGACGAAGATGGGGTGGATGATGATGATGATGATGAGGAGGAGGAGGAGGATTCTGATTCGATAATCAGAGCTAAAAGGAAGGAGTTTGATTTAAAGAAAATGGGAATTGCGTCAAGTGAAACTAAATGTCAGTCGGAGAAGGAAGAAGAAAAAAGTGAGGACGATCAGGTGGAGGAGAAATATAATAACACATTGAGGGAAGAAGAAAAGGAAGAAGAAGATGCTCAGTCGGATGAGAAAGATGAAAAATTGAGGGATGAAGAGGAAGAAGGGGAGGAAGAAAAGAAAGAAGAGGAAGAAGGGGATGAATTGAGAGTAGACGAGAAGGAAGAGGGCAAGAATGGCAAGAATGAGAATAATTCTGAGGAGAAGGAGAAAGGTGCAAGTAATGGATCTTCATCTTCACCCGAGAAGAAAAAGAAGATGAAGAAGGATAAGAAGAAATCAAAATTAGCTACTAAACTCGAAGAAAATGAGGTTGAGGAAAGAAGTTATCATTTGAGGAGTAGAAACCCCAAATATGAGCCACAATCAAAGGATCGGGTCCATGGCAGAAGGAGGCATTTCAGTAAATATGTAAGCTTTCAAATCTATATGTATATCTTCTGTTGTACATTTAGAGCAATATAATTAAGCACTTCGTTTCCTCTATCTTAATTAATGAATTAGGGGAATGAAGATAATTGCAATATGTGCCATCAATGTCAGAGGAGTGATAGGAGAGTGATTCGGTGCAGTCAGGGCTGCCGCAGACGGTTTTGTGGTCCTTGCATTGAGAGATGGTAACATTTATAACATTATCTTCCTTGTTCTTTTTATTTTATTTTTCTGATTTTGACAAGTTTCGTGATTTTGATCGAACATATGTATTAGGTACCTGTTGTGCACTTATTAAGGGATGTGTGTACAACGAAACATAGGTTGCTGATATTGATCTCTATTTTTGGTTTTGTTAGAATATAATGATGCTTTAGACCGGCAAACAGATTGCTTATGGACTGATTATGGAATGTGGATGACTTTTCCACTACATTCATTCCATTACACTGATATAGTTTGGTGAAACTGTTATTAATTTATTATGCTATATAGTGTTTATTAAAAATGTAGCACTCCTTAACTGCAGCATGTTGGACTAACGTTAGGTGTTTGCTTTCAATACGAAGGTATCCTCGGCTATCTGAGGAAGAAATAGCTGAGATCTGCCCATATTGTCGCGGCAACTGCAATTGCAAAGCTTGTTTGCGTAGAACTGATAGACTTACGGTTGGTATTTAGTATATTGTTTTTCTATTGTTGCATAAATGACCTTGTCTTCTGAATGACAGCAATTACTTTATTCATGGTTTGCTGTGCAGGGTCCCGGATATTCAGGTGTGCCTGAAGATAAGAATAAAAAGGTTCACCACTTGAAGTATCTTGTTGATGTACTATATCCGTTTTTGAAACAGTTTGATCATGAGCAAATGCTTGAAATGGAGATGGAGGCTAATACCCAAGGTATTACTTCCACGTGACTGTGTTTTAATCATATCTGGCGCATAACTACAATTGTCATATGAGCAATACCTTTCATTATGTTGCATTTCAATGTAGTTAGTTTTAAATGCCAGGATACTGCCTAGTCCGTTGAATGAATTTTTTTTTCAGCAAGGGCAAAGTTTCCATTTGAAAATAATTGAAACAACCAAAACTTCTTTAAATGATGAATCAATTGAAATATTTTTAGAACAATTTCCAAATTGAACCAAGCAACAAATTACAACTTAGTTTTTGTCATATGATCATTACTTTCATTTGGTATAAAGAAGCGAGAAATAGGGGTGTAACCTACAAATATGATCGAAAATATGATCCAAAGCTTGAATTTGAAATTGATCAGAGTCGAATCCGATCCTTACTTGTTTTCCATATAATGATACACAAGTCAAATTCGAGCATACAAGTGTTCACTCATATTAGGGTTTGAGACTGCACTTCTTCATGAATCATACTCGATACATGTTCGATGGATCATACTCGAATCTGAGTTTGATCCATACTCGTAAGCTAAAGATGTGATATTTGTACCAATCTTTGTAATTTATAAAGTATGGTATTTGAATATGTAGTTGTGTGGGCTTGTTACTTAAATAAATCAATGAGTTGATTGTCAATTTGTATTACATTTTTTGCAATTTCTTTACATAAATAAAGTGATTTTTTTTCACTTATAAACATTAGTTTAGCAATCAATTGAGTATATAATGGTTCGGTTTTAAGTGAGATAGTTCAAATTCGAAACTCATTTTGAAGGCTCACGAGTAACTCGTTTTGTAAATAGGTTGAGTACTTACAAGCTGAGTAGGTTCAAGAAATGTTTTGAGTTGAATCTTATTGAATCCTAGTCAAATTTGAACTCAATTTTTTTTGAGTCGAGTTAAATTTGTGGATGAGGGTGCTTGTTGAGATTTGACTCGTTTACACTTCTAGGGAAAAAGTGTCATTTAATCATAGTAATTGATATGACAAAGCGGTAGAGTACTGCACCCTAGATGGTGATAGTCCAATAGCTGAAAGCATCACTAGCTTACGCTTTGACCCGAGTAGCATAAGACACGTGGAATCTCGTGTGAATCTGCAAGGAGCACCAAAGATTTCATTTTCGTAAAAAGTGGTATTATCCCACCGTGGTTGTCCAATTTTAAGTATTACCCCACTAAATTTTAAAAATATGGAATTGACAAACTGAATTTTTAAAAAATTATTAATTGGACTATTTTGTCAAATTTCTTGGACATACGTCAAATCCTTTCTCTTATTTTCATGTGGCTTTTTAAAGAAAAAAGAAAAAACTAAATACTGATTGGGCTTATTTGGCTTATTAGTTGTTTTTAACATGTATTGGGCGTGAGAAAGGAAAGTTGTCAAATTTCTTCTCAATTGCAACGACTAAGATGATTGAAGAACAAGGGTTCAAGCATAGTTGTCAAATTGTGAATCGTATCGTGTATCGAAAAATCACGTATTGTGTTTCATGTATCGTATCGTAAGATATGGAAACAAAATATCGTGAATCGTATTGTGTATCGAAAACTCCCGTATCGTGTATTAAATCGTGAATCGTATCGTGTATCGAAAACTCCTGTATCGTGTCATGACGATATTGAAAAAAAAAATGTAGTAATCTATATTTAAACATATAAAATACAAGCTTAGGAAACTCCACATTATAAAATTATAAAAAAAAAAAACTTTAAATTAATTTATTATATTTTATTTCGGTAATCTTTATAGAGTAACAAGAGAAAACGAAAATTTAGATTCACCTTTAATCTATAAAACAAAAGAGAATAATTCAAATTAACAAGTGGTGATTTTTAATATATCTGCATATAGAAAGTGACGTGAAAAAAATTGAACAACATTTTCAATTAGTTATAATACTCTAAAAAATAATTAAAGACTCATAAAACGATATAGAATATGTTTGTTCTAGAAAACCTCTTTAATTGAAATGTTAAAAGGCTCAAAAGTTTTGTGTTTAGTCTTTTGGATTTACATAAAAACTTTTTCAAGTTGGTTGTTTTTAAAAAGTATCGTGTATTGTATCATATCGTAAGAATTGTATCGAATCGTAAGATACGGTATCATTTTAGATTCACCATGCGATACATATCGAATTGTCTATGTATCATATCGTATCATAAGATACGTATCTCGTATCGTTAGATACGTATCGTGTATCGTAAGATTTTGACAACTATGAGTTTAAGTTTCTTACCAAAATTGCAGACAACAAGTTGGAAAAATTATGTCTTTTACTTGGTATATGCTCTCCAAGTTAGTGTTAATCTGTTGTGCATGTTATATGGCTTCATCTAGAAGGGGTGTTTGAACAAATTCTTTTAAATTTTCGTTTTATAGATTAAGTTACCAAATAATTAAACTAATTAATTGAACTGAATTAACACAGCGGAATATGTTTGAATAACCCTTCAAAAATTGATTAAGAAAGACAAAGTTTTGAATTTAGTGTAGTTGCAGAAACAAGTCGTAAGAAAAAATCGTAGAGTAGCAGAAATATGGTTTGTAGAAAAGTAAAGACTGTAAAGTAAGAATGCAAGGATTTTTAGAGGTTCGATGTACACAAGTCTCCTAATCTCCGTAAAAGGATTTTTTTCTATGTGAAAGAGCTTAGTTAAGGATCTATTTTGTTATATATCCAAAATTGTAGGTTATAGCCTTGTAAGCTATGTAATAGGCTAATAGCTGAAGCTGTCTGAAGCAGACTGATATTTTGTTCAATAAAGGGAGAAATTGTTGGATGAAGTGCCAGATCATAGAACTGTTTTGTAGAGCCACTGGATATTGTAAGACAAATCGTTGAGTAGGACTATTCAGCGGTTTGACAACTCATAGAATCAAATCCTTTTACGTAGAAGAGAGGACCAAGAAACTTTTGTGTCTCAAACCTCTTAAAATTCGTGTGTTCTTACTTTTTTATTTTTACTTTTCTGCAAATTATATTTTTGTTACTCTATGATTTTTTCCAATAACTTGTTTCTGCAACTGCACTAATTTCAGAAATCAATCTTTGAAGGGTTTTTTCAAAACATATTCTGCTGTGCTGATTAAATTCAATTAATCAGTTTAATCATTTGATAGTATCTCTAAAAGAAAAATTTAAAAGAATCTATTCAACTTCTCTTCTAGATGAAGTCATATAAAATGCATGGCAGGTTCGCACTAACCTGGAGAACAATTACTAAGCAAATAATTTTTCCAAGCTTGTTGTCTACAATGTTGGTAAAAAACTTAATCGTAGTTTTCCTTTCTCCTTGCCCAATCCACAATGGAAGCAACTGATAAGCCAAATAATCCGAATCGATATTTAGTTTTTTATTTTTATTTAAAAAAAGCCATCTATGAAAATAGAAGAAGGGATTGGTGTCCGTCCAAGAAATTTGATAGAATGGTCCAATTAATAATTTTTTAAAAATTCATTTTGCCAATTCCGTATTTTTAAAGTTTAGTGGGGTAATATTGCTTAAAAGTGGACAACCACAATGGGGTAATACCACTTTTTGCCATTTCATTTCCTGTAGTATAACTTTCACTCACAAAGCAATATGGGCCAAACCTAACTTTGGAGTAGTTCATCAAAGTTAATTTATCCAAGTTTTACACCTGTTGTACATAATGCAAGATTAGCTACCATCAAAGAAGTAGAGATCGGAATGACTTTCGCCTAGAGGAACTTTTTAACAATATGCACACAACAATACTTCATGTCTGACTGCTTACAATATATTGACCTGTCCATAGGGAGAGAAATATAACTAGTAGTTAACTGCATGTGGCACTGATGAAACAAAAACAGCTTTTATTAGATAATATAATTGGTATGTTTTTACTGTTAAATAATGATAGCTTTGAAAACTGCAGTGCTGCATCCTATTTTGATTTCAACATGATTGCAGGAGTTATGTTTTATGCAACTAGCTTACATTCAAGTCAGTGATTGGTTCTTTCCTTAGGGAACTTTAATTATATATGCACTAGCTCGTGACACATGTTCTTCGTTCTATTAATTATTTGTCCATATGATGGCATTCAGGGTTATTGTCATCAGAACTGGAGATCCAGAAAGCAGAATTTTACATGGACGAGCGTGTGTTTTGGTACAGTCTTTTCTATTAATGATTACTTATTAATTCTAAATTTGCTGAACAATTGCCAAGTAATGCCTTGTATTGCAGCAACTATTGCAAAACATCTATAGTTGATTTTCATCGAAGTTGTCCAAAATGTTCATATGATCTCTGTCTGACTTGTTGCCGCGAACTTCGAGAGGACTGCTTACAAGGAGGTGATAGTGAAGTAGTTATGCAGTATATTGATAGAGGGAAATATTACTTGCATGGAGAAGAATCTATCTCTTTGGCTTCAAATAAAAAAGATTCATCTAAATCATTCACGGACTATTCCGAAGTTAAAAAGAGGTCAGTACATGAGTGGAAGGCAAAAGACACTGGTGATATACCTTGCCCACCAGAGGAAATGGGTGGTTGCGGATGCAATCGCCTGGTGCTGAAAAGTATGTTTTCACAGAGTTGGGTCTCAGATTTAAAGAAAAAAGTTGAAAAAATAGTTCAAACTCATCTACCCGCAAATGGAAATGAGCCTCAAAATTCTCAAAACCGTTGTTGCTGTTTCAATTCTGATTGTGAGACTGGCAATCTACGGAAAGCTGCAACTAGAGAAGATTCTGATGACAACTATCTTTACTGCCCTTCATCAAGTGACATCAAACAGTGGGACCTGGAGCACTTTCAGAAACATTGGGTCATGGGCGAGCCAGTGATTGTTCGCAATGTTCTAGAATTTACATCTGGATTGAGCTGGGAACCCATGGTAATGTGGCGGGCATTTCGAGAGATAACTTATGATGGTTCGTCAGATTTGGCAGTTAAAGCTATTGACTGTCTTGATTGGTGCGAGGTAAATTGTCTTGTTTAACACCTTTTTCTTAGTTTCTTATTTATTACCATTATATCATTTTTTCTTAATATTTGGTACATGATATTATTAACGTCATCATCACCCTCGGTGTCCATTCAGTGTCTTTTATTTTGCTGGATGTATGATGTAAATCTAGCATATTCACTATAATGAGTGGGTTGATGATCGTAAGTGTTCTGGTTTTGTCAGCATCTTGAGATAAATGTGACATGTGCAGAAGGCAATGCCATCCACAATAAGATACTGATTAGCTCCTACCTTGCGGAGTTCTTCCATTTTTATTAAAATGTTGTATTTTTACAGTATTTTGTAGAGGACTGTCATTTGTCTGGTGCCTTGCTTTTGACAATGGTTCTAAACTTGATTTACAAGCACCCATAGAAGCACATATACATACTTAAGGAACACCTACCTCCATGAATAACTTATTGTAATTGATAAATTCTTAGTGAGATTTGTATTTGTTTGACCCTTCTGTAACTTGCTAGCTTGATTTTTTCAGTAGCATTCTCTCACTTGAAAGGTTTCTGCATTGTGTTTGATTTAATTGCATCCCAATCTCAATTTTTTTGTCTTGTTGAACTATCAACTATGAGGAAAGATCCCCAACAGCTAGTCAATGCAATAGGCATTTTCTGCATTTACCTTTTTGCAAAGTGATACTCTTTTCATTTAGTTTTACTTTTATGTGCATGAAATGTGCGGGAACCTCTGGATGTGTATGTTGAGCATTAGTTATGTATAGTCGAGCTAATCTGTGTGTATACGTAATCTTATAATCTGTCTATTTGTTAATTTGATGCAAGTATTTTTTTAGTTTTATATAAATGCAACTTGATGTTTGGTTGGACATACACATGAAGTAGACAATCTGAAACTTGTAATTAATAATTAATAAGGATGTCTTCAATAAATGCTTAAACAAGTGTGCATTTGGTTGTCTGCTGTTTAGTTCTATGCTAAAAGTTAACATAATCATTTGAAATACATAAAAATTAATCTCCAGACATCCTTTTATTTGTTTTATCCCTTACATTGATTTGTGCAGAATTGCTATGATTCTATCATGATAACATGCATGCACTAATATGCAAAAGTAATTATTCCTACAGTATTCTATCTCTATTTGCATGTGATACAATAATAATTGTCTTAAGAGTCATGTCTGTTTTGCACCTTATATTTACCATTTCTTTGTTGTTACTAACGGTTGCTATAAATTAAGAGGACAAATGGATCTGGATTCTGACATGCTAATCTCTGATGATTACCCATGCTGACCATAGCTCATGTAATAGTTTTCTGGCTAATAAAAACATTTAGAGTTAGTGATCGAGTACCGGTAAGGAAAATATTTTATGCACCAACCTGTGAAGTACTGAAGTTTCATGTTTCTTAAGAGGAACTCAATACTCTTTTAGACAAATTAAAGGAGTTTCAATATTTGCTTGTGTGGATTCATGATTACTTATAATCATTACAAAATACGAAGTGCTTCCTCTCAAGAAAAGTCAGCTTTAGTCTACTACCTGAGACCTGTTTGAGTAGAATCTTACTGTGTAAAATGACATTTATTATTTGGCATTCTTGTCGGACAACTCATTCCAGAGGTGATGCTGTCTGCAATAACTTAGTTGTGGGATGAGTTTTAAGATGGTATTAGAGCCTTGCTTGGATTCTTCACAACAGCCAGTTCAGTATCGAGTCCCAAAGAGTGTTTATGTGAAGATGCAAGATGGGAAGAAATTAAGAACCACATGAAAGGGTTTTGTTTAACCAGGGAAAACAAAAGAAGGCTTGATGACAATTAGTTAGTTTATAAAGTAGTGTTAATGTAGGAATTATGTAATGCGATCTGTCAATTCTAGTTCATTTGGAAAGTTATTGTGGTAGAGTTGGAGGTCATGATGCTTGCATAATCTTTTTGGTGGTTGTGTTAGTTATTGGTTCATTTTATCTTGCTCAATTATTTTTTATAGGCATAATAATATATAGTTTCGAGTTTTCAATTCCTTTTTATAGTAATCTAGTTAGTGGATTATAGTATATATATATATTTTTTATGTAAAGTTAAACTGCAGGTTGAAATAAATATTCACCAATTTTTCAAAGGGTATACTGAAGGTCGATTGCATGGAAACTCATGGCCTGAAATGCTGAAATTGAAAGATTGGCCACCATCTAACTTTTTTGAGGAGCGCTTGCCACGCCATGGTGCAGAGTTCATCAGTGCCTTGCCTTATAAAGAATACACACATCTCCGTACTGGTATTCTCAATGTTGCAACAAAGTTGCCGCCTTTAACATTGCAGCCAGACCTGGGGCCTAAAACATATATTGCATATGGCCTTGCTGAAGAGCTTGGGCGTGGAGATTCAGTGACAAAACTTCACTGTGACATGTCAGATGCGGTATGCATTATTACAACCATCATGGCCTTCCATAATCAATAACCTTAAAGAAAACCCCCTGTTACTCAGATTTAATACACACAAACTATGCATTTCTCTGTTTGTTTGTTGGTGTGCATGTGTATATCTGCATAATCTATATCTGTTGTGTTTGTGTATAAATAATATACACAGTTATATACGTACCTAATGGTTTCAAATTCGACCATATTCCCAGCAAAAATAACAAACAATTTTGGAAAAAGTGAGTGAATTAAAAGAATACTGGAATCAAACATGTAAAAGTCTGATTGTTAAGTTAGCTGACTTATTGTGGTGATATTAGGTGGTAGCATTGGCAGTGGTGGGAGGTTGTGTGTTGTAGACTGTGTAGTAGGGGTTTGGTGATGATTATGGCAATGAGATTGCTTGTGTATTGGTGGGGGTTGGAGTTGTTTGTATTGAGGGGCTGACAGTTGGGGTGGTCCAGTAGAGAAAAGAGTGAGATGAAGAAACGATTAAGGAATCTTTCTTAGATAGGTGGTTCAGCACTTCAACCCAACCCAAATCATTTAGGGTTGATATCTGCGAACCCCTATTGACTAGTTCAGTTAAGTGGGTAAAAAGTTTGGCCGAGGTAATACAAAAATATAGAGAGGATTCAGTAGGGTTCATTTCATGGGTGGTTAATAAATTACCAACCCTATAGGATGAAGAGACCATAAATAGCACTTGAAGAATGAAAACTGAATAAACTCTGCTCTCCTTTCCTCAAGTCTTTAGTAGACCGAGTATGAGACTGTCAGCATGATGGAAACTGGAAATTGATGGGGTAAGACTACAGACAGAAAGTATGAACAAAGAAAGGCTGGTATGAAACGAAAATGAATTGGAAACTATGAATTTATTGGGCCACACTTGAGAACTATGGCACAGTCAACTAGAATTTATAGTGTACTTTTCTAAAATGTGAGCAGGAAATCACTTAAAAGCAGGAAGTTATCAACTTCCATTCCATGAACAGATCAATTTTTAAAATTTAGTGGTATTTAATTTTCATAACGTGAGATCGAGTTTAGCTTTTGTTCTCATAGTACCAGTGTACTTATTTTTATATTCTATGATTGTTGGATATATCTTAACTTATTATTGTTTATCAAGTTCATTAGGCATGACATGTCTGTGGCTTATTAATAAATAATATTTCTGAAGGTTCAGTTTGTTATCTGCATGTAGTACATGGTTAGCAATAGACACGTTTAGTTGAGGGTAAAATTGTTGTAGTTTGTGATTCTTTATTGTGTCACGATTGTATTTATAGAATTGCATTTTGTTGTGTTGTGATAATGATATTGCTCTTCATTCTTACCATGATTTTAAAGGATCTGCTTGATCATTTCATCTTATTACATGTTCAGGTAAATGTGTTGACGCATACCGCAGAAGTGACTCTCACCTCACAGCAGCTTTCGAAAATAGAAAACTTTAAAAGAAAACATGCTGCCCAAGATCAAGAAGAACTATTTAGTACGTTTTGTGCAGATGACCATGAGGCTGGGAGTCATGCACTAGAATCTAATAGGAAGTCTAAGTCAGAGCCAATGGACACTACATTATGCAGTGAAGGTCTTTGTGTTGCATCTGACGCATTCAACGTGGACATCAAGTCAGAAAGTTCGTTCTCAGATAACGCTACTGCTAGTAACTGTCAGCAAGAATGGGAAAGTCTAAATGAGGAAAATGGCAGTAGGCTAGGAGAGAGCGGTGCCATATGGGATATTTTCAGGCGAAAAGATGTACCCAAGATTGAGGAATATCTTAGAAAGCATCACAAGGAGTTCAGGCATATATATTGTGGTCCAGTGGAGCAGGTAATAAAAAATCATCTTGAAATGCACATCCATCATGTTTGTTTTTTGTGTAGTTTGCATTCCATCTGCTTTAAAGGTAAACAAACATTATTACACGTATACATATACACATATAAAGATTATTTTATTTTCTATTTTTCATTAATATCAAGCCCTTGACACCCCCTCCTCCTCCTCTTAGGATGTCCCTCTGCACTTCTGCCACCTTTTTACAACAGGTTAGGGAGATGGTTTATATATTGTACAAATGCCATATAATCTAATAATAAGCAAAGATAACCATGGATTTAGGAAGTTAGTGTTTACCTCTCTAATGTCAAGAGGTGGACATGGACTTCTGAATAGATTGATAATCTAGTTGTATAGGATTTGCTACAACGGTTCTAGTTTGATAGAATAGGTAGCTTTTCTTTTGATCTGACTTGTTGGATCACTTTGTCATTTTGATGTTTATTGATTGAATTAGATTCTGAAACAATAAAACTGATGTTGTTTTATTTGATCAATTTATGATACTTTGTCTAAAATGATTGATGAGACTTGGAATATATCCATACTTGTTTCACGAAGGACCTTATTTGGAGTGTCTGGTCAATTGTGGTAGTAGAGGTAACTACAACAACTATGTAAGAGAGGTTGCATGCCTACAATTAGATAAGGAGCACAAGCAACTCCCTTCAATGAAAATTAATTCTTAATTTTGTTAAGAATTGTATAGTGGAAGAAGCAGGAAACTGCGAGAAGTTAGGAACAAGCCTTTTGCTGGACAATAATCAAGTACAATTCTAAATTTCCTATGCCGTAGAGTGTTTCATAAGGATAACTGCATGAACTCGTCATCTTCCCCCATGTGGCTGTGTCACATTACACAGGCATGGATACGAGATTCAGTCAAATTTGGCACTCATTGCTTAAAAGGTACATCCTCAACAACAAAGATAAGATGTTAAAGTTGCAGAATTTGTCCTAAAAGTGACGCAGGTACGAGATTTACGTTGGATTCGGCACTCATCGCATTGAACACACAATGCATCATCAAAAAAGAAGATCAGAAGACAGAGAATGTTGCAGAGCTTATGCTGCAGCCGTGTTGAAAAAAAACAAGTAACAGATTGATCCAACCGATTCACATGAGTGGATGGTGCTGCTGCGGCCCTTCTTCTATAATTGGGTGGCAGAAGTCATGGGCATAGGTCAATGTGTCACTCTTTCTAAAGTAAAAACTTGCCCTCACTGTGTCGACCACTTGCACCCATGTTTTGCAACTGCCGTGTTCTGCTATGTTTGGCCCACCGTGTTTCCTTACTCAAATATGGACTGCTGTTCTCGAATTCTTGAGTTTTTGTGAAACCAAAAGATTCATCCTAGTTTGGTGCCTTTACAGTTATGCATCCATTAATATTCAAATCTTACCTCTTCCGGGGTTCTATTACTGACCACATTCAGTTTAAGATTTTAATTTCAATTTTGTGTAAATAAATCTCCCATTAATTTCTTTTCTTTTGTGCCCAAATTAATCCCTGAAAGGTAACATATATCTACTAAATAACATATAGCTTTTAATTTGTCAAGTATATCCATGATGGTATAATCATATTTTCTGATAAGTAATATTATTTCTACTTCAAACGTATATACATGTAGGATGTTTTTGTTAATTGTATCTCAATTCTCGAAACTTTTTAGCCTTGTTCACATATCTGTTGGTTAGAGAGTGGGGAAATATGAATCCTAGACAATCTTGTTCCTACATGTTTTATCACTTCTACGTTAATATAGTGAGATGAATTATGGGCGGAGAAATGGAATCTTGGACAAATTGCTTACCCTAATCTCTAAAGGGGTTTTTTCTCGAGAATTGCTTATTTACTAATTCAAAGTGGTATTTGGTCAAATTCACAGGGTTAGAGTTGGCACACTAGTTATCCCATATGACTACAGTGAGATGGAATATGGTAACCATGTTCGCTAACAAAACCTGCTTGCAATTGCTCCAGGTTCGTCGCGTATTTATAACTTGAGAAAAATTTGCTAAATTTACATATTTAATGCCACATTCTCAAATTGATCAGCCATAAATTGGTCACACTCTAATGTTAAAAAAATACATGATTAGGGGAAGGTTCAAATCGGTACCAGCAAAATTACAAAAGGCTGTACTCTCGCTAAGCAGTATCATTGGATATGCCTCAATAGTTCATGTTTTAATATATAACTTTTCCTTGTTACATGATTATGATTTTTTTTGATTTGTAGATGGATTGCAATCATGAATCTAGATATTTTTGTACTTTCCCATTTTTCATGGTGTTGGGTGGGGGTGAGTTTGGCATGTCTCATTAGTTTAATGAGCCATGCAATGTTTTGTTCTAGAATACTAAGTTAAAAAAAAGGTTGTACCTAGTGCACAAATGGTCCCATAAATAGCAAAGTTTGGGATGGTAAGATGTACACGACCTTCCCTCTATTTATAAAGATGCTGTTTTTAGGACTTGAACCTTTGACCAAGCATTCAACGAGCGTGCGCGAGCGAGCACTTTGGTCATCGCCACAAGCACGACCCTAAAATTGTAGGATAGCAAGTTGCGATATCAAAATATATTCCATTTAGAATGATGGTTTGAGTTTGTTAGCTTTTATCCACTTTTTTTATGCATACTTGATCCATAGGGTCGTCTGGATCTTTCACAAGCAAGTTTGTCAACGAATTCTTCAGAACGGCCTAGGCCATTTTATTTGGAAGGGAAAGCTCCTTCTAAGGATCAGGTTTTTGTTTGGCCTTTAGTCCATGATAGGCTCAATACTAATTATTTGCTGCTTTGACGAAATCCTTACAAAACTCGTCTTCGGATGTGTGTGATCTGTTGTCAGATGACACTAATTGATTTCTCCATTGTATTGTGGGATGGCAAATTTGGTGTCGTTGTTTGAGGTTTTTGGAGAGACTTGGATTGGCCCTTCCTAATTCGAGGAGGTTTTTTAAACTAGGTTTAAGCCTTTGGTTGAATGAAGGATGGGATGGTGCTTTGGCGATGTTGGTTCCTTTTTTTTGGAAGGGGTGGGTGGGTAGGTGCTATTAATTGAGAGGTGGTTTGCATATTTAGTGGTCGCACTACTTTAAAGGTATTTTAACTTTCCACTTTTTTGGTCTTGGTGGATTTCTTGTCCTCCTTTCTTTTGTATTCTCTTTTATTCTAATAAATTTTTATTCTTTCATCTAAAAATGTTTGTGGGGTTAACTTTTCCTTCGGTCAACATAATGAACAGAAAATATGATAAAATTTATTAAATTCATTCTGAGTAGCACCATGTATCTCTTATATTTGAATGATTAACAATTATTTTGATTGAAGTAATGACAAATAAAGTGGGAAGGGAAGGAGGAGAGATAGCTTTTCTCATTTGTTTTGGATGGCTATGTGGGATGTAAAGGGATGAAAAAGGAGTGAGGGGTTACTTGGCCCTTTGTAATAAGAAAGAAAGTCAAGGAACTTAAAAAAACTTTTTAATGAAATTTATGTGAAACCATAAGTATCCCTATCAATTATAAATAAGATCTTAGGAATGAAAGTTTTTGTATATTTGCAAGTAGCTCAAACCATATTGATTACTTTCCTTAATTTTCCTTGATTATCTCATCTATATCTCTTTCTTTCTTTATTTTCCTTTCCTTCGTTATACATGAGTACAAAGTTTAGTTATAACCTTCCATTTGCTTTACTTCCCTCCCTTATTGGTATCTGTTTTGTTAGAGTCACCTAGGAAGCAAGGATTCTTCATTATTCAACGAACTGTCATATGCCATATCCCCGTAATGAATACTTCGATTCTCGAAGATTCTTGAGGATTCTCTCATCCTTCATAACTTGTGTGATTTGAAATTATCTCTGACTATTTTTTGGCATTATTTATGTCTTCATGTTTATTGATACATAAAACTTGGAATTGTTACTTTTTTCTTATTATTGATAGAGTGGTATTCTCCGCCCTTGTTAAATAAAATCAAGGGGGAGAATTGAAATAGAGAAGGAAAAAATAGCAAGGGATTTATAAGTCTAATGGTTGAAGAGTGGCTGACACGTTGACTGCCTTCGATACTAGAAAATATAGAAAATATAAGCCAAGCGGTCTAACCCCGGGGCGGACCCCAATCGAAAGGTACTAGATGGACTAACGACAAGCGAGATAAAGAAAGCAGCTGACCCTATGTGTAGAAAGCCTTACCACGGGAGTCTTTCTCCAGTCAACAAATTAATGTGACTTGTGAGGTACAACAATTATTAGGAAACAATCGAGTTAGGGCTGTAGCTATGAGTGCTACAAAAGGCCTAACCCCCAAAAAACATGTTTTTTTTTACCGACGCATAAAGAATTTATTTTGTTGTGAATGAACAAGATATTGAGTAATTGTCCATACGTAAAATCCCTGTTTGATGTTTATTGTTTTTCTCTTGTAGCATCTAATTTGTTGAATGTTAAACACACACACATAAATATAAACATACTTAATAATTAAATGTGTCGGACTCCCTGCACCCAAATCCCCATCTTTTAATATTTGGCGATTTGTCGTATCCTTGTATGAGTCATTTTGCACCAGTAAACCTGCATTTATATCTATGCTTTGTAGATACTAACCCCACATCAATAATATAGTTTAAACTTGAAGGCCTGATATATAAGGTTTGACCATTTTTCCTATTGACTTAACTTTTGGATCAAATTGGGTACTAACATACGAATTGAGGCCTTTGCTTTTATAAACAAGTTTATTATGATCATCGTTGTGAATGCCTGTTTCCCAGCAAGTGTTAATTGTGTTTCACAAGGCTCTCTTTTAAGAACAGTTGCTCTGTGTTGCGGACCAGTTGGGGGATTCATTGTGGTTGTTGCGGTGTTAGTAGTGTTTGGGTGATGGGCATTGCATATCGAGAATGTATTTTCTGACTCAAAGGTGAGTTGGTGGTGGAATAAGGATTCAAACATGGAGGGAATTTGTTAGAGTCACATGTGGGTTCATACAAATCCATATTAATATGATAGTGTGAACTAGAAGGCTTACTATACAAGGTTGTACCTAAAGCCTTGTTTGCTCAAGGTTTTGGGCCAAGTTGGGTTTCAAGTTTGTGATTTAAGCCCTTATTCCCCAAACACTTTCCTTTCAGCCTTGCTATCTCGTACATTCATAGAGAATACTATTAGTCCACTAACCAAATTATAGCCAACAAGGAAAATTAACTAAATTTGGTATTTATTTTAGGAAATAGTATTTAAATTCACTAACTAAGAGGAATGCAATTAATGAAGACAAGTATGATTGAAATGTAATCTTATTTAAATATCCCATTGCGACTTTTTTCTCTCAAAGATCAAAATAAACAGCAGCAGAAGGACTCTTAAATTTTGGTAGACGTAGAAGTCAACCTTGTTGGAGGAGTTGATATTTCAGATGTTTACAGAGGTCGGCGCACAATGTTTTATTAGCTTTTCTTTCTTTTCGCACTAGTATTTCTTTGGAGGACAACTTGTCCTCTTTTTATGTACTCTCTTTTCCACATTATAAAATTTCTTCTTATATCTAAAAAAAAAAGTGAACCTTTTTGTCCGTCTTCTGATAGCATGTTTAGCATTGTAGGTTACAACAGCTGAATTAAATGCTTTAAACGTTAGGGTCAGATAATATGACAAACCAAATAAAATTGATATTCTAGTATAGTTTCATGTTATTATCTCTGAGAAAGGGACAAAAGATGATATATTATTGTGAAAGAATAAACAGATGTTCAGCGATATTCTTATTTCAATAAGCTATTGTTATCTGACAAATATAGCTCTATTCCAAAGCTTTGAGTGCCACAGTGGTTTACTCCTTATGGGTGTGTGATGCTCTTTAATGATTCAAATGGTATCCTCTATTTATTTCTTCTCTTCTTCTTGGATGATATTTTGAATTGACAATTTATGCGGCTTATTCTAAATTTTATATATTGTGAATTTGTGATATATTACTATATATTTCCAAGATTGAATGTTTTGTTCAATGTGTTATTTTATGTAGAAGCTTGCAATTGTGGTTGTCACTGCAGTTTTTCTTAGCATGAGCTGTGATTCATTTTGTGTAACTGCAGTCTGTCATGCCTGGAGTAATTTTACCTCGTAGTCGAGATGAGTTTGTTGATAATAGGAATTTAACAATAGTTGGAAGGAATCTGATTTAGAATAATTTTGATCACGTTTTGTTTTTCAATTCTACAGCTTGTTCACCCCATTCATGATCAGACACTCTACTTGAACTCGTACCATAAAAGGAAGCTTAAGGAGGAGTTTGGTCAGTTTGCTACTCTTGCTCTGTTGATCTTTATGCATCTTTTTCCCGCTTTCTTGTGTAGTGAGATCATGCTGTTCTATAGGAGTTGAACCTTGGACATTTGTACAAGAACTTGGAGAAGCGGTTTTCATACCCTCTGGGTGTCCTCATCAAGTCAGAAATCTTAAGGTACACAAGTAGCAAGACAATGTAATCTTTTCCAGTTTACATCTTGGTAACTTTAATTGGCATTTGGACTGTGATCTTGTACCAAATTATGCAATCAATACTATTTTAGAAACATTGTTTATTTAATTATTTGTTTTTGATATGTTAGAAGCACGATTTCTTATTATTTTTTATTTGGTTTACCACCCTTAATTTTTTTTTAGCTTTTAGTTATTATTACTTCTTAAATTGTGGTAAAATGCATGTGCTTATTATGCTTCGAGTGGTGTTTCCACTTTCCATTGAGAAGATATTTGGTAGTTGGTACAGAGAAGTCAACTATTTTTAGGCCTACAGCAAACCTTGAAGGTTGCTCTTGTAGCAGTTAGCACTGATTTAAATTCCGGCAGCATCTTTTATGTTGGATCAAACTTTGATATAGAGAAAAGGACTCCTATTATACATAAAGTTGGGACTTTCTGAAATGGTACCTTAAGATGCAAATTTTTCTTCAATATAAGAAAATTTTCAGCGAGCTCAGGGCTCTGCTAGCCATTGCTATTACGGGATACCACTTGGGCGATCCCTACAACAAAAAGCCTAGGCCTTTAAGGACTAGGTAGTGGAAAAGTAGGCATGGGTCTAAGCTATTGGGTGTACTTCTATTTCAATTGGCAAATACTTCTTCTCCATTGGATTCTTTCTCTCTCACAATATGTGTAATTGACCACTTGTGTATATTAATAGGCATGGAAGAAAATTGAACTATTAAAGTGGAGAAAAATTGCTATTCTTTTTGTTGGCTACTTCTTAGGAATAATAAAAGTATACATCAATTTTGTTCTGAACTGCAGATCTTAGATGTCAGCCTGTGAATGGTTAAGGAATAAGGTTTTTTTTGAGCCATTTAAAAATTTACCTTATTTTTGGGTTTTGGATAGAAAGCGTTGTGAGAACTTACTTTCTTGCTTTTAATTTTAGTACTACTCTATATTACTTGCAGTCTTGCATAAAGGTTGCTCTCGACTTTGTCTCGCCTGAAAATGTTGGGGAGTGCATTCGTTTGACTGAAGAGTTTCGACGTCTTCCGCAGAATCATAGAGCTAAGGAAGACAAGTTAGAGGTACACCGCCTTATCTTCATTTTTGTATGTCACCTGTCAAAAATATTCTTCAGCTTTTTATGTCTCTCTCAAGTCTTATCTGGTGTGTTGCTTTGCTTTTCTTTCTTTATTATGTATTTATTTGGGATTGGGGATGCACATGTTTATGGAATAAGGAGCCTTTTTGAGTTCACTATTTGGCTGTAAGGTGGAACTCTAAAGATTTTGGGAGCAATGTAACTCTTTGTCAAGGTACCATAGTAGAGTACAAAAATAGATACCAACTTTGGCCTATCTTGGAGTGTTTCAGTATTTTTGGTTTTATTTTCTTATAGCCTATATAGTACATTGCCTTCTGTAGGTTTCCTCTTGAACCATCCTTGGTTCATCATTGTTCTTGTGAACTAAATAGAAGTTTTGAATCTCCGGTAAATCTAATGTTAGTTGAACCAAACATTTTAAAGGAATACATACTGTCTTTCGTTATGGTAGGTCAGTAGAATACAATATTTGATGTCATTTGGCATTTCTTTGGTAGTACATTGCATAGAATTCTTCTTGGTCCATGACAAGTGCGGGATAATCTTCTTTACAAACTACAACCGAATGTGTACTCTCTCCGTTACTAAAAAGAGTGCCATTTGCTAATATTAAGGACGTATTTTTGTTCCACGCTTACCCTTTAATTAGTTTTCTAATGGGGGCAGGCATGATAATGAAATAAGGATGGCAAACTTGAGGACATTGTGTTTTTATCCTACCATCAATAAAAGGACTCTTTTGTGGAACAAAAATAATTGGAAAATGGGACTTTTTTGTTGAACGGAGGGAGTATATTCCAATAAAAGGAGGACTCTTTTTGTTGCTAGAGGGGTGGGTTTTTAAGGTTATAAGAAGGGCTCAGAGTATGAAATTAAGGAAATAGTAGATTGTTGAGGATAAATTCCATAACTTGAACTTAATAGGAAATTTGACCAAGTAAATATGCCAGCTACCAAGTGGTTCACTTTTTCTTTACACATCATGCTCCTACATGCTTGTTATTGCTTTTGACCCATTTTCCCGGGGTGAACATGCTGGCAAGTCGATATATTATGATTAAATGGAATCAAATCAGGGGGTCAATGATTACCAAACATACATTTAGCGGTAAGATGTAAGTTCTTAACTCATGAACCCCTCTTTATGACAGCCAAGATTATTATATTTGGAATATGTAGTTTCTGTTGCTTAGATACTTGTGGGTGCCATTGATATCTATTTAATATGTGTTGTGTTTTCCTTGTAATTTTCTTGAATCTTGCTTCGACTAGTAGTTTAAGTTTCTGACATTTTTTTTGTTGATAAGTTGGTCTTTTTTCTGGCCTTCAAATTCGCCTAGTGCAACTTGAAGAATCTAACTTCACGGGCTTTCATCATACTTGGTTAGGCTACCTGCTTAATTGTACTAGCTAATATTATGCCCCCCAATTTACAGTAGTAGTTTCTGGCTTCTGCTTCAAACTATCTTATTGTTTGACACCATATGCCCCAAAACGAAATTTGATGAAGCATTTAAGATTTTTAGGAAATATACTTCATTTGTATGTCTTTTTCTGAGTATATTCTTTTTTTGAAGTGACTGCAAGCATTTCGTCATTGATTGTGTTTTGCATGACGTAGGTAAAAAAGATGACCCTTCATGCACTAAATGAAGCTGTGGAAGGTTTGAAGGAGTTCCCGTGGTGAGGCAAAGCTTATATCAAGTCTTTCTCTCTTTTTTTTCTGGTCCCTAGTTCCTTACATGATGTGTGCTCTTCTTGTCCTTGTTAAAGTCTTTCAGCATCTGCGTTCCTTTAGCAAAAAAATAAAAAATAAATAAAGCATCTGGTTTTCAATTTTGTTTTCATTTACACTATGACAATTATCGGCAAATAATTTGGTATGGTGTAACCTAATTAGCAGAATTAAACAAGAAATGTATATAATAACACACCAAAGCAATTTAAGCTTGTGAAAAAGGAAAAATTAAAAAATGACGAACAACAATTTATCTATTAGGAGCAAGGTGAACCATTAAATTGTTTATAAGGATATGTAATCTTTCAACATTTGGCATCTAGTTTAGTGTAGCGTTCATCCAATGGTGGGACCTGCATAATTAAGCATAGGAAAATGTAATTGCCAGAGCAATCTCTCAGTGATACAGACCATACTGCAACACTTGTTCTGGCAATAACTGTATCAGCCTTGACATAACATCATTTGGCATAATCTTACTACCTGTCCATAATGTTTCCGTCACCTGTTTTAATTATATACTTGAGCAAATCTAGTTTTGAAACTACCAGTTGTCTAGAAGTGCTGAATTTGTTGCATGTTGGAGGTTGCTCAAAGTTTACTAATTTGGAAATTTTGTTGGGGCTAGTCAGTGGGTTGCTAATCTTCAGAAACTATAGTTTAAGCACATTTCTGTTGGGTTTTATCTATTACAATGAAATTGCCGAGTCATTGCTTTGGGTGGCCAATAGTTGGTGTGATTTGATCTTTATCGTCCAGGTCTGAGAAAGCAGTTCATGAATTACCATCAACAGATCTCCAACCTCCTCCGCATCCATCTTCAGAATCTAGTCAACAATCGGAAAATCTCCCATCATCTTCCTCAATAACTGCTTAAGCTTCCAAGTGCATTTTTGAGCTGAAAACTGGTAGCAATGCGAATAACCCAATATTACCTGCCGGCCTCTTTGATCTCTATGCCCTCTTTTCCATTTCTTCAGGCTTACGTGGATTTCTCATTATGGGAAACCCCTGGGTTGTAATGTTCTGGAGAAAGAGTGGGAGGAGTGACAAAGATTTTGGATTCACTCGTTATTTTATGATAATATCCCAAATTAAGGAAATATATGGGCTCTGTTGAGTTTCTGTTGGTAGCCTTTAATTAGTTATTTTTTTTTTTTAATTATGTTTTTAACTTCATGAAATAAAAGCTTACTGATGTCCTTGTTGGTACAATGCATATTCTCTGCGAGGTTAATTTAGGCTGCCATTTTTCAGCACTTCTTGTTCCAACTGAAATTGACAAATAATGGGTTAAGAATTTAGACCTGCAATCTTTATTTGATTAGTTATTTGGCTTTGTGTACTATTTTCTATTTACAAAAAGAGCATGCTAATTTTTTTTTGTTCTTTTCGTTGATAGTACTATTAAACTAGCATTTATATTCCGTTCACGGAGACTTGTTATAATATTGTAAATGTTTTATTATTATTTTTTTATAAATATATCATTAGATTTATTACCTAAAATAGTTCTAATAAGAAAATATTTTTATTTTAAAATTATATTATTTAACTTGTAATTGTATTTTAGTTATACTCGAGTATAATTATATTTATATTTAATCAATAGTAACAAATTCAAGTTAGGTTAATAAGATTTACGTTGAAAGGAAAAAAAAAGCTTTTTAGAAAATTATATTATCTATGTTGTAATAAAGTTTTATTTAATAATGATAACAAATTAATATTAAATAATTTGATTTTTTAATTGTAAAATATCTTAGTAATTTTTATTTTGACTAAGTTGAATTGAAAAAAGTAATTATGATATTATTGATATTTTGAATTCTATTTTTACAAATTATTATTGGATAGAGTAATTTTTATTTTTTATTTTTTATATAGTAATTCAATTACATGGTTGATTAGTATATTATTCTTTTATTTTAATATGATAACAATTATATGATCTAAATAATGATTAAATTTTACTTATACTTGAAACAATAATTATACTTATATTTTAATAATAGTAACAAATTTAATTTAGATAGATATTTATGATAATATATTTTTATTTTTAAATTATATTATCTAAGTGTTAATATAATTTTATTTAAACGTGTATTATTGTATTTATATTGAATAAAAGAAATCAATTAATATTATGTAAGATAATTTTATTTTGATTATTTTTTTTATAAAATTATATTGTGAATTCATATTTTTTTTATAAAATTGTTATATTAATTTTAATTTTTTATTTGAATGGATAAATAATAAAAGTTGACTTAATATAAGAAAAGTCAAATTTTGAATCAAAAAAAGGAGGGAGAACTGAACCAATTTTTTTTTATAGGATTTATTTTTGATTAATATTTTATATATAATATTTTAATTATATAGTAAGTAATATTACTTTTGACTTAATAGCCTATTTTTGTTTACATGTTAATATTTTGGACTTTTTTCAAATTATATTTATTAATTATTTATTTTGAATGATAAATTTTTCATTTTTAATTTCTTTTTTATTCTTTAAGTTAATTTGTTTCTACATATTTTTTTTATGATTTAGGATTTTTTTTAATGATTTTAAGCTATCAATGTTAAGATTTTTTATTTTTTTAAAATTACTAAAAAAAATTCAAATTAATATTAAGTAAGATGATCATATTTTGATTATTTTTTTATAAAATTATATTACTAATTTTTGTTTTCATATAAAAATACGATATTAATTCAAATTAATATTAGATTAATTTCTTATAAAATCATATTACTAATTCTTGTTTTTATATAAAATTACGATACCAATTCAAATTAATATTAGATTATTTTCTTATAAAATTATATTATTAATTTTTATTTTCATATAAAATTACGATGCTAATTCAAATTAATATTAGGCATGTTGATGGGTTGGATTTTGAATTAATTTAGAAAAAGTAATATTTGACTTAAAATATGATAAGTAATAATGAAGAAAAAGTACTTTAATTTTTGATTTACAGTAGGCAAAGTAAAAGGTCATAGAATTAATGTACAGATAAGAAATAATTGACTTAGTGTATAAAAAGTAAAAGAGTAAAAGGTAGAACCAAAAAACAAATGAACAAAAAAAAAAAAAAAGTCAAACAAAAAAAAGGAGAAAAAATCAAATTATTATAAATAGATGATACAATGTACTCAATTTTGTTATAATAATTTTGTTATAAAAAAAAGAGAGTGTGCAATATAATATAGTTTTAATTAATAAAATAATAAAATGTCAAAATAATCATTAATAAAAATGATAAAATACCAAAAATATCATAAATAAAATTTCTTAAAATAATAAAACACTCAACCAGGGTTGGCCCTATATTGAGGGCAGTGGGGGATCTGCCCCAGGGATATTTTTGAAAATGTTCTATACATAGGGGCGTTAATTGGAAATTTGAAAATAAAAGGTGTTTTAAGTTAATATTTTGTGGGATTATTAAATTGAGATGCTCCATAGTGCTGGAAGCTTGAACAGTAGCCAGATTTGTACAAAAAAATTGCCAGGTCTGATTGACGATTAAGATGTTGATATCATAATGTCAATTAACATGTCACAAAACTTTCATTTCCAGACAAGTGTATGGCTAAATTTGACCACGTTTTCTCTCGCACACAGAAATGGAGAGACACCCACCCATCTGGTGACTTTCTGTCCAGAAATATGAACAGTCTACAGGATTCTTTTTTTTATTTTTATTTTAGATTTTTGATAAAGTGATTATAAGATTCTTCCTAATGTTTTTATTATTTATTTTTGATAATACGTGTAGAGGATTCTTCCTGATGTTATGAAATGTGTTGCACATCACTCACCCTTCTTGTTCGCTCTAGATCATTCTTGAATTAGATAGATGTCGCATGCAGTGTCAAATTACAAGCCAAAATAATGATAGCATTACTAGAAACATCTAATCTCTTTCTCCTACTATTTAAATTGCTTTGCACCGTTCCCTCCAAAATTGTGGTTAAACAAGCAAGCTCTACCGATTCTTATAAGGCACTCATTTAGCTACTGCTGTTCAAATATTCCAAGAACATGTCACCTGCTCTTTCTCTCTACCTCCCCTACCTTCCCATCTGCAGATTGTCTCCAGACCTTTCAAAAAACGATATCCATCTCTCTCAAACTCCCAACAGTGAAAACCCACGTCTCAAATCACCCTTTAACACCAAGCTCAGCCGGCGAAATCTCTTGAACAAAACTAGTCTGACCCTTGTCGGTGGAGCTCTAGTTCAGCCTGCAAGAGCTGAAGTAGAGAGCCCAAATGAAACCACTTCAAGTAGAATGTCATACTCGAGATTCTTGGAGTACTTAAATGCAGGTGTTGTCAAGAAAGTAGACTTGTTTGAGAATGGGACTGTAGCCATTGCTGAGATATCCAATCCTGCAATAAACAAGATTCAGAGAGTTAAGATACAGTTGCCCGGATTGCCACAAGAACTGCTGCGAAAACTTAGAGAGAAAGATGTTGATTTTGCAGCTCATCCAATGGAGATGAATGTGGCAGCTTCCATTCTTGACTTGTTGGGAAATTTGGCTTTTCCCCTACTATTGCTTGGCAGCTTATTGCTGAGAAGTTCATCTACAAATACACCAGGAGGACCAAATTTGCCATTTGGACTAGGAAGGTATGGCAATCACAATACATGCACACACACACACATATTTATGTATGTGTATATGTAATGAGTTTTTTCCGGTCTAAGCACATGACTAATGAAAATATATGTACATACAGGAGCAAAGCCAAATTTGAGATGGAACCCAATACTGGGGTAACATTTGATGATGTAGCTGGAGTGGATGAAGCAAAACAAGATTTTCAAGAAATTGTAGAGTTCCTAAAAAATCAGGAAAAGTTCGTTGCAGTTGGCGCAAGGATTCCGAAAGGGGTACTTTTGGTTGGACCACCAGGTACAGGGAAGACATTGCTGGCTAAGGCCATAGCCGGAGAAGCAGGAGTGCCCTTTTTTTCTCTCTCCGGGTCGGAGTTCGTAGAAATGTTTGTAGGGGTGGGGGCTTCAAGGGTGAGAGACTTGTTCAATAAGGCCAAGATGAACTCTCCATGCCTGGTTTTTATAGATGAGATAGATGCTGTTGGAAGACAGAGAGGAACTGGCATTGGTGGAGGTAATGATGAAAGAGAACAGACCTTGAATCAACTGCTCACTGAGTTGGATGGTTTTAGTGGAAATAGTGGAGTAATTGTCCTTGCTGCAACTAATAGACCAGAGATTCTTGATTCTGCTCTGCTTAGACCAGGAAGATTTGACAGACAGGTTGGTTTTTCCTTATCCTACTTTACTCTGTAATGTGAAGTTTCACTTCTTGATCCTTTAAATCAAAATGGTGTGTGCTTTGTGTGTTTTTCCTAATCTTGCTTGAGAAAACTAAAGGAAGGAAGATCTTGGTCTATTGGCTTAATCAGGTAACAGTTGGACTACCAGATGCAAGAGGAAGGGAAGAAATTTTAAAGGTTCACAGTAACAACAAGAAGATTGATAAAGATGTATCTCTAGGTGTCATTGCTATGCGAACTCCGGGGTTTAGTGGTGCTGATTTAGCTAATCTCATGAATGAAGCTGCGATCCTTGCTGGCCGGAGGGGGAAAGATAAGATCACGTTGAAAGAGATTGATGATTCAATTGATAGAATTATAGCAGGAATGGAAGGAACTAAGATGACAGATGGGAAGAGCAAGATATTAGTGGCCTATCATGAAATTGGGCATGCAGTATGCGCGTAAGAAAGATCATCTTACATAATGCACACTTTAATCTTGCAGGGTTTCACATGGAATTTAAGCATAAGCTTACTTTGTTTGCTCCTTTGCAGGACATTGACACCAGGCCATGACCCAGTGCAGAAAGTCACGTTGATCCCTCGAGGCCAGGCTCGTGGCTTAACATGGTTCACACCTGGCGAAGACCTAACACTTCTCTCAAAGCAGCAACTATTTGCCAGAATAGTTGGTGGCCTTGGCGGTCGAGCAGCTGAAGAAGTCATTTTTGGTGAATCAGAAATCACCACTGGTGCAGCAGGGGACTTGCAACAGATAACTCAGATAGCAAGACAGGTATTTCCATGGAAATTTTCACATGCCTAAATGACATCTTATAAAATGAACAAGCAAAGTCATATTTGTCTTACGCCTTCACAAAATAGTGGAAACAAAAGCAGAAGAGTAGAAAAGATAACATTAAAATAACAAACCTGCTAATGGTTTCTTGTTAATTACCAGATGGTGACAATGTTTGGAATGTCTGAGATTGGACCTTGGGCATTGACTGATCCAGCTACACAAAGCAGTGATGTGGTATTGAGAATGCTAGCAAGAAATTCAATGTCAGAGAAACTTGCAGAAGACATTGATAAAACAGTACGGCGTATAGTGGAGAGTGCATATGAAATTGCGAGAAAACATGTGGGGGAGAATAGAGAGGCAATTGATAAACTAGTGGATGTGCTACTTGAGAAGGAGACACTTACTGGAGATGAGTTTAGAGCAATCCTCTCAGAATTTACTAAGATATCTATCAATGAAATAAACAGAAGCCCTGTACGTGAGATGATTAAGGCCTAAGGGAGAACCAAATGTAATTATACTGTATTGTATACATGTATAGTAAATCAAAGCAAGATAATAAGAATATTGTTTTGTTTTGAGCCATGTTAAGCTCTCACTTGCTGCCTTTAAAATCTACCCTCTAAAAGAATTGGTAACGTAACAAGGAATCAGCTCAACCAAACACCAATTCGTAACATAAAACTGCACTTTAAACCCAGATACTCGTAATCATCCGTAGCTAAAGTCTATTAAGTAACGCGAGAAACAATGCCAGATAAGCTTAGAATGCTCAAGGAATAATTAAATCAGGTCAGTACTAAACAAAGAACAATTTTCACTGCAATCTATTCAACAAATGGCATCAGCTCAATACAAGAGTTTTAAACAAAGCAGGGCAAATGTAAAATAGCATAAATACAGAAAAGTTTTAACATATCTTTTTCCATTCCAATGACTTTAAGAGTACATAGATAAATCACCTAAGAACTTGCATGTTTGATATAATTGATAGACCTATGTTCTAGGTTGACTGACAGAGAGAAATACTTGGACAATTTTACACCTTTTTCTAAGGCCAGCCTGAAATTTTACACTTGCTAGGAAGAATTTGGGGACATCTATTTAACGGGAAGAGGAAAGGAGTAAAGAAACAAAAGGAAATCATAAAGACAGACCAAGAACAGCTGAAAGCAGTGCACAAGTTAAGAGCCTAGAAAAGTATCAACTTTTGCATTTGTGCTCCTTGCCAGAAATTTCATGCAAATGGGTGGGTTCACACCAGCTAAGGCAAGAATTGAACTAGGCAAAGTCCATATCCCATCTCCACAAATCAACCCTGAAGCTATAGCAGGTCCAAATGCATCAGCCTTTGTCTTGTTTATCTTCTGCCAAACAAATAGTATCAAGCTCCCGACACACATATCAATGGCAAAGTAACCCCCAAGATAGAATGGAATTGCCATTGCCATTGGAAGAGGAATATACTTTGCTCTCTCCTTCCCCACAGCATCTCTAATGGCATTGACAGCGATGGAAGCAAAAAAGAATACATAGCAAAGTGTCAGGCAGTTCTTTGGCAATGATGAAAATCCTTCAACCCCCAAAATTGACATGTTGCGATATACAAGTGCATAAGGGGCTGGGTATTCTGAACCAGGGATGCCGAGATTATTGAAGGCCTTATAGAAGAGCCAAAAAACACACGGGGAAATAACACAACCCATAGCGGTTCCAATAACTTGGCTCACAAACATGGACCTTGGTGAAGCCAGGGTCATATAACCTGTTTTGAAGTCCTGCATCAGGTCAGATGCAGTGGAGACAATGTTCATCATGACTCCACAAGCTGCTAATCCCGCAAGAACACCACCGTGAGAGGCGCCGGCCCATGCCCCAATTGTGAAGATTGCAAGCTTTCCATAGGTGGAAGCCAAGGACCAGTCAGTGAGACCACATCCATAAGCATTGCAAAAGGCTAGTGTTGGTGCAAAGATGTAAATAACCACAACATGGTACCACTTCAGATGGTGGAAGATATGAGGAAGTGTCGCAGCAGATATAACAGCAATAGTGATGTATCCGACCACTGCAAACCATGTTGGGATTTGGTCCTTGAGGAAGAGTTGAGTTCGACGCTGGTCATCATAAGACAAACTTGGAGGTTCTTGGGAAGAGTGGCCAACCCCAGCTTCCGGTGGGACAGTGGTAGGGTTTTTATTCCGAATTTGGTGATACAACCCAAATATAGTGTGACCTAGGACTTTGAAAAAGTTGTAGAGGCCATCACCAAGGATCATGGCTATGGCTATAAATACCTGTAACAAAAGGATGAAAGGTCAGGTCCAAAGCCTAGCATGAATTTGCTATATTTGCTTAAAGAACAAAAAAAGAAAGTTACCCTGTAACCTTGCAACCCATGGAGGCTGCTTGGGCTAAGTTCTGCAGGGAACCAATGACCCTTCCTGTCCTCAATGAGAGGCCACATTATACCCCATGAGAGGATTGCTCCAAGTAGTAGAGATACATTGACCAGATAAGGACAAATCATTCCGACACCAACATAAGTTGCTGAGAAATCGAAGTAAAATCTGTTTTTCATAAAAATAACAAGTAATTAAAAATAGGTCACAATCAAACAGGAATTAATAGAATCAATTTAGCTAGTTCCTAGCAGTATGCTGATGTACTATAGGTCTCACTTGAGTTACCTACTATTCAACTGATTCCAAAACTAAAAGTAAAAATAATGGAATTTCACAGAGGCTATACTTACTTGTTTTTGTAGGCTTTAAGACCAAACATAGGAAAGTATGCAAATCCACATGCATCCCCTGCAGTGAAAAACCACTGGAAGAAACCCCACAAGAAGCTGAATGAGAAGAATTTTCCCAAAGCTCTAACTTGTTTTCTGGAGTGAAGCAGCGAGAGAGAAATCGTGAAAATAAAATTTGACATTTATTGCTAGTTTAGGATAATTAAAATAAATATAAAAAAATATTCACATCCATACTTTGCTAGCTTGGCTCCCTGAGGAGTGTGGAAGCTGTTGATAAGGTGAGCAGTTGCAGTGCCACTAGGGTAAGTCAGTTTGAAGTCTATGATCATTATCTGAAACAAATTACACATAACGATTGAATCAGAATGATGACAAACAAAGCATCAGCTTTCATTTGGCTTCATAATTAGTTCTATCCTAAGAGAATAGAAGTTCCCATACCCCTAGGGGTTCACAACCATAGCTTAAAACTTCAGACCTTTTTCGTTTCCTCTTCAATAGCTGTATAACTTACGTAATTTTGCATTTAGTAAGATGAAGTGGGCAAGATGCATTGGGTGTCGCTCTTAATTATTTGTATAGAGGGTAATCCAAATTGAGTGAAAGAGGAAGAGAGAAAGAGAGCACAACCTTCAGAGCATAAAATTAAATGTTGAAAAATGAATTGGATGGTGAATGTAACAAAGACCAAATTGATCCACGTGCATTAAGATAGCTGGGATCGATAATGTACCTTCCGAAGAGGCACCACACTGAAGAGTCCAAGAAAGCTAACAACAAAAAGAAATCCAATCATCCATCCTAACTCCGGGTTCTTAATATTTTGTGCATTGTTAGCTTCAGTTGACTGTTTAGCAACAACATCACTCATGCCAAATAGGTAACTACCAAAGCCTCCTGTAGATTCAAATGTCATCAAAACAGTGAACATCTAGATGTTGAAATGTTTTTCTTTTTTCTTTTCTTGAAGCCGATCTTGAAATGTTAAAATAGGATATCTGAAATATAACTTGTCAGTTCATGCATGAAAGGAATCTAAAGCTAACATTTAGTACATTTACTTGTAAGTGGAGCCTTCCACCTACAAGTAAATATACTAGAGCTTGATGAAATCAAGATTTAATGCTAGGTACTTAGCACAACTAACAAAAGATTTTAACAAATAACTGGAACTTTTACCTACCTTGCACGATCACAAGACATTTTACAATACTATGTAACCTAATCCCATTTCAGTCCTTCGATTAATAGAGAAATCAAGATATTAATCAATTTTGAAGTTATTAATTACAGATTTTTATTTGTCAAAAAAACAAATAATTAATTACAGATTACTGTGCCTTCTGTAGGAGCTAATATTTCCAGAATTGGTCAAAGGATAGGACTGAGAACTCTAAGGTAGCTCAAATGGGATTTTCATTATTGCTTGAGGCTGAATGGGATTCCAACTAGTCAGTGAATTCATCAACGAGTCACGTAGGCATAGGGTCCACTCAAGTCCATCGAATCTCATGAGCAGGATCTTCTCGGTGTCCTCACTTTTATAATTCCAATTATTATATCCTCCCTTTTTAACTCAAAAAATTATAATTTAAGATTCTTTTTATGTGACTGTCATTTGGTCTATTGGATAAAATTCACTTATAATTTTCAAAATAAACTATCCATTATCTACATTCTTATTTTTCTCTCAACTACTTCCTCTTGTTTGTCCACTTACCTTTTTTTATATTTTATCTTTCTCTTCATTATCCCAAATTTCTTCCATTACTTATTTTTTATCTTATTACTTTTAATTATTAATAATTAAAAATAATAAACACACATGTAAGTGTGAGCCTAGGAGACTATTATTCAAAAAAGGTTAGCAATGATATATGAGTCTTACTAGATATGACGATATATTTATGTCAATAATAAATACTAATTTATATATATACATAAAATATTTAAAATTAAAAATAATTTTATATTAATTAATTGTATCTTATCCTTTAAAGTTGATCTTCAACTTTATCGTATATCTGCAGGACATAAATTATTTTTCATAAAATATTATTAACAGATGAGCATCCGAGAAAGCAGTTTTTATCTTTTCACATTGTAGTTCGTAAATAATAAGAATAAATAAATGGTCCCATCATCATCACCCTTATCACATGAATACTTCATCACAAGAGATTATTTCATATTTTTTAAACAAATAAACGGTATATTTCTTTTCGCACATACTTAGACCAGCCTGGGATCGAACTCATATGTACATGAAAGAGAACGCATAAAATTCACGAAATAATTTTTCCGTTATCACTATAATATACAGTGGGACTGTGGTTTGACTTGGTGCACCTCCTTTTAGGTGCTATTAACAATATTATATTATATTGCACGGTGGATGGCCCGTGATAGTGATGAAGACCCACAGGGCTACACCATTAGTGGTCACATCCACTCAATAACACAAAGCAAGTAACCATAAAGCATGGATCCACCTTCGCGTGCTTAGACGGAATCTTTATTTTGGTACGAGACAATTTATAGAAAGAAAAAAAGAAAAAAAAAACTGGTTTTTTAATATCTACGGAGGAGTTACGGACATATATAAAAAAATATCTGATTTTATTTTCTTTGAATCAAGCTACTCTAGACCAAGTAAGAAATTATTTTATTAAAACATAGAGATCGAGCATAGAAAAAAGAAGAAAGAGAAAAGTAAAACAAACACAATAAAGCGGGCAACCCGTCAAATCATACATTTAGAATACGTCACATCCATCACCGGAGAAGAAAGATTGCAATTGTTTTCACCGAGATCCTTCTCCTTTATTAACCGTCTATTTCTCTCTCATATTTGTCGCCCAAACAATTAAAAATATGAAGGAGGGAGCTAATGCGGCGGTCGCACCACCACCGCCACAATTATGACTTATCATGCACTGGACCTTAAATCAATTCCTCTTATATTTAATAGCCTAAAACGATGATTATAATATCCAGTAATTTTCTAGTATTCTCTTCTATGCAATACAAAAATATATATGTTTTTTAAAAAATATTATTAACTTTTAGTGGAAAATTTTGTATTTTATTAATACATTTACAATTTTAAAAATGACAATTCTTTTATAATTTTATTAAAAATAATATAGTATAATAACATAATAATACGAATATAAATAATAACATTTTTCATTTTATTTCATTCCCTTCATTTCACAAAATAAAATAGCCACAATTTTAATATCACTCATTACTATTAAATTAAACATTTTATAAAATTAGAAAGTTTTTGTAAGTGAAGGAGTATTTTATGGTGTAAAAATAAAATATTTTTAGTTTCAGAACCAATGAAAAAAGGAAATTTATAAATGACAAATGCAAATAAATAATTCTATATCTAGTAACCGAGTAATTGTTTTCCTCTGAAAGGGAAAGAGTTGGGAGGAGGCACGCGTACCGGAAAAAGCTATGCCGGAGGTGGCGACGACACAGGTCTGAATAACAGTATTCTCTTGCCGAGTAAAAGGCTGCTTCAACAGTCCAGACTTGTCCAGTAACTTGGTCCACGTCTTTACGAAGAAGAAGCCCAAAAGTCCGGCGGAGACATTGAGCGAAGGAATAATTCCGGTGGTGAGATTGAGCTTCATCACAATGAAGGTGAACAGAACACCCAAGATGAAACTCACACAAAACGCCCTCAAAGTTAACTGGTTCTGCCATGGCGGCACCTCCTTACACTCGAAGATTCTCTCAATCGATTCAACTCCACCGCCTTCATCTAAATCTCCATCGTCTCTCTTCCTGTTGTTGACAATTTGTGAATTGCCATGATCTGGGGCGAGATTGTGGTCGCCGGAGGTATTTTGTCCGTCAGTTCCGGTGATACTGTTTTTTCGCTCCACCGCCATAGTTGTGTGGAAACTGTTATGCAGAATGGGGAATTCGCGGATCTGTGCGAGTTTGGAGTTTGAATGGGTAGTGCGATAGTATTTTGAAGGGTGTCGTTTTCGAGGTGTGAAAATGGCCTCGATCAAATAAAAATTTGAGGGGAGTTTGGATGCGGTGATTGAATGCAATGTTGTTTTGGATTGGAACGGGAATATTGGATTATTTATTTATGCGTGGGTGACCGCTTGGTCATTTGGACCAATCATAGTTTGCCACAACTTAAATGGGTGAAATAAAAATTATAATATTTTTATGAATTTTTGCGACGGAACAGAAAAAATAATTAATACACCAGTTTATGAACTGAGTTTTTGAATTTAGATATTTAAATTGATAAATGAAATATCATCAATTTTATGTATTGATTTTTTTCTTCTCAATTATGCGGATAATTATTAATATAATAATTTTAAAAATATATATAATAATTTTTTCGTTTAAAATTATAAGATCATTATTGATATTTTAAAAATTAATTTATGATATTTATAAATTTAAAATTGACATTTTATTTAAGTTTTTAAAATAATTAATTTTATAACTAGTAGTACTTTTTAAATAATTTATAATATTTATAATTATATTGATATAAATTAAATAAATTCGTATTATATATTAAATTCTTGCAAACATATTATATATTAGAAATGTTTGAAAAGTACATTATTTTATCTTAATAAATATTTGTGGAAATAATTACAAAATAACATAGGTAATCAAAACGGTTAGGTATTAATCAAGATTCATTTGGTTGGTGCAAAGTTGCTTAAAATGCATACGTTAGATTCATATATATATATAGTCTTGCATCAATCACGACCAAAATAATTTTTTAGGCTACTCGTATATTTATGATTTTTGAAATATTACATTCACTCGGTCATGTATATGGTTAATTTTGGGATATCAAATCTGTCGCAAATTTATATTTTATTACATATTAATATATAATAAATGATAAGTACCCGCTATAATTTTAAATAACCAATGTAATTATGAATTTTAAATTTTAGACAAATTTGAATTTCAAAAATATAAAACTCCCTAACATTATCACTCATATATATATATAGAGAGAGAGAGATAATGATTCTTATTTAAAATTAAATAAGAGTGTTGCGTTTAAATTTTATAAAAATACTCGCAAGTCCACAAATTTATTGTAAAATAACTTTATGTAAAATATAAGGTCGATCACATGAGGATTATTGAAAAATTAATTGAATTTAAATTAAATTAAATTCTAATATAGTTAACAAAAAATGATTGTTGAACTAATTAAATCTAAAAACTAAATCTAATGAAAATAAAGACTAATATTTAAACTAACTTTAATAAATGGAATAAAATTCTAAGGTTCAGAATCTACAATATTAACTATGTTTATCTTGCAATTCATTATTAATTCAGAATATTACTTTAAAAATTAATTTAATACTTTCTCAAAATTTTTCATTTAAGCATATAAAAATATATATTTTTGTAAACTATGTTTCGCTTTGGGTCGCAGCCAATCTGCTGGTGCTACTGCCTTGGCGATGCTGCATGTTTTTAACCCTACACGATTTTCAATGTAGTGGAGCTCACAAAGCGGTTTCCTTTTCACTTTTCACCTTTTCCCTTATCCCCTCTCTTTTTTTTCTTTATCTTTTCCTTCTCTTTTAACTTTTGAAACACTTCCCCTTTTAAAATTTCTTAAGTTGTTATTGAATTCAAAATTGAGTTTTTTATATTCTCAAAATTTGTATATTAAAATAAATTTAATATAAAATTTAATTAAAATAAATTTATTTTAAAAATAAATAAATATATAATAAAATATGTCTATCAAAGAGCTCACAATCTTTTAACTTATCTCTGACAGTTTAAAAACAAATTAAATGACTTAGAATTAACATCATTTACAAAATAATTTTGCGGTTGCAACAAATTATTCTGTAGACTAGTCACGTGCACATAATTATTGTGCAGGTAATATGTTTATAATTTGTGGAGTATTTTTTTAGGTATTCATATAAGTATTGTGTGAATTGTACAAGTTTTATATTAAAAGATATTTTTGAGTTTTGCATAATGAGTCCACCAACCGTATAATAATTTGAAAGCAACCTAATAACTATTATGCAAATTCAACTTATCTTACACTTTTATTTATAATTTGAACAGTACAACATAAATTAAAAGATTATAATTTTTCATCTAACTTTATCAGTCCTACACACACACACACACACATATATATAGATACTACGAAATTGTTGAACTCAACTAAATATCATTGCCCCTCTATGAATATTCAAACATCAAAATCCTTCCAACAATTTAAAGATTGTCGTTTTCTGCATAATGAAATTTCATAGCCGTGTCCAGTTGTTATAGACGACTATATTGTAAACGTCTGTTACTATATTGAAAACGTCTATTACAAGATAGGAACTTTAATTCAAGCGAAGGGTATGAAAAATTGGCAATATAATAAATATTAAATTATCAATTACGGAATTAAATAACAGAATAAATCGACCGATTTAACCAAAAATGAATAAACTGATAACCGATTACGATATAAAAATTTGGGTGATTTTAGTTTTTAATTTTTTATAACTAGTCCAAATGGTTTGGTTATTTTTTTCCTTCTAAAAAACCGATCAAATCGACCGTGTGCACCCCTAGTCAAATATCAAAATCCTTCCAACAATTTAAAGATTGTCGTTTTCTGCATAGTGACATTTCATAGCCATGTCCAGTTGTTATAGACGACTGTTAGATACGAATACGAATACGGATACGAATACGGATACGGATATAAGCGTATTCGTATTCGTTTAACATTCGTCCGTAAATATATCCGGCGGATAACGGATATCCGAAATTCGAAATCCGAATTCGGTTCTGTATCCGAAATTCGTATTCGAATAACCTATATATATATATATATATATATATATATATATATATATATATATATAATAAGCAAAATAATTTTTTTAAAGTGACCTTATATAATACTTAGTTTTTACTATCACATGAAAATTATTTTTTAAATATATCATTCTACTTCTAAAAAGTAGGAAATAACATTTTTATTAGAATATTAATAAACTGAAATAAATTGATTTCAGTATAGTTAATGAATTTTTACTATTAAAAAATTAAAATATAAAAAATGTAACATTTAAGTATTTAACAAGTGTTATAAATATCATTTAACAAATGTTATAATATAATTTTTGAATCTAATTATAAATTATAAATATTCATACACACTCTAGTATTACTCCAAACACATAAAATGGACATCTACTTATGAATAGACATCTAAAATTCTAAATATTAATAAGTAGAGCATTCATTTTGAAATTTAGGATTTTAAAAATAATGAAAATTTATTTGAATTATAATTTAGAGCATTGATTATTGTATTTATTAAAAATAAATAAATTGACATTAATTCATTAATGAATTATACTTTAAAACTCATTATTTATTTTTTCTTATTCTAGTTATAGTTGTAATTATAGCATTCATTTTCAAATAATGTTGTAAGACCCCGAATTTTATGAAATATAAAATTTAATTTTTCTTCATATATATATATATTTTTTGAAACAGTAAGTGGTTAAATTGACGAAATTGAAAGTTAAGGATGTTATGTGCAAATTTTATTTTGTCGGACAATATTCACTTTGTCGGGGAATATTCGTTTTGTCGGGGAATATTCGTGTCGTACGATGGCGCCGAAATAACAAATTATTGGTGGACCCCACAACGGAATATTTGTCGGATATAGAAAACGACAGAAGTAACCTTTTTAATAAAAATAGTCAACGGTGCTAACTGTTAAAATACCGGTGATAAAAGAATAGTAGCATACGGTAATTTATGGCATTTTCTATAGCACACGGTATTGCACAGTGTCTCATATTATTGGTCTGATAATTGACACCGTAACTGTTGCGCATCATTTCATCAATAATTGTCACTGCATAATATTTTATATTATCAATTCAATAATTGTTGTTACACAGTATTTTGCATTATTGATTCAATAATTGTCATTACACTGTATTTCATATCATCGACTCAATAATTGTTGCTGCACTGTTTTTAAAATTATTGAACCTAAAATTGTCACGGTAGCAAATACACTATAATTTATATTTTTAAATTAATAAAAATATGTAACGTATTTCTTACATTATTGTGGTAACATTATTTTATATGTTGGACTCACAGGAAGAATATATAAATAAATAAATAAATAAATAAATAAATAAATAAAAATTAATTTTACTATTTGAAATGGTAACGTGAATAGTGACGTGAATAGTAAGAAACATGTGGGACCCATTGTGGGGCCCACATGAAGTATGAAAAATGTGAGTATTTCCTGGGTTGGTGAGGTGCGGCTGCTGAAAAATTTTCAGCACTGACGTGCTCACCTACCATGTGCATAGTAACTTATTTTCTCCTATAAATAGCTTGCTCAACTGAATAGAAAAATCACACCTAAAACATAAAATTTTTCTATAAGAATTTAATGAGTTTTCTCTGAGAATAGTAAGATTATTTTGAGTGTTTGAAAGCCAAAAGGAGTGCAGAAAATTTTCAAGTAAGTCTTTTATTAAAGAGTAGTAATTTCATAAATTCCTATTTTTCACGGTATTCATTAATCTTCCTTTAGAAGACTCTTCTTTAAGAAGATTCATTTTTAAAAGCTTTCTTTGGAAGATTTATTTTGAAATATTATTTTAAAAACTATTTTAAAGTTGTTATATTATACTACAAAAATTATGTTAAATATATATAATTTTGATAGTTCATATTATACGAATTATCATATACTTTGAAATTTATATATTGTAATTACTAATTTTATTATAAATATATAGGTTGATCAACCTCATTTAAATCAATATCCAGTCACGTGTTAAGGTAAGGGGTATCATTTTTTTTCACACTCTTAAACTTACTGTGGTAAGGGATGTTACTCTTAAACTTACTACGGTAAGGAATATCATTCTTTTCACACTCTTAAATTATTACGGTAAGGAATATTATTTTTTTCACACTCTTAAATTTATTATGGTAAGGAATACCATTTATTTCAAACTCTTAAATTTACTGTGGTAAGGAATATCATCTTCTTTCATATTCTAACTTACTACGGTAAGGGGTATCATTTTTTTCATCATCATAAATGGATATTATTTTCTTTCTTACTTGAAGGGATTATCATTCTTTGATTCTCGAAAATAATATCGTTTCTTTCTTGTGCCATTTACTTCCATGTATTAAATTGTGGAAATAACCTTACGGCGCGGTTTACCGCCTGTTGATGAATAACCTTTTGTATTCATTCCTTATTAATCTTTGAGAATAACCTTACGGTGCGGATTATCGCCTGTTTGGTGAATAACTCTTCGTATTCAAATTGATGGGAATAACCTTACGGCGCGGATTATCGCATGTTTGGTGAATAACTATTCGTATTCAAATTGATGGGAATAACCTTACGGCGAGGATTACCGCCTGTTGGTGAATAATCCTTTTTATTTGTCTCGTGTGGAAATAATTTGTCTACACGAATTATCACATGACACTTTTATTCCATATTCGTAAGTGATATCATTTTCCTTTATACTCATAAGGGATACCATCTTTTTCATCTTCCATTATTCAAACATACTATGGTAAGGGATATTAATTTCCTTCACCTTTTGTTAATCAAACATGCTACGGTAAGGGATATTATTTTCTTTCATACACCTAAATCGAAACTTATTATGGAACTATTGCTTCTATAATTCCTGAAAATATTATATGTTCCATAATAGTTGAACTTCATTATTTCAACTGAACCTTCCTATTTTCTGAACATTTCTATTGAACTGTAATCGTTATTCTGAACTGTGAATCTTGAATATCATTTTTTTTAAATTTCACTCCACATCATGTTGGCAATTTGGACATTATTTGAATCTGCACAAAGTAAACTTCCGATACTTATTGTTTATCATGTTCTTCTGTTCATCATTTGTATCACTGTTATTTATATTAATCATCAAGAATCAAACTGTTGTGAATATCTGTGGTCGGGGGCACAGATGTGATATAATTGTTGAACAGATGATAGGTTAAAGGCGATATACTAGGTTAAAGGCGATACATCTGTTCGGTGTCTTTTATGGCACGTGGTTAATGTTCTCTTTGGCCCGTAGTGCAAAGATGAACTGTTGATTGGTATGATTATGACCAAAGGCTGAATCTGGTATAATCATGACCGTTTGTGTTATATTGAATGTCTTTGGCCCGTAGTGCAAAGATGAACTGTTGATCTGCATGATTATGACCAAGAACTGTGAATTTGTATTATCTTGACTAATGGTATTTCAGATGATAAAAGTTGATGATATTTTTACTAAAAAGAGAAGCGAGTGGATATTATAGTCTGCATTATTCTTCTAATAGATTGCTCATTCCGTTGCTATTATTGATCTGAACATTGTTTAAGAATTTAACTACAGTTTTTGATATAAACCTTGTAGTCTATTGTATTCTATCAAGAACTCAACTGTTGAAGGCTAATGATAATTTATTCGTCATTATCTTAGTTATGATATTTCTTACTGGGCTATTTGAGCTCACCCTTTCTTTTGTTCCATTGTTTTTCAACAGGAGATGAAAACGTAACAGGGTCTAGCCGGGGGATGGAGTGAGAGTCTGAGGAATAGCTGTCGTAGTCTTCACGTGTTGTAAAATAGTGTGGCAATAATAGTGAAGACTTAGTTGTGTATTATTATACACTGTATTGTTGTACGTTGTGCTTTGTTGTAATAATTTTGTTGTAGTCTTTTGACGACTCAAGTTTGGGCTGTGTGGGCCTAGATTTGGGGGGCGTCACAGTTGGTATCAGAGCTTAGGGATATGGTCTTTAATGGAGATCTGGGGTTAGAACTAGGAGGGGAGAGACGAATAGAATCAGTCACTAGTGTGTCCTACCTAAATTAGATTTTATTATCTAATGAGTTGATTTGAATATAGGGACATGAAGTGATGAGTCAGTTTATTTGAACTAACATTTATTTTGTGACCACAGTTATGTATGGCATCTGAAAATCAGAAGGTTAACTATGAAATGACCGAAACAAATGTAGCTGTAAAACAAGAGGCGACGAATAATCTTCTTACAAACTCAGAGTTGAATCATTTGCCTAAGGCAAAAATTATGCGTGTTCTATCTAGTAAGGATGAAGGTGAAAGCTCTACGAAAGTCGTTCCAGATCCTTTCTTAGAAGCAATTAAAGGATGTAATGAACTTGCAGAAATTATTGCCTTTAATTTGCTCATTAATTGGAAGGATCATATCCCTTGGTTATGCTCGATAACAAAGGATCAGAATATATGGACTTTTCATATCAGTCTTTGGGATTTATGGTGTTCCGGCTATGATTTTCAAGATTATTTAAAAATGATGTTTCTATACTTTTGGGCGTTACAATTTAGAGGAATTCAGGTTAAGTTAGTCACTATCGTGGAAACTGCAGTCTATCGAAAATACTATTCTTATAGAAATCATTTGTACGTTACTACTGATGAAGTTGAGGAATCCGAGAAACAGTTCGTTAGAGAATTATTTAGTGGTATTCCCATGGTTGAAATACGTGAAGATCCGAATGAAGTACTCGGGATTCGATTTGACGATAACAGTCAAGAAACCGAAGGAGGTGATAACTGGTAAATTATTCATAAATTCTCGTGAATTCTACGCTCTGTTAGATACTGGCTCTATCCACTCTTTTATCTCACCTATATGTACTCAACGTTTAAATTTGACTATTGAAAACTTAAATCTTGTCTTATCAGTTGAAACTTCATTGGGAGAAATACCTATTACATTTATTATCTATAAATCTTGCCTAGTTCAAATCAACAACCTCACATTACCTGTTGACCTTATTTCTTTGGAGATGCATGAATTTGATGTGATTTTAGGAATTGATTGGTTGACTACCCATCATGCTAAAATTGATTGTTTTCATAAGATTATTAGTTTTCATATTCCTAATCAACCTGTCATGCAAATTCAAGCAACTAAACCATTGAAATCTATAACTATTATTTCTAGCCATAAAGTTATTCGTTTATTGAAAAACGGATGTCAAGCCTTTTTAGCCCATGTCATTGATTTGAACAAAAACACGTCAAACTTGAATGATATTCCTATTGTTAATGAGTTCCTGACGTTTTTCCTGAGGAACTTCCTGGCTTATCCCCAAACCGAGAAATTGAATTTTGTATCGATCTTGAACCCGATACTAAGCCCTTTTCCAAAGCCCAACACCAAATGGCTCCCATAGAACGCCAAGAGATGAAAGTTTGATTATTAGATATCGGTATCATTCGAGCGAGAAATGCGAGAAGAGTTTTCAAGAACTCAAGAGGAGACTTGTTTCAGCTCCTGTTCTGACTATTCCATCAGGATCAGGAAAATTCGTCATATATAGCGATGCTTCAGGCAAAGGTCTAGGTTGTGTCCTTATGCAACATGGAAAGGTTATAGCTTATGCCTCTCGACAACTCAAAGATTATGAGAAAAATTATCCTACTCATGATCTAGAGTTGGCAGCAGTCGTTTTCGCGTTGAAGATCTGGAGACACTACTTGTACGGAGAAAAAGTGGATATCTATACGGATCATAAAAGTCTCAAGTATTTCTTCACCCAGAAGGAACTCAACATGCGACAACAACGTTGGTTTGAGCTGTTGAAGGATTACGACCACACAATCCAGTATCACCCGGGAAAGGCGAACGTTGTAGCTGACGCTTTGAGCAGAAGATCTTATACGAGTACAAGTGCACTGCTGACAACACAAAAGTGTATTTTGTACGACTTGCAAAAGATGGAGATAGAGCTAAAGACACCAGGGACCCACTCGAATATTGCTCACGTGCGAGTAGAACCAGCTTTAATGGATAAAATTAAAGCTGCTCAAGCTACCGATCCGGAACTGATGAACATGATGAAGAAAGTACAAGAAGGTGCCATCCCCGAAGCAAGAATCGACGAGACAGGAATACTTCGAGTTAACTCTCGACTCTGTGTTCCTAACGATCCTGAATTGAAGCATAAAATCATGATGGAGGCACACAACACGCCGTTTACAATCCACCCAGGAGGTACCAAGATGTATCGAGATCTTCGACATACATTTTGGTGGAACAATATGAAAAGGGAGATTGCAGAGCTTATCTCAAGGTGCCTAACTTGTCAACGTGTCAAGGCAGAGCATCAAGTACCTAAGGGTCCATTACAACCACTTGAGGTTCCCGAATGGAAGTGGAAACACATCAATATGGATTTCGTGACGGGTCTTCCCAAAGTTTCCCAAGGCTTAAATGCAATTTGGGTCATCGTAGATAGATTGACCAAATCCGCTCATTTCTTGCCTATACGAGAAAACTTTTCACTTGAACGTCTTGCCGGTATGTACATAAATGAGATCGTGAGATTGCATGGCATGCCAGTTTCCATAGTTTCTGATCGAGATCCTAGATTCACTTCACGCTTTTGGATCAGTCTACAAAAAGCTATGGGCACTGAACTACGTTTTAGTTCTGCATACCATCCTCAAACGGATGGACAATCGGAAAAGACGATCCAGACCCTCGAAGATCTTTTGAGACTTTGTGTATTAGACTTCAAAGGAAGTTGGGATAAGTACTTGTCATTGGTGGAATTTTCGTACAACAACAGTTACCAAGCAAGCATAGGCATGGCTCCATTCGAGGCTTTGTATGGAAGGAAGTGTCGCTCTCCAATATGTTGGAATGAGGTAGGAGAAGCAAAATTGTTGGGACCCGAGTTGGTACGCTTGACGACCGAAAAGATCCAAATGATCCGACAACGAATACAGACAGCACAAGAACGACAAAAGAGTTATGCTAATCTTCATCGGAGAGATGAGAGATTCAACGTCGGAGATCATGTATTCTTACGTGTTTCTCCATGGAAAGGAGTTACGAGATTCGGAAAGAGAGGAAAGCTTAACCCTCGATTTATTGGCCCATTTGAAATCCTCGATCGAGTAGGAACCGTAGCCTACAGACTAGCTTTACCACCAAGTATGTCTCGCATCCATAACGTTTTTCACATATCTATGTTACGTAAATATGTGAAGGACCCAAACCACGTCATTGAGTTAGAACCGGACGTTATAGAAGAGAATTTAACGTACGAGGATGTACCTGTTAAGATCCTTGATAAGAAGGAGCAGATTCTACGCTCAAAGGTTATATCTCAAGTTAAGGTTTTATGGAGGAACCAAGATATTGAGGAAATGACCTGGGAGCTAGAATCCGAGATGAAATCTAAATATCCTTACCTCTTCGAAATGTCATGTACGTCAATTTCGGGGACGAAATTTCATAAGGAGGGGAGGTTGTAAGACCCCGAATTTTATGAAATATAAAATTTATTTTTTCTTCGTATATATATATTTTTTTTGAAACAGTAAGTGGTTAAATTGACGAAATTGAAAGTTAAGGATGTTATGTGCAAATTTTATTTTGTCGGACAATATTCGCTTTGTCGGGGAATATTCGTTTTGTCGGGGAATATTCGTGTCGTACGACGGCGCCGAAATAACAAATTATTGGTGGACCCCACAACGGAATATTTGTCGGATATAGAAAACGACAGAAGTAACCTTTTTAATAAAAATAGTCAACGGTGCTAACTGTTAAAATACCGGTGATAAAAGAATAGTAGCATACGGTAATTTATGGCATTTTCTGTAGCACACGGTATTGCACAGTGTCTCATATTATTGGTCTGATAATTGACACCGTAACTGTTGCGCATCATTTCATCAATAATTGTCACTGCATAATATTTTATATTATCAATTCAATAATTGTTGTTACACAGTATTTTGCATTATTGATTCAATAATTGTCACTGTATTTCATATCATCGACTCAATAATTGTTGCTGCACTGTTTTTAAAATTATTGAACCTAATAATTGTCACGGTAGCAAATACACTATAATTTATATTATTAAATTAATAAAAATATGTAACGTATTTCTTACATTATTGTGGTAACATTATTTTATATGTTGGACTCACAGGAAGAATATATAAATAAATAAATAAAAAATAAAAAAAAAATTAATTTTACTATTTGAAATAGTAACGTGAATAGTGACGTGAATAGTAACGTGAATAGTAAGAAACATGTGGGACCCATTGTGGGGCCCACATGAAGTATGAAAAATGTGAGTATTTCCTGGGTTGGTGAGGTGCGGCTGCTGAAAAATTTTCAGCACTGGCGTGCTCACCTACCATGCGCATAGTAACTTATTTTCTCCTATAAATAGCTTGCTCAACTGAATAGAAAAATCACACCTAAAACATAAAATTTTTCTATAAGAATTTTATGAGTTTTCTCTGAGAAGAGTAAGATTATTTTGAGTGTTTGAAAGCCAAAAGGAGTGCAGAAAATTTTCAAGTAAGTCTTTTATTAAAGAGTAGTAATTTCATAAATTCCTATTTTTAACGGTATTCATAAATCTTCCTTTAGAAGACTCTTCTTTAAGAAGATTCATTTTTAAAAGCTTTCTTTGGAAGATTTATTTTGAAATATTATTTTAAAAACTATTTTAAAGTTGTTATATTATACTACAAAAATTATGTTAAATATATATAATTTTGATAGTTCATATTATACGAATTATCATATACTTTGAAATTTATATATTGTAATTACTAATTTTATTATAAATATATAGGTTGATCAACCTCATTTAAATCAATATCCAGTCACGTGTTAAGGTAAGGGGTATCATTTTTTTTCACACTCTTAAACTTACTGTGGTAAGAGATGTCATTTTCTTTCATACTCTTAAACTTACTACGGTAAGGAATATCATTCTTTTCACACTCTTAAATTATTACGGTAAGGAATATTATTTTTTTCACACTCTTAAAATTATTATGGTAAGGAATACCATTCATTTCAAACTCTTAAATTTACAGTGGTAAGGAATATCATCTTCTTTCATATTCTAACTTACTACGGTAAGGGGTATCATTTTTTTCATCATCATAAATGGATATTATTTTCTTTCTTACTTGAAGGGATTATCATTCTTTGATTCTCGAAAATAATATCGTTTCTTTCTTGTGCCATTTACTTCCATGTATTAAATTGTGGGAATAACCTTACGGCGCGGTTTACCGCCTGTTGGTGAATAACCTTTTGTATTCATTCCTTATTAATCTTTGAGAATAACCTTACGGTGCGGATTATCGCCTGTTTGGTGAATAACTCTTCGTATTCAAATTGATGAGAATAACCTTACGACGCGGATTATCGCCTGTTTGGTGAATAACTATTCGTATTCAAATTGATGGGAATAACCTTACGGCGAGGATTACCGCATGTTGGTGAATAATCCTTTTTATTTGTCTCGTGTGGAAATAATTTGTCTACACGAATTATCACATGACACTTTTATTCCATATTCGTAAGTGATATCATTTTCCTTTATACTCATAAGGGATACCATCTTTTTCATCTTCCATTATTCAAACATACTATGGTAAGGAATATTAATTCCCTTCACCTTTTGTTAATCAAACCTGCTACGGTAAGGGATATTATTTTCTTTCATACACCTAAATCGAAACTTATTATGGAACTATTGCTTCTATAATTCCTGAAAATATTATATGTTCCATAATAGTTGAACTTCATTATTTCAACTGAACCTTCCTATTTTCTGAACATTTCTATTGAACTGTAATCGTTATTCTGAACTGTGAATCTTGAATATCATTTTTTTTAAATTTCACTCCACATCATGTTGGCAATTTGGACATTATTTGAATCTTTACAAAGTAAACTTCCGATACTTATTGTTTATCCTGTTCTTCTGTTCATCATTTGTATCACTGTTATTTATATTAATCATCAAGAATCAAACTGTTGTGAATATCTGTGGCCGGGGCCACAGATGTGATATAATTGTTGAACAGATGATAGGTTAAAGGCGATATACTAGGTTAAAGGCGATACATCTGTTCGGTGTCTTTTATGGCACGTGGTTAATGTTCTCTTTGGCCCGTAGTGAAAAGATGAACTGTTGATTGGTATGATTATGACCAAAGGCTGAATCTGGTATAATCATGACCGTTTGTGTTATATTGAATGTCTTTGGCCCGTAGTGCAAAGATGAACTGTTGATCTGCATGATTATGACCAAGAACTGTGAATTTGTATTATCTTGACTAATGGTATTTCAGATGATAAAAGTTGATGATATTTTTACTAAAAAGAGAAGCGAGTGGACATTATAGTCTGCATTATTCTTCTAATAGATTGCTCATTCCGCTGCTATTATTGATCTGAACATTGTTTAAGAATTTAACTACAGTTTTTGATATAAACCTTGTAGTCTATTGTATTCTATCAAGAACTCAACTGTTGAAGGCTAATGATAATTTATTCGTCATTATCTTAGTCATGATATTTCTTACTGGGCTATTTGAGCTCACCCTTTCTTTTGTTCCATTGTTTTTCAACAGGAGATGAAAACGTAACAGGGTCTAGCCGGGGGATGGAGTGAGAGTCTGAGGAATAGCTGTCGTAGTCTTCACGTGTTGTAAAATAGTGTGGCAATAATAGTGAAGACTTAGTTGTGTATTATTATACACTGTATTATTGTACGTTGTGCTTTGTTGTAATAATTTTGTTGTAGTCTTTTGACGACTCAAGTTTGGGCTGTGTGGGCCTAGATTTGGGGGCGTCACAAATGCTCTTTAAATATGATGAAAATTTATTTGAATTGTAATTTAGAGGATTGATTATTGTATTTATTAAAAATAAATAAATTAACATTGAACTTTACTTTAAAATTCATTATTTTTTTCTTCTTATTTTAGTTATAGTTACAAACTTACAATTACAAATGATCAATTCAAAATCTTATAGATTATAAATATTCATACACACTACAGTATTATTCCAAACATATAAAATGAACATCTACTTATTAATAGATATTTAAACATTAATAAGTAGAGCATTCATTTTGAAATTTAGTATTTCAAATATGATAAAAACTTATTTAAATTATAATTTAGAGTATTGATTATTGTATTTATTAAAAATAAATAAATTAACATTGAACTTTACTTTAAAATTTATTATTATTATTTTTTCTTATTTTGGTTATAGTTAGAAGCTTACAAAAGTGATCTAACGGCTGAAAATAAAAGAGTGTAGGATATTTTAGATGATTACATTGACGTGGACGTAGATGAGAATTGTGTGGCAGTGGGTGGCAACTGGCATCACCACGCGTATACCTCATTTTCACACAAAAAAGATCCATAATTCATTAAAATAGCTCCAATAATAGAAAATTCATATACATCACCTGTCACCTTTGTGGCTCTGTCTTCCTCCTCCTCTCCTCCAACGCTGCATCGAAGGCAGCATCAAGAAACTCCGGGCAGAGCACAACAGGTTAGTGTAAGACCCCGAATTTTATGAAATATAAAATTTAATTTTTCTTCATATATATTTTTCCCGAAACAGTAAGTGGTTAAATTGATAAAGTTAAAAGTTAAAGATGTTATGTGTAAATTATACTATGTCGGACAATATTCGTTTGGTCGGGGAATATTCGTACGATGGCGCCGTACAAACCAATCATTGGTGGACTCCACAACGAATAATTGTCGGATATAGAAAACGACATAAATAATTTTTAAATGGTCAATGGTACCATCACTTTTAATTGTTAAAATATCATGTGGTAAAAGAATAATAATATACGGTATTATAGGTAGCACACGGTATTGTACAGTAGCACACGGCATTGCACAGTATTTCGTATTATTGAACTAATAAAGTGGTTATCGTACAATATTTGACTTTATTATCACATGCACAATAATTCATATTATTAAATTGATAATTGTCACAGTAGCATATGCATAGTAATTTACATTATTAAATCAATAATTGTCATTACACAGTAACGTATTCTTTCTTTTATATACTTTCTGCATTATTGTTATCTCTATTATGATATTAATTAAACTATTGTATTTCATTATTAATTAATTTGATACCTGACTCAGAGAGCCAACTACACTGTATTTATAACAATTAGTCATACTAATGAATAAGTGTGAATTATTGTTGAATAATTGAATTGATAAAGTTATTTGTTTATTATAATAAATAATATAAAGTTAGGTGATATAAAATGAATGGTATATATTAAAGATAATGTAATAATTATAAAATTTCAAATGAACGGTGTAGATTGAAGATGATATTTAAATGAATGGTTTAGATTAAGAAAATCTTAAAAGATAAAATGAATGGTATAGATTAAAGATAATATAGAATTTTAAATAGATGGTGTAGATTAAAGATGATCTTTAAATGAATGGTTTAGATTAAAGAAATCTTAAAAGATAAAATAAATGGTATGGATTAAACATTATCTTGAAATAAACGGTTTGGATTAAATTAAGAAATCTTGGTTATGATAAAATTTTTGGCTATAAATAGAAGCTTTAACTTAAGGATTTTTCATAAACTTTCTTGCTCATTCTTTCTTTCACTTTCTAAATACTTCCTTGTGTAAGTTCTCTCTAAATGTGCTTAAGTCATCTTGAGTATTTGTGAAGATTTATAAGTGTACGAGTACTGTTCAAGTTAATCAACCTCATTTAAATCAATATCCAGTCACGTGTTAAGGTAAGGGATTCCATCTTTTTCATCTTCCACTATTCAAACTTACTACGATAAGAGATTATCATTCTTTGATTCTCGAAAATAATATCATTTCTCTCTTACTCATAAGATGTGTCATTTATTTCCATGTATTAAATTGTGAGAATAACCTTACGACGCGGATTACCGCCTGTTGGTGAATAACCTTTCGTATTCATTCCTTATTAATCTCAGAAAATAACCTTACTGCGCGGATTACCGCCTGTTTGGTGAATAACTCTTCGTATTCAATTTTTATTAAATTGTGAGAATAACCTTACGACGCAGATTACCGCCTGTTGGTGAATAACCTTTTGTATTCATTCCTTATTAATCTCTGAGAATAACTTGACTACGCGGATTACCGCATGTTTGGTGAATTATTCTTTGTATTCATTTCTTATTTTTCTAAACATTTCTATTGAACTGTAACCGTTATTCTGAACTGTGGATCTTGAATATCATTTTTGAATTTTGCTCCATATCATGTTGACAATTTGAACATTATTTAAATATGCACAAAGTAAACTTCCAATACTTATTGTTTATCCTGTTTCTTCTGTTAATCATTTGTATCACTGTTATTTGTACTAATCATCAAAAACGAAACTGTTGTGAATATCTGTGGCCGGGGGAACATATGCGATATAATTGTTGAACAGATAATAGGTTAAAGGCGATATAATAGGTTAAAGACGATACATCTATTCGGTGTCTTTTATGACACGTGGTGAAAGTTCTCTTTGGCCTGTAGTGCAAAGATGAACTGTTGTTTGGTATGATTATGACCAAAGACTGAATACTGGTATAATCATGACCGTTGGTATTATATTGAATATCTTCCGCCCGTAGTGCAAAGATGAACTGTTGATTTGCATGATTATGACTAGGAACTATGAGTTTGTATTCTCATGGTCAGTAGTGTTTCAGATGATAAAAGTTGATGATGTTTTTCCTAAAAAGAGAAGCGAGTGGACATTATAGTCTGCATTATTCTTCTAATAGATTGCTCATTCCGTTGCTATTATTGATCTAAACGTTGTTCAACAATTTAACTACAGTTTTTGATATAAACCTTGTAGTCTATTGTATTCTATCAAGAACTCAACTGTTGAAGGCTAACGATAATTTATTCGTCATTATCTTAGTCATGATATTCTTTACTGAGCTATTTGAGCTCACCCTTTCTTTTTGTTCTATTATTTTTCAACAGGAGATGAGAACGTAGCTGGGTCTAGCCGGAGGATGGAGTGAGAGTCCGAGGGATAACTATCGTAGTCTTCACGTATTGTAAAATAGTGTGACAATAATCGTGAAAGACTTAGTTGTGTATTATTATACATTGTATTATTGTACGTTGCACTACTTATAATAATTTTGTTGTAGTCTTTTGACAACTCAAGTTTGGGCTGTGTGGGCCCAGACTTGGGGGTGTTACAGTTAGAGTGAATAGTCAATTAGTCACGAATGTTTGCTTGCTTGCTTAACATTAAGTCCACTTTTTGCACATATAAGCACTTAACTTCTGTTTTTATCTCTTTTACATTTAGAGGTTGTTAACCCTAAATTAATTGCAGGTTAAAAAAATATGTCAACAAGTAGGTAGTAGCGGTGCTACCTCAGTTGCAGTGGTTGAAAGTTTGGCTGCTTCTAATAATGCTACAGCTAATGCCCCAATTGATACGCCTAATACCATTGATAAAGAAACGACCTTAACCGCGACTGGTCGTAAGACAAGAGTTTTAACATCAAGTGTATGGGAAAATTTTGACAGGCTTGGAACAGGTAACAATGTTGTTGCTAGTTGCAAACATTGTAAAAGAAAATTTGACAGATCAAGTAATAAAGGCACAACTCTTTTGGAAAATCATGTAAACAATTGTCCTCTTGCCAAGCGACAATGTGGTGACCCTATGCAACAATTTCTTGGGAAATGTGTCACCAATGAGAGCCCTACTCTTAAGGTAACTACACATAAATGTGAACGATCAGTTGAAAGATCTTTGTATGCGAAAATAATTGCAAAACATGATTATTCTTTTTTTATGGCCGAGCACGGCTACTTTTGTCTTTGGGTTTCATATATTATGCCAACTTATAAATTTCGTTCAAGAAACACTGTGAAAAAAGATTTGGGTGATGTGTTTGAAGAAGAGAGGGTTAGAATTTATAATGAAATTAAGAGTTTACCATCTAGAGTTAGCTTAACTACCGATGGATGGAAATCGAACTTTTAAAATCGGGATTATTTTTGTGTGACTTGTCATTATATTGATAATACATGGGAATTGCATAAAAGAGTAATTGATTTTCATGTTGTTGAATATCCACATCATGATGTGAATTTAAGTGAGTGGTTAAAACATCAAATTCTTGAATGAAATATTGATAGAAAGTTGTCTAATGTTGTTGTTGACAATGCTTCAAATAATTCTGGAATGTTAAATGATATCAAAACATAGTTGAATGGTAAGAAAGCTTTGTTGCATAATGGTGACATGTTTCATCTTCGATGTTCTCCTCATATTATAAATTTGATTGTAAAACAAGGTTTGAAGATAGTTCATGGTTTTATTGAGGAGATTCGAAAAACTGTCAAATATATTGATAGCTCACCTGCTAGAGGTGAGAAATTTGCCCTTGCTTTGACCCAAACAAGATTGAATTCTAAAAGGCGTATTCCATTGGATGTGAAAACTAGATGGAACTCCACCTTTGATATGCTTGTGAGTGCTTTGGAGCTTCGAGATGCAATTAAGCGTTTAACTGATTTAGATAATGGTTACAATTTTTTGCCTTCTTCAGAAGAATGGGAAATGGGAAAGAAATTTTGTCACTGTTTGAGTTTGTTTAATGACGTGACAAAAAGACTTTCGGGAGTTAAGTATCCTACGTCAAAATTGTATTACACGAAAGTGCATTCTATTCGCATGAAGTTGTTGGAGTGGAAAGATAGTGATATTTATTATATTTCTACAATGGCCATTGAGATGCAAGCAAAATTTGATAAGTATTGGGAGGAATCTAACTTGCTTCTTACGATTGTGGTGATTCTTGATCCTCGTTATAAAGTGAAAATTATTGAGTATTTTTGTAGGGAAATGCGTGGTGATCATGCTGAAATATATGTAAGCAAAGTTTGTAAATTTTTGCTCAAGTTATTTACCGAATATGATGATACTACTGGATTTGAAGCAAGGGGTGACATTAGTACTTCATCCAAAAGCCATGAATATAATTTATCAAAGTCAAAAAATAATCCAAGTATAAATTTTGGATTTAAGAAGTTTGTAGCCAAAGATTGTGCATCTAATCTTGTGGAAAAAAATGAGTTGGAGGAGTATCTTAAAGAGACTTTTCACCCTTTGGATGATAATAATCCACTAGCTTTTAATATTCTACATTGGTGGGAGGTTTATGGTCCTAAGTTTCCAACACTTGCAAAGATGGCTCGGGATATTCTTGCTATTCCTACTTCTTCTGTTGCTTCAGAGTCATCTTTTAGCCACACACGTAGAGTTATCACTGACAATCGTGCATCATTAAATTCAGCAACGGTGGAAACTCTAATGTGTGTCAAAGATTGGTTGCTAGAAGTTGAAGTGGGTAAATGTAAGTATGATTAATTTATAATTGTTCTTTAAATTATTTAATACTTGTACTAATTTTATCTATATTTACTATTGAAGTTAGTGCTACCATTGGAGATAGTGAGGATCACGAGCTTAACATTTGTAAGATTTTTACCTCTTATAATGCTATAAGCTTTAATCCGATCTGCTGTACTTCTTTTATTTCTTGTTTTGAATGTTGAAATGTGCAAGTTTATTGCCAAATAGTTCGATTGAATGTTAAGGTATTACTTTATTAAGAATATGATTAAGAATGTGCAAGAATATGATTATTTGATGTTTAGGTATTACTTTATTAAGAATACTTAACATTATATTAATTATTTTAGATTAACATTATACTAATATTATTTATTTTTCTCATGCAGCTTGATGAAGGATGATTGCAAAGAAGAACAAGAGTTTTACCATCTTTTTGATGATGTTAATTTGCTACTTTCTTTTGGATGTTTAAATATGGACTTTTGTGATCAATGGTGTATGATAATGTGTTTGACTATATATCTATTAGGATGTTTTACCTTTGTGGTATTAGGATGTTTAATTAATATCTATGGTTTAAACTTTAAATTGTGATTGACGATGAGTAATTATTCAAATAGTTTTTTTTATATTTTTTGTAAATAATTTGAATGAATTTTATATTAGGTGCTGATAAACGAATTCGGATATTCGAATAATCTGTTTATTCGAATAAAATAAACGAAAACGGATATTATCTGTATTCGGATATTATTTTGAATATCAGATACGAATATCATTTTTAAAATCCGACGAATACCGAATACGAATACGGATAGCGAATTAATTTTTCGGATACGGATACGAATACTACTATATTCGAATTCGTATATATCCATTTACACCCCTAACGACTGTATTGTAAACGTCTATTATAAGATAGGAACTTTAATCCAAGTGAAGGGTATCATACGATTCAGTGCAGTTAAAATTTTAAACTGCAAATAAAATTCTTTGATTATAATTTGATAAATTTAAAATTATACATGATATCTCTTATTATTAATACAGTGTAATTTTAAAGCTTGTAATACAAATTATTTGATTTAATTTTAATTTTAAAATTAATTTATCTATTAATAATAATATTCATTACTGTCAATAACTTCAATTGACCCAAGTTTATTCCACTTGAGATATGTCATTTTATAAAGTAATATTTATATAGAATTTTTAGTTGATAATTACCTACTATCCTAATAGAAATATATCAAATTCATTTTTATGTAGAAGAAATCATACATGACATCAATATAATAATATCAAATAACAAGTTTTAGGTTTGAAATTTGTTACTCATGAATGTTTTAACATTGTTCAAACCATTACAATTCAATTAAAAATAATTCTAATCGCAAACAAAAAGTTTTAAAATGCATAACATAATTAAAATTGTCTAATATATTTTCAGGAATTAGGAGCGAGCAAGGACGAAGTCACATATAGTGTTGTGGTGTCAATTGACCCCAATCAATTTTTTTTGTTTTATAATATATGGCAAATTTTGAAAATTTTAAATGTTATATATAAATTGACTCCACTGAAATTTTATAAAATTTTTAATATACGGGATCAAATTGAAAATTTATAACTTTTTCACTTAAATCTCAATCTCATATAATTTCTACCTCCTCTATATATGTATATTCTTAAACTAATTAATAATTTATTTTATATTATTTTTTAAAAGAATTAATTATTTATAAACAATTTGTCATTAGAAAAGTCTATTAGGGGTCAATAGGGTATATATATACATGTATATAAATATACACGAAGTTAATAATTATTATATTATCATTATAATCAAATATATGTTTTATATATGCAACTTGAAAGTATAAAATTATTCAAAAAAATTGGCTCGAGAGTCCCCGAACCCTCACTAAATTATTTATAACTTGATAATAATTTTAACACCACTAAATATAATTTATGATTTCGTCACTAGAAGTGAGGCATCGAGAAATTAGGGCTTATTTTTTAATAGTTGATACATATATTAATGGCAAAAACAATATTGTTTTGGCCCATATATATATATATATATATATATATATATATATATATATATATATATATATATGAGAGTGGTGCAACTCGACTTGAGCGGTTTGGGAGTCTCTCAAAATCGCACCCATATCGCATATATAGTTTTTAAATTATTTTAACACCAGCATATATGTCGAAATCGTTGATATAGTTCACTCAGAGCGATTTGATTAATCTTTGGTGTATTTTCGATGCGATTTTGGTTCTTTGCGCATCCCTACCGAGCATGGTCAATGGTCAAGCCCCATTTTCTTCTAACATTGACTTGGGCTTTATTTTCTTTTTAGTCTTTAATTCACAAGTTCACGCCGCTGCATGGGTTTACTACGGAGTATTAATTACATCACAGTGTACGACTACCATATATATGCCCATAGAAGTAGGCCTGAAAACATACTTGGGCTCAGATTTCAAGCATTTCGATTTCATTTTGGGCCACTATGGTACTCTTTTGTGTTTCCGGAAAAATTATCGGGCTGTGTTGATGATGCTCGTTTTCTGTCATGGATTGGAGGTTTACTCACGGCCGAATAATACTCCATTCTAGAATTATAGTCCCCTCAAAATGTTCATGTTTTGGCATTTTAGGGAACGTTTGCCAAATCACAAAGTTTTGACCTTAAATTTTATGATGAAAAAAATAATCATCAAAAACTATCTCTCGTAATGCTTTCAGTGTATTCTAATATGTAAAGAATATAAAATAAAATAGAATTGTCATTAAAACTTGCCTAATAAACCCGAAAAAGAAATTAATATTACGTTTGAATTGCATGAAATCAAAGTAGGAATAAAATGACTCATTCTTATAAAATAAAATAAAATTTGTGTTTGATTGTTTCATTGGAATGGAATGAACTGTTCTTATTCTTTCTAAATTTATAAATTTTATTCATTAGGTGATGATATAGAATGACTCATAACAGTTAAAATGGAATAAATCAATCTAAACGTAGCATAATGAGATCTTAGGGAGGATTTCTCCAAAGAATAGGAACCTTCTCCATATTTAAAATGAAGGCTAGATTTTTTTTACTCAACATGGTAGGGAGAGACTAATAAAAAATGTTGAATTAGTTTTAAATTTAAATAATAGTGCAAATTTATTTTATTTTTAACCAACAATTTTGTACTTAATAAAATAATTTATAATATTTGCTACTGTATTAATTAAAATTATATAAATTCATATTAATTTTAGGTAAATTATATTTTTTTCTGAAAGTAACTATTATTTTATAATTTTATGATATAATGTGTTGAAATCCCGTTAGAAGCAAAAGAAGCCCAAAGCCGGTCCACGGTTTTGGTTATTTAGTCAAAGACCATTCAGTTCAGTAAGGAAACTTCCAGTACAATTCATATTGCAGCCCAACATTGACTTAAGTTTTTTTTTTTTGGGCTAGTATAAATCTTTTGCATTTGAATTTTAATTTATAAAGAATTGTCCTCACATTCCTAGTAGCTAATTTTTTTTAAGAGTATGTGTTTAATAAATTTTAATATACCCAAAAAGAAGAAAAAACTCCAATAAAACTCTCCATGTGATGTGCATGGAGGAATAAAAATTGATTCTTAATTCAATGACGTTCATCTGTACTAGTTCAACATGTATAAAGAGATATTTAGTGATGAGTATTATGTTGTCTTTGAATTGAAAGAATGAAATAATTATAAGTATATATTTAATTAGCTGTTGATGGAGTGAGTGGTATAATATGATAACAAAAGTACCACACATATCTATTTCATTGAAATAAATTTTATTCCGCTACTTCTCACATGAAAATAAAAATCAAAGAGAAGAAATAAATTTTCATTCCGTTGGGATGGTTTATTCTCTAAAATAATCATCAAATACACTATTTTTCATTACATTCTTTGCTCTATTCCTTTCATTCAATCCAAATGGAATACTAATGATAATTTGATTTATTGATATATTTTGTAATTATGATTCAGCATAAAATTAATTTGCTTGCGTTAGCATGAGATCCTATATAACCAAATTTCTTTGTTTCTCTGTGTCGAGATCTATGTCGACACTTTTTAAGGTTTATGACGACAGTACGTACCGTCGCCATAACTTTTTTTTTGTAGGGTTATGGTGACGGGACATACCATCGACATAAATTTCGGCATAAAGAAACAGAAAAAATCTTGTTAGTTCCCAATGACACGAAAGATATCTAGAAGAGGGTTGAATAAATTCTTTAAAACTTTTTCTTTTCTTTATTTTAAGAGAGAATGAATTATTAATCAATTAATTTAATACAACGGAATATGATTTATTTACCCTTCTTGATGTAATAATTCAACAAACAGTTATAGTAGTTAATAGACACAAGATGAAATACACTAGGTTTTAAGTGGTTTAGAGTTCACAAGACTTCTACCCCACTGTTCTGCTCTTCGAGCAGCAAATCCACTAAGGATACTCTTGCAATTTTTGAATCACTAATATTCCTTCAAACCAACAGTCTTGGAACTTTAATTCACCTACAAGTCCAGCAGACTTGGATACTCTAGTTCACTAAGAACTCTTCTCGTGAATAGTGTTAGTTTGGGACTAAGGATTCTCTTACAATTTTTGAATCACTAATATTCCTTCAAACCAACAGTCTTGGAACTTTAATTCACTAAGAACTCTACAAGTCTAGCAGACTTGGATACTCTAGTTCACTAAGAACTCTTCTCGTGAATAGTGATAGTTTGGGTGTGCTGCTAAATTGCGTTTAGCATAAGTTTCTGAAGAATTTAATAGCGAAGCAAGATACTTTTCGTTTGATCTTTTTGAACTCTTGCGTATCTTTTTTTTTTTTCTTATGTGTCATTTTTTTCTTTTTCAAATCTGGGCGTCTCATATAGGAGCTTCAGATTTCTTCCCATTTGAAATCTAAACTATGCTTCAGTTTTTGTCCGTTAACTCACGATGTAGAGCTGCTGAATATTATATTCATTTAGCTCATTAATGCTATGACGATGTATTAATTGACTTATTAACACTGTCCATAAAAGGTGTTTCATTTTTCCTTGGGACAAAACATGTCAGTCGTAGGTTTCATTCAACTTTCATAAAGGCGTTTGGTCTTCCATAAAATATGGCTGATAGGACACAGTCTTCTGACTTTAGCGCTACCTTGAAATCTTCACTCTGTCGTTTAGCACGCTTTGGTCAGTCCTCTGATATTTCTGACTTTAAACTTTTGGTAGAGACTCATCTGTCACATCAATGTAGATTGTTCTTCTCAACGAAGTTACTTTTGTCTTTGTTGTAATGTCTGTTCTGTGATAAGAGAATTTTTTTTGATATTGTAGAATTTACTCTACAACCACTCTGTTGGTCGTAGAGTTTGTTCTACGATTGCTTACTTTGGTCGTAGAGTTCGTTCTACGATTGAGTTTCTTCCTTGGGCGTAAAGTCTAGTCTATGAACAAATTTGGTCGTCGAGTCTTCCTTGCGCGGAATCATAGAGTTCATTTTGCGATCAGACTTAATCGTTGAGTCTTAGAGTCCATTTTACGATTAAACTGAATAAAGAGATACATCACAAGATTAACCTAACAGATTTGATCTTTTCTAACTGAGTCCTTGTACATCATAAACAATCAAATAACTTTATAATTCTATTACTGAATGCATTTTATCAACTTAATTTTTATCATCAAATTAAATATGTAATGTTCAACAAATCGTTACAGCAAATCTGAACCATGTTCTCCCAACCTCTCCCACGTTTTGTTCGGTTACTTCCGATTTTCTTCGATGTGCAACGCAACTGCCGAATCACACGGTGATATGATATTTCCTATTTACAAACAAACAGATAAGCCGTTATCAAACCATATACAAGCGTCGTAGACATTTCTAAAACCAAACATGTTCCATCGGACCCCATCTCTCAAACATATGAATAATTCTATGCCCACAAATCATATACAAAAAATTGTAAATTAATAATAGGATTCATCTATTGCATGCATATTAATAAAAATATATAATACATCCAATTGTAAGTCCTGCACCTTATTTTTTCTTTATTTTTATACTGTTTATACACAATTGTTTGTATATAATTAGTGTTCATAAGTCATGGCATTACTCCAAACATATATGACTCTATCGATGCCAAAATACCTTCTTTGTTCTGAAATATACAATTAAACTTTCAAAAAATCATTAATAGTCTTTTATTTTAAGATCAAAAAAGTATTTACTTAAACTCATTACTTATATAAAAGTCTTGTTATATATTGTAAAAAAATTTAACTGAATTTTAATTGCGATATATGTGTATATAGGGATATGTAAGAATTAAGAATAACTCAAGTACCTTAATTTATTTTATCTTTTATCATTTAAATTTTCATGTCGGTCGCACTTCAACTTGCATGCTTAAGCTTAGCCAACCACGCAAGTTTGTCTATGGAGCATTCAGTTGTACTGTTAGGAGTCCCCCCGAACTATCATCCCGGACATATCATTTAGAGCTCGATCGAACATCAATTAATTGGTGCGACTCAGGATCCCCATCAAGCGTGAAATGCATTTGGATTGAAGTTTAATTTATTGTGGACTCTTATCAGTCCACTTGCGTTTGAACTTATCAATAATAATTTTTCTCCAAAGAGAAGTTAAATCTTATCAGACAATTATTTAAACACCAAAAATAAATATAATAATAGGATCTTTGGTATGTTTTATGGACACATTTTTATTTTCAGACTTTTAACCTCCATTACTATTATTGACTTAGCCATTGAATTTGTTTATTTTCAGGTATTTTAGAGCACCCAAAACTGATGATTGAGTTTGCCGAAACCTAGGATCATCATATACCATTATCATACAATCTCTAATTCTCCATTATGAAATATAGGATCATATTTAATTTAAAATTTGTAATATTTTTTTGATTGTCAAAAATTTATTAAGATAACTTTAAAAGGGAAGGAGTAAATGTATTTGAAAGTAATTAACTTTCAAAAATTAAAATTGATCATATATTTTAAAATGGAAAGAGTAAATGTATATAGTCTATATATATAATAAAAGGCGCCCTCTTTCTTTTTTCTTTTTTTTGGGGACACGTATACTAGATGGATGGATCCATCGGAAATAAATTCGAGATTAAGCTATTCATAATCATAAATGAGTGCCACCCGTTTACAGAAATAGGACGTTTGTTGTACACTTGTACTACTATTTTTATTATTTCATCCATGTGTGATGCTTAATAGTTTTTTCTACACTAAGAAATGGAGGCGTTTAAATGTTGTCTAATAAATTTTGGAATTCAGATAATGAAATCTCAGCGTATGATTAAGCTTATCAGAAGCTTGTTTCCTCAATTTTAGGTACATTATATATATATATATATATATATATATATATATCTTAATCTTAAAGATAGTACATTTTCAATAATGTAAATAAATAAAATTAAATTTTTGACATATACACACTATATATTAATAGTTGCACACCTAAAAATATGAAGTGACTAACTTGTTCTTATTAAATGAGATTCTAATTTACATAAATTAACTATCTACTCATGTTATCCTTGAGCCTTTTACACACAATAATTACAAGATAAAATAAAACTTGATTTTACATTTTGTTTATGATTTTTTAAGTAAAAGATAGTTGCTGACTATTCTTTTTTAAATTTAAATTCTAGCAGCCTGGCACACAAGGTACATGTGACCAAAAAGTATTTATAATTAAAATTAATTTGATATTATTTAAAAATAAACAAACATTAAAAAACGTAATCAATGAAGAAAAGATTATTATAATAAGAAAAGATTCTGGCAATAAATTGTTAAATGAACATTGCAAACTAATAAGAAAAAGTCAATAAACTATTTTATCTGCCATAGAGATTAGTTTTCAGAAAAAAATCACCAATTGCGTTTTATTTAAATTTTTTATAAATAATTAATGATTGTAAAATCAAGTTATACACGTTTTATCCCGTACTTATTTTGTGCAATAGGTGCAAAGGTAAAATGAATAAATTATAATTAAGTTAATTGGGGCCTTATTTATTAAAGATAAATTAGTAATATTTTTTAGGTAATTTAATAATTATATTAATATATACTAAATGAATATATGTTAATTTTGAGTTTAAAAATATTTGATTTTTTTTAAAAAAAAATCAATATATATTGATCTTATAATTAAGAACAAATAGAATAATTTTTTTCATGATGAGATCGGATAACATAGAATAAAAAAAATAATCAATCACACATTATTATTTTATCAAAAATTATTTTGGGTTTCACATAAAATTAAGTAATGGACATACGAATCATTTCCCATAATTAGACATGCAAAAGGTACAATTTAAAGAGTTTATGAAAAATAGTTGAGCTCCCACATAATTCCACTGTACAACAGCCGAGTATATGAAAACAATAATGACTTGGTCGGCGAAGCCAGCCTGAAAAAACCATGCAATGAAGAGTTACAGTCCCACCCTTTTCATCTATACAAGGCTTTGGCATTAAATTCTACCCATACTAAACCTACCACCGCAATCTTCACAAGTGAGAGCCCGTATATATTGATCAGACCATTACCACACACTGACATTTAGTAAAGACTAGAGAGAGAAATTCAAAAGATCAGGTATCCTCCATATTGCCAATTTCAAAATGGATCAACTCAAACCAACACCTGCAAATTCATGTCCACTCACCCCTTTAACCTTCTTGGAAAGAGCCGCCACCGTATTCGGCGACTGCCCTTCTGTAGTGTTTAACACCGTTAACTATACCTGGTTAGAGATTCACCGACGATGCCTCAGACTGGCGTCGTCCATAGTCTCTATCGGTATTCAGAGAGGCCAGGTTGTTTCTGTCTTGGCCCCTAACGTACCAGCCATGTATGAATTGCAGTTCGCGGTGCCCATGGCTGGTGCTGTAATTAATAACATCAACACCAGATTGGACGCGCGTACTATTTCTGTTCTGCTTCGTCATAGCGAATCAAAGCTCGTGTTTGTGGACAGTCTAGTATCTTCCCTACTTTTGGAATCTCTTTCTTTGTTTCCACCACATGTTGCACGCCCACTCCTAATCCTCGTCACGGCTGATGATGCTGCATCGTCATCGTCAAAAATCAACGGTGATTTTTGTTTCACTCACGAGGAAATGGTGAACAGAGGTGATCCCGGGTTCAAGTGGGTCCGGCCGGAGAATGAGTGGGACCCAATGACCTTAAATTACACCTCCGGTACAACCTCGTCCCCTAAAGGAGTGGTACATTCCCACCGGTCAATTTTCATCATCACCGTCGATTCATTAATCGACTGGTCCGTACCGAAACAACCGGTATATTTGTGGACCCTACCCATGTTTCACTCCAACGGCTGGAGCTTCACCTGGGGAATGGCGGCTGTCGGCGGCACCAACATATGCCTGAGGAAGTTCGACCCCGCCATCATTCAGGCCGCCATACCCAAACACGGCGTGACCCATATGTGCGGCGCGCCAGTTGTGCTCAACATGCTATCCAATAACCCAAATGCAAAGCCATTAAAAAAACCGGTACACTTTCTGACCGGAGGCGCTCCGCCTCCGGCCGCCGTGCTCCTCCGCACCGAGGTGTTGGGGTTCATCGTGAGCCACGGGTTCGGCATGACGGAGGTGGCGGGCGTGGTGGTGTCGTGCGCGTGGAAGCGGAAATGGAACCGGTTGCCAGCGTTGGAAAGAGCAAGACTGAAGGCTAGGCAAGGAGTGAGGACTATAGGGATGACTGAAGTCAACGTGGTGGATCCCAAGTCGGGTATTAGTGTGAAACCCGACGGGTCTACTATGGGGGAAATTGTGTTGCGGGGCGGGTGCTTGATGTTGGGTTATTTGAAAGACCCGGAGGAGACAGCTAAGTGTATGAGAAAAGATGGGTGGCTTTATACGGGCGATGTTGGAGTGATGCATCCGGATGGGTATTTGGAAATTAAAGACCGATCCAAGGATGTGATTATAACGGGTGGGGAAAACGTCAGCAGCGTGGAGGTTGAATCCGTGTTGTATTTGAACCCGGTAGTAAACGAAGCCGCGGTTGTGGCCAGACCCGACGAGTTTTGGGGTGAGACGCCTTGTGCATTTGTGAGTTTGAAAAATGAAGCTGGGATAATTGAGAATTCAAAGCAAAAAGAAATAATGGAGTTTTGTAGGGATAGGTTGCCGCATTATATGGTGCCGAAGACGGTGGTGTTTATGGACGAGCTGCCCAAGAATGCAACTGGAAAGATTCAGAAATTCTCTCTCCGGGACATTGCGAAAGCTATGGGTTCCTCTCCGATAAGTCGACTTTAATTTAATGATGTCAGGGTTGCTATTGCATTTTCATTGAATTGTATTCTTTATTTCTTTCCTGTTGGTAATTTTTATTTTTCATTTATTATATGATCCAATGTGATTAAGATTTGACTTGGTGAAATTTTATACCATGATGTTATGTAAAAGTGTCGTGGATTTCATATCCAGAATTATTTTGTGTTGCTCTTTTTGACAAGTATGTCTCGTAGTTCTAATGACTTGAGCATTCAATATTCAAGTGCCTTATATATATATATATATATATATATATATATATATATATATATATATATATATCAATTGGAACTTAGAAACCACTTCAATATAACATGAATGCGTGATCATAATTAAAACCGAAGGCTATTGAGTCGAGTGATATTAACCAACTCATGATATTCACGAGATTGAGGTTCATTTTTTGGCAAAGTCAAGGTATGTGTGTGATTGGGTGATTGGATGTATGCAATTAAATTCCTAGAAAGAACTGAAAGGCAGAAGACATGGCACGAATAAAGGTGGGTGCATGGGAACCAAAAACAAATCCTTAAACAAATGAATATATTTTACTTGTAATTGTTACTACATTTTATGAACAAAAAGAGTTTTACTTATAGAGCTACGACCACACAATCAAACCAAATGTTGAATTAAGGATTTTGTCCAAAAAAAATTGCTGCACAAAAAGTGTATATTCTTTTTTATTAATAATGGTATAAAAATAACACAATATCTACAAGTTTGTTACCGTAGTTTTATTATCATCATGATATCAATAGTAAACTAATAATTCTTATTTTTATTGGTAAACATAAAATAGAAAAACATCTTTAACAGTATTTTAAATAGATTTTTTTGGAATATGGAGTATATCTCTATATATATGTCGCGGTGTCTTTTTATCACGTAATTTTTTCCTTTCTCATTATTTATAGTTTGAAATTCATGGATGTTTAAAGCTGAGGGATCGAGCAGGGTGATGAGTTCTAGTTCATGGCATTCATGGTTGCTTGAATTCAATGCGATGAACTCAGTCCACACTTTGTGGCACTGTTTCAAAAAGAAAAAGAAAAAGAAAGAAAAGAATTCAACGTGATGGTCAATTTAAAATCAACTCAACTAATTTTCCCTTTTGATGAGGTTTTATTTTTCCTGCTTTGATTTTTTTTTAAAATCTATGGAGTCTTCTTCTCTTGGTGTGGGATTTTCTCACTACCGACCCTTTTTTCAGATTCATGATCTATGTCGATTAGTTTGATATACAGTAATCGGTAAAGACAGATTTATTCATGTTTGAGTTTGGAGTTATCACATAGCTTTCTTTTTTATTGCTTGTGTTAAAAAATTATTTAAATTTATTTTTTTATATATTTTTTACAAATTTATATGTTCTCAAAGTTTTGAATTTTAATTTGAGACCGAATGATGTATCACTCTGACTATAATACTTTTATAATTCGATTTATTTAGTAATGAGAATTATTTCGTATACTTGTTCCACGACTTGGTCTAGAAAATTGATTGATTTAATTGGAGCTGTCTCAACTCTCTTTCTTCATTTAAAGGTATGTTCCCTCTTCAATTTATTCTCTATACAACAGTCCCCTTGGGGAGCAAGTGATTTTTTTTAATGTTAGTATGAGATACATCCACATCCTTCCCCAAATTCGGAAGCATTAAAAATATTTAGAACTCCCAAAATACCCTAAGCTCATGAGGTTTAGGGAGGTGGTGAATTCAATTAACCCTCTCTTTTTTTCTTCATGTGCACTCTTCTTTAAAATAAGATTAAGTGCATTTTACTAACATTATCTTCACACACTTATTTGCGAAATTAGATCAAGTAGAACTATTAATCTGCTTGACTAATAATCCCTCATATGCGGTACTATGAAATTCATCCAAAAAAATATAAGTACACACAAATCAAACACAACAACATCTTTATCATTAAAAAGTATTGTGTGATATAGATCTCAAAATAAAAACATACTTTTTAATGATAAAGATGATATTGTATTTGGATGTGTTTGATTTGTGTGTATATATACTTGTTCAATTCATCCCTTCCCTTCCAGGGAAAACCACTACTAGCCAGTTGTTTTTTGACTATTTTATTTTTCTGTTTATTTTATGAAAATTTGTAATTTAAAATTTATTTATTGATTATAATTTGTGTCATACTTAATCTTCTCTACTATTGTTTTTAGGGTTTGACAAAAAAAAAAAAAAATAAATAAGGTTGCTTTTAGTTTTTCAATTACAAAAATATGAATATTTTATTTTTTTGGAGTTGATTTATGAAAATTTTATATTTAAGATGGATATAAATTTATTTAACTTTAATCAATACAATTGTGAATATTTAAAAATATTAAAATTATTTATTATTTTTATTTTAAAATCTTTAGAATTTGACTTTAAAAAATAAAAAATGAGACTTGAAGTGATAGATTAGTATTGTACTTTGTTCTTTCTAAAATAGAGGATTAAGTTTAATTTTTCAAAGTTAATTTACAATATTTTTAAATTCAAAAATCATTTGATTCATTTAATTTTTAAAAATAATAATATATTAAATTGCATTAATACAAATTACTAGAATTGCATTAATAATAATAAATTATGTCTTAATACAAATTCTGACTTTTTTATCCTCTAAAATTAGAATTGCTTTCCTTTTCGATTCTAGCTACCTTTGAGACACGGGAAAGGTTTTTTCTTCTTTCTCTTTATGACTCTGTCGGCCTTAATAATAATATATTAATATTGCATTAATACAAATTATGTCTTTTCTATTGCCCAAAAATTAGAATAGCTTTCCTTTTCGATTCGAGCCAACTTTTAGATACACGAGTTAGGTAATGATATATATGATTTTTACTTTTTTTAAGTGGATAACTATTAATATTAACTTTTTCAGTAAAACAAGTAATAAATTGAGTGAACTCTATAATTTTATCTAATTTTATATATTAATATATGTTATAACTGTAATTTAATTTACAAAAAACTTTCGACAAAACTAAGAAAAACTTTACTATAATTAGTACGTTTTACTTATTATGCTATTAAACTTTTAACAATTAAAATTTTAAAATTACATCATTTCATTAATAAGATTAGACGTCCGCCAAATTGGCTCACAATTTTTCAGACGTGGCTAGTGAAAAAAGAAAAGAAAATGACATGTGTCATTCCTACGTGGATTAGGCAGTAAAATCAACCCATCTCCCAAGTACGTCCCCAAAGCCTAAATAAAATACGCAGACGGAGAAAACTTGCCAAGTGTAAGAGAAGGCAGTGGCAAAAGGTGAGACAAAGGTGGAGGCTCCATGTGGTGGTGGCGGCGACAACAGTGGAGGCTCCTTGTGGTGGTGGCGGTGTTGGAGGCACCTTATGGTGGCGGTATCTCTTTTGGTGTTAAAGCTTTTAATTACGACGGTGATGGGTCCTATGTAAATTCCATATATTATCTTGATATCTACATATATCAAGATAATATTGTAGATTGAGCAACACTAAGCCTCTGTCTTTATTATATAGTGCAACTTTATACACTACAATAACATTAATATTATAGTATGATAACAAAGGAAGAAATATATGAATCTTTCTTTCTTACCATACTATACTATCGGATCTCATAGAATACTGTCGATTATAGTCTGCTCATTTCATTTAAGACGCGAAATTGGAATTATTTTCCTTTTTCTTCAACCATTGATAAGAACTCAGAAGTAAAGTTTCATTCAAATTAATTAATTCTTTTTATTTTTTATTTTGACTTTCTGTTTTTATGTAAATGATAAGCAGAAAGGCAGTAGGAACTAAAATGAACAGTGCAGTAGCAATAAATACAAGAATATTTACTTTCATAATCTCATTGTTTTTTTTTTACTTCACAATAACTCGGGATTTAATCTCATAAATCCCATAGAGATGATAAATCTTTCGCCTGTAAATTCAATGAATGAATTACCTCTCAACGATCTTGAATCGGATCAATATCATGAATAACAATGTTGGTGCTAGTCAGTGGACAAATAGAGGCTGATTTGGGGTACTGGGGCTGATAATGGGGTGATGTTTTGGTAAATAGAATTGGGGCTTTGATAGAGGTGGCTTGTAGAAGTTGTGATTGCAAAAGGTAGGCGGAGGAGGATCGAGAAGAGAAAATTGATAAAATGGATAAGAAAACATACCTATTATAGCAGTTAGGGTTCTAAACCCCTCCTCTACATCTGTCTATGAAAAAGGTGGCATATATACGTTGAAATTGTATGAAATTTATCAAATTAATGATGTAATTTGAACAAATTGAATATCATGAAAAAGAATCAAATTTGGGCATATTTAATTTGGTTGAATAACATCATTAATTTAATCAACTTGACAAATCTGAAGCACAAATCTATGGGGGTAATTCCGATTGATTTGTAAATTTTAACTAACTAGTTGATAGCCCGTGCATTACACGGATTAGTTTAAATAACGGATAGTATAATTTGTTAAAATTGCGATGACAGAGATATTTTTTTATAATAAATTGTTTTAATATAAAAATTTTAATACAATTTTTGCATGACATATCACTTGCATTTATAAATATATTGATTTTGCTATAATATTGATTAGTCGTGTATTTTTAGTTACACTGTATCTAATTATTTATTGTTTTCAAAATAATTTTTTGGGATAATTATTTGTGAGTGCTTTTTTTTGTTGGGAAAAAGGGAAACTATCCTTTTAGTTTTACTTCAATTCAAATATATTCTCCCCCATTTCCATTAAATCAGCAAAGAATTACCGATTTCTCTTTCTTCAGGAAATCTGAACATACTTACATACATATACAAAAAGAAGAAGCAGTAATTAGAGTTTATACCGATGACTTCAAATACTTCTTCCATGGTTACTTTAATGGCTTATTCTAGGGTGATGAAAACTTCTTTTTCTTCTCTTTTTGATTTTTCTTCTTATTTGGAGATTAATTTGTCATTATTTTTTGCGATTATTGTTTGTAAATTTTGAGTTGGCTTATTGGGTATAAATAGTCCGATATCTAAATGAATAGGAAATTGAGGAAAAAATGGATTGAATGTGCAGGGTTGATTCATTTGATTACATATCCGTTGAATATCAAATATTTTTATTATCTATTGTACATACATGTTGCATGTTCAATGAATAGGAAATTGAGGAAGAAGTGAATTGAATGGAAGAAAAATGTTTAGGGTTGATTCCTTTGATTTTACAGCTATTAAAATTTCTTTTTGAGTTAACTCATCAATTAGAATGAATTAACTCATTTTAATTAATTAGTTAACTCGCCGATTTTTCAAATTGAAGAAATAAATTTTTTAATTTGTTTGATTTGATGATGTCATCTGACATCATTTTGGACGTGTATTTATATATAAGTGTTGATGTGTTCACTTCGGAGTCCATGAGATGTTAAGTTTATGAATTGAAGGTTCTGCCAAATTAGTTGGTTTAATTATTGCTATGTTGGTGTCGATGATGGTGGCCAACGGTGGTGATGGTGGTTGGTGGATGACAAAGAAAGTAGTTTCTTGATTATGTAGAGAGAGAAGAACAGGAGAAAAAATATTTGCTTTGAATGCCATGTCACTGTTCTAAGCTCTTTTTAATTATTTTTTGCCACGTAATTTATCTTTTAATTTTTTTATTTTTTTATGATGCCATATAGATAAATAATAGAAGTTCATCCAATTTTATAAACAGAATGGTGTAATTTTAAAATTTTTATTAGTTCACTAAGGAAATTTTAATTTTTAAAGTTAATTTTAAATATTTTTTAGTTTAAAGCTATCTATTTTTTTTCTTTTGAAAATTATAAATCTTGTAATTTATATTACTTATTAGATAATTTATATTATTAATAATTGTATTGTCTATAATTATATTTTGGGATATAAGTATTGAGATATAATTATTTGGGATACGGGTTAAGTGCATATCTAAATTATTTTTATTAAAAGACCCACACTGAAAATGAAGGATATCGGATTGGAAAGTGATTTTTTTTGTTAGGGGATTTGGAAATTAAAAGCAGGATAGAGAATGGGGACTTTCTGAGATTGGGGTACAGGGGGTTAGGATTATGGATTGTTGGGTGTTGGTGTTTGGGGGGGAATTGAAAGGAGGAGAGATAATGGGAACTTCTTGTTGTTGACCGCTGTTACTTCTTCGACTTCTTCTTCCTTGTACAGAACAATAAAACTTTTTACGTTGTTCAGATTAGCAGGTGAGGGCGTGGTGGAGCTTAGAGCATATTTTATAAGTATTATATTTTTTATTTTATTAGTATAATACGTAAAATTAATTATATTAAGTAATTAATTAATTGAAAATGAATTTTATGCAGAGAGATAAAAGAGTAAAAAATTGTTATTCAAAAATTTTAAACATATTAATTATCAAATAACTTTTTTCATTCAGTATTCAGAATAATACTTCATTCAGTTTATTCAACCAATTTTGGTATAGGAATTTTGTCTCCATCAGCCAATTTCCACGAGTTTCTTTCCAATTCTAGTCATAATTAGCGCGAAAATGAGTGTTTCAATTTCACTATAATATTTGTCACAATAAAAAAACATTTGCAATGAAAAAACAATTTATTAAAGGCAAAATATATGATTAAGCTATTATAATTAGCACATTTTACTTAATATACCACTGAATTTTTAATTTCATAATAATTCACATTAAACTAATTAAAATAATCAAATTGGGACATTCCGTCAAATGAATTAGACGGAAGTTAACTTTTATCCTATTTGACTTTTTTTATTTATTCAAAAATTATGTGGAAAAGACACGTGGTTTGTGCTGTTTTTTTTTTATTATTTCAAAAATGACATGGTTTTTTTATTAATATGTTTTTAATTTCAAATAAAATATATAAAACTAAAATTATTTAAAAGAATTTAAAACAAAATAACAAAACATAAAAAAAATACAAATAAACTTGAAAATTTAAAATAAAAATATTTAAAATAATATAATAAATTTTTAAAAAATAAAATAAAACTAAAACTAATTTTTAAAATTACAAATAAAATTAAAATAAACTAGACAAATTACAATATAAAATTCAAAACAAAATAATAAATTTTTAAAACAAATAAATTTAAAATAAACTTGAAAATTACAAAAAAAATAAAAAACTATATAATAATTTTTTTAAAATACAAATTATTAAATTAAAATTAACTTGAAAAATTACAAACAAATTTTTTAAATAAAATAATAAAATTTTGAAAATATAAAATAATTTGTTGAAAATATAAAAATTAAATTATTAAAAGTACTTAATGAAATTAAAATAAAATTTAAAATTTTAATAATTTTTTTTTAAAAATGATAAAAAATTTAAAATACAAAATAAAATTAAAAAAAACTTGAAAATTACAACAAAAAATTAAAAACAATATAACAAAAATTTTAAAATACAAATAAAATTAAAATGTATTTGAAAAATTACAATAAAAGAATTCAAAATAAAATATTAATTTTTAAAAATATAAAATAAAATAAAAATTAATTTTTAAAAATACAAATAAAATTAAAATAAACTTAAAAAGTTCGATATAAAATTTAAAACAAAATAACAATTTTTTAAGTAAGCCTCGTGGCTTTTTCACCACATTTTTAAATTAATAAAAAATGTCACGTAGGAAAAAGTTAATTTTCATCCATCGAATTTGACCGAATTGCACAATTACTTTTTTCTAATTAGTTTAATGTTGTAATTTATAAAATTAAAAGTTCAATAGTGTATTAAGTAAAATGTGTTAACTTCAGTGGGATAATACTATGTTTTGTCATTTATTAAATTACTAATGGAAAAATGATATACATATTTACAAATATGTGACCAAGTTAAATTGTTAATGCAAAAGTCTGCGAGATAAAATAGAATAAATTAAAATAAAATCATTCTTAATTTTAATTCAATTAAAAATATTCACACTACATAACAAAAGTCTTACTAACGTATAATTGTATATATTTGTCTGCCATTCCCGGTTGTTGTAATCCCTCCCCTTCGCTCAGCAATATTTATCCTGACCAATTGCAGAAGGCATTCCTCAGTAGAAAATGGGTTGGTCACACAATGATAAATTATTTAACTAGAGGTCAGTTCTTGCTGCCTATATCAAGCATTCGTACTAAAACCTTGATAGAGTCCATATGACAATCTTGATTGTGTACAAATATTAAAAATTAAGACTATTCGAGAGCTGTGGACTTAGACCTGGCAACGTAGGTTGATTGAGAACCACTCGGTTATTCAAAATTACTTGGGTTTTATTGTGTTAGATATCTAATTTTTATATTATGAGTTCGTTTGGTTTCAAAAATTCGAAATTGTGTTAAATAATTAATTTTTATATTCGAAATTTATTTAATTTATTAACACTTTTTAAAATTATTTCTCTTAATTGCTGACTTTCTATCTGAATTTTTTTATATCTCACTCTAAAATTTCGCCCACGCTCTCTCTCTAAACAAAGTAAAAAGAATTTTCAGAGCTAAAGTCAGATTATTAGTCAACAATAAATAATTCATTTAATCGACAAATAAGCATGAAATATCACAATACCTACCGAAGCATGATTGTAGTTATAATAAATTAAGATTGGTCCCAAGTATAATTTCATATATAGCAGCTAGCTACTAGCTGTACACAGCCATTAAGATATTGGTTGATGTCAGCCTGATGGACAACGATTGTACTAATCTTAAAATTTGAAATATAGATCGACGTTGATGGGACCCCATAATTATCTGGAGCCAAACCAAACTACGTATTGTATTGTCACGAGTTACACAACATCCGACAGTAATTGCGGTATACCAACCAATCCAAGTTTAAATCATCTGTAATTCAAATAAAACACAATAACGATTAATTTTTTTTAATTTTAATTTAATAACTCATATTTTATCTCACACACATAAATTTCATCAAAATTAATATTTCATTTCACACCTATTTATTTAAATTTAAATTCAAAATAATAATAATAATAATAATAAGGATTTTCTTAATGTGTGCCCTTAGAGCACACACTAAATGCAGAAAATAATGTATAACATTATTTGTTTATGTAGGCGCATTGAATTCAATGTATAAAAAAATAATATGCTAGTAGACCCCATGTATTGAATTCAGTGCAATTATATAAATAAATAATTTTTAACAAGTCTCATCTCTTGTTTTTCGCGCTTAGTGTGTGCCCTCAGGGCACACATTAAGCGGACCCTAATAATAATAACAATAATAATAATTTATAATAATAATTATTATTATTATAATAACAATAATTATAATAACAATAATAATAATAACAATAATTATAATGACAATAATTATAATTATTATTATTATTATTATGATGATAATAATAATAATAATAATAATAACAATTATTATGACAATAATTATAAAAACAACAACAACAACAACAATAATAATAATAATAATAATAATAATATTAATAATAATAATAATAATAATAATAATAATAATAATAATAATAATAATAATAACAATAATTATGACAATAATAACAATAACAATAACAACAACAACAATAATAATAATAATAATAATAATTGTGACGCCTCCAAATTCGGATCCCTTGAACCTCGGGTTCGGTGCTCACTATTCATCACTTAACAAACATTCATAAACTTAAACTTCAATAACTCGTGGAAAACATACATAATTTCATTATAAAACGTACCTTCAATCCCAGGTTCCACTAACCTTAATACATCATCATTACCTTATACAAAAAAAAGGTTTACACATATAGTACGAACTAATTATGTCTATTCGTTCATCTTTCATTTGCCATGGTACTCCTTAGATCACTCGGCTTAACTGAAAATAGTTCGTGATATAACAAGGGTGAGCAACTACTTTGCCCAGCAAGTTTAAATACATAAGAAATGATATATCATGAATGAAAAAGATTTATCTTCGAGAGTTTCAACAATAGATAATAATTGTGAAATAACAAGAATCAATGTTCAATAAAAGAATGAATTGACTCTTTACTGCTGAGTGGTCTCAAAGGACCACGAACTGTTACTAAGGTAGAACGGACATACAATGTCTGACACCTTGTTAAAAATAACGAGACACTCGAGGGGATCAGTCCTCTCATGTCCTATGTATATGCATAACATTTAGATTTCTTGCGCAAATTCGGTTACCCGACAATATAAAAATCCCCTTTAACTAGGGTTGTTCTTTCTCAGTCTTACTGTAAGAATCCACACCAGCCAATGGTTTGGATAAGCTTTCATAATATTCATTTAGATGAATTTAAACATGCATTTGTCTAGCCGAAACAATTAGCTTAGACATCCTTAAACAGTTCGTGAATTTATGAACTATAACAGTTGCAAAAGCACTATGTGCGAATACAATAACAAATAATGAGGTAGAATAATTTTAGATAATTAATCCACTTTAAGTTCTGTCAAATAACTACGAGTGTAGAATTTGCTCAACAATAATTTGAATAGCTCAATGTAAATAATGTTGCAACAATAAATACAAGTTAGAATTAAGAAGAACTTGTCTGTTCTGCTGACTACTGCTATTCAACTTAAAAATACTTTCTTTGGGTGACCTAATATCCAATAACATTGATCCTCCAATTAGCATAACACATAAAAGTTTATTTAACATTAATAACCTTAACATATATGTCTTAAATCATCTATCACTTAAATCATAACCTTAAAACTCTTAATAATATTATCAATCCCTTGATAATATTTTAACTCACATAACCATCACTTCATTGCTTTATAATATTATCTCATTTGATAATATATAATTATTACATATAATATTATTAATCGTATAATAATATTTTAACCATTTATTATAAAAATAACTTAGCTCCTCAATATTATTAATCATCTAATAATCTTCTTAATCTCTTTATTATCTCAAACATTTATTAACATTATTAATAATAATGCTTTACACTATCCCCAATGATATTAATTATCAAATAATATCTTAATCATTTATAAATATTATTAACCATTTAATAATATTTTATCATTTTTATAATATTATTAATCCTTTAATAATATTCTTATCCTTAGTTAATATTATTAATCATTTAATAATATTTCATTCATATATTTACATTATGAATAATGTCTTATTCTTCAAATAATATTATTTATCAAATAATATCTTCAATAACTTATAAATATTATTATCCATTTAATAATATTTTACACTCAAGATAATATTATTTAATAATATCTTCTTCTCTCATTAATATTATTAACCATTTAAATAATATTTTATTCCCATCCTAATATTATTAACCATTTAATAATATTTTAATCCTTTATTAATATTATTAATTATTTAATAATATTTTCTTAACTTACTAATATTATTATCCATTTAATAATACTTTATTCATTATCTAATATTATTAACTATTTAATAATATTTTATTCCTATACTAATATTATTAACCATTTAATACTATTTTAATCATTTATTAATATTATTAATCATTTAATAATATTTTATTAACTTACTAATATTATTAATCATTTAATAATATTTTATTTATTATCTAATATTATTAACTATTTAATAATATTTTATTCATATACTAATATAATTAACCATTTAATAATTGTGACGACCCCGAATCCGGGTTCCTTGAACCTCGGACCCGGTTCAACACGAGTACTATCTTTTTCTTATCGTTCATGACTTACAACAATATTATAATTGCTAAATAATCATTTATTTATAATTATATAACATCTCTTTCTATTCCAGAATCGCAATCTTTATACATTCCTAGTATGTCTCAATATCATACATGATACGACATTCTATTACAATCAATTTGAGTATTTAATACTCATATAACATACCAACTAAGTCTTATGCTACAGAATCATTTACCTGTCCAATTCGGACTGATATCTACAATAGATATTTAGATCTTCAATGGAAGTAATATATTTTCCTGTTCCTTGTTCTTTATCAAGAATTTCAGGTAACTAGCCTTATCTGAAAATGTTGGTTTAGGCAAGAGTGAGCACGACGGCTCAGCAAGTTCAACAGCTACACATAACACATTACATGCTTCACATAAAATTTACAATTTATACTAACATCATGTTTTTCATGCATTTCAGTTTATGACATACTGCTCATGCATATCATGCCTCGTATTTAATCTATGCTTCATGTCTAACCTCTATCATGACATATAGTTCAATGCAGAACAATTGTCTTATATCAACTACCGCATATCAACAGTTCAAATCAACTTATTGCACAAAGGCACATTAAAACATCTTTGCACATAACCACGTATGAGCACATCTCAGTTTAATAACAAACTTATAATTCATGCACATAATACAACACGTTCTGAAAAACTTGTCTGGACTTGTATAACCAGCTTACGTTAATCTTTCACGTTCCTTGCACCACCTACACGGTATGTGAGATCAACGGTGCACAATATCAGTCAAAGTTTGACTCAATACTAAATCTTATTTTAAAGATATTTATTTCTTCTTATCATCCCCTTTATTTAATAAGGTTAATTTCATAGTTTAGTCTCTCTTTGACTTGACTCAGTGTTTCATATTCAACACCATAAATCTTTTGTTCGAAACTATGCAATTCTGACATTTATTAATGTCACTGCATTAAAACTTGGACCCTATATTTATTTAGGTCGATCCATCAATTAATCACTAATGGACCATACCCTTGGTTTAACTTAATCACATCATTTATCTCGATACCTATCATAATATTACCCACCTTGGATAATATTTTAAATTTTACTATCAATTAGTAATAACTTATAATATTATTTAATTGTTAAATAACACTTTAAATAATCATTACTATTATTAATTTATTTTTAATAATAGTTTACATTAATCATTATTATTAATCTTTTAATAATAATTTAATTGCTTGCTAATATTATTACCCTTTAATAATATTTTAATTGACTTCTCATTATTATCAATCATTTAATAATATTTGAAATCCTCACGTATCATTAGTAATTATTTAATAACGATTCAACCCTTAACTATTATTACCCAATAGTTAATTACTTGTTAAACAATATTATTAATTCTTTAATAATATTCTAAATCTTTATTTATCATTATTATTTATTTAATAATTATTTAACTCTTAACTGTGACGACCCCAAATCTGGGTTCCTTGAACCTCGGATCTGGTTCAACACGAGTACAACTTTTTCCTTATTGTTCATGAATTACAACAATATTATAATTGATAAATAACCATTTATTTACAATTTTACAACATCTCTTCCTATTCCAGAATCGAAATCTTTATACATTCCTAGTATGTCTCAATATCAGATATGATACAACATTCTATTACAATCAATTTGAGTATCAAGACTCATAATACATACCAACCAATTCTTATACTACACAATCATTTTACCTGTCCAATTCGGACTGATATCTACAATGGTCGTGATAGACCTTCAGTGAATGTAATATTCATTCCTGTTTCTTGATCCTTATCAAGACTTTATATACTTGTACTATCTGAAAATGTTGGTTTAAGCAAGAGTGAGCACGACGGCTCAGCAAGTTTAACAGTTACACATAACACATTACATGCTTCACATATACTCTACAATTTATACTTACATCATGCTTTTCATGCATTTCAGTTTATGTCATACTGCTCATGCATCACATATAACATCTTGCAATTCATGCTTCATATTTATACATAATCTACATGTAATCATACCTCATGCATATCACAATTATCATCAATATCTTTCTATTAATAATTTAATATCACATCATAGCATGTTAAAGCACATAGGAGCAAGTTCTGAAAAACTTGTCTGACAGCTTCTACCATTTACGCCTATTTGCGTCATTTGCTCAACCTACAATTTATATAACAAATTGACATAATCATTAGCTACCAGGACCATTAATTAGTCTTAACTTAAGATCTTCACTTCAAATTATTAACTTTTTAGTTGTCCGACAAATGAACATTTAAGTTCCGGACAAAAACCCTAGCCCAAACCTAGTTGGACATGTCGGGTATGCTCATCTAACTTACACATTCACTACACGTTCATTATACGACCTACTTTTAATAAGTTGTCTAAATTAGTCACAAATGGACTATTTATATTTGTTTAATTCGATTAAACTTTCCTCTTTTACATAATTTAATGATTCAGACATTTAATAATGTACCGAATACTTTAAAGTATTATCTACCTTTGATAATATATAACTACATTCAAATATTATTAACCATTTAATAATATTTTAATCACTTATTAATATTATTAATTATTTAATAATATTTTAATCCCATATTAAGATTATTAACCATTTAATAATATTTTAATCACTTATTAATATTATTAATTATTTAATAATATTTTAATCACTTATTAATATTATTAATCATTTAATAATCATTTATTAATATTATTCACCATTTGATAATATTTAAATCTCTTATTAATATTATTAACCATTTAATAATATTTTAATCACTTCTTAATATTATTAATCATTTAATAATATTTTAATCACTTACTAATATTATTCACCATTTAATAATATTTTATTCACTTCTTAATATTATTAATCATTTAATAATATTTTAATCACTTATTAATATTATTAATTATTTAATAATATTTTAATAACATATTAATATTATTAATCATTTAATAATATTTTAATCACTTACTAATATTATTCATCATTTAATAATATTTTATTCACTTCTTAATATTATTAACCATTTAATAATATTTTAATCACTTATTAATATTATTAACCATTTAATAATATTTTAATCTCTTATTAATATTATTAACCATATAATGATATTTTAATCATTTACAAATGTTATTCATCATTCAATAAGCTTTTAATCATATACTAATATTATTGATCATTTAATAATATTTTAATAATCTTCAAATAATACCAATAGTTAACTTTTTAATTGTGTTAACATTAGTCTTTATGTTACATATTTAGCTACCAATTAGTTACTAATAAACTTCATATATTGGTTTAGTATTCAAACCCATTCATTTTACACTTATCTCAACTTAAATTTTCATTAAAAACTCGATCCGGACCGACCCGACCCAACCCGACCCAGAAAACTTACACATTCTGTTTTGAAAGCCGGGGCGCTCAACTGGGCGCCGGGGCGTCCAAAACAGAAGCAAAACCCTAAAAATTGGTTGTTCGACCCTCCGACGCTCCGACAGCCATAACTTCTTCATTTTAAAACATTTTGGGGTGATTCTTGAGTCCATTCTCATCAGAATTTCCCCCTCTACAACTTCTCTTTAGATCACAAATCCAAATTCCAAACGAAAGTGTACTAAAAAATGGCTCACAAGGACAGAGTGAAAACTAAAATCATAAATCATTGGTTTTAATGGTTCAAACTTGAATAAAATAAACTCTACACATCCAAATGATACCAACTTAGTGTTGTTGTCTTCCTAACTTCTTGTTTTACAATATTTTATGGTTCAATCGCATTTTTGAAAATATTTTGACAAGAAATTTAAGATTGAATCATCTAGGGTTTTACCGATAAATCGTTATATGGACTTTCCTTCTAATTCTTTGCGTACCACCCATACAAATACATGTATTAACTATATCAAACCATGAATATACCTATATATCATAGTTTTAGACTTCTAGATCATCAAAATAACTTTTGATCGGTTAAAAATATATTTTAACCGTTCAAATCATATATAAACTATAAAAATGAACTAAAAAAGGTTTAGAGCACTTTTTAACCTTTTATACATGGATGCTCTCCTTCCTCTTGACTTGATCTTGGCTTGTGACTCCCTCTTATCCATTCTCTAGCAATTTTCCTTAGTGGATCATCAATCTCCCAAAACTTGCTTGCTTTTCTCTATAATACTCTCTCTTTTCTCTCTAGGAGTTCTTGAAAAATAACTAACAAACATATCAAGAGGGTGATGGATGCTATATATAGACCCTCCCTAATCACCATCAACCTTCACTAATCAACTAGTGTTGGTGAATTTAAGGGTTAATCAAGCTTACTATAGCTTGAATGACCAATTGAGTGACATTTTGATTGACCATTTGAATGACTAGGGTTGGTGGGGAGTTGTTGAGCAACTTTGCACTCCAAATTCACCAACAAGCAACCTTTCTATCCTTGTGGGCCCCAAAATTCGGGATTTCTCTTTTTATTATACCAATTTAGCTTTATTTTTATATCCTATATCATTATATAAGTATCCATATATATATACACCAATATATATATATTGATCACAACTTTGACTACCATGTGGGCTCCACATTGGACTCTAGGATTTAAATATATTGGGCTCATCCATTTAATTTGGTTGGACTCAATTTAATTATTACATTGGGCTAATATTAAATACCCTATGTTACATTTAATTAAAACAAGCATTGGGCTTGATTAATTATTACATGAATCAATGTTTAAATTAAATTACATGGACTACTAGGTTAATTTATTTAACTTAGTTTAATACCTCAATTGGACTTTTAATATAATCCAATTAGACTTGCCTTAAATTATCTTACCACATTGGGTTACTCAATTAACTTATCCATAGTTAATTCTCATCACCATATTTACTTACCTAGCAATTCACCAACGTTTGGTTAATGTTCTCTCATGTCTACCAACTAGGGTTATTCAATTAACCTTACATTAGTTAATTCTCTACACTCAATAATATTTTCCAACACTTTGACCAACATTGGACTTTTAAATGTTTGGGCTACATAGTTTACCTTCCATTGGGCTCTCTTATTAAATTACTCACATTCATGTAAATATTCCCATATTGGGCTAACACATATAATCATTTTGGGCTAGTCCACTAGTAGTAATTAAATTACTTGGACTCTATACCACAACTTAATAATTAAGTTAATTACTTAATCAATTAACTTATTAATATTGTCATTCTAGACAATCATTCTAGCTTTATAATAACTTTAAACCTTAACTAATATAATTAACTTAATTAATTATATTTTATGTCTTTCCTTCTTACTCCATTTTTAAACTAATTAATTTATTAGTTTAATTGAGTACTTAATTTACTTCACACACCATCTTGTTTGACTAACAAACTCAACTCTAGGTATATATATTAATATAATCACCTTCACTTTTCAATTGAATTTATTTTCTTAATAAATTATCTACAAGCATCGTTAAAATATTCCCACATTTAATTTTCTAACAAATACCTTATGTTAAAAAAAATGTTCACCCATTTTCTACACATCTTACTTCTCAAATTCTAGGTTTTAAACCTTAACCTTTAATAAAATCAATTAAGATATTATTTAAAATCTTGAAAATATCTGGGATATTACATTCACCCCTTCTTATAAGAATTTCGTCCCCGAAATTTCATCATACTCATTTCTACTAATTTTTCATCACTGAGAATATCTCTTTACTCATCAAATTCTATGACCACCCTTTTGTAGGAAGTTCATACTTCTAAACTCATAATTCCAGAACAATGGAATATCTTGCAAAAGAATAAATTGAAAATCAATATCTTACAAAAAAATAAATTGAAAATCAAAATATTCATTAAAACTTTCATACTATTCTGAGGAGTCATAAAGACTGTGAACATACTGCGAGAATGTTTATCAATTACGAAGACTGAAAACATACCACAATGGTTTCGTACGCTAGGTGATCAACCTATCGTACTCTAGCGATGTGCACAACGACTTCTCTCGGGGTCGAACTCTTTGGATTTACCAACCCATATCAGCATGCCACCACTGTTGGGCGCCCCCTCGCGGGTTCTTTATTCATGGCTCTGACATATCCCCCATTATGGGGTTGTTCACCTCAGACTTACTACAAAATTCCGCTCCAGCATAAGTTGGATTGGAAAATAAAACTTGAGTCATTTCTGACCAAAAATGTCTAGTCAAAATAAATGACATAGACTCACATCATTGAACTGTTCGTATATTACAATTCAAAAATCATTTCAGATTAGTTAAAGTAACTAAAATTCATTTATAGGACTTCATGATACCGCACCGTTGCAACAGCGCGTTGAGGATTCCGTCTTTTTCATCTCTGCACCATGGCTTTAATGGCGTGTGATGATTTTATAAATACATTTTGATATTTTTAAATCAATTTGTCTAGCCGAAACAATTAGCATAGACTCTTCTCTAAACGTTTCGAAATACTGAAAATTATTTTATAACTTTGTCATATTACATCATACCATAGTGGGCTTAAAAATACATCTAACACTAGGTTACTCTGCATTGATGACTCCATCTTTTATCATATCATCACAAGTAACGATGGACTTCTCCACACCTCGTGTTACTGCAACTTAATAATAAAATAAGAAAATTCATTTGTCTTTTCAAAAGCACAACAGTGCGAATTTAGCACGATTCCACCAAATAACCCAAGTAACCCAAGTAAGGTTAATTATCTACAATTAAGTATACATATATATCCAATATATTTATATATTTACTAACACTTAACTCTAGCATTGGTTAAGGTTTTATTTTTATGTCCTATATAATTATATAAGCATCTATATATATATACACCAATATATGTATATATATTCACTTATACATGCCCAATACTTGTATTTTTGATATTTAAAATGTCATCCATCAACTTGACTACAAGCAACATAAATGGTGAAGTGTAAAATAAGCAACAATCACCAACACTTAACCCACACGTGGTTAACTTTCTACAACATCCAACCCATGGTTACATATAAATTATACCTTGGTGAATTATATACATACACAATTGTATCTATAATATTCTTCCTACAACTAACCCATGCATAGTTAAATCTTTAATTTATTTACTACCTAGGGTTATTCAACTAACTCATCCATAGTTAATTCTCATCATCAAATTCACCCACCTAGCATTTAACCAATGTTTGGTTAATGCTCTCTCTTATCTATCAACTAGGGTTGTTCAATTAACCATACATTAGTTAATTCTCTACACTTAACAATACTTGAATTTATTCTCCCAACATATTGACCAATATTTAACTTTTAAATTTGGACTCAATATTTGGGCTACTAGTTTATTTTGCACTGGGCTCCCTTATTTAATTATTTGGGCTACCCAACACAACTCACACATCTTTATAACTTGGGCTAGGTAATTAATTTAATTTGACTTATATTAATTACCTCTTGGACTATAATCAACATAACATTTGGGCTTTATTATTTAATTACCCACTTCATATCCATATTCTCATATTGGGCTAACATCTATAATTCTTTTGGGCTAGTCCACTAGTAGTAATTAAATTACTTTGACTCTTCATGAGGCCAGATCCTTAAAGTTATTTGGACCTCTATAATTACCAACAAGACTTTCAACCATTCAAATATTGGGCTTGCTTAAATTCATTAATGGACTCTATACAACAACTTAATAATTAAGTTAATTACTTAATTAATTTAATTTCTTAATATTGTCATTCTAGACAATCATTCTAGCTTCACAATAACTTTAAACCTTAACTAATATAATTAACTTGATTAATTATATTTTATGTCTTTCCTTCTTACTCCATTTTTAAACTAATTAATTTATTAATTTAATTAGACTTGCTGTTAGTCAAGTTTATTAAATTATCACTTTACTTGCTAACTTATCAAAAATTTTGATATCAATTTGGACCTCTATTTATCTATCACTACTAGGTTATCAAACTCCAACCTTTATTAAATATTAAATATTTTATTTCTAATTCATTTAAATATCCGGGATATTACAATAATACTTTATTCATTATCTAATATTATTAACTATTTAATAATATTTTATTCTTATACTAATATTATCAACCATTTAATAATATTTTAATTATTTATTAATATTATTAATCATTTAATAATATTTTAATCATATACTAATATTATTGATCATTTCATAATATTTTAATAATCTTCTAACAATACCAATAGTTAACTTTTTAATTGTGTTAATCTTATTCTTTATTTTAAACATCTAGCTACTAATTAGTTACTAACAAACTTTATATATATATATTGGTTTAATATTTAAACACATTCATTTTACATGTTTATCTTAGGTTTTGAGTCCCTAACGGTGTTTCGTTTAGACTTTTCATTAACCGAAAAGTTAAACCGGAGTTTTAACTTGGTAAAACTTTAAAATATCAAAATTTTGACTTTTTAAAACTAGGTCAGCGCTGGCGGCTCTAGCCATAGGCTTATTATAGAGTTGGCGGCGCTCAAAGCAGAAGGTTCGAGCGCTGACGGCGCTCGTTTTGGCTATCCGTACCTCTTTTACTAAAACTGTCATAATTTCTTCATTTCAAAACATTTTGCGATGATTCTTGAGTCTATTCTCATCAGAATTTCCCCCTCTACAACTTCTCTTTAGATCACAAATCCAAATTATGAACGGATCTAAGCTTAAAATCGTTCACAAGGACAAAGTGAAAACTAACTTCACAAATCATTGGTTTTAATGGTTCAAACTTGAATAAAATAAACTCTACACATCCAAATGACACCAACTTAGTGTTGTTGTCTTCCTAACTTCTTATTTTATAATATTCCATGGTTCGATAGTTTTTTTGAAAACGTTTTACACGAAATTTACGGATCGAACCATCTAGGGTTTAAAAATGACATTATTTGCGGTAAAAGCGATAACTTCTTTGTTTTTCGATATTTTTGAAATATTCAAGTTGGGTTATCTTTATAACACATAGATCTATCATTCAAGACTCTTAGGTCACAAAAATAATTTGCACATCCTAAATCATAAATCATCAACCTAGATATTTAACTAGGGCTTTAAAACCAAGCATGCTCATACTACCATTTCTTTCATCATCTTCCATACCAAACATGTTAGAACACACATTTAGCATGTTTAACCATTTATGTTCATATATATTCAAGATCTAACACCACATGAGTTTTTCTTTCTCACATAACAAACTAACTAACAAGCTAAGGTTCAAATAAACTTTTAAACCTTTAATGAAGATCTTCTTCTTGAAAATGGTTAGATCTCTTCTTTGATCTTCTTGTATGGATCAAAAATCACCCACACTTGATAACACTCAAAGTGTTTGCTCTCTAGAACTCTCACAAATGCTCTAGATTCTCTCTACAACTTTCTCTCTCTAAATTTTAGTGAATGGAGCAAATGAACCAACATTTGCACAAGTGTTGGACATTTCTATTTATAGAACTCTAGGATTTCACCATTAGCTCTCCTAATCAACTAACATTAGTTGGTTAAGGCTCTAATCTTACTTACTATGCATGGAATGACCACTTGATGGACCTTTTGAATAACCATATGAATGACTAGGGTGGTTGGGGGTTGCTTGAACCATTTTACACTCAAAAATCAACCAACAAGCTAGTTTCCCATCCATATGGGCCCCAAAATTTGGGATTGACCATTTTATTTCTTCAATTTGACTTTATTTTTAAGTCCTATATAATTATATAAGTATCCATATATATATATATATACCAATATATGTATACATATTCATCTATACAAGCTTATTGAGCTCCACTTTGGACCTTAGAATTAATTATATTGGGCTCATTCATTTAATTTGTTTATGCTCAATTTATTTATTACATTGGGCTAACATTAACTAACACATGTTACAATTAATTAAATTAAGCATTGGGCTAGTTTTAACTATTACATGGATCATTGTTTAATTAAATTATATAGGCTACTAGGTTGGTTTATTGGACCTAGTTTAATATATCATTTGAACTTATTATATAATCCAATTAGACTTGCTATTTATAAGTCCATTGGACTCCTTAATTAAATTAGCTTACATAACACTATCACTTACAAATTCTTGGATTTGTTTTAATAAAACCCTAACACATGTTAATACAAGTACCTTGACTTGATTAAATTAAGTCATTCACTAACCCTTATCATCAAATTGGGTTTATAATATCGTTACACATACACGTACAATTATTTTCACAATGAGGTTATCTTTAATAATTCACTTACTTCTTCTTTTTCATCATTCCTACAAGTAATTAACTTGTTCATTATAAAACTTCTTTGTGATTTTATCACATAAGCTTCTCTTGCAATCTTTTTCCTTCTTTAGTTAATTATTTTAATTAACTAACTTAATACCTCTTATCATACAACTTAATACATACACACATACTTCATACCTCATATTTTCTTATAGATATAATTAAATAAATAAATAAATTGGATTCGTAATTTTATCGGTCATTACAATAATAATAATAATAATAATAATAATAATAATAATGATGATGATGATGATGATAACAATAATAATAATTATTATAATAATTATAATAATACTAATTATGTTAATAATAATAATAATAATAATAATAATAATAATAATAATAACAACAACAATAATAATGACAATAATAATAATAATAATAATAATAATAATAATAATAATAATAATAATAATAATAATAACAAAAACAAAAATAACAATAATAATTATTATTGTGGTGGTGTTGTGAATTATGATAATTGTTATGTGTTATTGTAACTTATTTTAGATTGTAAAACATCTTTAAGTAATGTAGTATTTTTTTAATTTTAATCTAATTTTTCGTTATATCGTGATATCGTGCCTTCATGTACGAATATATATATATTGTTATACGAACGAGTATGCTACTTTTTTCTTTTCTATGTTCAGGAGCACTTTTGTGATGTACCCAGATGGGTATTTGGAGATTAAAGACCGATCGAAGGACGTGATCATAAGTGGCAGTGAGAATTTGAGCAGTGTGGAGGTGGAATCGGTGCTGTACTCACATCCCGGGATTAATGAGATGGGGGTGGTGGCGCGGCCTGACCAGTTTTGGTGAGAGACACCGTGTGCGTTTGTGATCAGTTTGCAGAGATAAGTTACCGCATTACATGGTGCCTAAGACGGTGGTGATTATGGAAGAGCTTCCTCAGACATCAACTGGGAAGATTCAGAAGTTTGTGCTCAAAGAAATGGCCAAGGCTATGGGATCACTGATCAGTGGAAACCAATAGTCGTATGTAAGAAGTACTAGATATGACGGGTATCAGAGAAAAGTCCACAAGCATAATTTCAGTGTTGAGGTATAATCCATAATATCCCCAAATGATCAATGCCTATATTTACTGTATCATGTATTGTTGGGTATGAAAAAATTAGGTATTACGTGTAATCTATTTTGGTTTAAGAAAGTTATTTTTGGTAGTCATAATATTTTTTTATCTTATTTGGTTATGAAATTTTCTTATAACCTATAAATATAGGTGTTTAGGTTTTTGAATAAGAGACATTAAGAAATATTATAATAATTCTCATAATTCTATTTTTTTCTTGTATTTTTCAAAAAAAAAAATATTTAGTGGATTTTTACTATTTTTTTCCGTGATTTTTTTTTATATGAGTTTTTTACATAAAATGTAGTTTACATGTGAAAAATATCGTTATAGATCTATAACGACGATTTTAAAACCGTCGTTATAGGTCAAAAAGGAATCCAGATGCAAAAATAACAAAAAAAACTACAAAAATATTAATATTCTTAATTAATTGTGTTTGTCATAATTTGCCGTAACATATATATTCTGATAGGATAAATGTCATATGTTTAGCTATATGATCCTGTAGACGCAAGCAGGGGTGAATTTCAATGCTACTTTATGAATTATAGTGGGAGGTGCCCTTTCTGTATCATTCATAACTAATGAGCCAGGAGTAATATATAGATAAGTTTCCCTCGATCATCAATTTATGACTATCTAAGCAAGATTTGCATGCAGTGTATAATTAATAATAGGGTATTTAACCACTTATTATTTAAAAACGTACATTTAAATGCTTAATTTTTTTTTAAGTAGAGTGAAAAAGTACTTCTCGTATTAACATCGTTACTTGAAATAGGTAAAGACATATTTGCCCTTCATCTTCTTCCTAATTCCAAAGACAAAAATGAATCAAAAACTAACCTTTATCTTCTTCCTCATCTTCAGCTTCACTATCTCCATCCAAATCATACCCATTGGAAACCTCCGTCATCTGTAGCAGTAACGAGAAGAGCTTCACTCAGCAAGTTTACTAGAGGGCCGAATCTTCCTCTTCTTCATCCTCAGGTACTGCACTGTAAAACCCCAAGTTCTGTTGAAAGTGTATTTGCTGCTCATTTCTCTCCCAAGATCCATTTTCATCAAACCCCTATATTTTTCTCTCAAGATTCTTCAAACCCGATTAGTAATGATGCTGAACCTCACAAATTGAATCTAAAGTTTTTGAAGGAAGTATTGGAACTTATGATTTTAGTGACATCGACAATGTGTTTGATAAAATGCCTAGGTCAACTTATTTAGATTCTGAGGAGAGTTCAGCTATTGTGTGTGTTTTTGATAACAGAGGAAATAGCAGCTACCCACCAACCTATTACTCTTCTGGGTATCATGTAGATTCCACAAAGACTCAACAATGGAGTTCATGGTTGGTCCCTTTGATAGTGGTGTGCAATGTTGCTATGTTCTTTGTAATCATGTATGTTAATGATTGCCCAAAGAACAATGCTGAGTCCAAAGGGAATTGTGTGGCTAAATTTCTGGGAAGATTGTCATTGCAACCTCTCAAGAAGAACCCCCTTTTTGGTCCCTCTTCTTCTGCGTAAGATTTTTATGGATTTTTATCAATGATCGTGTTGTTTGTTCTTGTGTTTGATCTGGGTTAAGTTTGATTTATTGGTTTGATTTTCAAATTAGTTTGGGCTTGTGGGTTTCTCAAATTTAGTGACTTTCTTCATTTATATGTTAGATTTGTTAGGTAGGACATTTTTGTTGTTAACACATATACTCGTATATCAATGGAGTGTGTGAAAGGCTATTTAGTTACAATTCCAATGTATTGTTATGCAGATTGTTTTGTTTTCTACTATCCATTTATCTCAATTTTCATTTTACCTTATTCTATTGATTCCTTTTGGGCCTAATAGGTAGATTAAGAGCGAGTCTTGAGCATGAGTTTAGACTGTTTTGCTTTAAAATTTGACGGTTTCGAGCATCATTAAGCTGCTTTTTATCAAGTCCTTCACTTTTAATTCTTTTGTGTTAAATTTGTTGTTTAGGATCACCAATCATGAGCTGGCTTCAGGGTATCAGAAATTGTAGAGGGGGATTCTTTGAAACAATTTTTTATTTCGTCTATTACATTCTTCCTGAATTTTTAATTAATGCATTGGTTTGGGTCATCTATATATAATTTAACTGTGAAAACTAAAAAAGAGAGTGAGTGAGAACCTTAATGTGAGTTTGTGACAATAGTTTATTAATTTTTACAGTAACATCAAGTAGAAAAGAGTTGTCAAGGGTGAACAAATGCAAGGAATTGGGAGTTTTATAGCCAATGTATATGATGAGGGCATTTTGGACAATTTCTAGCCTCATTTCACGATTATAACCAGCTGCACACTCTTTAGACGAGTTACCTGCACGCAGAGTTAGTTTGGATGGAAAATGTCACTTTTTAACTTCACGTTAAAAACTCAGGCGTTTAAATATAAATTTAACTCGGACGTTTAAATATAAGTTGTTAGACAACAGGTATTTAGGCAAATCACAAGCGGTCGTCTGTGAAATTTACCTTTAATAATAACATTCACGCTATATTTGTTTTATCTCGTGTGTAACAGTGGCACCTTCCAATCTAGTAGCTAAAAAGCGATATGCCTCACCATATTCAGACCCATGTAACCATATAGTCTATGTTCACATTCAGATCAGTGATCACTTTAGGAAAAGTAGATAAAACTGTAAGAAAAACATTAAAATGCCTACTGAACAAATTAAACTGTTCATATTAACAACATAATATACATTATGATATATAGATGAAGCTATGGGAGTAAAAATACATTCCACAAATTTATATATTTAACTGTTTCTAAAAGTTAACAACCATGAACAAATCAAAATTCCCAAAGGCACTATGTATTATGCAGGCAAGCATCAAATAAGATAAATATTCAAATATGAAATAATTACATGTCACAAATTTATATATATTTAACTGTTACTGAAAATGGAACAAACAAGTTTCCCAGAGTCCAAGACAAATCAATATATCAATGCCTAACATACAGTCCGCAGGCAAAGAAAAGCATAATACAAAGAAAATCGAATTTCAATAATCGTCAACACAAACATTCAATATAAGCAACCAACTAGTAAATAGTTTTGTTCACCTCATGAACTTAGTCTTCCTTGGCCATCTCAGTTAATTCTTCAACCTCACCAACAGAAGACTGTGCAACAAGCCTCTCCACGGGAATTTTATTCACGTCTCGACGTACTCCTATATCTGAGACAAGTCGGCTAACACAATAAATCCCACAACTAACAGCTGCCAGACCACCAAAACTGGTAGTAAGGAAACGAAGTGGCGAAGAAACAATGGCACTAGTAGCAGCTAAAAGGGATGCTGCCTGCCCACTCCGACCTACACTGACACTAGTGAAGATAAGTAGACCCGTCTTACAATAAATAGCAAAATCCTCACAGTTGTTCTTAAAGATATGATAGACTCCAAAACCATTCTGAAGGAGGAATTCAGCACGGTGAAGGACATCCTCGGAAGGGTCAGACTTGGCAAGAGTGCAGGTGCCTCCTCGAGCTTTGGCAAGAAAAATAACTGGCGAGATATCATACTGGAAAATATACAGTTCACCGCCAGAGAGAAAACAATCAAGGCATGAAGAAATTACGCCATCAGCACTTGACTGATCACCGCATCTTGGGCATGGAGTGTCTGAAGAATGAGAGGGCGGCGAGCTGAAAATGATGCGGTCTAAAATAGTTCCCGTACCAATCTCCTGGCCTGCACCTCGGGTGAAATGAATAACCTTTCCATCACCAACATATATCCCTGGTCTCAAATGAAAGACAAATTGGCAAGTTGCAGTGAAAATGGCAGTGTGAAATTAAATATTTACTCAAGTCTTATGAAATTCTGCAGAGATCGAAAACCCAAAATGATAAATAATATAAGTAAAAGAAGAAAAGGGGAAAAAGAGAAGGATACGAAGATCTTTTATGGACCAATATCAGTTTATGACATTATTGACTTATTGTTCATTAAAAGAGCAGAATTTTGAGTAAAGAATAAAGAGAATGAGAGATATTGCTAAAAACAACTATTTTCAATATGTCTGAAATAATCCAAACTTCTAATTAGTTGATGTTTCGACTAGATACAACACAATTAGAACCACGCAAAAGCAACTGCTGCTACATTTCAGTATGTTTGAAGCAATTTTTATCTTTCTGTAATGAAATTTTACTTATCTCTACCTCTAACCAGTTAGTTACGTAAGTTTTACAGTTATCGTTCAGCTTTTTCTACGGTAACTAAAGCGAAAGAAAAAGTTCTCATTCAGCTTTGCTGAACATTATATGGTCATTTCCCTTTGAAATCTCCAACCAATGCCAATATGCTCTCTCAAATGCATTTATAGTACGATCTTTTCCCAACTCCTGCTGTTATTTTTTCCACAATCTTCACTTTAGCTATTCTCATTCCATTACCACTTTGATTTTTGCAATACCCAACAATAGCAAAAGAAAGAGAATGAGAGATTTTACTACAACAAGCATTCAATCTATCACTAAAACTAATCCAAACTTCTAACCAGTATGATGTTTCAACTTGATATAATCAATTAGGGCCAGGCAAAAGCAACTTCTACAAAGTTTCAGTGTGTTTGAAGCCATTTTTATCTTTATCTGTAATGAAAGTTTACTTATTTCTACCTCTAACCAATTAGTTACATAATTTTTACATTTTTCATCCAGATCTCTTCTGTAATCAAAAGGAAAGAAAAAGTTCTCTTTCAGTGTTGTTGAATGTCATAAGGTCATTTCCCTTTGAAGTCTCCAACATCTTTAAAAAATAATTCCTTAAATAAGAGTACACAAATTTCTACCACAGCAATATGAGATTTCCACATTAATTGGGTCAATCTCTAGTTCTCTTATTAACCACAGTACACAACAAAGATTATTAATTAAAAGCTCTCTTATATATACTGTAGACCGAGTGCTTGGTTCGCAACAGGTAAAAAATACCTAGTCCTGTACACATTATCAAATACCATCACAACTCAGAATCTTCATATCTTGTTTGCTTACAAAATAAAATACAACCAGAAACACAATTGAATCACCTTACTCTCAATTCCACTAAACCAGAAAAGAAAATGCAATAAGGCAGAAGAAAGAAAGTCCCTCAGAAAATTGGTTTCTAGGGAAATAGGATTGCTTTACATAAGTTTCAAATGAAATAAAATAATGTTAGACAGTTGACAGCAGTCACAATCTTAATAACCTTTTGCAAGTGATATGCCTTATGTGAATTTCAGCGGTTTCCATTCTGTATAACCTCCCCTTTTCAAAACGGTGATGTTCAAGCATTATTCATCACAATGAATTCAATTTCAAATATAGTTGCATGTCTACATAACTAATGTATGTATATGTTGCTATAATTGTAAACTTATTTTTCAGTTTATTCAACCGTGGTATTCCATTTGGGTGCATGGGAAAACTGATTTGTTTTTAATTTTCTAATGGTGAGGATCCTATATAAATAGAAGTAATTGCCTTGAGCATAGTAAGAATGAAAAAGTATCAACTTTTTCTCTCTTCTCCTACTTCTACTCTTTCTTCCGTTTCCAATTTCTTGAAGGAGCTAAGCCTAGCTCGAGTAAGGCATAACTAGCATAATGAGCATACGCTAATAACCTTACTACCATCCACGTATTGTACACAGAAAGTCAATTTCTCCTTTTCCCAATTCAAAACTCAAAACTAAGGGATATTGACTCCTCTATAATTAGGGGAAATAAAATGCCTCATCCAGAATCTAATACTACTACAGTGGAAATCCTCAAATCGATAGGTTGATAATGATGAATTTAACATCAAGTGAAAATATAACTATTATCACAACATGTTCATAAAATAAGGGTTTAATTCTAAAAAAAAGTGTCTGGTAAGATTGATGCTAATTGCAGGAGATAGAAAATGGGACGAATAAAACGTACCGTGATGGGCGTAGATGTAAGCGTTCCTCCACGAATAAATGTGATCTCCTGCCTTTAATTCATCTCTTCCGATCTTGTTCGACAGTATTCCCATTCTTTTTCTCTCTCCTTTTTCTTCCCCAATATGTAGCGTAAGAAATAATGCGATACGTTTCCTTCTGCTGAATGTTTTACTAAACAGTTACGTGTTCTAACCGTGGGAATCTTGCCCCGAAAATGAGCGTCTTATCTCAGCAACCCGGATACTCACGATTTTATCTCTTTTTTCCAGCCCAATTACTAGTAGTTTGATTAGTTTGAGATATTGGTTTTAATTTTTTTCTTATGATCATTTATTTTTTAAAAATGTATAAAGTTATTATTTTAATAGATAATAGTTTTATTTTTTTGACAGTTTTTATATGATATATGGATATTATTTTTAAGATTATCTGTTATAATGTTCATGATTTAAATAATTAGTGGGTCTTTTCATCTTATATTTTAACTTTATAGTACTGTTTTTACTTTCTTTAATTTTGTATTAAATAATTTATGCCGATTAATCTAGGAGAAAAATAGTATATAAGAAATAAAGAGAGTTACATTAAGATTTTATTAAAAAAAAACGATGAGATGCGACATGTGATTTGAAAAAATAAATAATTGATACATAAAATAAAAAAATTAAGTTTTTTAACAATTCATTACTAACTTACCTTAAACTCAGTTTAATGAATTGTAACCAGCCATTAACTCATTTGAATCAATTCAATCAACTAAATTAATTCATTCAATCAATTGAATGTAAGTTTATTGTCGTGTTTTTAGATTTGATTGACAATAAAGCTTAATCTTATTTATTTAAATTTTAAAAATAATAAAATTTATAATAAATTTAATCTTACAATATAATTAAACTAAATAAATTATATTGATATATAATTTCATGAAATAATTTTAAATATTTATATGAAATTTATTTATAAAATTATTAAAAAAATAGAGGTTTAAACTATAAAAAAATACTATTTAATATCCACGTGATAGGTTTGACAGATTTTTTTGAATCGAAATCTCTTTTAAAATAAATTTATTTATTTTTATATTTGATAACTCTTTAAAAATATTTGGATTAATAAATATCTGAACTTTAAAAGGCTTTAGCTAAATTTATAAATTTGTAATTTTAACTAAAACATTTCTTACCACAATATCAATATATATGGCTTGCTATTGACTTTAGGGATATTCAATATTTATTTAAGGGAGTACTATTTTTATAAAAAAAATTAATATTTTTATATAATTATTTTTCATATAAAGATAAATTTTACTTTTTTTTTATATAAAAAAAATCATTTAAAAATATTATAAATTTATGTTAAAATATCAATTTTTCTTTATTTATTAGGGCTCGTATCAATCACACAAAAATTAAGTATAAAAAAAATTAAAATTAAAAAGTAATGTCAAAATATTAATTTTTATTTATTTATTTATTAGCGCTCTTATCAACCACAAAAAAAAAACACCATATTCTTTCCCCGACTTATTTCCTTCACCCAAGAATCGTCTTTCGTCTTTCGTCTGGATCTATCTGCGTCAATGGCGATTCACCTACTCCTCTTCCTCTCAATCCTCCTTGGCGTCGTTGCGATATCCGCCACTGCCAGGCCCTGCAAAACTATATTTTTTATCTCATCCACCACCTCCTCTTTCCCCGTTGATGAGAACCCTAATTCCCCCCTCCAAAACCCTAAATTCCTCACCCTCTCCTTCACCGAAGTCCGTCAAGTCAACTCTAAACATTCCTATATCTCCTACGACGACAACCTCCCCGGTCGTCGCCCCCTGAATCCCTCTCGCTTCCGCGCCGAATCCGATGGATCGGTCGGCAATTCTGTTCGCGATCGCACGCTCGACATCATGACCGTCGTCGGCGCTCTCCTCTTTGGCGTTGGAAGCGGTGCTCTCTTCGTCGGCACCATGTACTTGATCTGGTATTGCATTTCACCCGGGAGTTTCAGTTTCGGTGGTGATTCTGATGGTGTTGCTGGTTATGATGATGACGTCATCCCTAAGAAGATTGGGTATGTGGCCATTCCTGCTGATAAGGTTGTTGCTACTCCTGCTAAACAGGTGGAGTAGGTTATGGAGTCGATTTGGTGTTGCTTATTGTACGTATGGTCCTTAGAAGACGAAACTGTTACCCCGTCAGTATATCACTATCCATAACTGTCCATGAATGTTATGATCCTGTACAAGGAACGCTACTTTTTCTTTTGTATTGAAATCTACATTTTCTTTTGTTTATATTGGTCGCCTTTATTGATTCTTATGGTATTTGTTGGATTTTAGATGCTATACATATGGTTTTCACTAAAATTAAGGTTCACCATATAAACCCCGGACATGCGGAATCACCCTTGAGGCTGAAGGCCCTGCGAGGTTATAATAATACTCCTGAGATGGAATTATTATTATTTATTTATTGGTACTTAAATTTTTATATCATTGCATTCCAAGATACTTGTCTTTGGCATTTGGATAGCTGTTTCAATAATAGGTATTTAGAGAGGAAAGAAAAGCGGTTTGCCCTCTATGTTGTTTTACTGGTAGAAAGGTATTAGCGTGTACAGGGTAAGGTGATGCCTATTGGAACTTCTCTCTGAAGTTTTATAATTTGTCAGTTAATTATTAGTTTTTATTTATTTATTATGCCAATGTATTTTTTTGTAGGAATTTTAGAAGTTCAGCAATGATTGTTAGTGAAGTGTGGTCTGGAAATCCAGGTCTTTGATTGAGATGATGAAACTTATAGCTGTCTGAATTTACTAATAAAAGCCTTGTCTGTTTTTCTTGAAGTTGTGGTTTATTCTGAAACACTTTCTGCCTTGAGTTTATTCCTGTTGAAGCTCTGTGGGATGTCGACTTTACCCTGTTAGAAGGTGCTAATAGGAAGAGTTGGTAGATTTCATGCTATTGCATTGAGATATGAGTCGTATTGACAAGCATATTAGTATTTGATAAATGTTTTCTTCTCCCCCTCCCCCCCTGGGGAAACCCTCATGTTCCTCTTTGTTTTCATCTTATATTATTCTTCTGTTTTAGTAATCACCATCTCGAGCAAGTTGAAGGTCTTTGTTTAGTTGGTCCTTTTGACCATCACAAATTGAGATGTACAAAATTATGTTTTGTAGAATTTATTAGCTTAGCTTTTACTTATATCTTATTCGAATTATTTATCATTCTTCTGCTCTCTAATTTTCTTAACCCTCCTCAGTCTGTTTCTCGTTTTCTATTTTGATACGTATTTATGGATATGATGTTTTACTTTCTTTTACTTCTTTCTTTCTCTTTATTTTTCTCTTCCCCTTATTTTGTCCCTTTTTTTCTTTTTCTACGTTTTTTTTGTATGTTCTATTATTTTTTATTTTTTAAGATGGTGATTTCAAACACCACTACTTCAAGTCAAAGACGGTTTATGCTTAGTTGGGTCGCCTGACATCTGAAAAGGAATTGTTTTAATTTATTTTTTTTGCTTTTTCTTTCTAGTGATTTTTCTACAATTTATCTCTGGTAAAAGTATTTATTTGACTTTTTACTTGGTTGACAAGTAGATTTCAGTTTTTACTTCTGTTGGTTCTAACTTGTGTATAATTACCAAATTTTCTTTCATCTGCTCTGTCTGCAAACCTTTCCACATCCCAAAATCTTGTTCTCCATCTTAATAATGAATCACAAGTTTTTTGCCACGCTTCTGTAGACTGATGGTTTGAACTTGTTCTCATCGTGAAATTACTTTTTTATAGTCTTTGATTCTTAATGTACTATGTTTTTTCAAAATTATTGCCTTACAGTTGGAATGGTTTGAGTTGGAGATGTAGAGAGGATGATTAACAAATGGCTTTAATAGTGTGCTCTCAACACCTACTAAGGTAATGCTCATAAGAACTATTGTCCAATTTTTGTGGAGTCAATTGTAAATCTTTTGGCCCCTCTGTTTGTCTATTAAGGACCCTCTGGCTATTAAGAAAATCGAAGTCGAAACACCAGTTTTAGTGAATTGTAGTCTGGATATCCCAATTCTTGTACAGCTGATAAGAACATTTATATTAGCCAAAAGGAAAATTTTGATTCTTGTAGTTAACTGTGTCGATAAGAAAAAAATATTCATCTCCTGCTGGTTTCAGTCTTTCAGATCCTAGTAGCAGAAAAGTTCTACTTGGTTTTATTTTTTCAATACTCTGTTTTTTGTCAATGTTTATTTGAGCTATAAGGTTACCTTGATACACTATTTTCCATCCCTCTCTAGTCTATACTTGTCGTTATTTTTGTCTATTAGTAGTGAATGTTTTATATTCAAGTATAGATAGATGATTTTCTCATTTTCCCCCTATTTCATTTCTTCTTTTTCTTGAATCCAATAATGTCATTGATGTTGATGATCCATATCCATAAGAAAGTAAATGATCCATAATATTTTCGAGAGTTTGAGCAGTCCCTTGTGACTGGCTTGTGTTGTACCTGTATCTGTCATTCTGTTGTGCAACACCAGGAATGTTGATAGTTCATTCCCTTTCTGAAATCATCAGTGTTCTCTTTGGTTGTTGCTATATGTATTTTGCAGGATATTTTTGTTATTTCCTTTCATTTATTTAGTAGCTTGCAAAGGTGATGATGGTGACTATAGCATCAGCTGTATCTCAGAAGTCTACTTTAAGGTCTATGCTTTAATATTACTAAAAGTTATTTGATTTGAACTTTTGCAAGAACCAGATGATTCTTGCTTTGCATCTGCTGTCTCTGATTTTTTTTAATCATATATTCTCCTTTCTGTCTTTTCCTTTCTTTATTTCGTCTGTTCTTTTTTCCTCCCCTCATTATCTGTTTGGAGTGACCATTCTTTTATTGCCCTTTTCCCTCTCCATGATCTTTTTTGTTATTCTCTTTTTTCTGTTTTTCTTTTCTTTCTGTTTTCATCTTTTTACTTTTTTCTACTATGTGGATTTAGTTCGTGCTTTACTTTCATTTTGTTGGTATATATTTTTTACCCCTCTTAATGTATGCCGTATACCACATGCGGATAATGTCATTGGGAATAGTTCAAGTATCTCTATTAGGTTTAAATTTTATTGCATTTGTTTTTTGTTTGTTTATTCCCCCCCCCCCCCCCCCCCTACACACACACCCAAAAAATCTCTTTGATTTTAATTTTTTTAAGATTCCTTATGCTTTTGTTTTCTTAAATATATGATTAGTTCATTATCATTTTCCCATCGGATTCATTACTTCTTCTCCACCCATTTTCGTGTTTTATTTTTGTGTCTTCTATTTGCTTAAGATGGTGATGATTAGTTCTGATTTTGTTTGCTTTACCAAATGTTGCTCTAGTTATCTACTAAAAATATGAGGTTTGCCTTGTGTAATTGAAATGAATCAAGGAAAATCAATAACTACATTCTAGGTCTTGGTGATTGCCTCTGAAGAGATTTTTCTTCTTCTCTGATTTTGTTTCCTTTGCCAAATGTTGCTCTAGTTATCTACTAAAAATATGAGGTTTGCCTTGTGTAATTGAAATGATTTAAGGAAAATAGAAAACTACATTCTAGGTCTTGAAGATTGCCTCTGAAAAGATTATTCAGTTTACACTGGGGCTTTTTGATTTTCTTTGAATTGATTTGCTCTTTCAAATCGATTTTTTCTTAATTTGGATGATTTTGTTTGGAAAATTTAATTTGGTCTTTTTATTGCTTTGCTCTTTGAAATACGGAATATATAATTACCTGCTCATTAAGTTTTTCCCTCTTTTCTCGCTTTATATCAGATTATTCATTTGCCTGAAATTGATCTTCCATTTTTACTTTTCGCAAGTGAGCCCGGGCTTTTTCCAGCTGTTAAATGGCTCTGTGTTCTTCTGAATTTTGAATAGTATTCAAAATCCTTTGTTTTTTGATTATCTAATAAATCACTAATGGGGTGGTGTGGGGCCAGTTTACATGTGAAAGCAACTCAACTCACCTCCTTATACAGTAGAGAGAGGTAGGGTAGACACTACTCTTATTAAAGCCTGTATAAGCTGCAGCAATCTTTCTAAAGCCAAAGACTATTTCTGGCTGAAACTAGAAGGGAGAATCAATTTAGCAATCTTTCTAAAGCCAAAGACTATTTCTGGCTGAAACTAGAAGGGAAAGTCAAATAATTGATTCCCGTAACCTTTCTCTTCCCCTTTCATAATAGTAGGGGTCTATTGATTATCGCCTCGTTGAAGCCAACCCACCACCCGGGTCAAGAAAGCTTCCCCTTTCATAATAGTAGGGGCCTATTGATTATCGCCTCGTTGAAGCCAACCCACCACCCGGGTCAAGAAAGCGTAAGCAATCGGTGTCATCTCAAAAATGAGTCTTATAAGGCAAGTGAGGACGTGCTACAGCCCCTTTTGGGGCCTCCGCTTTCTCCTTCAAAACTATACTGGCCATCAACCAACGTGTAAGCCAGCTACCTAGTCTGCCACCAAGCCTACCGTACCTATTTCCCTATCCCTGAAACTAGAATTGCAGAAAGAAGCAATGGAAGGGATGAGCGCGGCTATTAGAAAGCCCCATTCCCTTCTACTTATCAATGTGAGGTTCTTGTTACATTGGAAGCTTCTGGTTGAAGAGTGCTGATTTCAAACATTTTTTTCCCCTTTTCTTTCAACTTCTTTTCCTTTCTACAGTCTTTCTTTTACTTTTTGGTCCTTGCTTTTTTCCTCTGCATTTAAAATGTCTATCTGATGTTTGATTTCAAGCCCCCAATTACGCTGAAGTTAAAGTTGGTTTATGTTTCACACTTCTCTTGACCTCCTAGATTATATTTCCCCCCACCTGAAAGTGTTTTGGTTAAAGGTCATGAGGAGGCTGCCATGAAGGTAGTGAATCGCATAAATTAAAGCTTCTCTTCTACATGCTTACATGGAACCGCAGAATTTTAATTTTCTTTCTGGTGGAATGCTTTGACGTTACTTATATCTGATCTAGTATCCCTAATTTTTGGTAATAGAAACAATAACAATGTTTATGCAACTTCATCTTTGGGTACAAATGTTAGCTCTTCTTTGAGGTGATTATTAAACTCAATTTAAATCATGTATCCCAAAGCTTGGGTTTGTTTGATGCGTACAATTATGATGTTTTGGTAAATTATATTTCTGCATTTGATATTAATCCTTTTTCATTTTTAAGATCAACGAATTACATCTCTTCCGGGTCCTCAAGTTTACACTCTTCCAGCAATCCATCTGCCTAATTTACCCCAAAATATGGGTATTTGAAGGACCCTTCAACCATTCCACTTCATCATGGAACTGCAAGTAATGTTTGTTTTGTTAAAAAGCTCAAAAATTCCTAGAGAAGAAAAGGAAGAGGACAACACTTAAGAGCCCCTGTGGAACCAAAATCATATTGTTGTGTTCGAGAAAGAATCTTGTTGATGATCTAATTAGTTTATGTTCAACTACAATCTCAATTTATGCTTAAAAAAATAATAATAAAATCTTGGGGTTGTTCTTCCAGAGAGATAAAAGGACATGGCCAGTTATGAAAGAACATCACTGTTGATGACTAGTATCCTGCACTCATGCCCAATAGTTTTTTGGTTTTTGGTTACATATCAAGTCCCTAACAACAAAGATTTGGATGTATTGATTGCAAGTTGGAGACTACTGTATGATGGTTTATAATCATTATGACATGAACAATTAACGTTGGACATCAATTATACCACATAAGAAATCAGGTCATACGTGACCTTTTTGAATTAATTAAAGCCACTTCACTTGAACTTCACCATGTACCAAATTTATCTTATGGCTTCATAGAATGACAAATTTCGCCATAGGATCAGGGATTGGCCCCAAGTGGATTAGGTTTCCAGTTGCCGCAGTGGAGATGACAATTGCAAAAAGGATTAGTTATGCTCCCTCTCCGACCCCTGTGCTCATCTTTTCAGTACTATTATCATCGTTGTCAAACCAAAGAGACTTTAACTGCATGTCAATTCCTAGTGACAACAATTCTATCTCCTCCATAAGCGCATGAGACCTATCTCCAGCAATAAATTCCCTAACCACGCCATCAACCTCAATCAAGCTACACCCGGGTATCTTTTTCACTTCCTTCTCTTCCATTCCCTTCCTTACCCTTTCCACATGATCCCATTGGTTAGTTGATGCATAAATGTTTGAAAGAAGAACATGAACTCCACTGTGATCAAGACTCTGGGTCACCAATCCCTCAACCATTTCTTTACCCAGGTCAACATCACCATGAACCCTACAAGCATTGAGCAATGCACCCAATACATAAGAATCAGGCTCCATAGGCATTTCCCTTACCACTTTCTTTGCCTGTTCAAGCAATCCTGCTCTACCTAAGAGATCTACCAAACACCCATAATGCTGAACCCCTGGCTCAATCCCATACGTATTATTCATGCTTTCAAACATCCTCAGCCCTTCTTCCACCAATCCCACTCGACTGCAGGCACTTAGAAGACATATAAATGTGACTTCATTTGGTTCAATACCTTCATCCCCCATCCTTTTTAGCAACTCCACTGCCCTTGCACTCTCTCCATGATTTGCTAAACCTGAAATTAAAGAAGAAAAAGCAAAGACATCCCTATGTGGCATCTCCTCAAAAACACGATAAGCTGTTTCCACACATCCACACTTGGCATACATATCCAGGAGCGCGGTTCCCAACACCCTATCTAACTCCATTTTACTTTTATCCACATAAGCATGAATCCATCTACCTTGATCCAAAGCCCCAACAAAAGCACAAGCAGAGAGCGCACCAACAATCCCAGCATGATTCGGCCTTACCCCAGTAACCTGCATATCATTAAAAATTTCCAAAGCCTCCTTAAAATACCCAACTTGTACATACCCATTAATCATCGCACTCCAAGAAACAACATTCTTATCCGGCATTTCATCAAACAGTTTCTTGGCAAACACAACCTGCCCAGATTTGGCATACCCATTAACAACCGCAGTCCAGGTAACAACATCCCGATTCAAACTGATATCAAACAATTTACGAGCAGAAACCATAATATTACAAGTAGCATAGAAATGAATCAACCCATTTTGCACAAAATCATAAGCTTCCCAACCCAATTTGACCACTTGGGCATGGCAAATTAAACCCAATGAAATGTCGGAGAGGTCAGTACAAGCTCTGAGAACAAAAGAGAATGTGTAATTGTTGGGCAAAAAACCACTATCTACCATTCTTTTGTAAAGAGAAAGAGCATTAATTGATTCATTCTTTTCTAAAAAAGCTCTGATCATAGTGTTCCACAAGTAGGCGGATCTATTGGGTAAAAGGCGAAAGAGGTTGTAGGCCTGGGCGTGGTCGGAGATAGCTAACAAGGAGATGAGCTTGCCGGCGGCGAAAGGGTCGGAAATAGAGCCGGAAACCATGAGGTGGGATTGAATTTGGTTGAGCTGGGTGATTGAAAGGCATGGTTGGTTTAAGAGGGAAAGAGCTTTGTAACTTGATTTTAAATATTTGGAGCCAAATTGAGACATAACATATCGGCCCTCCCAACTTTTTAGTAGCCGAACAGACTGCCGCAATGCAAAGCAATATGAATATGAATTGTAGCACAATGATTTGCGGCTCAGTTTCCGTCTAATTGAGACAAATCTCTTTATGCATCAGTGAGAATTAGGATCCCAATCCTTTATAGGAAGGACGACTTTAGGTACACAATATTTTGTGCACAACATGTGCACAACACTCATCCACATCATTCAATGATGGGGCCTGACACGGATTTCCGTGTCAGACCCTACCATTGAATGGTGTAGATGAAAGTGCACAACATGTTGTGTACAAAAATGTTGTGCACTTATACTTTTCCTTATAGGAATCTTATATGACTTTTTATTTTTATATTTTATTTATTTAGGAATCTTTTTATAATTTTGCTAAGAAATGGGAGATTAAAGAGGGTGTATTCAATTAGGATTTGTAAGGACTTATAGCGACTTTAAAAGTTTAGTTATATTCAATCAAGACATTTAAAGAGTTTATAAAAATTTAGTGGTATTCAATTATAACTTTTCTAATGTCTTTAAAAGTTATGTGGTATTAAATTAAAACTTTTACAAAATCTATAAAAGTATTTCGGTATTTAAAAAATCATAGATTTTAAAGATTTCTATCAAATGGTGGATTTTGATAGACTTTAAAACAAGATTTATTCATATTCAAAGTCTTCCAAAGTCTGGCCTCATGCCCAAAGACTTCTAATTATTTGCCAAAAACTTTCAAATATTTGAGAAAGGGAGAAAATGAAAATAATATAAAATAAATACAAATAAAATTAATAAAAAGACATAATAATAAATAATTTTCCTAAAATAATAAAAATACTTAAAAACTAACAAATAAAAATAGTATAAAATAACATAAAATAATATAAATTAATTGAAAACTTACAAAATATATCAAAACCAGATTAAAATAAATATTAATATATTTAAGAACAAAATAATTACAAAAACTTTGCATTTAGGGAATAAAAATATAGCATAGTTCATCCTCATCAGCTGTGTAAACTTATATGTTAGTGTTGATTTAATATATTTTGGGTGTCATTTATACTGGTGATTTGAAAATGCCTCTTATAAAACTTTTGATAAATAATGATATACTAAGTAAACTGTCTAGTAGAATTGTTCGTATTTTAGCTACTGTTTCTATGGAGAATTTTCATGAATAACCCTTCCTTTCATTTTGTTGCGAATGTCATTTTATGTTGTTGAGTTAAAATTGTAATTACAATGTTTAGGTACTAGCAGTAGAAAAACAATCGAAAATTTTAAAGTTTTATGTGGTTAAACTTTTTCCATTATAGGGCAGCGTGTAATTTTCTCTAAATCAATTATCCCCTTAATTTTTTATCCATTTATGATCATTGGGTTATGTGATACTCTATTATGTCAAAGGTGTAAAGATGAGGATTGTGACGCCCCCAAATCTAGGCTCACACAGCCCAAACTTGAGTCGTCAAAAGACAACAACAAAATTATTACAACAAAGCACAACGTACAACAATACAGGGTATAATAATACACAACTAAGTCTTCACTATTATTGCCACACTATTTTACAACACGTGAAGACTACGACAGCTATTCCTCAGACTCTCACTCCATTCCCCGGCTAGACCCTGTTACGTTTTCATCTCCTGTAATGGAACAAAAGAAAGGGTGAGCTCAAATAGCCCAGTAAGAAATATCATGACTAAGATAATGACGAATAATTTATCATTAGCCTTCAACAGTTGAGTTCTTGATAGAATACAATAGACTACAAGGTTTATATCAAAAACTGCAGTTAAATTCTTAAACAACGTTCAGATCAATAATAGCAGCGGAATGAGCAATCTATTAGAAGAATAATGCAGACTATAATGTCCACTCGCTTCTCTTTTTAGTAAAAATATCATCAACTTTTATCATCTGAAATACCATTAGTCATGATAATAAAAATTCACAGTTCCTGATCATAATCAAGCAGATCAACAGTTCATATTTGCACTACGGGCCAAAGACATTTAATATAACACCAACGGTCATGATTATACCAGATTCAGCCTTTGGTAATAATCATACCAATCAACAGTTCATCTTTGCACTACGGGCCAAAGATATTCAATAAAGCACCAACGGTCATGATTATACCAGATTCAGCCTTTGGTCATAATCATACCAACCAACAGTTCATCTTTGCACTACGGGCCAAAGAGAACATTCACCACGTGCCATAAAAGACACCGAACAGATGTATCGCCTTTAACCTAGTATATCGCCTTTAACCTATCATCTGTTCAACAATTATATAACATCTGTGCCCCCGGCCACAGATATTCACAACAGCTTGATTCTTGATGATTAATACAAATAACAGTGATACAAATGATGAACAGAAGAACAGGATAAACAATAAGTATCAGAAGTTTACTTTGTGCAGATTCAAATAATGTCCAAATTGCCAACATGATGTGGAGTGAAATTTAAAAATGATATTCAAGATCCACAGTTCAGAATAACGGTTACAGTTCAATAGAAAGGTTCACGTAAATAGGAAGGTTCAGTTGAAATAATGAAGTTCAACTATTATGGAACATATAATATTTTCAGGAATTATAGAAGCAATAGTTCCATAATAAGTTTCGATTTAGGAGTATGAAAGAAAATAATATCCCTTACCGTAGCAGGTTTGATTAACAAACGGTGAAGGAAATTAATATCCCTTACCATAGTAAGTTTGAATAATGGAAGATGAAAAAGATGGTATCCCTTATGAGTATAAAGGAAAATGATATCACTTACGAATATGGAATAAAAGTGTCATGTGATAATTCGTGTAGACAAATTATTTCCACACGAGACAAATAAAAAGGGTTATTCACCAACAGGCGATAATCCGCGCCGTAAGGTTATTCCCATCAATTTGAATACGAATAGTTATTCACCAAACAGGCGATAATCCGCGCCGTAAGGTTATTCTCAAAGATTAATAAGGAATGAATACAAAAGGTTATTCACCAACAGGCGGTAAACCGCGCCGTAAGGTTATTCCCACAATTTAATACATGGAAATAAATGACACAAGAAAGAAACGATATTATTTTCGAGAATCAAAGAATGATAATCCCTTCAAGTAAGAAAGAAAATAATATCCATTTATGATGATGAAAAGAGTGATACCCCTTACCGTAGTAAGTTAGAATATGAAAGAAGATGATATTCCTTACCACAGTAAATTTAAGAGTGTGAAAAGAATAATATTCCTTACCATAGTAAGTTAGAATATGAAAGAAGATAATATTCCTTACCGTAGTAAGTTTAAATAATAGAAGATGAAAGAATATGATATTCCTTACCGCAATAAATTTAAGAGTGTGAAAAGAATAATATTCCTTACCATAGTAAGTTAGAATATGAAAGAAGATAATATTCCTTACCTTAACACGTGACTGGATATTGATTTAAATGAGATTGATCAACTTGAAAAATTCCTGCACTCCTTTTGGCTTTCAAACTCTCAAAATAACCTTACTATTCTCAGAGAAAACTCATAAAATTCTTATAGAAAAATTCTATGTTTTAGGTGTGATTTTTCTATTCAGCTGAACAAGCTATTTATAGGAGAAAATAAGGCACTATGCGTGGTAGGTGAACAGAAAAAAAAAATTCAGCAGAGGCTGCTGCGCAGCCTCCACCAACCCATTCCCAGCAAACACATTTCTCACATTTCGTGTGGGTCCCACATGTTTCTTACTATTCACTTACTATTCACGTTACTATTCACGTCACTATTCACGTTACTATTTCAAATAGTAAAATTAATTATTTTATTTTTTTATTTTTTTATTTATTCTTCCTGTGAGTCCAACATATAAAATAATGTTACCATAATAATGTAAGAAACACGTTACATATTTTTATTAATTTAATAATATAAATTACAATATATTTGCTACTGTGACAATTATTAGATTCAATAATTTTAAACTACAGTGCACCAACAATTATTGACTCGATGATATGAAATACAGTGTAATGACAATTATTGAATCAATAATGCAAAATACTGTGTAGCAACAATAATTGAATTGATAATATAAAATATTATGCAGTGACAATTATTGATGAAATGATGCGTAACAGTTACGGTGTCAATAATATGAGACACTGTGCAATACCGTGTGCTACTGTAGAATACCGTGTGCCACAATAAAATACCATAAATTACCGTATGCTACTATTCTTTTATCACCGGTATTTTAACAGTTAACACCGTTGACTATTTTTATTTAAAAAGGTTACTTCTGTCGTTTTCTATATCCGACAATTATTCCGTTGTGGGCTCCACCAATAATTAGTTATTTCGGCGCCGTCGTACGGCCCGAATATTCCCCGACAAAACGAATATTCCCCGACAAAAAGAATATTGTCCGACAAAATAAAATTTACACATAACATCCTTAACTTTCAATTTTGTCAATTTAACCATTTACTGTTTCAGGAAAAATATATATGAAGAAAAATTAAATTTTGTATTTCATAAATTCGGGGTCTTATAAGGATGCTTCCAGACCAATCCAATCTATCTAGTTCATCATTTATATAGTTTTCTTAAAAGCATATTGTCCGACCTCTGAAACAAAATGCTTAATGATGTAAGTTACAAGATATATTAAAAATTTATAAAAGTCTATCAAAATCTTTAGTAAAAAGTCTATAAAAGTATGTCACTTATTTCATGGAGTCTTTAAAAGTTATTTAAAAAAAATTTAAAGTCATTAAAAGTCAACGAACTCTACAAAAATCTGTTAATTAAAAAGAGTCTTTAAATTTTTTTAAAAGTCTTAATTGAATACACCCTCATAAATATGTTAGATACATTAGGGTTAAGGGAGGTGAGAGATTTAGTACATATAAATCAATAATTATATATGACAATTCAAGTGAAGATCTTAAATTGAATTAATTTGGTTGGTCATCAATATTATTTTGTAGATTCAAATTTTTTGCATCAAATCTGAATTGACCCAAAATACGCACCATTTTACTATTTATTCGTGTATACTACTACCGTATTAATCAAAATTTATATGTATTATATAATAATAATAATAATAATAATAATAATAATAATAATAATAATAATAAAATCTAAAAGAGAATTTTATAATTGAATTAATCATAAAATTAGTAGACGACGAACTTTAATTCAAATGAATCTCAATCGCCAAGATTAGAAAGAAAAAAAAAACTCTCACACCACGTGAAAAAATATATAAAAAAGCTAACTTGTATCTCGCAAGAGTTACAAACTTCTCTGTAATAACAACTCATTCATTAAGGTATTCACGTCATTTCATTGTTTAGCATGTACCAAGTCTTTCGCATATTTTTCTCTCACTATATTGGGTAGTTCTACGAAAAAGGAAAATGACCTTAGGCGGAGGTTGGTTCTTCGAATAAAAATTTAATGTAATATAATAATTTATGTAATACAATAAAATTATAATATGATGATAATATATTATTATGATATATTTGCTTATTTAATTCTTGTTATTTGTATAGTAATTATAATATTATTATATTATGTTCAAAATTATGTTTAGTTCACTAAATTATATAATTGCATATAATGAATAGAATAAATTATAAATCAAAATGTCAAATCAATTATAATTATTACTGTTTTATCTTTTATAATCTATTGCATTACATATGTAATTGGGCAATACATCAATTGAATGATGCAATGAAAAGGTTAAAAATTAATGTAATAGTATCACGTCCGTAATTGATTAATACACATAACAGCAGGTGAATCAAACATAATAAATATCACATTAATATAATAACATAAATTAATTTGTCGCGAACCAAACGTCACCTTAACGCAAAACCGCAAAACGTCAATTTACTACTCCAACAATCGATTATGACTGTATAGTGTGACATTGTGATTTTTAATTTTGAAGAAAAGAAAAAAGAAAAGTTAGGGGGTAAGAAAAAAATAACATGCTAACAAAGACATTGAAGTTGTTTGTCAAATTTAGTTTTGCATGGTGTAATCCTTCCCCTTTTATGCCATTCCATTTCTTTTTCTTCTTCTTCTTATTATTATTATTAGTATTATTATTATTATTATTACTTATTTATTTATTTACCTTCCGAACTCACAAAGTGAATGTAACTAGCAAAAGAAATTATGTTTAGATGTGTTCTAAACAAACTTAAATACGTGTTAAAATAAAACCATATATATAGATGGGACTCTATTTTTGGAACATGTGATTCATAATATAAAACAATTTCTGGAGACACCTCTCTGGTATCTATCAGTCTTATAACATTTTTTTTTAACAAATGCAAAAATTATATACTGGAAAGATAAAACTCTCTATCAAAATGGCACTCGAATCTTTATCTCTTTTTAATGAACAAAGAATAGAGAGTGATTGAATTTTAATTTTCCCATCTACTACAATTCAAAAAATTCAAATCAGAAGATTATATTTAACTATATGATGTTGTTACAAGTATGCATATATATATATTTTTATTTATTTATTTTAGATTTGATAAATTAAAGAGAATTTAGGAATTAATTAGGGCAAATGACTCAAATCCTCCAAAACCCCAATCGAGAGCAATTAAAAAGTAACTAAAAAAATAAAAGTAAATTACTTGCAGTTGATTCAACTTGTGCTCCTTGCGGAATTTTTTGCTCATGAGAACAAAGATTTGAGATCAATTGCAGAGGAAGGAAAATAAAATACAGTAAATATGAGTGAATACACATATGATATAAAATAAAAAAATTGTGGTGGGTCATGGAGCAGTTCGGCCGCTGCTTAATTGAAATTTATTTTTTTCGTTTTAAATTATAAAATTATTATTAATATTTTGAAGTTAGTTTTAGATTTTCTTATTGATTATTTTCTTCAATTTTAATTAATACAATAAATATTATAAGCAATTAAAAAAGTACTATTTATTATATAATTTATTATTTCATAATTTATAATAAATTATCTTAATTTTAAATTTAAAAATAATTATATTAACTTTTTTCAAAAGTTTACAATAATTGGAATAAAAGGAATACATGCCATGGTATTCATGGTTGCTTGAATTCACGGACACCGTTAGATAATTTAGATTTGCAAATACGCCAACTTACATATTGACTAATGAGATGGCCAGAGGCATCAATTTGCTGGAAGCGTTACGGGGTCCATCGTACGAATGATTTCACTAATAATAATGCTCACGTGATACATTGCATGCTTAAATATTAGTATTAGTGTTTGTCTTATAGTATTTTTTAATATATAAATAAATAATATTTTTCTTTTACATA